>CM029495.1:11233016-12660119 GCA_017140595.1 Eucalyptus curtisii | reverse complement strand
TCCAACTGTTGTAATTAAAGGGACTGTTAGCCATAAATGAGAGAGAGCTCTACCTCATTTATAGTATCACTTCATTTAAGGTAATACAATGATTCTCTAGGGCTTATCTCTCTACTTTCTCTCTTTAAGATTTCCCTTATTTGAGTGAGAATGAAGGAAAACATAATCAATAGTGATTTAAGGTTTTAGAGTATGTGATTCACAGTCAAAAGAATCATCCCGCGACACTATTCCCATGTATTGTTACCACTTCTTGACACTTAAACAGAATACAGTCCACACGATACTCTAAAAAAAAAAAAAAAAACCAGCTTTTTTCCCATCCTCTCTCCTTCCTCTGCCCACAGTAGTCGATTGTCACACTCATCACACATGACACACCTCGTCGTACCCATGCCGAGCACCGACGCCACCTCGCCACTAGCCACCACCGGCATCTCAAGCGATGCCCTCTACATGCCCTACTGCCTGCCTTTTGTCAAATCGAAACCTCTCTATCGTCGCCCCCTCTGACCTTCCCCTCCCGCATCACGACTGTAATTTAGGGAAGGAGACGGGCTTGAGCCAAGAACGAGGCTCGAATTGAGCGCGAGTCTCCCGGATCTCAGGCTTGGCAACACTCGACTTCAGATTTGTGACATAGGCTCGACCGCGGACGAACCTTAGCCACACGAATGGAGAGCAGAAGTGACAAGTGAGGGGTTATAGGCCGAGACCCAAGGCGTCGGTGATGGAGGTCGGTGTCGAGGGGTGGTACAAAGCAAAGGCTACCATGATGGTTACCCCTACACTCTAGTTCTAACTATTTGTCTTATATTTTACTGTTATAGAGATATTTCTAAATTAATTTGTTTTATTATCTGGATAAATTTTGCTGAATTAAACAATCTTTATATATAAACATTATGTGCAAAATAAACTATCTTTCATGAATTGTGAATAACTTTGAGAATGCTCAAAATAATCTATATCATTTGAAGATATATATATATATATATATATATATATATATATAGGAAAAAGCGCGGCAAAGCGGAGCTTTCTTAGAACGTGATGCGTTTATCTCGATTTTTTTTTTTGTGACGTAAAAAACGCACGAACTTTTATGGTAAGTGACACATTTACCCCAAACTTTTTTTATCCTAAAAAAACCACTGAACTTTTGTTATGTGGCACATTTACCCCAAAATTATAAGGCATTTTGGTCTTTTCTTTTTTTAAATTTTTTTTTCTTTTTTTTTTCCTTCTCTCTTCCCTCCGCCCGGGCGCTGCGGAGAAGGCTTCAGCGTCTGGCGAGGGGTTGCCCTCGCCGGCGTCGAGTGAGGGTCACCCTCGCCCGTCGGGCTAGGCGGCCCTCGCGCCGTATCGGCAGTGTCCACTGCCGTCCTCGCTCGTCGTTGGCGAGCGGCCCTTACTGCGTCGGGCGGTGTCCTGCCCTCGCCGGATACGCGAGGCCGTCCTCGCCCATCGTCGGCGGACCGACCCTGCGTCGGGCGAGGTGTCCCTGCCCTCGCCGATCGCGAGGGCCGTCCTCGCCGGCCGCGGCGGGGCCCCCCTCACCTGCATCGAGGGCGGAGTGTCCCCGCCTCACAGACGCCGGCTTCCTCCATGCCGGCCATGGGAAGAAGAAAGAAAAAAAGAAAAAGGAAAAAACAAAATAAAAAGATAAAATTCCATTGATGGGATAAATGTGTCGCGATTTGAAAAGTTTGGGGTATTAAATGTCATGGTTTGGGGTAAATGTGTACATTTAAAGTTTAAAGGTTTTTAAGCCTTTTTTCCATATATATGAAAATATCTTCTCTTTATTTTTTTTTTTTTTAAATTCAAACGCAATAAGACATAGAAGTGTGGAGATGACAGAACAATAGGATAATGGCCATTTGGTCGAAAGCATGCCACGTGACAAAATCATACCATGTGTTCCGCCACATGGCGATCATGGAGCCAAAGTGAGTGTCCCGTACGTGGGCAGCCCGTAGAGTTCACAATTTCTCAGCTCCAGCCATAACTACTGACGAAAGATTGGTAAACTATTTCTGTATATAAATTTGCATTCAACCGACATTGTCTTAGATAATTTCGTTTGTTTTTCTCCGCTATCTTGACCTGAGATCCTTCATGGACTGCGCTTTTCCAGCGCCATGATGCCATGGGCCTTGTCTTGTTTTGGGCCTTTTGACCTTCCTGTCTCTTGAAGCAACAACAAGCCTCTTCATGAAAAATAATCATTACTTCCGCTTAGCCAGAAAAAGAAACAGACACTTGAAAATTAGGTTTCGCGGGATGTTTAAAGTTCTATGTCCCCCATATAGTAAGCCAAAACATGAGTTTGTCTCGCTTTTGGGTCCATTCGAACTTTATCTCTAAAAGAAAATTTCTTCTACTTACACAATAAATGGCAAAAAATTTACAATGTTCCATTCTGTCGAGCACTTTCGATCTAAGCAATCCACCCGCACCTTTGGAAGTTACATAAGATCCTCCTCCTTAACTCCTTGTATTATCTCCGCTTCTTGTCATCATCTTCTTATTATTAATCTTAGCATTGCAATTAAATAGATAATTATGAATAAAACTTATGCTAAGTCATAAAATTCACATTGAAATATGCATAACGTTAATTGAGCACAATGCGCATGGCGTATGCATATAAAGTCTAGTTTTGTTCATGCATAAACCCTAGGAGCCCTCGCTCGACTTCCGATAACCACCGCCAAATGCTAGGACTGGCGGAACACGAAAAAGGTCTTCGGGCATCACGATAGGGGTTTTGTTTATATCGACTTGTAAGAAGTCGAGACTTTCTTTTTCACTTTCCCGTCAAATTATAAAGAATTATCTAGATGGAGAAATTATATGTGTATCTACATGTTTATATAAGACCATTTTTAAATGTTATAAGCATTTGAAAGTCATTCCCAATCGGTAGGGCTTAGCAAAATCCCATGAGAGCTAGGGGATAAAGATTGATGTCCGAAACCTCGAGAGAATCTGTTTCACGAAATTTTCCCGTGACGAAATATTATTCATCAAGAGTTGTTCTTTGGTTTTTATTGAGGAAACCAGGGTCTTACGCCAATTCCAGACTAGAAATATCACAGGCAAACAAAAATCAACTTCTTCAATCCAAATATGCACCGTATAATCCCAAATCAAGTTGGAATTTAATCAATAATAAAGTCTGAAAATTGCAAACTTGATAACTTGACAAGGTGTAAACAAATTATGATGGAACTTAATTTACGTCATAGCCTAAAAACTTAAAGATACTACGTTGGAATTTAATTAACGACGTGGTACCCAAGATAAATATATACACCGAAATATAATCAACGAGGTAGATCTAGAAGCTACGACTAAGAAAAATAAAGTGCACTTAAATAAAAATAAAGAGTGTATTTGCTTGATGTGTGCGGGGTTCTCCAATGGACAACTAGCGGTGTATAAGTACCAATATTTATAATGGTTCGTGATAATTACTTTTGGACAGCTCCCGATGGTTATATTTTCCTTTAGGCACTTCCGCTAATTACTTCCACAGCTTGATAACTCTACATGCCTCTTGCATAAACCCTAACAATGAGTGTTCCAAGATCTTATTGTCTGATTGTAACTATTCCATCCAAAAATGAGCATTTAATCTCAATTACTCCATGGATTTTAAACTCCAATTTAGCTTGCTAATGTCCCTTCAATAAACATTTATTACGACGGCCTATATTATTGGCTACCACTACCAGCTACCTGCCGCCATATTATGAAAACTGAGTGCATCACATTAGCGAAGATCATCATTAATCAATATGCACATGTCAATCTCTATACTTATCGATGAGATGACGTACCTCCGGTGATATCCACATGATCCGCACGTGATTGTCCATTTTCGGGTGCCACCCCCACGTGTTTGTCTTATCCACGTACCGAGCAAATTATTTTTGGGGTCAACAGAACCGTACATTTGTATCGAAGATGGTCACATGGTGGGGGATAACTGGAGCTTTCGAGAAGGAGAAACGATAAACGTGTTTGGTCAATCTCATGTTGCATGTTGGGAATTCTGATACTAAAAAGTTGGGTTCGATACGAAGACGCGTTCGCCATGCGAAGGGGAACCGGCGAGGGAAGCCCCTGCCCGATTTCCAAGCAGCTTCGTCCATGGTGGTCAAATGAGAATCTAAAGACTGTCCAGGGGTATAATTGCAAAAGAAGTTCATTGTTAGTTTTGCTTCCCCATTCATTTGACTTGTGGCCAACCCTTATGGTTCCCTCCTGACCATTTCAATCATTAAAAGATTTAGGAATATCAAAAGAAAGCCCACCAAACTATTAATAACAATACCAATAATTGAGGGTCCGCAGCCCACGGGAAGCGAACATCGATTTTCACCTTCCTAATCAAGTGCTGCAACACTTGTTACATTTCGGTGAGTTTCATTAGGGACCACTAAACTTTGATAATTTTTTTGCTGTCAGGTCCCCATGCTTTGATTTCCACGTTTTTATGGACTCGACTTTGCAAGCGACCCACTTTGATCGGAACATGGTACAATTTTTCAGCGAGATGTCGACGTGGCAGGAAATTGGCCAGGTGCCATCATTGAAACACAAGAGCAAAGATTTTTTTTTTTTTTTATTTGGATAAATGATAGTAATGACTTTAAAAATAGGCTAACTTCGTGAATATTCTAACCCTTTAGCTTGGTGGTCTGCTTAGAAGCGGCATAAAGACGGTGTAGTGAATAAAGTACAAGATACACCCGAATCGTAACACGTCCAATAAGAGACGATGCTGTAAAGCAAATCCGCGTCGCATTTGATATTCTCCAAAAGCTAATCAAATTGAATATGCTTTTTTTTTTTTTTTTTTTTTTGGGATCTAAATCAAAATGAGCATGTTAAAGCTTACTATTAGATTGTACATAAGAAAAATATTTGAGTTTAAGGCCCGTTTGTTGTGTAGAAAATAAATGATTTTGAAAATACTTTCTAAAAAATGATCATTGTATTACCTACAAAATAAATGAGCGAAGAATATTTATCATTCTCGAAAATGTTTAAAAGTGCATTGCTATTAATAATGAAAACATATTTAGTGGCTAATTATCAAAGGCAATACAAGTGATTGTTTAAAAAGAAAAAATCCAAGCCATTCAATTCCACGGAACAAACAAAATAGTGTGTTTACTTTGGAGAAAATCTCATGATAAAGAAAAATGACTTTCACGTCTCGAGAAAGAAAACATTTTCCCTTTCTTAATTAGGAAATTCATTTTCCTAATTTGAAGCATGCATACTTTTTTTAATCATAAATAGTTTTCTATAAACTTTTATAGCAAAATGAACAGGCGAGAACCTGAAAAAATAATTGGTACTAAAAAATTCACCCAAACAAAAATTTGGAAAATTTAGTAGGATGCTTGATAAAATTGGCCGGCACCCAAAATCATGAAAAGGCCAAAAAAGAAAAAGAAAAAGAGAAAAGGTGTTCTGTCCGATAGTTGCAGTAAAATCTCTCGTTGCCATGAAACAGAAATTCCTCCTTTTTTTTTTTTTTTTTTCTAAATATGATATTTTCATCCATCCTAATCAATCATCTTACATTAAAAAAAAAATTCGAACCACCAATTTTTCATGCCTCAAATAAAAAAATAAAAAATAAATAAAATAAAAGAAAAAGTAAAAACCTGGGGAAACCAAAAAAGTCTTGGGTGGCCAAGCGCGTCCCACCCGCATTTAAAAAGCGGCGTTCTCCTTCACAAGTACGCCCCCTCATTTACTCCTCTCCACAAAACCCTGCCAACACCCAAAAAGCAAAAGCAAAAATCAAAATCAAAATCAAAATCCCGCGATGATCGAAGAGCGGCGCGGCGGATCCCGGCCGCCCCACGGCGTCCTCCTGGCGGTCGTGGTCGGCATTGTGGTGGCCGTCCCCTTCCTCGTCGGCGACGGCGGCGAGGCCGTGACGGGGGCGATCTCCGAGGCGCTCACCCCGGTGGGCCTCCTCCTCCTCCCCATCGCCCTCCTCCTCACCATCCAGTTCCTCTCCTCCGACCGCGGCTCCTTCGTCTCCGCCATCTTCTCCAGCTCCGGCGAGCCCGACAGCATCCACCGGGCCAGCGGCTCCCCGGTCGGCGTCGCCCTCGTCCTCGCCCTCCTCCTCTTCCTGCTGTACAGCCGCGTCTCGATCTTCGGCGGCGGCGACGACTCCGAGTGACCGAGATCCTCCACCGGAGCCGACCGGATCCTCGGATCTCCGCCGATCTTCTTCTCCTTTCAGTACGCATTTCGATGTTTTTTTTTTTCTTGTTTTTTTCCGAATTTTACTTTTAGCGTGTGGTATACACTATAGCCGTAGTAGAGAGAGGGCGGCGGGCAGTTCTGTAATTACAGGGAAGTATGGAGGGTGTTAATGGTATTTCGGGTGGATGGCGGTTGACTGTTGACCTGCGAGTTTGCGCTTTGGTCGTTGCTCGGTTCCGATCAATGCTTTTAAATTTTCAAATCTTTTGGTAGAACAATCGATGCTTCCTAGAATATCGACATTAATTGCATTTCGGCTCGAATTATTGCTGGTTAGGAAAAGAAATTCGTTCGAAATGACACGCTTAGAAGTCGCGATCATGTGCCACGTCAAATGGGTCGTCACGAGATATGTTGGCTTTTTTCCGTTGTCGATCGTACCGGGAATATAATGTCACCCCGAGAAATTATTTAAAGGGTGTCGTGGCTCCGGATTGAATTGGACACGTGGCGATGCCTGCATGTGAATATTCTCACTCCCAATGACTTCCGGGGCGAATGAACTTCGTGCCCAAAAAATTTAAATTATCCAAGATAAATTTTGAACTCGAAAATGGAAAGAAACCAATGAAAACGTGTCCAAGCGCGACACCATCAACTTGACTAATAGTAGCCGGTCTCCTCCTCAAATAATTATGAGATTAAAGGAATGTTCGGAATTTTTCCTACATCATCATACATGAGTTAATGCCAGGTTATTGTCTTTTCCGCTATATTTGAAAAATGTTATATCATACGTTTATGTGGTTATTAGCTTATGGCACATTTGTTTAACTGAAAACTTAGTGATAAAGTAAAATATATTCTATAAAAATCATTTTAAAAAATGGGATAAGTCTCATTTGTTTAGTAATTTAGAGAAAATGATTTCTATCTTATTAAAAGGGTAAGTCATTTTTCTCCAATCTAAATTTGTTATTTTCACTTTATGGAAAACATTTTTGGTTGATTGATTAGTTTTCCCTCACCCAAATATCCAAAAGTTTGAAAAACAACTTTTCGGAAATAATTCACAGGCTGGTGGATACAATTTGTTTTGGTGTTTCGCAAACTAGTTAGCGTGTTAAGTAATGAAGATCGTAAACCGTAATGCTGGGATTTTGTATGCTTCCATACAGCCTTCACCTTGAACTTGTATATTTTAATCATGAAAATCCTAGCATAGGGATTCTCTTTCTACAAGGCTTCCTATAATAAAATGAACATAGTAAGGCCTAACTCTAGGGAATATAGCTCATTGAAAGTTTTAAAATCTTTTAAAAGGTGCAATCTAGTCCATCTTATCGTCAATATTGGTAATTTTCAACATGTCAAATGCATATTATCTAGAGAAAAGTACCAAAAAAAGCCATAAACTTATTGCATTTGTACCATTTCAATCATAAAACTTTCAATTGGATTAATTTAGTCCTAAATATTTTCGCATTAGTACAAATTTATTCAATTTGATCAATGTAGGTCAAAAATTGTTAACATGGATGCCAGCGGTCCTATATGATACAACTAGTGCTAACATGGATAAATTTTATAATTTTACAATTTTTTTGATTTTTTTTTTTTTTGTTTGGCCGTTGAGGTCATTGATCGACCATTGCTGCCGCAGATGAGGGTTAGCAACCTCACTTGGTCTGGGTGAAGGCCAAGCCCTTGCTTGTTGGTGTAAGAATTATTGTGGCCCACATGATATGATTTATTAAATGGTTTAATAATTATTGAAATGCTATAAAATAATTATTGGTTATGAGAAGTTGCGACTCCAATAAAACGAAAGGGTATATCGCTTTGATGGAAGGCACATTTTCAACGAATGTACAAAATAGAGTCCGGTCCTCTCTCCACCCACAATGAACAACAATAACTGAAAGAAATTGAGTATTCTCTCCTCCATCGATAGAGTACATTAAAGTATAGTGGGTTAAGGGAGAGAAATCGGATTTCTTCTTTTGGTTCGAGTTCTTCGGTTTTCTACAACGATCATCACAAGTGCAACGCTATGGAGAAAGGTATGTCTTCATCCATTTGTGAAAATCATGAAGATCAAAGATCGTCGTTTTTTACTTTGAATTTCCGCATCAAAGTATGATATGTATATTCTAACGGTTGGCCGACAAGGGCATCAAGATCTCACCCAGATTCAAGAGAGGATCGTGATGCCCTT
This sequence comes from Eucalyptus curtisii, assembly GCA_017140595.1. Classification (NCBI taxonomy): domain Eukaryota; kingdom Viridiplantae; phylum Streptophyta; class Magnoliopsida; order Myrtales; family Myrtaceae; genus Eucalyptus; species Eucalyptus curtisii. The sequence continues at coordinate 12,651,655 of CM029495.1, read as the reverse complement.
GCCTTGCCTTTGCCTACCACAAGTGAGGGCCTTTTGCACCCTCACTTGTGGCGAAAGAGGGAGCGAAGGCCCTCGTTGACCAATAGGCAAGTGAGGCTGTGCCATGCAGGATTGTCGGAGTCCACGTCTGTAATTTTCGGTTAAAATTAGTAGAATGAACTAAATTGCTACCAATGCGAAAGTATTTAGGACTAAATTAATTCAATTAAAAAGTTTAAGATTGAATTAGTACCAATACAATAGATTTATGATTTTTTTTGTACTTTCCCTATTCTCTATGTCTAGAGGCACTTTCCTAGTCTTGGGGGTGTGTGTGTGTGTGTGTGTGTATATGAGATCTGATTTTAAATTAAGTCTAAGGAATTTGTTGCACCAATTACAAAAGGGAAAATGTCATAAACAGTCCCAATACTTCTACTTGATGTGCAATCTCGTCCCTAGACTTTTAATTTGTTCAATTTGATCCATGAATTATCGATAAATGTCCCCCGATTATTTAAAATTTGACCAATTTCGTCATTCTGTTAGTTAAAGTTAACGGAATTGGGCATTTTACTTTTAAATATTTTTTTCTTTCTCTTCTCTCTTCCCTCCGCCGGCCATGGCGAAGCCGGCGGGAGGGAAGCAGCGTCCGGCGAGGGTCATCCTTGCCCGATGCCGGCAAGGTGGCCCTCGCCCGACGCGAGTAAACGGCGACGTTCGCCTCGAAGCCCCGTTCCGTCAAAGGCGTCCCTAAGCTCCTTGGCCCCACACTCGGGTCCCCCATCGCCGCCGCCGAGGATCGGCTCCGCGAACTCATCAAGGTCGATGAACCCATCGTCGTCCTTGTCGATCTCGGACATGGCGGCACGGGCCTCCTCGCGGGGAGGAGCCGAGCGCGGAGAGCACCTCGCGAAGCTCGTCGCAGGAGATCTTGCCATCGCCGTTCTTGTCGTCTTTGGAAAACACCCGCCGCACTTGGTCCACGTTGCCCAAGTCGCCCGCCGGCCGTCCGGCGGGGACGCCGCTTTCCTCCGCCATGGCCGGCGAAGGGAAGAGAGAAGAAGAAGAAAAAAAAAAAAAAGGAAAAACAATCATCACTTAACAGAAGAACTAAATTGAGCATTTGTTAATAGTTCATAACCAAATTGAGCTAATCGAAAGTTCGGGGAGAAAATTGAACATTACATAAAACTTCGGGGACCATTTGTGATATTTTCCCATTACAAAATTCCAAACTCAGAATTTATTTTGTGTACTATTTTCACTTCCCGTGCTTTGCACGGATTTGTTTTCCTCCTCATTTGTTATATGCTTAGGGAAAAAAGCGATGGTTTTACATTAGCTTTTTGTAATAATAAAAAAAAAAAAAAGAATCTCTACTAATAAAGATTAATTGAGTACATGGGAGATCATGAGGAGAAAAGGATATACATTCCTGATGATATTCATGAATTAGCATCTATATAATTAAATAAAAGTTTATAACACATCAAAGTTAGAATAGAAAGAAAAGAGCTAGAGTTATTTTCTCATTCCAGTGTAATTTTCTATTATAACACAATGGTAGAGTTGTTTCTTTGAAGACATTGTTTTGGAGAAAGAATTGACACTTTTGCAAACCGATGCCATAATAAGATTCTAGGGAAAAGCTTGGAGATTTATCTTTTGATTACTAATGGGAGTTCTGCAATAAAATTTGCATGAAGAAGCTCCCAAGATGGTCGATCATAATTGATATGCCATGTCAGTGATTTTTGTGAAAATTAACCGGAAAGATTATGGAGGAATTTCACACGAAAGTTTAAGACTAGTATTAATGAGATTAAAAATTTTAAAATTAAGTGAACTTGATTGGATAATTCTTCCGGACCATAGGCGTCTAAGGAGGGGGACAAGCGTGGTGCAGGACCTGTTGATAAAGAGCGAAATAGAAAAAAGAATGATTACTTTTATGTGTCATTATCATTGGGAGTGTATATGACATGAGGACACCATGAATGAAGCCCCAACCTTTCCCTATCAAAATTAACCAGGGGTAACAGCAATATACAAAAGCAAAATTTCTCCCAGTTAATAAGGGTGCGTTTAGTAACGTTTCGTTAAAAAATTGTTCTGAGAACATAAATAGAAAAAACTATTTCTATTCGGAGAAACAATTTTTGAATGTAAAACGCGTTTGATAACTGCACAAAATTTATATTCCCGGAATAGAAAAAGAACAAAACATTTTTGGTAATCTTGTATAATATAATTTTTTTGTTTCTTTAATTTTTTGATATTTTTATTTTATTTTTCATTTTTCATTTTTTTATTTTTTATTGTTTATTTTTTTCCTTTTTTTCTTTTTTCTTTTTTTCTTTTTTTCTTTTTTATTTTTTCTTCCTTTTGGCCGGTTGCCGGCCTCGGGCCATGGTCGACGACCGGCCGACGAGGGCCGACGGCCTCGCCCGGCCACGGCGACAATCCGAGGTCGCCGGCCCCTCAACGATCGGTCGCCGGCGTCGTCGGCCCTTGACGACTGCGTCGGCCATGGCCAAGGCCGAGGCCGACGACCGGCCAAAGAAAAAAAAAAAAAAGAAAAGAAGAAGAAAAGAAAGAGAAGGAAAAAATAGGAGTGAGAAAAATTGTTTCTCGAAAGTGTTCGCAACAAGAAACAAGTTTTTCTTGTTTCTTGTTTCTGTTCCAAATTTGTTCGCGAAACAAAAGTGTAAACAAACGTGTTTTTTTCTTTTTTGTTCCCCGGAACAAAAGAACAGAAATTGTGTTCCGGGGAACAAAAAAAGAACACAAACAAACATGCCCCAATTGACCCGAACCAAACATGGAGTAATTGCACAATAAAACAATTGTGAAAGTCTGAGATACACTTATTTAGATTTAGATTATAAAATACACTTTTAAGATTACAAAAAGAAACTGAGTTCTTTACTACACATCATTAATGAACAAAAATCCATTTTAATAATAATAATAATAATAATAATAATAATAATAATAATAATAATAATACTTGGAAATTACTTTAATGAAGAACACCAATTACAAAACTGCTCACATCATTAATATAAATTTAAACAGTTTATTTCCTAAACAACGTGAATTTTTTTAGTAGATCGTGAAATAGCAAAAAAAAAAAAAAATTGTTTAGTTTTAGTATTGGCCTAAATCAAGTTTCCAATGGGAAAAAAGGTCTTTTTTTTTTGTCTTTTTCTACTATAAAAAAAACTATTAGGGGTGTGTAAAACGGATCGTCTAAACCACGAACCACCCGGACAGGACCGAACCGATTGGTTGGGTCCGGTTCTTAAGAGTATCGATTTAATTCCCAATTCATTAAAGTGGAATTGTGGTCCCGATAGTGGGTTCCCAATTCCAAGGGGAAACTAGACCAAACTGACTACGTATACTCATTTTTTTTAGTTCTTCAAAAAAAAATAAAAGTGATCATTTTTTTTCACAATAGAAGGCATCAAGTAGTGGAAAAAAAAAAAAAAGTAACCGATTATATTGGACTGAACTAAAGTCGAATTAGCCCGCTCTAGGACCAAATTTTGGTCCTAGGTCCCCAATTTTGGAAACTAGACCGGAAACCAATCACCCCCAAAAATTGCTAGCTTCGTGTTAATGACAAAAAGTAGATACATTAAGGTGTTCTCATATGCGCATCACCTTCTAACAGGGCAAAAAAGATAAGTAGGGAATGACCACCCTAGCACAGGGACGAAAATATTCATCATGAAAAGTTCATCACGTTAGCCTATGCCAATGAAAACATAAACATCAAGAAAATAATAGATGGTCTAACTTTCTACGCAATATTGAGACAGTCCAAACAATTCTTATAGGGTGGTGCCAGAAGAGGAATGAAGAGATAGAGCAAAGTGGAGAAGGGAGCGAGAGAGTAGAATGTGATACCTTTTGGTCGCGAAGATGGACAGAGAGAGAAGAGAGAGAAAGAGTAAAGCGAAGAAGGGATGGAGAAAGCAAAGTGGTGTGAAGAGGAGGGACGGTGAGAGAGCGGAGTAGGACAGATTTTGTCAATAAAAACGAAGAGTAAATGGTGATGAGAGAGAGAGAGGAGGGTAGGTCTGCCTAGCCACATGGTGCACAATGAATAGATTGTCTCATTGATAACATGGAAAGTTAGATTCACTTTATGTCTTCTCATTCTACTACTCGATAGGCACGAAGTCCCTTCAATCCTCATCCCCTTCATATTCTATTATCTTGTTAATAAATTTAGAAATATTTTTCGATTCTCATGGGAAAATAAAGTTTTGGAGAGAGAAAATGGTACTCAACAAAATCATATATATGCTATCTAAAATTTACAAGTCTCATAGCAATGTTGTTACGAGAATTAAATTATTTTTTTTGCTTCTTTCTTTGAATTTATTTGCAAATATTTATAATATTCCAATAATAAAAATGATCTATTTATCATTCTCATGTTTTTAACTAAAATTCAGATACCAAAATAATTTGATTTTAATTTGTATTGAAAGCGCTTGATGAGGAGAACCATGTATGGGTAGCCAATGCCGACTCAACGATTAAGTTGAAATAGTGGACGAATTTTTATTTTTTATGTTTTTGGTTAGAAATGCATATATTCATTACTAGATCGAAGATAAAGGATTACAAAAAATCAACCAAAGGGAATGAGGAGGATTAATAACCTAGTTCGTCAGGACATAATCGGCTCGGTGGGTCTTTGCAGCCCAGTCAGCTGCTTGGTTATAGTCCCTCGGTTCAAATTGGATAGCAACTCCATTTAGCTGGCCCAACAAGTTGATGCAATCTTGAATCATGGACCGCGAAGCCCATGATATTTCCGATCGGCCTAAGGTGCAATTAACTACCGTAAGCTATCACTTGATAAGAGCATGCTTAGATTAGTGGGAAGTACACCCCCACCTCATGCACTTGGCTTCTCCCTTCGTGGGTTTTGTAGCTCTTTCAACCACTTCAGAGCTTCCTTAATTGCTGGGGCTTCAGCGACAACGGTAGAAGGGGCGAAGATCGACCTTAGAACCCATCAACGAGCAACTCCATCAACGTTCCTGTGCAAAATCGCTGTTGATTCTTCCATGATAAAGTTGTTCTAGGAGTAGTCCACGCTTATTTTGCTGTAGATCTAATTCAGCAAGGAGCTTTCCTTTGTTGCGGGCGGGTCTCTTTCTTCACGGGTGAGTTTCCTACTGTACTGCTTTGCGATGAGCTGTGTTGTAATGATAGCCTCTTCAATCAAAGAGCTCGGATATTGTTTTTTGCTTGAAAGATTAGATGGTTCCTCACCTTCCATATCCTCCAAATCAGCTCAGTGAAGATAGCTTTGTTTTGTTTGGTAATCTCACGGTAAGATTCTCCCAAATCCATCTATCCATTCTATTGCAAATCTCTAGGGATAAGTTGGCTCCGATTCACTGATCCGACCAAATTTGCTTTGTCCAAGGGCATAAAATGAAGACGTGCTTTGTAGTTTCTAGAGCTTGGCCACAAAAGGGACACTTTGGTTTAGGTAGCAAATTTCGCTTAGATAAGTTTTCCCTCATCGGCAAGGCATTGTTACTTGCACTCCATAGTAGAAATCTAACTTTGGGGTAAGATTTTAGTTTCCAAATTTCGGTCCATAGTCTCTTGGGTAGCTAGTACGGAGTAGAAACTTGGTTTGTCATTTGAAGTTTGTCGAAGTTTCGTAGCTTGTTATATCCACTTTTTATCATATAGGAACTAGAGTTGGTTGTTGTCCATATCATCTTATCTGGTCTAGGTGTAATGTTTAAGGGCGGGGCTGATATTTCTTTATTGACTCTTTCGTCAAAAGTCTCTTGTAGTAATAGAAAATTCCACCCTCCCTCATTTAGGTTCATTAATTCAGCTACCAAGTAAGGGTCGTTTCTATTTGCTGGACCTCCTATCTTACCTAAAAGTAGCTATCTATCTTCTATGATTTCGATCTTCTTGCCATCCCCCACTTCCCATTTGATCTCTAGCTCAATCGTGTCTCTCCCTATTAGTATGCTTTGCCATCCCTAAGAGGGTCAGGGGCCTTCGTTGCTGTCCAAAAGTCTCCTTTGGGAAAATAGATTTCTTTAAGCAATTTGCTCCATATGGCATTCGGGTCTTGAGTAAATCTCCAATCCTGTTTCCCCCACAATCGCTTTGTTGAAATGAACTAGGTCTTTGAAGCCTAGCCTCCCGCAATCTTTCCTAGTCTTTAAAATATCCCATCTTTTCAATGTATATCTTTTCTAGTAGCATTTTATTTCCACCCGAAAGAGGATACTCTCTTTTCAATGGCTCTACAAATCAATATGGGGACTTTAAAAATGGACATGACGACCTAAGGTAATGCTTGGACTACCGTTTTGATCAAGATCTCTTTACCCGCCTTTGACATTAGCTTCTTTTTCCATCCATTCAACTTTCTATCAACTTTTGCAAAAACGCAAGAGAACATTTGCCCTTTTTCTTGTCCTCATTTTGAACATACACCCAGGTATTTCCTTAGTTTTTCAATGACTGGTACTCTCAATTCAGCTGCTAGATTCTAATTTACCCCTTGAGGACAATTTTCCCTGAAGGAAATTTCTGCCTTGTTGAGGTTTATGGCCTGTCCTAATGTGAAGCAATACTGATGTAGAATATTTGCTAGATTATGAGCTTTAGTAATGATACCATCAAGAAAGAATATAGCATCATCCATGAATAAAAGATGTGATAATGTAGGACAGTGTAGATTCAATTGGATGCCTTTTAAGTTACCATCCGTTACAGTCTTGGAAATCGATGAGGATAGAACGTTTGCTATAATAATAAAGAGATATGGAGATAATGGGTCTCATTGTCTAATCCCTCTAGTCAGTGTGAAGTAATCACAAGACTCTCCATTAACTCTAATACTAAAAGAGATCGAGGAGATGCATTTTCTAACCAATAAGACCCATTTATCACTGAAACCCATTCTCAACATACAATCACCTAGAAAGTCTCGTAGATTTTTTGCATATCAAGTTTGAGGACCACTTGAAATTTTCACTTCCGTTTTCGTACTTTAAGCTGATGTAGGATCTCCTGGATAATAAAAATGTTATTGTGAATTTGTCTTCCCTCGACAAAAGCACTTCGTTCTTGAGATATTATTTCTTGGAGCCGGGGTTTCGTCTATTTGCCATGACTTTTGTAATGATTTTGTGGTTAAAATTGCACAAGCTGATAGGCCTATATTGAGTTTTTTGGATTTGATACTTCAGAGATAAGAGTGATATGAGTTTTATTGATTTCAGGATCAAAGGTACCTTGGCTGAAGAAGTTGTTAACCATTCTAAATATGTCTTCTTGGATTTCTAACCAATTGCTTTGATAAAATAAGCCATTAAGTTCATCCGATCCCGAAGCCTTTGTAGTGCCCATTAGGAAACTTGTTGGTTTCACTTCTTCCCTTATAACATTCCCTATTAAGGCATCATTTATTGTATTCATGATCACTTATAGGCATTGATCTAAAACAGGCCGATATTCTCTACTTCCCACCATGGTATGTAGAAATTGATAAAAACCTATTATATGTTCCCTGAGGATGGAAGGGTCTCTACCCCAAATTTGATCATCAATTTGGAGCATAGAAATCTTGTTGAGTTGTCTTCTTTGAATTGTGATTACATGGAAATATTTTGTATCCCCCCCCCCCCATTTTATCCAATTAATTCTGGATCTAATGTCCCAGTACATTTCTTCTTGTCTCCGTAGGTCTTTGATTTGCTCAACAATTTGGTGGTATTGTTCCTGGTTCGGCTGCCTTGTGGTTCTATTCGTCATTTCAGTAAGTGTTCCCCCTAGTGATTGAATTTGACGGTGTGCATTTTTAAATTTTTTGCTGCTCTATTTCCTCAATTCATCTACTATCTTCCTTGTTTTGCTGACTATATCCAAAGAGTTGTGCTCTTCAGCTCTCCAAGCTCTTTGAATCACTCCTTTGAATTCTAGGTTTTCTGTCCAATATGGCTCAAATATGAAAATCTTTGTTTTTTTTTACCTTTGCCGAGTCTAAATTAAGAGAATCGGACTATGGTTTGATCCAATTGCAGGAAGAGCAAATGCCTCCGCATTTGGGAATAAAACTCACCACTCTAGATTACAAAGCACCATATTAAGTCTTTTTTTCACAATTTTTGTCCCTTCTCACTTGTTAGACCATGTATATGCAAATACCTCACTCTCTATGTCCATTAATGAGCATGAATCTACAAAATCCCTAGATGCCATCATTCTATACTGGTCTACTTCACATTTTCCGAATTTTTCCCATTAGTATAAGACTTCGTTAAAATCACCAATACATAGCCATGGGAGGCTATTTGAGATATGAATAGTATGCAATGCTTGCCATAATTGTAATTTCTCTTGATAATTTGTAGATGCATGAAGAGATGATATCTGCATGATAAAACCACTTATGAAGTCTTTACATATAACATCTAAAAACTCCTCTGTGCTGAAAGCCACTCCAACAAGAACTTCCTCATCCCACATATGTACCAATCCACCCCCAATTCCAATCGGGTTAATGATGGCAGCAACGCTTTTTAATTCTTTCTATGACAGATTCTTTGTTCTTGGTTTCCGTGACGAAGACCAAGTTGGGCCACTCTCGAGCCACTAGGACTCGAAGATGCTGGATCGTTAAGTGAGTGTCCAACGGGGCTATTATCTCTCACTTCAATCTCCAGCCATGATCCATGCCTACCAGGTTTGTCTTGAGCCAATCCCGTCTCTCATATGGGAACTTAGGACAAAAGTTTGGATAATGTCCAATACAACCACAAGAGTAACAAAAATGATGGAGCCTCTTATATTTGAAATCAATCTACCATTTTCGACCTCCCAACTCAACTATAGATCCTATTTTCAGGGGACTTTGCAAGTTTAGTGTAACTTTGACTTTACCTATCTTGCGCGAGCCATTATTTTTTCCTTCAATTTTGACTTCCTCTACTTTTCCTAGCTTTAACGTTATATTTTACATAGCATTTTTTGACATCCTAGCTCACAAAAGACCCCAAATATGTATGCAAAAGGCATAATGTTTAAACTCATAGTAGTGTTCAGAACATTTGTGTCTCCTTGTTGCAATACAAGAAGGTTGCTGGCAAAGGACCAAGGACCCGAATGCAACATTCGGTTCTTCTCCTCAACCAAGTCAAATGTAAATAAAATATATCCGAGTTCAATGATCTCACATTTCACCAATTCTAACTTCCATGCTTTTTTCATCGTACTTAAAATGGCTTGAAAATTAACATTAAGTTTAGAAAGAGTTTCCCATTGAGAATAAGTTCACTTTCCTATTTTTCTTTATCAAGCATTTCATCGGCCAATTCTATAATGTACTATTCTAACCACAAGTCGCCCATTCTTTTGTGTAACACCACCATTATGAGATGATTTTCATGTATTCCTTCCATGTTGTATAAGCTTAAGATCTTAAGTACATTTCTGGGGTAGTAAATTGTGCCGAATCAAACCTGGTAGTCTTATGGGTGATTCTGGAGTGAAGGGAGCCCAAGATGAGCTGGGACCACCGCAGTTAGCTTTCACCGAGGTGGATCTTCAGATTTAAAGTCCGAGTTGTTTAGGTGGATGGTTTTCTGTTAGAGGTGGGAATTAGCACCAATGTTGGTCGGGGGAAGCTAAATTGGGGAAGGATCCACAAAGTTGCTATATGTCACTTTGAGGGGTTATGATTCCCATATGGGAAAAACTTTGTGAAGAAGAGACTGGGGTGAAAGCTTAGTCCGGATTGAAAGGAATGGAAGCCTCCATGGAAGATTAGAGCAGGAAGCCCAAGATCGAGGATTTAAGGGGAGACACTACCGCCAGAGGGGTAGAGAGGAATCTCACAGGTTGAGAGGAGAATTAGCGTCGCTGTAAAATTGATAATAACAAAAATCGTCGATGGAAAATAGGTTCAAGGCCTGGAATTGTGACAAATAAAAACTATATGGAACAAAGTGAATTTTCCAAAAAGCAAAGGGACCAAAAGTATAATTTTTTCCTGAAGTGACGTTCAATAATGACTTGCGTTTGTATATTTGAGAAAAATAAAAAGTCTAATTAGATTTTATAAAATTGTTTGAGTAGCGGCATGTTATAGAACCGCGATTTCCCTGGCTGCTGGACTAGGCAATAGAGAATCCTATAACATAATAAAAAATTTGCGAATAGATGGGGCAAAATACCTTTTTTGCGGACGAATAACTACACTAAGGCCGAAGTAAACCATGACACCCCAAGTCCTACATCAAAAAGCCGAGACCTTATGATGTTATTTATAAGTAAAATCTACTCTCAAATATGGGTAATTGACCTACGTTAATTTGGTTGACTCTTTATCGAGTATATTGGCCTTGGGTCATTTCTAGCATGTGTATATAGACGGACTAGGCCCATAGCAGATCTAACAACGGTCGTGATTGTCGAGCCAAAGATGTTCAACCAAGGCGCATCTCTTGAGACGATGAAAAGGGTGTGATAAATAAAATCAATATTCCCCAGTAATGTGTGGCTCTTAGTAGGCTTCTAACACGATAGCAATGGTAGTAACAAACCAAATTAACACTGTATTTGGAAAATATTGTTGGACTATATGAACCACCATGGACGGGACGGCACTTCCCTAAATTGGAGAGTTTGTGGACATCACAAAGCTAGGGACAGGCCGTGATTTATACTCATGTTGGCCGAGGATGGAAAGCGCAAGTGGGGGCATGCCTAGACAAGGTTTTGGCTGGGATAGTTGGCTTGGTCATGACCCGAGTTGGATCGAGCATGGGTGAGAGCGTGGGACGCTGCACTGGCCAATGTGTGTGTGCGCGTGTGAGAATAATTGCCACGAAGAAGACGCTGGACTCGTTGTCCTCCTTTGGAAAACTGTTCTTTGTGTTACAATCACTTGTGCATTCTGACGAACATCTTGCGTGCATCCCTAAGTCGTTGCGTGTGGCCTCAATGCGTGATTGCCTGACCTCCGGCCGGGGTGTCATGTGACCTAGTGCTTGTGTGCAAGCCTCAGTTCATGATGGTAACGCATGGGAACTTCGCTTTGATGGTGTTGTCTCGGTGTGTACCAAGTTTGTGCCCAAGTGCTAGCGCACTAGACATCGATTAGAGGTGGTCGTAAAGTAATACCATCTTTACCGACCCGTCCGTTTCTGTGTCTGTTAAGTCCTTAAATGGTATACTCAAGTGGTCGCACCAAAGTGGTGACATTTAGACTAGATCTTACTTATAAACCATTCAATAGGGCATCTCCCATCCAGACTTAGGGATGGTTCCGAACTTTCTGACTTAAAAAAGCTATGTCCTCATTAGAGTCAGCCTGTATCGCCGAGCGATAGGGAGTTGCACATTATCCAACCACTCTGGCCATCCTAGAAGCTGGTTAGGAGTCATATCTTATGCAATATCGCTCAAGCGATGCTCTCAAGTCTGAACCTATTCCATCCACAAAACATACAGCCACTGGAAAGAGTGTTGCACTAATATCATCAGTAACGATCCAGCCCAATCCACGAGGGCAAAGTATCCAAAAGGAGTACTTAAGTTTTCACATGAGATAATGACCATGTGGGAGTGGATTTTACTTATAAATAACATCATAAGTCTCGCCTATTTTGTTAATGACTTAAAGCGTTGCAGTTTGCTTCCAACGTCAAATTATTTGCCTTAGGTAACCACACACCCAGAGACAAGGTATCATGCCCCAAAACTTCTATTCCCCAAATCTTGTATTTCTTTCGTGAATTCTTGAGTATATCATAGGGTTTCTTTGTGCCCAGTCAGAAGCCAAAGAAATTGCCGTTCAGTAACTAGAAGGCCAGAAATATCCAAATTACAGACACTCCTCACTTATAAATGACCTAGCTGCAACTTTCCTGCATCAAGAACAAACTGCAGGACAATGACATGAGAAACAACCGCATTACAGGAGATACAATTTGCTTATCCGGGCTTCATTCATAGAAGACATTTCATTTACAGGGGACGATTCTACGTCACACATATAAGTTACTATTGGCACTTAAGATGTCAAAAACTTTGGCAACTATTCCCAATGGATCAATATTTTTGCAAGCCACAAGAAGCATTATCAAACTCTATTGGAGTATAACAAAGTATCAAAAACCTTGCAACCCTTCTCCTGCTGCAACTTCCCTGGATGGATGCATAGACAAGTTCTATTGGATATGGCAAGATTATGGGTGAGGACTCTTGAAACTTGGAGTTACTTTAAGCAGCTGCAATATCCAGTCCAGGTTCATGTTCATTTCGTCCCATTTAATCTCATACTCTGTCCATTAACTTAGCTCAGTGAGAATGACTATGTAGCTGCTTGGTGTTCAACAAGTGAGAGAAATGGACTCCATTGAAAAGCAAATATGCCATCAACATGTACACAAGATACAAACAATGCAATACTAGACACGCACATACAAGGTTGGCCATATAGCTAATAACCAATGGCGATATCATGATGGAAACTAAACTCACCCACAGAGTCATACAATTACCACCAAAAAAGCATATCACAAATCAGCACAGGAAATCCATCCTCTCATTGGTCTTCAGGACTTAACCTCAAGCGTTCACACTCCATTGAAAATTTGCATCTATAACTTACCACAATCATTATCAAAGATACATGGGAAGCAGGCAAACTGACAGTAAATATTTTATAGTTCCCAAAGCTGAACGTACACGTGCACAGTTCATAATTCTTCAAATAATTGCACACAACCACCACCAGACAATCCACACAGGCTAAAAGCAAGAAAAACCAGCACAGAAAAACCCATAATGCTTAGTTTAGTTTTCAGGACTTCCAACCATGTGTTTTCTAACTCTATTACAACCGACATGTTCACTATTCATTACCTCTTTATGCAAACATGCACTGGAAGCAAACCGAACATCGGTAAATACAATTAATTTCCAAATTCATGGAGAAAAATGGTTGCTGCATAGCTCTTATTAGCTATAGCATGGGACATTGGCATCACTTGTACCATTCAGAAGGGCTCTTCCTTTGAGTATGCTGGGCTGACTCCCTATGATTGCAAGATTTGCTGGAAATTTTAATCCTGATGTGTGGCATTTACACAACCAGCCTTTTTTTTTTTTTGTCCTTTTTTAATATAATGATGAGTCCTGTAAAAGAGTTGATGACATAACAAACCCAGCATTGAAAATACTTAGCAATAAGAGCCAATATCAGAGCACATCATGCATGGTAATGTGAAGGTGTGAAAATGAATATAGTTGACCAAATTCAAACATATAAGTTGGACATTAAAGAGGCACTAGACAGTCATATGGTGGATCTATTGTAGGGATGAAGACAGCACATTATCTTACCTTCATGCTACGCCAAAGTTATGCAGCTTCTTGCAATTAGGAGTCGGCAGATTCTTATTCCATTGACGTCTTTGCATTTCTATATGACAGTAACGCCAAAGCATGCTTTTATAATCCTTGATCACGTTGTCCTCAATTTTAGCTCGAGCAGGACTTCCTGGTGGATAATTATTATCGAATGCAGATGATTTCACAAAAAATTCCACTCCGTGTTTTTCAGTTGCCTTGGAGACCTCATAAGAGTAATTCTTGAACAACGAGTACTCAGGCTCTGTGAAGGGCATATATGCGAGCAGAAGGATGATCAAGAATGGTAAAATTTGCAAAAGAACCATCAGGCTAAATCCTCCTACATCGGAGTCCTCTCTCCGGTAACCACTGACTCCTCCTGTCCTATAAACATGAGATGTCCTAAAAGGGTCCCTCTCGCGGAAGAAGGCTCTGAATATTTCATCCGGGTCGAAATCATCATCAAACAAGTCATTTCCAGTTCTCCTCCTCCTCCTCCGCCTAGCATTATGCCGCTGATTATACTCGAATTCCTCGACAAAACCAGTCTGATCATACTGCCTCCTTGAACCATCATCGCTCAAGCACTTAAATGCTTTGGACACTTTCTTGAATGCCTCCTCCGCCCCCGGCGTCTTGTTCTTATCGGGATGCACTTTCAGCGACAATTTCCTATAAGCCTTCTTAATCTCCTCCGAGGAGCAAGCTTTCTCCAACCCCAAAAGCGCATAATAATCCCCCGTCCTCTTAATCTGCCCAATTAGCTGAACATGCTCTTCCCCATATTTCTTTTTCCCGGCATCCGAACCTTCCTCGCATTTCCCAGAACCCAGCTCCTTATTGCTCCCATCATCAAGAGACTTCTCCTCAGCAGGAGTCTCCTCCGACCCGAAATCGAGCTTGTCGCACCGGTCCAACAGCGCGGCAACGGGCAAATTCCGGTCCAGGCGCCGCGCGATCTTGATGAATCTAATCGCGCGCTCTTTGTTGCCCGCGGCGATCGCCTCCTCGGCGAATGCCACGCACCTCAACGCCTCGTCCTTGTTACCATCCATCCCCAAAAAAAAACCCAGCTCACGAATTTCGAATTCCAGCCGAAACGAAGATCACCCAGATGAAGTAGCAGTCGAAACCTGAAATCTAGTAATCCAAGATGAACCCCTGAATCCCTAATCGAAATCCGAAATTCACAGTCGCGACCTGATCCGAGGGAACCGAAACTACTGATCAGAAACGAAGACTCAAAACTGTGAATTTGAACGGAAGACAAGTGGAGCTGTTCAACATTCCATTCGGGAGAATCAACGGAAGAGGGTGTAGGAATTTTACCTGAATCGCAAACAAGAAATTGCAGAGAGAGGCAGATGGATTTCGAGTTCGAGGAAGACGAGGGAACATTTAGCGCAGCGTCACGGTGGTCGTCGAATGAAATTGCGCCACTTCATGCAATTGTCGTTCTTTGCCGTGGGGGCCCCCTTTCTTTTCCCTATTCTCGAATTTTATCCGTAAAGTTCTGTTTGTTTTCAGAAAAAGTATATGATTTAAAAAACATTGTTCAAAATATAATTATATATATATATATATAAATATATATATCGCTTATAAAAATAAATTAACGGAAAATATTTTCATAATTAAGAAAAATATTTAGACATAGATTGTTCTTAATAATGAAAATATTCACTATTGAGTAATTGTTCCAAGCTATTCAAACGATCATTTAAAAAAAATTACTTTTAAAAATATTTGTGTTTCGAAAAATAAATGGAGCCGAAGATAAAAAAAAGTTTGTTTGATTATATTCACCAACAATAGAAACTTTGCTTTCATGCTAAATATGATCTCTCGCAGATTTCATGTTCGTTTGCTTCGGCCCAAACTATTTTATTGCATTTCGACTTTTCGCCTTTGATTGTTCGATTTGACTTTCAGTAAATATTAATTGGAGTTTAACGATATGGATATTTATTTCGGCTCAGAGAAAGATCACTTGGCTACATCATTGCCACATCAATCATTTGAGAGCGATCTATAAAAAGAAGTTAGAGTGATCATATACATTTGTGGTAAATGGATTGCACCAATATCGTGTTGCTATATAGCTTTAATGTGAGAACATTGTCAAAAAAGTTCTAAATTTTGACTTGGTGACAACTTAGTCATTCTACAAATTATGACCAGATATTGCTAACATAAATGCTTACCCTCTTATATGGCATTACTTACATTGGTGTGGACAATTTGTAATAATTTCTTCTTCTTCTTCTTCTTCTTCTTCTTCTTCGATGAGCATCGATTTGATTTTCAATAAACATTAATCGGAGTTTAACGACATGGATATTTATTTCGGCTCAAGGAGAAGATCATGTGGCTACGTAATTGCCACATCAATCATTCGAGAGATTTACAAAAAGAAATTAGAGTGATCATATTGAAATGGGGGATTCGTAATACTTTGTGACAAATATATCACACCGATGTTATGGATCTAATCGCTATATAGCTTTAATGTCGTGGATTTAGCTGTCAATCAAATCCACATTGGTTGAACCAAGTAAAGGAGAGAGAAGGGAGAGCCATGGAGGCAAAATTTGATTATTCTCCGCGTGCGACTTCTTTGCCGATGAAACCTAATTGATCACCAAGAACTCGACCTGATGACGAGAGAAGGGGCGAGACGAGATATGAGTTTGAGGTCGGGTCTATGGTCTAAAGTTGAATTACCAAGAAACAATACTCTACCCGCTCGAATACTTACAGCAGCACGACAATGGACGCCATAAAATAGTTCTGGAAAAGACTTGATCAGAGTAAAGTATAAGACAAACTGTACATTGAAGCCAAAGTTGATAGGCGGATTCTATAAACATTCCTAGAATCACGCCGATCATTTGATTTTATCAAACTTCATTATGCAAACACGCGCCCCTCGGTACAATCTCTCAGCAACAAACGGATAAACATCTAGATAGTTAAATAGTCCAGTAATGATTTAAAGAAGATGTGGGAAAATGGTAATTGGGTTTAATTAAAAAAAAATTAGTGAAACACAAAAAGTTGGGGAAATATTTGGGCCAGGCCCGGCCACTAGATGAGGCCTATCGTATTGCCCTAGACCATCTATTTAATATATTTTACATAGAAAATTTGGGCCCCGCCAGGCCCAAGACAAGATGGGTGGAGTAGACTTCCTCACGTAAGCCCATTGCCCAAGCCTGCCTATTAACCTATAACACACTCGCCCATTGATCACCTCTACTGTCAATTTAGTTCACCACACTTCCTTGTGGAATTAGATCCTAGACAATGAAGTTGGTCGTTGAGTTGGCCTAACCGAGGGGCCATGCCAACCACAACGTGACCTAGCTCCGCGTTGGTAGGGTTGCAGAAGTCTTTGTGGTTAGCTAGTCTTTGAGCTCAGCCTGACAGATCAAGCGTCGATTGAATGAGTAGGGAATACGGCCATTTGATAACATAATTGAATGCTGAAAATTAAAAATTCAGTACGATATGAAATTAGGCTTGTTTTACCATCGACTTAAATAACTATATTTTGTAAAAAAAATTTTAAAAAAAAATCACGTGATCGGCAAGACCTAACCAATAATAAACCTATCGAAAATAACCATTATTCTATCTTTAATAATCAATTCTTCATAGTCAGATGTCAATTGTCAATTACCATTGGATAAATGTTTCAATTTCTAATTTTAGCATTGAAGTTTATCAATTCTTACAAATTAAGTACATAGATTTTCAGCACTAATCTCAGCTTTACCGTCTTTGGGGCTAACAAAATCTTCCTCGCCAAGTGGCAATGCAATCAAATCGATTGTGTACCTTCATCATTTGGTCATTGTGTAAATAACTTGAAAAAGTTCCGCCATTTGAAAATCGTTTAACTCATGAGCTATGTAACACACGGACTGATCTCATTGCGAGATTATTCGCCATCTCATTTGTATCCATTCAAGAATTTAAACTGTACATCCTCAAAAGTTTCTCTCTCTAAAATTCCCTTTATTAATTACAAGAGTGTGAATCATAAAAATGTAAAACCTTAAAGGAAATCAAGATTCATGGTTGCATGATTTAACATATCGGCCTGTGGCACACTGACTTTATGCGACTAAAACAAGCCCAGCATTTTCTTTCCTACTTCAGCCAATGGAAAAAGATTGCTAGTTATGAATTAGTCAAAAAAATATTTAATAAATTATGAATCAGATTATAGCGAAGTTTCCAACGTATGAAACGTGGCTTTGTTTTTCTAATTTGCTTGTCGTTGATGTCCTTAGATATGAAACAGTAACATTATTTAACTAAAAAAAAAGAAAATATTTTCAGAAAATTTGAATCCTTGAAATAAAAGTTTAGCTGCCATCAATGAAGTTGAATATGATCGATGTATACAACTCGTGCTAACAGACTAATCAAAAGACATTAATAAATTAATGAATTCCACTACAAATAGACCAAATCAACCAATACATCGTTCGACCCAAAAAAGAAAAAAAATACATTGTAAGACCTATGGCAACAAAAACGTACAATTGTAATTATGTGCTCATCCTAGAGCACATGAGTCTAATATGAGAAACCCTAGATGCATTTATTTGGAAATATGCCTGTGGTTGCATTTGAATAGTGCATATGTGCTTCTGTGTATCATCAAACTTTCTCGGCATTGCTCTCCGAGGTAGTGCTGGTCGTTGAGGTGGTACTGGTTGAAGAATACCCGACTCCGTTGCGCGTGCTGGGGAACAACGTGAACAGCGTGCTCGAGATCGAGCCGATCACGGTTGGCAGAACCATGATCACGGTCTTCTCTGTGTTCTCGAAAGACGGATAGAAGCACTTCACTGTGTTCGTGTCCAACAACGCCAGACCTAAGAAAATGATCACACACAAGAAAGCATGGACGAAATCCGAAAACTGAAGCTTATACCCCGACAAGCTCGTGGAGCTGCCAGAGCTTGAGCTAGGCCAGATGCCCTTGGCCGTGGCGAACCCATAGTGGGTCGACCCGTCACTTCCCTTGTAGCTATCGGTGAAGCAAGAGATGATACACGAAATGCCGCAAACTGCAATCAAAATGGCGCTTAGGTACTTGTTGTAAGTGTGGCACTCGCCGTTGTTGGTCAAAAGAGGGTTGAGGAATTGGAACAGGAAGACAGTCCCGCTTGGCAGGAGCTTAATGATGTTGGCTAGTCCGGTGTATGCGCTGCTGCTGCTGCTGCTGCTGGTGCTCGTGCCGGTAGTGGTGGTGGTGCCGGTGCTGGTGCCGGTGCTGGTGGTGGTGGTGCTTTTTTGCTGAGAATTGGTTTTGGAGGCGACGGAAGAGATCTTGCTGCCCATTTTTTTGACAATGCTGACTACGTTATGAAGAATGAGCAAGCTGCCTAGGATTGGGGGAGGCATTTGAGGTTGTGTTTTGTGTCCTGAAATGGTCCCAAATTGGGGTTATTTATAGGCGGAGCGAACTGGGTGGGAGGAAGTTGCTTGTACGGCGAATTGTATGAATCGCCACTGTTTCAAAGTTGGAAGGTCTGGGCCGTTCCACTCTTGAGGACTTGACCGGTTTCAGCACAACCCTTCAAACGGTTGAATCTTATGATGAGCTAACAGTTCTTAAACACGTTTTGATAGATTGACCAGCGTGGGAAGAGAGGAGGCTATTAGAGATAGGCAAAGTGATAATCCATCACTAGGGAATGATAGTTTTAGCTTGCCACAAGAACAATAATCGGACTTAAAAGGCCATGCAAGTCATTTCAACTCTACTTTAGTTCGATATCATTTCTTAGTTGCGAATATTTCTTAACACTATGTATGGAAAACAATTGTAAAAAGGATGCAAAGTATTTATATAAATGTGTAGAGAAAATTGTCTTCAACCATATCTTTGATTGGTGGGTTACAAATATAGATATCACTTATTTTAATTTTAATTTTAATTTGCATGTGAGTAATATCAGTAATCTATAAATACCAATTGTAACGAGCATGGTTTGAGAAAATTTCATCCAATCAACAACAGAGGATGATATAGCTTGAGAAAAACATTGCCACGGTAGGTTTTCATGAGGTAAATTACTAAACTGATTGAACCCAATTTTTCCTAAACCCTTCTTAGGGATTCCGCCTCAAAAGCAAGTCGTTGCATGCAGTAGGCACATGTTGACCCACAATCAATTTTTAAATTCCCACAATTTCCCATGTGACCCTTTGTATGGGGGATGTGCGTCTCCTCAATTGTATTCTAGTTCAGGCTATATATTTTCCTTGTTTTAGGTCGGTGAAAACTTTGTCTAATTATACTTTTAACCAGTAAATTACCAATCATGGGTATTATCCATGTGCAAACTTAACTGAATATAAATGTAAGACGACATCCTTATTTATAACCTACCAACAAAATAAAATAAAATAAAATAAAAATAGTCGGAAAACGACACTTTTAGCTTTTATCGATCATAGTGTTTCCTATTGTGCCACCAAGCACGGTTAGTCCGGTGCTTCTTGCACTCACTATTTTTCACAAAGCCATAGCCATTTGATACAATGAATTCCACAAGGAGACATGTCTATTCTCATGTGGAGAGAATAGCAATCTATCAATATGCTCTAGCTCAATATTTAGCTCATTAACCTCGAACCGTGAGATTGAGAGAAATAATTGTGCCTTAAATTGAAAAATTTTGGGGGATTGCTAAGGTCTCTTGCTGCTCATCCTTTAACAAGGACAAAAGGAGAAGGCCAAAAAAGAACCTTTTCTTATGTCCCATAGTGGACTTGTGGCATGATCTCTTTCGTTCAAGTGGAATTGTGACATAATCCTCTTGTTCAAATAATTAACATTGTTAGATCTTATCCCTGACCAAGAAGGAAAGAGAAACGGGTTTGCTTTTATGAAGCATGAGGGTAAAGCCCTCGAGGAAGCATTTATTTTATCATCCATGCCAGAAGAAGACGATACAAACAAAATAAACGTGAGAAGCACCAGTTGGCCATCTTTCTTGCCAAATAACGTAAAGGAAATCGTCTTATCGACTCTTTCAAAGGCTTTTCTAGCCTGTTGTCTACATATAAATCTACGAAAAAATCATGAAATTTGTCAGTCCATT
Source organism: Eucalyptus curtisii (assembly GCA_017140595.1). NCBI lineage: Eukaryota > Viridiplantae > Streptophyta > Magnoliopsida > Myrtales > Myrtaceae > Eucalyptus > Eucalyptus curtisii. Next base: position 12,631,121 of record CM029495.1, on the reverse strand, counting down.
AGGCGCCATGCATGATGACGACGACGACATGGTGAACAGATCACATAATAAGCTGCAACGCACGCATGAACATAGAGATTACGATAGGAGCGCAATCAACTCAAGTATATTTCAGCTAAGATCTGCCGATGGACAGCACATTTTCTCGTCACGAAGTTCGGCAGCGCATAATCGAGATGAATAAAAAACGCAGGTTATCATTTGAATGTTCAAGTCTGGTGCCTGCGCGTCAAAGATTAAGAACGCTTTGTGCCAAAATTGGACTCAGCTTGTATCATTAGGCCGTCAAATGGGGGTGCAAGCCATTTGGAGAATTCAGCACGTGGGATTGGAATGGACCTAAACCTACCAGTTTAAGGAAGTAGGGGGAACATTTCAAAGGCTTGAGGAGTAGGTTTCTTGTCTCAATTGAGGGGGACTTAGACTTATGATGCGAACACGCGCCCCTTATACAGTCTCTCAGCAACAAACGGATATACATCTAAATAATTAAATAGTCTAGTAATGATTTAAAGAAGAGGTAGGGAAACGGTAATTGGGTTTAATTAAAAGAAAAAAGTTAGTGTAACACAAAAAGTTCAGGAAATATTTGGGCCAAGCCCAGCCAGTAGATTGGGCCTATCGTATTGCCCGAGACCATCAATTTTATATGTTTTACGTAAAATACTTGGGCCCCGCCAAGCCCAGGCCAAGATGGGTGGGCTAGACTTCCTCACAAAAGCCCATTGACCAAGCCTGCCTATTAACCTATAACACACCCGCCCGTTGATCACCTCTACTGTCAATTTAATTCACCGCACTTCCTTGTGGGATCAGATCCTAGAAAATGAAGATGCTCGTCGAGTCGGCCTAACCGAGCGGCCATGGTTGGCAGGGTTGCAGAAGTCTGCGAGGTTAGCTAGTCTTTGAGTGCAACCTGACAGATCAAGCGTCGATTGAATGAGCAAGGAATACGGCAATTTGATAACATAATTGAATGCTGAAAATTAAAAATTCAGTACGAGATATGAAATTAGGCTTCTTTTACCATTGACTTAAATAACTAAATTTTGTAAAATTAAAAAAAAAAAAAATCACGTGATCAGCAAGACCTAACCAACAATAAACCTATCAAAAATAACCATTGTTCTATCTTTAATAATCAATTCTTCATATTCAGATGTCAATTGTCAATTACCATTGGATACATGTTTCAATTTTTTTAATTTCAGCACTTCAATCTCAGCTTTACCGTCTTTGGGGCCAACAAAATCTTCCTCGCCAAGAGGCAATGCAATCAAATCGACTGTGTACCTTCATCATTTGGTCATTGTGTAAATGACTTGAATTAGCTCCGCCATTTGAAAGTCGTTTACATCATGAGCTATGTAACACACGGACTGATCTCATCGCGAGATTATTCGCAATCTCATTTGTGTCCATTCAAGAATTTAAACTGTACATCCTCAAAAGTTTCTCTCTCTAAAATTCTCTTTATTAAATACGAGAGTGTGAGTCATAAAAATGTAAAACCTTAAAGGAAATCAAGATTCGTGGTTGCACGATTTAAAATATCGGCCCGTGGCACACCGACTTTATGCGACTAAAACAAGCCCAGCATTTTCTTTCCTACTTCAGCCAATGGAAAAAATTGCTAGTTATGAATTAGTCAAAAAAATATTTAATAAATTATGAATCGGATTGTAGTGAAGTTTCCAACGTATGAAAAAATTTGATCGATTCAGAAAGTTTAGTACACGTCAACATCATGATATAAGTAAGATAGAAGTGAAAGACAAACTGGAGGCTTAAATATATTTATAGAATATGAAACACCTAATTGATTTATAACATTGCTAAATGATAGTTATTCCATTAAGGAGTAATTATCAGATAAATTTGTTCAACGCGCTAAAATAAATGTGCATCGTCAAATCCCATCAGATACAATTCCTAATAATTCCAAATTTCTATAATGCACTCGACTATCTAAAGTCAACTGAAAAATTTTGTTAACGTGTTGAGATTAATTAGATACTTTGAAAATTTAAATTAGCAAATAATTTTATTGAAATGCGTTATTTCTTAAATTTCAAAGTATCTCCACTATTTTTGGCGGCTTTGTACACTGATCTATTCTTTTAAAACTCATCTATGGAACGTAGCTTTGTTTTTCTAATTTGTTTGTCGTTGATGTGCTTAGATATGAAACAGTGACATTATTTAACTAAAAAAAAGAAAATATTTTCAGAAATTTGAATCCTTGAAATAAAAGTTTAGCTGCCATCAATGAAGTTGAATATGATCGATGTATACAACTCGTGCTGACAGACTAACCAAAAGACATTAATAAATTAATGAATTCCACTACAAATAGACCAAATCAACCAATACATCGTTCGACCCAAAAAAAAAAAAAAAAAAATTACATTGTAAGACCTATGGCAACAAATACGTACAATTGTAATTATGTGCTCATCCTAGAGCACATGAGTCTAACATGAGAAACCCTAGATCCATTTATTTGGAAATATGGATGTGCTTGCATTTGTGTCGTGCATATGTGCTTCTGTGTATCATCAAACTTTGTCGGCATTGCTCTCCGAGGTAGTGCTGGTCGTTGAGGTGGTACTAGTTGAAGAATACCCGACTCCGCTGCGCGTGCTGGGGAACAACGTGAACAGCGTGCTCGAGATCGAGCCGATCACGGTTGGCAGAACCATGATCACAGTCTTCTCTGTGTTCTCGAAAGACGGATAGAAGCACTTCACTGTGTTCGTGTCCAACAACGCCAGACCTAAGAAAATGATCACACACAAGAAAGCATGGACGAAATCCGAAAACCGAAGCTTATACCCAGACAAGCTCGTGGAGCTGCCAGAGCTTGAGCTAGGCCAGATGCCCTTGGCCGTGGCGAACCCGTAGTGAGTCGACCCGTCACTTCCCTTGTAGCTATCGGTGAAGCAAGAGATAATACATGAAATGCCGCAAACTGCAATCAAAATGGCGCTTAGGTACTTGTTGTAAGTGTGGCACTCGCCGTTGTTGGTCAAAAGAGGGTTGAGGAATTGGAACAGGAAGACAGTCCCGCTCGGAAGGAGCTTAATGATGTTGGCTAGTCCGGTGTATGCGCTGCTGCTGCTGCTGCTGCTGGTACTGCTGCTGCTGGTGCCGGTGCTGGTGGTGGTGGTGCCGGTGCTGGTGGTGGTGGTGCTTTTTTGCTGAGAACTGGTTTTGGAGGCAAGGGAAGAGATCTTGCTGCCCATTTTTTTTACAATGTTGACTACGTTATGAAGAATGAGCAAGCTGCCTAGGATTGGAGGAGGCATTTGAGGTTGTGTTTTGTGTCCTGAAACGGTCCCAAATTAGGGTTATTTATAGGCGGAGCGAAGCTGGGTGTGAGGAAGTTGCTTGTACGGCGAATCGTATTAAAAGCGCAACTGTTTCAAAGTTGGAAGGCCTGGGCCGTTCCACTCTTGAGGACTTGACCGGTTTCAGCACAACCCTTCAAACGGTTGAATCTTATGATGAGCTAACAGTTCTTGAACACGTTTCGAGAGATTGACCAGTGTGGGAAGAGAGGAGGCAATTAGAGATAGGCAAAGTGATAATACATCACTAAGGAACGATAGTTTTAGCTTGCCACGAGGAACAATAATCGGACTTAAAAGGCCATGCTAGTCATTTCAACTCTACTTTAGTTCGATATCATTTCTTAGTTGTGAATATTTCTTCACACTATGTATAGAAAACAATTGTAAAAAGGACGCAAAGTACTTATATAAATGCCTAGAGGAAATTGCCTTCAACCATATCTTTGATTGGTGGGATACAAATATAGATATTGCTTATTTTAATTTTAATTTAAATTTGCATGTGAGTAATATCAATAATCTATAAATATTAATTGTAATGAGCATGGTTTGAGAAAATTTCATCCAATCAGCAACAGAGGATGATATAGCTCAAGAAAAACATTGCCACGATAGGCTTCCATGAGGTAAATTACTAAACTGATTGAACCCATTTAAATTTTCCTAAACCCTTCTTAAGGATTCCGCCTCAAAAGCAAGTTGTTGCATGCAGTAGGCACATGTTGACCCACAATCAATTTTTAAATTCCCACAATTTCCCATGTGACCCTTCGTATGGGGGATGTGCGTCTCCTCAATTGTATTCTAGTTCAGGCTATATTTTCCTTGTTTTAGGTCGGTGAAAACTTTGTCTAATCATATTGTTAACCAGTAGATTACCAATCATGGATATTATCCACGTGCAAAAACTTAACTGAATATAAATGTAAGACGATATCCTTATTTATAACCTACCAATAAAATAAAATAAAAATAGTCGGAAAAATACATGACACTTTTAGCTTTTGTCAATCGTAGTGTTTCCTATTGTGCCACCAAGCACGGTTAGTCCAGTGCTTCTTGCACTCACTATTTTTCACAAAGCCACAACCATTTGATACAATGAATTCCACAAGGAGACATGTCTATTCTCATGTGGAGAGAATAGCAGTCTACCAATATGCTCTAGCTCAATATTTAGCTCATTAACCTCGAACCGTGAGATTGAGAGAAATAATTGTGCCTTAAATCGAAAATTTTGGGGGATTGCTAAGGTCTCTTGCTGCTCATCCTTTAACAAGGACAAAAGGAGAAGGCCAAAAAAGAACCTTTTCTTATGTCCCATGGTGGACTTGTGGCATGATCTCTTTCGTTCAGGTGGAATTGTGACATAATCCTCTCGTTCAAATGATTAACATTGTTAGATCTTATCCTTGACCAAGAAGGAAAGAGAAACGGGTTTGCTTTTATGACGTATGACGGCAAAGCCCTCGAGGAAGGATTTCTTTTATCATCCATGCCAGAAGAATACGATACAAACAAAATAAACGTGAGAAGAACCAGTTGGCCATCTTTCTTGCCAAATGACGTAAAGGAAATCGTCTCATCGACTCTTGCAAATGCTCTTCTAGCCTATTGTCTGCATATAAATCTACGATAAAATTATGAAATTTGTCAGTCCATTAGGCGCAATACATGACGACGACAACGACATGGTGAACTGATCACATTATAAGCTGCAACGTCCGTGAAGAAACTAAACTAGAAAGGCACGCTTGAACATAGAGATTACGATATGAGCGCAGTCAACTCAAGTACATTTTGGTTAAAATCTGCCAATGGATAGCACATTTTCTCGTCACGAACTTCGTCAGCGCATAATCGAGATGAATAAAAAAACGCAGGTTATCATTTGAATGTTCAAGTCCGGTGTCTGCGCGTAAAAGATTAAGAACGCTTTGTGCCAAAATTGGACTCAGCTTGTACCATTAGGCCGTCAAACTGGGGTGCAAGGCATTTGGAAAATTCAGCACGTGGGATTGGAGTGGACCTAAACCTACCAGTCTAAGGAAGCAGGGTAAACATTTCAAAGGCTTGAGGAGTAGGTTTCTAGTCTTAATTGAGGGGGACTTGGACTTATTGGTGTGACCTTTGACCTGGCCATTGATTTGCAGATTCAAACCTTGACAATTCGAAGATGAGGTCTTTTTTTAATTTAGGGTACTTCCGAGAACAGATTTGATGGAGAAAGGGGGCGCCTATAACTTAGACGATTAGAGCACATGGCTCCGAACACGTTGTCGAGATTTTGAATCCGTCCTCGCCCACAACCGGCCTAAAAGGCAAAGAACCTTTAGCACAACCTTGTTATTATTGAAAATTCTCTTATTTGTCAGGCGATGTACTTTGTCAATACTTTGAAAGTAAAAGTTATCATTTAGAATGGTTTTATGTTTAAACCAAAATGCAAGGGTGGCTATGTGCTTTTCTTCAGGTCCGACAAAGGACCTAAACTTTTTAGCTCAATCTAATGCTTGAACTTCAAAAATCTGATAAATGCATTTCTTTCATTAAAATTTCTAACATTATTAGCTAACTTGGCCATAATTTATGTTGAATGAAGTTTTGCTGACTTGGAAAACGACTCATTATTTTGGCCTTATAAACACTAAACATGGCAATCCACATAAAAAAAACACACACACACACACAATGTGGCAATATACCTAATAGAATGACTACATTGAGCAAACATTTGGATGTTCAGGGCCTAAATCAATTAACAGAAAAGTTTAGGGATTACATTAAATATCAAAGCTTTCCTTGAAAGCCCTTTTGGCAGCACGATTAAGGTATGGAAGTTCAAAAACCATCCATTCGATTAACCATAACCTATTCTACATTAACAGGGAGGTGGAATAGTAATTTGAAATTGACACTTGGTCGTGGCTTTAGTCTAGTTAAGATTGTAACCACAAGTTAAATCCTTTTCACTCCATGGTTGACAAAATGGCCAAAGCAACCGTCCGGAATCTAATATGTTTCTAATCGATCTCTAGTACATATATGAATAGCTAGATCAAATGTGATTTTGTCAAAGAACTAGAAAGGCTACTAAAAGCAAAAACCGGGAAAAGTAAGCGTGTGTGAGGGAGAGATAGAGAGGAATGCAAGCAGAAAATCAGCTATTACCTAGATCTGAACAAGGATCACCAATCCTACGCCATCACACTTGAGCAAGGGTTCATGATTATAGCCATTGGGAATGTGAGGGTAACCACTCCACATCACCTCGCTCCGGCAAGAGTCCACGACGAAAGCGTAGCCACCACGGTTGCTTGATTTCCAAATAAGGGTTATGACCGGCCGGAGAGCTAGAAATCTCTAAAAGAGGGAATGAAATTAAATTTAAAAGTTCGACTAATATTCGTTATTAGTATCATTTAGGGGAGAATACCACATAATAGATCATAATACTGAAAAAAAAAAAAAAAGTGTAGCAAAAAGTGTTTTTGCTTTTGACTGAAAGTAAAATACCAAAGAGCATTACTCAAATATTCTTGATTAGTGAACTTTTTTAAGTTCACTTTATAAAGTTTCATCTTGTTCAGAAAGAATGATTACCACATTAGTATTTCAATTAAAATAAGAAAACTTAATTTCAACAAATGTCTGAGTTGTTGCATCAAACTTTAAATGATCAATAAATGTATCATATCTCATCATTTATCAGAAAAATTATTGGAAGAAGTTTTCACATTAAAAAAAAATGAAGAGATAGCTAAAACAAGAAAAAAAAAAAAAAAAAAGAATGGCCATATGATCCCTCGCAATGGCCACTCAACGTGAAATTCAAAGTGGTGAGCTCAGTAAAACCTTTTGAGTTTTTTTTTTCTTCAATTTTACTGGTAGTAGAGAGAAAAAGGATTAAACTATTGACCTTTTGGACCTATTGTGATAAAGTTCCATGTCATCATATTTAACACCCGGACCCCTGGAGTGTCAAAAGTTGGCACAAAAGAACACTTAAGTGCCAAAACTTATGAAAGTGACATTTAAGTGCCAAAATCGGAGCAAAATGGATCACTTAAGTGCCAATCCGGCCAAAATGCTGACGTGGTGATTTTCCGGTGAAATAAGTACAAAATGGCATCGTTTTGGTGCTTACGTAGTGAAAAATTAATATAAAAATTAATTAAATGAAATTTAAAACTAAATTTATTTAAAATATTTAAAAATAAAAATACAAAAAAAAAAAAAAAAAAAGTTGCGGTTGAGGGCCGAGCCCTCGCTGCCTCCTCGCTGCCACCGAGAAGGGCCTGCCCAGCGACCCCGGCCGACCGGCGTCAAGGGCAAGGGTCGCGGCCCTTGCCCAAATCCGGCGAGGGCGGCGGCCCTCACCCGGCCAAGCCAAGGGCTACGCTCGGCCGAGGCGACCTCCGCAGGCGGCCGACCCTTGGCCCGACTCGGCGAGGGCCGCCGACCCTTGCCGGATCCGCCAAGGACGAGCCCTCGCCGCCGGTCGGCCGAGGTCGTCGGGCCCTAGCCCTCCCCCTCCGTCGCCGACCCTTCCCGGCAACGACGAGGGCTCAACCCTCAACCGACCCTTCCCGGGGCCGACAAGGGCCGCCGACCTCACCGGAGCGTCGCCGCCCTCGCCGAGGCCGGCCCTCGTCGGCGGGCCTCGCCGGTGGCGGCGGGCCTCGCCGGGCCGGGCGAGGCCGGCCCGGCCATCGGCGGGCCGGGCGTCGCGAGGCTCGCCCGGCCCGGTGAGGCTCGCAGCCACGGCGAGGCTCAGCCTCACCCGATCTAGTGAGGCCAAGCCTCGCCGATGGCTGGGCGAGCCTCAGGCGAGCTCGCCGGACTGGTTGCCAACGACCGACAGCGGACGGCAATGGGCGGCGACGGGTGGCGGTCGCGAGATGTCGGTCGATGAAGAAGAAGAAGAGTTTTAATTCTCAATTTTGTTCCCGGAACAAGAATCAACTTTTTTTTTTATTCTTGATTCTCCTCCAAATCTGTTCCCGGGAAGAAAAAATTTACCAAACGCGATTATGTTCCAAAACTACTCCCAGAAACAAAAAATCAGAATCTAGCACTGTTGGGATAATTACCAAACAGGCCCTACATGGTCCATTTTGCTCCGATTTTGACACTTAAGTATCACTCTCGTAACTTTATTAGTTAAGTGTCCCTTTGTGCCAACTTTTAGCACTTGAAGCAATCTTTAGCCCATCATATTTGGTCTTTAGTTAGCACAGAATCACAATCCACGTAAGCATTCTGTCCTTTTTTCAGATAACGCTACGATCAACATAAATAGAGGGAGCAATAATACCTTTGCTCCCATAATCACCCATAGGCAAACCTGCTGAATGTTTATTTTGCTGAAAATTTCATAATAAAGAAAAATATTTTCATATATTTTCTTTTTGTCAAAAGAAGAAATCATTTTTCCTCCCAACCTAGGCTTTATTATTTTCGGTCCATAAAAATATTTTTCATAAATCGATTAGATTTTCATTATTCAAACATCGAAAATTCAAAAAAACAATTTTTTTCAAGAAAGTTTTTTCTCTTTTTTCAAACAGACGGGACCCTATACTTCGTTTCCGGCTCTTGACTAAACCGTACCTCAAGCAAGAACCAGACAGAAGATGTCTTTTGGGCCCGCGATACATAGACCGGTCCAATTTGGGGCCACCCGGGTTTCCAGCTTCAGTTCTAGCCTGAAAAGCCCAAAAACGGCCCACAAGCCATGCGCAGATCTCTTGCAAACCCAAGTCACACACACAATCCCCAAAACAACATAGAATTAGCGAAGTGAATAGCCAATCCCGGAAATCAACGAGCTTTAGCAAGTCGAAGTCGGAAGTCGATTTAGAAGCTAGAAATGAAACTTGTCTGTATTCAATCAGGGCTTTGAATAAGATTTTCAATGACTTTGCTTGAGTCGTGTAACTTCGCGATGAGGGTATGTGGGCCTCACAACTTGGTGGCAACTAAAATTTATATCCCCATCAATTGAGGTCTGGATGCATAAGGCTTTGACTGAAACGTGTACGGATTTTTTTTTTTTTAATAATCAGGTTAAGGATTTGGTAACTACACATTTAAATCTTGCAATTCAGTGCATAGAAAAAAAAAATGAAACAAAGAGAACTTTTTGATAAACAAGCCAAGCCCAAAATGGATTGGCCCGTTTGAACTATCGACCCAATTCGTTGGACTTGGAAAGCTCTGGCCGGGCCGGGGCACAGTTGGTGTAAAGGATCCACAAGTGCCAAGGCCGCATTCATTTTTCCCAGAAATTTTTCTAGCATTTGACGTCATGCATGATATAAGCCAAATCTCCTTAGAGAGCCCAAAAATCTTCTCTCTTTCTTCTCTTTCTTTTCCCATGTCTTTTTCGACCTTCAGCTATGGGGGAGGGTTTGACCTAGTCTTACCCTCCCCTCTCTTTTGTTGATTTTGTTTACGTTTTATTATTTTTTGTTTTGCTTTTTCTTCTCTACCAATTTAGATTTGGGAGCTCTCTTCCAGTTTAGTTCTTCTCTACCTGATCTAGTTCTAAATATAGGTGTTATCCTCTCTCGATTTAGATCTAGGAGTTTAATAAATATGTTTTTAGGGATTCAATGCCCCTCTACCATGTTCGTGTATGGGTTCTCTACATCTAGTTTCAACGATGATCTCAAGAGTTTTGACGTCACATTAAATTACGAAAATTTGCTCCTTCACATGTTACATTCTAGGTTTGTTCAACCTATTATGGTTGTCTCCATACAACAATGATATAGAGGAAGCCAAACCTAAGCACGCACTGCCAAATGGTAATGTTGTAATTGTTGAAAAAGGAATTTCTAATGTGTGCTCATCATTGACAAATACACGAAATCCACTAATTGTCTGTGTTGTTTTTGTGAAACAAATTTGTGCTAACCTTGTTGGTGCTCCGTTGAACATCCTTTATTTCTGGATTATGCTTTGTTTTTCAATATTTGTGCTCTGTTTTAATTTAATTTGTTATGAAGGCTATGTGCTTCTGTGTCCTTTTGAATAATCAATATAATTTTTTTCGACAAAAAAAAAAATATATGCATGATAAGAGCCTTTTTGTTCTTTTCAAAATTTAAAATTTGCTAGGTTTGAACCGGTCAAACTGACATTTAATAACTTGTGCATGGGATTGTAGGTCCAAAGTGTGAAATAGTTTAGTCCATTTGAAGCACACATCGACCTCATTAGCTATAAGTAAGATACATACTGACAGATCAAATATATATATTGAGCGTCAGACTCTCTTACTTAGATAAATAATTGATTGAGATAAATTTGCTATTGATAACTATTCCATCAAGGGGTAATAATTAGATAAATTTATTCAATGTGCAAAGACGGCCTTGGATCATTAGATCCCATGGAAAATAATTTTCAACCATTTCAAATTTGTATAACACTCAACAATTTCTCGCTAAGGGCCAAAAATAAATGCCGAAAGATGTAAAACTATTTAAATTTCACACAAAAAAAAAAATTCGTGAAATTCTTGAGATTTATTGGGTACTTCAAAATTTAAATAAGCAAATGGTTTTTTGCAAATACATTATTTCGCAATTCCCAAGATATCTCCCCAACTTTCGGCGGCTTTAGACACCGATCAATTTCTTCTGAAATTTACACATGCTCCGCAGCTTTCTCCTATGAAATATATATTTTCTTTTGTCATGAAAAAAAAATTCATCTGTTAAAAAACCAACTTTTTTTGTCGAAGTTAAAAAATCATTTAACAGATTTATGATCTCAAATATCAATTTACATGCTTTAAATAATTTCATATTCAAAGTTAAGAATTTAAACATTTTTCCCATTCAACGATTTATGCATTTTGAATTTTTCATTGGCACCTAATTCAACCAAAAAAAAAAAAAATCATAGGCACCTAAAAATTCCGCAATTATTATTCGTGATTCTTAAAATTTCATTACTATTTTTTTAAAAAATTAAGATCCAGAAATGACAAAAAAAATAATAGGTTTCACTTTATATAAGTCTAAGCATATAAATCCCCAAATTTCCTTTTTTTTTGGTCAAAATAAATCCCCAATTTCGGCCGTTAAGAAAAGTTTCAAAAAAGCAAAAGCAGTCGGTCTCGTTACCTCCTTGATTTAATAGAAGAAACCATCAAAAGTCGCTTTTTTTCATCGGCGCCCAATCGGGATCCACTAGCACTGAAAAAATCACAAACCCAAATGGACTAGATTGACCTTTCCCTACAAAAGGCGTTACAAAGAGAAAAAGAAAAATTGCAATTAAAGATCCAAAGTGGGGCCATTTTCTCAAAAAAATGACTTAAAGTGGACTTTGTATCAAATAAAAGACTGAAGTGATCAAGAAAGTCTCAAATAAGGGCCTAAACTTGACAACCGGCCAAATGTTTGCCAAAGCACTTTTTCTGACGAGTAATTTTGTTCAAAATTCTAAATTGATTTAAGATCAAGTTCTTCTTTGAATTTTTCACGTTATCTTCCTCCTCTCTCGCTGCTCCACAAGTAAATCGTTCTCGCACCATCCTTAGCCACTCCACGCCCAATCCTTGTTGCTCCTCACTTCCTCCTCGCGAGCTCCAGTGAATCATTAATCATCGTCTCTTCTTTCTCACGTAGGGTGTTCGAACTTGGGTTTGAGATAAATTTGTTCTTCACCAATGCCTTGATTCACTTGTTTTAGCTTTCAGACGATCCGAAGCGCCAACTTGGTGTTTGACACCGGGTTTGTTCTAGATTCCTTTTGCTGGAATGCTTCAATGGATGGCTGCGTGATGAATGCAAAGGTTGATTCCGCACGTAAACTATTTGATGAAATGACTGAGAGGGACGCACTTGGACATCGATGATAGGGAGTTACATTGGGAGAGGGGAGAGGGGAGAGGGAAGATTTCATATGGTTTTTTGATGGGATGCCACTCAAGATACCCTTTTGTGGAACTGTATGATCAATGGATATGCAATGATTGGTTTCTTTAAGTGGCTCTTGAGTTGTTTAATTCAATGTCTTCCCGTAATGGTTCAAGATACAAAAATGCTAGCATCATGATCACTCAATTTCTATTGAAATTGGACAAGTGCATAAATTTGTTTGACAGTTCCACTTATAAATAACTATTTTTTAAACACACACTACGTGACCGGAGTTTCCCTGGAACTTTTGACTTTTGAGTTTTGTGTCTTGATTGCATAGAATAATAAGGTTATTCACTACCATATTATCAACTGATATTTTCGTCACTAATTTTCTCCTCTGTCACTATAATTATACCGGTTCCATCATACTCTACAACATGACAGTGGATTGTTTGTATAAGGGCACTTCATGTTGTGCTTCTTCCTACCTTTTAGTGCTCCTGACAAGCTGAGGTTTCTCTAGATATCTTAACTTTAATTCCCGAGGAACTTGCTAATCTCCTAAACTTCTATATCTCTATTTGCAAGAGAACTATTTGATAGGATAAATTCTGCTTGAATTGTGCAAGCTGCCAAATCTTCGTTTTCCTACTCATTGGGCAACTTTTTAATGGAACACTCATCTCTTTCTTACTAGTTCTAAATTGCATTGCTATGTCGTGCTTCCGTAAGGAAATTAGCAACAGACATTTGGTTGGTACTTTGAGGAACTTGTATGTACAATTGCTAGCAAGTATAACTTTAACAAACTCATTCCATCTATAAAATCTATTGCACTAGAACCTTGTGCTAAATGAATAATTGAAGTAAAACTAGTTCTACAACCAATGAACACTTCCTCTTCATTTGTGGTCAACTTCTTGGTCTTCTACTATACACAACATTTATGTTGTTTTTAGTATGTCAGATATATGATCCTTATCTTTGCTATTTTCTAACTATATTCATAAATTATCTTCTAATGCCTCTCTCTGACATTGTAATGAGAGAATTATGACTTCTTCAACGGGATTGATCCTCTCATTGATGATGAGAACTCCTGGCGAATCTTCTCTGAGCTCTTGCAAAGAACAAGATCAATTGAAACTTACCTTCAACAAAGCAAAAGTAGAGAGAAGATTCTATCAGGTGCCTTGATAATTTCATGATAATAATGTACTACCTTTAGGAAGATGTGAGAGGGCTATAGTTCGTTGTTGGAGGTGTCTTTTTGAGCTTAGATTGGTTGCAGTAAGATGGGCGGTGATCATTGCATGTGAGTAGTGGGAGGTTTATTGTTTTGTAAATTCATTTGTTATCCTCTCTTTCATGTAGTGTTGTGTGTGTTGTGCGCAATATTAAAGTTATGTTCTTTGAACAGAAGATCAATGAATGGATGAATGTACTTTGAACTCATGTATTTTGATAACGCAACCACCTTACTGCAATGTAGTGCTTGGACATTGTAAGATAGCACACATTTTCTCTCATTTAGGAAGCATGCTTTCTCTCCATGTTGATTTGCAATGGTCATTGAGGCAAGTGACCAAGCTCCCCAAAGTCGAATGCATACATTGAAAATGATCAAAACAATCTCCTCTTCTTTTGCAAGCGTAAAATGTTTAATCATGAAGATGTCATCTCAACAAAAGCATGCCATAAAGTCTTTCGGTAATCTCATAATTATTTTAGCTACAATTGAGCCAAGGGCAAGTTCCCCATTATCTTGCATAACGTTAAGAAGCAGGCATTGTAAATACACCAAATGATCAAGTGAAAGAAAGAAAATAAAAATTTTGATTTAGATAGATTGCGCTCATTTACAACATAGAAGCATCCAGTACACTACATAGAAGTAAAGTCATCCCTAGCGAAATCACTACTGATGATAACCGATGGCTAATTGCATGTAAATGAAGATAACTTTAACTGCCAAAACAATTAAATAACTACTAAGATTGTATAAATCGGTGCAATCAATCAATGAAACCATTAGTAAAGTTGACATTTATTAATCCATATAATCATTTGACAACATCAATTTACGTCACTCCTATAAAAAATAACAACAAAATATAAAGCAACAATTGCACATCAATGAAATATTGTTGTTGGTCCCGTTGCACATCAAGCGCCACTCGAAAACAACCGATCGTTACATATCTTACATATCTATCAATCATACAATTTCGTGAATCGTGGTTTTGAATGGCATCCTATAAAACAACCATCTCGTCTCCTCCATCTCCCTTCTGCGCCCTTGTCATCGAGGTCTAGGTGCGTCCCTCTCAGTCATTTTATCGAACAATTTACACACGGAATCAACTTCTGCATTCATTACGTAGCCATCCATCAAAGCATTCCAGCAAAAGGAATCTAGAGCAAACCCGGTGTTAAACACCAAGCAAGCACTCTAGGTCTTCTGAACAAGTGAATCAAGGTGTTGGTGAAGAACAAATCCATCTCAAACCCAAGTTTGAACACCCTACTTGGGAAAAAAGAGACGACAACTAACGACTAATTAGCGCTTGTGAGAAGCAACGAGGATTAGGCGCGGAGCGATTGCAAATGGAGCAAGAACAATTTACTTGAGGAACAGCAAGAGCAAGAGCAGAGGAAGAAAATATGAAAAATTGAGAGAACTTGATCTTAAATCAATTTGGATTTTCAGACCCTTGTTTTGATCTCCGGAAAAAAGTTCTCCGGCAAACATTTAGCCAATTGTCAAGTTTGGACCCTTATTTGAGACTTTATTGACCACTTCAGATCCTCATTTAATATAAAGTTCACTTCGAGTCCTTTTTTTGAAAAAATAACCCCACTTCGGCCCCTTATTTAAAACTTTCCCCAAAAAAAATTATTACTACTCTCGATAGTGTACATCAAAATATTAGTACTTCCATGTATTTTATATCACAGCTGACACTTTCAAGTAACAAGCAGGTCTTCCTTCCAATTCAATTTCGACTCAAGATAGGCAAATATATAGCCAACATTCCCACAAACTTTTCTAAGGAAAACAAGCACAAGATGAAGCGAGAGCACTTCAAAACTGAGATGCCTATTGACCTTTGCACGCTGCAACTCATTGTTCATGGGGCAGTGCTCCATTCTATGTATGTACAAATTCCCCTTTCAGGGTTAAACCACATGCTTTAACAGCGTTATTGACAGCACCGGCTTCAAGACATTGAAATGTATGAAAATTTCCATTAGGCTTTTGCCCGGGGCTATCGACCAAAAGGAATTCGTCTTTTAATACCTAAATCTTCAAATTTGAATCCAAATGCATTTGCAACATCTTCAATCAGCTCTTAGTCTCAAAATCTCCTTTGCTGTTCTCCGCCGAAAATAGGGCATATGATCCTGTGACAAAAAGTCAAATACAATACATAAGGAAAAAAATTCCTTCAAGTCTCATTCAAATATCTAAGCAGAAGAGCCATTCAAGATGTGCATAAACAGTATCCATATGACCATGACGTGTTAAAATTTACAGCAAATTGTATTTTTTAGGACACTAGAAACAAAAACTAAGCTAGGAGAGTAAAAGCAGAGCCAATCCAAGTCTCCATCCGTCTTTTCAATAACTTAACAACTATGAGCGGAAATAAAATATCAAGTCATTCGATTAAAGCCCTAAATACTAAATAAAGTACACAAAATGGTGAGGATGGGAACCTCCACCATCAAAGCCTTCCAACAAGCATACTAATTTCCCTCCATCTTCCATAACACTTAAATCTATCAGCTACACTCACTTTATAAGCTAGTCTTTGCCTGAACCTCTAGCAATCCATCCCATATGGCCTAGTGGATATCATTACAAGCCTATGCAATCTTGCCTCTAGCATATGTGGCATCATCTAATCTCAGTTCTTGTTGATAAGGTACATAACCAATAGTATAATAAGCATACGACTTATCTCCCCATTAAGGTTTGTGCTGACACTAACAGGCATATATAAGCAAATTTACAGATCATCAAAAGATTAACAGGGTGATAAAGGAAAACAATTCAAAATGCACAGAGGAGAAGCAGGCATTCATAGATGCATAACTAGTCCATCCCTAACTTTATGCCTCACCTGATCGAAACAAAGCTCAAACCCTCTGCTATAGAAATCAGCATACTTGATCATAAACATTCCGCAGTCAAACCTGCTCATAGAATATAGGTAATTTTGTAAAGATAAATCCTCCTCCAACACAATAAAAAGGAAACCTAAACAAATTGCTCCAGATAAAAGATTTCAGCAAAGCAAGCAAAAGCAACTGAGAAACCAGCGCAACAAAGATAACCAACTACCTTAGGTAATCTTTTGGCTTGCAAAGCTCATTTCCAACTCTCTGCTCATAAAAAGATCTGAAGCACACTCAATCTAACTGAGACTTTCAGTTTATAGTCCTGAAATCTTGAATAAAGATGAATTTTACACATTAATATATATGCCCTCACATTCCTGACCATGTTCAGAAGCTCACCACATGGGAATGCTAACTCCTCTGCCTCCAATTAATCAGAAAGTCCTCACTTCTCTGCCTCCACTTTCCAGACCGTTGGTTATCTCAGCCATCATTTTATTTCATCCATTACACATACAGTTTGTTATCTATAGACTTCTTGATGCAAGAGCAAATTTTTTTTTTTTTATGACCCGGGAACCGCCGTACAGCCGGCATACGCTAGCGCAGGGACCCACCTCCCAAGGCGCCGCACTAAGTCACGCAATTGCGCACGTGGTGACTCAAACTTCCCCCCAACCAGGATGGGGTGAACGCCCGAACCAACGCGCCCACAGCGGGGTGGGTTGCAAGAGCAAAATTATTTATAGTACTTTAAGCGATTTTCTTCTTACTTAGTCTTTTCTTGTGTTATTAGGATTAATAAGTGGTATGTATTAGTAAGGTGACTTTTAATGAGGTTGAATGGTTGAGAATAGAATTTGTTTATATTTCATTAAGGATTGAGATCATCTCACATATGTAACCACAGTATAGATAGGTCTCGAAAAGTGACTTTTCATTTCTCCATTCAGTTAAAAATGTTGGTTTCTCTAAACCCTAGAATATCTATTTCCTGTTCCAACTTCAATTCTTCTCAATTCTAGCATTGCTTTAGGCTCTTTTTGCTGTTCTTTAACATCCAAATGCCGTAACTTCTCCTAACAGTCAGTACATAAAAAACAAAAATATAAGGCTAGAGGAAAATAAATGGAGGAAGGAGTTTACTCATAGGCACATTAAAATAAAGAAATCAAATGAGTACGCACCCATTTTCCTGTGCAGGCAAGTCTGAGACATATTCTTGCTCCCATGAGCTTACATCTATGACTTTTCCGCACTTGTCCTTCACTTCATCCACAATGTATCTGGCCTGAGACATTAGTTAAGATTACCGTAAGCTACGATTGGCAAAAAAGAAGTGGTCTCTTCATCATTTTCCCTGTCCCAACCTCTCACCTTCCCCCCAACCCTCTTTTCTCCACTACATCTCTTACCCATTTCCTCCTCCCTGTCGCTCTCTCTTCAAAATAACACAAACAGCTCAAATTAAAGTCAAATCTTAACCAACACAAAGCATACCAGCGCATTCAGCACTCGAGAATCCCTTCCTCCAAGGGAATCCAAATATTGAAATTTCTCATCTTTCTTGTTAATGATGGCTAGACACCAGTGTATCTCTTGGTGGATGGGCACAAATATCTAAAACAGAAGGCAAAATTAATGATGAACCATCAAGAGGACAAAATGTAAAAACTAAAATTAGTGATTAACAGGAAAAAAAAAATTAGTCAAGTGCGGCAGGGCTTTACTTTATCGCAATCGATTAGGCTATAACCCAGCTTTTTCTGGGTAGTCCACCTTCTGACAGCTTTATAGTCATACCCGCTCCTGCCACTGATTAACTGGAACTCAACATGTAAATTAAAAATCTGTCAATAAAATCCCAAAATATTGACAAGTTTTTCCAGTCAGTGAACCGGAATTCTATAAACAAAGAGCAATCTGTGAATCCATGACGATAAAGATGATTGGAAATGTGATTAATCAATATTGGAAGCCTAAGAAGAAACTGTATACTTGGATAGCAGAACATGCAGGTTTCTCGAAAAGCAACACAACAAGTGACCTTTGGCCTTTGCGTGCAACAAAATTTTTTGGGGAAAACCAAAGTTTAAACATCTATTGACATGCTTAATCCTGCCCTAGAAACCTCCTAACTAAGCACCCAAGAAAATCCTAAAGCTGAACCCCTTTGATGTACATACAGCACACAATGACGGCTGAGAGATGATAAGGGGAGAAATCAGGACCGAGACTAAAGAAGAAACTTAGCTAGTTCGGACAGAATTAAATAGCAACAGTAAGGAATCAACCTTTTTGTAGAAAAATGTGTTGAAAAAGTGACACTTCAAGAACTTCTGTGGATCTCTTTTCTCCCTTTCCTTCAATAACTCCAGATATAAGTTTATGACCTGTGAAGGGAGGATGTAAGAACAAATAAAGAGCTTGGTACATTCCAACACAGCATTCAATCATCAAAGGGCGAAGTCTGATGAAACAATACAAGATCAACCTTCTTCCCAAGTAGTATAAACCCTAACTACAATAAGCTTTACTTCTCAGGAGTATAGATGAAAATTCTATCTAAAAGAGGATGCAGTAAATGAGAAATTACCTCATCATTTAACCAGGCACCAGGTCTAAGGCACAACAGAGTTTCTCCTGTGATCTCAATGCCAGAGCCCTCATGATTCACAAGAACCCTCCTCCTGCACATGCCCATTCCGATATTATCATATAAAATATATTGGTAACCAATTAGAGCAAAACAATCTTTCTATACTCATACCGGTTGCCTGAAAGTGCACGTTGAACCTCTGCCTCCTCCTCATCCGTAAGAGGAATGAAGGGTTCACTAGGTACTTTCTGAGATAAGAAAATGAAAACAATAAGCTTAAAGAAGCTAGGAGGTAATCTATTCCTAAACTTGCCAAGTGTTATGCAATATATGGCATCAGAACCAAGTATCCTGTAATCCTTCTTCCTGCTTTCTACGAGCTAGAACCAAGCAATCTGGTGAATATAACTCACCTATCACGAAATAAAAAGTAAAAAATCAATTAAGGAAATTACCTCGTCGGGTTTTTTGGCTGGACGCAACTCTTGAAGCAAGGACCATTTTTCCTCATGTAATCTTATCTCAAAATCCAAACTCCCAAGTTTAGCATCCCGCCTCTTCGCATTTTCAAGCAACTGCTGGTAGGCCGACTTGCTCAGAATCTCGGGATCATCGACATTTAAGGACAACCTGTCCATCATCTTCTCGGGAGTCTCCACCCCCGCATTCCCATTACTCAGCTCCGACACAATGGATTCCTGCGCATTCGCCGCGGCCTGATTTCCATCCTTTGACCTACTACCCGACGCAACAGACGTCTCTCTCCCATCTTCTAAGCCATCTATTTCCTCTACACTCGAATCCAGGGACACAATCTCTTTCCTAGGCTCGTCATCCACCAAGTCAATCACTTCCTTCTCTCTCGTGAAATATCTCAGCGACCCCAACGCACCCGCCTTCGCCTTCTGGTACTTGTACATAATATTACCCATATAATCACTACTGTAATCTCCTTTACCAAACGAAATCCTACCTAATGCAGACGCGGAAGACCCAAATTTGCTCGTCCTAACTGGGGCATGGACCTCGCGGCGCAACTTGCTCGCGGCTTCCGGGTATCTGGCGATCCTGGAGACGGCGCTCTTCGAAGGAACGGCCCGCCCAGGCGACTGCTGCATGGGGGAGAACAGCCTCGGCCTCTTCGAGGCGTGAGAGCCCGGCGAACCGTGCAGCTTCGGCTCCCTGTTGCTCAAGCTCGAGAACTCATCTCCGCGCTTCCGGTTGCCCGTCAACGCACCCATTAGACTCCAGACCCTAGGAAGAAGAACCGCCCCTCACCCATCTAAGGAAACCCATCTCTCGCCCAACCCATCGAGTCGAAGCTCGAAACTAGGGTTTCCGAACACGGCGCGGCGCGGCGCGGCGGGAGGCTCGAATCGAAGCTCCACACGAAGGCGGACCGCGAATTCGAAGGCTGAACGGCCGGAGTTGCAGGCGGCGCAGCAGCCCTAGCGAAGGGGCTGAGAATTAGGGCAAGCGGAGAGGAAAACCTAGCGAACCGGGCGGCGAGGAGGCAAACGAATCGGGAGGATTCGGAGGATTCAGAGAATCCTTTTCCGCAAGAGGCTCTTAACGGTCGAATTGAAGTCGGAAAGCGGCGGCGGCGGCGGCGGTTTGATCTGCGAAAGCGGCGGCGGTGCTCGGCTCCGGCGGGCGCGAGGCAAAATTTGAAGGAATTCGTGTCGTCCCGTCGCGACTTTCTTGCGGTGTGCCCCCCCTCGATCTAGTCACGCCATTGAGCTTAGCGTTCTTACCAATACTGTTTTCTTTAGGGAATTACATTTTGATCCCCGACTTTTCAATATTATTGTAAATTCCCCCCTCCCCCACTTCCCCGCACGACGTTCTAAATTTAGTAATTTATGACTCGTTTGGTAACTTGCTTTAAATTTTGGCTAATACCTTGAAAAACCTTAAATTAGTATATTTGTGATAAATTTATCCCAAACTATTTTTTTTATCACCAAAAACCCCAAACCGGTATACTTTCGATAAATTTACTCCAAACTGGTACAGTTATGACAAACTTACCATTTATTAGTTTTCGTTAAATTTTACTATCAAATTATTAAGTTAAATGACACGTGACAGTTGACTGGTATACCAATTTGGGATTTTACGCTCCGTTTGTCACAATTTACAATTTTTTTTTATTTTTTGTGATATTAATCCGATTTTGCGGAGGGTATATTTTTCACGAATTGACCAGTTTAGGGTTTTTTGCGGTCGAATAAATTAGTTTTGGATAAATTTGCCATAAATGTACTAGTTTATGATTTTTTATGGCCAGTCGGGATAAATTTGTCATAAGTGTACTAGTTTGGGGTTTTTCAAGGTATTAACCCTAAATTTTTCTATTCTTTTGTTTTTTGTTAAAAGAGAAATTCATTTGATAAAATCAATTAATTTTTCTATTATCATACTTTTCAGCTTGATCAAAGGAATTAATTCCTTCAAACTATGTGAAAAGGGGCAACAAATGCGGCACTAATCGAAGAGGGAATAAAGGAGATTGTCTCCATTTTATTTTGGCAACAAATTGGCAAGGGAATTTGATCATGAGGGAAAAAGCTAAAGAGGGATATTCTCTTTGGAAGATAATGGGAAGGGTCAGTCAACAGGGGAGGAATAAAAAGGAAGAGGGTGAGAGATTCAAGCACTAATGGGAGGAAAGCAAATCATTAAAAAATCATTCATGCCACTTTCTTCCCTTAATTTTTTTTTGAAGAAATAAATAAATATATATACACATAAATATAGTCAATCCGGTTCCCCTTGGAACTAAGAACCGGACGAGCACTTCTGAGAACTAGACCCAACTAGTCGGTCGGTTCGGTCTGAATAGTTTCCAATTCAGTCAATCTGTCTTGCTCACCCCTACTTAATGTGAATCATCATGAGTTGGAAAAGCTGCACCCACCTTTGACCTTTCGGTGTTAGAATTTAATTCCTCAGAACTTTGTCGTTGAAGAGTAATAGTCGTCATAAGGCTGCAATGAACATTCTATTACTTTTCTAACAATAGTGAAAAAGTAAAAGCATGACTGCAAATATAGTAAAAAAGATGTCATGTCGTAAGCTTTTTATTTTGAATTTTGTGATACTTGCTTATGATGAATTAAATGTTGTTTTCATTAGATTATTATGGTAACTCTTGCCAACATATCTGACTTTTCTTCAATTTACATTCATGAAGAAATGTTTTGGATATTTGCTTTGCCATCAGAAATTAGAATGCGGCCACACAAATTAATCTCTCTCTTGCTGGCTGTTATCCAATTTATTAAGGCAGTGCGTCTAGTCCTATCAATTTCAAAGGGGAATGTCCCCAGTCCACTCCCCATAGCCTTTCTATCAATCCTCGCTGGAGAATTAGGTAGTCGTCATCTCTATTCTTTTGAAGAGACAAAAGGACACTAGAAGTGCTAAAACTTGGCACGCAATGATACTTAAGTACGAAAACTTACGAAAGTGACATTTAAGTGCCAAAATCGAAGCAAACTGGATCAGTTAAGTGCCAACGGTGAAAAAATCCGACCAAATTACTAACGTGGCAATTTTCCGGTGAGTTTAATGCAAAACGACGTCATTTTGCACGCTGATGTGGTTAAATAATGCCAAAACGATGTCGTTTTTGTGCTGACGTGGTAAATAATTAATATAATAATTAAATTAAATTTAAAACAAATTAATTAATTTAAAACAAAAAAAAAAAAAGAGGGGCAGGAGGAGGAGTGGGGTAGCCAGCGGCTGAGGGCTCAGCCCCTCGCCGCCGCTACCTCCCCGCCGTCGCAGGAAAGGTGGGGGAGGGTCCGCCGGGGCCATCGAGGCCTAGTTGGAGGCCGGCGACCCCAACCGACCAATGGCGAGGGCCCGGCGAACGGCGGCCCTTGGCTCGGCCAAGCAAGGGCCGGCGACCCTCGCCCGGATCTAGGCGAGGCATGCGAGGCCCTCGCCGGCGGTTGGCCGGGGTCATCGGCCTCGGCGAGCTCGGCGGCCCCGGCCAACCCTCCCCCACCTTTCCAACGATGGCAAGGAGGCGGCGGCAATTAGGGCTGAGCCCTTAGCCACCGACTGCCCCTCCTTTTTTAAAAATAATTAATTAATTAATTAGTTTTAAATTTAATTTAATTAATTTTTATATTAAAATTCGAATTATACAAAAACGACGCCATTTTTGTGTGTATTTTGCTAAGTCAACCTTCCGGCGAGCCATATAAGCGAGAAAATTAATAAAAAATTGCCACGTAGGATTTCCGGCGAACCTCGTAGGATAGGACACTTAAGTGCCCTTTTTAAAAATAAAAAAAAAGTGGCATTCAAGTGTCACTTTCGTAAATTTGGGCACTTAAATGTCACTTTCGTAAGTTTTGGCACTTAAGTGTCCCTTTGTGCCAAGTTTTGGCACTTGTAGTGTTCTATTCTCGTTGATGCAACATACCTTAGCTTCAAATGCTGATAAATTATCCTTCTGTGTTTGAAAAGGTAGAAGATGAAGTCGAGTAAATTTCTTAAAATTTGCTGTAAACTCACATAAAATGTTTCCAAAGGTTTGATTCTCTAAATATCTCAAGTGTTGTGGCACGTCATAAATTTTCCCATCCGTCCCCATTGTTCCATGAAGTCTGATTTATAATCCAATTTTCTAGGAAAATTATCATTTCTTCCATTGTCAAATCCTATGCGGGAGAACTTCGTAGTTTTGGCTTAAAGCTTTGTGAACCCAATTATCATTTTTTCCTTAAGAATAATTTAGCTGAATATGACTTCCGTTACTACTGCGAAAAAAAGATGATCAAAATGTGGCACGAGTTCATGAAGAGGACTTTGATCGGGAAGAACCTTGGCATTCAAGCCTCCTAATCTTATTTAAATTCTCTTTAAGTCAAAGGGATTTGTGCATCGACAATCTGTGTCACCTTAAAACATCACAGCTGAAACTTTGTTTCATTTATGTTGACCAAAGTGTTACAATTTTTTGAGGGAAATCCTCAATTTGGCTCTTACCATTTTGGTGTGGTAAGATGGCATTATTAGATTCTTTTTTGTGCATGTGACTTTCGCAATGTCATTATTAGACTTATTTCGGCTCCTCTAAACTGCATTTGTCTACATTGTATGCTCATAATTAGGATGTTCTTTGCTTCACAAGCACCTAGTAAGTTCATTATAGTCACACATTAAGAGCAAATATCGAGATTTAGCCGTCAAAAAGATTGGTGCTCATTCGGTTGATAAGATTCTAAAAGGGGAGTCTCCTTAAACAAAGACGACATGAAGTAGAGAATCCATGATTCTCAAAAGCTAGGAAATCGAAGAAAAGTAATGTGGAGAGTAGGACATGATTATTCAAAGGCTTGCTATGGAAATTATTCGACTAACAGATAGCAAGCCATTAATTTGTGGCCCTATTTGGAGTTTCAATCCAATTGTTACTTAAAGTCTAAATTTTTATGGACCGACGACTTCTTTTTTGCAATATAGGAGGAGGAGATCCTAGGAATTGTTAGGAGATAAGAACATCTTTTTCCGGAAATAGTGGAGCTTGGAGTGTTGAGAGTAGCATCTCTCCCAATCAATAATACAGAAAATTGTTCTCTTCCAGGAGTGCCCTGAAGATATTTATTTAATGTTAGCACATGAGAGATTGGACTTGATAGATGGAATTTTTTATTAAAAAAAAAATTGCATATTACTGCAATATACTCTAGAAAGGGAAATAAAAAAATTTATATCCAACTCATTATATGCTCACAATAAATAACAATGTAGGTAAAACTTATGCCGACATGGTAAGTAGACTCGGCCCGATCACTTAGGGGTTTGTGCAGAACCATTACAAATTTATGGCTCTATTCTTTGCATGAAGTGAGTTGGTCTTTCTGGGAAGACAGCTATACAGTGGTGGATGTAAAACGTCAAGACTTCATATATTAATGACAATCTCGTGTTCCCATACTGATTACTGACGAATTTAGCTTAAGATGTTCGTTAGAAATTCATATATCTCACAAATACTTCCATGCATCAACATAATAACTGTTAATTGTAAACACTCTCCATGCATCGGAGATGCAAAGTACTCCACAACCGTCGATCAGTTCCTCCTTGGCATTGCCTGCAGTAACTGCGACACCAGCAGCATGAACCGCCTACAAACTATTTGCATCATCATATATCAACCGACTAAAAAATGAAGTGCGGGTGGCTACTAGCCACGATAGCAGCTCAGACAACGGCGGGACCGGTCCCTTCAGTACTAACTGATGGGAATAAATGGACCCTTAGAATTCGACTGATCAAGCTCGCATTGAAGCTAAATCCACTCAAAGTAATCAACAGAATAAAGATTAGTTCCATCATGGAAACAATTAACAGGCTAATTTGTACATCTATGCATGAGGGAGCCCATAGATATATAATAACTTCTAAGGACTCCAATTATGCCATCGGAGATGTTTTTGTTTTCTCTTAAGCTAATTACAATTCCGAGATCTTCAAGAGATACACCAAAACCTACCACAAGTTTTCAAGGGCGTATTCTCTGAATTTTACTCCTCAACTCAAAGATGACAGGACTTATCATGTAATACAAGGCTGGGAAGTACCAGCATGACCTGACTAAATTTTAGCATTCTTAACTATACATCCAGAGCTTATTATGATCATCGCTATCTACAAAGGATTGAGGTAAACTACCTTGTGTCATTTCACACAAGCTGCACGACAGCAGCGACCCGCAAGGCACCATTTTGAAGGAGATCAGGGAGCTCATCAAATAAGAGAGCTGATCGCCAACCCCATCCTTTAGGAGCTTTTGGCAAAAGTGTACCCCTCTGTTTAAAACTTCCAAAGACCATGACTTCTCTTTTTGATGGACAGATCAGCTGAATTGCAAGGACATAGTGACACAGAAGTTAGCAAGCTACACAGTGACCACACAATCTATTCAAATGATGTATAGCAGTTTTTGTATTAGAATCCTACTTGATACCGAGCAGTAATCTTTTCACGAGTGTCTACATAGACGTGAACCTGCCAGAGGGAAGTTGTAAAGGCAAAATGAGTTTGAATTGAGAATTCAATGACAGTCAGTTGTAACTTTGCATTAATTTCCCTTCCTTTCAAATGAACTTTAGAGAGTATCATGCATATGGACTGCACATCCAGCTACTATGAAAAATCGTCCATCCACATTGAAACATAAGTAAATGTTCTCATGCTCAAATGAAGCATTGAAAAAACCGACCTTTCTAAGGGAATCAGGGTATTCGGCCTTCCGTCGATGAAGAAATAATCCTGTTACAATTGGGAACCAGTAGATTCAGCAAATTGTCTTAGGGTTTACGCCTGATTCTAAAAATTTTGATCTTAAAAGTGGCTTGACGAAAGAAATACATACCAAGTGTTCTGCGTCCTTGAGGGTCTTCATCATAAAAAGCCTGGACACTCACCTATATATTCAAGAGTTGTCCCAGATACCATTTTACATCAGAACATTTAAAAAACTTAGTAAGACATCTAATTTGGTAAACTCAGAAACGGATGACTATGATCTACCTTCCATAATGAACCTGCATAAAATACTTCAGCCGAGTGCTTGACTTGGCCATCGCTGAGCCTGTGAACATCTACAAATTCGACCCTATACAACAAAATCAGACCCAACACATGGATGAGATAGAATTTCAAATTGCCGTTCTTTTCAGGAATGAAACATACTTCCAGAAAATTACAAAGCAATAAGGATTGACAGAAGACAAAACCAAGCAATAGTCTGCAAAAACCAACTTCCACCAGAAACTGTTTGAAAATAAGTATATGTTACATGAATTCATCCATGAATTAAATCCTAAGCTTGGCCCAGATAAACTGCTGTCTCATGGGGCCAAAAAAGATGAAACATCCAACTAAAAGAAAAGCCAATCTCATCCCTGTAAGATTATATATAGAGAACTGGTAATGGATTTAAGTAATAGTATCAGCTAAGTACCTAGCCAAAGAAATTCTGCAACCAAAACAGGAAAGCCTACAGCATTCTTCTGGTCCATCTTTTAAACAGTTTGTACAATAAAAAAAGCAGTAGCTTACCCAAAACGGAAAGGAGGAAAATGACTAAGGGGGGTCTTCATATCCAAAGAGATGGAGGAACTGCTAGTACTATCCCATTGAATGCCACTGTCGTCACCGGTATGATCAAGCATTTGCATAGGGACTGCATTTCCACTTGGTCCCCCAGCAGAAGTTCCAGACAATTTGCTCTGAAGATCTGTCTCATAACCTCTTGCAGCTAGATCTCCATGGATATTAGCTGCATTACTTCCTCCCTGGCTTAGCCCAACCAGCGCTGTCAACCCATCTCCTGACAAATCGCCACCCTGGTCACCTCTGGCTTCTGAATCATCATTAGCAAGTGCTTGCGGGCAATTTCTGTTGCCAACACCAAAAGGCACACGCGAAAAGACATAGCGTGTTGGTGGCCAAGCAGCTGCTGGCACAAAAGTATTTCCACGTCCAATACCAGCCAACCCATCAACAGGTCCCCTGACATGCACTCGTACTGGCCTGAATAAACCATTACCATCACCTTGAGCAGGTTCAGTGACATATACACTTCCTATGCTGTTTAAATTGCTCTGATCTTGCTCTTGGATGCAGTAACCAGTTGCAGATACCCCATGAGAATATCCAAATGGCTGTCTACAGGCACACAAACTATTCAAAAGACAGCAGTTCTTGCAAGTATCAGCAACGATTTCTTGTACCCGTTGGCTTAGAAGCATCTAGATAATAGCCATTAATCAGTCATCTCAAATAACCAGGGAAGCAATCAATAAAAGGCAACACTTTTTAATATACGATAACAAAAGTTGCTCCCACAAAGCTCTATTATAGTATTCAGCATTGCACCTACACTTTGGCGCGCCTGAACATATTTTTAAATCATTAATTGAAAGATTGAATTTCAATCAAGCAAGCATTCTAGGTATGATGGTAGAAGTGCATGACCCAACATTTGCATGTTCATCTAGGAAAGTATTAATGCAAATTTTATCAAAATAATAACTGTAAAGGTAAGCTTGAGTACATTTTAAAAATTCTGGGGTGTGATTAAGGGTTGCCCATTTGGCACAGGCCACTTAATAATTGAAAGATTGATTTTCAATTAGGCATGCATTCTAGCTATTACATGACGGCAGAAGTGCACGACACATCATTTGCATGTTCATCAAAGATAGCATTAGTGCAAACTCAAGTTAAGAACTGCAAAGATAAACTTGAGTACATTAAAAAGTTTTGGGTGTGATTAAAGGTTTGCCCATTTGGCAAAGGCCACCCTTCCTGGGCATTAGGCTTTAGTTGAAGTTTCCTCGTCACTCATCAACCCCGCCAGTGTGTCTCCAAGCAGAAGTTAGAAATAACCTTGGGAGTCTACGCATTATACGATCACTACAGTGACATGCCGTAATTTCCCCCTCAAAACATGTTTGCATTGTGGATGGAAAAAGGCTATATTCATTCTTTGCATCTATCCCAAGTAAATAAAACCAAATAATCTCTAGAAGTTACACTGCAGGATGAAGCTAAGTAACGAACAAACACGGCATACTGAAATTCCTGAAACTTGAAATGAAGCCTAAAAAGTTCATCATCAACTTTTAGTTACAAACTGCAGCAACATGCAAGAATAGAAGAGATCTGAGCAAAGAACCTGCAACCATAGACTATCGTTCACAGCTTTGCACGGAAAACCCAGTTCTTCTAGCTGCTTTCTCACGTTAATGAGAGCTTCAAAAGACATGTTGCTATATAAGAGAGAACCGCCTTCAAATATATCAACGAATGTATCATAATCCTCCCCACTAATTCCACAGTTCTCCGCAGCACAATTTTTAATCTGCCGTCTTCCCACAACCCTACCTCCCCATGAAAGAGTAGGCATGCCAGATTTTCCCCAATCATTTGGCATGATCCCATAACAGGAAGAGCTCATCATAGAAGAACCATGCCTCGATTGGTCCCTAGTAAGCCAGTTATTATCCAAGCGATAGAACGAATTGTCTTCAGATGGCCCCCCCATAGCCAATCCACCATTCACTGACCCACTTGTCCTCGTGCCTATAGATGCTGCCACATAAGCACATGAGGTGTTACTCGCATCAGTATCTGTAGATGACTTCAATGTCTTGGAGCCTTCCAAGCCACTTGAGAATGTGGGCTCCAAGTTTGACTGAGCATATGCTGTTTGCTGTGCTGATTGTCCAGAATCAGAATCTCCTGTTCCACAATCAACAACTCCTGCAAGCTCAACCAGAAGATTGTGCGCAGTACTGCATCCCTCTGATCCAGCTTTTGAACTTAAGTTTCCTACTTCAGATTCCAATTTCAAGTGCGAGAAGCTATTCATCAAATTTTTTCCTTTCCCTTGGGAAGAACTAGATAGACTAGGCAATCCAGCCTCAGAATCAGAACTACCCTGCTCAGAAAGCTCTGCCCTGTGAAGTGCACCTTTTGCGAGCAGTGTAAACACCGCCAGTTCAAACCTTTAAGGAGAGGAGCTTTCAATGTGCCATTCCATTTAATTTTTTAAGAAGAAATATAAGCCGTCGAGAAAGAAAAGAACCTCAAAAGTCCTAGATTCCTTACCGCTTCTCCTCGCTAGGCACCCAGAGTTCATCTGAGGTTAGCAGCGCATGTAGAGTTTGAGGAGACAATTTTGAAAGCACCTTAATGCAAACCAAGAAACAACAGCGTGTAAATAACCAAAAATAGGAATAAGAAGGTTAAGTATCACAACCCAGGAAATATTCAAGATAGAAAGAACCAAATATAATATGAATTTTACCAACAAGGAGGTAAAATTAGTAAGTTCTATCATACAAAGGACACTTCATGTTCAATTAAGTCACGGCATATTATATTGATGCATTTCAAATCAACATACTGCAACAGGGAAGTAAGCCCTCTTTTTAATGGAATCAAATGTCCAGCATTTAGAATAGAGGCAGAGTAAAGTCTAAGAGAGTGAGGGGAGAAGTAGGCCAGACCAAAAGAACAAAAAAAAAAAAAAGAATAAGCGAGAAAAGAGAAATTACTCCAATTTCTAATTTGAATGGAGACTTTCTGAACTACATCTCAGGGGCAAGGATTTTTTTTTTTTTTTTTTTTTTTTTTTTTTTTTTTTTTTTTTTTAAGAGAGAGGAGGTATGCTAGAAGCTTGCTCCTTTTATTGGCTAGATCATTGCATCATATCGTCCTTTTACCTCTTTCAACTCCAAGGCACCACTTTGACAAAGGTAGCCCCAACAAGCATTCCTAACACGCTCTCCATGTATGCCATAATCCTGGCTCTCTGCAAAAACCTGATCGACGTGTTCATAGGGTCAATTATCTATCAAGAAAATTATAGCTCCACCCTAAACAGGAAGCAAAAGCATGTCTTTTATACCTGATAGGCTAAGAAGTTTGAGGTCCACAGTTCAGATATAATGAAGTCCGTGCATAGAGCACATAGGTCCTGCAGAGCATCATGATGTTATCACTAATATGCAAAGTGAACCCAACACAAGCATATACGTGAAAATAAAATACATTCCCAGAAACATATGAAGAAAGCAGAAAGCCCGTAACAGCAACCCTTGAAACAAGGTGATAATTTTAATTACATGGAAACCCCTTGAGTGTTGAAAATTTACGCTAACTTTGACTTTTAATAGATTAATTACAAATTTCTTCATAACGACAATCTCAAAACAGACATTGGGCAAATCAGGATCCTTTAGATAGCATCAGAGGAACAACATGTCAAGCACTTGGTGGAACTATGGAGAAAACCAAAGTGTGCAACATACGAAGAACAGTAGGCACCCAGGTAAACTACAATTGCAGATTGACAGGTAAAAAGCAAAATGAAATCTACAAAAACGATGAAGAACAATAGGTTCCGCACACTTATAGCAATTACCTGAAGATCAAGAAAGGAAGCGGCGGCAAGAACACGGAATGCATTATTAACATTAAGCTTGGGATGGTGCCCATACAAATAAGCCAATGACATTGTAATGGCCTCAGGGTTAACATTCTTGTCATCGACTTGCAAGGTCACAACTGGAGCCCCAGCTTCTTTCCAAGGACCGTGGAGCATGTTTCTGAGAAGAGTAAACCAAGATAAAGCTGAGCACCAAATCAACCACTAATTACAATAAAAACTGATGTAAAATACCATTTGGGTTCAGTTACTCAGCATAAGAAATACAACAAACGCTGCATTCTCTGTTAATTCTATGCATCCCCTTTGGCTGCTAAGTCATTATCTTATAAAGCTCAAACACTAGACGGCACCGCAACTTTTCCACATCAACTTTACGGGACAAAAAGAACCGCCGACAAAGGGCCAAAAAGCTAAGGAGACCAAAGTGTACTCAGCAACACAGCACGAACTGTATGGATAATGGACAGCACGACACGAATGGAGGCACAAAGCAAAACTCAACCGACCGACATGTCTCATCTACGTAACGCAAGGCGAACGGAAGACGTATCGGGTTCGCCCATTTCAGGGCACGAGCACGCACGCTACAAAATTCAAGGAAGGTTCCCCAGGCAAACATCCAAGAAATCAAATTCAAAAGTACGATAGAACGAGACAGCGGAAGTGGCGAAACCTCGGGAACCAATTTCCACACCGTCCAAACCCGAAGAGCCGAGAAAATGCGAATCAATTCGTGGGGAAGAGGGGGGGCGGAACCTGAAGTAGGAGCTACGGGAGAGGATGAGGCGGTGGAGGTGGAAGGTGGAGCCCATGGCGTGGACGGCGATGTCGGAGAAGGCGCCGGAGTTGAAGCCTTCGGTCTGGATGTGGTCGCACAGGGCGGAGAGGTTGCAGTCCAGGGCGCGGAGCTCGCCGCTGCTCCGGTCATTGTCGGAGTGCTGCGGCGGCGGCGGCGGCGGAGGATCGGCGGCGGTCCTCGGGTGGGGCCCGTAGGATCGGGGCTTCGGGTAGGGCGGATCCATGGCTGGCTGGGATTGCTTACGGTGGCGGCATTGGAGAGAGCGAGAGTGGGAAGGAAGGAGGAGAGGAGCGTCGGTGGGTAAAATGGTGACGGAAGGCTTTTTCTAATGTTTTTCTTTGCGGCGAGGGTTGTCCCCCGCCGGATCCCGGCGAGGGACGCCCTCGCCCGACGCCGGCGGCGGTGGAAGCGGCGGCGGCGGCGCCGGCCCAGGCGGAGGGCGACCCTCGCCCGATGGCGGCCGGTGGGGGCGGCCCTCGCCTGAGTCCGGCGACCTCCGCCGTGGGCGGCGGAGGGAAGGGGAAAAAGAAATAAACAGAAAAAATAAATTATAAAGTAAAAGACAAAAATGATATTCTAAACTGATTTAAGAAGTAATGTTTTTTTTTTAAATTAATGTGGCCATTTCATGTAAATGATTTGACTACTTTAAAAATAAAATTTATTTCGGATTATTATTATAAAAAGAGGATAAGACTTCAAACCCTTATTTAGAATTTTCCTAAAGATTATTAATTCAGGAGCAATGGTCATGAAATTGTAGGGTCTTTTTTGCGGCCAAAGCTAGGAGTTTCACCTAAGAGTACATTTATTGGATAAAAAATTACATGCTCGTTGATGCTTTAACGGAGTAATTACCAAAAAATTCATATACTCATTGCATATATGCTAGTTCAATGGGGGAAATTCTCAAAAAAAAAAAAAAATTCAGAAACTTATTATATTTGTACAAATTACCTTTCACTTCAACTAATTTAATTTTAAATCTTTTGACGATTTATTAATGTGATCCAACTAATTTTCGGTGGAAATTGCTAATGTGGATATTAGCCACATTATGTAGCATGACTAATGTTGACATAAATTTTTTTTCAAATTTTTAATTTATTTTATGAAAAAAAATTTAATTAATTTTTTATTATAAAGATCGACAAAGAGCTAATCACCAACCGAGGCCCGATGATTGGCGAGGGTCGTAGCCCTTGCCTAGTGGCCGATTACTAGGCCTCGAGTCCTCAACAATAAAAGAAAAGGAAAAAAAATAAAAGAATTAATAAAAAAAACTTAAAAATTCAAAAAAAAAAATTCCACATTAGCGTCGGATGTGTAATGTAGGATGGTCGGCGTCCACATCATTTCCGGGAGGAAATTATTCGCACACTATGAACAGTAACTGTACTGTGAACAATACTTTCCCTAGCCTAAACTACAAGAAAAAAAAAGTGAACAAAGATTTGCTACGGTGAAATTGTACGGACGGTGGCTTTTCGCGGTCTCGTCTCGTCACGAAAGATTGTAGTCATAGTCCGAGTCATCTGAGCTGTGTGCTGTTGCTAGAAGATGTTCTCCATATTTTTGTTCAAGAGCTTCAAGGTCTTCTAGTGAGAGGATCTGATTTAGTTGATATGATGATGATGCTTCTTCTTGAGCCCAGTTGGTATTGTCATTTTCTGTAGTGTCGGCAGGAATGCTTGGCTGAGGCCAATTTGATGGATGTGCATAGTAGGAAGTGTCCATGTGAGATAAGGACGAGGGTCCTTGGTCATAGGGATCTTGGGAAAGAGGACCTCCACAATGTGTATAGGGGTCCTGAGTGGATTGGACAATGTCATATTCACCTGTCATTTCATTATCTTGAGATAATGCAGCCTGTTGGAATTGCCTGAGTGCTTCCTTAGCTTCTGGAGCTAGGTCATAATGATCTCATGCAGTGGGTACATTATAGTTCCACATTTCTTTAGGAATGATTTTGTTCTCTTAGCACAAAATTCTCTGGAGTTCTCAGTACTGGTGTTCACAGGATCTAACAGATCTTGGATAAGATTTGTGAATCCTAACTTTTCGTCTATCCAAATGGGGTTTGTAGGATGTGGTTGGCATTAATGATGTTGCCATTATTTCTAAAAAAAAATGCCATGGACGTCGGAAAAATAGGATGGTATGGACTTCAGGATCTGGTGTCATGGGTCTTAGTTCTTTCTCCAAAAGATGTTTCCAATTCGTAGGAGGATAGAACCAATTGAGAAAGTTTAAAAGATTTCGATCACTTTCTCTTTCAATGTTTCTCCCGAGTAAGAATATCCTGGTGAGGTTGGCGATGAATCTTCTGGTTGGAATTTCAATAGCTATCAAGTACTTATTGGTTAAGTACCATAATAGCGTCTTGAGCTGATCAGGGAAATCATCTTCTTTCCAGATAAAATGATGTATAAATAGATAATCCGAATTTAATCCATACGGGTAAAGAATCGAACATCCATTGAGTCTGAACAGATCTGTGTGGCATTACCACATGAGATTTTCTAGATTTTCAGTGAGATTGTCATTCTAGATTTGTTCAATAATTTCCTCGGGATATTTCCAGCTTGGCAAATCTTTGATCTTCTCAATCTTGTATTTTACGCCATGATTGAGCATATGGAAAGTAGGCCTTTTGATGTACATGTTGATTTCGGCTGGTACTTTTGGTCTTGACAGGAAATCAGCAAGCACATTCTTTTTCCCGGGAATATGTTTGGTTTCAAAATAGTATTTTGAAAACCATTCAGCCCATCGAAGCAGTTGGGAGTTTGGGATCTGCTTTTGCTTAAACTTGGTCATCTCATGTCTAATTCTACTATGAAGTGATGGCCGATGAGATGGAATTCAAACTTCTTGATTCCATTTTTTACTGCTAAGATTTCTTTGAAGGTGGAATGGTAATGCATTTCAGCTTAGGAAAATTTTCCACTTTTGTGAGCACAAAAGTGTCTCTTACCATCAATTTCTTCAAGCAGGATGGCTGCCCAGTATTCATCACTGGCGTCAGTTTGAAGAATTCTTTTTTCTGTTGATAGTATTTGTAATGGTGGGAGATTTTACATTATCTCCTTAAGCTCAGCGATTGCCTTAGTCTGAATTTTTCCCCAAGGTGGGGGATTTTTCTTCAGCATAGATTGCAAAGGAATCAGGAGCTTTGCAATATTTTGGACAAAATCTCTGAGATAATTGATTATCCCAAGAAATTGCTCAACTTGTTTTGTGGTGAAGTTATCTTCAGGAAACTTCAATAATTCTTGAGCAATATGTGGCCCTAGGTAGTATGTACCTTTGTTGAGGTGCATACCAAGAAATTCAATTTCTGTCTGGGCAATATTCATTTTTCTTTGAGAAAGCATGATGCCATGCTTTTTCACAATTTCTGCAAACTGCTCGAGAAGCTGGCAATGTGATTGCTCATCAGAGCTGTAAAGCAAGATATCATCGATATATATTGCAGCACTTGAGAGAATTGGTTGGAAGATACGGCACATGGCCTTTTGGAAAAGGGATGGTGCTACCTTTAGGCCAAAAGTGAGTACTTTCCATTGGAAGTGCTGGTTTGGAATACAGAATCCTGTTTTGGATCTGTCTTCAGGATGGATGCCCAATTCCCAAAATCCGATTTTGAGGTCGAATTTGGAATAGATGTGGGTCTTGGTCAGACCAGTAAAGAGGGAAACTCTAGAAGGTAAAGGGAATTTATCATCTTGGAGGAAAAGGTTGAGAGGTTGATAGTTGATTACCAATCTCATTTTTCCTCTGTTCTACATAGAAGGCTTCACAAGCCCATTGAGAGTTGGAGGTTTCAATAAGGCCATGTTGTAATAGTTCTGAGCATTCCCTTTGAGCTAAAGCCAAGTGTCCTGGCTTTATTCCCATGTGACTTGCCTTGGTTGGATTTATATCTTCATTCTTCTTGAAAGAAATGCGAACAAAGAATTTTGGGTTTTTCCATAAAGGATGGGAACACTTTTGAGCGAATTCCGAATGGGATTCTGAACAAGATTCTAACAAAATTTGCATGATTGGGTCTAATAGACTCATCTGAATAGAAAATAGTCTTTGGATGTTGACGAACTCAGAGAATTGATCTTTATACCTAAGACATTTTCCAGGAATGATGCGAAGTTGTGAGATTTGAGTCATAATATCCCACCCAATGATTAGATCTTTGTTGGGAAGATTGGACCCAAAGAATTTTGTGGTTATAGAACACTGGGGGAAGAACTGAATAGTCACGGGAATGGTTCTCACATTTGTGGAGAAAGTATCCCCTGAGGCAGAGTTGAAATATCCGGCATAAGGAATCCAATATTCTTTAGGAAGAATTTTGGTATTTAAAATTGAACAACTTGCTCCAGTATCAATGAGGGCAATGACAGTGATAGGTTTGGCAAACTTTGAGGTGAGGATTTTTACAGGGAATGGGGACAGTGAGTTTGACTCAAAAATATGTCAAGGCTTGGTTCTGCAGGTGTGGGTAATATGTGAAAAATGTCTTCAGATTCTGAATCTGAATCAGTTTCACTGGAAGTGTGATAACATGGAATAACACAAAGGGTTTGTTCAGATGGTTCTTCATCAGCAGAGAACAATGATTCAATATCATCATTTTCAAGAGAAATACCTGTTTCATTCTCAATTTGATGTATCAAATGATGCTGACCTTTTCTAGTTTAGGGACAATTTTTGGCAAAATGTCCTTTCTGATTGCAAATGAAGCAATGATTTGACTTTTTATGGCATGTACGATCCTTCATTTTGTGTAGGTATCGCCATTTCTTCTTTCTGCGGAAGTTCTTGTGGCCATGTTTGGACTTTTTCATCCAAAATTTCTTGAAATGTTTCTTTTTCCGAGAAAACTTACCACAAGTTCCATCACAGTCTTGTTTGGAACATTTGATTTTTAACTTCTGGCGAGAACAGACTATCTCGAGGCTTTTGTCATTTGTGATGTAGGTGCGGACCATCTGGCGCTTTAGGCAAATTTCTTCAAGGCATAGATGGATTTCTTGCTGTATTTCTCCCAAGGGAATATCCTGTACTCTCCTTTGCCTTCCAAAAAAAGATATTTCAACCATTTGGGAAAGTTCTTTAGGGATGGAAGTCAAGAAAACATGCTTCAGATTTGAATCAGCTCCAATTTGGTAAAAAAGCTGAAGCATTATTCGATAATGCTTATCAATGTGTTTCTTTTGGAGGGAGCAGCATTTTCTTTCGAAAAATTCTCTTCTTTTCATTTCTATGAGGTCAATGGGTTTTCCCACAAAGAAATGATATAAGAGAGTAATGGCATGGCTAAAATCTGGTGATATCAGAAAATGAATTTGGTCTTGTTCTGATACTGATTTCCACCAAAGTTTGAGGCTTCCTGTGAACCTCGTTACAAAATTGTAAAGGACATCATTCATATCATGGTTGGTTAAGGACTGGGTGTTCAACCAAGTATGAAATTCCTTAAGTCTTTCTGACCATTTATGATAGGGAATATCATCGATGGTGAAAAACTGTTTTGATGCCATGGACACATGGTGTTTCGGATTATCTTGGACAATCTCTGGGTCAGAGTAATTTGATTCCATTTCGTGATCTGGAGGATCAGCCATGAATATAGATGAAGTTACTAATGGAATAGAAAGGGAATCAACTTCAGGAATTGAGAAGGATGAAGAAGATGAAAAGGATACTAAATATGATTTAGTATCATAAATGGTAAGACCAGTTTGTTCGGCAGGAAATAGAATCTAATCATTTGAAAGGGCAGGATCAGGGTTCTGGACCGGATCAAGATGGTCCTGAACACTCAAATCCTTCAGAAAGGATTCTAATGGATTTGCTAGCATCATCTGATCTGGTTTTTCTCTTATGACAACCGAACATAATTCTGTAGGAGCCTTCTCCTTTCCTTTTTCCTTTTGGATTCGATTCAACTCTTTAAGGCGATTTCGTACTTCTGTCATATCTGGTTCTTTTCTGAAAGAATCTTCTGGAATGGCAGCAAAGATAGATGTCTGGGGTGGTGGAGGTAAGTACCCAGTTCTTACTGGAGGTGCTAATGGATCAACAGGTCTAAACCTTCCTTCTTCAAGGAGTTGAATCTGTCTCTTGAGTTTTTCTATCTCCGAGTTTTGGGCTCTCTAAATGACGATATCC
Organism: Eucalyptus curtisii; assembly: GCA_017140595.1. Classification (NCBI taxonomy): domain Eukaryota; kingdom Viridiplantae; phylum Streptophyta; class Magnoliopsida; order Myrtales; family Myrtaceae; genus Eucalyptus; species Eucalyptus curtisii. Next base: position 12,593,197 of record CM029495.1, on the reverse strand, counting down.
TAGACATTGTCCTGATTCCAAGGCATTTAGCCTCTTCTGGAACTCAGAAACCATTTTCTTAGTGGTCTCATCATACTTTCGAAGATCTTGTTGCACATTTCCAATCTTGGAATCAATTGCTTTGAAAGCATTGTTTTGTGCTAACAGGGTTTCTGATTGCCAATTTAGAACGGCTTCAAAGCGCGGTAGTTTTCCTCTGTCTCCCATGTTCATCCACATCTGTGGGGGTAGGTACTTTAGGAACATGGCGGTATCTACCTTGTGGATCAATGAATTCCTCTAGAGCAGGAAACTTGAGTTTAGAGCTTTCTCCGACAAGAGGAGGAAAGTCAGTGTCATGGAACATGGCAATGGAGGAAATGGGTGGTGTTTCTGCTGGAGCTTCTAGTGGGTAGGAGTGCTTCTTGGCCCACTTTAGGATTGGCTTATAGAACGGGGAGAGAGCTTGTTTCTTCTGAGGAGGAGATGGTGGAGGTGATCTTGGTGGATCTGGTGAAACTTGGGGTGTAGAGCTGAACTTTGGTGATGGAGGTGGTGGATAAGAGACCATGAACTGGTATTTATCACACTCACCAAGAGTATCAACGGAGGAATCTCCGTTTAAGTATCTTTGGTACAACTTATCATTTGGCTTCTTCCGTCGAGGCGGAGGTCTATCATATGGATTTACCTCGTCGGGGGAATTTGTACAATAGGAACATTGGCAAAAAGGATCCCAGAAACAATGACTATACTTGTCTTTATAGTAATGGACAGGATGTCTATCACCGTTAAAATGTCTAACAAGCTTTTTTGGATCTGGCTCAGAGATTGATTCAGGAACACAAGGTTCAATCATGAAGAGGGTTTGGAAGATAGAAAGACTTTCTTCCTTTTCCTTGTCAAATTTGATGGAAACAGTTCCATCTTTTTTTTCGGACGAACTCAGAGTCGGTAGACTGGAAAGGCTTGTTATGCTGGTGTAGCTTGTCGTAGTTGGTAATCCAAGTCTCTGGAAGGAGCTTGGCCAACGTGTCTTTTGGGATCTACCTAGGAACATGGATGCATGATGCCTGATCATTCTGCATGGAGATAAACAAAGCATCTTCATTACTGTTGTTGAAGTTTAGATCAAGAGCATGGTTCTGAACTCGGTAGACCATCTGATAATGCAGAGTTGCAGCTATAGAGTCAGCAGTTTGAGGAGCTCCGGTGAGCTGGACTTGGACTTTTAAGAAAGAGAGTAGCTGGGGGTCTAAAAGAGCGATGTTGAAGTTTGGATACAAAGTTACAAAGACTGTTCCAGCATTCAGAGTAGTTTGAACAATCCCAATGCAAGCATGTTGGTATTGTAAAAATCTGGTATCCAATAACGCAATTCTTGCCACAACGGGTAAACCTTTACGACCATGAAAGGTGAGAGCAAGACGAATAGCGCCATAATGGACATGTGTGTATCCCTGTTGAGCTCATTGTCTAGGGAACTCTGGAGGGATCTAAAGAGTAACAAAGTACTCCTTTCCAGTAGCAGGAATGGGGGTGCTGGTCGAATTTGGAGGACTAGACGTACTCTTTTACTTGCTTTGGGGTTTGGTAAATAAGTTGGCGGATTGAGCGGATAGGTGAGAATGACGAGCTAGGTTTAGCAAAAGCGGAGTAAGGGTTCATGAGTGAAAGTTGGGTTTCAGAAATCTTGGTTTCATCACTAAGAGAGACTTCATATAGATAATCTATCTTAGAAGCATTGGAAATACGAAATTCTGAGGGAGATGAGGATGATGGAGAGGGAGCAAGAGAAACGGGTGCTTCGAGAATTTCTGGTTCTGTAGACATGATGTGAGGAGATCTTCTCAGTACTGGATTCACCTTCTAAGCGCATGGAATGGATAATATCAAAAACGAAACCATGGCTCTGATACCATGAATGGACCTAGACTTAGAACCAGGGAAGGAAGAGTAAATTTTATGCAGGTATGCCATCCCGCAGTGGGCGAACACCTCGTTCAAGCCCTTCAAGGACAGCCTTTTAGCAGAAAACCACTATGCCCTTTAGTTCAGAGCCTAGAGACACTCAGAGATGCTAGGATGGAAACGTTTCTAATCTACCCAAGCTGCATTTCTCAGAGGATCCTACCAGACTGGAGAAGAAGAGAAGTTTAGAAAGCCATAGAGATTTTCACAAACACTCACTTTACTTTAGGGGACTCTGCCCAACACATTATACCCTCCTTGCCTTATATAGACAATAAGAGGTCACAAGCTTACAAGGACCAAGCTCATAGGTCCGGAAACAAACAGAGGCACCGGAAACTTCCGGGAGGGAATTATTCGCACACTATGAACGATGGTATGCGTGAATGCAGACTTTTCCTAGCCTAGTGCTACAGTAAAAGTGAACGGTGATTTTTTTTTTTTGGTCGAAGAACAGTGATTTGCTATAGTGAAATTGTACGAACAGTGGCTTTTCAATGGTCTCGTCCGTCACGAGTATTGTAGTCATAGTCCGAGTCATCTGAGCTGTGTGTTGTTGCTAGAAGATGTTCCTCATATTTTTGTTCAAGAGCTTCAAGGTCTTCTAGTGAGAGGATCTGATTTAGCTGATATGATGAGGATGCTTCTTCTTGAGCCCAGTTGGTATTGTCATTTTCTGTAGTGTCGGCAGGAATGATTGGCTGAGGCCAATTGGATGGCTGTGCATAGTAGGAAATGTCCATGTGAGATAAGGACGAGGGTCCTTGGTTTGCTGCATTATCATGGACTCCAGATTCGTGGAGCAAATGAAGTTAAAAAAACAAACTGCTAGTTCCTCATAACACCCACAATCTCATATTAGTAAACGGCCGCTGTATACAGATTGAGTTTTAATGACACTCGAAATCAACCATGCTGCCACGTGCTTATCACAGGAGGAAATGTAATAAAGGACAAACTGAAATCACATGCATGTCATGTGGGTAGTGTTGTTACATGTTTGACCATTGACAAGCATAGGACTAAGGGTGCATTTAGGAAGACTTTTGGGGAAAGTCTTTAGGAAAATGCAAACACCTTTGAGTTAAATGTGTTTTTCAAAATGCAACTGTGTTTGGTAAATTGTACTTTGAAAGCCATTTGTGAAGCACTTTGAGCAAAATCGTGTTTGGGAAATTATATTTACAAAGCAACTTTGTGGTAAAAAAAATTATCAAAAGAAAAATTAAAAAAAATTGACCGGCAAGGGCAACGGCCGCCAACGACCTCCGGCGACCTCCGACAACCTCCGACGACCTCGGATCTGGGGTGGCGAGGTCGTACGACGCCGTCGCGACCTCCGGCAACCCCGGATCTGGGGTGGCAAGGCCCGGCGACCCGGGATCTGGGGGCGGCGAGGTCGCGCGACGCTGCCTCAACCTCCGGCGACCTAGATCCGGGGCGTCGAGGTCGCGAGAGGACCTCGCCGCCCGGATTGGGTCGCGCGACCTCGCCGCCCGGATCTAGGGCGGCCGGGTCGCGGAGGTCGCGCGACGCCGCCGCGACCCGGGTCGGGGCGGCAAGGTCGCGCGACCCGGATCGGGGGCAACAAGGTCCTCCCACGACCCCGCGCCCGGATCCGGGTCCCGGCGACCCAAACCTCGCCGCGACCCACCCCCTGCGTCGGTCGAGCCAACTCCGACGACGGTCGTCCGGGCGACAATTGCCGGCAACTACACCGCCTTCGCGGCGACCGGTCGCGGAAGAAGAAGAAGCTCGCGCGGAAGAAGAAGAAACTCGAGGAAGAAGACGATGAATAGTAAGGGCGAAACCGGACAAATGAAAAATTAATGAGGGTATTTTGGGAAGAAATTTTTTTTTTAATCCCTCAAGCTCAGCATTTTCGGTAAGCTGAAAGCCCAAGGCAGCCCCCAACCTGCCTTGGGCTTTCAGCCTTGTAAAGCTGGCATTTGGGGAATGCAAACCCAAAAACAAATGCCAAACACACTTGCATTTGCCCAAGGGGCTTTGGACCTCCAAAGGGCTTTGGGAAGTGGTTCCCAAACGCACCATAAATACCCAATGATCGGTGACGAGGTAGGGGATTGCCATGTGTCCAATTATTGAAATACATACGATTGGTGGCCACTTGAATGGGTTATGGTAGCAAACTTTTCGATAGAGACACTTAAAATATTACTCAAGAATGCGAGAATGATAGGCACTGATGATGCACGTTATTAAGGAGCAGTTGCTATTTGAAGACCCAATCATGGAATAGCCATCGATAACCATATAATCTCTGTGAGACACAATTGAGATGGTTGTAAGGGAGATGGGAGAAGTAATATGCGAAGAAAAAGGGATGTGGACAAAGTTAGGAGCAGTTACTAAAGGTTACCCAACTACCTAGCAGTTACCAAGTTCCTCTGTAACCATCACCAGTTATCCAACGAAGAAGACACTCAACAAATCAATCAAAATATTTGTCTCTTTAACTTTACATTTCATGTATGGCACTTTAATTAGCTATAACTTTCAAATTTCCATCATTGATTAGATTCAGGCACATATCTATATCCAAGTGCATCGCCGTCAATTAAATTATGGCATTGTGTCCTCCAATCCTAATGCATCGTTATAAACTAAATTTTGGCCTTATATCTCACTAAATTAGAGCAGTGTCATCAATTAGATTTCAGCAATGTTGATTGAATTCTGACATATATCAAAACAAGATGTGTAAATCTTTGGGCCTTGTTGTTGAATAAATTCCAACTTATCCCAATATTATATAGTGTTGTTTGGATCCGAAAAGTAAATTTGACATTGCATATAGTATTCTCTGTTTGGAGTTGGCGTAAAACCTTGATTACCTTTTATAAAAATCGAAGAATGATTCTTGATGAAAGATATTTCGTTACGGGAGAAATCCAGACTCAAACACAGCAAAGCCAAATGACGATGCAAATAATGAAGAAACTTTCAAACGGCCATAAGAGTAGAAACAAAGCAAAACAACATATTCCAACCCAAAATTAAATGAAGCAAATCCAACGAGAATCAGCCCGAAAAAAGGAGTGACTAAGAGATTGAAGAGAAACACAGAAACAAAATTTCAAAGAGTTGGAGCTCGATTCAGATCTGAGAACCGAGCAGTGCGACGATTCGACTGAGAGAAGCAAGGTTGACTGTGCGCAATGAGGGAGGGAGGGCCGGAGGTGAGCCGTGAGAGGAAGAGTGAGATGAGGTGTGGCACCCCGAAACACCTAAGGTCGCCACAGGTACCTATTGCTCCACCTAATGAACACTAGTTACATCTCTTATTAGAAGCATCGTAGTTCATTGGCATTTTTTTTTTTACAGTCCCGGCGCAACTTATTAGCGGAAGCATAAACGAGTCTCACCATCTCTCCCTCCAATAACCATAATGCAACGCACACCAACTACACATCATATAAAAAGATGAAGCCGAGCCACTTTTATTTACATATTTTCATGATGGATTTCTCGGGTCGGTACAACCAAAAAGAAAAGCCAAGATTTTTCAACTAAACTTGGCCACAACCCAAAAGAGATCTCGACCCCTATATCTATCACATGTCATCCTCCATCTACAAGTGTCGGCTATCCCCAAAAAGTGTCAGCTCTCCACTCCTCACGAGGGCCATCACACCCACCCTGGTGCATCGGGCGGTGGCGGCAGCAACATCCCCCGCATCACTCCGTCACGGCGGACGTGGACCGACAAGAACTCCTGGACGACCGGGCCCCCAGCCAGGCCCACATCATACATCACCAGCACACGAACCCGTACAAATGTCAGACCAAGGATGGTAACGCAATCCATCTCCGAACACTCGACCTCCACGTCAGATGGAAGGCCATAAAAAGTACCCCGTGTGACCGGAGAGAGATGCATCTTCCTAATCTGAAATGTTGGTCCCCGAAGGGGTGAGTACAACCACTCAGCAGGTAAATGATCCATTAAACTACTCGATGCATCACACAATACAATCATAACATCATAGCATAGTATATATCAATTCATGCATCTAAGCATAACTTACCTCGCAGCCATGCATATGTCATCATACCATATGTGCATACACCATCATGCACTCATCATCAAGTATTCATACATATACCATCACGCCATAGGTGCATATACAACCATGCACTCATCCTCAAGCATTCATGCATATCCATACCTCATGTGCACATACCACAATGCACTCATACACATCATATCATACAGCCATGCGTACATGTCACCATACCATGCATGATTCAATTTCCACTTTTATCTTTCAATTGGGTCACCACATTTTTTTTTCTTTCCTGGCATCAGTAATTGCATCCCACATTTTATCACTCGCACCTCAACCTGGCATCGCGAGAAACCTCCGGCACACACCACCGGGCATCCGGCACCCCCACATCCCGAGCATCTCGTATCCCAACTGGCATCACTAGGCATCCCCCCGGGCACAAACCTCCGAGGCTTCCGGCACCCAACCATTCCGGGCATCTCGAAACTCCTGAGGACATCCGGGCATGTATCGTAATACAACCGGGCATCCGGCACCCCCCATCCCGGGCATCCTGACACTCCCAGGTCATTGTCGGCTCACTTCCAACAGTCTCCTCATTCATCATAATTCATATTCACCAATTTATGTCTCACAATCAATCATGGCACATGATGTAATGGCAACAAAGTCAAATTCAGCTTTTGATTCTATATGCAATGTCGAATATCATCACATGTGCAGCAAGATTTAATCACTTACAACAATACAATTTATGGGGCTCATGCAAAATAGAATAGTCAATGCATTACAGCCCTTGAAATCCGCACAATCCAGCTTGCACAGTTTTAGAAAATATTTCCATTAAATACCCAAATGACCCTTAAAAATTATGAAATTCGAAGATGTGATAGTCAAGACATAAAGACAGACATTTCGTGAAGAACACTGCACCAAAAGACCCTCATATCAAGCGGTATAGACTGAGCATCACAGCACCATTTTCATGACCACTTAACTTTCACAGTTTTCGAAACATTTTCAGTTAAATAAGCAAATGAACTTCAAAAATTATGAAATTTGAATATGTTACAGGGGAGACATAAATACAGGTACTTCATGAAGAACACTTTGTCGAAAGAGCTTCATACAAAATGATATGACCCACGCATTGAAACTGACTAAGTCCGAATGCGTCAGATTACACGGTTTTAGAAATATTTCTGACTATGTGGTAGTCAAGACCCTAAGGTAGATTTTTCATGAAGGAATCAAAGTCATATTCGTCCTATATAATTAAATATAGGCGGTTAAAACTTCTGTTCCTAGTACCAAAATCTCCAGATTCAACACCCTCCGAAAAACCACGATTTCATCAACCTACCCTTATTGGTTTTCTCTAAATTTTTTATATGTTAAACCTCAGGATGTCCTTTACATCTTTTTTTAAGAAATTGAAGTGAAATTTCAACAAAAAGATAGCCTTACAGTCCATGCATTCATCAAAGGTAGTTACCGAAATTTCCAGATCCAGTCTCTCCGAAAAATAGAGATTTCACCCTCTTATACTCGTTCGTTTTGTCCCAAATTTGAGTATGTTATATTTCAAGAAGTTCTTAACAACTTTCATTTAGAAATCAAAGTCAAAATCCAACTCGAACGTCACATGCAAGCCACTAGAACATTCATGGTCGAGCTGTTTTCTCAAGAACAGTTTACTAGTTTTTGAATACCACTCTTAAAACGTCCGTTTTTCATCCCCTAGACAATCCGAAATTTATCATCACTCATTCATACACTCTAGGCACAACATGCAAGAGTAGATTAAGAATCTCAACTTGCCTCTAGACCGAACGAACACAGCAAACTCGAACAGAGGGCGGGGCGGACTCGACGGCGGCAAACGGACGACGGTGGACTGCCCTTCTCCTTCCCCTCGCGCACGCACAGCCTCCTTCTTCTCCCTTCTTCCCTCTCTTTCTCCCCTCTTTCTCTCTCGGACCAACTTCCTCTCTTTCTCGCTTAAGCCGGCCATCTTTTTCCCTTAATTTCTTCCCTTCCATCATTAGCCATTATTAGCATTTGCATGGAGAACACTTGGCAGCTAGGAGGAAACACATGGCCCTTTTCCATGCAAGATGGGCCTCCAATTTGGCTGGGCTTGGGCTAGCTTGGCCGACGGCAGCTCTTCCTCTCCCTTGGGCTTCACGGGCCAGGCCCATGTGGCCGAACGGTGGGTGATCGTGGGCTGGGTTTTTTTGGGCCAGCTTGGCCTAAGAATTTTGGCCCACTTCCCCTTTAATTATCTACTAATTTCTTCCACTTAAATAAATCCCTAACTTACAAAAATAATATGGCCATAAAACTTGTAGTCATAAATTCATAAATTCCAGTTTATAACACACATGGCCAATGATAGAATTTTCTTTCCTATCAAATAATTATCCATTAGAAACTTGGCCATAAATCTCATTGCAACTTATGGATTAAATGGCTACAATTCAACTTAAGGGTACTTCCATTACCTATTCGTAGGCCTTAATGTATCTGGAGGTTGCCATGAATTTTGGGATACCACATGAGGAGGCTAGGGTTTCAATCTTCCTTTTTCGTTCTTTTTATGAGCGTCATGAACAAAGGGAAATGATTTCATTCTCTAGTTGCACTTAGCCGTGAGCAAAGCGAAAGAAATGTAAACAAACAAATATATATATGTACATATGTACATGTATATACATGTACATATGTATGTATATATATATATATATATATATATATGTATGTATGTATATACCGATTTAGTCCGAATGAATACTTGGAACTAGGAACCAAACTAATACTCACTGGTTTCAATAAATTGAAATCGAGAATCGGATTGGTTCCCGTTGGAACTGCTGGCTTTGGGCCAATTCGGTCCGGTTTCAAGAGATTTCCGGTTCCTTTGCACACTCCTTATTAATATAAATGTAATTTGTTTAGGACTTTTTTTTTATATATATAATTTCCCGTCTTTTAAGCGTACCAATTAAATTCTAAACACTTTCACAGTTTTACCAGTTTAGTGGATTCAGCCAATTTTGGCCAAAAATTGATGATGTAGATGACGGCCGTCTTACGTGGCAAAGCGGCCAATGCTAACTTGAATATTTTTAATAATTTTTTAATAATTTTTTGAATTTGAATAATTTTTATTTCCTCTTCTTTGGTTTTTTTTTTTTTTTTAATTTCCGAGACTATGAGCCGACAAAAGCCATGGGCTAGGGCTGCAATGCCCTTGCTTAATCTGGGCATCCCCGACAAGGGCCGCAGTGCCCTCACCTTGGATCCGGTGAGGGCATCGCGGCTATAACTAGATCTAGGCAAGAGGTAGTGTGCCCTCACTTTGACTGCCGACGGCATTAGGCAAGGATCGCCACACCCTCACCTAGTTCTGGTGAGGGTCAGCCGGTGACCCTCGCTAGCCCTTAGTCAAAAGAAAGGAAAAAAGAAGAAAAACCAAAAAAATTATATAAAATTCAAAAAATAATTAACATGTTATTAAAATATGGACATGTCAATATCGGCCATAAGATAGTCATCATTCATATTAGTGATTTCCGATCAAAATTGACTGGATATATTTAATTAGAAAATTATTTAGTATCAACTGGCACAATTAATAGTTTTAATTTGAACCAGCATAAGTATAATAAGTTTAGGATTTTTTTGTGTAATTATCTCGTGCTTTAACTATGACTAATAATATAGCACAATTTTATTTATAAAAAAAACCTCATAAATTCCACTGGAATATTTCCTCACTCACTTGAATAGAAGATTAACATAGTATATACTTCTCGAAAATGATACGTATTGCAAAACGGGATAGAACTGAACAAGGGAACTAAATTAAGATGTATGGAATGGAAATTTCATAATTTCATTTTGTTGTTAGAAGAAGTGTTATGGAAATGAAATTGATGAAGATTATGTTGTGTTTGGTTATAAGAAAATGGTATGGGGATGAATGAGAGGACCATCCCAATGAACTTATGTAGGATTTAAATAAGTATGTACTTATCCAAAATGATAATTATACTAGATCATCATAAGTATTAGTAATAAAATTCCTAAACGAGTATTGAATGAAATATAATTTGCCAACTTAATTGAATAAACCATTCGTACATCAATAGTTAGTACCCATAACTTCATTTACTTCACTTCATTATAAACTTGGTTAACTACAATGATGAGTAATTAAGTTTGATTACGAATCAATATTATATACACAGTTAGTTTCTTTCCACACGGCCGATTGTGTTTTCTCTTAAGAATATAATTAGGAATTTCGAAAGTGAGGTTTGTAGTATATGAAAGCAGGAGATTTATTAAGAAACCTTTTAGGAAAAGCATGTTGTTAATTGTAATTACCGATATCTAACTCTTTTTTTTAATAATTCTCAATATTGAGAGTGAGGATATAGCTATTTTAATTATTTAAAAAGGTGGACATTAAATATAAAAATTCTCTTTATATTCAACTCAGGAATATAACTAGTTAAAGAAAGTTGAGGAACGACATTACCCAACACCACGTCGTGGGTGGCTTGCGAGTCCTGGAAACGCTTGAAGTAGACGGGCATCCTTCGCCATTCTCAAGTCAAGTCGAGAAGGCAGGCGGGGCCATTAAGGACTTGCATTCGGCTTCTGCCGCCGGCTCCTTGGTCGTATTGGCTTTACCATGACCGACGATCTGAAGGGTAAGAAGATGAATAGGAACCAGGGGATGTGTAGTCCTCTGAGGAACGGAAGAACCGGTCGAGAACACTCGAGTTCGAGCACGAGGGAATTTCCGAAGTGGGAGAAGTTCAGTTCCCTTGTCGACGAGATGGATTGTCGTGATTGAATTGCCCTGCACATATGGTACGGTACCTTTGCGGATTCTTGGCTTATTAGGTGAGGAGGAGCAGCCATGATCTGGGACTGGCTTCGCGTCTGTGAAAATGGCTGTGCATGGCCACATCTCAGCGATGGCTGATACAGGCGTGTCGTATGACCCGCCTGTTCTCGGTTGGTGTGGGCAGTCGATCAGCCTGGTCTATACCGCTAGTCCAGCGCATGAGCAGGATAAATGCCATGAATTCTCGAATTCAGCCTGTGTTTGGTATATCTGCCGCAGGAGAAGTTGCTGATGGCGCTCGGAATGGCAAGCTGCTGCACTTGACAACTTCGATCATGCATGCCCCAGTATTTGGCGGTGGTGTGTGATCGGGAATGTGAATCAGCCTTGTTTTGTGCAATGACAGCGTCCCGAACAGGCAAAATGGACCAATATCCTACGTTCAAATGTTCCGGCTATGCAGCTGGCACATGGCTGGAATAAGGGAAATTAGTGAAGGCGAGCAAGCTGAAGTTCCGGACGCGCGATGGCGGACATTTTGAACGAATTTTCCGATGTAATGCTTTGTGGAGTTGCCTGAGGGATTATTGCCGAGATGAGCAGTTGAACCATCAAATCGATCTAGTCTCGGGCGGCAAGCCTCCTGCCAAGCATCATACCATCTCTGGTCGGTCGAATTGCGAAACCAGCTCGAGGGTTTACTTAATATGCCTGGAAGATTCATCCCTGAAAAGCACCTAATGGAGCTCCTGTTTCGTTCGAAGAGAAGCAAGACATATCATTTCATCTGTGCGTTAGTTACAGGGGCTTGAACAAGGCGACGATCAAGAATTACTTGCTAAGGTCGTGTACTTTCGAAACTGGACCCGTCTTTGGGTTATGGGCGAGTGAAAATCGCAAAAGGGGAGGAGTCGGAGACTGCGATGGTGTCGATTGGTATGGTCCATGCAAATTTCTTTTAAATGCCTTTCGGTTTAACTAATGTTCCTGCCACATTCCATAGCACGATGAACGGCATACTGAGCTCATTATCTCTGGATAGCAAAAGTATAAGAAAAGTTCTAAACACATTGCATTGGTACTAATTCAATATTAAATCTTTACATATTAGTGCAAATTGAGTATATCCAATTAATTTATGCCAAAAATTACTAATATGAATACCGATCGTTCTACATGACATGACAAGCGTTGATATGCCGGCCAAGACGCCATTGCCAACCTTTGGCAGGGGCCAATGAGGGCTTCCCAGCACTCGCCAGCCCTCTGGCAAGGGCCGGCCTCGCCTAGACGAGGCCCCTCACGATCCAGGTCTTCCTTGTGCTCGATGGAAGAGAGAATCCACCACGAAGCTCCCCTCGTGCCGACCACATTCTCGTAACCGACGGAGAGCAGGTTCCTCTCTTCCACCGTCAAGCTTCGCCACATTCTTCATCGCCTCAACCATTTCTGTCACATTCAAAACGGCCAAAATTTCAATCAATCTTGCACATACGCGACCACCCAGACGAGGCACCGAACCCCCACCATTTCTTAACTAACAAAACTCCAACACGGTCCACCCTCTACTTCACCTTAATGAACCGAATCATTAGACCTAGGGAAAAATAAAGAAAAAGAAGAAAAGAATCCATGTCAACAGCAACGCCATGGATGAAACCGAGAACAAAATATCGATCTCAGGTCCAGAAACGTTCCGAAAATATCCAAACTTGACTAGCGCAGCGGGAACCCAGATGGAGTCAAGACGTCAGGAGCAGCAAGAGACTGAAAAAAAAAGAGAGGAGGGGGATGACGAACTGTTGTAGCGCTTCGCAAGGGCAGCCCCACCCAAATGGCGAGGGGCCTCATCCAAGTGAGGCCGGCCCTCGCCAACCTTTAGCGAGGGCTAGGTGAGGGTCCCCTTGCCGGATCTGATGAGCGGTGGCCTTGCCTAGCCCTCGCCAGCCCTCACCAAAGGCCGGCAGGGCGTCCGAGCGCTTGCCCTCATCCTCGCCCTTGCCCTCGGCCTCACCTTCAACCTCACCCTCACCAACAGCCAGTGACCTCTGGGCTGGCTGGAGACAAGTGGAGGAAGATAAGGAAAAAAAGAAAAGATGAAAAAGAGTAGGGAAAAAGAAAAAGAATAAGAAAAAAATTCATTAAAAAATAATAATAATTAAAAATCATATAAAAATGTCACATCATGGTTGATTGTGCCACGATCGATGTCCATGTTAGCAATTTCTAGTATAAATTGACCAGATAAACTTAATTGATATCAATGTAAAAAAATTTAGGATTAAATTGATATAATTAAAATATTTATAATTAAATTGATACAAATATAATAGATTTATGATTTTTTTGATAGTTTTCCCTTATCTTATATTGACGGCTTTGTGGTAGTTTGCTTAGATACTTTGATCTACAGTGAATTGTTTGATGATCACTCGTCGCATTCGCACTTACTATATGATTTAGTTGAGCATTCTCTGTGTATGAAGAAAAAGGAAGTGAGACAAAGAGTGCAAGTTCCTCAGTCATATGGTAGGCAACGACTGTCTAAAGATTAGGGGTGAGTAGTTCAAGGTTCTTTATAGGTTATGTCCTACAATTAAGTACAAGTTTCTCATTTTTTGGAACTTAGAATCTACCCGTCGAAACTTAGAAACTAAAAACCTTCAGGGTCTGTTCTAGGGTCCAACATTTTTTTTTTTTTCATTTTTAGTTAAACAAAACGACAATGAATGTAATAGTAATAAACAAGCTTGTCATTCATCAAAGATGATGCAAAATGAACAAAACTATTAACAAAATAAAAAGAATTGTTGACAAGGAATTCAACTAAATAAAAGTAGGGGTAAACGGTTCCAAGTTCCCACAGGTTTCATCTGAAACTTGGAACCTACCCATTGGAACAAGTTCCTCATTTTTAGAAACCTAAAACCTACCTTACATACCCTAGAACTTTGAACCTATTCTGTCATAAGTTCCAAGGTCTACCTAGGTCCACTTATATTATTATTTGAACGATTACAATTCACTAATCATAACTTATATTTAAATATACGAAAAATATGAACATTAATAAACTAAAAATCTTAGTTATAAAATGGAAATTCGGAATAGTGCTTCCAGATTATACATCCATCATCAAACATCATGAAATATCGGAAGATCGCACGAAAATATGGATAAAAAAAAATGTTAAAACTTATTCTAGGTTTTAGGTTACAGGTTTCAAGTTCCTCTAACTAAGAATCTGAAACCTATCCGTTAAAACAGGTTCCTTATTTTTTAAATCTGGAACCTACATTATATACCTTGGAACTTGGAACCTACCTTGTATACCTTGGAACCTACAGATTCCTACCGATCCGGTTATCAGATTCCAAGTTCTATCCTAGAACCATGCTCACCCCTACTAAAGATGGATGAGCGAAAGGTTGAGGAGGTTGCCGATGCCGAGCAAAGCCAGTGAGCCACGACCATGATGCGCGGTTAATATCCAAACTCCGTGATTATTCCGATACAACTGCAAATATGCAAATTATGGTGAAGGAATATGTTCTTCTAAGGCGAATCCAAATCGAACTCTCCGCTCAATCGCCCGCTTGTCAAACTCAGTACGCGTAGCTTGTTAGGATGTACGCGTAGCTTGTTAGACATCCTACGCAATTGCATCGCAGGCGTGCGTCGCATATGGAGTTAGATATCATGCAAAATTGTGGAATATGCATGGAGGTAGAGCACAATGGTAACACAATATACTTTTTCACTCTTACAGGAGGTATCAGTCTGGCTTTGAATACATGTTGGTAATTGAATCTCTTAAGAGGACTCAGACTAATGTGAATACTTACCATTTCACTGATATTAGTTACTCAAGGAACAAAGCCGGAAAGTTCACACGCATTCCCAAGGGAACTTGAATTAGGCATTCTCATAGGTTTCTACCTGATTTCAGTCTTGCAAAGGTTTTCAACTAATCCAAACCCAACCGTGACTTACTATTACAGCATTAACACAGCGTCTGCTAGATTTCAACAGTACTAAGTTTTAGAAACTTTCCTTTGTTTTTGGACAATTCAAGCAATTCTGTAATGCAAAACATCAATAGATTTGATTGGACGAAGAATTGCTGCTCAACTGAATTTGTTGAATTCCAACTGGTGTACACGCAAAACCCAAAACCGAAAATATCTAGTGACTAGAACCAGGCCATACCTATGAGACCATATAGCATGCCAATGCTGCAAGCCACCTTGCCATATGTAATTGGACATGGCGATTTTCTCAATCCATCATTGAACATTGCCGAACCGGAGTGAATCTGCGAGATGGCTGAGATCTCCTTGCCCAATAATCTCCCCCTCGCTAAAATGTGCTTTTGAATATTCAAAATCAAGTTGCCCCAGACAAGGCTCGCCCTGTGCTTGGACCCTTCGGATTTCCAAAATTCAAAAGCACAATCAGCTGAAGGAGAAATTATTGGCAAAGGAGAGCTTGGCCATCTTGCAAATTCACAATCAGCAGAAGAGAAAAAAATCCCGGAATTGGAAGCTCTGTTTCAGCAACGTTCGACGATAAATTGGGAAAATCATTGTGTCCAATTGTTTATGTACATAAATTCACTCTGACAAGCTTTCTTCAACCAAAGACTGCAAGGCCAGCTCAACATCAGAAAACGGCTGTCCAGCGTAAAGTTTAAGCTGCCCCTTCCTTACAACCAC
The DNA here is from genome assembly GCA_017140595.1 of Eucalyptus curtisii. Classification (NCBI taxonomy): domain Eukaryota; kingdom Viridiplantae; phylum Streptophyta; class Magnoliopsida; order Myrtales; family Myrtaceae; genus Eucalyptus; species Eucalyptus curtisii. The sequence continues at coordinate 12,577,640 of CM029495.1, read as the reverse complement.
CAATTTCATGGTCTTTTGTTTCACGGCCTCTTGAAGTTCCTGCAGATGTTCAAAATTCCAATCCTCAAGTTTACAAAGATCAATTTTTATACTCAGCACACTCAAGAAAGGTAGCAGAGACTTTTTTATCATTCAGAAGGATAGCTAGCTCAGTTCAAAGATACCGACATAAGAGAATCTATATGATATGAGAGGGGATTCAATCTCCCACAAACTTATTCTGAACCTCATATAGTTGTATTGAAGCAAAAAATTCTTGCCAATCATGTACAAAAGCATCAATACTTTTCTGGAAAGTTGGGTTCTTACTTTTCTCAATAGAGGTACAATATCAGCACTGAAATCACCCAGCCCCTCGAAGAAGGAGTCCAGCAAAAAGCAGAAATTGTTGGCATCAGCACGGTCCTCGAAAGCAACTATGTAGGAAGAAGCATCACTGTCCTCTGGATCAGTCTTTAAGGTAAAAAATCCACCTGATTCTTCCAAATCAGAGCCTCTACGCATAAGAGTAGCCTGAAATTATATGTGCATTAGTCAGAGAGTGCTAGAAGTTAAAACACCAAAAAAAAAAAAAAAAATGCTGTCAAGTAATTCAAAAAAAGGAAACCATATCAAGACTGGCAAATAAATGTATACAAAGAGCACCTGTACCAGAAGAAATGTTTTGCAACGTAAATTTACCTTCAATCTATAAAGCCATTATTTCTGAAATGTCAATCATTCATGATTAAAAAATACTGAGAAAAGTATGTTTCAAGTCCTAAATGATTATTCTTCAACACCACATTTTAAATGAACGAATTGCATGTCGGGAGCGCAAATGGAAACCTAACAAAAACTTTGGCAGGGAAAATGCATTAAATTGTAATAAAAGCTAAGTACCTGACAATTAAGATGATGTCAGAAGGGGAAATTAAGGTATATCTATGTCTATATATTATTTAAGAGGCAGTAAACAAGCTAAAACCACATAGCCCAACATAATCAAGAATGACCAAAAATGACTATCGATTCTTCACATATCAGATATCATTCAGGACAAGTATCATAACAAAGAGCTGAAGGTATAATAAAACTTAACAGTATTTCACATTATAGAAAATCTTCATGGAAATATCTATAGTGCTGTGCAAGCTAATAGGTAGGTCAATCTGTTTAAGGAAGTGAAAAAACCCATGGTGATTGTAAATGAGTATGGAATGATGGTAAGATTAATGAAAAGCAGGAAGCAAAGTTGCTGGTATCAAACAGGTAAGCCAGGATAGTCAGCAACTCTTCAGCATGCTACGACTGCAAGAATAGCAAGCAATCACCTAGCTATACTAGTCAGCAGCTGCAGGTCCCTAAGTAGCCACTACAATATAGAAGTCGATGACAGTGGCGGGCAAATGTTAAGAAGAACGTACAAATACACAAGGAAGCTTCAACCACCAAAACTCTTCAATTTTATCTGATTGCTTATCCTCAACTCTCTTGCTCGATGTGGCTTTAATTTCTTCAAGCTTCAACGTGCCATTGACACTTCTTATGTCTCGACCGGCCGATCTTTTAGTAGCCTCCTGGTTTTCATGCCCAAAGCTTCGAGAACTCTTCAAACTGGAATTTCCAGTTGTTCTCAAGTTTGCTCCTCCAACTGAATTCCTTTTCCCACTAGCCTCCTCGACAATGCCTAAAATGTATAAATAACTTTCAATTATATGGAACAGACTGGTATATTACGTTGATCATCCAAACTTGTATTACTTCGTCTTCTAAATTCCCGATTCCAGAAAGTTGGGATTTGTATGTGATCAAGGCAAACTACCTAATATAGCACATGGCTTCCACATCGAGCAAGGCATCTTGAACACAAATCTTATAGAAACCGAAAAGAGTTACCTTACCAGTTCTGCCTCGAGTATCTCCGACTTCTTCATCCTCTTGAGGAAAAGATTGCCCTTCACCTACCCCATCGCTATGCAAATCATTCTGCATCTCCGTGAAAACCATGGTTTCATCACCTTCTCGCTTGATGTCGTCGGAAAGACCGTGATGTCCCTTACCATCCACCGATTCCTCCCACTTCTCCCCAATTGATGATTTCGTAACACTGTGATCAAGACCTCCATTATGCCCTTGTCCATTGACTTCATTTTTGCTTTTCTTCTTTGTTTTACCATTATCTTGTAACCGCTGAAACCCCTTCGGAGCAGTACCGGGTTTCTCCACCAAAGGGCTTCTAAACTTCAACTTTTTCTTGAACATCAAACTACTAGCTCCCTCGAGCGGCGCATTTTCACTTAGACCGGACGATTTCCGAACAGGTCTCAATTTCTTTTGCAGCTTATCCAACCGAGAACCAATCTCCTTCTCGATGGCAATCCTGCTGTCGGGAATTGCCTCCCCATCATCGCCATCATCGCCATCATCGCCTTCAGCATCCCCGGCATCATCCCTCTTCAACCCCCTCTTCTCTCTCCTCCGCGCCTCCCTAGCCATCGACCTTATCTCCTCAATCCTCCTGTCCAAGTCGGACTCATCAAGGTAAACCACATTCCTTGTTCTCGACAAGAGCTTCTTTCCCGACACCGCCCTCCCCTCCCCGTTCACCGAAATTCTCTCCTTACTTTCACCATTGGAATCGGAGCCGTTGCTGCCAAACACCCACACAGCACAAATGGTCTGGAACAAGAAAACCACAGCCAAATAAGCGCCGAACTTCATCACGGACCCGGCCGATAATCTCCCGGCGACGCCGCCGTGCTCGGGGCCAACGGCTACGCTCTCCGTGACCTGAGGAGCCTCTTCTGCCGGAGGCTCCGCTTCGAAGAGGTCGCTTAGGGTGTCGGAGGACGGGGCCGGGACGACGGCGTCCGACGGGAGCTCCTCGGGAGTTCGGACGGGGGCGTAGGGTTTAGGGAGGGTTTTGAGGATTTTGGGGCGGAGGTGGTTCCTTCGCTTCGCGAGCCTCGAGGGTTTGCGAGCGGCGGCGGCGGCGGCGGCGAGAGGCGGCTGCGGCGGCGATGGCTGCGACGGAGACGCGGCGGCTGTGGCGAAGCGAGGAGGGGGAAAGAAGACGGCGCAGCGGAGGAGAACGCCCGCCATCGGCGACGGAGGGAATTCTCAGCTCAGCCGCGAGCGGAGGCTTTGGGTACTTTTTTTTGGATTTGCTAAAAAAGGGATGAAAGATTGGAGGTAGAGAAGAAGGATCGAGCCCAGTGGGCTTTACCATGTTGGGCCTCGGGCTCAAATTATGCGGGGAGAGAAAAAAGGATTGAGCCCAATAGGCTTTTTAGTCAGCCCGCGGCGCGATACTAATTTAATTTTTGAGTCCTACGTTGTAACCTAGACATACCATGAAAGATTATGCTTTTTCCCGAATAAATAAATAAATAAAATGTCACGTTGCGCGAGCTGCAATTTTTTTTTATCAATCGGTCCAGAATTAATTCAACCAAATCACGTTGTTGGTAATAAAATTGTCAACAAAAATTGATATTTGTGACATGGGGATTCGCACCTTTCGCTATCATCAAAATGTTTGTGATGGCAAAGTTGGACCGAGATAAAAAGTAATGAAGATTGAGATATTGAAACGTAAATTGGTTGAACAGAATAGTAAACGAAAGACATACCGAATGATCAGAAGAACATTTTCATAAAAACAATTTACTTATATCCCTTAGAAAAAATGAACAAGGGAAAAGTGTCATCATCGTTTGAGAAAATGCTTAAAAATAAATTATTCGTTAAATGTTTAAATATAAATTATTTGTCGATCTTAATTTTTTTTTTAAGCGATACATGTAGTTAATTCTAAATTATTCATTTTTCAGCAAAACAAAAGGAGTTTGTTGATAATAATAATAAAAAAAGGATTGCAATAATAAATGAAATAAGGTGGATTTAACCCATAGCGTTATTACTGAATAGAAAATATCGTCCGGCCACGTAGGGAGGATCCAATGCTAGTAGCATACCTTCGGTGCGAAATGACACGACTCATTCAGTGCATGAACTGATCTATGCCCACACTTTTATTTTTCTTTGGTGAATGCAGTGAATGCATGACGAACTGATTGCAAAAACCGAACACAAAGTGAAACTGGGAAATCTGCTGCACAGGCTTTTACGATCGAAGAAAATGACCGACTCCATCTGCGCTCTCTCCCCTCTTCGCCCACCTCGTTCAGCTCTTTAAATTGAAGGAAAGAGACTGGTTTGCTTCTATGGGGGCATTGATCATTAGTTTCTCTTCGCTTCAGCAATCAAGGCTTTTGATCTTTGGAGAGCCGGAAGACGCAGTGGTGCTGCAAGGAAGGAATAGACATCATGAATCGAAAGCACGCATGAACACGAAGCTCTTCATCTCTCTTCATTTTTCCTTCCCCGCCTTGGGATTTGGCGAACAAACAGCCTGTTCTTGGTGTTCGCAGTGGTGTAGGTACGTCTGAGCATTGCCTTAAACTTATGACTTGATCGTCTTCGAAAGAATCACTTTCCACTTGCTGTCAACCGCATTAGATCCTTTGTTATTCGAACGGGTAGAAACATGCATATCTTGAAAATCTGAATATGGAAAGAGGCATACCATGCGTGGATCGAATGGCAGCACGTGCCGCCAACTGTTCAGCCTGCCTCCTTTTTGCTTCGTCCGACCTCTCCATTGTAAGTCGCACCATGTAACACAAAGAAGATACAAAAATGGAAGCTGCCCCTCGCGACTGAGGAGTCGTGTAATTGGCCATCTCCAAATACTTTTTCAAGTACATTCTAAATGAGGATGCAACCAACATGAACTCGGAGATGCCCAAGTACAACACCATCGCAAGGGGCAATTTTAGTGGTTGTAAAACGACATGCATGTGTTAACGTTTGCTATCCATTTATGCTAATATAAAGCCCAAATGCATGTGACGCATGCCTTTCTGCAAGAATCGCTCACAATCAAAATTGGATAGCAGAATTTGTATAAAACAACAAGCTCTTAAAAGGAGTCCACCAAACGGAGGATGCCTCCAACTGGACATGAGTACCTGGTCGCACAACATGCAGCAATAACAGTTCGAACTTACGACTTCATCGTCTCTTCCAAAGAACCTCTGTTAGTCACATGGATAGAGACGTGCATATCGTGAAAATCAAGTATGGAAAATGGCATACCATACCATGGGTCGAATGGCAGCACGTGCTGCCGATTGTTCAGCCTCCCTTTTGCTTCGACCAACATCTCCCACGCGAATTATGACATTGAATACCAAAGACGACACAAACACTGAACCTGCCCCACGACCGAGTAGTTGTGTAATTGGACATCTCCAAATTCATCTTGCTGCATATTCATTTAGAGTCTACTCTACATGAATATGCAGCAAAGATGAACTTGTCGGTGTCGAACCATCTAAGTCAGGATCCGCATCGAACGTCCATACCCGGAGGAGGAGCTTCAGGTCCGGCAGCAGAAGTGCCGGTGGTTCTTGGGGGAAGGACTTTGTTGGGGGACCGCCCTGATCTGTGAAGGACGAGAAAAGAACGCAGCAATGTTAGACCCTGAGTTCTCTATTTACCCAGATTCAATCTCCTTCAGATTTTTATTCGGCTTCCAAGCTTATCGTCCTCCTTGATCTCAATTCAAACCTTGAAGATCGGATATGAATATGATAACAACCGGTGTAACAAAACTCTTATGTATTTAAAAATTGAGCTCAAGATTTGAACGTCACATCTTGAAGAAGCTCTTTAGATCATGCATGGGATAGAGTTTGGGTTGATTCTAAAGGTTTACTCTAGCACAACTTTAGAGTTAAAGAAACTTTCAATTTTTGAGTCAACAGCTCATAAAGTCTTTTTGTAAAATTTATCAAAAGAAATTTTGAATTTCCTGACATTTTTCAAAAAAAAAATTTCAAAAATTTCTATATTTTTTTTATATTTTTTATAAAAAACTCGAATTTTCAAAATTTTCTGATTTTTTTTTTTTGAATCTTTTAATGTTTTCTGAAAGTTGTTGAACTTTCGGAAAAGTTTTTGAATTTATATTATATTTTCGAATTTTTTTTAAATTTTTTTGATTTTTTCTAAAATTTTTAAAAAAATTAATTATTTTTTTCTTTTGTCCTTTTCCTGTTTTGTCCTATTCACTGCACTACCCCCACCCCACTTCTCAGCGACTCCTCTTCCCGAAGCCACTTTCTCTCTTCTTCTCTTTTTTTTTTTTTTTAATTATTTATTTTCTTTTCTTTTCCTTTTATTTTTCTTTTGCCTTTTGCCTTTTGGCCTTCTTCTTCTTCGTGCGTTCTCCCTTCACCGCACCAACACCTTCGACCGAGATTTGCCGCCGCCGCCGCCGGCCCCTCCGTCTCTCCCGAGCGCCTCCTTCACACCGCCGGAGTCGCGATCCGCCACCGTCCATCGCCGGAACGGAGGACACAAAACACACCACGTACGCGCAAGCGACCGTGACGAAGGAAAGGAAGCGAGGAACAGCAGCGACAGTAACGTATAAAAAAAAACCAACAGAACATGAACGAAGGGATCGACGATTTCAGAGAGACGAACGTGACTTGCATGGGTATATCACAGAGACATTTCATCGAACGACACCGACCGGGCCTGAGGCAAACGATAACTCGACGGGACCTCAAAACGCGACTGAGATAAACATAGACAAACAAGAAAAGAAAGAAGAAAGAAAAAGACTTACCGGAAATATGGACGTCGGGAAGCCGGGTCTCGAGCGCGGCCAAGCTTCTCTCTTGCTTTCGTTTCCACTCTTGATTTCTCTCTGCCTTCCCCCAATCTCCCCCTCGGCTCCCGCTGCCCCCTTCCTTTCCTTTCTGCCCTTTTTCTCTGCCTTTATCTTCTCTGCTCTGCTCTGCCCCCCTGTCCCCTGCTGTTGCAGCTTTTGCTTTCTGCAGGTTTTTTGGGCGCGAAGATGGCTGGAGGAGGAGGGAGAAGGCTGGTTGGGACGTGGGCTGGGCCGAAGGTAGAGAGCTTGGGCCACGCAGGGGAAAGAAAGGAGGGCGGCGGGCCGGGCCAATGCCGGATCCGGCCCGACCCGACCCCTAAGCGTTTTTGTTTTTTGCTTTATTGTTGTTTTGTTTTTTGTTTAAAAAAAAAAAAAAAAAAAAAAAAAAAAAAAAAAAAAGGTGTCAAGAGGAATGACGGTGCCTTCTGCACCACTAATTTCCCTCGAGGCAACTGATTAACAAGTTTAATTGATTCCCAAGCGTTAAGGCGAAAGATACATCCGGTTTAAGTACCATAAGTCATTCTAAAGTTCTTATTCTCTCACTTTAAGTCGCTTTGTTTCATCAAATAGTGGACATTGCTAGAAAGTTTATTTTTTTTTAGAAATTATTTTAAGAAGAGATGATGATATAAATTTTCCTATGTCGTCAACCTTCATTGGGACCTTTGAATTTCGAAATTTTGGAGCTTAGTGCTATGCTCGAAATATGGCCGGTGGCTAGTGAGATTCATAGCACCCTCATCTAAATCAAGTGAAGCTTGGCCGGTGACCTTAGTTCTAGGCTTGAAATCTCGATGCACGGAAATTACATGGTTGCTTAGTTAACTCGCTTTCCTTAGGAAATTTAGAATCTCACTTGATGCGATATTTCTTTTGGGCAATTCCCACTGAGTTCTATGTTTTAATTTTTTTTTTTATTTGGAAAAGGTTGGCCACAATGAAAACAAGGAAAAAGAAAAGAAAGAAAACAACCACAATGTAGATGCTTAGAAGCACAAGGTGATTTATTTATTCAGATTCAGCATCCTAGATCAACTTGATTACTTTTTATACTATCAATCCAATTGAATTTGAATCTAGATAATAAGAAATTGTAAAATAAGCATGATCAAAAGCTACATTTGATTTTTTGGTGTGACGAAATTAACTTATTGTGATTTTATACCCATGGTCGCAAGAAAGAGCCATACAAAAAATTTCTTAGCTATTTTTCTTTATGAGTTCAAAATTCTCAGGCCATCTTGGAGATTACTCTAATAAAAATTTTTAAATCTCATTATATAAGTTAATGAACTCTACAACAAATGTAAAGTGGACACATATTTGATGTGTCTTCATATCACGATCACCTTCATAAATTACTAGTATCTATCATTAAACTGTTGTCGGACAAATTCCTTCATTTGAAAAATATTTAAAAAGATCAATTTAATCAACTTTATTTCAAAATGAAATAAATATGTCGATAGATTACAACAAACATTCTACGCTAGATACCTCTTATTTTTGTTCAAGAAAATTAAGAGAGATTTCACATTTCTTTTTAAAAAGAAAGAAAAATTTGCATTAAAATATTTATAAAACAACTTTGGTTTTTGTGTATACACCAAAAAGAAAAAAGGAGTGAAAGTCCACAATCTACTGTCCCCGCGGAGTAAAATTACGTTTTGTTTTCAGTGAAATGCTGGTTGCCCTTCTCCATCTACAATGTGTGTGAATGTTAAAATAACTGATTGTACAAGCAACCCTTGCACCGTTATAAGATTAAAATAACCATATGATTGTACAAGCAACGTCCAATATTTGATGAAACAAAGCAACTTCAAGTGAGAGAATAAGCTTTAGAATGACTTATTGTGCTTAAACCGGATAAAATGTGTCCATTTTTCTCGTATCTTCTGCCTTAATGCTTGGTAAATGATTAAACTTGTTAACCAGTTGCCTCAAGAGAAATTAGTGGTGCAGAAGGCACCATCATTCTTTAAAAAAGTAAGGGACCGTCACCTAAGCATTATTCATTCAAAAGAAATCAACTCCCTCGCGAGAATCTTTGACTTCTCCTCAAATCACGACAGGTACCAAATTAAGTTTACCTTGGTCTAACTTTCTCATGTAGATCTCCTGAAATGTATGAACTTATAAAAGTGAAACTTTACATCCATTTAAGACAACACAAATTCCTTTTTCGTTATTGTCACGGTATCTTTATCATTAACATTTTTAATTAATAAAATATGTCTCAACCAATCTTGTAATATTTTTTCTTCAATCCCATTATTTCACTCAAATACAAATTAGGCAAAATTGGTTTAAGCATATTCATTTCAAGAAAAAATAGATATTTTGATAAAGAACAACTAAAATACAATATTTAACAACTAAAATATGATATTCAAGTACCATCTCCTTTTGTGTGATTACAATTAATAAGGGAGTAATTATTTTCTTTTTCGAAAAGAAAGACTAAACTTATTTTGTTGTATTAATAAAAGAGCTTAATCACTGTGTACGTAACTAAAGCACGATATAAGAATTGAAAGTTCACCATTTACATCTTTCGTATACTTTATATATATACATACTTCTCTCAGTTATCAATCCTTAAATGTTATTTTTCTTTTTCATCGTTTTTTCTTTACAGTGTTCACCTAATAATTACTACATTATTTCCAAACGAGTGCCTTTTTTTTTTTTTTTTTGGCTTAAATAATGTTACCAGGTTATGCTTCTCTCATTATAAAAAAAAAAAAGAAAAAAGAAAAGCTGTATAAAATCTACATAGATAAAGTTTTTTGAAACTAATGCTCTACTTGTCCATCATATGCAAGATATGGCATATAAAGTTAAGTATATTTTTCTTTTTACACAGCCTAATATATCTTTGATTGGAGAATCAAATTTTACAGATTATTTTTTTTTATTGAAACTTAATTTCTTGGGAAATTTGTGAAAGTAAATAGGGAAGATGAAATTTTTGCATCTCGGTCCATGATAAATCGGACTAATTACAGCCGCTGATCCTTGGAACATGCAAAATTCGATGGCTATGATTACTCCTGATTTCAAGTAATCAGCAGGGCCCCTGAAAAAGACAACCTCGGAAACTGTCGGAAAGACGAACGTGAAAGGTATCGACGAGTATAAAAATGGCATAGAGCGAGCAAACCTACTTCCATGGATTCTACCAAGAAGAAGAATCCCCTCAACGACTCTCTCTGTTTTTCTTCTCTTCAAGACCAATGCGTCTTTGAGGGTTAGCTGTTGGGAAAGGAACGAGAACCGGAAGCAATGGACACCAAGAACGTCCTTGCTTCCGCAGCACGAAGCGCCTCCCTTCCCGCCTCGTCTTCCGTGGGTTCGCTCCTTATACGAGCTCCTCCTACTCTCGACGACGACGGCGGCGGCGGCGGCGACGAGGGCGACTCTGATTTCGAGTCGGAAGCTTCGGGAGACGATATTCAGTATGGCGCTAGTTGCAGCGAGGAAAGCAGCGAGAGAGGCGGCTCTGACTGCGAGCACTTGTTCGCTGGCGGGGATGACTTCGAAACGGCGTCCGTGAGGCCGTTCGTTGCGGACCCAGATGAGGAAACGTTGGAAGGAGATGAGGGAATCGGGGAAGATCGAATCTTTAGGCCCTTTGTGGCATGCTCAGGTGCAAACTTTCTGGGAAATTGCTTTGGGAAGGAGATGGGTGGTGATGTTGATGAGTACTATTCTGTGGCAGAGACTGCGGCAGTGTATGGCCGTGACCCCGTTGTTGACCAGGTTATGCCTATTGCAAGGCTGTCCATAGATTTTGACGATGAGGAGGGCTTGATGGGCAGTGAAGAAAGTGGGGATGAGGAGGGCTTGATGGGCAGTGAAGAAAGTGGGGATGAGGAGATCGTGAGAGCTGTGAGAGTTCCGGGTTTCGACGAGTCTGAGATGGCAGGGAGTGCACCTAGAATTAGGGTGGCGGTAGATGAAGAGGAGAGAGATGAGGGTGAGATAAGTTCGATCGTTGGGGATGGAATTGAGATTCATAGCACTTCTGGTGAGTATATAAGTGAGAATGGTGGCCTTGCTTCTATGGGGCATGCATGGGTTATGCCTCTGCAGGGTGAGGAAAGAATTTTCATTGAGGAGAATTCCCAAATGCTAGCGAGTTTCGAATATCTAAGTAGCAAAGGTGGAAGAACTGAGGGTGCGGATAGCCATCAATCAAATGATGAGAGGTTATGGGAGCTGAAGAATGGAAAATTGAGTGATGCTGATCTTGTGGAAAAATGTGAAACAAATCTGGCTTCTGAGGCAATGCAACTGAATTTCGAGGAATTAGATTTCAGTAGGAGCAAGGTAGTGAAGCCAAGCTTTAATTGTACAGTTGAAGAACCTGTGGCGGGGAAAGTTGGTACTTATGATGCAGGTCTCACTCTTGAAGACCACTTGAACGACGAGACACCTCATTTGCAGATAGTTTCAGAGGGCCCTGAAGTTGCGGAGGAAGTTAAGCACTCGGATGACGCTTATTACGAAAACAGTACCAATGCAAATCAGGAGGCTACTGCAATGAATATAGAGGTTGCTGAAGCTAATGATGAAATGGGTTCATCAGATCAGGCATTGCATGATCCTTGTAATCTCCTTCACTCTGTGTTTGCATTTTCCCCTTCAGATGATGAACCAGAATTGGAAGGAACAGATGTGGAAAATGAAGCATTAAATAAAACAAGAGGAGGTGAAAAGAGCTTGCTAGACAGTGGAGGGGTCGACAATTTGATATTTGGTTACTCTGAAATCACTCACCTGGTAATGAGTGATCTAGAAGACGAATTCGCATCCTGTATCCTCTCAAATCCAGTGATTTCGCAAGTTTATCCAGCAATGAATGATGGCCATATTGTCTCTGAATCAAGCGAAGAAGACGGATCCTATGTTTATGGGGGACAGAATCTGTTAGTTGACTTGGACATCTTGGGAGATCTTTTCAAAGGATCTTCTTGTACTGAATCAGAGGAGAATCTTAGGAAAGAGGAAAATAAGCGCCTTGAGGATGTGCATCTGTTAAAGGAAAACTCTTAAGACTTGTCCACAGACTAGGCTATTCTCCTGAAAATTCCATAGCTACACAGGAATTGTACCGTAATGCCCTAACCATAGGCGGCCACTCTAGTCAAGCATCTCGCCTCAAATCAGCCAAAAAGTTGGCAATACAGCTTGAAGCTGAAGGTGGTAGTATAGACTTGTCATTGAACATCCTGGTCATCGGAAAAACAGGCGTTGGAAAGAGTGCGACCATTAATTCCATTTTGGGAGAAAAGAAAGCCAAGGTCAATGCATTTGAGCCTGCGACTGTCACTGTGAAAGAGGTTCTCGGAAATAAGGATGGTGTGAAATATAGGTTTATTGATACACCAGGTCTTAGATCTTCTGGTACTGAGCAATCTGTCAACCAGAGAATACTATCATCTATTAAGAAGTTCACCAAAAGCTTTCCACCCGATGTTGTTATGTATGTCGACCGTCTGGATTGCCTAACGAGTCATCTTGTCGATCTGCCAGTTCTGCGATTTATCACCAGTTCGCTTGGTTCAATAATATGGCATAATGCCATTATCGTGCTCACCCATGCCTCATCTACTCCCCCGGATGGACCAACTGGATTACCTTTCAGCTATGAAGACCTTGTAGCTCAGCGATCCCGTGTTATTCGGCAATGCATCAGTTATGCAATTGGTGATACGCATGCAGTTAATCCAAAGCCTCCAGTGTTTCTAATCGAGAACCAATTTTCTGAAAAGAATGAGCCCGGACGTGGCGATCTTCCCAGTGGACAATGTTGGAGAACGCAGTTGTTGATCTTATGCTATTCATTGAAAATTTCAAGCAAAGCTTCGTCTCTGTCAAAACCTCAAGAATCATTAGATCTCCGTAAAATTTATGACTTCTGCATCCAGTCATTTGCCTTACTTGTTGTCTTCTCTATTGCAACCTCGCATTCACCCAAGACACTCCACTGATGAGGGTGAAAATGACCTGAACTTTGAGCTCAATGATTTGTCCGATTTGGATGAAGGCAACAGATGACTATGATCGATCGAAGCCCTTCGGGACACTCAAAAAAGAATAGATGGACATTTATTTTGTGGAGTACATCTTCGTGTGCCATTCAGATTATCCTCTTCGATTCCTCTAGTTGTTCAGAGAGCAGTGAGCAAAATGGACAAGCATGCATGAGCTGACACGCTAACACCGGGAAGCCGCATCATCTGAAACTGTCGAGGGAGAGAACAAAGTGAAAAGCTTGGAGAATTATATAGAACAGCTGCAGGATGTCCGGAACTTTATCAGACGAAATGTAGCTGCTGGTCTCTATTATGATGATCCCATGAGATCGGATCAGATACAGAAGCTCCTTTGATTTTATTAGGAGTGTAGGTTCTCATGACAAGATGGCAAAGGGTCTTTTTTTTTTTTTTTTTTGAAGGAAATTATCGAACATGATCCAAGCGCATAGTGATCAGTCAAAATCCCTAGTCGTTCTAAATCCCGGCTTTCAAACGTGAATAGAGTTTCGATTTGGGAGGGAGAATCTTCATCATCTGGGGAGCATCTGGTAGCTTGTTCAAGACCCATCGTGTGGTGCTGATCTGGGCCGGCGGTCTGACCTATACCCGGTCAAGCCGATTGAATCGGCCAGGATGGTTTTGGAAAGACTCGGTCGTGGCCAAGTGCTTGTTCCAAAAGAATAGTAAGAACTGTTCCACGAAGTTGTAAAGAGGACTGGGGTAGCTTTGTTAAACAAGCAACTTGATGATTATACAGGATCAATTTCTAAGTCATAGAATATAGTCTCTTACATATATAATATAATATAATCTGGAATCTAGACAATATAAACACAGAGAGTAAAATTAAACTAAGGTGCAAGGACCTTTCCAATAGAGAGATATCACGGTAGTCAACATAGTGATCTACAAACAGATGGAATCAGTCTGTAATGAAAGTTTGGTCGTGCCATGAAGATAATGTTAGCTCTGTCTATAACGACAGTTTGGTCATTCCATGAAGATAACGTTAGCTCTGCTCCCACCAACACCTCGATGAGGCGTTGTGACAGGCTCATCCAATTTGAATACTAGCTAGAACTCAAAACAATTATTCGGTCACGGGTGTAAAACTCCTTTCCTAACATTCATAGAGGATCGTTGATGCTGGTTGTCCCCTCCCACCTTTCTACTAAATGAAAGACGGTCTTACAGAGAAACGCGTGTTCATCTACAATCAGCCAGTGCTGCGAGACCAAAAGGTCTGAATAGAATTTTCACCAGACGAATGATTATTTGAAAGAAACGATATGGAGTCTGTCGCTAAGGTAAAATCTGCCAAATAGCTCAATCGAATTATTTCCAACCAGCGCAATTGGCATGGTGATCTACATAGCACGTACACGCCAGCAGCGGAATGGAACGAACAGAATTTCTACATGGAATTAGGGTATAATCGCATGGAAATATAATCAGGGGCAAAGAGAATGTGGATCAGATTCAAGGTCTCTGTAGAGATATGAACAACCGAATGAAGGACTATAAAAAAAGGGGCAAAGTCCGACAACGCTCCGACACCATTGATTGAACGATAAAGTAAAAAATTTTAACGTGTAAAATTGTGCGAAAACTCGTCCTCACAGTGGCAATTCGCAAGGGCCTATCAGAGATTGCAATTGCTTAAGGTCTTGCGAAATTACGTGAGCACCATGATGTATGGAAACCGTAACAAGTTCTATAAACGACAAGCAAGACCACGAACAAAAGCCGACCTGTCACTTGACGTAAATATATTTGAAAGAAAGAAAGGCAGATGGACTTGTCACCTGAATGAAGCAACAATCTGCGGAACAGCTCAATAGAATATTCTCAGCCAGCACAATTTAAACCCGTGAAACATGCTCGAAACTTGCAATCAATTCGAACCATTTTGAGCCGAACCGAACCAGGTTTATTATCAACTGGCTAAGTGAACCACGATCGAAGTTGCGCATGTTTCATGTTTACAGAGCACAACCATACGGGCAGTGAAATGAATTGCACAAAATTTTACAAGGAATCGGCACATGAGATGGCTGAGGGAATACAAACGAACTGGGAAGGAAGGACAAGCAAAGGCAGCGATAGGGCTATTTGGTAATCCAGAGAATGGACGCTTAATGCCCTGCTAGCAAATTGCAAGATACCATCAGTGCCCAACTTAACCGCATGATGTGCAATTCATCGCCTAGAAAACAAGTGCTCCTGTTAACCGAAATGAGCACCCGAATTTTGTGCCGGTTGCTCCAATAGATCGGCTTCTTCTATGTCCTGCGTTTGGACGTTTAATTCCTACTCAAGCAAAACCACACCATTCGGTTTAACTAACAATTGAAATGATCGCTTGAAACGCTCAATATAGCATCTAAAAAGTACTTAGTATATAATAAGGGCTAAAGAGAGAGAACCTGTGATTGAAGCAGCTGATGTGGTTGCTGATCTTGTGCTACTGTGTAAGATTGGGGCTGAGACATTCTATAGTATGGCTCCTTTAAATCAAGTTTGCTGGATGATGTTTGAAGTATTCGGCCTTGTTCGGCCCCTGGGCCCCACATCATAGCTGGTAACAGATTTGAAAAAGTTCGTTAGCAAACACAAGTAACCATCATCATTTATCACTACAAATAGAAGAGATTAATGAGGAACTTACTTGACAACGTCAAATTTATGGTGTAACTCTGGGATTTGTGCGCAACCAGGTGAAGTCGACCAGTGATCTCTTGTCCAGCCATGACATAGAGGGGTTGAGAAAGAACACAGCGCAGTTGGTACCAATGAGTTGTTGGAGATCCAGGAGCAGTTGTCAACCACCTTGGCACAGTACTGTGGATCAAGAGACTTAACTAGTTATGACAATAAGCAAGATTGGGATGAAATTTAGAGTACCAAGTCATATGATTCACTGAAAAGCTTGGTTGGGGGGAGGAAAGACGAAGAGTTACCTCCCATTGAATAGCACATCAAACCAGCAGGCCAACCCATGCACTCTGGTACCAACGGCTGCTGTAAATCTCAATGGAACATCAATCTCGTATAGATCTTCTTCCTATCAAACACAACCATTATGAAGCCGCAATAAGTAACAAATTCCTTTTTCAATGATGTTACAAGCCCTTAGGTGGGAAATATTTTGATCAAAGGAACACTACCCTGAATGCTGTGGGTAGGAGTAAAGGTTGGAATTTGAAATAACTTTTCCAGTGTAGTGAAAAATTACTAATAGCAGACTTAAAAACTTATAAAGTACATGTTATCATCAGGTAGAGGAACACAGAAGGCAACAAGAGCAAACTAATAATACTGATAGACTATAGACGGGCATGACGAATCAATAAAATGTGCGGTTTTGCTGTGGCAAGAGTTGTGTTTCATATCCATGCACCAGAAAAGTAACAAAAGCTTGTCTTGATAATCAAGTGAACTGGGTCAGTACCTTCACTTTCGTAAAATCTATCACATGAAATATTGGGGGCGCCACCAACAACCTTGGATCAAAGGCATCTACAACAGGCTGCATGTAGACGAAATGACCTCATTAAGATAGTTTAGTTGCCAGACAAAACCCTAAACGAATAAAAAACCAGACAAGCTAGCAGAGCACAGCAAGCCAAAAAACATTAACCGTGAAAAAACAGAGCGTAGCAAGCAAGCAGGCAGATCGGTGATGAGAGATGTGGAAACTCTGTTGCCACTTGCCATGGTCAAGTACCAACAACAATAAGTTACAAATCTCAACTGTAATAATCATTGAGCAAAAAAGAGATGACCAGAATTGTGCAACTTAAGACTAGACACAGTTAGACGCCACAAAAAATAAATAAGTATCAGAAAAAACAAGATTTTCAAGGCTTTGGATTTATCTAATTTTTCCTTTATTAGAATATAAATTAAAAGGTTACTCCATCGTGACCAGGGTCCCAGGTTCAACCATGGAAACTCTCCAGGAAACCAGGGATAAAGCTACATACATCAACCCTGCCAACCCTGCTTGGATTTCCTTTTAAGAGTCATGCATTGCAGTGCAATGCAAGACCAGGAAAGCTGGTAGTTCTTGCAGTTAACTTCTCACATTAGTTTTGGAATCAAATTAGAAACATCTCAAATTTATCCTACCACCCTCGCATACCAACAAATCAAATAACGTGGTACGAAAAACTTATCATATTATAAATGCTCTAAACAAATTACGAAATATGAGAGAAAGTATGTAAAATCAAGTATAATATTCATTATTCAGTTCCACATAAGATTTTTGATGTGAAATGCAGACAGGCAGAGGGGAAAGCTCGACGCAAAATCCATCCACAGCTGCTATTTATTCTTGAAAAAGAAACTTCGGATAGTGATTGACTAGGGCATCCAACCATGACCACGCATCCCTTGTGTACAAAACACAGAAAACTTAAAAATGCGGCGAAGCCCCGAAAGAAGCTTGGGTTCTCTGATGCAACTGATGCTACAAAATCATCAATAACACGATCCATGAGTGCTACTACATCATTCAAGCACGAGCTACATTTGATCCAGTCAAGATAGCATATGTCCAAAAACCAGGAACCCCCACATTCTTACGTGAGATTAGATCCAACACATCAGACACCAAATCTTATCCCACGACCCCTAAACTAGCTGCAGTGCCTAAAACTCATCAATACCTGCTTGTTCCAAGCATCATGCAAGTTAACTTTTCAACTACATCTTTTAGGACAGTTAGTTGGTATCTACACCAAGCACTAGTCCAGGGATAAAACAAGTCCACCACTTCAAACAAGCAGAAAGCCCTTCAGTAGGAAAATACATGAAAAAGTTTGAAACCCTAACTTGCCTTGCATATCCTTCTGAACCTTCTCCAAATTAACACTAAAAAATCCAAGTCAAAGAAACTAACCGATCATTAATTGGAAATGCATAAGAAACTTAAATGCAACATTAGAAAAATGCATGTAAAACTCAACATCAAATGCCATATTTGCCGTGGCCTATTTTGAAGAAATACAGCATCCACTATTCCCAAAAATATGCAGAGACTAGAAACCTGAGAGAAGTAGCCTTGAAACGCAGTGTTATACAAGGGTGTCAAGTTGACATCATAATAACTCTGTTGTTGCCAAAAGAGAGCCTACATTAACATATAAAAGGTCAATAAAAAAAGTTGATCAAACAGAAATGGCAAGAAAAATGGATAAGAAAACTGAAAACTAATAGAAACTTCCAAGTAATTGGACATCACAAAAATAGCACAATGAGGCATTCATCCAGAAACAATCAAAAGAACTGTGAATGACCAAAAATGAGAACAAAATCAAAATCCTTAGGACTGCAGCTCAGTGACTCCAGGGAATATTCATGGTCAACAGTGAATTCTTTGCTTTACAATGAATAATAGTCTCTCACTACTGGCCAATGTAACAGCAATTTCTCTTGGTATGCGTAGTGTAAGTGAAAATGCTAAACAGCTATCTACATTATAGACAGCAACCACTGAAACATAGCAAGTAAATCTCGTGTGAAAGTTGTAGGATGCTAATTAAAAGAAATTTAAGCAACACTACTAACGGATTTCTCCTATGTCATATAACTGGTTTCTTCATCTTTAAACGAGTTCAGTTTGCAATTACATCAATCTTATTGTAATTATGCAGAGCTGACCATGAAATAAACAATTTCATCTATACCATGAGTAAGTACCTTATTTGCGATTTCAACAAATAAATACTCATCACTGAAAGGGGCCATGTGTATCCTACAGGAGCAATAATCAGAAACATCAGAGAGACAAAGTTGATATACATATCCAAGCTACATAACAATCACATATATCATCTCAAAGACATATTACCAAAAGAGAGACAAGATGTCCTGATTTTAATTGCAAAGATCAGGAAGCACCAAGCCAGTGAAAAAAAAAAAAATAGCCTTCAACAACTTCTAGTGAAGAGGGACACAAGCTAAGAATAAAGAATAAATGCCCACTTTGAGTGAAGATGGGCACAAGCTAAAGAATAAAGAACAAATGCCCAACAACTCCAAATGATGATATTCCTAATACAGCAAATCAAAATTATTGACAATAATAGAATCATTGAGGAAAACAAGTTATAAAACAGTATCCACTTTAATCCAAGTCAGCACCTGAAAGAGCCCTTAGAAGCTCACAACTACAGAGAGATGGGAAAACATGGCCCATTTTACCATCTCTTACGATCTCTATGCACAGGGCATGTTTGTTTTTGTTGTTCTTTTATAGTAAAAAGTTACTGACTTTCCTTTTAAAACTTCAAAAATATAGAATTTTCAAATGTTGTAAAAAAGGTCTGAAAGGTCAATAGTTGTCCATTCTGAAAGGTCTTAGGTGTCTTGTGTCAAACACAAAATCAAACTAGCAAGATTTGGAAAAGGGAAAAAAAATTGAATATTCCTCCAAACAAACATTAATTCAAAAGAAACACGTAAAGCAAGTTTCAGAGATGGAGAAACAAAATCAAAACTCTACTAAACACTGCCCCAAAACATCTTTCCAGATAGAGCTTCTCAACTCATTAACCAAAGCTTTAAATTCAAAGAATAAGTAATGTGAAGTGAGAAATATACCATCTTCATAAGATCAAAAATTGGAAGGTAAAAACATGAAAAACCATAAAAAGAAGAGGGAAACAGTTAATCACCTTCCTACAGTAGGAAACATCTTTCCATCTGGAACTAGAAATCGGTCTCTAGCAATTACATAAGATTCCAGCATCCTTTCGTTTACCAACAAAGTGCCTAGGGCAGAAACAATTGTAAGCACTTTGAGCACTTCACAAATGTCACTCTGCTAGTATCCACAAACTTCAATATCCAAAACCAATTCAACATCAACCATGAAAAAGAAAAGGAGGGGGGAGGAATGGTCAAGATACTGTAAGCTATTAATGAAGATGAGTTCATATACTCAACTATAGAAGCGAGGTTAAACTGATGAATAAGCATGCCATACCATTAAATCTCACTAGAGATGCCTTAAAAAGCAGAGTATACTTTATCACACCTTTTGCTCAAAGCGGTTTGTAAACTTAAAAGTTTTTTAAGGGCTTACTAGGAAAATGACTCCGAAAATCAGCAATTTTAACAGAAACAGAAGTAAAGATAAATACCCATTGGCTCAGAAATCAGAATGTCGGCTTTCTCCGGCAATTCAACTTCTTCAACTTTGCCTTTAATTACCTGCATTTTTTTTTAGATACATGAATGGCTCCTGAGAACAATGAGATAAAGACCCTCAGATATCAGAATGAACAAATGAAACCTCACCGTAATTCGTTGGCTGAGTGCTGGGTTTCCATCAATAAGCTTGCGAGCATATTCAGCCATTTCAGATGCTTCCACGGCATAAACATGTTTTGCCCCAGCCTAAGGGTTTTGAAAACAACACGAGAATAAACACTGTGCTGATGCATGCAACAGATGAAAAGGAAGCATCAATCATGGTCTACAGAAAAAAGAAATGCTCAGAGAACATTTGTACCTGAGCAGCAAATAATGAGAGGATACCACTACCAGCACCGACGTCAACAACCACTCGATCAGTGAAATCTGCACGGTTCCCGATGACAGCAGCATAATAGGTTCCTGGACGAGAATTACATCACAATAAGAGAACTATGTGCGTGTCTGGTGGTATAATTGAGGATTAGAAAGTGTTCTCAAGACATAACTAAAGAAAAAAAACTTTTTAATGTTCTTAAAAACAAGGAACTGACAATAGGTTCCAGAAGAAAGGAATATTTAACAGTAAGATGCTTAAGTGCCTGTAATGCCCTTGAAATTAATCTTAGAAACTTTATTTTGAAATTAATGGCAAAACAACTCCGTGTTGTTCTTATCTTGGAAGGGTCTGACAAGTTTTCATAGAAGAAAAACCTAAGTTCCCTTTCATTCAGTTCGAATTGAAAGATGATATATATAGCTAGAAATTTGGCATCTAATTCTTTCAATATTTCATTGGCCTGCTTTCATCTATTTGTAGTTATGCTTGTGAGAGAAAGAAGACAGCTCAAATTCAAGTGTGCCTCTAGCCCCTGAATTCTTCCTACCAGGTTGGACATAAATTGCATATTTCTTCCTCAATATAGAACATACTTTTTTCCTATTGACCACATGTCACAGAAGCCTTGGTCAAAACTGCCATAAACTTTATTAGGGCGACCTATTCATCTCTGTCTTTACACATGGTAAGGGACTGAGAAACGCACATGAACAAGCACCAATATAGAAGGGACGCATGTCTCCAATATTTCCTGATCCTGTAAACTACTGTTGCTGTGACAATTGGCAAGTGATTTGGTTGCATGCCAATTTATCCAGTATTGATACAAGGAATAATTTCTTTCACTTTCTGCTGAACAACTTATAAATATCCATCAGAACTGTTGCATTCACATGGTATATTTTGTTCCTTGTTAAATTGACTTTATCGTTTTTAACTGAAAATCCGCAAGTTTTACATGTAAGCATTTTCATTTCAAATAATAAAGGAAAATTTATCCTACATAACAGAAAGCCAAAACAGGAAAGCTCAGAAGTAGAACCTGTCCTCACATAATCCTGTAGCATATTTTGCTGATGCAGAAGCTGTCCATAATAATGAAAATACATTTTGGCAGAAGATGCCTCTATTTTCTCATCAAATTTGCTTTTAGAAGTTGAAAGAGCTCCATTTGGTAAGTGTGTCCCTATATGGAGTAGTAACAAAAGGCTGAATTAGTAAAAATGACAGGCAAAAGCTGCACAGCCCACAGTCAAAAAGCTAGAATAACGACAAAGGTATAAGAAGGGAAAAAAAAAACACTAAGAAACTTCTTGCAACAACAAAAGTTAAATATTAAATTGCAGGGGATATAGTAAAACTAAGGTTGCTCCCTGCACCTTGATGGCACATGACTAATGCAAACAGCTTCCAAGGGTATGTCCTGTGTTTCTCCGATAAGCATTGGTTTTTCTTTCTTTTAATTTATTTTCTTAGGGATGTATAGATATCACAATTTTCATGAACACCTGAACAATGATGAAGGCTGGTTCTAATCAATTCTAGAAAATGCCTTAGACAAAGATAAATTGCTCAATAATGAAAAAGTCAATGCAAGAGTTAATAAGGCTTCTTCCTGTTTTAATAAACAAAGCTGCTCAAGACAAGCTTAGCTTAGATGAAAATTTAAGCAAAACTTTCACACTTCAGCAAATCTGCATCAGAGATTGATGATTAAACTCCTTGTATGCAGGGGAGGCATGCAAGGGCATCGGTGCACGGCAACACAGACCCAGGTCTCATGGCTAATGCTTGGATAGTGGTAGATTTAGCTACTTCAGACTTCCCCTGAACTCAAATGCACCCTAAACAGGGCCACTCCTTCATTGCATAATGCAAACCATAGATGCCATTGAGTAATCTTATTTGACTAACAACGCCCTTCTTTGTCTAGGAAGGTAAGGATACTAAAATCTGCAATTACATGAAGAACAAAGCAAGCCTTGTCTCTAAGTTGGCAGGGTCCACAGCCAAGCGTAGTAAACCACAAATTAATCTAATTCCCTACGGACCTCCAAATACAAGTTTCATAATGCACTTAAATACATCTAATTGCGAATTAAAGCTATAACCATGGAAACGATACGCTCAGAAGCATTATTTTCAGGGTATAATGGATCCTAATCTAGAGATGTAAGAAGAAAGGAGAATAAAATAAGTCAATCTCCATGACATATCACAAGTCGCAATTATCACATCAAAAAGTGGCACCTTTAATACTGCCTTCCTTCTTCAATTGCTCAAACGTACAATGGAAGGCCTCGCTCTCCTCTTCCGTTTTAAAATGAATATTAAACCCTTTTGAATATGACTTCTGGAACAAAGTCATATAGCATTAGAGGGTGCCAGCATCAGCCAGTACTTCACAAAAATTAAACCACTTTGTGCAGGAGAGTAATATTCAAAGTGAACCAGAAGAAAAACTAGAAATTATAGACATGCAAAAACATTGAGAAACCTTCCCACCCAAGAGTTCAACACGATTTTCGCAGTATAGTAAAGATACAAGCAGTTCAGATAATCCTCGTTACACATACCTCTTTGTCGGTTTCAGAGCCTTCGGACACGCAAATTGACTGGACCGGGCCTAGCTTAAAAATCTGGGAACACAAAACACAGAATAAGCAATGATGTAAGCATCTTCAGGCTGAAATTCATCTAGCACTCAAGATTTTACCAAAAATCTAAATCAACACTGCAAAGCCACTCCATTTCAAAACCAATGCTAGCTTAGTTGTCATTAGCAATCCTCCTTGTTATATTCAAGCTGGCCAATGAGAACAGTCCAGCACGGAGATTGAATAAAAAGAAATTTGCAGGATATATACTTCAACACGCAGCTTCAGAGCACGATCCGTTCAAAACAGAATGCAAACACAATGCGGTGCGGCAATTCACCATTTTCTCCTCATTGCCGAACAGCCGCTCCGCAAGCAAACGCAGACAAAGACAAGAAACAACGGAATCAAATGAACACCGAAAAGAAAAGAGAAGAAAAGGCAATAAAACAGACGAACCTGAGCGTTGGCGAGCTCAACGCCGCCGACGACATCGCCCGCTCCATTCTCCCGGTAAAACCGGAGCTCGACGGCGCCGGAATCGCCGCCGCAGAACCGAGCCACGGCCGCCGGCGCCGCCGCCGCCGAGGCGGCGGGAGCGGAGAAGGGAGGAGAGAGGTCGGAGACGGAAACCAGGGGGAACTCGAGGCGCCTCTGCTCCTGACCCGACGGAGCCTCCATCGCTGAGCCGGTGCGCGAGCTCAGGCAGCCGAGCCGAGCGCGTATGGCGGGGGAGTCGTCGTCGGCGACGCCGCCGGCGTCCGGGATCGAGCGAGGACGGTGCTGCTGCTGCTGCTACTGTGGTGGAGAGAAGGAGAAGAGAGAGAGAGAGAGTGAGTACGTGAAAGAGAGGAATTAGGGTTTTAACTTTTATGGCCAGGAGGAGAGAGAAAGAAAGGAAGAGAGAGAAGCAGCTTCCAAGTGGCGAGCGCGGTTCCAGAGATGACGACGACGGCATTGTACGGTCGTGTTTTATAATAGGCGCGTGCGCCCCACGCGCCGGGGTACGCCGCGCGTGGCGCGATCGGGAGGGAACACGAGTTTTCGACACGCGTCTCGCGTTCGCCCTTCTTTTTTGATATTTTAATTTCTTTTTCTATCTCTCCTTCTTTTTCCTTTTTTGGGGTTCCGCCTTTTTGTGGGGCCCGCCAGGATGACGTGGCGAGATCTGGGCGGCTGTCGCGACCGGCGTGATGCGATGTGGTCCGTCCATCAGGACGGGGATTGGATTCGAACCCACCCTCCCCGCGAATGTGGTGACCTTTGACGTGATTACGCCGCAATCATTCCCGCTCAATTGAGGGTTTTCTTAGCAGCATACTTCCAAAAAAATTTCTGTGCCCTAAAAGGGGAGAAAAAAAAATCATTTCAAATGCAACAAAAACGGAAGGTCATCCTCACCCTAATTTAAAATATTGATTATAAAGAAAAATTATTATATATAGAATTTATATTATAAAAATTCAAAACGGATATACTTTCATGATAAATTTACCCAAAACTATAAAAAAATCCAACGTTATATGAAAATTTTAACCATTTCGAATTTTAAAATAAAAAGTAATAATCAATCCAAATAGATCCTCAATCTTCTAATTATAATAATTTATTAGCTCGTGCTAACAAAAGCTCTAATGAATAAAGTAAGTCATTCAGTAAATTTAATAGATGACAAGTTTTCTTAAGATAATATTGATGATAGATTGTGTGAATAACCCATATACATTTGACAATGTAACTTTTTTCTTTTTTCATATGTCATAAGTTTTTCTAACATTAATTGTTGAACAAGGGTCTTTTTCTATTTTAGAATTTCGGATACGAGCTAAGATAAAAGGACTGTTGCATAAAACCGAACCAATATCTATTCGAACATAGCTCTTTATTATCTTGATCCATATTAATTAGTCATCTAATAGTCTAGACAACTTTATTTAGTGTATGGACAAAAAGAAAAAAGATGTTTGGTCGGACGAGAGAAAATTGGAAGTGAAGGAAGAGAAAGGGGGAATGACAAAAAGTCTTTATACGGAAAGAGGGAAGTAATGATGAGGGGAAGGGGGAAGAAAGTGGGCGGCCCACATTCGGAAACGAAGGAGTAGCGGGAAGGTCGCTTGGAGCGAATTTACCATAATGTCCTCAACTATCCAGCCTCTTTCCGGCTTCTAATCTTTATCTTTAGCTTATATCCAGCTTCTATCCTTAGCTTATATCAGAAATTAGTTCGGGCCCAAAATGAGGGACGAAAAGGGAATTACGCATGCCCCTTCCTACACGGGTAGAAAAGGTGGAAGCGGCGGCGGGACCCAACCCTAATAATTTGTTTTACCCCCTTCCAAAATGACACTCCGTGCCAAAATCGGAGAAAAACGTGTTTCGATCTAATCAGGTAAAGCCCAATGTGGGGAAGATGGCGCTCTTTCAACCCTAATTTTTTTTTTCCTGGTGCTGAGTTGGAATCCATCATTGCGTGCGGCACTTCGAACTCACCCGGGTGCATTAGGGGCCAGTTCGAGTTTGAATCCATCGTTGCTTTGCACGCTTTAGACTTACCCTCAGTGTCGTAGGGAAGGTCCTATCACACTCTCTCAAAGATTTTGCTTGCCTCGGCGAGATCAATCAAGGATGACGTGAGTTCTTCCTATGGTCACATTAGAGGTGGCAAATGGGTGGGTCGGCCGGGTATGGGTCGGGTCGAAAATGGGTCGACCCATATTCACCCATTTAACCCGTTTTGACCCATATTCCTCTAGTGTAAATATAGTGACTATATCCGACCCGACCCATATCCGACCCATACCCGACCTGACCCATATTGCTAAAACCCACTAATATTCTAAAAAAACCCGCGCTCACTTTAAGCTACATCCTAATTGGATAAAAACCTCAAATTAAATTAAAAAATAGTAAATAAAATTAAAAAAATGTTAAAAAAACCTATAAATTGAAATATTTATGAAGAATTAGACTATGCACATGCTTCTCTTATTTAAACTATCTCAACAAATATTTTCATGGCTGGTTGATCCACATCAATCTAAAATTCCATTTGGACTTGAAACTACTCAATCTGCTCCAAATTCTTGTAATAAGACTATTAACCTGTATATTCTTACTATTTTCTAATTTTTTCTTTTGGCTTCAAAGGGAGACAGTTGAAGAATTCAGGAGACCACAACCATTACAATCTCGAAAAGTAATGAGGAAACACCACTACAATCCCTAAGATCCACCTTTCAAAGAGTAAGTCCAACTCCAATTTGACTTGAATAGTAAATCATACTTCTACATATGCAGGCCCAACATTCTTCCAGATCGACTAATGACATCAATATTCATCTACGGTCCTTAAGCACAGCAAAGCCGATCCAGCTTGTTCAACACAAGCTTAATTGGAAAGAGCCAGTAAAGACATGAAGTAAACATAGCAGAACAGAATATTTACTATACGACAAAATCTTTGTGCGATTCATTTCAACAAACTATAATAATCCTTCTCCATGCACCTCTTGCTTTCCTGATTAGCATCATCAAGCTTAAAGAAACGTACTAGTGTCAGAATATCTTCCCAAAAAATGGAACTTCGTCTAACCCTGCGGATTCAACGGAATCAGCTTCAATTCCTCAATCATGGTGCAACTGTTGCAGCCACTTCCTTTGAAGCGCCTCTAGACTGTAAGAAACTCAGGACCTCAAAGTTTGTTAGAGCACCATTATTGGCATTCTTTCTGCAAAATGCATAAAAGAGAAACATCAATCTAGAAATGCAAATTGGAAAACAAGAAAGAGAAACAAAAAAGAAAAAGAGAAGGGAAAGGGCATATCAACAGAGCATGGCAAGTACATACATCTTCATTTCCAATAAAATCATATGCCAAGAGTAACCTCCAGGGAAATTCTTTCAATTAGCAGAGTCGCCTTAAACCGCTATGAGTCTCACTCCACTTTTATCAGCTGAGCCACAAAATGGCCAAACTTATATTTAGAATAAGAGGAATGAGCAATTAGTGCATGCCCTGCACACACCAAACATAGGATTAAAGTCGATAATCATTCTCAATCAGTGCAAAGGGAGTATGCCACAGAACTGCATTTAGGCTTTTAGCTAATGGGACACTCCAAGCAAAATGTCTTGCAGACATTACCTACACATCCACATGGAATTGCACAGTCCACACAATCTACAAAACACCGAAGCATAAACTGAGCATACAGCACCCTGCTCATAGGAGGACTCCCAAAAACATACTTGACGACAGATTTAAGACATACTGTTTTGCAAGAGAAACCAAAAAAAGAAAAAGAAAAAAAGGCATGCTGTTTCTTAAAGCATCATCCTATTTGAAAAATATCTGAAAAGAAAAGATGATGCTTGTGAAAGTAAAAGACGACAGATTTAAGACTAAATGGTTGGGGTTTTTCAGTGTGGCCCATTCTAATGAACAGGGTGTGACCTTTTACAAGTGCCACTGTATGCGACAAAAACTCCTCAATTCCACTAGACCGCAAGTGGAAACCACCATAGCTATTGCAAAGGATGAACAAATAATGCAATATTAAACGGTTCATACACAAAAAGCACGGGGCGATCCAAGATAATCTACCCAAGAAAAGAACACGGATGCTATTTTAACATGAGAAACCATAGCATTGAGGTTTAGCAAATGAATTAATGGCTGTCTTATGACGGCCTTAAATATAGAGGTCCACCTATCACATTCAAATCATCCAATTTCCAGCACGGTGAAGTTCAATTAAAATGAATGTTACTTGGAAAAGAAAAAAAAAAGGAACACGTCGAAGAGCTTCTTATAATGTCATCATTTCTACAAAAAGAGATGCCGTGAAATAGCACCATCTCTGCATGAAACTGTCCTGAGCAGCAAAGAATCTCCTACTCATACCTCAGAAGTCAAGACAATGACAAGGTAAATGCCGTAAGGCATAGCGATTTTCTCTAAATAAGCATCTACACCGCGATGAAACGCAAGCTAACTCCACCCGGTTTCGAAGTCAAATGTGCCGAAATACTCACGAAGTATATCGAGACAGACAAACGTAGCAATTGAGGAGAAATTCTCCCTGCGCCTAACCTACAATGAGCACCAAGCCCGTTCACCAATTTCACTTCCCATGCCCATAAGAACCCGACCAACCCCGAGTTTCCCTCTTTATCCAAGCAATTCGCGAAAACAACATGTTGATCCAAAATAGCAGAACCGCAAACGGAAAGGGACGAAAAAAAAAGGGGTTACCGATTGGTAGGCGGATTCGAGAGGGTGAGATTCGACGATCTTGCTCTTGACGCCTTGGAGGCCAAACCGCAGGGCGTCGGCCCGGACACCTCCGATTTCGTGGGCGAGCCGCGGAGGCGAGCCGCGGAGGTGGGTGACGAAGCTTGTCGACCTTCGAGGGAGCGGTGGAGGCGAGCCTCGGAGGCGGGCGGCGGAGGAGACTCGAAGGCTAGCCGCGGCGACGAGTGGCGGAGGCGAGTGGCAGAGGCGGCGAGTGGCGGAGGCGAGCGGCGGAGGTGGGTCGAAATGGGTAACTGACGATTGCTGAAGTCACGAAGACTGAAGAGTCGAAAATGGGTCGAAAATGGGTCACGCGTGTGACCCATTTTCGACCCATATTAGAATTGAGCTTAAAATGGGTCACATGCTGGAATGGGCCCATTACATTCTTCATAACCCATATATGACCCATAGTGAAAAATATGAGTCGCAAAATGGGTCCGTGACCCATTTTGCCACCTCTAGGTCACATGAACAAAACAAATTAGCAAGGCTTTAGATAGAAGCATAGCTCTAAATAAGAAAAACAGGTCGAGATAGGTATTATCTAATTTTGAGTTTGTATTACCTATTTCGTCAAGCAAAGACAAAAAGGAGGTTTGGTCACACTTCCTTTCTAATCAATTCTTTGACCTTCAAATTCATCTAATTTGATGGTCGAACCAAGTCGGTTTAACTTTTGTCATTGTGGATTCTACCGTGGACAGATTGCTGAAAAGTAACGACAAACAAAGAAAACTTACCCCCCCCCTTTTTTTCTATCTAATCCGGTCAATTCCAGCTAATTTGACCGTCCAACCTAGCCGGTGCACGGCATGGATAAACTTTTGCCATTGCAGATGTTACCGTGGTGGACGAATTGGCGGAAAAGGTCGAACCAGGGTGGGGCTTTCCCGGGCTCAAAGCGTAACAGTTGCTGACAAAAGGAAATGATAAAGCAAAGAACAAACTCGGCATCATCCATGTGCAAGGCAAGAAAAGGACCGATAGAATTAGATTCCCCCTCGTTGAAGCCTTTGCTCTTTTGCCACTTTCCCTGTCGGCCGACACTGGATTAGCAAAAAACATCAGGCGCGGAGGATCGTGAAATGGGCTCATGTTCTCTGGCCATATTTCCCTTTGGTGCAATTCAGAGGACGCCGGGAGAGGCCTTGACATTCGTACCCTCCATTTTGCGGTACCAAAATAATTGCAACTTCAATGTTCTCATGCGAACAAACAAACGGGTTAAAATTATATATCCGTAACAAATTTACCCTTAACTTATTCCACAAAATAATATACATGTGACAAATTTATCATTTTTTTAGTTTTCATTAAATTTTACCTTCAAATTACTGAGTTGTATGATGCGTGACCGTTAACGAGTGTATCAATTTGGGCTTTTACCCTCTGTTAATTTGTGATTTTTCGTGGTATTAATCAACTTTAATGGAAATTAAAGGAGAGTAAAATTGTCACAAATGTACCATTTTGGATTTTTTTGTGATTAAAAAATTAGTATGTGGTAAATTTATCATAGATATACTAGTTTTAATATTTTTGTGGTAAAAAAGTTAGTTTAAATTTCCAGGTGTACTATATTGAGATTTTCAATGGTAAAAAAATTAGTTTATGATAAATTTATTATAGATGTATCGGTCTCGGGTTTTTTGTGATAGTAATCTCACAAAGACGGATGACCGCGTGACTATCGCTGCCGTCGATGACAGCCAACATCGTCACCGGCTGTCATCAACAAAGGCGGTCAATGGCGACGGGCGGCGACGTCAACGGTCATCGTCGGCGGTCGGCGGCGACGGTAAGGAAGAATAAGAAAAAAATTAAAAGGAATTCTACATTACAAAAAATTTTGTAATTTATATCAAACACATTCCTATTCATTTTCCATTTTGAGAATAGAAATTTTGTGTAGTTATTAAACGCATTCTTTTACTTAGAAATTATTTGGGGAATAGAAATAGGAAAAGACTATTTCTAAAAAAAAAAATTATTTCTCGAATAAGAAGCGTTAGCAAAGGAACCCTTCTTCTCTTTATTTCTCTCCAATAGCAAACCATTGCCCCTTGATAGGTTGTGTGGATCTTCCGTGTATCGATAAGAAATTAAGAATATTCAGGCACGTGTCAGGGCGAAATGTCATCATCATCAAACTCTTCGCCCCATCCCGTGGGCACAATGTCCTTGAAATTTATCCTTGAACTAATTGAATTTGAAATATTCACATGCTAACCAAATTTGCCACTTGATTCTCCAAACATACCAGTTTCAGGGTCTCCCTCTTCGTATCATTCTTTAAACAACTTCTTTTTGGTTTAGGAACCTGGACCATCCGCGGTGGAACATACCTTGCACGGCTATCCAATTTGTGGGATCCAAACCACTTGAGGTGGCATGTCATTCGGGATGGTTTGACCCTCACTTAGCGTTATTAGATTATCTTCTAAAAGTAAGTCGAATGTCTCATTCAACTTACACACATCAAATGAATATCTTTGGTTATCTTTTGCCTTGGCCATTACAGTTTCCTTGACGGGGGCAGATTTTAAGGTTTGACAAACATAAAGTTTATCGAGCATTATCATAGCCGCAGCAACTTCTAGTCAAACTCATTATCAGAATCATCTTCACAATCAAGTTACATTATGTTTATAACCTTTATGGGACTTCTTGTCCTTTTTTATTATAAGATTTTTATATTTTGCCACCATTGCAGTCGACGGGAACAAGTTGTTAAAGTGTTGGCCTTCAAGTCGCTCTCTTGAGTTGTTTGAAAGATTCTTTCCTCTGTCCTTGGGATGTTGAGCCACTTATCATTGAACGTATTGGCCTCTTGGCCCTTTTTGAGAGTTTAGAATCGATCATTTACCCCCGCAATTCAAATAGATTGGTAAATTTGGTTATAAAGACCTTTAGATGTAGAACCTTCCCCTAAACTAACTTTCTAAACCCCCTTCTCCTCTTTGGGAGATCCTGTCTTTTGATGCCCCTTATTCTTGTGGGTGGGCTTGGGTTTAATGAGATGATATCTCCGTTTTGACCACACAATAAAAGAAAAAAGGAAAAAGAAAGGAAGTCGCTCTCTTGCAGCAAACTTTAACCCATTGAAAGACAACGCGGTAAACTTTCTTTCATCAAGTGAGAACAAACATTGATTTCTTAATTTTTTTTAATTGAGCGATTTATTGGTCCATAGAGATTCATTGTTGTACTGCCTGAACTAGCCAATTTGCTACTGTCACTTCAGAGATTATTCTATAGAAATTGGGCATGAGATAGGCTTTTCATCTTATCCCAATTATGAATTGAGTTAGGAGGCAAGTTAGAGGGAGTAACCTTAACTTCATGCAACCATAATGATTAGCACCACCACATTGAGCAAGAAACTTGCCAATGTGCTCTACTGTTGATTAATTGTCTTCACCAATAAACACATTAAAGTCAGGTATCTTATAACCTCCTAGGTACTGGACAGTGTCAACCTAATATGGGTATGGTTTTTGGTACATAGGCCTGACAACACCTCCCGCAAGGCCCATACGTTGCATTACCATGCTGGCCATTTGTTCAATTATGCACTAATCCCTTTTGAGAATCTTGGGCTTGCAAAGCCTGACCATCCTGCCCCCTAAGCAGAGAAGGTGGTCTTGCCTGAATATCCACCGACAATTGAGGCCCGTATGGTATGGTCCCAAATTCTACGGAATTGCTACACCACCAGGTGGTAGAATTGTATTACCGAATGGTCTCACATTGTTGCCATTAGGTACCGGTCCTACTAGCCTTTGATTTTCAGCATTTGGCAAAGGCACATTTTTTTAATGTTCCGGTTTGCCGAATTGTTATTACTTCCACTTGTGTTAGCCTGAACAAGGTTACTTTAATCATTCCCATTAACAAGGCCAACTATATCGGAGTTTTTAGCCGTTGGTGACCTAAGGCCTCTGCTAGATTCTCATCGCTGGTGGTGGAACCATTTGACCTAAATTACCAACGTTACTTAATTGGGTAGAAGAGGTTGAAGGAACATACCCCATCATCGCCCGACTCCATTGCATTGGAAACGGTTGACTTGATGGCCCTGGCCTTGAAGTTATTTCATTCATCACATTAACAATCATAGGCCTAATCACTCCGGCATGGTGATTTTCCGCATAGTTGACTATGTCATTCTGTGGTTCCTCGACTATATGTCACATAGTTGACTATCGACTTTGGTTCCAACTCCCTCCTCTTTTCGTAGGTGAGATTTCTCGAAATGTCAACAATATTCTCCCCTTGATTTTGCATTGCTGCTGCTTGAACGGCTAAAAACTCCAATTAAGCAAACCTGTAATTGTTGCATTGTGGGGACTGATTATCGTCACCAACGAAATTTCTAGGCTCTTGACTCGTAGACCATGCCATTGCACTTACTCAAATCGAACCACTATGGCCCTACCAACCATGTCAAAAAGATATTCCATCGCGATTGTATCGTCAACGAATACATTTCTCCAAAGGTTGGATTTCTAGTTTTTTCAATGAATCGGATTCTATGGCGATTCAGACAGGAAATAATTTGCGTAACAAGGATCATTAATTTTAAATAAAGGTAAATCTAAAGAATTTGAGGATAAAATTTATAAATCCATGAACTAAAATTGAAAAATTCTATAAGTGTTTGTTGATTGTTGGTCCTTATACAAATTTCAATTGTCCCTAAAATTCTTGGTTATCTTCAACTGCACGACCTTCTCCATAAGCAGTTACGATCCCTTGAATATCATCCAGCTCAACCATCTAGATAATATTCTTATACGGTCCTCACTTCACATCTTTTATGGTATAATTGACCATTTACCATCATATATCAACAATCGTTTTCATCCATCATCGCCTATATGATGGTGTCGGTGGTAACATAACACCAAAGATTGGTGGTTTATCAATTTGCAACTATATTTATCGATTGCTCTATCGACAAGTCAATTACGAACACCACATCGATCTACAAGGGCTTGAATTGTTTTTATTTTTGAATGTCAGCAACTTTGTCCGAAAATGTGAAACTTGCTTTCTAGTTCTGTTAATTATTACAATCTGTGCTGATCAACGAGCACGAAGACCATCATAAGCAAATATATCGATCGAGGAACTGAACCAGACATAGCTTAATATATTCTAATGCAACATTTTTACGGACTCATTTTTTCCTCAATTCGAACTCTAGAAAAGAAACGGGGCCCTCAGGCCAGAGAAAAGCAATGGTCAAATGTAAACACCCAGATGTCTAATGCTCCCCCAAACCATCACATTGGCAACGGATTGACCAACAGAGAAGTCACATGCTCTTTCATCTTGGTTCCGGCATTAGTGTAGTGATCTGTTTCACCAGTATACATCATGTGCATGGCTTGTGTAAGATTGAGAATTCGCACGAGGATTGGCATGGGGACAACAGTTGGACGGCGCAGCTCTTCATTAATGTCTTTCCATGCATTGGTCACTTGTTTACGGAGTTCCTCCTTAGCCTCTTCCCCGGTAACTCTATATTGTTTTATGAAACACTCCACCGCAGATGCCACATGACCTCTCTCTTGTTCAAACTGTGGAGAAAATTAATTAGATAAAATTTGGAAAAACTAATGTTGTTTGCTGGTATATCTTTTACCAACCTTGTGTCCGGCAATGTCATTCAAGAGCCGACCGATTACTGACGAAGCCTTCACCATCTTGGTGTCGTTGAATAAAAGCCAATCAAAAACATCTTTTGTTACAATATCTCCCATTCCCAGAAATGACCATGCCAATATCGATACAACACCAGAGCTGGGTAATGCAATGGGCATGTACTCCTCCATTGTCGGTACGTGCTTTTGGTGGAACCATTTGGCTTCGACGAAATATGCTCTCACTTGATTTTTCATCTGAGAATTCATTCTCGAATGTAAATCTACGTCAATATTTGAATGTTAAAGTGTTTGGTGGACTAAGATATATGATAGTCTCTCATCCTTATCTAGAAACCCGATATTTTGTTACAAGTGGACAAATAAAAAACTGTATTTGATTGATGTAGCATCAAATGGCTTACCACTTCTTTCGCATAGAAGAGGCGATATGAACGTCCATTTTCAGATAATCGATGGCCAATTTCATCATACAAATCAAGAACTATCTTGTAACACTCTTGCATGTACTCTGGCAATCCATCTTTGGCAACGACATCCCACCTAAGTTCAAGTCGTGACCGAAGTTGACAATCCATCAAATTAGAATAAACAAGTTTAGAATTGGTAAATTGAGAAAAGCATCCAAGCGCAAATTGTACTTTCAATTGCTTCCGTGAATAGTTCTAATTCTTCCCATGTTCCATAGACGTCATAGATGTCATCAATAATGGAAGTAACGCTAATCAATTTGATTAGTATTTCCCTCGCGGCTTCATGCTCTGGCTCGTAATATTCTCCCAACCACCAGACATACATCTCCACGAGCCTATCTCTAGCAAAGGGAAACTTCTTTTGTACATCTAAACCCTTCCACCACCTACAACATACCAACAAATCCTATTTAAGGCAAACAAT
The DNA here is from genome assembly GCA_017140595.1 of Eucalyptus curtisii. NCBI lineage: Eukaryota > Viridiplantae > Streptophyta > Magnoliopsida > Myrtales > Myrtaceae > Eucalyptus > Eucalyptus curtisii. Next base: position 12,542,860 of record CM029495.1, on the reverse strand, counting down.
AGCATTGACAAAATTTTGAGTTTATATATAAAAAGAACTTTAGACTGATGATCCAAAGAGATTAATGCTCCTTGTCACTTACAAACGATTTTTTGTTGATGATAAATTCAAATTGCATAAATCAGTCTATGGAAAGTTTGTTTTCTTAGAATATATAGCTACTTCAGTCATGTCATCATGAAATTAACCTTGTAAGGTTGCCGAGTTCCTTTCGGTGTTGCTCTTGCACTAAGTTGAAATCAAGCTTAGCCAAGGACAGTAGAACTTCATTATGCGAAGGCTCTTCTTGGTAGAGTGGAATGTAACGCCTCGCCTCTAGCCTTGACATTCCCTTATGGATTCGCTGATTTAGGGCATGACTTACTTTTCTTTCGAGATGAAGGCTTGCTTTCCTTTTATCAATTGATTCAAGGTGAGTTGTAGTAAAGGCAAGTGCATCCTCCAAATTATCATCGCCATGATACCTCAAATGGCAAGCTTCAAATAGACTTAGTAATCCCTGCACGTCGGCCATGAGCGATTTGCCAAAATTCCCATCACCGTCCTTGAACTTGTTAAAGATTTCTGTATGACCAAATGGGGCATGGGAAAAGATGCTATCATAAAATGCTATGAAAAACATCGTTTTCAATATTTAGATCAACTAGAAATGATGAAAAATTTACATACGAAACCAAATTAGAAGGAGGGACAATTCACCTTTTAAAGCAAAATTGAAGAACTCAAGATATGAGAATCATAGAGATAAATATGAGAATCATATAGAGATAAAGGTTAACGAATGAACAAATCAAAATTAGAGTAAAAAAATGTTAATGATGTTTGTTTTTTAAAATATGATCAATAAAATAAATCATTAAACTTTTGTCTGCAATATAATTTTGCCAATTGATCGATCAATGAGAATTGAGCATCACATACCACATGAAATATGGTAACCACGCTGTCGCAACAATCGAAAGAGAAGAGCAACCGTGTGTAGGTCATTGTCGTCATCATCACAGTGAAACTCAAAATAACCTTTGCGGATTTGTTCCAGCTCCTTATCTATCTCAAGTTCAAAATGGTAGGTAATTCCTAGGCGTTGGATCTGATCGATCAAGTTCAACTTTTCCGCAGGCTTATACAATGCACCTGTCAACATCTTCCTCACTTCTCCTTTCAATCTCTCGATTCGTTCCTCTGCTATGCCATGAGAATGCTACAGCAAATATAAAATTGTAAGTTCTAAACAAATTAGAGGATAATCACTTATATTTAGTTCGACAGGAACTTCTTCTGTTTCTTTATCAGATGTGGTAGGATGGTGCCAAATAATTCAAGATAATTGCGTTCTACGCTCTTAGTAATTAGAAAACATAATGATCGAAAACTTTTCAGAATATAAACCAAGAAAAAGAATAATTTAAATGCTACCATTGAGTTGGAGTCGGAAGCATATTTGAGAAAGTAATCTCCCCATATGCTTGGATGAAAATTTGCCGATCGGCGTCCTTCAACGCAGCCTGTTTCTTGAGGAAGAGAAGAAGATGCGATTACTGGAAATCGAGCAGACATTTACGTTTCACTATTTTCTAGATGTAGGTGCCCGACGAAATACAGAGGAAGAACACGAGGAGAGGATAGAGGCTTTTCTGTGAGTGGCGAGGAGAGCATAGAGGCTTTTCTGTGAGTGGCGCAACCTTATTGATGGGGGTACTTATAGGCTATATGTCATCCTGCGTTTGAGAGAATAATGAACAGAAAAGACAACAGTCTATTTTATTAAAGCACGCTCTTCCCCCGTTTCTCACGGGTGGGCTACCAAGGTTGAAACACCTCGTACCGTTAGAGCTAATGCATGTCTGATTGTGCACGAACCGAGGTCAGCACTGGCTTCAAATGGCACAAAACACGTGAAGTTCATTTCGGTAAGAAACTTAGCGATATTAGTGCCGCCTAAATTAGTTCAATATTCTCAAGGAATATGTGCAAAATAAGAGTCCTAAAACTTATTACGATAGTAGAGTTAAATCCTAAAATTTACAAAATATACAATCAAATTCTAAAACTTATTAAATTAGTGCAATAAAATTATTTCATTAACTTTGTCTAACTTGACTAACGAAAAATACAAACGTGATTCTCTTTAATATTTTATCTTTTCTACGTGACGATGACTTGACTAAAACACAAAACATAAAGTTAAAATGACGTCGTTTTGATATGAATATGATTTTTTAATTTATATCCCTATTTTTAAAATCTTTCTGAGGATTGAATTAGCTAAAAGATAAATTTCTTGGTCTAACTGCGTCCTACTTTGGTAGTAATTTATTTATAACTCGACTAGGCTCTGATTACAAGTAGATTCGACATGCTTCGCCTTCTCTTCTGTTTTGACTATGGCTAATGTCCGTATCAGCTATTTTTGTGATTGCTTCGCCAAAAATTGTCAACAAGTACCTTTCAAGATAGGGAATGACGATTTCGAGCAAAAAACATGAAAAGAGATATGGAATGATTCTTTGTCGGAAAATGTACGGAGAATAAGGGAAAAAAGTTTATTTTATTAAAGCACTTTCTTCCGCGTTAATGTTTTCCGCGTGTAGTCCCCCAAGGTTGACTAGCTTGTGAATGCGACGATGGAACTAGTTCCCGTCAATCCGAGCTAATGCGGGTGATTGTGCACGAAAATGATGATGGCGGAAGTAAACTAAAGAATGAGGCCAGCACCGACTTGGAAAGTAGCATAAAACAATTGAAGTTCTGGATCATTTCGCATAAAAAAAAAAAAAAAAAAAAAAGATACTGGCACAGCCATATGATTTCGGAGAGAAAAAAAGGATAAAACTTAGGAATACTAGTGCCGCCTAAATTAGCTCATTTAAAACCTTTCCAAAATTGAATTAGCTATTTTTTTTCTTGCTCTAATTATATTTAACTGGTAGTAAGTCATATGTAACTCAACTTGAGTTGGCTCTAATTATTAGTTGGCTCAACATGCTTTGCTTTATCTTCTGTTTTGATTAGGGTTAGTATTTATATTAACTGTTTACGTGATAGTTTCGCCCAAAGCAAAAATGTCGACAAAGCACCTATCAAAGTATGGATTAATGAACCAATCAACAAAGGATGTGAAGGGTCCTTTATGTTGGCAGGAAACTTAACTAACAAGAAAATTAAAGGTACTAATTCTGTAGACAATTATGTCTAGTCATGTAAAGATATTGGAAATACAAAGATAAACCGAAACGTAAAATTGAATAACCGATGTTCATTAATTAATTGACGGTCCCGTTACAAATGGTTATAAAACAAACCCACTATTCAATAGTCAGTCATCATGTCTCCCCCCTCTAATGCCTAGCCTCATCACTTACTTCTAAAGATTGTGGTTCCACTTCTAGGAAAACTTCAACTGCCCATGTTTCCTGGCCTCTAACATTAGCGGCTCCTTCCATGACCTAATGGTTATGTTAGTCTTATAGCTAGGCTGATCTTATTCGAGACCATATGAGTAAAGGGAGGTTCTGGGAAAGATTCAAGGGCTGGCTTCTTTTCTTCACTAATCTTTCTTTGCTTTTCCATTTCTTTGATACGATTTTGAAGGGTAACAATATCCCTTTGATCTTGCCTTGGAGCTTCGTCAATAATTGAAGCAATTGATGTAGCCCTAGAAGGGCCCGTATCTTTTGGAACCGTTTGCCAAGGCTGGGAAAATGGATCTGGAGGAGGAACAAATTTTCCATCCTGCGGGAGCTTGATTTGTCTTCTCAATTTTTCCATTTCAACCGTTTGGTCTTCGAATTAATGATGAGAGACATATCTTCCAAATTCCATCTGCTAAAGTCTTTTTTTGGAATGTCTCAAGCAATTTATTTGTGACCAAAGTCATATGATCAACTTTCTGGTCGACATGATCAAGACAAGCTTGGACAGTTGAAAGCTTCATGTTAATTGTCTTGAGAACATTATTCTAGGTCAAGGCATCTTCTGACTGCCAATTCATAACAACTTCAACAGTTGTTACTTTCTTTTGCCCTCCATGGTCATCAATATCCCTAGACTTTGGGACCTTAGCGATATGATGGAATCGATTATGAACATCTGTAAATTCTTCTAATCGATTATGAACATTTGTAAATTCTTCTAGTACCGGGAATGAGACATTGGAATTAGACCTTTCCAAAGGTGGAAATTTTGAGGACTAAAACATACAGATAGATGGAAGGACAAGTGATGGTTCTAGTTTTGGGGAACATGAAGATTGAGGTGTTTTGGGTATTTCAAGAGGAAATGAATTCTTTTTAACCCATTTGTAGATGGGTTTATAGAAGGGTGAGACAACTGGCTTTTGGGATAAGGGTTTCTTTTTCGGTGGCGATTGAGGAGGTGGAGGAGGTTCACATGATTCAGGGATTTTTGGAGGAGGGTGTGGTCGAGGTGGTCCATATGAGACCATGAATTGATATCTTCCTCCATCTTCACCAAGAGGTCCAACGGTGGGGTCTCTATTAAGGTAACTTTGGTAAAATTTATCTTTTGATCGTTTCTTTCTTCTTGATGGTCTATCATCTTCTTCGTCATCTGGAGGATTTATGCAAAGGGAGCACTAACAATCTAGATCCCAAAAATAGTGTCATGTCCGAGGATCCTTATAATAATGAATAGGGTGTCCCTCCAAGTCAAAAGATTCAATCATGGATTTTGGATCTAGTTGGCCTTCGTCAGCTAGAACATGGGCTGCAAAAGGTTGCATCATAAAAATAGTAAGAAAAATAGAAGATGTGGACTCTTCCTTTTCCTTACTAAATCTGATGACAACCGTGCCATCTTTCTTCTTAGTGAACTGAGACTCCGTGGATTGGATCAGTCTAGAGTTTGGTGGATTTATTTCATAGTTAATTACCCACGTGTTAGGGAATAACTTAATTAATTGATCTCGAGGGATTTATCTAGGAACATGGATGCAGGAGGTTTGGTCATTATCCACTGAGATGAACAGGGCATCTTCGGAACCAGGGAAGTTGAGGTCAATGGCGTGATTTTGGACCCAATAAACCATTTTGTAATGTAAGGTGGCAGCAATAGAATCCAGAGTTTGAGCTGCTCTAGTAATCTATAGCTGAACCTTATGGGCTGAGAGAAGTCATGAATCCAAGAGAGCCATACTAAAATTTGGAAACAATGTAACAAACACTATTCCTGCGTTGAGGGTGGTTTGAATGATACCGATACAAGCATGCTGGTAGTCCAAGAAATGGGTGTCTAAAAGCGTCATTCGAGTAACCATGGGTAATCCCTTCCTTTCGTGAAAGGATAAGCAAATCTAATGGCACCAAAGTGAAGGTGCATATAGCCTTGCTATATCCACTAGTGTGGAAAGTTAGAAGGTATTTGAAGAGTGACAAAGTGTTCCTGCTGAGTAGTTGGAATAGGTCACTGGTCGAATTTCAAGAACTAAACATACTCTTTAACTTCTTTAGGAGTATGCTTAATAAGCTACTTAATAGGATGGATAGGATAGAAAGAAGATGGCTTAGCAAAAGCAGAATACAGATTTATAAGTGAAAGATTAGTCTTGGAGATTTTGTTATCTTCGTTAAGGTAAGAAACCTCATAAAGATAGTCAATCTTAGAGACATTGTGCCAAGTTTAAGAGAAGGACTAAGAGAAACAGGAGCATTTATAGTGGAGGGTGTGGAAAGCTCGAAGGGTTTAGTCATGGTATGAAGATTCTCCCCCTTTCTCCATTGAATAATCAACTGCAAACTAGAAATGTGCTAAAAATTCCATGGCTCTAATACCAAAATATTTGCCTATGATACGAGTTAGGAAAAATGAAAACAGAATTTGTGGCAAGTATCCTATCCCACACGCACAGCTCTTTCTCAACCTCAGAATAGGGACTGCCTATTAGTCACCAAATTCCTCTTCATTTTTTGGCTCATATCATGGAAAATTTTAAAGTAGCGATGCACAGGTTCCACATTTGTGGCAAGTGTAGAGCATACTATTAGGATTGATAAGAATATTTTTAGTTTCAAATAATCATACCAGGCAGAAAGAAAGAGGGAGGAAAGGTTTTATGGATTCATAGCAAACCATACGATTTTATTTCTAGAGAGGGTGCGCTCTCTCTATAAATAAAATCTCTCCAAATTTGTCGGCTCTATTATTTAAGGTGCATTTGTTTGGTGGAAAGTGTTTTCCAAGAATTAATTTTCCGGACTTCTACCTTTTTGGTTGGTGAAAAATAACTAGTCAACTGAAAACGCTTTCTAGTCAACAAAAATATTCATGCATAAATTTAAGAAAGTGAATTCATAAATAAATGAATGAAAACACATTATGGAATTGTTCATCTTAAATATTTTAATTTTAATTTTATTTTAATTTGACTTATTATTATTTTTACTTTTATTTTTTTTCATTTTCCTTCTTCTTCTTTGGCCAATCATCGACTATGGCAAAGGCCGGCAACTAGCCACGGTGAGCTCAAGCCTCGCTATTTGCAGCGAGCTTAAGCCTTGCCAATCTAGCAAAACTCCAACGCACTGGCCTCAAGCGAGCTTGACCTTATCGGCCCGCACCTATCGCCGATAACCGACCATAGCTGAGGCCGAGTGATCGGTGAAGGACAAGAAAAAAAAAAAGAAAAAAAAAAAGTTATATTCAATTTTTTCAATTTTTTTTGCTATGAGATAAAGTCATAAGATTAAAATCACTTTCCAAATGATATCCAAACACTATAAAACTCTTTCGGTCACATATCACTAAACAAATTAAAACTATCCACTTTTTTAAAAATTATTGCTAATTTTTTTTTCCTTTATCATGAAAATTTTCCCCAAACAAACGCACCCTTAAATAAATGCCTTGTTTCTAACCCTTCAAACATCACTTCAAATTTGTCTCTTCTGTCAACTAAACTTTTTGAGACTAACAATATAACTTACAAGCGGGGTTGAATATGTGGTATGAAAGATTTTGTAAAACTTTCAAAGAATATATTAAGAGCATCAAGCAAAGATTATAACAACTATTTGTAGAGAATGTGAAATGAGATGATCATCAGTGTCAATGATGATTGTGAACAGATGCAAGTGTCAATGATGATTGTGAACAGATGCAACAGACAATGAGCTCAGAGAAATAATCCACACAACAATTTATAGTGATTTAGCTTTAACACCAAGCCAACATCTACTCTCCATATAATAGCCCTAATGTAAGCTGGATTCTACTAGTAATCTGCTATGTAAGTACCAATTGGCAAGTGTTGTTCCTCTTAGATGATAGATCACACTATTAGGATATGACAACCGCTCTTGCACTTGTACACTCAAGTGTTTGCGATTACAAAGCAATACAAAACCTTTATTGGAAAAATCAAATAAAGAACAATGGACCTTTTCGAATCCATATGTCTAGTGCAACAACAATATTAACAGTATTTCTCTTGTCCAACCTTCTTCATGCTTCACTAATGCTCTTTATATAGAAGTCTTCAGTTAGCCCGTTGGAGACTCTAAAGAAGATTAAGATAGCTGTTTGAGGGTAGGTGGAGACCTATATCAAAGTCAGGATTGCTCATACAATCATTTCTTTTGATATACGCAAGTTTCCTAAATTGAGTCTACTGTAGCCATCACTTCATTGATCCTCGGTCTGTGGCAGAAGGTTGTCGATTACTTTTTTTATTCTTTTCAGGTTATCTGCTGCAAATTCCGAGCTTGCAGTGGCTTATTTTTTGTACCATCAATGGTCGTATTTGGACGAATACCTCACTATCATCTGTTGCAACTCGATATCAAGAAGAACTTAAAACTCATGATCAGCATGTGCAAATTATCAGCCAGTCAGTTGATGATCTTCAATGACAATATTTATGAAATGACGTGCCATTGCAAGTCCAATGATCCTTTTGACTTTATCATTCTCCAAAGACTTCTAAGAACACTATATTGACTTTAGGTACCTCCAAGTCACCATGAGCTACTTACTATCTTGGCACTTGTTATTCTGATTTTCGCTATCTACTTCCTTGATTGATATCATAGGAAACATTAACATTTGCAAAATTATCGTACCATCTGTATTTATCATAGTGGATATTAATACCAAGGATAGTTTTTGAATTATCAAAATTCTATACGGGTCTTTTCCCAATAATCTCTCATTTTCTATGATGAAAACTATACCGCATATGTAGTGATGGATAATTCGTGAAGTATTTGCAAGTAATGTTAAAATTGCTTTTCAAGTAGATATGATGTCACAAATGAATCAATTAAGCATATAGTTGATGTCTCTATATATTTTCAATGAGAATAGCAAGATAAGGGATATATATTAGTGTTCACCGGGAGAAGTTCCCTTGACAAAAATCTTTTCATCAAAAAGGCAAAGCTTCGGTTTCATTATTTGTAACGAGTCCTGTCTCGCTTCGGAAAAGAAGCAACTAATCTAAACTACAAGCAAAAGTAAAGTGTAGGAAAACAAGACAAAAGTAAAAGTACGATTGAATGTAGAAGTGTGATAAAAGGAAAGATAGCAACTTGAAATTGAGTGATCATTTGTCAATTTGGCAAAAGGTCCCTACATTGACGCCTCTTCGACTAATAATAGTGGTATTTGACAATTAACTGCCTTTTAGTGGTTACCATTTCAATATCTATAATGTTTTGGAAGCCTCGGCTCATGATTAGTAACTGTCTTGCCTTGCCGATATATTCGCTGGTGCCGACTCTCGTAATTGCTCCCATTCTTATATTGTCGGTTTCGACAAGGCCCGTCACATAATTTGGAACCCCTATTTATCGACTCTTGGCATTTTGGCCCATTCTCTGTGGATTCCCGCGTTTTGGGCCCACTTTACTCTTTACGGCTTCCGAAGCCCAATAATTAATTTGGGTGCCAACAATTAGTGTCAGATCATAATCTTCTAGAGAATTTCATGATAGATGACGTGACTTGGCATAAGTGAATAATCGTGAAAATTCATTCGGAAACAAGCATCGAGAGACAACAAATTTTTCAATAGATTTAACTCAATCTAAAGGCTCATTGTTCTACTTGTCTTGTCCATTCAGATTTTTCAAAATATGCAATGATCAAACATCCAAACGTTAATATGGCCAGTAATCAAAGTCGTATAAAATGGAATTATCAAGTCAGATGATTGCATCGAGTATAACAGTAGATGATAATGAACGGAGACGTAATGCATATGCAAATTTTCATAGGTGCTTCTATGTTGCGCAAAAGAAGAAGTATTTAAAGCAATAACATTAGCAACCACAATAGCAACAGAGCAGATAATGAATTTAGGCAAAATATAATCACCACATAGCATAAATCTCCCCTGTTTGTCATCAGAAAAAGATCGAGACAAATAAAGTAAATACAACAAAGGAGATCCATTCATCTCAGTAGAACGAGAAAAACAGCAGTCCTACGACCAAAAAAAAAAAAAAAAAACAAGAGGACAGGACAATGAAACTAGGATCTACGGTCCGCTTTTTCAGGGAAGAGGGAGATAATTTGGCGAGTACAGTTAAGAGACCAGATGGCATGCTCGATTCTCATGAGGTATCGACCAAGGGCATTGTCAGTATCTCTGATTTCCTTGATCTCTGATAATTTGATACATCCTCGGTTGTATCCTTCAGCAGCGGCCTCCCTGAGATATTGAACCTTCTGAGGGGGGGCAAGCGGTTGATTGCCTTGGTACTACCAGTGGTGCTTTCCTTTTTGCTTTCGCTGCATGGCTTTCTGAACTCCTTCCTCTTCAGCCCTTTCGTGGCGGCCTCATCATCACCATGTTTGGTTCAGAGAATTTCTGATGGACAAAACTCTAATAAGTGCATATGTTCGTGATGATTTTCTAAAAACTACATGATATCCATAATAAGTGCATATGTACGACCTATCTGTAAACTGCACCAACTAACTATGATTATTAGATCGTGATGATGTTTATTTTTAGGACGAGAATATCGAGTCATTGATGATGCTAGGATAATGTTTATCTGAGGATATATAGCCATTGGTGACTAGAACAGCGCGGCATGATGAACTGAAAATCATTAGAGAACTGAAATTAGCTTTTGTCAAAACTGTCAAGAGTGATCAGCGATGTGATAATAGCGGCGTAACTTATTTTAGGAAACCTTAGTGATGTTCACAAAAAAAGATTGTATCGGCAATCTAACTTCAGGACACCAGCTTGTAGAGACTCCTAATGACTACTTGCTTCTCACGACTATCTCCAACATGAGATTAAACATGCTATGTAAGAAAAGACCATTGAAGCAAAATGGTTGGATGAAATACATAGAAGGAGTTGAAAGTGTTCAACATTATATTTTCAGCGAATAGTATTTCATTCTCTTAAGATCTCCATTGTAGTGTTCTCGCTGCTTTGTAAAAGTGAGAAGGCTAAGTGTACAAGTGTGATAGTAGCATCTAAGGGCCTACATGGTAACATTTCTGTTCCTCCCGATTTCTGTTCTTTTGTTTCTCGGAACAAAAAAAAGAACATAAATCCGTTTGGTAACGCCAACTTGTTTTTTTATTCCCCGGAATAGAAAAGTAGCTCGAGAATAGATTTGGAACAGAAACAAGAAACAAAAAAAAAGTAGCTTCTTATTCCCGGAAACAATTTCTAGAAATAAGCCAATTTTCTTTCTTATTTTTCTTTTGTTCCTCTCTCTTGTCGCGGTCACCTCCAATTGCCCGGAGCCACCGCCGACCGCCGCTCGCCACCCGCCGCCGACTGCCTGACACCGACGGTTGCTGCCTGGCGGTTGGCGACGGCCGATGGGCTGTGCGGCGGCGGTCGGCGGTCGTGCAACGGCGATGACGAGCAACGGCGGCTGGCGGTCGGCGATTTGTGAGCAAGAATAAAAAACGAATAAATACAAAAAAAAAAATATTTCGTACCAAACGCATTTATATTTTTTTTCTATTTCAAGAGTAAAAATTTTATGTAGTTACCAAACACCTTATTTTACTCACAAATTGTTCCCCAAAGTAAAATAGAAAAGAACTATTTCTTAAAAGAAACTGTTCCCAATCAAGAAGCATTACCATGCACACCCTAAGTCCTAATAGTATGATCTATCATCTGATAGGATCAGTACTTGTCAGTTGTAACTTATCTTGGTGATTACTAATGCATTTTAGCCCAAGATGTGGCTGTTGGTCTAAAGAGTTGACATAGGTTTAATGATAAAGTCTAACCACTCTAATTTATTGTGTGCTTTGTTTGATTTAGCATTATCTTATTCATTGCACATTAGCAACTCTAGACATCATAATAATATGCTTCTCTTGATCTCCAAATACTGTTTGCTAATTTCCACATAATCTTCAAATATCGTAAAGACAACCTATTCACCCCACCCCCTCTAGGTTGTTTAGTTAGCCTTAACAATTAATATTAGAGCTTACTTGCTTGTTATTTGAAGTGTATTATATATGAGCATAAAGATATTCATCTATGGCTAACTTTGTTGGTTTCTGTACAAGTGATTCACAATCCCCTAGCAAGCCTCCATACTTTGATAGCAACAACCATACTTCTTTTTGCAATCAAAAGAAGAGGCTTTTTCCCTTTGATGTCCTATTCGGCCAAAAGAACTACAACTGTCACAGGTACCAAAGAAAATTGCAACTTCAGTGTTCCTATGCAAACAAAGAAACTTACAGCGAGCACTCGAGCATTGAGCAGCATATATCTTCTATTTTGCAATAAACAAATCAAGATTTCAATGGAAGACTATCAATGGTTCATTGAAAGGGAGTCTCGAGCAAAACTTGCAACTTCGCTCTTTCTCTCCTGGGTAAGTAAATGTTTCAGCGAAGCATAACTTGCAACATTCTTGATGCCTATATCACATGATTTATAATTTTATAGTCTATTTGGAGCACTTTCACGTGCGTTATTCCTCTCCATTACGGGTAGCACCAACTTAAAACTGCTACTGCCCACCGTCTCAATAAAGGAATTTATTGAGTATGTTTAATAAATGAAGAGTTTCTTAAGATGATGATATTGATAATACATGTCGCAAAAATGATTTTCTATGTTTAACAACAAGAAATTTTTTATTTTTTTATAAGTCATTAATTCTTCTAAAATTGATTATTGAACAGGTACTTTTTTTTTTTCCATTAGAACCTTAGATATAAGCTTTTTTTTTTTTCCATTAGAACCTTAGATATAAGCTAAACAAAAAATGACAACTAAATAAACCCGAATCGACATTGATTCTACTTATTATTAAATAGTTATGTAAAAGTACATATAACCTTATTTAGTGTTTGGAGAAATGTTCAGCGGATGTGAAAAAATGGAAGTGAGGAAAGGCAAGGGGAGTAACAAAGTTTTTTCATTTGGAAAGAGCGAGTAAATGATTGGTGAAGGTGAGGAAAATGCGCAGCCATATTCGGAAAGGAAGGATTAGGGGCAGGAAGGGAAGGTGTCCAGGAGAATTTACAGTAATGTCCTCAACTATCTAGCTCTTTCCAGCCATAGTCTGAGGGCAAAAATGAGAGATGAAAATGTATTTGCACGTACTCCTTCCACGCGGGGTGGGAAGATGGAAGCGGTGGTGAGCCCGGCCCAAATCATTTGCTTTCTCCTCCAAAATTGGAGAAAAACATGTTTTGGTCTGAATAGGTAAAACCTAATAACGCCCCGGTTGGCCGGTTCCCTTTTAAGGAATCGGGAGGTCGGGGTTTCGGTCTCTTCTTAGCCTCGCGAAGCGATGCGTGAAAGATGGCGCTGTTTCAACACCATTTTTTAGTGTCGAATTTGAATCCATCATTGCGTACACACTTTAGACTTACCCGGGTGCAGTAGGGACGGTTCTACCTATGAAGCACCGACACTCTCCAAGAGCCTTCGTGTCGTATCGGACATTTCGACACGTGTCCAACATTCTCCGACACTCTCGGACACTCGGTTAACATGTGTCAGAAAATCCGACACCTTGTCAGTTTTTCCGACACTATCTGACACTCGAGTCGGAATTCCAACATACGAGTTTCTGACACGTGATTTTGATATCGATATCAATTTTTAAATTTTTCAATAAATGAGATGTCAAAATATATATATATATATATATATATGTGAAAAAAATAAAACAGAAAAAAATAAAAAAAAATGGAGAAAAAAGAAAAACACAGTCTTCTCTTTTCTTCTAACTCTCACGTTTCGTGATACACAATTCACTCCCTAAGTTTTTTTTTCCCTCTTCCTACAAAACTAACATGCGAGTCCGGAATGTTGATTGCTTGTTTTCTCCGAGTTTTATAAATTGTTGGAATATAGTTGAATTTGTCAAATTGAAACAATGAATGATATTAATAAATGATGGACTAATGTAAATTCATTCTAGACTTTTTAATTATTTATTTATTTGTGAATTTGAATAAAATTAATTTGATTGAAATAATCATAAAATGATAATTTATTGTGTATATATAAAAATATATATTTAATATACAACGTGTCCCAACGTGTCGGAATTCTCTATTTTTTGAGAAACGACGTGTCGGCGTGTCGTATCGTGAGAAACAACGTGTCGGTGTGTCGTATCGTGTTGCATGTCGCGTGTCGATGTCGGTGCTACTTAGGATTCTACTGCAACCCACTCAGGGAGTTTACTTGCCGCAACGAGCTCAAGCAAGGATGAGCGAGTTCTTCCAGTGGCCATAAGAAAAATAAACCTAATAACACTTCAAATAGAAGCATTTATTGGTCAAATTCAGCTAATTTGACCGTCCAAGCCGTTGTAAATGCTACCGTGGACAAATTGGCGCGCTCTCTTTCTCGCAAATCCAATCAATTCCACCTAATTCAACTGTCCACCTTACAACGTGGATAAATTTCTGCCAATGTGGATGCTACCGTGGGCGAATTGGCGAAAAAAAGTTCGAACTTGGCCTAGTGGGGCTGGCCAGGCTCAAGGCGTAGGCGGTCGCAGACGAAGGAACTGATACGAGGCATCCTTTCGATGAATGCGGAGTACTAAAGCAGAGAACAAACTCGGCATCATCCATGTGCCAGCAAGAAAGGGACTGGTGAATAGGTTCCCCTTGTTGGAGCCATTGCTTTTGCACTTTCCTGTTGACCGACACTGCATTAGCAAAACATCCAAGTGCAGAGGATTGTGAATGTCCTTGACATTCATACCTCAATCTTGTGGCAGAGCAGCAGCTTCAGTGCCGAACCTAAGCGCTTCTTGGCGTGACTCAGAGAACCGCATCTTCAAATTGGTCCTCCGGCACTTAAACCGATCGTGTGAAGGAATCACATTCACGCGCTCCATATGCGCCGATTCCGGCTAGACACACAATCGGCAAACTTTCAAGATGTGAACTAGCTGAGCAGACGTAGAGATCTAACAGTGCTGCGATTGCTGCATTGTCTTGAGCTTCTCCAAGCTCCACTCATTCATATTGCGTCACTATGCAGATATTTTTGATCTGATGTCTTAGAAGTGAATTTTTCGTATTTTTACATCACACCAGCAAAGTCGGCAGGCTTAATCTCGGTGAAGATGTTGGGATTCTTCCAATCCACTGTGAATTTCTTAAACATAAGGCAGAGATCCAGTTTCTCATCTACTAGTTTAGTGGTTTCATTCTTCCAGTGAACAGAGCATACTCTCACGAATCAATGAAAGATGAAATATACTTCCAACTTCATATATTTCGCTGAGAAGAACAGATATCCTTCTTTTTACAGTCAAGAGAATCATCATTCTCTCTCTAGAGGCTTTTCCCTGTTAATGTCCTAAGGGGCCAAAAGAACTGGCTGCTATTAAAGGTACCAAAATCATCACAACTTCAATGTTCTCATGCGAACAAACAAACTTGCAGTGAGAACTCCAGCATTGAGCAGCATATAAAGTCGATCTCTCAATGAACAAATCAAGATTTCAAAGGAAGACTTCCATGCTTTATTGAAAGGGAGTATCGAGCACAACTTGCAACTTTCACCTTTCTTTTTTGGATAAGTAAATGTTTCAGTGAAGCTCAACTGGCAACATTCTTGATGCTTATCTCACATGATTTACTCTATTTGGAGCACTTTCTAGTGAGTTATTCCTCTCCATTACAGGTAGCATCACCTTAAACTACTACTGCCTACCATCTCACTACTTCAACGGGGCTTCCCAACTTGTTGTCAGCTCATTGACTGAAAAAATAAAATAAAAAATCAAAGAGCACCTTTATAATCTGCAGACTGATGATTGATACCAAAGCCCTTCTTATAATCAAGAAACAGATGATCGAAACAAAGGCCTTTCTTTCTTCAAGTTGAGACCACATGAATAGAAACCTACATAGTGGCTCAAAACCGGTCTCCTTCTTCTTGTACAGGGCTATTTCAGTATACATGAAAGTTCACATTTTGCAGGTGAGGAGTTGGAAACATAAACTATGAAGACTATATTCACTATGGAAGAATCAGTACAAGATCAAGTACAAGGAATACGATAGGGAGAGCTATCACAGGAGATTTATAACAACATACAACTTGTCTTGTATAGTATCTTAGAAGTCGAGCTGACAAAAAAGAACATCAACTGAATAACAAATGATGAAATCAATTAAATCTAAGCATCGCGTCCAGAAGCCATCAAGATGAAGAAGCCTTAACTGCTTTAAATGCAGGGTGGAGCAATCCGAGCTCATCTTTCACTTCAAGTGGGTTGCCAGTCTCATTTCTAATCCTCTTAACTCTCCTGCTAGCAAGCGATTTATGCGTGAAGCCATACATTTGCAAAATCTGGTTATCACCAAAGTTAAATGCGCGATCCATCTGCTTCAAGCACCTCTCAACCGGGTAGTCACCAAACTTACCACACGGCTTGCACCCGACAAAGTGAGTCACGAGTGGCCACCGGTGATCGCCCAGGCCAGGATGATAGTTCTCGATCATCTCCTCATATCTATCCACCAAAATCCCCCAATAACCGTGCAAATAGTAAGCGCTCTCCAAGTACACCTTTTCGCCCCACTTATCTCTCTGGGTCGCGAGCAGATACACCATCGCAGACTGATCGTCGGCTTCGAAAACTGGCCTATCCTTAAGCTCCCTAGTCAAAATCTTCCCTGCCTCTTCCCTAATTTTCCCCTTAGGGCCCATCGGCGCCCAAGCATCAAGAATGTCCAGCGACCACTGACAATTCCTAAGCAAGAAGCTACCAGTATTCAACCCAATCCAGTTCTTCTGATCGTACACCATCTCATTCCAACCATGCAGCACAAAGTTAGAGTCCTTGTACCTCTCCCATGGAACCTCAAACGCCATATCAGTGAACATAGCATCACTGTCCATCCACCACAAGAACTCAACCTCCGGATGCGACAGCAGCAGCTTCCTAATCAATGGCAATTTAGCCCAAAACCCCGCCATCTCAGCATCTAAGAGCGCCATATTGTAAAAGATCTCGACACCGTGCAACCTACAATAATCTATCTTATTCTTGATCGATTTCAGCAAGTAATGATCACCGACCGGGTTCTCGCACGGCTTCGGAGACGAACCTGTGACGAGCAAAACCCTAGGCTTGTTCGGCCGGATGAAATTGGGGTAATCGGGATTGTTCTTCAGCCACTCCGCTCTCTGCTCGTCCCAATCGGAAATCCTCGGCCCGAGGGCGTACGGCTTGCTCGGATCCCGCTTCTCCTCCTCGCCTTCGTCGACGAGGATCGTGGCTATGTCGAACGTCCCGTAGCTCTTCGTCGACGACGAATCGGACTGCGCCGTCGTCGACGACTCGGACTGACCCGACGACCGGCCGGGGTCGACGGCGACCTCCTCGAGCACGCGGTGGGGCTCCCCGTGCTTCCGCGAGGAGAAGTGGTCGCGGAGGTCGTTGAAGTCCTGCTCGGGCGTGCCGAACTTGCCGGCGCCGATGGTGCCGCGCAGGACGACGACGGTCATCACGAGGCAGAGGGCGGTCACCTTGCCGTGCCGCATCGCGCGCCGGATCTGGTACCCCCGACGAGCCCCCACCCACTTCTCGAGCATCCTCGCGCGCCCCCCGAGATCCGGGATCGGAGCACGGACGGAAAGCGACCGGCGCGACGAAGAAGGGAAGCTTCCGGATCTGGGAAATCGGCAATGGCGTCCGCCGGGAGCAGCGATCGGCCGCCGGCTCGAACCAGAAGAGATAGAAAGTTAGAGAGGGAAAGCTAGAGAGAGAAAGTTAGAGAGAGAGAGGGAGTGAGGAGCTGAAGAAGAAGAAGAAGAAGATCGGAGGATGGAGGATTTTACGTGGAAGGAGACAAGGCGAGAGGGATACAGAGGAGAGAGAAAGAAGAGAGAGAAGGAGGGGGGCAGGTTGCTACCGACAGGGTACCGCGTTTTGTATTTATCCGATTATTTTTTTCTTTTTTTTCTTTTCCTTCTTTTAAGGAAATAAAAAGAGGTGTCGTTGTAACTTTCCATTTTCACTGGTTTTATCGCCATCGCTTTCCTTTTCTTTGTTCCCGATTTTTATCTATTTTTCGACACCCGTTTCTCTCTCTACTGATATTTTTACGCGTATAAATTGCATTTTCCGCGTCGGATTTATCCGGGAAAATGGAAAAGAAAAAGAAAAATATTTATATTATTATTTTTTTAACTGGGTGCGGGCATGATTGAGCGCATTGTCTGCGGTCTGAACTGGCACCAGTTCGACTTTTCGTGATCTAAGACAGGGACAACGGGGCGGTGCTCCGATCCGGGTCGCTCGGATCCGGGTAGATCCGAAATCAGCGGTGGACTTTTTTTTCTTTTTTTTTGGTTAGATTTTTTGAGAATTCGTTTCTAGACGGACGTCTGCATCTCGCCAAAACCCGTTCCTCTCTCTCTCTTTTTCTGTTAATTTTTATTTCCCGAAATATCTTGTAGTATGTACATACTAGATTGGGGATGAGCGTATCGGACCAATTGAACCGAGAACCATTTAGTTCAACCAATTCTGGGTAGTTCTTGAGAACATTGATTTAGAAATTTTCGGTCCAGATCCCAATTCTAGAAAACCTAATCAAAGCGGATTGACAATATTTTTTTTTTTTAAAATAGCAAATAGTCTAGTATTTTTTTGAGGAAAGGTTTACCTTCAGAACGTTGATATTTGGAGGTGGAGTTGCCAAGTAATCAATTGCATTGGACTGATCTGGATCGGTTGAAATAAAATAAATGTAATTTGACTAGATTGCCCGAATGATAGGTAAGTAATCTTTATTAAAATAGAAGTTCATCTTTCTCGTTTTCACATCTACGTTGGCATTGATTAGTCAATGTAGTGGTGGAGCACCACCACCGTTGAGTGCTGAAAGGACCTACGTGCATCTCAAAATTTAAATAATAATAATAATAATAGTAATTATTATTATTATTATTATTATTATTATTATTATTATTATTATTATTATTATTAAGTAGTCTTGTTTTGAGTAATTGATAACGATTTTCACTTACGTCAGAGGTCCAGATCATGGTCATATAATCAGAGTACTATGGTTTCAGTTTCATTATCTATACAAGAACCCTCTTATTAAAACAAAAGAATAGCTAATAAAAAAGCGTAAAATTGTACACAAATATGACTTAACCTCCGTTTTAGTTTAGCAAAAAAATAAATTATATAAAAAATATTTTTCTTAAAAATGATCGCTTATATCGATCACAAGCATAAATTAATGAAAAAATTGTCATTATTCAAGAAAATGTTTGGATATAAATTTTTGTCGATAATAAAAATATTTTTCCTTTATTAATTATATTAAGTTATACAAGTGATCATTCTTAGAAAAATATTTTTCAAAAATCATTTCGCGAAACCTCAATGGCACATAACTTATATGTGGTAACTTTATGGCTTTCCAACTCAATTGATAATAATAGGGAAAGAAAAGATGAGGCGGATGAGTATATATGTCGTTATTTTATTTTAAAGTAGGTGAAAAGATTAGACAAAATCTTGAAATAAAGTTGTCGTGAATTTCCATCAATTGTATACGATATTAATGGAACATTTTCGGTGAGTCAAATTCAATCGTCATTAACATTACAATACACTCATTTGGATACTAAAGAGTAATCTTATACTTAACGTTAGACAATAACTCAACATCGGGGAGATTTACCAATTTATTTCTAAACCTATTATACCAACGCCAATTTAGTCCTAAATTTTTTAATATTGTCAATGTAATCCTAAAATTTTGTGCAAAATTTCAATATGATATGTCCAACAAATTATAACGGAAAATCTCTGACATGACGATCCACAAGTTATCCATGTCAGCATGTTACATAGGATAATCAATGATAATTGGACGTCACGTTTGGCCAAAAGAACTACATTGGAATTTTGCTTAAAATGTAGGACTATATTGACAAGGTAGAAAAGTTAAAACTAAATTGAGATTCAAGCAATAGGTTTAGAACTAATTTGTTGATTATCCCCTCAACAATGAATATATTTTGATTATGTATAATTGTAATGCAATAATAGAATTATCCAATATATTCTTCTGACTTGTGGGAGGCAAACGAGAAAAAAAAAATTGTAAAAACACCGGACAAGATAGAATGTTGCGGGGGCAATATGAAATTTTTTTTTGAAAAATTGAGCTCAAGTAGCATTATTTTGAAACGAATCCCATTCTATGTAAAGAAAAGAACTTCCATGACAAAATCTTGCCATTTAAGGAATATATTCTTTTGACAAAAATAAGGAATATATTCTGTAAAAGACGTCTTTAATAATTGAAGTCCGTTAGTATATCATGTTATTTAATTATAAATCAAAAGAATAGTATATTTACTTGCGTGAATATGATGCGACATTCTCATATGTACATTGATAATCGGCACATAAGTTTATCAAAATCGAAGCGTTTATCATGAGCAAATAAGACTTATGCTTTATATGTGTATAGCTCGTTTAATCTTGTATGTCGGAACAGTTAAAAGTATTCGCATAATATTTGTGTGTGAATAATTAATATAATTGATTGTGTTTAAATTGAATATTTATATCATTATAGTTTGTAATATGCACATGCTCATCACGCACATAGTCTTGGATATGCAATACCAATACCCTAAATTTTAATAATCGACGAGGCAAGATGTGAGAGAATTTTGAAAAAAATCCTAAATTTATTATAATTATGTCAATTCAATCATTAAAATTTTAATTGAGCTAGTTGCGTTTTTAAAACATTTCACGTTTTGCCAATTAAGATCATCTGATCAATTTTAGCTAGAAATCACCGATGTGGACTCCGGCTATCTTATGTAACACGGTTGGTATTGACTTAGACATTTCAATAATTTTTTAAATTTTTTCTTTGTAATTAAAATATTAATTAAAAATATTCACATCAGCACCGACCGTATCATGTACGACGGCTAGCGTCCACGTTAACGATTTCCAGTTGAAAATGATCAAATGAACTCAATTGGCACAACATACAAAGGTAATATTTATGACTAAATTGACACAATTGCAATATGTTTGTGGCTTTTTTGGTAATTTTCTCTGCCAGATGCATGCAGATTTGATAAGTAGAATATTCTAGCCATGATAATTAGTACTTTTCCACAAGATTTATATATTCTTTATGTTTATGCGATCTTCCTACACCTATAAGTTTAAGTTTTGGGTTGCCCATTTTGATTTTGTACCATGCTCAAATATGCCAAGTTTATTTTACACGTGCGAGCCTTCTGTTTGTCGAATTTCACGTGCCGTTCTTCATCAGATTTGCACATGAGAGCATATGCTAATGTATTTCACATCGCCTGTCCACCAATGGCCTCTTTTCGCCTGTAGTCCTAAACTTTTAGGTTAAGCCTTCTCATCTCAAAATGGGATAGCAGAACGACCTAGCGATACTTGAGTACGCTATAGCCACGAGCAAAAGCAGCGGGCCATTATTAAATTGATGAATCTGGTCAGTCCAAGCACGGCTCTAATAAAGAAAGGGCTCATCATGCAGCTGGCGACCTGAATGAGCTCACGTTTTTAGTACCTCATTGTCGAAGGTAAGACCCCACGTCTAATGTTTGCAAATCATAGCATTTTTATTGGTAACCAAAAGATTTGTGTTAGTGGGAATTCTTTATTCATGAAGATGATTGAAGCCGGGGGATTGAATTAATGCTTAAGAAATGTACATGTGCAAAAAGAATTAGACCCACAAATATGTTCCATTCTTCGCGCCGAGTACAACTAATCTCGTGTTTGGGTAATCTTTACGAGCTTCAACTATGGTCTAATGCTTCGACCCAAAAAAAAAAGAAGAAAAAAACTAGGGTAGAACGTCATTTATAATATTAACAGGATATTCCATGAGTTCAAAGTGCGATTAAGTAAGATTTCTTTTTGTCGTAATAACAGATTATGTACAATAGTGTAATGATGAAAGGGACAATGGCATAAATGGTCTTTGAATGTGTGACATGATCTAGAAACTTTTAATTTGTTCAATGTGATTCGATGAACTTTATCCAATGTGCAATGTAATCCTTAAATTTTTAATTTATTTAATATTGTCCTTGAACTTGTGGTACATTTCATTTTAGTCCTTAAACTATCTGAAAATGTTTACTATCGACATTCCATTAGTTCAAGGTCAGGACAACATAAGATATTTTTCATATGATTTAGATATTAGATTGAATATGTACCTAAATTTTAATGACCAAATTAAACAATTTAAAAGTTCAAAGATGATAATGTACATTGAGGTAAAGTTCAAGAATTATATTGAACAAATTATAGTTTGAGAAACTACATTACATATTGGGCCAAAGTTTAGAAATCATTCATGTTATTTTCTCACAATGGAAAGAATTCTCCAAAAAAGCATATTGTCCATTGAAAAATAAAGATAGGAGTCTTTTCAACAAAAGCAAGGTGGTACTCTTGCAATATCCTAAAATTTTACACCTAATGACTCATGGATGTCGATCCGAGGTTTCGTGTGATTATGATAAGAGGTGCATGAGTACATGATTGGATGAGATACGAATTGAAAGTTTGGTCACTTAGGACCGTAATAAAAATCATTCGGAAATTTCGCGAGCGACCCGGATATTTTAAGAAATTGTACTTTATTCCCAAAAACAATAATTGCATGAACATTCGCTGGGTAACATGCCAAGTTGGAAATGCTGTCTCCCGTCAATTTCTGCGTCTTCATTGGTTTCGGTATCAAAGAAACGGAAGAAAAAGAAAAGAAACAAAACCAGGAAAAAAAAAACCAAAAAAAAAAAAGGGGAGAAGACCGGAGCTACCACTTCTTCAATGATTATTGCAAAAACGAAGAAGAGGTCTTAAAAGTTTTTGAAGTCTAACTTTATTGAAGTTTGGTTCTTTGAAGAACAAATCTAATTAATTAGCTTCTAAGGTCGAAAAGTGGCGCTACTCTATTATACGTTCCTATTTGACTTTTAAGGTTGGAAGTTTATGTTCTGGTTTGGGGTGCTTTGGCCATGAAAACGAGGAAAAAAATTATTTAGGGCATGATTGAGCAGTTCGCCGTAGGTTTTTTAGAGGGATCATCGATCTTAGGGTGGATCCAATCATGATCTAAAATCTGAAATTTACCCGATTGAAAAATCAATTTTAGATTTTTGGAATTGAGAACCCAACTGATCTACTTTAGGACCGGCATGAAATTGAACCCTTCACCTCTGCCGGAGAGCCAGTTCTATTCATTCTTTCTTTGATTTTTTATATTCAGTTTTTTTTTTGTTATTCTTTTTTTTTTTAACATTTTGTGCAATCATGATAAGTAGTTACATAATCGTAACATAGATACAGAGAGGGATTC
The DNA here is from genome assembly GCA_017140595.1 of Eucalyptus curtisii. Classification (NCBI taxonomy): domain Eukaryota; kingdom Viridiplantae; phylum Streptophyta; class Magnoliopsida; order Myrtales; family Myrtaceae; genus Eucalyptus; species Eucalyptus curtisii. The sequence continues at coordinate 12,520,009 of CM029495.1, read as the reverse complement.
GAGAAATTGACCGAAAAGAGAGCACCATCCCTGAGGGAAAGCCAGCAAATTGAACCGGTCGACAAAATTGATCGAGGCTGGTTCAGCTACTAAGGTGAACCGGGTCCGATGCTCATCTCTATTTTTGCAAAAAGTAAATAAACAAATGAAGCTCACATTTTAGACAGTGAAGTCCAAGACTTTTCCAGTTTAATTTGTACTCTTAGTAGATTTAACTTAGGATCGATCAACCCAATACATGTTTTGCAAAGTATCGGGTTTAGAGATTTACAAGCATCATAAGAGAGATTTAAATTAATTAACGAGCACCATGGACACTGAATTCAAATGTGAATAAGCCTATCCGTTCAAGTTACCTGAACAAGAACTTGAAGCACTCGAGGAATTCATGCTAATTGAGTTGGGTAGATACTTCAAATGATTGAAAGGAATACGAGAACCGGGTCAAGTCAGAACCGATTCAACTCAGCACAACCCGACACTAAATTGCAGATTTGACATTATGGTGTAGATAAACTATTCATATTTTACTATTCCTGGCTGAAACATATAAGCGGGACATGCAACATGTCCTTCCTGCCACATGTCGATCAACAATGATTGGTTCTAAAATGAGTCGGTATCTAGTTTAGGGGGGATAATTGTCCAAAAAGTCCTAAACCTATTACAGTTTTGCTAATTCAGTCATAAACCTTTTAACTTTGCCAATTGAGTCATAAACCTTTTCACTTCTTGCCGATTCAGTCCATCCGGCCAATTTTGACAGAAATGCTTTGACGTGGACGCGGCGGTGCCACGTAGACTGACCGGGCGCGATGTGGATAATTTTTAATAAATTTTAATTTTTTTCTCTTTTTTTTTTTCTTCTTTTTGGCTTTTTTCCTTGGCCTTTTCCGGTGGCCAGCCACCGGCCACAGGCGACGGCCGGCCACCGGCAGGCCGCCGCCCTAGCCCCGACGAGGGGAGCCCTCGCCCGGCGGCGGGCGCCGGTGATGCCGGGCGAGGCCGCCCTAACCCCAACGAGGGGAGCCCTCGCCCGGGCGAGGGTCGGCCTTGCTAGATCCGGGTCTAGGCGAGGCCGACACTCGCCCGGCCGGCCGGGTGAGGCCGCCCGCCGGGGCGCGAGGGCCGGCCTTGCCCGCACTAGATCCGGCGCCGGCCCGACCAAGGGCGAGGGCGACGGCGGCCACGCCGACGCCGCCGGGCGAGGCCGATGCTCGCTGGGCCGGCCTCGCCCGCACCCGGCGGCCGGGGGCGAGGGCATCGACCTCGCCCGGACCCGCATCCGGTGAGGCCGAACGCCGCCCGGGCGAGGGCGGCCTCACCCGGCGTCACCGTCACCCGGCCAGGCCTCGCCTGCGGCGGGAGAGGCCAGCCGGCCGGTGGCCAACCGTCGCCTATGGCCGGTGGCCGGCCACCGGAAAAGGCCAAGGAAAAAAGCCAAAAAGAAGAAAAAGAAAAGGAAAAAAAAAATATAAAAAAATATATTAAAAAAATATTAAAAATATATTAAAATTGTCCACGTCAACGCCGTCGGTCCTACGTGGCACCGCCGGCGTCCACGTCAGCATTTTCCAGTCGAAATTGGCCAGATGGACTGAATCGGCAAGAAGTGAAAAGGTTTAAGACTTAATTGGCAAAATTAAAAGGTTTATGACTGAATTGACAAAACTGTAATAGGTTTAGGACTTTTTGGACAATTCTCCCTAGTTTATGGAACCAAGAATCCGCTCACATAGTCTTGGGATAGGACTAGATTGAATCAGCCCGTCCGATTCAGTTCCAAGGTTAGTGATTTCTTCTTCTTTTTTTGGTTTCTTTATTTTCTACAAGTGGAAGTTTCCCAATAATAAAAAAATAATAATTTTGTATGTCAATCCGATCCAACTGATCCGGTTCCTTATGTGGAATCAAGAATTGAACCAGTGGTCTTCCCTAAAACCACGTAAAATCAATCGGTTTAGTCCAATCCTTTTCCGGATTGGATCAGGATTGATCCACATCCCTAATGTCAACCTCATCCCCAGAGAGGGAGCATTGGACCTACTCATGTGACGTCAATGGCGCCCCAAAATACATGGGCCGGACAAATGTGCCACTAATTTTCCTTCTTCTTCCCCTTCCCCACCTTCCCCAGCCCCACCCAAAAAAAAAAAAAAGCTCACGTCATCTATAAAAAAGGGTCAAAGCATATAAGAAAGTCAAACCATCTTAAGAGAAAAATCTCAATTAAGTTCATTTAGATATTCTTAGTCCGGCTCGCACGTTAGAGTGGGTATCAAAGTATCAAACATTATTTGACTATCAGGTTTATATACGCACGGCCTCTTTCTACATATAATTTCAAAGTTTAAGGTTTGATATTCTAACATTTATTTGTCTTGAAGAAAACTTACATTTTGGAAAATATTTTCTTAAAAATAATCACTCATATCTCTTACAAAAATGAATTAATAAAAAATATTTTCATCATTCATTAAAATGTTTAGATATTAATTGTCGTCAACAATGAAAACATCTTAAATTTGCTAATCATTTTAAGTGATATAATCAATTATTTTTAGGATAATTTATATCAAAATTTTCAAGTTTTTTCGAGAAATAAACAGACTCGAAAGATATTGAATAGCAACCACCGCCTGCGGTGGCCTAGTTGGATAAGAGCTCCCATGATCCTTTACGAGAGGAGAGGAGTTCGAATCCATGGCACAGACGGATCTTAAGACGACGTCGGGGTGGTGGGTCATCTAATAGCGTCGCCAGGGGTTTACCCTCGTTACCGCGGCCTATCGGGTTGTCTACGTGTCGTGACAAACACATGCGCGGGGTTCCCTGGATCATAAAAAAAAAAAGATATTGAATAGCAAAAGATGTAGTGATGCTTCGGCTCAATAATTGATTTCCACGAGCAAAAGCACATGAAGGGTTGGGGGGCCGTGCCATTATTGCATCGATGAATCTGGTCATTCCATGCACGTCTCCATTAAAGAAACCGCTAATCATGCACCCGGTGACCTGAACAAGCTCACGTCTTGCTACCTTATTTTCCTGGGTGAGACCCCACCATATAATGTCTATTGATCAAAACCATGGGATTGAATTACTGCTGAAGATACGTACATGTGCCTCTAGATTAGACAAGCAGAACAAGAGTGTTCATGTAATGTCCTAAAATTTTATGCCTAGCGACTCCTTGACACAGAATTGGGATCTTGGGTGCTTGAGTACGTGATTGAATGAGATTCGAATTAAGTGTGGCCCTGTAGGACATCAATATATTCATTGGGAAATTTTGTGAGTGATTCGGATACTTTAGAAATTGCATTGAGGCCCCAATTATATAAAATTGTTGCTATCTGACGAGTAAAGAGGAAAAATCATGGGCCATGTTAGTTCCCAAAACAATAATTGCACGAAAATTCGTTGGCATGGCCAAGTGTGGAATAGTGTCTTTTGGGAAAATTTATTAAAAAAGTCATAAACTTATTATATGGATAACAATTTAATTTATTCTTTTAATTTGGTTAATTTAATTATAAATCTTTTGACGATTTGCTTATGTAGTCTTTCCATCTAATTCTAACAAGGTGTGGGCTAAGGTGGACAATTTTTGTAATCTTAAAACTTTTAATTATTTTTTTGTTTTATCTTCTTCTTTTTTCCCTTTTCTTTCTATTCCTTTTTATTTCCACTAAGTCAAGCAAGAGTCACCAACTGATCTTTGCTGACCACTAGCAAGGTCCTTGCCCAGAGACCTCGTCAGCCACTAGGTGAGGGTTGTGACCCTTGCCTATGGCTGAAGAGTTTTTGGTCGATGAGGCCCTAACCAAACTTAGTAGAAAAAAAAAATAATAATAATAAAAATTAAATTAAACTTTTTTCGGAAAAATAAAAAATTATTCACATAAACGTCGGCTATGTCACACAAGGACACTGGCAATCATGTTAATGATTGTTAACTAAAATTAGCTGGAAAGATTACATTAGAAAATCGTCAAAGATTTAAGATTAAATTGATCAAATTAAAAAAAAAATGTAGGATTGAATTGGTATCTATACAATAACTTTTTGAGACTTTTTTGGTAATTATCTCTTCTTCTTCAGTTTCGCTAAGAGAAAGTGAGAAAAAAAGCAGGAAACAAATCCAAAAAAAGAGGAGAAGAAAAGAGAGAAAGAAGAGCGAAGCTGCCATTTTTTCGAGCAAATTTGTGAAGCTTCCATTATTGTTGTATAAATCGAGATCTTGATGCTCCAAAAATTGATGAAAGAAGAGAGTCTCTTTTAATTTGCTTCTCAAGCTGCAATCTGGTTCTGAATTGTGCGTTCCTAATTGACTTTTGAGGTTGGAAAATGTAAGTTCTGGTTTGGGGTGCTTTGGCTACGAAAACGAGAAGAAAATTAATCCTTGATGTAGTTGGATGTGGGCTTTTTGTGTAGTGATCGATTTTACGTGGGTCGACTCGTGACCAAGAATTTGAGATTGCCCGATCATAAACCCGCTCCAGATTTTTGGCATTGGGAACCGGAACGGTCTTCCTTGAGCCCAATTTGAAACCGAACCGGTCCTTTTTACCCGAGAACCAGGTATTGTTCTTTTCTCTTCTTTTTTTTCTTTAATCAGTTTTTTTTCTTCATTTTGTACAATCACGACAAGTTGTCACGGAGTCAGCAATATGGAAATAGAGAGGGATCCGACAGTAGACCCGGAATCCGAGATTACGAGAACAAGAGGGAGCATGAGCGCATGAGAGAGAGAACGGCCGCAGCATATGTGACTACTTGAAGAAGAGAGAAGAAATTAAATATTACTATTAAACGAAGGTCAATAATCGACAGCACTAAGGTGAAGAACTTAGGCAATCTTACTTAGGATGCGTTTGATTCAGCATTTTGATAGCTCTTTGGGAAAATGAAAAGCAATTTAGCCTAAAGGACTTTAGGCAAATGCAAAGACCGTTTGGTAAACTATGTTTTAAGAAGCAACTTTGAGAGAAATACCGTTTGGTAGAAAACACATATGAAAAGCTCTTTTGGTGATTAATATTAGTTTTTTTAGTTTTATTTATTTAAAATTGAAAAAAAAAATAATGCATGTAACTTTTTAAATATAAATTTTGACAATAATACTAAAAAATTGAACACATATATAATTTTTTTTTTAAAAAGACCAAACCCTTCATCGGAATTTTTTAATTTTTATTTGCTTAAAATTGAAAAAAAAAATGATGTATGCAACTTTTTAAATATAAATTTTCACAATAATGCTAAAAAAAAAATCAAATACATATATATAATATTTTAAAAAAGGATCAAATCCTTTGTCGAAATTTTTAAATTTTTATTTGTTTAAAATTGAAAAAAAAATAATGTATGCTACCTTTTAAATATAAATTTGAAAATAATGCTAATTAGTCAAATACATATATATAATTTTTTTTTAAAAACCAAACCCTTTGTCAGAATTTTTTAATTTTTATTTGTTTAAAATTGAAAAAAAAATAATGTATGCAACTTTTTAAATATAAATTTTGACAATAATACTAAAAAAAATAAAATATATATGCTAACAAAATCAAATATATAAATAATTTTTTTATAAAATGACCAAATATATTTAATTTTTTTAGCATTTATATATATTTGATTTTTTTAGCATTATTTTGGTATTTTAAAAAATAATAACGAGGGCAAAATTAGAAATTTGAAGAATAAGTGAGAATAGTTTTGGAAGAAAAAAATAAATTTCAGTATTTGGCCAAATACTTTGAAAGCTCAAAGCTAGTCCCTACTAGTATTGGACTTTAGCCTTCCCAATGCTAACTTTCACTTGAAAGCTACTTCAAAATGGCTGCCAAACGGTCCAGTAATTCTTCAAGGGGCTTTAGAGGCTGAAAACCCATTGAGAATGTTGAACCAAACGCACCCTTAGGCACCAAGCCGCTGTGACCTGGGCAAGGTTGGATCTAACTGCCGGTGAGCCAATTCTAGTAGGGGTGATCGATTTCTAATCCGGTCCGGTCCGATCGAATGGAAATGATCACTTATTTAACATAAAGATGAATTAAAAAAAGAAAGGAAGGAAGAAAGAAGACAAGAGATTTTGGTTTTTCTCTAATGAATTTCAGCCAGCATGATTGAAGGAATTAAGTCATCTAGACTATGTAAAAAGAGGCAACAAATGTGGCAGAGATTGTGTCCATTTTCTTTTGGCAACAAATTAGCAAGGGAATCTAGTCGTGAGGGAAAGAGCATACGAAGAGAGATATTCTCTTTGGAAGATAATGGGAAAGGTTGATGAATGAGGGAGAAATAAAAGGAAAATATGAATTCAAAGAAAGACGGCGAGAGATTTAAGCATTAATAGGAGCAAAGCAAATTAAGGAGATCATTCATGCCACTTCCTTTCCTTAATTTTTTTAAAGAAATATAACATATATATATAGTCGGTCCAATCTAGTTCCTCTTTGGAATCGGTCCAATCTAGTTCCTCTTTGGAATCGGTGTACTGGAAATCAGACCTAGATACCGATTTCACTTTTAAGAATTGAAAATTAGACTAGCACTTCTAGGAACTGGACGGAACCAACCGATTCTGTCCAGTTCGGACGGTTTCCCGTCCAATTGATTTGTTTTGCTCACCCCTAAGATTTGGTACCAACCACTTGAGGTCACATGACCCCAGTTGGAAGGTCATCCAACCTCATTGAGGGTTGTGCCTAGACTAGGATCATGTGACCTCCAATGACTCCACCCTATGGTTGTGCAACCTTCCATTGGTTCGCTAGTGCCATATTTGACCTTGCCACCAATGTCGAGCATTACCAATCTAGGTGAGGATAAAATTGGATTTTTGAAATTCTAGTGAGGATAAAGTTGGAAGAAAATATTCATTAACCTTCTAAAAATGCTCAAATTTTAAAAGGGACTTTGGAAATGTTAGCTTTGATTTAAAAAAGCCTTTACAATTTTCTTGTGAAATATCCTAACTTTGGCATAAAGGCCTTTAGAGGCTCAAAGCTCATTCATAAAGCTACGCCAAATGCAGCCTAACTCCCCTCGATGACCTAGGCATGAATTTTCTTGACAGCAAGTTAAAATTTTATTCTAACAAAAAGCTGACCGGTTCAAGAGCCTATTCAGTTCTAAGATAGAACCGAAGATTCAAACCCATGAATTAGAAATTGAACCAACTCGGTTGGCACCCGATAATTCTATTGAAAAACCCACTTTGTACAACCTCGAATAGGTCGATAAAGTCGATCCAAACCAATTCGATTTCAAGATAGAATTGGGACCAATGCTCACCCCTTTTTTTTTTGATAAAAAAACGAACAAATTAAGCTCATATTTTGAATGGTGAAGTCGGGACTTCTCTAGATTTAATTTGTGCCCTTGGTAGAATTAACTTAGGATTGATCAACCCTATACATGTCTACCGTCTAGACAAGTCAACCTCAGCCTCGGAGAGGAAGCATAAACAATTATATCAGACCAACCCGTGTGATGTTCCTGGGTCCCCAAAATACATGGGCCGGTCCAACGTGCCCGCTAATTTTCATTATTTATTTTATTCCCCCCTTAGAACTCATTTTATCTCTAATAAAAGGGTCAAAGCATGTATAAAAAAAAAAAAGAAGGTCAAAGCATTTTAAGAGAAAATTCTCAACTAAGAGTTCGGTTAGATATTCTAGTCAGGTGATTTTTGTCATTTGATACAATCATCATCACCAATAATGAGAATCAAACTTAATTGCCAATTTGCGCCGAAAAATTTGAACGTGGCATGACTTTATCATCGACTAATACCATCTAATAACCGCAAGAAAATGAGAATAGCTGAGGAAGATATAGAGAAAGAAAAGCTAACTTCTACAATGCAAAAAATCCCTGGCTAAACAAAAATTGCAACTTAAATTAAGAAATTGCAAGACTAAAAGTCATAATGGCAAGAAATCCCACCCCAACGACGCAAGGCCCCACAATTTCTCCGGCGAGAGGATTCACCTTCCCGAACTTGCGCTTGCACGCCACAAGGGTCCCCAAATGCACGAGGCAAAAGGCCAGCCCGACCCAAGTCGCCCCCATCACGAGAACCAGCGGGTCCCACACTATGCCAAGCGACGTGGTGGCGACGTAGAGGGGCAGCGCGTCGGATTGGGTGCCGAACCCACCCTCGGCCCACACGAGCCAGCTCGCGAGGCCCATGAAAAGGACGAGCCGAGCGCAACCGCGTGCACGAGCCAGAGAGGGGGAAGCCACAGAGGCTTGGGTCGCGCATTGTACCTCTTGCCCGACCCGAACAGAAGGATTATGGCCATGGTCAGGGCCAAATTCGTCCCGACGGCGGCGGCGAAGGTCTTTAGGGCGCGTTTTGCCTTGACCCTTCTCTTCTCTAGGCGGGCTTTTGACGAGGACACTGCCACCGCCGGCTCGGAGTGGTCATTCTTGATTCCATCATTGAAAGTTTGCGGAGGAGGAGGAGGAGAAGGGAGGAGGCATGGCTAATTGGCAGATTATGTTGGGAGAGTAATTGGAAGATGACGGATTAGGGATAAAATGTGACTAAGAGGATAGCCAAATAGGCAATTCATTGAACGGCGGGGAGCGAATTTAGGGACTTAACAAGATAGGACTTAATTTTCTAGGGGAATTCAATCGATTGAATCATTCATGTAGCGACACTTTTCATGTTTCCCTTCGTTTTCCCAATACTTAATAATGGCACTATATCTTACGGCTTTGGTTGGAGGACTGTTGAATTTCTCAAATAAGCAAGTATACAACTGGGATTTGAAGTAAGGTTATTTTAAGGAAAAAAAGATAAGTTTATTTACCTAGATATTTCGAAATATACTAAAGATATGTTTACTTTGCAGAAAATGAATAATTTGCAATTTTTTTCTTAAAAATGACCACTTGTATAAATTATAAAAATAAATGAATAAAAAATGCATTTACCGTTCATGAAAAGAATTAATCATAAATTATTACCGATAATTAATACAATTTTTATTAACGAATAGTTTCAAGCGATATATATATAATTATTTTTTAATAAAATATTTTCTAAATTATTTATTTTTCACGAAACGAAGTGGAGTTTAAACTAGAATGATCATGTGTTGTCATGAAAAGACTGACTTTTTAATGCAATTTTGGCCATTAAAAGATATGATTCCTGAATAAATATAAGAAATTAGCCTTGTTATTGTTATCTCAATAAGCTTCATCGGATAAATTTTGTAAAAACTCTTCTTTACTATTGATGGTGCACTTAACTAGTTTATGAATGTTTCAAAGCCATACAATCATTTCAAAGTATGGTCATATGCCCTAATCAAAAGTAAATCAGTTACGCAAGTTAATTGTAAAGAAGAAAATATTCTGTTGCAGAATTTGATTGAAAGCAAAACTTTTATGTCTCTTTTTAGTAAATTAACATTTTCTTTCTACCAAAAATAGAATCGGTTTTCTTTGGCCAAGGTATGTCATTATAAAAATTTACTTTATCGAGGTTAAAAACGTAAAGTGAATCTTTTTACCTTTTGGGACTGCCATTAGTATCTAACTCTTATTAAAATGAACATCTTAAGACTCCCTCGTTATTAATTATCTTCTAACTTATGGGATGCGCTTTAAAATGACAAGTAAAGAGCATACTCAAATTGCCAGATATTAGCATGTGTCATTTTATTCAATGGTTTATTAGTATCCTTCTAAACATTTGCCTTGAAAAAGAAGGGGTTTTAGCTAAACATGGCTAGAGAAGGAATGTAAGATTTTTTGGGAAAGTTCACATTGATTTTATTCAGGATCCTCCTTGCCTTTCAAAACTGAAGATAATGGCATCACAGTCCTTACTTATAGCATTTTAATGCCGACAATCTTGGCCATCCAAGTAGTACAACATGGGAAAGTAATTTCATGACAACTGATGACACGACATGGGAAAGAGATTCCCCGACAAAGCTTACAGACCTCAAGACACATCAATAGCACGATACAGGCTGAGATTCCTTTTACTTATTGATGGGTTCGTAGATGACGTCGAGATCGAAGCTGTCTATGAGTCACTGGCCTCTTGACATGTCTCATATGTACGAGATTCTTAATATGTCTGTTCAATATTGAAACTCCCATCGATTCTGTCTGATTACGTCTATATTCTTCTAGGACCCGATCTATGTCATCTACTGTGGCTTCATGTGTCTAGAATCATGTCTTCGGAATATGTGTTGAGCCAAAGGGACCTTTCAATAGTCCAGTTCCATCCGCAAAGAATTCCCTGCACCCCTTTGCACGCTTTGCTGATTTCTAGAAAATTGCATCTAAATGACATGGATAACTTTGCAACCAGACATAAATAATTTATTTGGCTTACTGATGTTTAGATGCACATGTGAGTTGTATTAAATAAATCCCACATCGAAAACTTAATTTGGTTTGGAGTAGTTAATTTATCATAATTGACTTATAACTCATTTGTATAAGGTTTTGAATGAATGTGTATCCCATTTAATATTAATGGCTCAGACTTACGCCCTATCTTAGTAACAACCTCCTGGGTAAATATATCAAGCTATTGTTGCACGCTTATTAAAGTTGATAGTTTGGTGAATATCTCAAAGAATGAATCTCCTTATCAACTAGATTTCCAAGCAACTTTCATGATCAATATGGTGGAAGAGATTAGGAGTAGGTAAATGTTGCATGTAGCAACGCGCCCGAATGGCACAACCTTTGTGGTTCAGTTGGGCAAAAGTAGGGGTGTATAACCAAACCGGTTCTATCCGAGAATCGGACCATACTGAACCTCTTGAAAAATAGGTTCAAGAACCGGTTCTTGTTGGAACCAGTCCGGGGACAGGTTCCAAATTTGTGGAACGGGTTATAACCTAAGAAGCACGTACACTCTCCGAAAGCCCGTTGCCGTGTCCGACACTCCGACATGTTCCGATAGGCGGTCAACGAGTGTCGGGAAATTCAACACGTGGTCAACTCTTTCCGACACCCTCCGACACGTGAGTCCGAATTCCAACACTTGATTCCGACACGCACGGGGTCAATTTAATAATTTTCAATATTTGAGAGGTCAAAAAAATAAATATATGAAAAATAATGAAAATAACAAAAATAAAGGGGAAAGAAGAAAATTCTTACTCTTAAGTTTCTCATTTAAAGGTTTTGATCTTCGCGTGAGCGACAATACGCCCCTCTTCTCGCTAGCGTCACTTCGACTTGAAGTTGTGATTTTTTTTTTTTTTTTTTTGCTTCTTTCCGCCTCTCACAGGCATCGCCCGTAAGTTATCTCTTTTGGTCAATATCATTGGCTTGTGAGTTATCTCTCACATTTCCCATGGCGAATTTGGTTATTTCATTTTCTTTTGGTTGTACTTCGAGAGTTTTTATCCTGGATTTTCATTTTTCTTGAACTTTGTTTTGCAGAGGAGCTCCAAGCCGCCTATATCATGAACTTCGAACTCGTCTAGAACTATAAGAAATCTCACTAATCTCCGACGAGTGTGCGAAAACAAGACATGTTCCTTCAAATTTACTCTTTTGTGTTTGCAATTTTTGAATTTCTATTTAATCTCTGTCAAATTAAAATAATGAATGATATTAACAAATGTTGGATTAATATTTTTAGTATAAATTAATTCTATGCTCTTTTTTTATTATTTTTTTGTATTTATATATAAAAATATATATTTAATAAATAACGTGTCCGAACGTGTCGAAATTCTCTAATTTTTTTAGAAATGATGTGTCGACGTGTCGTGTCATGTTGTGTCGCGTGTCGCATGTCCGTGTCGATGCTACATAGGTTATAACCGGTTTGAGAACAGATTAAGAGTGAATACCATTCGAGAGCCAGACCGAATCACCATGTTTTGGAACCGATTTTATAAGCTAAAAAGCCAAACACCTAATTTATTTTTACCTTAAATCCTAACCTCAACACTCCCTCGTCCTTTGTCCTTCTTCAAAACTCCTCGCCAGTCTTTCCTCTTCCCCTAAATTTTTATGGATGAATGGGGAGTGGAGTTTTATAAATTATGTTTTATTTTGTGTGTTTGAATTTTTTATCGTTTATAATTGTATGTGACTATGTATTCATCTTATAGATTATTATTTTTAGCGGATTAGGATTCCTTTTATTCATCTTTTACTTTAAATCGTTTCAATATTCATATTCTCATATGATTTTGCTATAAAAAAAAGAACAAAAAAAAAAGGAACAAAAAAATAAAACAAGTTCTCGGTAGACCTTGTAATTGGACCAAAAAATAGCGTAGGTTCTAGAATTGATTCTAAGCAAACAGGATAATTTCTAGGGTTTACAAATTAGAAACTGGTTATAACAGAATAGGTTAAAGATTCTAGTTCTGCAACTTACTCACCTTGGAACCGATCACCCCTAGGCAAAAGAGACTAGGGATGAACGTGATCCTTATTGGAGATTTGAGTTGACACATGTTGATGCAAAAGGGTAGATGAATTATGGGGAAGCAGAGCTATCACAAGGGAATATTGTTAAATGTACGTGTAAATTGTGTTAGTTTAGTTCAACGTTAGAAAATTGATGTGTCATAATTAGTTAATATATTTTAGTTGGCTCATAACTCTTTGACTTAAACTTATGAGTGAATGTGAGTCTAACTAGATAACTTGACATGGGACTTGGACAGTCCATTTTACACATCCTTAATGGAGAACAAATTTCTTAAGTTCATATTTGACAGCTAGGAATTTTTTAAAGGTAAAATGATAATGGAGTTCTACCGGTGAGAAATGCCCACTTTTGTAACCACAAACGTACCTCTTCCCATCAATAACTCCAAAATGTACTGATGCCCAGTACTTGTCATCAGCGTCCGTTTGAAAACCCTCTTCCCAAGAGAAGGATTTAGAGGAAGGTGCTCAGTTTTCTTTCAAAACCTAGATGGCTTAGGAATCAGCTTGTCTCCATGGTGGTGGATCCCTTTGGAGCAGCTTCTGCTAAGGATTATTTTGCGCCATGAGCATCTTTTTCTATGAAAGCATGATGCCATCTTGAATCACAATATCAACAAACTATGTTAACAACTTAGATATGAGCTTCCTCATCTGGGCTGAATAGGAGAATGTCATCTAGGTAGGTGAGAGCACTGTGAAGAATGGGCTTGAAGATCTTGCGTGTGGCCTTCTAAAACAATGAAAGCGTTGTTTTAAGTCTAAATGATATAACCATCCACTAAATATGTTTGTTAGGGATATAAAATCCTATTTTAGATTTTTCTTCTGAATGAATGCCCAATTGATAAAATCCTACTTTGAGATCAAATATACAAAATATTATGGCTTTTGAGATACTTCAGAACTAGGTGTTCTTGTTGGGAAGTCAACAAGGGTCTGAATTGGCTTTTGAATCAAACTCCTTGAGGCAAATGTCTTGGCATTCTTGTAAGGAGACCCCAATCAATGACAAAGTCTCATTTTGGAGATGGAAAGCCTAGTACTTGAGTTATCACTTGGTAATTGTTGAAACTAACAATGTAATCTAAAGGAGAGTGAATAAGTTGTTTCAGAAATTTTGATAAATTTTCATGAAATGTTTCAAGTTGAATTTTGATTGACACAAGGATAGTTTAATAATAGAAGACGCAAATACTTCTACCATATACTTTAAGTTGTTTACCCAGATATTGCAAAACATAGTAGATTAGGATGAGCCTGCGCATTGCCAAGGAAAGACAAACTTTCTAGTATCATTTCGACCCATTAAAAGATTATTATGAAAAAGTAACCTTATTCTTGTTCCTAATTAGCTCAATTTGAGAATATTTGTAAACATTCATCTTTAGTATTTGATATGTTGTGATTATGACGGTGCAACAGAGAAGAGAATACACTTGTCTATTTAACGAAGGTTTCGAAGAAATACAACAATTTCATACTATGGTTATATACCCTAATCGTTAGTAAATCAATTACCTCAGTTAACTGCAAAGAAGTTACAATTTGTTTGAAAGTGAAATTTTGTCTTTTTAGTAAATTGATTTTTCATTTCAACCAAAAGTATAATAAGTTTTCCTTGACCAAATAATGCCTCTTTAGAAATAAAGCATGCGTAAGGTCCTGAGCCCATTCTCTGTTTGATGGTTCTATTTCTACAGTCCGACGTGTAAGATGATTAAAAGTTCATGTGGTTTTTCCAAGGTGCAATATAAAATACTACGAGCTAATATGTTCTTTAGTCCTTCTGCCTATGGTAAGGCGCGCATAACAAAATTTTTGAAATAGAAATTAATTTCTAATTAGAAATTGATTTCTTAATTTCCATTCTCCGAACAAGTTTCTAAGTAAAAAAACGCATTTGATAACGACTTAGAATTTTTATTTATGGAATAGAAATTCGTTTGATGACAAAATAAATTTTCTATTTCTAGGGAGGCTGCAAGCAACAGGTATCCAACGGTGGGCTATCGACAGGCGTTCGACGTCTAACGATTGGCGGCGGTGGGCTGACATTTGGCATCCGGCGATGGGCATCCATTGTCCCACGGCGGGTAGCTAGCGTTCAACGACCGGCGACGAGCAATTGGTGGTGGGTGTCCGGCGGTTGGCAGCGGGCGAACGGTGGGCGGTAATAAGAGTAAACGATGAGAAAATTTTTCATTTTTCATTTTTGTTCCAAAAATAAAAAAGCTATAAATTTTAGTGTTTGATTTTTGCTCCAAAACTATTTTTAGAGTAGAAATATGTTCCAGAAATAGAATAATGAAATTGCATTTACTAAACAGATTTTTATTCCAAATCTGTTTCGGGGAACATTAAAAAAAAAAATAGATACATAAATTTTGTCATTCGCGCCCTTAATTTGCTCCTTTACCATTAGAAAGCAATATTCGTGGGCCAGCAGCCCATAGGCCCAAACAAGCCCACCCCGGACAAATGGGCCTAAGGAACCATTTTTGGGTGGGCCTAAGTAAAGCTGTTTAATTGAAAAGCAGGCTCGACAAATTTGCACATGGATGGAGCAACAAGTTAGGCCTGACCTTGGAGCGCCATCGGCCCGGGGTGATCACCTCTATTCTAGAGTATCTCCTAAAGGTTGGAATTATTCCAGTTCAATTCTCCTTTCTCTTTTGAAAAAGAAGCTGGAAGATCATGTTTTCTCTAACTCCACATTCGCTGCTCGCTCCTAACTTTCCTCTCTAGAGAGCCCGAAGCTGTTGATGCGATTGGAAAAGCGCGTTTCCCCTAAAAAGAAAGCTGATGGAAAGCGAAATGATATGCTCGAATTTTCTGGAGTCCTCTAGATATGTTCTTTGGCTCTTTGTGCTGGTCTCGTGCCTTTTCAAATGCTCAACCTTTTCGGGGTATCCTTTTCAATTGCTTGGATGCCTCCGTGCTTTTTGGCTGATCAATGGAGCCAGAAATGAGAAGGAAAACACACCAAAGCAAATACACTGACGTTACAATGTTATTTCATGGCTCACGTTCCTTGATCGTGACCAAATGCCGGAAGATCTGACCATGAAAACGCTCGAATGCGAGGAACTCGCGAAACAGGGCAACGCAGTAGATGAGTTGGAGCGGGATGTTAAGTAATCCTAAATGATGCTGGTTCTCATTTTATATATGTTGTACATATTCAAGAACCATGTAAAATTGAAATATACATGAATCCGGTTTTTCTCTTCTTGTCTTGTAAACTCACTTTTGATTTTGTAGAAGGGTTTTGAAGGGGATTGGTATTTACCTCACTAGTTACTCGAAATGTTTGGTTTAAGGTGCCAATAAAGTTTTGACTGTCCATTTGATGAACCTGTTATCGTAGTCCCATCATATGTAAGGGGGGAATCCCATGATTGGCATTATACTCGAGTTTACGCCCGTCCTTTGCTTTGCAGACTAGTCAATCTTTCTTAAGACCCGAGATAGACTGGAAACTCGAATCTAAGGCATCTAACGCGGCATTTAAATATTAATAATAAAAGTATTCACAAATAAAGGAATAATTAAAAATCAAAATTAATATTAAAAAATCAATCAAATACTGGGCACAAGAACAGCACATTTGACCACTGATTTTTCTAGGCGGTATTGACATGGTGCTAATGTGTCAGTCCCGTAAGCATTTGCTTTTTTAGTTTTAAAGGAAAGACGAACTTGAAAAATTAAGAAGTATATTAGTTTAAGGACTCAATTATACAAGAAAATATTAAGTTACCTAATCAAAGATTTACAATAGTTCGAGGACCTGCAATACATATATTCCTTTTTTAACTCTAAGTTCAGCTTTTTGAAACTTACTAAAATTGGATTTTAATAGCACGCTTACCGCACGATCTTCTTTAAAATAATGTTTTTTTTCCAGATTTTTTGAGAGCATATAAACGTTATTGTTCGGAGGCTATAAGATTTCTTCCATGAATTTTAACAAATAAAAAAAATGGAGAGAAATTCAAACGTATCTTAAAGTGAAAACAAAATCATCTGTAATTAGATTTGTCAAATGGGTTGGTTGGGTCAAATATGGTCTGACCCAAATAAAGCCATTTAACTAATTTTGATTTATTTCCATGCAGTACAAATCTATGTAGTACAAATCTAGTGAGCCATTTTCGACCCAACACAAATCCAACTTGATTTATATTACTAAAATACTTCTTATTTAATCAAATTTAGAAAAATTTAAACCCAAATTAAAGTAAAAGCATGGAGTAAGTGAGCCAAGGTCAAGAAAGTGAAGAGAGAGTCATATAGAGGTGGGTTTAATCTAAGTAAGTTGTGACCCATTTAACATCCGTATTAAACCCAAGTATGACTCATAAAGTTGGATCTAAACTCATTTATAATTCATTTACCCAATACGATAAACTTATATAACAACTTAACACATTAAATATGAATTAATAAATGCGACAATAATCCATTTTCGACATAGCAATACATGGATTGCATCGTAGCATGTGAAACAAAACATGAAGATCTCGTACCATTGGAAGGGAGGGAGGAAGGGAGAGAGTGAGAGAAAGAGAGAGGGGGCTATTGCTTGTGCTCGATGTATGTCGGCTCGGCTCACACGAACCATAGATTAGGTGTGTTCCACGTGAGGCCCTCTCCATCTGATAATTCATGTGAACGGAGATCTCTTGCACCATGATCATCCAACATTTTCTAGAGAGGGAGAAAGCGGGAGGGGGTTGCGAGGGAAAGCGATTGGCGTCCCATCGAATGGTGGTCCTCTCGTGCACTTGCAATGTGTGGCTAACATGGTGCGGATGCATGTGTGCGTGCGTGCGTGCAGCTCGGAAATTGACAGGGACGCGTGAACTGCTAATGAACCTTCACAGGAAAAAGGCGGATACGCCCACTATTTGCCTGAATCGGGTCGATCTCGGAGCTAAAGTTGCGGAAACCCTAGGTGACTACTGCACACGAGCGCTTTCATTTAATGAAAAGCGCGACGATTCCTCCAGATGTTGTTTTCATAATAGCTGGAGCTTTTTGTTGAGCACCATTATATGACCCCATAAAATAAAATTTTGTTTTGGTTCTTGAGTTACTTACTCTTTCGTGCACCTCATTGTCTTTTGCATTGGACTTTCTAACATTAGTGAAGTATGACGGTTTGTGGTAGTTGAGTGTCGTTAAGATAGATTGAGACAATTCGTTTTCTAACATTAGTGAAGTATGACGGTTTGTCATAGATGAGTGTCGTCAAGATAGATTGAGACAATTCGTTTTGAAAGAGGTAGTTTTTTGAAAGTTGAGTGACATAAAATAGAAGTGCGCCTATGATTGAAAATTGAGATGTGCCATTATGTGAACTTCATCTCTTTATTGGGTAGAAGAACACTAGAAGTCCTAAAAAAATTTGAAGTGCCACTTAAAAAAAAAAAATCACTTAAAAGTGCCAGCGATGAGAAATTTTAACAAAAAATATTATGTGGCTTTTATAATAAAAAAAAATTGTATGACTTCTCATATTATTTAAAAAATTCAATCCACTTGACATTTCCACGTGGTGTGTTTGGTAATGAAATGATCGTTTGTTAACAACAACGGGTACTAAAGTGATCACTTTATACAAAATTTGGCATTCAAACAATCACTTATTACAATTTTTAGACAACATCGTTTAAGGGCTATAGTAGGATTGAGAAATTAACAAAATATAATCATGTTGGATTTTTAGCGAATCGGAATTACCACTCAAGTGATCATAATTTTTTTTTTTAAGTGGCCTTTTAGTAATTCTGAAAAAACTTTTAGCACTAAAGTAATGTCGTACATAAATTTTGACACTTCTAATGTCCTTTTCCCCTCTTTATTGCGTGGTGACTCTTGCGTGTGCTAGAGGTAATTGGATTGAGAAACAGTACACATCTCCATCCAATGTCAACATTGACGACAGGGCGCAACGAAATATGGCTATGCTTATTGAAGAATTCGAAGAATTTGACGGGCACTCAAGAATCTTTTGAATAAGATGACTAATCAGAAGGAGGAGAGAGGATCTCGATCCAGAAGCAAGAGTACGTGTGATTCGACCATGCAAGATAGGTTGTTTGGGAAAATTACCCAAATTAGCCCTAAACTTATTTTATATATGTCAATTTAGTGCTAAATTTTTCAAATTTATCAATTTATTTATAAATCTTTGTACAAAATTCTAATGTAGCCATTTCAGTCAATATTAACTAGAAATAACCAGCACGATAGTCCAATTATTGATAGCCATCTTATGTAACACAACCACATCAGTGATTTCTCACAAAAAATTAACTAGGAGAATATATTAGAATTTTATATAAATATTTCGGACTAAATTGATAAAATTGAAATTTTTATACCTAAATCGATATTCACATAATAAATTTAAAATCTATTGAATAATTTTTTCTCAAGGTTGCGTGGAGATATTGGACACCACGATAATGTCTCTTTTTCAGAGCTTTTCCCCCGTGACCCATGAAATTGACGTAAAAAGTGCGAATGATGAGGAATTGAACGCCATATGGATGGCATAAATATTATGATGATGATGAGGGGGGGAGATAAGTCAAATGGTAATAATTCCATCGGACCGAGATCGAGATGAGACAACGAAAGTCGGTGCGGGGCTAATCGAGTGCGCCATCTGTTGCGCCAATTGGTGGGGAATCGATTGGTCTATTGACCAATTTAATTGTTCTAGACTAGAATTTAAGGCTTTTTCACATGGATCTCTCTCGATGACAGGGGAGCTAATTATGGCATCGAATGCTCAAAAGAGAAGCAGCCTCCCTCGTACGCGAGAGGCTTGGTGATCATCTTCAGCACATAACCTAGGAAAAGACACAGAAACCGGAACCCGAAACCAGCTGTGCAGATCGAGCCCGACCCCGAACCCGACCCGGACCACGTTATGTATGATCAATACCTTGAACATTAAGTTAGTTTGAATAAAGCATACTTAACAAAACCCATTTTCATATTTTCCACCAAATAATTGGGTCTGTTTGTTTTCTCAAGGAAAAAAATTTCCATGTCTAATTGACGAAAAACTTAATCGACCTACAGAAGAACGACTTTCCCTTTAGCAAGAAATGAAAAAAATTTCTTTAAATTATCAAACGAATGAATTTCAATGAAAAATGTTTTTCTTTACCATGAAACTTTCAGCAAAATAAACACATTTTCAATAAAAAAAATTAAATTAAATTAAAAGGCTGTCGATCATGCTTCTGCTTTCATCAATGTCAAAGAACTAGAAATTCGAGGGGCTCGAGAAGCAGCTCCGATCCCCATAACCACACCACGCGGTTGCTCATCCACCACGCTTCCCCCTCAATACTAAAATTTTCAGATTTTTTTCCCAAATAAATCTCAAATCGCAAAATATTTTTCTGTAATTAGAAACATCCATATAATTTCCCCACGCCGCCGCGCATTTCCGGCAGTAATTTCTTTTTCATTATGCAAGAATTCAAATATTTCGTAACTAAATAATTTTGCTCAACCTTTCAAAGTACCAATTTCTGATGCATAGGCAATGCCCGTACCAATCACTAATTAATACAAAAAAAATTCACTACGGTATTTTCTTCCCCTCGAATTGTACCCCAAAAACAGATCAAGTCTATGATAATCGTAATTTTATCGTACCTTCTTCACAAGATACCGTAAAATACAAAATTGGAAAAATATAACTAGAAAAAATATATGGAATTTCCTCTCATTTCGATCGATCAATGTGCATGCGCTTCGCTTCACACCAGAACAAATAAAAAATATTGATTATATTGGAAAAACCCAATTATACTCTCCTACGTATAAATACGCTCCATTATTCCAATAATTGGCAAAAAAAAAACAAAAACCCACATTAAATTCCTACTCAAACTTACACATGAAAAAGGAAATAAATATATTCAGAATTTTCGAGTGAAAAGAAAAACTGAACTCTGTTTGGCCTTCTCTGTGCTCCGCTTCAGCCCCTGCAGCGCGTGATCCTGCTGCACGCCCGGGAGTACGGATTCGCCGGCGCGCCGGGGCGGCAGTTGTAGTACGACGCCCCGCGCCGGGAGCAGGGGACCACGTTCCGCCGCAGCGCGCCGTAGCTGATGTAGCGCCTCCCCGCCAGGATGCGCCGGTTGGTCTCCGAGTCCATGGCCAGCTCCTCCCCCCACTCCCACTCCCCTCCGCCGCCCCCGGCGGCCAGGCACTCGGCGATCGTGCCCCGGCACTCGCCGCCGCCCGGGTACGGCATGACGGCTGCGGCGGCGAAGTCGAGGGCCGAGGAGGAGGAGGACGCGGCCGGCGCGGGGGCGGACAGGGCGAGGAAGACGAAGGCGACGAGGAGGGCTTGGAAGAGCTGGCCGAAGCCGGCGGTTCTCCTCATCTTTTCCGGTGAATTTCGCCGGTGGTTTTGTGGGTTGAAGACGGAGGAGAGAAACAGGGGAAAGATGAGAGAGAGAGAGATGGTGGTGGTGGAAGGGACTGTGGGAATATAAATAAAAGGCGACAGATGGTGTACAGGTGCCCCTGGGATAAGGCCTTATTTACAAGTGTACCACGCTTTGACTTTATTGTGATCCCCCCTTTCCTTTTTTTTTTTTTTTTTGCTTTTCTTTTTGCTTTTGTTTTCGTCTTTCTCTTTTTCTTCCCTCCCAGCTCATTTGAAAAGGATTGACGTTATAATTACGCCATATTTCGCGTTACATTGGAAATATGAATACATTTTAAATTATGAAAGTGTGTTTATTAAATTGCTTTAACAAGTGGCTAATGAACATTCGGGATTCTTCTTTATTCGATAACGTATGTTTAAAACTATAATACCTCGATAATGGGTGAGATAAATTTTTTAATAGTTATTGTAAGCTATTGCGATTAGGGGATACTGTCATTGCAAGAAATCTGTACAGCACCTCATAAAAGCTGTACTATTCATATTCACGGAAGCTATTATGAGAAAATGGCATCGAACGGGCTTTAAACATCTAGAAATATATCAGCCTACTTTCTTTTTTTTTTTTTTTTTTTTTTTTTTTTGTGTGACAACTTTGTTTTGTTTTGATATCTTGTAGATGGAAAATAAGTGTTTATACAAAATAGGCATCATAAAAAGACTAGATAGATCCTTCATCAATTGAAGCACATGGTTCAACATTGGTGGGATGCACGCCGATGATGATTGTGTTTTGGCTATGGTAGGCATGCAATTCAATTATGTCTCTCTACACACCGAAAAAAAAAAAAAGATTTGTTTGTCAACTTCAAAAGAAATAAAGATACAAATGATTCCTAAATTTAGTCGGAATTATATTGAATATATACTAAACAATCATGGACCACATTAAACAAATAAAAAATTCACGAATCACTTTGCACATTTTGTTAAAGTTCAGAGATTATATTGAGTAAATTGAAAATCCATGAATCATATTACTTATTTGGTCAAAGTTTAAGGACCGTTTATATCGTTTTCCCACTTAAAAAATAAGGGCATGCTTTACTTCTTGGCAGAAGATATAAACAATGTGATGACTATCTCCTAAAGCTTTTGCTTTTAACCTTTTTTTAGTAAATATATTACCTCAGTTGTAAGTAAACAAGAGACGATGAATTTGGCAAAAAACCAACCAAAAGATCTAAAAAATTGGGAGAGAGGGTTCTTTAAAAATAATTCCGAGCTTTTGTTGAAGGATGCCGGAATAAATCTCTTGAAAAAGTTGTTTTCTTTACGTACCATGTTAGTAGCACAAAGACTTTTCCTTTTCAACTTTGGAATCCGATACTCAAATAGAAAAATTTCCCCACCATTTCACAATACCAAAAGTAACACATCATTGTCAGCCTGGAACGACAATCCCAACCCAAAGCCTAAAGATTCAAACACGTAAAATCAAAACCAAATCGCTATGTAAAATACGCGTTGGATCGGACACGTGATTCGATCTTAATATCGCGGGGAGCCCGGCTTTTTCGTCCACCGAGAACGAAATTTATGCATCGGGACAAAGAAGGGAAATAGTACAAGGAGGCCAGATATTAGACAGCCAATGTGAGGAATGGACCACCTTTGAAAGGGATCCGCAATTTAAACTATAAGAGAACCCGACACTAATGAGTGAAGCCGACAGCTCCTCTTATGATTTTAAGACGCGGTGTGGGGGCCCAGGTTGGTCGATCGGAAGGGCCCGAGCGGCGAAAAGCGGGCCGTCGATGGCGACAACCGCGTTTTCCTGGCCTCATGATAACCCTCGGATTTTTTTTTATCCGGTGGAAATTGACAGCGGGGGACCTGTTTGCGCGACAGATGTCCTAAATCTCGTGTACAAAATATGATCGAAGTTGTGAATCTTTCCCACCGAGTACAGTATGGTCCTTTCGACGAACGATACCTCAAATCGCTTACACATCGCTCGAAAAAAGAGCCTTTGCGGTGTCCTCGATCCAATTGAAATGCTCATGCCTTGAAAATTTTATTTTTCGATAATGGTGCATGATTTAATTCAATCAATTGAAACGTTCATCACTTTTTATATTTCACTTGATTTAAATCTTGCGATGGATACACTTTTGTCTTGTTTTGTTAGCCAGTAACAATTGAAACTCTCACAGCATATAGCTTTTGGCGCATAGATTTATATACAATATTTTTGTAAATTTTTAAAATCTGAAGAATACTTTGAATTTTGATGGGAAATAAAAAGTTAATTAGGGGTTTTTAGCAGTTAGTTTGTGCTTTTATTTGAAACATCATGCTTAGGGCTTTTGGCGCTTAGAGTTTGGATTCATTCTACATTTTGGAATCTTGGACCTACCGGTCGCGTGGCAATGTTTGTTGGTTTCCATTTGTGTTGTAGCCGGCGAATTAACTTGCACAAGAATAATATCACACACATAATGTTGTTGGTTTATATTTTTCTTTTTACTTTGGCTGATTTGGTTGTCTGTTTTATTTTTCTTGCTTTTCTTTCATTTTAAAGAGCTTTTTTTCCCCCTAATCTAGTCTAGATCCCGAAACTTCTCTCTCCCATTTTGGGGAGGTTTCTATTTCCATCTAGTTTAGATTTGGGGCTTTTTGCATGGTTGTTTTCAAGGTTTTGCTTTTCTTCGGATTTTGTTGGCGAACAGATCTAGTTTCAAAGAGGACCAAAATAGTTTTGTGAAGGTTTTGCTCCCACAGGTATTAATCCGTGTTTGTTCAACGTTGTGACTCTAAATAATGACGATGTTGGAGACGCACTACCGAAAGGCAAAGCTATCATAACTAATGGAAATCTCGGTGTGGGCTTATTACCAAAGACTGATTTGGCGATTGGGTACTGATTTTCTTTTTGAAGAAGTTATAGATCTGCTCTTTAGGTGTGGCCTCTTACTTTGTTCTAACGATTAATCTTGTTATTTGTAACTTGTTTTGTTTTGAAGCTCTTTAGAATTTGTATTGGTTTGCGGTTGAGCAACGTTTTTCTCTCTTCTATCATTGAGGAAGTGAATGAAATGTTACTTAAAAGAAAAAAAAAAAAAAAAAACAGATATAGTATGAATTTACTTGAGGTGAAAAAGTTAAGAAATATATTTTAAAAAATATGAAAAAAAAGAAATAAAAGAAAATAAGAAGACTTAATACACCTCGATCTCAATGAGTGCTGTAACTATGCTTATCGTTTCATTATTTTTTTCAGAGTTAAACGTGTTCCAAAGTGAAGAAATTATGACTTCATGCTTCGTTTATTTCTTGGAAGATTTGAAATTTTTGGAAGATATTTTTTTATTTTCTAGAAATGTGGCAATATCTTCTGCTATTTAATTAAAATCTGAAAATAATTTTGGAATTATTTTCCATCCTTTGGAAAGGAGAACATGCTTTTTTATTTTTCTTATTTTCCTAAAGAGACATAAACTATTGTGCAATATAAAGGATACACATGTTTTATGATCAAACTTTCAAATCAAGGTTGATCGAATTAATTTTTCTATGACATTGATAATATTATAAATTATAAATAATTCATTTTTTTCCTCTAATGGTTTTTTAGTGACATTTCTCTTTCCTCGAGGTTCAGATAAGCACCGTAATAGAAAAAACTGAAATTATTTTACTTTTCATATGTTGTGTGATAGAAGCAAACTTTTGTTGTTCTATCTTCCCCATATGATGTATGCTAAGTATTTAAGTAGACCCCTTCTCTCTCTGTTTTTTTTTTTTTCCAAGTCCCGTTCTCTCTCTCTTTCTTTCTATGTTTTTTTTTTTTTTTCTTTTTTGGTGACGGTGTTCTTCACGTACGCATTTTCTTTTGATTTTTCACCTAAGGCATAACTTGTCCACTTATTCAGTATACAATGAGGCGAGACCTGAAAATTTTCAACATTTTGGAGCACGTTTAATGAATGACAACGAAGGAACCCATCGTACACGAACGAGCGACTTAAGCAAGTGATTCTTGTTTTTCGCATCCCGTTCGACCACGAAGTGTTCATGTTGTTTGAAATCTTCGACTTTAAAGATGGAAACTATAACAAGTTCATCTCTTGTCCAATAGACTAGGGCCCGGTCGCTATGATCTTGGACCAAGGTGAGTGCTTGGCTTAAGCGTTGGGGACTAGGGCTTGACTTTAGGGGACTTGGGCTCAATCGCCGGGGTCCCCAAGCATGGACACAGGGGTTTCGGTGGTAGGAGCCTAAGGCCCTGTTTGTTTGTGTTCTTTTCTTCTGGTCATGAACACAATTTCTCATTTTTTGTTTTGGGGAACAAAAAAAGAATAGAAATGCGTTTGTTTGCGTTTTTGTTCCAAATCTATTTTTTTGTTTTCGGGACAAATTTGGAATGAAAACAAAACAAAAAAACTTATTTCTTGTTCTCGGAATGCTTCCGAGAAACAATTTTTCAATCTCCTATTTTTTTCTTCTCTTTCTTTTCTTCTTCTTTTTTCTTTGGCTAGTCACCGGCCACGCTCCAACGAGGTCGCCCACCCTCGACGGCCGGTCACCGGCCATGGCCGAAGCCGGCGACCGGCCAAAAGGAAGAAAAAAGAAAAAAAGGAAAAAGGAAAAATAAAATAAAATATTAAAAAATTAAAAGTAACAAAAAATTATACAAGTTTACCAAACGTGTTTCTGTTTTTTTTTTTTCTATTATAGGAACAAATTTACTAAACGCGTTTTCTATTCAAAAATTGTTCGTTCCCTAGAACAATTTTTGAACAAAACGTTATCAAACGCACCCTAAATTTCTTGTACTTATGCTGGGAAACTAAGCATGAGTGCTAAAGATGAGTGACGATGCATTTGGTAACTATTCTGTTCCTGAAAATAATTTTTGATCAGAAATTATTATTTTTTATTTTGTCCTCGATAAAAAATTATAAGCATTTGAAAGTGTTTGATAACTGTCCAAATTATTTATTCTAGGGATAGAATTGCGTTTGGCACCGTCCTAAAAATTTCTAATCCAAACCATTTTTTTTCTAATTTTTTAATAATCATATTACTTTTTTATTTTCTTTTATCTTCTTTCTTAGCTAGTCGTCGGCCTTGTGATAATTGACGACCGGCCAGATGAGGGTCAGCGACCTCGCCGAAGGGTCGCCAGCCCTAAGTGAGGCCATGTCTCATCGACCAGGCCTCGTCAACAATTGGGCAAGGCGGAGCTCGCCCAACCATCGGCGGGGCTTGACCTCACCAAGCCACGGTAAGGCTGACCTCGCCCAACCCAACTAGGGTTCGGCCGAGCCTCGCTTGGCCAGGCGAGGCTCGCTAGTGGCCAAAGGAGGCTTGGGTGAGGCTTGCTGATGGCTGGGTGAGCTCATTGGAGCTTGCCCAACCGATTGCCAATGACCGATGGCAGTGGACGGCGGTGGCGGTGACGGTGGAAGAAGAAGAGAAAAGGAAGAAAAACAAGAAGGAAAGAAGAAGAGAAAAGAAAAATTTCGGTTAACTTGATTCTGGAATTGTTTCCGAGAACAAAGAATCAATTTTTTTTTTTTAAATCTCAATTCTACTTCAAATCTACCCTCGGGAATAAATTTGTTCCAAAGAACAAAAAAATTACCAAATGGATTTATGTTCCAAATCTACACCTGAGAACAAAAGAACAAAATCAAATATTATTTGATTGGTTGCCAAACACGCCCTAATTGAGCACGGCCATTGAGACTTGACATGAGTGCCGAAGTCTTGGGCTCGTCATCAAGGCACTTGGGCCCAACTTCGATGGACCAAGGCTTGAACATAAGAGTTGAGTATCCAAGTCTGCCTTGGCCTCAGGACTCGAGCACAGGCATCGGGGTCCCATGCCCAAGCATCAAGGTTTTAGGTCTAAGAACCGAAGTTTAATCATGCTTTAAAAAATAATTTCTAAGTTTTAAAAGAAGAAATCATTTCTTCTATTTTTAACGTAGGATTTCCGTTTATAATTTTCTTAAGCAATCCAATGTTGGAAAACGAGGAAAAAAATTTCCAATAGTAAATTTTCTGCAAAACAACGGTAATCTTCAGATCCTCTTTTTCGGGCTACAACTCTTCTAGCAATGAATACATCCCATATATCTTGGAACTACTCCTGCAATGAATCAAGACAAAAACAAATGGGCGGCACTATTTTCACATCCGTTTTAACTAACACACGTCATTTTTATGTTAACTAACCGAATTACTTTCAGATCAAAAGATTGGTTTAGTATTTATAATAAAAATTACCCGTTTCTCTGAATTGGTCATGCTAATTCTATCCCTAAATTGGCTTCATCCTCTTCGTAATGAAGTAAAATGGCAAAAGGGCCCAAGCATTGATGTTGTTCATCTTCTTTCTTTGTTCTCTAGCTTCTCCCTTGTTCATCAATTTTTTTTGGGTAAAGGTTTGTAAAAAAAAATTAACTAATTTTGGCTTATGGCATATGCTTTCTTTCATTTCTTTTATTCTTAGTAGAGTTTGAACTAATGATGGCGGGAGAGTGAATCATTTTACAGCACATTTGAAGTATTCAAGTAGATTTATATCTAAGAGTTGATTGATTTTTACCTAATCTTTTTCATTCATCTTAGATCCATGATGAAACTTTACTGTCCCCTTGAAAAACTATCTTTTGAGAATCTTTATTATTAGCAAGTACGCTTTGCACACAAGCAAATTTCATTTATCACGACACTAACGGTCACAGTTAACTCATCACTATTGAGATCCTCATGGCAATCATGTTACTCCGCCAACAAGTTGCTTCCACTCTTACAACACTCAAATTGTTGGCCAAGTTCATCATCTTTATGAACACCATATTTGCGCTGTGCCATCATACGTGCAAATCCAGAGCCACTGTTTGGTCGGCCAAATCACCCTGACCAACACTTTGCTTTTGGACCAAGCCACGAATCACTAGTTACCACTGCTGGGTTTTCCATTGATTTCAATTAGTTGATTACAATTGATAAAGGTTGTCACCGAGACCTCCAAAACCTTAGTCCTAGGTCGATATGAGGTCAAACTCCTCAAACAACCTCTGTCCGAGTAATCATGGCAATATACGCCTAGAGCTTGAAGCACTGAGAAGTGACGGTAGAGGGCAGAGGGGGGAGAGAGAGAGATTTGAGGGCGAAAATGTGAGCTGGGTGGAGGCAAGTGACAATCGATGTGTGACAGCAACAATGTGCGCAGGCTAGCAATGATGGTGCCGTGCGATAGAGAGGCGAGTCTAAGTTGGCTAAGGGTCTATTTGTTTGTGTTCCTCGTTTCTGTTTTTGAGCAAAATTTTTTTTTTTTGTTAACAAAAAAAAAAGAGCGAAACGCGTTTGTTTGCGTTTTTGTTCCAAATCTATTTTTTTGTTAAACAAAAAAAAAAAACAAACAAAGCAAAAAAAAAAACTTGTTTCTCGTTTCGAACAACTTTTTAACAAATTTTCTCTCTCCACTCTTCTCTTCTTCTTCTTCTTCTTCTTCTTCTTCTTCTTCTTCTTCTTTTCTTCTTCTTTTTCTTTGGCCGGTCGCCGGCCTCGGCCATGGCCGGCGACCGGCCGTCGGGGCCGGCGACGCCGTCGAGGGCCGGCGACCTCGCCCGAGCGTCGCCGGCCCGGCGAGGCTCGGCGAGCGTCCGCCGGTGGGCCGGGCGAGCTCGGCCTCGCCGGATCTGGCGAGCCCGAGCTCGCCGAGCCTCGAGGCGCGGGGCGAGGCTGGGCGAGCTCGGGCTCGCCCGGATCCGGCGAGCTCGGGCTCGCCCGGCCACCGCGAGGCCGAGCCTCGCCCAACCACGGCGAGGCTCGGCCTCGCCGGGGCCGGCGAGCCTCGCCGTGGCCGGGCGAGGCCGCCGGCCGTCGTCGGCCGGTCGCCGGCCTAGGCCATGGCGCGGCCGGCCAAAAGAAGAAAAAAAAAGAAAAAGAAAAAAAAAAGAAAAATAAAATAAAAATATTAAAAAATTAAAAGAAACAAAAAAAGAACACAAATTTACCAAACATGTTTACGTTTTTTTTTATTTCGGAACATGTTTACCAAACGCGTTTTTTGTTCAAAACGTTCAGGAACAGAAATAGTTTTTTCTATTTCTGTTCCCCTAACAAAAAAGAGAAACACAAACAAACGCACTAAGTGATTGAGAAAGGTCACAAGCGTACTTTAGTCATCTTGTGAATGGAAACAATTTGAGGGTGGCATTAGCGTGATATACTGAACATCCCACGGAATTTGTGTCATCTTAGTCTTTTAAATTGTATTAAAATGCTGTTTCAGTTGGGGCATTTTGTTTAATCGGTTATTAGGGCTGTGCATGACAACGCTTCTTGGCTGGGGAAGAGTTTTTTTTTTTTTTTTAGAAATAGTTATTTTCTATTTTTATTTCAGGGAACAATTTCTGAGTAAAAAAACGCGTTTGATAACTACACAAAATTTCTACTCTTGAAATAGAAAAAGAATAGAAATGCGTTTGGTACGAAACAATTTCTTTATTGTATTTATTTATTTTTTATTCTTGCTCACGGATCGCCGACCGCCGACCATTGCCTGTTGCCGCCCCTACATGACCGCCGGCCGATGGGCTGTACGGCGGTGGTTGGCGGTCGTGCAGCGGCGGCGGCGGGTGGCGGGCGATGAGCAGTGGCGGCAGTGGCGGGCGGCGGCAGTGGGTAGCGAGCGGTGGGCGGTGGGTGGTGGCTTCGGGCGGTTGGAGGTAGTCGCGGCAAGAGAGAGGAACAAAAGAAAAATAAAAAAGAAAATTGGCTTATTTCTAGAAATTGTTCCCGGGAACAAGAAGCAACTTTTTTTTTGTTTTTCGTTTCTGCTCCAAATCTATTCTCGGGCTAACTTTTTATTAGGAAACAGAAAAACAACTTGATGTTACCGAACGGATTTCTGTTCTTTTTTTTATTCTAGAAAATAAAAGAACAGAAATTCGGAGGAACAGAAACGTTGCCATGCACTACCCAGATGTCAGACGGTGAGTTTCCAATCCGGGTATCCTACATGGAAATGCATAATGATGAGATTAATGACATTCTTGCACTAGAGGGCCAAAAATTGCAGACACATGAAAGCTTGGAGGTGTGGAGCAATTTCAGGCTTTTAGGGTTGGATTAGTCTAGATAAGTTCTTTCAAAAAATTGAATAACCATACTGTTTTCCTGTTCTCTTATTTTGTAGAGAGGCATTTTTGTTGCAGGCGTTAAAAAGAAACTGTGCACAATTAGAATCAAGTGCTTTTAAGCTTCTAGTATTAGGCAAAGGTAGAGGTGATCACTTCTTGATCCGATTCCACCATGGAACCAGACCGAACGGGTTCCCAAAAATTGGAACTGGGGACCGGACCGGTTAATCCTAAGATCGGGAATTGGACCAAACCATCGGTCTAGTTTGGTCCAATGGAACCAATTACTCATTTTTTTCCTACTACTTGGAATCAAATCGAGATAGTGTTTAGTTCATATTTTACTAATTTTTTAAAATAAAAAAACATATTTAGTCGATCCAGTCCGATTCTCTCTAAGAACATTATATTGTTTGGACATTGGTTTCACTTTTAGGAAATGGGGACTGGATCAAACTGTCCAATCCAATTCGATCTGGGCGGTTCCCGATTCGGATGGTCTATTTTGCACACCCTTAGGCAAAGGTTTGTCTAAAAACACTAAAAAAAATTCATTTCTTCCATTTATTTAAGATTCTACTAGTATAAAAAATAAGCATGGTTTCTTATTGTCAATAGACACTTTGGCGAAACTAACATGAACATTTAGATTAGTCGATCTCACATGATATTTAAAATGATACATCCCACTAATCAAAATAAAGGTTTTTCCAACCATTTTCACTTTTCTTGGATTTATTCATCATTCTAAGATCAAGGGCTATGCGTGTCTGGTCATCGAAAGCATAAGGAAACACACAATTATAAGTTGTGAGTACTCAACCTCTCATACTATTCAAGTCTTAGTCTTAGGCTCTACTACTTTTCCTAGTGAATCTAAGATGAATTGTCTAAATCATTCGATAACTATTACTACTAACTATTTTTGTTTGGGATATAGAACTTGATAGATTTATCTCGCTCTGAGCTTATTGTGAAAACTAGAGTTGGTCTAGTACGCCTAAAGGAAGAACAATAGTAAGACGGTCTAGCTCAAATTGGTACGATTTTAGGTAGATGCGGCACAACTAAACTTTTGTAGTAAGAAAGTTACTTCATTCCCAAGAAGCTTTGGGCCCCAAATATCCTAAGGCAGATGCAAATATCATTTGGCAAATTTTTTTAGAAAGTATTATGAATATATAACAAAAAGTTCATGATCAATTGTTACAAAAACGCAATTCGACTGCAAAAAAAAATGTTATTTGGGATTTGCCAATTTTTGGAAATTGGAACAACCTGACGGCCACCATCTATTCTCTTTGAATTAAATTGCTAAGAATTAAGTTCTCCATTGTTGAATACTGTTCTATTACGTTTGCTGCCTTGACATTATCATTCTTCATGGCCAACAATTGAAATTCAAACTCAATGAAAATGGACTGGCCGGGCCGAATCATAGAACACCACGTGTCAGGCATCGTATTGACTCTTCTGCTTCCGGCTGCGCAGCCGGAGAACGCTTTTTGAGAGATGAAAACAGCGATGGAGCCGCCGGTCAATCGGAGCAACCTCGGTTCGAGAGCCGCAACTCGCCGGAAGACATGGATTCGCGCCCCACGAAGCTCGATTACTACGCCGACATGCGGAGCCTCGTCTCCGAGTCCACGGTCGTCTCCTTTCTCAAGGTCAGTCGCTCCCCATTTCTCCTCGCCTCCGAGAAACCCGAGAGAGAAACCGGCCGTGTAGTTCGGTGCATTTCGATCCCGCGCTTCGATTCTGCTTTCCGTGCGTCGTTTCTCGCGGAGTCGCTACATGGGTATTCGTGTTTTGACTGATCGGTGTTGAAGTTGACTGCTTTTTTTTCTGTCTATTTCGTTTTGGGAAGGGTGGTGATGATGGTAGGAGTGCTTTGATACTGGAGTCTACGATCTTCCATCCTCAAGGCGGCGGGCAGCCGGCGGATACCGGGTTTATCACGGTCGGGGACGGGGAGGCGAAGTTTGCTGTGGAAGATGTCCGGTCGAGAGATGGAATTGTACGAGCCGAAGGCGTTTTCGTCTTGTTAAGCTTGTCGAATGCCATTTTTTTGTGTGTTTTCTTCGTATTAATCGAGTTTGACGTCGGTTGAGTTGCTTGCCCTCTTCTAGGTTTATCATTATGGTCACGTTGAGAATTTGGCTGGGGATGGTGTGGTGGAATTTGAGACAGGAAAGGCGGTTCGCTTGCGCGTGGATGAATCTAGGCGCAAGCTCAACTCCCGGTATCTTCAAACGAGGAAATTTCAATGAGATAGTCTTGATGATCAGTGATTTTTCTTTCCTTAATCATATGTTCCAATATGCTTGCGAAACATATTATATTTGCTGTGTGACATAACTTTGTCCGCATATAGTTTTTTCCGCATCAAAAAAACCACTTGCGTTGGGTTTCAATATGCCATATTCTGTCCTTAAATTGAATCCAAACCAAAAGAGTTTCATACTTGTCATGCTCATTTAATCATTGCTTTCAGTGCATGGTTGCATCACTGAAGTTTACATGATACTGAATCAAAGTTAAATTCTACTATCTGCAGCAATCTCTCAGTTAATTTTCTGGGATTTACTGTGGTGCTGTTCTGCTGTTATAATGCGGTCTATTTAAATGATCTGTTGTCTTAAGCAGGTTGCATTCAGCTGGGCATTTACTGGACATATGTATGAAGAATGTGGGACTTGGTTTGGAGCCGGGCAAGGGTTACCATTTCCCAGATGGGTATGATCTATGAATTAATTTAGTTGCATTGCATATACCTAAAATCGAATGATAGAGATGTAAAGCCTTCAACGATTCAGTTATTATGTGAGGATACTACATAGTTTAAGCAAGGCAGTCATCATTTCCTCAATGTGTATTACCTTGAACTCGATTTGATGTTATATGTGCATTGTGTGAATTTGAGAATAATCACAATAAGACTTCTTAAAATTTTTGGCCGAGTGCAGTTAAATTTAAAGCTTTTCATTTGTTCAATTAAGTCCTCAAACCTTTGGCAAATGTTTGTTAAAGTCATTCTATTCAAATCTGTCAGTTTTACTATACGTGGCAGTGTACTCACGCGTAGGATTTCCAAAAAAGTTAAATGACTAATTTAACAAAGGACTTATTTGATCTTTGGATAAAAGTTTTGGGAGTTATGTGCCCCAAAGAAAAGTCCTAGGATTTATTTGCATGAAAGAAAAGTTCTAGCATGCAATTGCACTTTGGACATAAGTTTTAAGACTCAATGGACTTATCCAAAGAGTCATTGGCTAAAACAGAAAGCTCATCCAAAGAGTTGGAGTTAAGGATTTGTAACTGGTGCAGTTTACTTAGATTATGCTTACTAGGTATCATATTGTTGCTCGTAATACTTGGAGGATTAAACTTGAACTATCACTTCTGATCAGTCTTCAAATTTCTGGATATGGCATTTTCATATGTTGTTTTGGCTATTTGGGTATTGGAATAGGGACCATCGATCATTATCTTTGCCAGGCCATTCATATTGTTGAAATGCATGATCTTGCTAAAAAGGCGAAAGTTAGGTGTATGGGCCTATATATTATTTTGCTTCTTGAGACTTCCATATGGATGTCCCAGAAGTAGTTTGGAAAGCTTCTTGTTTCTGCTGGATGCGTGAAACGATCTTTAAGTTATTTTTTTTTCCTGGCCATTTGTTGAATATGAGCCCATATATTGTTTTACTCCTTGGAGACGTGTAGATTTTCCAGAAGTAGTGTTCTCAGTACAAGTAAAGCTTCTTGTTTCGACTGGGTGCCTGGAGCTTTTTTTTAAATAGAATTTTTTTCCAGACCATTCGTGGAATATAAAGGCGTTATTCCGCCAAGTGAAATATCTAACAAGCTGAAGGAATGGGAGACAGAAGCTAATGCATTGATATCTAAAGGAGGGGAAGTAAGAGGCTACTTTACTTTTCCTTGTGTTGAAAAATATAGACTTTTAATGGTTAGTAGTGTTGCTTCATATGAAAATCTTACTCATTGCATGATTCCTTGCAGGTTTCTGTTGCGGTATTACCTTATGACAAAGCTTTAGAGCAATGTGGCGGTTTCCTTCCTGATTATATTCCCAAGGTCAGGAGTTCATATACAACAACTATCGCCCCTCCTGCCTTTTGCTCAGATATCTTCCTGCATTGTTAAGCTTTATGCTTTGTGATAAGAGCAAGGTTTCCAAAATGGGATGAGACCACGCGTCTCAATTGGTGGAACTAGTCCTCGATCTGCTACTCTGCTTATGTACACAGATGATATTGTACAAAACATATTACAATGGGCATTGACCCAGTTCAACTAGATGAACTGGTGAATCTGGTTTGACCATTCTAGGGCTTTTTTGATTGGTGCTAGGGCTTTTTTGATTGGTGAAAGTGATATGCAAAAATCAGGGGCAAATCCAGCAGCCAAACTTCTTCATGCAATGGTTATAAAGGGGTCTACTCATTACCGGTGACCCCATCGATACCTATAAGAAAAAGTTGAGTCTATTCATCTGAAGAGTAAAGTAGTTACTCCCACTGGAAAAATTTGAAGATGGTGCTGATGGGAATCAATCTTGGTGCCCCCCTTAACAAGTGTGATTCCCTGCCATTCCTTCTGGCCAGCATTTGTTTGCCTACTTGTCTAACATCTGAAAATGGAATTATCAGTTTAGCTGGTTAAACTGTGAATTGACTGGCTTTACACTTCTCCAGCGTTTGATAACATTATTTAAAAGTAGTGTGGTGCCTACTGCCAGTTTTCTATTTTCCGCTCAAACTATTAAATATTCATATAAATGTCTTGATAATCTGTTGGCACACCCGTTTACTGGGAATGAGAATAGTCAAATGAGGATGAGATGTTTCATTCCTGTTCATTTGGTGTTTGGTGACTTGGAATAACATGGAAAGAAATGGATATTGAGAAAGAGATGTTCTTACCACATTCTGATTAATGCGGGGGAAAGGTGTGAATGAATTTAAAGCAATTGCTGACTTAATGAAAAATAGAAATTCCATAGTGAAATATTTATGGCGTATCATCAACTAAATCAAGAAGTATGGCATGATATCTCTCTTCTTTCTTATATTTTTATTTTTTATTTTTTATAATTCTCTGTGGCAATTTTCGAACTAAAATTGTATTAAATGGTTATTTGTTATGGTAAGTTTTGGTCATGTTTCCAATCATAAAAACCTAAACTCCAATTCCATGGTCTTACGAAGCATGATAGTTTAAGCACTATTTACAATTCAGATTACCAAATTTATATTCTGATTCTTTTTACTTCATTTTAATTGTTTCTTTCCAACTAACCAAACGAGCAAAGCTCCAAAAGATAATGTGGATGTCATTGAATTTATGGTTTCCAGTGGCTAATTGTAGATGCATGTTGCATAAAGTATTGTACATAACTTGTCTTGTTTGCCCATATGGTTACTGGTAGTTTCCATCGTATATATGCAGAGCATTTAATGTAACCAATGTATTGCACGTATTGCAGGAAAGCACTCCTCGCATTGTGAAAATGGGAAGTAATCCGGGTTGTCCATGTGGTGGTACCCATGTTAATAATCTATCAGAGATAATTAGCATGAAGGCAAGTATTCAGCTGCACATTTTCTGAATAATAACTATGCGATTGATAGTATCTGATTTATTTACCTTATTACTTCACAACTGAAAAGAAGAGGACAATGGGAGTATACCCCCTCAAAGTCTTGTATGACACTAGAAAAACTAGGAGAATCAAGTCCAATGTCTCTTCTTGTTTTAACTTTGTCGGTTTCGGTTATGTTGTGTTTCAATGTTTCCTGGCCTTCTGTGCACTAAGGCGCTTCAATATTTGTTCAGGTCTCCCAAATTCGCACGAAGAAAGGCATGACAAAAGTCTCCTATACCGTTGGGTGATTGTGGTCCTAATTAACTCTTGTGTCAAATGTATGGTGGCTTGATTTTTAGAACAGACATTCAAAATCACATTGAGCCTATAGTTAGGCATGCCCCATCATTGGTCCTTGGTGAGCATTCTCTGAATTTGGACTAAGGTAACTGCCTGTGCAAGTAATAGTTCGACATTTTGTTAGTATATGGAGGTTCCATCGTTACATCTCTCTCTCTCTCTCTCTCTCTCTCTCTCTCTCTCTCTTAGCCAAGCTCTTTAAGTTGTCGTTAATGGTGGTGCTTCTGGGAACTTAAAGAACGATGAGATGATAAGCTCTTTATCGCCCTGTCGCATTAGGCAAGTTCTGGATCTGTTAGGCTGAGAACGGGATGTTATGCCATTTGGTGGCTGTGAGCTCCTGTAGTTACTAGTGATTGTCATCGTATTGTTCATGCGTCATGAAAGCAGATTAGCTGTGAATTTACGAACTAGCTTGTCTTCTCGTCTCTTCCCGGCCTGTCTGAAAGCTACTCTTCTGTCGGGATTCTCCTTCTCAATACCAACTCGTGATTCTTTGTTCCCCTCGAGATTGTGATGCTGATCTATGCCCAAATCATATTCCTGGGGGGATGTCACCTGAGATTTGCGTCGCAGATCCCGTGAAGCACCGTGAAATAGATATTTAGTTGATGCTGCAGTTTCGGCTCCTATCGACATTGATTGTGTTTTGGAGTATTCCTACTGAACGGTAGTTTAACGTCTGTGTCGATTTGTTGTGTGAGCTTGTTCTGGTGGCGATGAAACAGGACAACGCAGCGCCGATGCGAGCATCAGCCTCTTCGGAAAATCGGGTGTACGACCGAACGTGCGGCAGTCCTGAGAGATGCACTGTGGTCCATGTATCAATTGCTTGGGGGAGATCATTTGGGGCTCCATTCTTCTCCTGAGTCGTCCAGCCCCACTCACTTTTACTAGCCTATCTTCATGTGGATAAGTTTCTCAGAAAATAAGTTGTAGAAGAACAACCCAAGTGCCAAAACTTGGCACGGAGGGACACTTAAGTGCCAAAACTTCGGAAATGTATACTTAAATGCCAGGAGTAAGGTGGAACACTTAAGTGTTACTTCGGTCAAAATTCGGCCAAATTGCTGACGTGGCAATTTTCCGGCGAGTTGAGTGCGAAACGACGTCGTTTTGCTTGCTGACGTGGCGAGAAAATGCAAAAATGACACCGTTTTGTGTCGACGTGTAAATAATTAATAT
This sequence comes from Eucalyptus curtisii, assembly GCA_017140595.1. Lineage (NCBI taxonomy): Eukaryota > Viridiplantae > Streptophyta > Magnoliopsida > Myrtales > Myrtaceae > Eucalyptus > Eucalyptus curtisii. Next base: position 12,482,809 of record CM029495.1, on the reverse strand, counting down.
AAAAATTAATTTAATTAAATTTAAACTTAATTTTATTTAAAATATTCTAAAAATAAAAAACTTAAAATTAAAAATCCTAAAAAATAAAAAACTTAAAATTGGACAACCTAAAAATAAAAAAAAAAAATTAAAATTGAAAAACCTAAAAAATAAAAAAAATTAAAATTAAAAAACCTAAAAAATAAAAACTTAAAATTAAAAAACCTAAAAAATAAAAATAACTTAAAATTGAAAAACCTAAAAAATAAAAACCTTAAAATTGAAAAACCTAAGAAATAAAAAACTTATAATTAAAAAACCTAAAAAATAAAAAACTTAAAAATAAAAAAAAACCTAAAAAATAAAAAAACTTAAAATTAAAAAAACCTAAAAAATAAAAAAACTTAAAATTAAAAAAACCTAAAAAATAAAAAACTTAAAATAAAAAGCCTAAAAAATAAAAAAAATTATAATTAAAAAACCTAAAATTTAAAAACCTAAAATTAAAAAAAAAAAAAAAGAGCTCAGCCCTTAGCCACCCCCTTCAGCTCCTCCCTCCCCCCCCCTTTTTTTTTTTTTTTTTAGGTTTTTAAATTTTAGGTTTTTTAATTATAAGTTTTTTATTTTTTAGGTTTTTTAATTATAATTTTTATTTTTATTTTTTAGGTTTTTTTTTTTAATTTTAAGTGTTTTATTTTTTAGAATATTTTAAATAAAATTAAGTTTAAATTTAATTTAATTAATTTTTATATTAATTATTTACACATTAAACACAAAACGACGTCGTTTTTGCATTTTCTCGCCACATCAACAAGCAAAACGACGCTGTTTTGCACCCAACTCGTCGGAAAATTGCCACGTCAACAATTTGGCCAGATTTTGGCCGGAGTGGCACTTAAGTGTTCCACTTTACTCCGAAACTAGCACTTAAGTGTACCTTTCCGAAGTTTTAAGCGACTTAAGTGTCCTTCGTCTTGAAGTTTTGGCACTTCGGGTTTCCCAAACTCGAAAATAAGTCATCGAAAAATATCTTCATGCCATGGAAAATCTATACATAATCCTTGAAAGGAATTTAACATTTCCCACGAAGTAACAGTCATTTCTTTTCGAAATTCACTCCAGCTCACGGCCTTTGAGGCAGCACCAAAGTTCCAGAGGATGTGGCACCCTAAGAAATGCCAACATTTTTTGAGAGTTTTCGTGTGGTATTTGAAATTTCGACATGTGTTTGACACGCTCTAAAAGCGCGGTTGACAAGTGTTGAAAAATTCAACATGTGATCAACTCTCCCGGCATGTTTCGACACGAGAGTCTAAAATTCCGACACTCAATTCCGACACGCACGGGTTTAAAATTTTTTAGATAAATGACGAGTCAAAATGTAAATATATAAGATAATGAAAATAATAAAAATAAAGGGGGAAATAAGAAAATTTTAGTTTTCTTTTCTCTTATGATTTTCACTTTTCACGACTCATGATTTTTAGTGTAAATTCATTGTACACTATTATTTATTTATTTATTTATGAATTTGAACTAAATTTATTTAATTAAAATAATTATAAAAATGATACTTTATCATGTATATATAAAAATATACATTTAATATGTAACGTATTCTAACATGTCAGAATTATCTATTTTTTGAGAAATGATATGTTGACATATCATATTGTGTCGTATCTCATGTTGTGTATCGATGTCGATGCTACTTAGGTTGCGTCCTAGACCCAAGGCCTCGACGACTGGTTTTGGGTCACCAACAGTTAGATCCCCCAATTGTTTGACCCGGCTCCACAAGTCTACCCAGTCGAGGGTTTCTATGTTTGCTGAGCTAGGGCGACAGCTGGACCGGACCCGATCCGGGTGGCCACCATTTTAGCTTCCATCTTCAAAGTAGTGGCATCTCCTCGCCCATACGTGTTGATGTTTGACCGAGGAAAACATAATCATAGAGTGAATTTCTGAAATGTTCCCTCGTTAATTTTTTGTTCGTTGAGGATTCTTTTTTAGAATAAAGACATCATAAGTATTAGGTAAAATACCAAAAAAGAGCTTCAATGCACTCATTTTCTTAAATAATGATTCAAAATTGATTTTTATGTCAAATAAGGGCTTGAAGTGGCTATGGTTATTTCAAATAAGAGCCTGAAGTGACCATAATTGTTTCAAATTAGGACTTTACCTCACCGGTCACCGACAGGCTAAATTTTTCGACTATTAAGGGCATTTTCATTTGAATATTCTTTTCTTTTTTCTATTCGATGTCGGCTAGCACCCATTGACAAAGGTTGAAGAAGGCTCAGCAACCGGCGGCCGACAAGGGCCTACAAGCACTTGTTGACAACGAGCGAGGGCCTGCAAGCCCTCGCTAGATCTGGCGAAGGTTAGCCTTGCCTGGGGCCAACGAGGGCTCGACCACCATTGCTGACGGTAGGTGAGGGTCGTCAAGCCCTCCTTGGCTGCGAGAGAGGGCTTGCAAGCCTTCGCTGCCCCTTACTAATAGCCGGCAAGGTCAACAAGCCCTCACTTGGGGCCGGCGAGGGTCGACCTCATTGATGGTTGCAAGGGGACCTCCCTAGGGCGAGGGTCGCCTTGCCCAGGCGAGCCCTTCCCTCGCAAGATTGAGAGAGGGTGACCCTCGCCTAGCCCTTATCGATATCGTCGATCGCTGATTGGCCACTGGTGAAGAAGGAAGAAGAAGAACTAGAAAAATGGAAAGGAAAAAAATAAAAAGAAAACGAAAAATGACTAAAATTTCCTCAATCATAGGAAAGTCATGCTTTTGTTCGAAACAAATATAACCACTTCAACAAGATCTATTTTAGGTCCTTATTTGAGAAAGTGATGGTACTTTAGATTCTTATTTAAAATAAGGTCTACTTTGTGCTATTGTTTGAAAAAATGAGGGTATTTAGGCCCTTTTTTGAAATTTTCCAAAAGTATTGTAACTTTTATATGATTTTCCTCTAAGTATCATAACTTTTTTTTCAATCACTTGAGTGCCATCATTATTAAAAACAACGTTTACTTAATGTCGAAAATCCGATGTGCCATTTAAAGCACTAAGTGATTGATTGAAATGTTATATGCCATTTAAGTTATCAAAAAAAAAATTATAGTATTTAGGTGAGTACCATATAAAAATTATGACATTTAAGTGATTGAAAAGCAAAAATTATGATATTTTAATAAAGTCAATATAAAAGCACTTAATAATATCTTTTTCTCTTCCTTCTCATATCGTTTTGACTACATTGAATCCGTCCTTGGCATGATTAAAGAAGGCCTTCCTTTACGTGAGCCCATCAAACGCTATCAAGTCAAGCTATCAATTTCTCAAAGCAAGTGGTCAACTTTTAATACGCGAAAAAAATCACGGACCGCCAGTGTTAATTGCAAGAATCTAATAAAGCAGCTAAAAAATGCCTGTGCAATAATTGGATTTCTGGTGGACCTGGGCTCTCGGCTGTCGACCACCATCCTGCATCAACGTCCCAAATTCTTCCGATTTCGTCCGAAAATAATTAAGAAATAATTTTTTTTATTATCAATAATAATTTATGTCTAAATATTTTTGCGAACGATAAAATTATTTTTTATTCATTCATTTTTGTACATAATACGAGCGACCATTTTTTAAAACATATTTTTAAAATTCCATGTATTGGCCTAATGGTTTATATTGCAACCTGAAACGCAAAAGAGCTGGGTCTACCTTATTTGCGTGGGCTTCATCTTCACTTATCAGTTTAAGTATTGATAAATTAAATTTCTCGATATTTTCTTCTTTAAAAAAAAATTTCTTCATAAACTAAGACAAAATTAGGTAGCTTGATTTGGCTGAGTTAGGCAAAAAAAATTGGTCGATGTGTTTTGGTTAGGCCATCAATGTCCCAAATCTAGACCATATGTTGTATTAGGAAATTCCAATCCAAACTTTCTGTTAGTTTCATAAAAAATGAAATGATTGATTGTACGATTTATAAAATGGATGAACGAAAGATATTTTCTTAGTCCCTGAAAATGTTTAGGCATAAATTATTGTTGATAGTGAATATGTTTTCTATTGACTAATTACTTCATGTGATTATTTTTAGGAAAAAAAATTTCAAATCATTTTTTTTTAATGAAATAAACGGATCCTAACTTTTGATATTTTTGGTAAAAGTTGTTTTCTAAGCATATGTGAACTCAATTATGAATACGTAATCAAGCAAAACTTCATGTCAAAAGAAAAGCAATTGAACTTAAAGCTAACTTCTAATTCAAAGTCGTTTTGGGTTATTAGCTTTGTGACACCTCATTGGGTTGGGTTGCTTGCAATCTAAGCCTTAGAAAGTGGAAAATCAAAGTTTTCTTCTTTTTTTTGGTTAGGAAATAAAAGTTGACTTGTGCGCATGTTTGATTACGATTTAGCAAAAGAGGAAGGTTCCCTTTCCGTCATAATCTGAAACACTAATATGAATTTCAAATAAATTATCAAAAGAGATTGCTTGTGAATATATGTGTTACTACCTGTATGTCGTCAAGATTTCCAGGTTTCGAATTTTTAAAAGGGAAAAAGTCATCAAAAGTCACAAACTTTGATCAGAGTGATAAATTTACTCCAAGCTTTTTTTATGACACAAAAAACCCCAAATTTTATTAACCATGACACATTTACTCCAAATTTTTTTGGTGACATAAAAAAAATTAAACTTGTATCCACGTAATACATTTACTCAAAATTATATGGCATTTTTTGTCTTTTACTTTTTCATTTTTCTTTCATTTTTCTTCTTCTTCTCTCTTCCCTTTGTTGGCCATGGCGGAGGAAAGTCAAACTTAGGTGAGTGCCGCCCTCACCGGCGTTGGGCGAGTGCGGCCCTTGCCTGGGTCAGGCGAGGGCCCTCGCTAGATTTGACCTAGGCGGCGTCGGGTGAAGGTGGCCTTTGTTGAATCTATCGAGGGCTGTCCTCGCACACCCCAGGCGAAGGTCGCCCTCGCTTGGGCTGGCGAGGGCAACAACCTGCCGAGGGTCACGCTTGCCCGACGTAGGCTAGGGCAATCCTAGCTTGACGCGGGTGAGAGCCCTCGCCGGTTCGGCCCGGGTGGCGTCGGGTGAGGGCGTCCCCGTCGGATCCGGCGAGGCTATCCTTGCCCAAACCAGGTGAAGGTCACCCTCACCTAGGCTGGTGAGGATTGCCCTTGCTTGACGCCAGCAAGGGCGGTCCTTGCCGGCCCAAGCAAGGGCGATCCTTGCCTGAGTTGGGCTTTCCTAGCCGACGAAGGGAAGAGAGAAGAAGAAAAAAGAAAAAAAAAAGGAAGAAGAAAAGAAGTTTTGGATAAATTTTCACTTTGAGAAAAGTTTGGGGTTTTTGGTGACTTTTTCCTTTTTTAAAAAGTCAAAGTGTGCAAAAAAACAAACATTTCAATTTAGAAAATGACAATAAAAAATGAAACGTAAAAGTCGATTCAAACAGATTAATCGCACGCACAAACATTTTCTTGATATGATGAGAAGGAAATATAGATTATCTCCCATTATCTCTTCCTCTAGACAAAAAAAGAATATTATACGAAATCGAGAAGTATTCATTTTAAAACTTTCTTCAGTGTCGTGGAATTTCGGATCGTCTTTTGTGTTCGAGCTTAGTCCATTTTTGTGATCGGGTCAAATATGGGATGTCATCCACATCTAAACATGATTTGTAAGGAAAACTCCTACGGTGGTGTCGATAAATTAGTTGGCTTTCGCTAGATCAAAACAATCTGAAGTTGGAATGATGATTATCTAATCGCAGTTAGCCACTTCATGATTTTGCTTTATTTAGATATATCTATTCGGTTTTTAGATAAAATCCAGAATCCTAGCAGATTTTGTTTTGCTATTATTAGTCATTTGATTGGATTTCACATAATATTTTTTAAAAATACAGTCACTTTTTCGAATGGCTTTTTTTTAGGATTTCAGATCATATAAATTTGAAATATTCTTTTCAATAAACAAGCTCACTAATTTAAAAATTTAGAGAGTTCTCTCCATTGCGCAAATTAGTTTTTTTTTTTTTTTTGATTCGTGTTATCAACTAATCATCTGTTTTTGCTCCGTGAGTCTCACTATATTTTTATATTCACCTCTCAATATTTGTTTATATGACGAACTTGACCTTCATAAAAATCCCAAATTATAACCGAAAATTTTTTCCAACTTACAAAAAACCCACTCTAAATATCGAGTTGCTTCATTAAAATAATATTTCAGTTATAGTTGTTTTAGTCGACGAATTATTATGTTCGTATGACTATGTGGTTTTACTTCGATTTTCGAATTTGGGTTGTCATTCTCACACTAAACCTAAATATTTTAATGGTGCTTTTCGGCCATCTTTGGACGGTCTATATGGACCATAATTACTTTATCATTTATTTCAGTCATGACTACAAAATTGCTGTCTCCAACTTCTGATTAAACCTGTCAAATAAGTGGATCTAAAATGATTAGATTCAAATTAACCTATATAATCAATTTTAACCCATTTCCATAGACCCAACTCATATTGTTAAAATAATTTCATACTTAATCCATTCTAAAAAAATTCCTATTCAAACTAAGATGAGAACTCAGAGTGAGCGAGCTCGAGATTGAGTGATGACGAGACAAAATGAACAAAGAGTCGTAAAGGTGGGTTAGTTATAAATAAGTTATGAACCCATTTAACACTAATATTACTTTGGATTTTACTGTTTTAAATCAATTTATGACCAATTTATTGAATAATAGCTAACCTATAAAACAACTCAGCCCATCATTAACAAAATTGGTTTATAATCTATTTTGATAGGCCTACTCATGGTATGATCATTATTTTTTCCTATACTATAATACTCATTTCAATCATGACTCCGATATCATTGCTAACAAAATTCTCAAATGAGATAATTACACAAATGATCTATAAACTATCATCTAATGTGCAATGTGGCTTTTATTGAACTTTTGATTTGTTCACTATGATATTTGAACTTTAACCTAATATACAATGCGGTCTCTCAACTTACAATTTGTTCAATGTGATTTAGGATCTTTCGGTGCACATTCAATTTAGCTCGTGAACTCTATAGAAATGTGTACTATTGTCATTTCATTAATTCAAATTCAAGAACAATATTGAACATTTCATACATTTCATGGACTAAATTGAATATATACTAAAAGTTTAAGGACCACATTGAACAATTTAAAAGTTCAATGATCGCATTGCATATTGAGCTACAATTCAAGGACCACACTGAACAAATGAGAAGTTCATGGACCACATTACACATTGGACCAAAATTCATGAATCATTCGTGTCATATTCCCTTTCGAATTCGACTTCAGACGGGAAACTCGAACTCGCGATCGCATCTTTTCAGACACGACTTTTTGCTCGGACTCCATTGATTTCCTCATATCATATCCGTCGTGGATCGTACCTAACGAAAATCGGAATCCAATTCCAATTCCAATTCCCCCTCCCACTTTTTCAAGTAAACGGAGCCGCTCCATCTCTCGGACCAGTCAATCATTCCCCCCACACTCATCTCTCATTCCATTTATTAAAAAAAAAAATAAAAAAAAATCTGTGCGTTTTTTTTTTTGTTTTTTCTTTTTTTGCCCCTATTCCCTAAAAGTGAGCATCATGCTCTCTTTATTAGATCTTTTTTCTCGGCAAAAGGAAGAAAAAGGCAGGGCGGGGAGGAAGGCTTGGCGAAGCGGGCGGACGGAGGGGGTTGAGTGATTGACCCGCCCTCGTCCCCCCTCTCTTCTCCACCATCCGAATTTTATTTATTTAAATTCTAATTTTCGTTTTTCTTCCCCTTTTTTTTTTTTGGCTATATTTCCTATTTTTTCTCGCCCGCGATTAAAACGCGCGCATCTCTCTCTTTCCTGCTCTCTCTCTCTCCTGTCAGACTAAAAAACCTGATTTCGTAACGGCCCCAGATTCTCTCCATCTGACGCCTTCTCTTCGCCTCCGCCCAACCTCCTACCTCCTTCTCTCTCTATCTCTAGAATAAGAAGAAGTAGAAGAAGAAGCGATTCGTCGGCGCGCTCGCCATGGCCGCATTCCCGCTCCGCTCCCGCTTCTGACCTCGTTCGTTCCCGCCGCCGCGGCCCGATCCGCTTCGAGGTGCGTTTTTGCTCGCGCTTCCGTCGCGCTTTCGGTTCGGTTCGGTTCGGTTGAGGCGATAGCCATCTTCGCCGCGTGCGTTTTTCGCTTGCCGCGGTAGCTCTGCGATGTTTTTTCTCCCATTGGATCGGAGTTCTGCGGATTGTTCGCGTGCGAGGGAGAGGCTCGATGTCGTTTGTTGCTTTTGTTTTGTTCGCGCGTTTGTCGTCGGGAGATGTTGGGACTTGCCGCTGCACCTTGTTTTCCGGTCTCTCATCTGCTCGGCGCCGTTCGCCTGAATTTTTTTTTTTGTAGCTTATAGGTCGCTCGACTTTCGATGCGATGTGGCCGCCTAAATGGCTCCGTTTGAATGATTTGAAGGGTTATTTTCTTTAAAATGATTGTTTTCATGGCTCGGGAAATAAATAGCTGATAAACTTTATATTTGGACATCTTCGTGGACTATGAAAATGTTTTTTTCGGTCATTCATTTTTGCAAGCGATGATTCGTTTTCCAAATCAATCATTTCCACCGAGACAAATGTTGATCCGAAGCGTGGATTCTTTGGCATTGAATGTGAAGTCAATGGACATTCAATGAAATATATGGAGTGACCTAATGCTGCTATGGATTTTTTTTTTTTTTTTTTAATCGTTCACAAAATTCTGGCTTAATTTTGGTCGGCTGGTTGCCAACGTGACCCAATTGAAAGCAAACCAAAGTTCAGAGATAAAGACTGGAATTTTGAAAATGGCCAGTTTGAGAGTGAGTTAAACTTAAGTGACCTCCCATGTAATCTTTACTAATATGAGATTACGGATGCTACCCTCTGTTCTGTACTAATTCATTGGTATGCTTGTTTGATTTATTAAACGGCTTTTTTTTTTCCCAAAAAACAAAACCATGACGTGAAATGATTTAGACTATTGTTGATAGCCGACGACGATGATCTTTGTTTTTTGCCTTTCTTATCATGGAAATTTTAGTTTTCAAAATTTCTTTGCTCATGGCACTTAGATGCAAATCTTTTAGGATGTAGATTTTGGAAGTTTAATGTCCAAAATTCGATGACTGAAATGGGAACATGCCTCGACTAAACTGTCATGCGCCTTGCACTCTTTACTTGGATTGCCATGGCAAAAACTTGGTTGAAATGTGTGATGTGAAGGAAACTGGAGAGACACTCTACTTTATACAGATTCATGACGAGTTGTTATAATCATAAATTTACTCGTTGGAAGTTTGTAGCAGTATATTTTTTAGAAAATTTTCTATGTTAAAATGTCTTAAGAAAAAGACAACTTTAGAAGTTCAATCACACAGACCATCGCTAAACTCTTTCCTTTATCAGGATTACATCTCTCTGTCATGCAGGGTGTTCTCTTGAAAAGGAGTAGACTAAGAGGTGATTTATGATTGCACATATATGGTAGAAGATTTCTGGAGATGGTCCCTTTGTCTCTTTGTCCTGCTTGTTACTGTTGCCACATTTGGTGTTTATTTATGCAACTTTGCACTCTTGCAGGAATCAATCATGGAAGGGACAACTGCAATAAAACATGATACGGAATTTAAAGTGAGCTTTGGCTATAAATGCAACGGAAACAAGTTTGATCCCTATGATGTTTCTAATGGGTGTGATATGCTTCGTGGAATTAAAATGCAAAAAAACAGTAGCTTATCATTCTCCTGCTTATCTGGTGCTGCTGTAAGTGCCAATGCCACCTTGGCAAATACAAATATCTGCCACGGGGTGATAGGGGAAGAAATACTTCCTACTTGGGATTCTCCAAATTCATTTCGCAGGATTGCCTCATCACCATCCCTTTCAAAGTTGGACATGTTATCATCATCTTTACAGAGCAGTACATCTAACTTAAGCTGTAGTCCATCCTGTCAAAGTGACTCTTTTGAAAGTGATTCGTTTTTAAAGGCAATGAGCGCTCCTTCAAAAGGTGACACTTTTCTGAATGCTACAGAAGTTCAAGTAGCTGGTGGGGCAGCTGGGGAGGACAGGGTGCAAGCTGTTTGTTCTGAAGAGAATGGATGGCTATACTGTGGAATTTATGATGGATTCAATGGAAGAGATGCAGCTGATTTTCTTGCTGGGACATTATATGACACCTTCACAAGTTACTTTAATGCTTCTTTAGATTGGGAGTCAAAGCAGGAGTGCCTGAAAGCTTTTGATAGTTCAGATGCATATGGGTCTCTCCAATACATTCTAGATGATAATAGTTATACTTCTCATGGGAAGAGTTTGCTATCAAAGAACTGCAATTTTGAGAATCCAAATCCTGAGAACGTCATGAAGATTGCTCAAAATTTTCGCATGAATACGCCATCAGAATCATTTCAGAGAGGTGTTGTAGATTGTCTTCTACATGCTTTGAATCAGGCAGAAAATGATTTCTTATACATGGTTGAGCAGGAGATGGAAGATCGTCCTGACTTAGTTTCTGTTGGTTCTTGTGTATTGGTTGTGCTTCTATATGGCAATGACTTGTACACACTCAGTCTTGGGGATAGTAGAGCTGTTTTGGCAACATATGAACAGCATGACGACAATGGCAGCAAGGAGTTGAAAGCCATCCAGCTCACTGAGAGCCACACTGTTGACAATGAAGTTGAAAGAGCTCAACTACTGGCTGATCATCCTGATGACTCCATGACCATTTCAATGGGGAAGATCAAAGGCAAGTTGAAAGTCACACGTGCCATTGGAGTTGGATACTTGAAGAAGGTGGTTTCTCATTCTCAATCACTACATTTAGTCAAATTGCATCGTGTGAGCAGAGCAAATACACATAAAAATGCATGATATTTGCTTGGTTAAAAATACATTGATCCTCACCTGTAGCATGACCACTTCTTAGTCAGTTGGCAAAGTTTGACAAATATGCAACTTTTTCTAGATATTGTTTTCAGAACCATCTTTTCATATCTCGTACGTGGAAAGATGATCATGAGCAGGCACTCTGTTGATCTTACTACAGGGCATGTCCTTGTGATTTGCAGAAAGGAAACATCTTCTCCTGAATGATGAACAATGTTGCTGTTGGCATCTTTATTAAAAAAATAATCTCGGTCACCATTTGAGTATAACTCAAGTTGTGCTGATCCAAGAAACTTTTATGTGGACATCATTGGGTACACACGAGATTTTCCATGGTGCTTGAACTTTAATATTGTACTATCATCACTAGTGGTAGAGTTCAATGACTAGTCTACACCCATGCTGCTTATGTGTATATGGCATGTGCTGATGCTAATGATCCTCTTACATCTGCAGAAGATTCTAAATGATGCACTTATGGGTATCCTGCGTGTCCGTGATCTTATGAGCCCTCCATATGTTTCCACCATACCATCAGTGACTGTGCACAGAATTTCAAAAGACGATCACTTTGTCATAGTTGCAAGTGATGGTCTGTTTGATTTCTTCAGCAACGATGAGGTGGTACAAATTGTGAATTCCTACATCCAATGCAACCCTTCTGCTGATCCGGCAAAATATATAGTAAATCAGCTCATTTTGAGAGCAGCCAATTCTGCAGGTAAACTTCGTGCTTCTTGTTCTTGCTTGATTCTCTTTTATATTTTTTTTGTGAAATGATAATCTAAAATGTCAAGCTGACTCTGTCCTTCTAAAGTTTTTCTTCATAGTATATGAATACAATCCAGGGGATATGAAAGTGTGGACTATAGTTGCGAGAGTTGGTATCCTGTATTGATTTAAATTCAATATGAACCAATTCTCCTTTGCGTAATTGCAGACTTCTTTCAGTCAATTGTCCTAATGGTGACAGGGATAGTCAATCGAGTCGCCTGTTTATACCCTTGTTCAAGTGGTGGTTGTCCATCGTATGTTAAGTAGCGTGTGGTAAAAGTAGTGATTCTTTATAATATTTATTTTATCTGTATTAACAGAAAGGCGGGTCGCAGTATTTCTTCTTTTGTTAGTGAAAACCTTGTATATCCATACGTGTGTTTATGATTGACCCTGTTTCAGCGTGGAACCTGGTTTATAAATGCAACATGATATTCTATTAGTGATCCATTTCTACTCTCCATATTATATCTTTCTTTTGTGAAGTCACCTGCTCTTATATAGTCTGCTTGTATAACTTTTACTTGTGTCATGCATTGCATTTGGCCTTGCCTCGTTTAATAACTATTTATTTTGAAAGAACAGTGGAGGTTTGTCATCACACACCTAGGTTTCCTATTCCTAAGTGATAGACGTCCATGTTCCTGTTGCTATAGTGGAGCTTGTACGTGGCAGACCCATTATTCCAAACCGATGCATCCTCTGCCAAAATAAATCTAGGGAGCTAAAAGACTCGCTCAGTGCCATTAAGAGAGAGAAATCTTATTGTTTTGCTAGCTTATGAGGATAAAGGAAGAATTGGCAACAGAAATAATGGATGAGTGAATGGATTGCACTTGCTGACATATATAAACAAAGTTACCCATCTTTTGGATGGTGTGAAAGCTTCTTAAAACAAATAGCAAGGTTGACTAATCTATGCAGCCATTCTACTTTTGATGACTAACTACAATTATTTCATCAGCATCTTTTGATACATTTATTTTAACATTGCAGGTTTCAGTATGGAGGAATTGATGAAAATTCCTCCAGGGAGGAGGAGGAAGTATCACGACGATGTAACTGTTATTGTGATAATCCTTGGAACAAATCAGCGCACTTCCAAAGCATCGACATGTGTATAAGATTCTATATATTTTAATTTTCCTAGTTTTGTAATACCACGGCAGATAGTCCCTGCTTCTCTTCTGTTAGGAAAAAAAAAAACAGAGAAATTCACAAGTGTACATATGCAACATCAGACAGTCTGTTGGAGAAAATAATTTATCACAAGCCCCTTGTAATTAGCTCCAGTCATATTTCTGCAAACAAAGTGGTTTATCCTCCTTTTCGTGCATAAATTTTTGGTAAATGTCCTGTGTTTGCATAAGTTCAATCTTTCTATAGGTATGTGAAATCCCATTGCCCCTGCTTCTGGGACATGTAGATTTTCCTTGCGAAATCCTTTTTGTTTTCTATGTCAGTGCTTGAACCTCCAATTCTGATTAAGACAAATCCTAGTTGTTACACAAGGTGATCATATTTCAAATGTGGAGTTCCAGGAACTCAGGGTAGGTGTGGAACAAAATGCGCCAATATTAACTACATGCATGCTACAGCTCGCAGCAGAGTTGCCATATAAAGATGTCAAACTGTTGTTCAAGTGGGCACTGTGAGCTTGCAAGTCCTCCAAAGTGACTCGTTGGTTTACACTTTCTGGTAGAACCATCCTTGACCGTCTTCTGGGAACAGTCCATAAAAATTTGAACACTTGGTTGAAAAGACTCTTACAAGATCAACTGTATAGGAAAATTCACAAGATAAAGGTGATCAAATCAATTGATGAATGGAGAGAGCAAGTCTTTCTTAATTGATTCTTTACGCCAGATAATGATTGTAAACTACAACATTTTTGAACATAATGGTGGACGTGACTGATTATTTGTCATACGAAGTAATATTCTCTTCTCCACAAGAGATGGACCTCAAAATGAAGACTGCTCAGTATTCAGGTTCTTCCTTTTTTATGACTACCGTAGGAACATGCTCAGCATCCACACCATCCTCTCTTTCTTTGACAATTGGACTTTGGATCACATTGTCCTTAGTATCTCCTGAAACATCCTGCAACTGCAGATTCACAGGTATAACAATCAGTGGATCAATTTACATGGGAATAGGCGCGCATCAGCACAATGCATATATGGTTGCAGAGGAAATCATGAAACGGTAAAGATGCAAAAGGTCCCATTAGGTTCACAAAATCTCATGCCCAAAGATAGTACCCCAAGATTCCTTAAGCTAGTGGTGACATCCTCCTGTTGCTGCTGAAGAGTGGTTCTCAGTTCCTGAAATTCCTGGATACATTGCAGAAGCAACAGTCAGAACAAGAAAGATTACATTAACTTGAAAGATGAAATAGCTAAATCATCACTTACCGATCTGAGTTGGTCCACCTCAACATTAAGTGATTTCTTAAGTTCTGAAAGTTCCTGTATCAAAACTAATTCATGAGGATGGTTTTTTGATGCCATTCGTATTTAAAACATTTAGCAATTGGGCAAAAAAATCTCATTTAAAGGGTAACATAAAACAATTCCTTCATAGCATAACATAGAACTTGAGAGCTTTTTTTCCAATTAAGTAGATTCAAGGTCCTCTGCCACAAAGCAGTGAGTAATTTCAGGCCATAGTTCTTTGGCCTAAAGATGAAATCCCATGACCCAATTTATCTGCCGATGCATTCTTCAGAAAAGTATATGCTGCAGGACACAAGGCAATTGGGTTCCACAAGCAAAAGGAAATGGTTTTTTTCTCAAAAAAGATGCCTCAGCCCTAATTATGCCCCTCAAAATTTCTATAAATGATATGCTTCAGAGTTTCAAGTTAAAGAACTGCAAGCCGCTTGGGCGTCACACCAAAGACCCCCATAACAATGCTTAGCAACATGCCCGCTACCTTCGCTCGCTGCTTTAAATACATGGTAGAAAGAGATGAAGACAACAAAAAATGGTCTTAGAAGACTTGCATGCTACCGCATAGTCCAAACCAAGATTTGAATTGCAATTGCAAAAAAAAAAAAAAAGGCTTTGTGAATGGATCAAAGGATAAAATTGTAATGGGCATGGGCACGCAAAACCAGTAAAGAAAAACATTACATGATCATACGACTAACTCAGAAGATTCTTGTGTTCGGAGAAAGTGATGTGGGGTTTAGGCACTCAACCATCCATAAAATCTCAGAGCAACAAGTCCACCAAAATCAAGGATGGAAGTGGCTAAAATCACGTGGAACATTAATACAAGGCTAACGTACAGGGATAAGTTCAGTATTGCAGCCCATACTCGAAGAATATAGAACATTCTAGCTCTTAACAAGCCTAGTGAAAGGGAGAAAGGTGGTGATTAGGACATGAATGAAATGTTTTTGTTGTCGAAAACTGGATCCCAATATGGAATACTCCAGCACCTTTAAGATCGCAGGCCATGCCATGCTTTGTTATACGAATCCAACGACACTAAGAAATTACATAGTTTAATGGAATCCACAGCAAGAGACAGCTTACATCTTTGTAGATCTTGACTTGGGTGTCCAGCTTTGACCTCCAACCTTGCAGATCCTAGATAAGCAGACCAGAACTATAATCAGACACCACTCCCTTCGAAAACCCGTAAAACAGATGCTATCGAAAAAAAGAAGACACGACACAAGCAAATTAGAAACTGCTATGACATAGCAACGGAAAAAAGATGCGAGTTTCCACCTGCTTTAGGCTTTGGATTCGAGTAAGAAGCTCCGACCTCGATTCGTTCAACTCCTGGACAGACGGAAACAAGAACAACAAGTAAAGCAACGCCCCAAAAACCAGTCGAAGACTCAATTGGGCACAAAGAAGTTCCCTTTACGCCTCGACCCAGTTAATCATATCTCACGGTAGCTCCATTAGAGCACTGACTACATGAAGTTACGAACCGAACGGAACCGAACCGAACCCGAGAAAGAAAAGACAGATTGAACGAATTACCGCGATCTTTGAGCTCATGGGAGTGATGTTCTCCTTCCTCTGCAAGCCAAGCAACAAACACCCATCAAACCCACGATCTCACCATGCAAATCAAGCATGTCTGCAAGCCAAACACACGGAAAGAGAGAGAGAGAGAGAGAGAGAGAGAGAGAGAGAGAGAGAGTACGGATGAGAGGGGAGCAGGAGCAGGGAGAGATGGAGTGGATTCGGAGTCGGCCATTCTTCAAGATCAGATCTTTAAGGATCGTCGCTAAGCAGCACTGATTCTGCGCGATCGTTGATTAGATCAGAGCTCGAACTGAGAGAGAGAGAGAGAGAGGAGAGAGAGGTGCGGTTTTTTTGAATGGGAGTTTCTATTTTGAAATCTAGGGTTTTTGGGGGATGGAGCGTTCAATTTGGGCGGGCAAATCTTCTGACTTGTGCTTCCTTCTAGTCATTATTTCTAAAAGGACAGAAGCGAAACTTGACGTAAAATACAAGAGGGCGTCCCTCAACGGTTGCCGTCCGATGGACCAGATGGGTCTATTTGTTTGCCTTAATCAAGAGCATTAAAAAAAAAGAAAAAAAATTATTAAATATTCCAAACTATGCTAATTATAATACATCTACCTTCAACTTTTTTTTTTATGACATCAAAAATCATAAACTTGTACCCGTATGTTATATTTACCATTCGTTATGTTTCGTCAAAAATCCAACGTGATTGCTGACTTGGATGACAGACTTCAAATAGCGCTAATATGGTGTCAACGTGGACTAAGTGAAGGAAAAAAAAATATTTTTTATCTGACATGGTCGAAACATTAGAGAGAATAACGCTCTATTTTCCCCTTGCTTCACATTCAAAACATTCTCTCTTTGCGAAAGCTCCATGCTCAGTCTGTCTATCTCTCTCTCTCTCACTTGGTTTGCGTTCAAAGCTTCATTACTCCATGCTTGAATGCTCGCTCCATCTGAAGTTCCATTTATCCACACAATTAACGTCGTTTTCCTCTCGTGTTTACTCCACATAACTCAATTTGGAGCTTTAGGATTGGTATCCTTCTCTCTCTCTCTCTCTCAAGAAGTTTGAATAGTTTGAAGCTCGTCTGTTGGCTGAAGAGGATTTGGGGTTTTAGGGTTTCATATGTTGGTTGATTTCGTCTCTCAAGGAAACTTGATTGGGCCTAAGTTCAAATTTTTCGAAACTTGTTTGCTCGCTGAAGGCAATTTGGCTTCTTCTTTTTTTAAGAGGTTTCCCGTTCATCTCCCCGAAGAAGATCGACTCGGTGATTTGAGGCTTTTTCTAGGGTTTCTTGTTGATCTCGATTCACCAACGTTCTATAAGTATTCTCTTCACTAAAGTTCTTGTTTTGGCAATATTACTATTGTAGTGAATTGAAGCTTCATTTGTTCGAGGCTTGTTTGCTTGTCCCAGGAGCTTAATTCGTGGTTGAAGCATAGGTGCTCTCTCTCTCTCCCCCTTGATTGCTCCTCAAGAACTCCACAAGAACTCAATTTGTAGCTTGTGATTGAACTCTCACTTCTTGCTCAACTTGAAAATTTGATTCCATTGTTCAAAGTAATCAATATTCGAAGCTCTCGATTCATCAACAATCTATGCTTGAATTTGTATTGATAACAATCTAATGGATATCAATAAATTTTTGTTTAAAGTCTTGTCAATTTCACTAATTCTATGTGCTTCTCGATAGTAAAGAAAAGTATGTCGCTATTGCGTCTGCACTTGTGCAGCATTAAGAGATGTTCATCCTAAATACCTATTGAGATCTCATGACAGTTGGCTTTATGTGCTTATGTGCATCACGATCTTTTCTTATTGATCTTGAGTTCACTGCATAGTTGGTAATTCTTAACGAGTAAGAGTGATTTGCTTTTCGTGGTTGATATATAAATTAATTAGCTAGATTGAAGGAATGATTTCAGGAGTCATTCCCTTTACCTTTTGTATGTGTCGCTAGAGTTATTGATGGGTTCGATTGGGAGCAAAAAGTATTTGATGCTTTTGCGATCCATATTAATGTCCTCTTACGACTATCCACTAATTGGGAGTAGTATTAAATTCTTTTATGGCTAGTTGTGTGCTAAAAGAATTGATGTAGTGGCTACATTTTACTTTTGTAGGAAATCTTTTTATCTCATCTTGATTCAATCATACCTCTATTACAGCTACAACAACATTTACATACTAAATGGATGCAATACTGAACTCAAACTTTGTAATAACCTGAGAATGGATAGATAAAATTTGTAGGCTAGTGCCTTGCTAGAGGATCTTATTGCGAATATAGACAAGTGAATTGGATAAACTAGTGGGAAGGAAGAAAATAGGACACCGAATTTATATGATTTGGTTCGACTATCGAAATCTACGTTCACAGGAGGAGTAGCATAGAATTCCACTATAGAAATAAGCAATATAATAGAGACTACAATTACTTGAGCACTTAATACTTTCTTGGTATTTCCCAACCCAAATTACAACCAATAACTCACATGGTGTTTAGCCTTTCATGATTTCTAGTGAAGTCTCACTTAATGAACTATACAAATTCTACTCACAAGAATTTAATTGCTCAAATCACTATAAGGCATAATTACAACAAGAAAATCTCCTTCTATTGAGAACCTTTTTCTTTGGGAAGGCTTTGGCTTCTTTCTCCTCACTATCTTTTTTCCATCTTCAGATGTCATCTCCTTTTATGGGAGGAACAAGACAAGTATGAACTCATTAAATGGCAACAACGACGCCCACGAAACAAATCTCTGAAGCGACAACGACGCCCTTCAATTCTCATGGCATGCATGTGCATGCTTTAATGAAGGAGAGAAGAAAATGGAAGTATGCCCATCATTGCACTTTTCTTCGTACACATCAATTCCCATGCTTTCTTGAACAAGTTCAACTTGCTCATTGTTCTCCTTTCACAATCAAAGAGTCTAATACCCATTAAGATTCAACAAAATAAAACAAAAAAAGAAGGGCCCTTTTTTGCATTAAATGGATGCAACAATATTAGAATTTCCATTTTTGGGAAATCCATCTTCTTTTACCATCTTTAGTAATGTGCCCCTTTTTTCTTTCTTTTCACTTTCATGCGGTTGAGTGTCCGCCCTACACACTGAGTCAGGTTTCATCTAGACTCAAACTCGAGACATGTTTTCAACGATCTCCACCTTGGCTTAACGTTTGAGTCTAGTCACAATCGCTTAAGTGGAATAATATTTGCTATTACTCTCCTAAGCCTCTCATAGACTCAATCGCCACAATGTGCTTTGAAGTCCAAGTGCAAGTTGCACTTGGACTTAGCATAACCATGGATTTCATCAAGATGCCAACTCTGCCGACACAGTTAGCTACTCCACAATGATTTTTTGACACAACTTTCTATACCACAAATAAAGCAAAATCATCATCGCATTCATAATAGAAGGTCAAACACCCATCTTATCAAATTCAATAGTTACAACAATCGTTGGCTCTACCAACTCTACCTTGCTATAAGCATCACCTATGTCAATTATTTCGCTAGTATCTACTACCTCAAGAATTCCTGATTGCAACCCCATGTTAAGCTTAATAGCGTTCAGATTCGTATTAATACTACCATAAACACTTCTAGTTAGAAGTACTAGAGACTCCTAAGAAGTAACCTCTCTGCTATCAATAGTTGAATTTAAATTCGAACACCACACCTAATCGCCCCGCTCACCTTGTGCATAGCCATGGAATATGCACCTTGTGTTCCTGTCGGGCTTACCATCACTCATTCAAAAATAACACAGGTAACTAAACATTCTAAGAATAGAATAACCAACAATGTTACCTAACTACACTTCCCAGGGAGTCTGCCATTCAATTGCAGTCGATAAGTTTATTAACCAAGTAACTTGTTGTACTAAGCGCATCAACTAGGATTCCTCTAACAACACTAGCACTAGAGATCATTTTACGAGCCGTCTCTAATAATATTTTGCTTATCAATTTTAGCAAATTGTTGTGGTTTACTGGTACTAGTGTGGTGTTTCACTATGCATTCTTCATGCGAAATTTATTTATCGGCTTCAAGCAAAATTCTATGCTACCGTTAGTCTGTACATGCTTGATCAACTTACCAGTCTCTATCTCGATCAAAGCTCTTGATCGTGTGTTCCTGACAATAACATCAAACTTGTACATCGACACAAACACCTAGGACTTCCTCAAGCAAGCGATAAACTCTCGAACAAATACATGTTAAAATATGTCTCGAGTTTATATCTAAAACGAAAGTCCGAATATTTCAAATTGGATATTTTGCAAACGTACAAAATCTTGCAATGCAGAATACGACTTTTAGTTGACTTTATTTTCTTGGAGCCTAAGTTTTGGAGATTGACTTTCCTAACACTAATGGAAGTCTTTGGCCACTAAAAAGTGGGAAAGTCAAAGTTATTTTTCTTAGCGTGTGTTGGAGATGCGCTGAAGAATTGAGAGTCTAACTTAGACTCTGTCTTTAGTGTGGCACTTTCCTATTTTTGACATGTGGACTTCAATATTGACCAACCCAATATTTACTTTCTATTGGCGGTGGGCCAGTGACTTTTATATATAATTCCAAGGGTTTTTTTAAGGTGCCGTTGTTGATCAAAAGAGTAGTGTGGTCTTAAAGTGCTGAATATCAAGTGCTTGAAAATAGGCTCGTTTTTTTGGTTTGTGAATTACATCCAAGAAGATTTAGTGTTCAAGCAAATTAAATCTAGCGATTTCAAGATTTGTTAATTCTCTCATAAGATTGAGAGATTATTTCATAAGGAATTGTAGGGCTACATACGTGTGAGTTATTGGGTGTAATTGGGGTTTGGGAAACACCGTGAGTGTTTGAGTGACTTGAGTGAGGTCGTAAATTCCATGTATCGCTTGATTTAAGTAGAATTCGTCGCTGCTCTCCCCGTGGACGTTGGTCATTACAATCAAACCATGTAAATTTTATGTTTGATTTTTTTTTTGTTCTGTCTATTTTAATATTTGATCACTCGCTTTCTGCAACAATGAATCCTACGTCTCCAAAGCGTAACTTGTCATTGTCTCTCCTTGAACATACAAGCCACTATGCTTGATTGCTCTCATTATTATCAGGGCATCTTGAACAACCTTTAGGATTTCACCTTCTGAATAATACATGCAGCTAGTTAATCTAGGGCACCCATGGAACCTAAGTTCTTTTTCAATTCTAGAACGTGTCTTACTCCAATCAATATCATCATAATACCATAGTGCATTATGATTTTAACATCACAAATGCCTACAACATTGCACTCAACATTGTTCCCTAATTGGACTTTACTACTACCTGAGCATTAATAAGTGATAAACCAATTTTTTATTTGGTGTAGCATGAAATGAACAATCAAGATCTATTATCCATTCGTCAAATGACGAATCCATAGTAACAAACAAGATACAATTGACACCATTAGAATTATTTTTTGTTACAGCTGCAACATAATCTATAGACTCACTCTAATTTCCTTGCCTTTTTTTCATTGTTTAGCTTAAAATAGTCTCTTTTATGATGCCCACTCTTACCACAATTCCAATAAATAACCCTATGAGTCCTAAACTGACTACATTTGTTTGTATTTATATTACTCCTGTTAACACTAGTACTAGTTCTTCCTCTACTTTCTCCTACCAAAGCAGCAAGCATGGGTTTATGAGATTCTTTCCCACCAATATCTTCACTCGGAATCAAATTGTGAACCTTGTCAAATGTCAAACTTCTTAATCTAGAGAAATTACTAATAGTAGTAACATTGGTATTCTAACTATCAAGTAATGAAGATAATAGAATTAATGCATGTACATCAGTTGAAAGTTAATCTCAAACGAACTCAATTGGTTAATGATTTTATTTAATTCGTTGATATGTTCAACATTTGACATACTTTCGTCCATTTTTAAATAAAATAGATGTCGCATCATATAGATATTGTTGATCGCAGAAGGTTTCTCCTTCATATTTGACAAGGCTTTCATTGGTCCCACAATAGTTTTCTCCTTCACGATGTTAAACGTGACGTTATGAGCCAACATCAGTAGAATAACACCCATCGCTTATCTATCCAACAATTCCCACTTGGCATGTTTCATCGAGTCCAGTTTCTCCCTTAATAAGATAAGGGTAAGTGCAAATTTCTCTAGTACTGATAATTCCCAATCCGCATTTCCAGAAAGCAAAATCCTTCCTGTTAAATTGGTCGACTCTCACATTTCCTTCTTCCATCATTTCTAATTTGCTTCACGTCAGCCAACACTAGCTTAGATACCAATTGTTGCAAATATAAACAAGAGAATTGTATAAACTAGTTGGAAGAAAATAAAGGAAATTGGACATCGAATTTATGTAATTCGATTCAAATATCAGAACCCACGTTCACAGGAGGAGCAGTACGAAACTCCAATATAGAAACAAACAATACAATAGAGATTACAATAACTCGAGCACTCAAATACTCTCTTGATGTTTCTTAACCCCAATTACGCCCAATAACTCACAATGTATTTACCCCTTCATAATTCTTAGTGAAATCTCACTCAGAAAATTATTCAAATTCTACTCACAAGAATTTAATTGGCTAAATTACTACATTGTATAATTACAACAAGAAAATCTCCCTCTACCAAGAGCCTTTTCTTGAGGAAGGCTCTCACGGCTTCTTTCTCCTTACTGTCTTTTTTTTTTGTCTTCAAATGTCACCTCCCTTTATAGGAGGAACAAGACAAATATAAACTCATTAAATGGTAACAACGACGCCCACGAGACAAATCTTTGAAGTGGCAACAATGCCTACTAATTTTCATGAAATGCATGCATGTGTATGCCTCAATGAAGGAGAGAAGAAAATGGACGTATGCTCATCATTGCGCTTTTTCTTCATTCACGCCAATTGTCATGCTTTTTTTAAGAAGTTCAACTTGCACACTATTCTCCTTTACATTTAAAGGGTCCAACACCAATTAAGATTCAGCCAAATAAAACAAAAATAGAAGGGCTCCTATTTGTATTTAATGAAGGCAACAATATTGAACTTTCCATTCTTAGAAAATCTATCTTCTTCGACCATCTTTAATAATTCGCCCCTCTATTCTTTCTTTTTATTTTCAGGTGATCGAGCATTCATTCACCCGACACATTGAGTCGAGTTTCATCCGAACTCAAACTCAAAACATATTTTCAATGATCTCCACATTGACTTGACTCTGAGCCAAGTCACAATTGCTTCAGTGGAATCATTTTTGCTGCTACTCTCCCACAACCCCTCGTGGGCTCAATCGCCATTGTGTGCTTCGAGGTCCAAGTTGCGTTTGGACTTTGCCATTATCGTGGATTTCATTAAGATGCCAACTCCACCTACACAATTAGCTACTATGCAAGGATTTCTCAACGCAACCTTTTGTATCATAGATAAAGTAAAACCATCAGTATATCCATATTTGATAGAAGGTCAAACATGTAACTTGTCAAGTTAAGTAGTTATGGCAATAATTGGCTTTACCGACTCCACCTTACTATGGACATCATCTATGTCGTTTATTACGCTAGTACTTGCTACCTTGGGAGTTTTTGGCTGCAACTCCACCTTAAGCTTCACACCGTTAAGATTTGTATTAAAACTGCCACAAAACACTCATAATTAGAAGTATTGGAGAGTTGTCAAAGGTAACTGCTATGTTATCAACAACTGAATTTATATCCGAGTACCACTATTGATCACCCAACTCACCTTGTGCATAGCCATGGAATATGCACCTTGCTTTCCCATTGAACTTACCATCATTCACTCAAAACTAACATGAGCGACCAAATATTCTAAGAATAGAATAATCGGTAACATTACTTAATCACACTTCCTAGGGAGTTCCCCATTTAAT
This sequence comes from Eucalyptus curtisii, assembly GCA_017140595.1. Taxonomy (NCBI): domain Eukaryota; kingdom Viridiplantae; phylum Streptophyta; class Magnoliopsida; order Myrtales; family Myrtaceae; genus Eucalyptus; species Eucalyptus curtisii. The sequence continues at coordinate 12,459,165 of CM029495.1, read as the reverse complement.
TATAGTCGATAGAGATCTATTCACTAAGTAACTTGCCGTACTAAGCGCATCAGCTAGGATTCTCCTAGCAACACCAACACTAGAGATCAATTTACGGACCATCTTTAATAATATTCTGCTAATCAATTTTGCAAATTGTTATGGTTTATTCGTACCAATGCGGTGTTTCACTATGCCCTCCTTTATGTGAAATTTATTTATCAGCTCTTAGCAGAATATCATGCTACTATCAGTCTACACATGCTTAATTAGCTTATTAGTCTCCATCTTCACCAAAGCTCTCGATCACATGTTCTTGACAATAGTATCAAGCTTGTGCATCGGCATAAACACCTAGATGATCCTTCAGCAATTTGAATTTTGTGTAAAAATTTTACAAAATTCGATTAAAAACCTTGATTTTTGAATTTTTCAGTTTTAGGTTCTAAATCGACCAAAAATAAAATTATTTTTATTCTAGTTATAATTAGGTGTAATTCCTTCTTTGATATTTGATTTAGGGATTGTTTGAAATCTGTCTGCGTATTCATTTTCACGATTTACGGAGTCAAAATGCGAATTGCCGTTTTGAGCTCTAATTAGGGGACCAAAATCAATTCTTCATGACTTACAAATGGACAATTGCATCTCACTTATTTTCTTTAGATAAGTCCAAATCCATGGTCAATTTTGGGAGATTCACTTTGGTCCATTCTAGTTTGGTCGATTTGACTTATTCAAAGGTTAGAAAACCTAGCTAAGATGCTTCAATTGATATAATTTAACTTGACCCATTCTAGACTATAATGTAATTGAAATAATTGAGCTTCAATTTGGCCAATTGAGGTTCAATTAAAAATATGAGTTTAGCTTATGGCCTCACTTTAATAGGAATTCAATGGATTTAAACATTTTGTGCACTATTAGTCAATTTGAGATAGCCAAATTGCATCTCATTTGATCCGATTCATGTAGAAATATTTGGTTTTGTTTAAATTGGGTGAAACAAAAAAAAATCATAATAAAATTCAGACAAAAATTCAACCCGGTCAACCCAGTGTTAACCAGTGAATTTTTCTGGTGATTTTTTGGTCGGAAACCACCCTCAGCTGACCCACTTCATGGCCAAGGCATTTATGCCCTTAATTTACAAATTTTCAAATTTTTCTTGGATTTTATGAAATTTGCAAATTTGCTCCCTAAGTTTGATGAAATTACAAAAGGACCCCAACTAAGCCCTTACCTCAAGATTAGATCATCACCGTCCATTGAGAATGCATCGTGACCATTTAATTTAAACATGTTATGAATTTGGGTGTCATCTTAGGGCTATTAAGTTTGTTAAGAAGAAAGATGGCATCTTAACCCTTAGATCAATCCAAGGGCTAGGTTAGGATAGCCTCTCTCATGCACATATAAATATCATTTTCCTCTGATAAAAAAGGGGAGCTCGTAGAATTCTAGATCTGAAAAATGAAGGGAGTCTCTCTCTTTCTTTTTTCTCTCTCTCCCCACCGACTTTCTCCCTCTCATCTTCGCGCGCATTTTTTTCCTTTAACCGCACCACCCCTCGCCAACATTCAACCTCTCGCAGGCAAACTCTCCGGCGCTGCCAATCATCACAACGTTCCTCTACCCTTCCTCGAGTTCCAGGTGGCTGGGATTAATCGGAGAAGTCATCGGTGGTCTTTCGGTGCCCGATTTGGTAGCTGTTCAGTCTAGCAGCAAATCAGAGCAAATCCAGTGTCATCTTCAACATTTCCGGCGATCTCAGTCCCTCTGGGACAGTCCTTGACATTCCAAGGTGTCGCGATGGCTCGATGATAGTTCACGGGAGTTCGTTTCATGCGAAAACATTAAGAGGTAAGCTCTTTTGCCTCAAGCTCAATGAAGCGATGTCTCAATAGGAGATCGGGGCTAGAGCTCATCTTAGGGATTGATTTGTGAGATCTTTGATGACTTGATGATGTTTAGAATGTATTGGGAAGGAAGTAGATAGGCCGTGATGATGATAATATGTTTGATTGCTTGGATGAACATTGTTATGCAATTTCGGATCCATGACGGATCTCTCTATGCATATGCTTGGAAACAAGCTAGTAGATGTGCTTTTTATGTACTCAATGCCTTCATGAGAGTCAAAGATGACTTGATTAGCTTTCCAATGAGCTATAGCACGTCCTGATCCGATGTCGTTTGCTATCTGAAATTTGCTTCGAAAGTCAAGAGGTGATTATGGAAAACTGACATGTTTTAGTTCACTGTTATGTATTAATCGATCTTGGCTATTTGTCGATTTTATGTGGAATTTTGTGCTTTGAATCTTAAATCAACACCTTCATAAAAATTGTTGAAAATATGTTTCTCTACAACATACATTGTTTCTAGAATTTGTGAAAATCATTTGGATAGGTCAATCCTAAAAAAATTGTTCTATTTATTTATTTATTTTTGGTAAGAAGTAATAATATATAGAGCTTTGAGGCAACATTTACACAAGATCTGGCGCCACAAAACTTGCACTTAACAAGACAATAAGTCTATGTGAGTGGAAGGGAACCGGATGCAAAAGAACTCCACAAGATTGACCAAAGCAAACAAAAGCCTATACAACAGGCAGAAGGACAGACGAGGAAGGAGGAGGCCGCGCAGGGCCAAAAGGAAACCAACCTCATGAAGACAACCAACTACAAAACAAGATAGAAAAACACCAAGGAGGATTCGCCGCCATTGGCGTAGATGAACAGCAACCACCCCAAACAAGGCGAAGCACGGTCCGAGCCGAAGGAAGAAGGCGATAGGCTATCATGCAGCAAGCACCCGAGAAGACGAAGGCCGCAACCCAATCACAAGCTATCACTGGACCACTTCAAGGAAAATACAAGGATCTATCCCCTAGTTACGTTGGAGTCTTCTGTTTCATGGATTATCTTCAACGTTTCTGAAAGTTAAGGCCTTATCCCTCACCACTTTAATGAGGTGATTTTTAATTGCCACAACTGTGACAGTGTGGTCTCTGAAGAGTATGTCGTTCCTGTACTTCCAAATAAGATGGCTAAGAGCACCAAATGAAAATCGGCCAATGGAGCGATAGAAATCCTTACCAGAGAGGAATTTCATCGCCCACTGAAGGTTTTCAGAACATGTCTTGTTCCGCCAAGGGAGATTGCATTTAGCCACCCAAAAGAAAGCAATGCTGACAGTGATGCAACACCCGAAGAAAAGATGATCGATCCGGCGTTAGCTTGTAGAAAGCATAGACCTCTCTCCCAATTCTTCCATACGACATAAGTAGGGCTTGGGTGGGAAGACGGTTCTTTTTAATAAGCTAGAGATTGAATTGATATCTCGGTGTAATAGCCTTATTCCGGATAAAGGATGCCCAATTAACCCTATCCTTCATTCTTATGATGATATGCCAAGCCGAGGCGATTGAGAAAAGACTAGAAGGGCTGTCACTCCAAACCAAACGATCCGGTGCTCTGAATAGGAGAAGGAGGGGTTGGTCCCAAGATTCAATCACTGTCTTGAAAGCCTGTCCCGCTGATGAGAAAAGGTCAGCCACCATGGCACACCTGGATAAACCGGAATTTAAGATCATCGGATCTGAGCAAAAAAGATCTAAGGGATCTCTCTGGTGCCAGTGATCAAACCAAAGGGAGACTGACTGGCCATCTCCAATCCTCCATCAGAAGTAGAGTCGGAACTCGGATCTCAGGTGTAGGATTCTCTTTCAAGCCCAAGAGCAATAGGTTGGCACCCCAACCACCCAGAAACTCTTCATTTTCAAGAAGGTTGAGTGGATCCACTTGCACCATAAGGACCCCTTATCCGTAAACATGATCCAAATCTGCTTGAGCATCGCTGCCTTGTTGCAATCTCGCAATCTGCGAATTCCAAGACTTCCTTCTTCCTTTGGGAGGCACACGTCTTCCCAAGAAACTTTGGCGCCACCCTTTTCCAAGGCTGGGGCCCTTCCAAAGGAACAGTCAAAGGATCTATTCAATACAATCCAATACTGCAACAAGAATGGTGAAAACACTCGCCCAATAAGCTTGGATCGCATGAAGGACTAACCTTATAAGCTGCACTCTGCCAGTAAAGGATAGAAATCGGTGAGTCTAGGATTGGACCTTGGTCGTAATACGATCAATTAAGGACACACAGTCCACCTTGCCGAGCCTTGAGGATATGATAGGAACTCCCAAATAATGCACCGGCAGCTTTCCTTCAATAAAACCAAGGGCATTCTTGATCTCATTCCGCAACTCCTCTAATCCACCTGCAAGAAATATCTCACTTTTGTTGTTGTTTGGCTTCAATCTGCTCCATGCCGAAAAGGTATCTAGACCATCCTTAAGAAGAGAGATGGAAGTCATATCCGCTTGACAAAAAAGAAAGACATCATTCGCAAATAATAGATGAGATAACCTTGTAGCCTTGCATCTCCAGAAGAACTTAAATCCAGGTTGCGCCGCGCACGCACTGAGGATCCCTGAGAAGACTTCCATAACCAAAGTAAAGAGGTAAGGGGACATGGGATCCCCTTGACGAAGGCCACGTCCACTAGGGAAGAAACCATGGAGTTCCCCATTCAAGGAAATAGAAAACTTGGGAGTGCGCACACATACCATAATGAGCCGTATGAGATGGTCAGGGAAGCGAAAAACACGCATAACCAATTCAAGAAAGTCATAGTCCACCGTATCATAGGCCTTCTGAAAATCCACCTTAACAGCACATTGAGGGGTATACAGCTGAAGATGGAAACCAGTAAATAATTCATGTGCAAGAAGAATATTATCCCGGATGTGTCGGCCCTTAACGAAGGCATTCTAAGAAGTGCTGATAGTGTCATGAAGAACTGCGGCAACACGATTAGCTAAGACCTTGGTGATGCATTTATAAATCGTATTGCAGCAAGCAATAGGTCTGTAATCATTGATCGAGGTCGCATTAGGCACTTTAGGGATCAACACTAGGATGCTGTTGTTAATCCCCCTTAAAAGTCTCTCCGTGATGAAGAAGTCCTTAACTGCTTTAATAACCGATGGCCCTACGAGCTCCCAATTGCTCTTGAAAAATTCCACACCAAACCCATCTGGACTAGGAGCCTTCCCACGGGCTAGGGAGAACAAGGTATCCTGAATTTCTCGATCTGAGTAGGGTTGAGAGAGAAGACTAATCTAACCCTCACTGAGAGGGCAACGAATAGTTTGCTGCAGGTGTAGCAAAGTAGGCCTGGAAGGATGAGAACGCGAAGCGAAGAGCTCCTGGAAGTGAGAGACGAAAGTGTCCTGCACAAGGCTTGGTTCGGTGACCAAGTCACCATTCCTATCAAGAACCGAGAGAATCCTGTTTTTCAGTTGTCTTGTAGTGACAGAGTGGTGGAAGTACTTAGTATTCCTATCGCCATTCTCGAGCCATCTAATCTTGGATTTTTGTCTAAGGAATGACTCCTCCTAACTCCTCAACTCCACAAAGTCTTCTGATGATTTTTTTCTAACTCTGCCAAAAGATCATTGGTCGGGTCCTGCTGCAGGTCAAGCTGGGCTAACCTAAAAGCATTCTTGGAATCGGCAACCCTCTCGGAGATGTTGGAGAAAGAATCTCTATTAAGCTGTTTGAGCCGACTTTTCAAAGCCTTCAATTTGCTAACTAGCCTGTACATAGGGACCCCTTCTACTAGGGCATCCCAAACTTGTGCTACAATGTCAAGAAAGGAGGGGTGTTCCATCCAGAATTCAAAGAATTTGAAAGGCTTCTTTCGCAGAATTGGTTGAGTCACCTTAACCACCATAGGAGAATGGTTAGAAGTTCCGGGGGTTAGAAATGTCGCTTCCGAATAAGAGAACTGTAAGCTCCATTTAGCATTCATTAACACCCGATCAATTTTCCTCACCTTGCGGTTAGCCCCGGAGGATGTGGACCAAGTAAACCGAAGTCCAACATACCTCAAATCCTCTAGCTCTACCTGAAACAAACACCGATTGAATTCATCGAAGGAGGGAAGCCAGGAGTCCGAGCTCCCAATCCTATCAAACGGGTCTCTGATGGCATTGAAGTCCCTAGCCACCATCCAAGCCAAGTCCTGGATGTAAGAACTCATCCTAATTAGGTCCGCCCATAAAGGCCTTCGAGATACGAACGAGTGCTCAGCATAAATCACCGAAGTGCAGCAGCATAACCTTGACGTAAGGAGCATCACTCTACCGTGGATTGCCTGATTGTTGGAAGAGATTACTTCAAAGTTAACCAACGAAGGGTCCCAGCCAACCCAAATCCTGCCCTTCGGAGAAGAATCATAATTGGCAATCCATTTCCATCCCGACAAAGTCCTATAAACATGGAACGAAAAAGATACTCCGGCACTTTGGTCTCCAATAAGCTGACCATACAAAGGCTGTTAGAATGAGCGAGGTTCCTAACCTCGGCTCTCCTCAACGGGTCCATGAGATCCCTAATATTCCAAAACCCGAAATACATACGCTACGAGAGACGAAAGGAGGCAAGAGAGTCTACCTCTGCTTGTGAGGCTTTCGGCAAGGATTTGCCGTAGCACCAGGGATCACCACCGGGCCTGGATCCGGGGCTAAAGCAAGCATTCTATCCCGGATGGTCTCTAACTTCGTCGAGGCAGCTCTTGGGGACGGGAATGACGAACTAGGAGATACAATGTCGTCCTCATCCGAGAAGCCAAATGTGGCAGCAACTTCTGACACCCCACCGTGGTCAAGGCTCATGGATGGGCCTTGATCTTGCTGGGAATCGGCAGCGAGCGAGAGAACCATCTTCGGGGGAGCACTTGATCCCCTATGCGTCTTCCGAGTAGACCCGGGTGGCAAAGTTTTTTCCGCAGCAGGTGCCTTGAGTGGACTAGGAATGAGGGCCATAGCAGGTGCCTTTAGCAGATGAGTCTGTTCTTCATCACCAGCAATGTCGGGCGGGAGGATTCTCCATTCTTGGAGGACAAGTTCTTCTTTTTCTTACCCTTCGCTTGTCTCCAAGGCTGTTCCGGACCAACCTGTGCTTCTGCAACCACCAAATCAGGAATGAGGGCCACAACAGGGTCCGAAGGAGCAGGAGCGATCAAGGCCTGTTGTGGAACCATCGCTTCGGCAACCGGAATGGGGTTGGGGGCCTGCTTTGGAACCGAATCTTCAGTAATCAGAGGAGCAGGATCAGCCAGAGGCTGCTTCGGAGCTCTAGTCAGTCCGGCGGGGTTGTGCACGCGAGGGGGGGCTCGACAATTGTGGCCGAACGTTCCACAGTCCAGGCATTCAGCCAGCATCCATTCGTATTGGATGGTTATCGACCGAGAAACCCCCCTTCAAGACCACTTCAGTGGTCTTACATCTCGGTTGATTTGTCTTGATCTCCACACATATTCTAGCAAACAAAACTATTTTTTGTTGGTCCGTTCGTTGGTCCACATAAAGTGGCTTACCCAGCACACTAGCGATAGCACTCATCGCTGGCACCGTCCAACAATCAAACCGTAAATTCTTCAAGCGAATCCAAATCGGGATAGAGGAATGGTTCTCCCTCTTGAGGTCCATGAGTGGCTGTCATTGATGAAGAATGAGAGGCACTCTAGCAACCGTGGTTGGTCCATCTTCTAGAATATTCCTTCGAAACACCGGGTCCGGAATGTGGAGGAAGATGAAGCCTTGATCATTGGCCAGGACTTCTACAAGTTTAGAACCTCAAGCTTTTTTTTGAAAATCGTCCAAGAGGCCGAACGAAAGCTTCCTCCTCCCTACCAGGTATCCCACTAAACATTGATGTTACTTCGAGTCCACTGCATCAAGAACTTCATCCTCCAAATTAACCACAGCTTTGCCATCTACAAACGTAGGAGGAATGTAAGACAATTCCGAGCCTTTCACCGCTAGACGGGCCACATTTTCCCATGAATGAGTCTTGGCATTCTGTTGTCTAGTTGGGCGAGGCATAGGACGCTTGGATGCAGACCGCTTGCGGCTCCGGCCTCTAGACTGGTGGGGGCGAGCAGGGAGCTCTTGCGGGACTTGCTACTTGTTCTTCGATCCGGCTTGGCCGGATGAGGAATTTAAGGCCATACCAAGCTGCTTCAAAGGTGAACCAATAGCAAGAGAGGGGTCTGGATGCCCCTCTGAGATACCAGCCGCAAGTCGGGCTTCTCGAGTGCTGTCTCTAGCCTCAACAGTAGTTGAAGACATTTTTACAAACACTTAGTCTGCACCCCGATCACAGCCAATGAAAAACCATCGAATGAAGGGGACTTACCTGGACTAGCTTCCTCCCACAGCTTAAGAATGCAGGAGCCTTAACCAGCCCAGCACGCACAGCGGAACTCCAACAGAAAAACGAATCTAGAAGAAAACGCAGTAGCAGCACACAGCAATAGAGTTGAGACTACGGGAACTGAGGAAGCTAATCACCTGGGAGGTTGCCGAATGGAGGGACGACATACAGAGCCTATACGACCTCAACCTCTGAAGATTAGTCCAAACCACCGGTCGGAACCCCCTCAACCCGCACTAGCCATCCCAGACGATCAACATGCTCGCACGCTTGGATCCGTATGGATCTCGAAATCTAGGCCAGCCCAATGGAAATGCTTCGGTGGGGATGAAGATGGAGGTAAGAGGAGACTTCCTACCAAAAATCAGCCCATTCCAACCGTTGTAACTCCCACAACTGGAAGAAAATCAGAAGAAAAATCAGTTTTGAAATTACAGAACAACCAGCCCTAGGGCAGAGGATATCTTTGGATGTAGACCGGCTCTAATAAATTCCTTCGGTAGAGATGTAAAGGAGGGTGAGAGGAATCTTCTCTCCAAAAATCAACCCATTCCGATGGCTAGAGCTCCGAGAATCAGCATCACACCAGACTGATGAACAGTAACTCGGGAAACCAATAGAGAGGAAGCCCGTGAACAGTACCCGCGTGGTGCGAAAATGGCAAAGCTAAAAAAAAAATCGTTCTTATTTCTGCATGTTTTTGACACTAGAAGTAACTTTTTGTTTTGACCAAAACGAGATCTGAAACGATCTCGTTTCAGCTTGAGTCCTCTTAGGATTAGATAATAGACTCGTCCCGAGCTTCGAAACAGTAGGTCGCACACCTCAACAAGCGTCGTTTGACCATCAAAAAACACCTCTGAAGATTAATGATCCTGCAATAGTTTAGGTCTTTTTCGGTTCCAATTCTATTCCGCCTTTTGGCTTTGTGATTTTTGTGCCAACTTTCATGATCATTTTTTTTTTACAAAATTTTATCATGAGTTTTGTTCCAAATCATCTCATGCATCTTCTGTAATTTTTTCATGATTTTTGGATGTGTTCAACTGGGTCAAATCTACTCAGATCTACGCCTAGGTCAATCTGTTCCATAGCAATCTCTGATTTTGCTATTTTTGTATTGATTTTTATGTTGAGTTTTGGAATAACTTTCCTTCATTAAAGTTGCTTGTACAAGTGTTTTGTATGTCATGTATTTTTTTTTTCAAAATTTTTAGACATGTTTAGTTAGGTCAAAATCGCCTAGATTTAAACATAGGTCAGTCTATCTTACATTAGTCCGAGATTTGTTTTGATGAAATTGAGTCTATAAATGCACCTATTTGGTCTTAAATCATTCATGAGAGTTAAAATAAATGATAGATATGTTCAATTGATTCATACTTTGCAATGTTTTTACATTGGCAAAGTGAGTCAATTGCATACATTAGAGTAAAAGATACTGCAACAATATGTGCTGGACATATAGTTTGATCTGTTTTGCCATTTTTGCTGTCATTTTTGCCACAACTAATATGATCTTAATTGAGTTTCAACTTCTTAACGAGAAATCTTCATCATCGTATGCTCTGTATGTGAGATTTTTGGTAGGATTTATGCATGTCTTGAGGATGACTAATATCATGCTTGTTCTATAAACTTAATGCTAAAATGAAACCTTGTCATATGTGCACATTTCCATGCTTGTTTGAGTTATCTAGGGATCAAATCTTACGATCATGCCTTCTTAATGATTGAACCACATGTTGCAAGGTTTGCATACGTGTTTAGATCATGTCATTTGAGTTTCATCTTACACATTAAATTGTCTTACAAAAAGTGTTCAGCACACTTAGAATTCTCAAGCATATCATTAGAAATCATAAATAATCTCATAAAATCATTTAAATTGTATGACATTTTACATGCTGACTTAAAATTAGATGACTATCCAAACTTTATGTCGCATTTAATCCTAAGTCCCGAGTCGTCTTCCTAGAAGAGCTCGAGTCCAAACTAGGTCAATTTGGTATCCTAAAATCGAGATCTCTAAAAGTGTGCATATTCGTTATTGAAAAAACAAAATATAAGCATTTATTAGAAAATTTCAAAATCACTCAAAGAATGCACAAACGGCAAGAAGAAATCACACGAGACTTTGGATTAGATGCGACGGAAAGTTTGGATAGTTATCTAATCCTAAGTCGGCATGCAAAATGTCATACAATTTAAATGACATTATGAAATGATTCATGATTCCTGATTCCTAATGATATGCTGGGGAATTCTAAATGTGATGAACACTTTTTGTGAGACAATTTAATGTGCAAGATGAAACTCAAATGACTGACCTAAACACATATGCAAACCTTGCAACATGTGGTTCAATCATCAAGAAGGCATGATCGTAAGATTTGATCCCTAAATGACTCAAACAAGCATGGAAATATGTACATATGACAAGGTTTCATTTTAACATTAAGTTTACAGAATAAGCATGATTTTAGTCATCATCAAGACATGCATAAATCCTATAAAAAATCTCACATACAAAGCATACGATGATGAAGATTTCTCGTTAAGAAATCAAAACTCAATTAAGATCATATGAGTCGTGGCAAAAATGGTAAACAAATCAAACTATATGTCCAACACATATTGCTGTAGTATCTTTTAATAATGCATGCAATTGACTCGCTTTGCCAATATAAAAAACTTACAAAGCATGCATCAATTGAACATATATATAATGTATTTCAACTCTCATGAAGGATTTGAGACCCAATAGGTGCATTTATAGACTCAATTTCATTAAAACAAATCTCGAACTAATGCAAGAGAGACTGACCTATGTTCAAATCTAAGCGATTTTGACCTAACTAAACATGTCTAAAAATTCTGAAAAAAAAATACAGGACATACACAATACCTGTATGAGCAACTTTTGTGCAAGAAAGTTATTCCAGAACTCAACATAAAAATCAGTACAAAAATAGCAAAATCAAAGATTGATATGGAATAGATTGACCTAGGCTTAAATCTGAGTAAATTTAACCCAGTTGAACACATCAAAAAAATCATGAAAAAATTACAAAAGATGCATGAGATGATTTGGAACAAAACTCATGAAGAAAAATTTATCAAAAAATGATCATGAAAGTCGGCACAAAAATCACAAAGCCGGAAGGCGGAACTGAATTAGAACCGAAAAAGACCTAAACTACTGCAGGATCATTAATCTTTGGAAGTATTTTTCGAGAGTCAAACAACGCTTGATTGAGGTGTGCGACTCACCGTTTCGAAGCTCGGGATGCCTATTATCTAATCCTAAGAAGACTCAAGTTGAAACGAGGTTGTTTCCAACCTCGTTTTGGTCAAAACAGAAAGTTACTTCTAGTGTCAAAAACATGTAGAATTAAGAACGATTTTTTTAGGATCGACCTATCCAAATGACTTTCACAAATTCTGGAAAAAATATATGTTGTAGAGAAACATATTTTGAACAATTTTTATGAAGGTGTTGATTTAAGATTCAAAGCACAAAAATCCACAGAAAATCGACAAAAAACCAAGATCAATGAACTAAAACATGTCAGTTTTCCAGAATCATCTCCTGATTTTTGAAGCAGATTTTAGATAGCAAACGATATCAGATCGGGATGTGCTATAGCTCATTGGAAAGCTAATCAAGTCATCTTTGACTCTCACGAAGGCATCGAGCACAAAAAAACATATTTACTAGCTCGTTTCCAGGCATATGCACAGAGAGATCCATCTTGGATCCGAAATTGCAGAACAATAATCATCCAAGCAATCAAACATATTACCATCATCACGGCCTATCTACTTCCTTCCCAATACATCCTGAACATCATCAAGTCATCATAGATCTCACAAATAAATCTCTAAGATGAGCTCTAGCCTCGATCTCGACCTCGCTTCATTGAGCTCAAGGCAAAAGAGCTTATCTCTTAATGTTTTCGCATGAAACGAACTCTCGTGAACTATCACCAAGCCACCGTGACACCTAAGAACGTTAAGGACTGTCCTAGAGGGACTGAGATTGCCGAAGATGTTGAAGACGACGCCGGACTTGCTCCGATTTGCTGCTGGATAGAACAACTACTAGATTGGGCACCGAAAAACCACCGGCCACCTCTCCAATTAATCCCAACCACTTGGAACTCAAATAAGGGCAGAGAAATGTTGTGATGATTGGCAACGTCGGAGAGCTCGCCGTCGAGAGGCTAAATGGCAGCGAGGGGTAGTGAGGCCAAAGGAAAAAAATGCACATGAAGATGAGAGGGAGAAAGTCAGTGGGGAGAGAGAGAAAAAAGAAAGAGGGAGAGACTCCATTCACTTTTCAGATTTGGAATTCTACGAGCCCCCATTTTTTCAGAGGAAAATGTTGGGATATAATACGCAGAAACGACATGATCTTGCAATTTACGTCAACGCGAAATCACCGGAGAAATTAACGAGAAAAATAAGGACACCAGGAATTTACGTGGTTCGGTCCGAATATCGGTACCTACGTCCACGGGGAGAGCCAGCAGCAAATAATCCACTAAAATCGGAGAATCATAGTTTACAATCGCTCAAATGCTCAAGTGTTTCACATACCTAGATTTAACCCCAAACCCAAAATGTTTATAAAATAAACAACTCACTGGATATTAAACTCACGGTACAAAAATATCACGCGTTCAAGATTCGCGTGGCTTCAAGGATTGTGAATGTCTGCAGCTTCGTAAGGTTTCTTCCTTTTCTCGTACGGGTGCAACAGCCGCGGCTCAGAAGGGTTTTTGTTTACCCTTTTTACGTGCGTGTGTGCGTGTGTGCCCAAGGTCAATCTTTTGACCTTGGGCCCACCACTTTATGTTTCACGTGCAGTCTTCACGCCAAAAGGAATTCAGCAGTGCAAGAAGAAAGAAATAGGAGACCTGGGCCCATTTTTGGCTTCACGTGGGAGAGATGCTGAATTGGCTTCACCTGGGCCCACCTGCGCTTGAATTCTCGCGTACGTGCAGAGGACTTCATCTTCACGATTCGGATTCCGTAGCAAAGAAGAAAACTTTGCTTCCATTTATTTTATATTTCCTCTTTTGTAATCCTTCGCGAGTCCAGCGAATTTCTTCTACTTGAGGAAATCTTTATCAACAAGATTCGGTATAATAACTAATAATTTGAATTCAAACTCGAGACATTAATTTAACAATTCTCCACCTTGGCTCGATGTTTGAAGCCAAGTTATAGTGCTCATCATCCATGCTGCTCTCTCAACGCCCTGACGGGCGCTCACTCTCCACAGACACTAATAGAGCTCAAGCAGAGCTTGAGCTTCGCCAAAGAAACATACTTAGTCATCATGCTGCCCAGTTATCTGCTGTAGCAATCTTTTTTACCATAACATTACCCTTAGCTAAGACATCTCAGATAAAGTGGTACTTGATGTTGATATGCTGTGTTCGCTCGTGATAAACTGGATTATACGCCAAATATATCGCACTTTGGTTATCACAGTATATATCAACACTTTTCTGTTCTAACCCAAAGTCCGAGAGCAAACTTTGTAATCATATCGCCTACTTCGCTACAAAGGTTAATGCCATGTACTCTGCCTCAGTCGAAGACAAGGCAATGTGATCCTGTAAGGACGCTTTCCAACTAACTGCACCACCCGCTAGCGTAAACACGTACCCTGCTAAAGATTTGCAATCATCCAAGTCACCGGCGTGATCCGAATCCACAAAACCAGTGGTTTCACTGCCATTGCTGTCCCTCCGGTACATTATACCCATGTCTGTTGTCCCTTTCAAATATCTGAGGATCCACTTTACAGTTTCCTAATGAGCTTTACCAGGACGCTTCATATATCGACTAACCACGCTCACAGCTTGTGAATTATTAGGCCTAGTGCACACCATAACATACATAATACTACCCACGACACTAGAATAAGGAACACGGGACATATGTTCTTCCTCCTCCTTAGTCTACAGTGATAATTTATCTGAAAGTTTAAAGTGCTTCGCTAAAGGTGTACTTACAGATTTTGCCGACTGCATATTAAAACGTGCCACGATCTTCTCAATGTATTTCTTTTGAGATAGACGTAAAACTCCTGCAGTCCTGTCATGCAAAATCTCCATACCCAATATTTTCTTTGCAGCACCTAAATCTTTCATCTCAAATTCAGCATTTAACTGCCTCTTTAGCACATCAATATCAGACATATTCTTAGCTGCTATCAGCATATCATCAACATATAAAAGTAGATAAATCAAAGAAACATTCTCCAATCTCCTACAGTAAACGCAGCTATCCATCTGACTTTTTGAATAGTCTTGACTAGTCATAAAAATATCAAAACGTTTATACCACTGCCTAGGAGATTGTTTCAGCAAATATAAAGATTTCTTTAACAAACAAACATGATCTTCCTTACCTAGAATAGCAAATCCCTCTGGTTGCCTCATGTAAATGCTCCTCCAACTCACCGTGAAGAAACGCAGTTTTCACATCTAGCTGCTCTAACTCGAGATCCTACAAAGCAACTAAGGCAAGTAAAATACGAATAGAAGTATGTCTTACCACAGGAGAGAACACCTCATTGTAGTCAATGCCCTCACGCTGTGTATACCCCTTCGCCACAAGTCTCGCCTTATACCACGCTGCCTCGACACCGGGAATTCCCTCTTTCCGTTTGAAGACCTATTTACTTCCGACAATCTTTTGGCTCTTAGGTACTTTGACCAGCTCCCATGTCTGATTTCGATGGAGAGATTCCATCTCTTCACTTATAGCCCCTAGTCACTGCGACGACTCTGAACTAGCCATCGCCTCAGAGTAAGACGAAGGCTCATATGTCTCCACCTCATCACCTATAATCAATGCATAAGCAATATCTGTATAACCATAACGTACCGGTGATTTAATTTGCCTTCTCTGTCTATCTGCGGCTATAGTGTGCTGCGGCTTTGTTGGTTATTCACTATCACTGACTTCAGGAACTGTAGCTTCATTTGCAGTCTCAACTTTGGTTACCTTCAAGGTCTCTGGAGTCTCCACCTGATGCTCCACCTCACTAATGACACCATGATCTGTATTCTCTGCTAGTTGTGTCTCAGAACTCCTTTGTTGAAGCATTACAGTCTCGTCGAAGATCACATCTCTGTTAATTAGAAAACCGGATAATCCGGGATCAATGCACCACAGCCGATAGGCTTTCACCCCATGTGCATAACCCAGAATTATGCACTTCTTCGCCCTCGGCTCAAGCTTACCATCACTCGCATGAGCATACGCAGGACATCCGAATATACGTAATCCGAAATAATCAACAGGTTTCCCCGACCATACTTCCTCAGGAGTCTTCCACTTGATAGCAGATGATGGAGATCGATTAACCAGGTAACACGCCATGTTCACTGCTTCGGCCCAAAATTCCTTGCCAAGTCCTGCGTGCGAAAGCATGCATCGAGCTCGCTCAAGTAAAGTTTTGTTCTTCCGTTCTAACATGCCATTCTGCTGTGGTGTCCCAGGTACTGTGCAATGTCTCACAATACATTCTTTCTTGTAGAACTCGGTAAAATCTTTACCACAGAACTCCATGCCATTATCGGTTCTCAGACACTTGATTTGTTTATTTGACTGCTTCTCAATCAATGCCTTAAATTTCTTGAACCGATCAAACACATCATATTTATGCTTTAGAAAGTAAACCCATACCTTCCTCGAATAGTCGTCGATAAATGTCAGCATATATCGGGCACCTCCTTTCGAATGAACCGAAGACGGGCCCCAGACGTCTGAGTGAATATATTCAACTGGTCGTTTGGTCTAATGAATAGGCGTAGTAAACTTAACTCGAGACGCTTCCCATAGATGCGGTGCTCACATAAGTCCAGCTTTCCTGTCTTCTGACCCTTCAACAACCCCCTTTCACTCAGCATCGTCATACCTGCCTCACTCATGTGCCCTAAACGCATATGTCATAATTGAGTCAAGTTAAAGTCTGACTCACCTAATGAAACCGCAGCGGTTCCGGTCACAGTCTCTCCCAGTAGATGATAGAGAGTATTTACTTTCTTCCCCTTCATCACTGTCATGGCACCTCGAGAGATTTTCAGTACTCCACCTTCAGCGGTGTACCTACACCTAATGTCATCGAGTGTCCCTAGAGAAATAAGGTTCTTCTTGAGCTCCGGTACATGCCTCACATCTGTCAATGTGCGCACCACCCCATCATGCATTCAGATTCAAATTGTCCCTATCCCCACAGCCTTACATACTGCATTATTCCCCAAAAGAACTCTACCACTATATGCAGTCTGGTAAGTAGTAAACCAGTTCTTATGAGGCGTCATATGATAAGAACACCTTGAATCTAGCACCCATTCGTCTCCTGACGAAGCAGTAGTCACACATAAAATAGCTTCTGCATCACTATTGCTCCCCTCGGCAACGTTTGCCACACTGCTTGTGGCATTCTGCCTATCAACTTTATTCCTCCGCTTAGGACAGTCTCTCCTGATGTGCCCCTCCTCGTGACACTCAAAGCACTTCACGCGTCCCTTGGACTTTCTATGGCGTGATTTTGATATGCTTTTACCTCTGCTGCTACTAGGCCCTCGATGTTGTTCTCTACCCCGAATAGTCAGCGCTTGCGCTACTCCTTGTGCCAGACCGTCATCTCGCTACTTTTTCTGCCACTCCTTAGAGAATAAGACGGACTTTACCTCTTCTGAGGTAATTGTAGTACGCCTCTGCAACAATGAATCAGTAAAGTGCTCCCATGACTCTGGTAAAGAGGTTAACAACATCATGCCTTGCTCTTCATCATCAAGTATCTTACCGACATTCTTCATATCCAACATGAGTTTATTAAATTCATCTAGGCAGTATCTGATAGACATACCTTCAATATATCTAAATTGAAGCATCTTCTTCAGCATGTACAAGCGATTATTCAAACCTTTCTTCACATAGAGTGCTTGAAGTTTTGCCCATAATGCTGCGGCATCTTTCTCCTCATCAACCTCTATTAAGACCTCATTCGTCAAATTTAACAGGAGTATACTCTTTGCTTTTTCCATGAACTCTACCCTCTCTAAGGCTTTCATTATAATCGACAACTTATCTTCACCATCCAGTGCCTTGGCCAAACATTGTGTTGTCAATAAAGCTCGCATCTTAATGCTCCATAACACAAAGTTATTGCTCTCATTAAACTTCTTAATTTCAGATTTCCTCTCATACATAAATGCAGTAACAGAATTTCCAGATAATAATTAGACAAGCAAAAACTCCAAATCACAATCAAGAAATCCAACCTGGCTCTGATACCAATTGTTGGGATATGATACGCGGAAATAACAGGATCTTGCAATTTACGTCAACGCGAAATCACCGGAGAAGTTAACGAGAAAAATAAGGACACCAGGAATTTACGTGGTTAGGTCCAAGTATCGGTACCTACGTCCACGGGAGAGCCAAGAAAAATAATCCACTAAAATCGGAGAATCGAGTTCTGATCGCTCAAACGCTCAAGTGTTTCACATACCTAGATTTAACCCCAAACCCAAAGTGTTTATAAAATAAACAACTCACTGGATATTAAACTCACGGTACAAAAATATCACGCGTTCAAGATTCGCGCGGCTTCAAGGATCATGAACGTCTGTGGCTTCGTAGGGTTTCTTCCTTCTCTCGTACGGGTGCAACAGCTGCGGCTCCGAAGGGTTTTTGTTTTCCCTTTTTACGTGCATGTGTGCATGTGTGACCAAGGTCAAACTTTTGACCTTGGGCCCACCACTTTATGTTTCACGTGCAGTCTTCACGCCAAAAGGAATTCAGCAGTGCAAGAAAAAAGAAATAGGAGACCTAGGCCCACTTTTGGCTTCACGTGGGAGAGACGCTGAATTGGCTTCACCTGGGCCCACCTGCGCTTGAATTCTCGCGTACTTGTAGAGGACTTCATCTTCACGATTCGGATTCCGCAACAAAGAAGAAAACTTTTCTTCCATTTATTTTATATTTCCTCTTTTGTAATCCTTCGCGAGTCCAGCGAATTTCTTCTACTTGAGGAAATCTTTATCAACAATATTCGGTATAATAAATTATCATCCGAATTCAAACTCGAGACATTAATTTAACAGAAAATGATATTTATATGTGCATGAGAGAGGCAATTCTAGCCTAGCCCTTGGATCGATCCAAGGGTTAGGATGTCATTTTTCTTCTTAACAAACTTAATAGCCCTAAAATGACACCCAAATCCATCACATGTTTAAATTGAATAGTCATGATACATTCTCAATGGACGGTGATGATCTAACCTTGAGGTAAGGGCTTAGTTGGGGTCCTTTTGTAATTTCATCAAACTTGGGGGGCAAATTTGTAAATTTCGGAAAATTCAAGGACAATTTTGAAATTTGAAAATTAAGGGCATAAATGCATTGGCCATGAAGTGGGTCAACTAAGGGTGGTTTCCGACCAAAAAAAGACTGGAAAAATTCACCGGTCAAATCTGGTCAACACCGGTCAATACTAGGTTGACCAGGTTGAATTATTGTCCAAATTTTATTATGATTTTTCTGGTTTTACCCAATTTAAACAAAACAAAATATTTACACATGAATCAGATCAAAGGAGATGCAATAGGGCTATCACAAGGCTCGCCCAGCCTCGCCAGGTTTGGGCGAGGCTCGCCTAGCTACGCCTAGGTTGGGCGAGGCCGATCTGGCCACCAACGGGGCTGGGTGAGACCCGCCTGGCCGGTGGCTGGGCTTGCCTCCAACGAGCTCGTTGGATCGGTTGCCGGTAACCGGCGACGATGGCGGTGACCAACGGCGGTGGGCGGCGGACGGCAACTGCGGTGGTGGCGGTAGAAGAAGAAGAAGAGAAAAGGGAAGAAGAAGAAGCAAATGCTTGATTCTTAGATTTGTTCCCGGGAACAAGAATTAACTTTTTTTTATTATTGATTATGTTCCAAATCTACTTCCGAGAACAAAAAAATACAAATTTGTTCCCGGGAACAAAATTTTTACCAAACACAAATTTGTTCCAAAACTACTCCCGGGAACAAAAAATCAGCCCTTACTGTCTTGTAATTTCAATTCTATTGATTGCTTTCTTTTCTTATTTTTCTAGAAATAGAATAAAATGAAAATGACTAACCACGCACGATTGCTTAGTTTAGGATTAGTGATCCCAAAAATGTAAAAAGAAATGCATGGACATGTGAGGAAAACACAACATAGGTACCGAAATGGCGCTAATAGAAATATTAGCGTAATCCAAGTCCTCGAATCTAAATATTTGGTTGCGTAGAAATCGAGGAAACACTCCCGACCCTCGTTTGGGTTTTCTAGCCGACTGCCAAAATGAGACTAGTGGTGACTACGGTCTTATGTTTAAGTTGTCATAAACAATTAGACTGTATAAATAAACCCATCACGCGAGGTACGCGTTTCGATGAAACTCACCATGGGTTAGCATACTCGATATGGGAGAACCTCAAAGGATGAAGTGATGTCATCCTTATGGGCGAGGCATACTGTCGAGAGGGCTACCATAGTAAATGTACCATTAAATCCAATATCCACACTCGACACATTCTTCTAAGGTGTGTTACCCGTGTGGATATTGATCGCGACACTCCGCTGTCACGTGAGGTATGAGTTTAGGAGAGCTCATGATATCGTGGAGGGAACTCACAAGAGGCTTGATCCGAAAGGCGAGGTGATGACGTCTTTTGGAACGCGAGTTGTGAGGGAACTCTCGTGATCAAGTATCCCTAAACTCGACCTTTCCCCATTTTCTCTCTTTGTAATGATGAGAGATTCGAGGGCAGCGAGATCAGGTCGCGACATTTGGTCACACACTTTCTCATCTTTATAGTTAGAAAGATTGAGATTTTCACTTGCTTCGATGTCCTCATTATCTTCACCCTATTTTATGTCTTCTTCTCAATAACCAATGCCGCCTCCCTTAATATCCCCACCTCCAGTCCCATTTCCCTTACTTGAAAGTAATCCCTATTATCATATAAAACTGGGTCATCATCACTCTTGCCTAATGCATCAATCTCACTATGATCACTCTAGCTAGCACCCCGACTTTCAAGTTCAGCCGTAGCCTTAACCCTGGGTTCAATCCCATCTTCATCTCCTACTCTAACCCTATCTTCAACTTCGATTTTGCCTTGGTTGCTCCTAGTACCAACACTAGCACCAGCACCAACACCAACCCTAGCCCAAATTTAGATGACCTCAAATCAGCTTTCTTTATCAATCTAGAAATATCAAGGTACGTTTTTCAACAACTATGCATATGAAGAAAATGATCTCTATTCTAGGAAATAAGACTTGCAAAATTTAATAGCAAATTATAGAAAAGAGGCTAAATAGTCTATGTGAATAGCAATAGTTCCATCTGATCAATAATAATAATAAAAAGAATAGCATTAGTTCTTGAGGAGCAATCTAGGGGGAGAGATAGAAAGCACTCGTGCTTCAACCACGAATCGAGCTACTGAGGCAAACAAATGAGCCTTAAATAAATCGAGCTTCGATTTGCTATAATAGCGAAATTGCCAAAATAAGAACCTCAATAGTGAAGATTAATGAAGAAAATACTCACAGAATGTTGGTGAATCGAGACCAACAAGGAACCCCAGAAAAAGCCCCAAATCGTCGGGTCGATCTTCTCCATGGAGATGAATAGGAAACCCCTAAATCGCCTTTAGTGGGCAAACGAGCTTAGAAAAATATGAACTTTGGCCCAATCGAGCTTCCTTGAGAATCAACCAACATACGAAATCGTGAGGCCCCAAATCGCCTTTAGCTAGTCGGCCAGCAAACGAGCTTCAAACAAATCAAGCTTTTAGAGAGAGAGAGAGAGAGAGAACCCAAAAGCCCCAAATTGAGTTCTATGGAGCAAACGCGAGAGAGGAAAATGATGTTACTCGTGTGGACAAATGGAACTTGAGATGGGGCGAGTACTCCAGCATGGAGCAATGAAGCTTGGAATGTGAACCAAGTAAGAGAGAGAGATGAAGCATAGAGTTTCAGCAAAGAGAGCATTTTGAACGTGAAGCAAGGGGAAACAATAGATGGAGCCCAAGCAAACGATTCTCTTTAATGTTTTAGCCACGCCAATTTCTTTTTTTTTTAATCTTATTTTTCTTCACCTAGTCCGCTTGGTGTCATGTCAACATCATTTGAAGTCCGTTGTCCAAGATAGCAGCCACGTAGGACTTTTAAAGATGATTTTTAACGAAAAAATAACAAAAAGTGAATGTGTCACACATGTGTAAATTTATAATTTTTTATATAACAAAAATGTTTGGAGTAAAGGTGTCACAACGAGCATAGTTTAGGGTTTTTAGTGTCACAAAAAAATAAAAAATAAAAACCCTCAAGGTAAATGTGTTACAATGGACATAATTTTGGATTTTTGATGACATTTTCCGATTTTTTTTTTTATTTCATCATCTCAATTTAACACCCTAATTAAATTTAGCTCCATCTATGTCTTCATATTTAGCTCCATTTATTTTGCAAAAAAATTAGAATTTTTTTTTTTATAATTAGTTGCTTGTATCTCTTGAAATAATTAATTAATGAAAAATGTTTCATCATCAATAACAATTTATGTCTAAATATTTTCTTGAATGATAAAAATATTTTTAGTTCATTTATTTTTGTAAGTGATACAACTGATTATTTTTAGAAAATTATTTTCAAAATCATTCATTTTTCACAATTTAAATAAGTCATTGATTTCTATGATAATTGGAATCGATGTAGTGGTTATTAAGGTCATTAGACCTAGCCAAAGGGAGGGCTGCCCACTGGACCTCGGCCCACTCGTGCTAGCAATTTTAGAACCGCCAAGCAAGCTTAAGAAGAAATTCTAAGCCCGAGATTTATTAATAGCGATAGACTAAAGAAGCCCAAGTTTCTAATATAGGAGTGAAAAGTTATATAAAGCTCTCAGGTAACGTAGTAAAATAAAATAATACAAAGCCCTAAACGTTATTCTTCGTTTATTTGTTATTTGTTATTTGTTATTTTTTTTAGTCGAAAATTTTTAAAAAGAAAAAAAAATGATAAAATGGCCCGGTGGGCGTGCATGCAGGTTCGGGCTTGAGCCTGCTCAGGCTTTGCTTATTAAGCAGGTCCACAGTCCGGCCTGACTGGGGCTATAGTTTTTATATTGGTGATTTAAGTAATTAACTAATTATTATTTAGCCAAGCATGGAATAATGTAAATATAATTAATGTCTAATAGTATAATTTATCGGTGAAATGATTATTATTTTGGCTTTTGACATAAAATTACTATTTCATCCATTTTGTAGTTTTTGTTTTCATAATACACCTTACGATACGACATAGGTGTTTCATGAAATTTTTTAGCTGAATTTACATTGAAATTGCTCAAAGACTTGTAGTGAACATAACTGAATATTTTTTACATGTAATCAGTGTTATGCATTTGAGCCAAAAGTGGGTTCTGTCTCACTTTTGTGTTTTTCATTAACATCCTTACAAACATATATTTTGTATAAAAAGGTAAAACTGACTAAAGGTATAGGAAACTAACGTAAAATATAAAAATTTCTAGGACCGATCAGTTCCCGGTCCAGTCTGGTTCTGAGGTGGAATCGAGAACCGGACCGGTTCTCAGATTCTGGGACCGGGAACCAGACTGACCGATCTGGTTTGGTCCGGTGGAACCGGTAATGTGCCGTCACTCTTGGGTCATCGTCACCCTTCTCTCCCTCACCCACCTCGTCTTCTATCTCCGTCACCTGTCACAAGCTCACCCTCGGCCTTGCCACCAAGCGGCTGAGGGAGCTCAAGATGAGGTTGAGCCTAGTGATGGCGAGCGCTAGCGGCGCCGATGGAAGGGGCACTGATGGCCACCACCACCACCACAAGGTGGTGTTCGACGATGGGGACTTCGAGATTCAGTACCAGGAGCCGCCTGAGAGTTACCTGGGCAAGTTCAAGCGGAACTGCGCTCTGCATTTCCGGTTCTTGATCTTGGTCTACGGCTTCATGGTCTCTTTCTCTGTCGTCATCCTCTGGTTCTTGATCAAGTTCAAGCGGAACTGGGCTCTTCCTCTTCAAGCTTAAAGCTTTGGTTTTTTCAGTGGGTTTTTCTCAGTGTAAAGCAAATTGTTCACCGGAAGGGAGGGGAAAGCAAAGAGGGAATGAGGGTAAAGCAAATTGTTTTTCTCATATATCAACCAGTCTGGTCCGGTTGGTTCAATTTTCATCTTGGCATCGGGAACCGGACTGTTGGAACCGGGAACCGGACCGCCTTCTTTAAGAACTACCCAAAATTGACTGATTCAGTCCGGTTCGAGTAGTTCTCAATTTGGGCAGTTCTGGTTGCACACCCCAAAGCACTTGCTAAATATACATGAGTGTCCTTGTAGTGTGGTCAATTTCGTCCTTGCACCCCATGAGAGAAACATAGAATTTTCTCTCATTTTCTTCTATGCTTTGAATTGTAAATACGTGTTTACTTATAATTATTAAAAAAAATAGCAAAATGTTCATATGATGTTTTAATTTTAGAAAAGAATTCGTGTAATAGTAAAAGAAGCAAATACGGTCTAGGATTAAATTTGAGATTTACCAAAAGTTCAGAACCATGTTGAATAAATCAAAAGTTCAGGGACAATATTGTATATTATACTAAATTTCATGGACAACATTGCACATCGGGCTAAAGTTAAGGAATCATTTATGTATTTATCCCTTCACCTTTTGCAGAAAGTCTTTCTACACTAATTAGATTACCTTAGCGACGAAGCTAGAATCAAGGATTTTACTTTTATTGAAGACTCTTAATTATAATAATATAAAGTTTTAAATTTGTTTCCTAGGAAGAGTTTTTCCACTAAAATATTCAATTGACGCTGGCTTCATCAATATTGAAATGATATTTTATTTAAGAATGGATATAATTACGTCAAAGTATAGATTGCCATACGAGGCGCATGCATTTTGTCAACGAATTATTATGCGACTTCTTTTGATAAAATAAATACCAAGAAAGAGATAATTGAAGATAATTGTCAATGCATATTAGGTAAGATCTAAGACACAGGGCAAATGCCATTTGAGGGTGCGTTTGGTTCAGTATTCTCAAGAGGCTTTCAGTCTTCAAAACTTCTTAATGAAATGCTGGACCGTTTAACAACCATTTTGAAGCAGTTTTCAAGTGAAAGCTAGTATTAGGAAGGCTGAAAGCCTAATGCTAGCTAAAAGTTCAATACTAGTAGGGACTAGTATTGAGCTTTCGGCATTTGACCAAAAACTCGAAACTCATTTTTTCTTCCAAAACTATCATCACTCATTCCTCAAATTTTCGAGTTTGCCTTCATTGTTATTTTTTAAAATGCTTTAATAATGCTAAAAAAATCAAATATATATTTGATTTTTTTAAGAAATTATATATATTTGATTTTTTAGCGTTATTGTCAAAATTTATATTTAAAAAGTCGCATACATTTTTTTTTTTCAATTTTAAACAAATAAAAATTAGAAAAAATCCGATGAAGGGTTTGGTATTTTTTTTTATAAATTATATATATGTATTTGATTTTTTTAGCATTATTGTTAAAAATTATATTTAAAAAATTGCATTAATTATTTTTTTTTTCAATTTTAAAAAATAAAAATTAAAAAATTCCAACAAAGGGTTTGGTCTTTTTAAAAAAAATTATATACATGTATTTGATTTTTTTTAGCATTATTGTAAAAAAATTATATTTAAAAAGTTGCATTCATTATTTTTTTAATTTTAAACAAATAAAATTTAAAAAATTAATATTATTAATTCAAATGGCTTTTCAAATGTGTTTTTTTCTAAATTGCATTTTTCTCAAAGTTGCTTTTCAAAGCATAATTTACCAAGTAATTTTTGCATTTACTCAAAGTCTTTTAGGTTAAATTGCTTTGCATTTTTTCAATTGGCTTTTAAAATGTTGAACCAAACATACATAGTTCATTATTTGATTTACATCTTTCAAATAAAATGAAATTTGATGCTTTTTTGTATGATTCACTTGCATTTGAGTAAAATCTCATATATTTTTTGAATTGAAAAAAGTCCTGGAAAGCATGCGAAATGCAAACGTGACTTGCATGTGTTTGCTAGTTGATGACTCGGGGGCCACTTGGAACAAAAAGTTGTCCACGGCGGAGTTATTTGAAACAAGGTCAAGTATGAGTTTGTTTTGAAAATCATCTAGCATCGATTTAGGGAGATTTTTGGAATTTTCCTTATGATATATCAATAGATATAGATGCTCCGTTCGCTTTAACCAGCCATTCGTCAATGCATCTTATCATAATTTCAAAGTTTTCCTCGTTATCATGCACAATCATTTAAAATCAATAGTGGTCTTGCAATAAATAATTTGACGATAAGCTATAAAATCTCACTTTTACTTTTCAATTCTTTTCTTTCCCTATACATTATGTTGACATTCAATAATGTGGCTACTACGTTGTTTGTGTGTCATTGTCAAAAGTGGTGATGATCTTGCCACATCAAAGATCCCTTTTCCCTTACGCACGTCAATTACAAAGAGCTAGTAATTCTATTTATGACGATGGTACACATGGTGGCATGGGAATTGTTGACATGCTTGGAAGCTATAAATGTTTTCCATTTTTCGATATTATAATTCTATTTTGTTAAACTTGAAGTGCGACTGGTACTCTTTTTGCATGAGTGGGATACATATGGGCATGTATTGTGATGTTAACATTAGCTCTAATCATTTTCTTCGCTAGGAGGAAAAGTTTCCATGTATTATTTTTATTTTTCACGTATAATAAAGAACTAATTACGTGGTCCATGCATTGCGTGGATATATATATTGATAAACATATTTTGAAAGACTTTATTATTCTTTTCACTAATGATATCAATAAATTTTATGTTAGTTATTTCGGGATATTAATTAGATTGGATACACAACAATGTGGCTGAAAGTTTGAACTACAATTTTGCCAAAATAGACATTTAATATAAATGTTTTTGGTACTCGTTTAATACAACAATTAGAACAGAACAGTTTGAATGCTATTAGCTTCATCACAAATTCAATTTTAGTTAGTTAAGGAAAGGGAGAATTCCAACTTTTTTTTTTTTTGGAATATATAGAATTCAAATATCATGTTGAAGAAACCACCTCCAACTCTATATAACTAGAGAGAAGCAAATGTTTAGAAATCACTTTTAGCCTCTATAACAATTTCTATAAAAATGATGCTACACAAATTAACTGGAAAATTACTGAAAATGTTATAAATATATTGTATTTATAATAGTATAGTCTTAAACTTTTTGATATAGTCAATTAAGTCCCAAACCTTTTGATAATTTTTCAATTGAGTCATTCTGACTAATTTTGTTAAAAAATTACTTACATATATATATATCAGCTATCTTGCGTGGCATGATCGGCGACTGGTCCTAACATGGAGACCTTTTGTAATTTAAAAAAAAATGAATATGCTC
Source organism: Eucalyptus curtisii (assembly GCA_017140595.1). Classification (NCBI taxonomy): domain Eukaryota; kingdom Viridiplantae; phylum Streptophyta; class Magnoliopsida; order Myrtales; family Myrtaceae; genus Eucalyptus; species Eucalyptus curtisii. The sequence goes on along the minus strand of CM029495.1, from coordinate 12,432,366 downwards.
ACTAAAACTTTTAAAACTTGCCACGAAAATGTAATTAAGTCTTAAAACCTTAAAAAAAAAATACAATCAAATCTTAAAATTTGACAAATTGGTGTAATTGAATTTTTTCGTTAAATCTGTCCAATTTGGTTAACGAAAAATGATGACGAGGATTTTTTTTTTTGTTTACTTTCTCTCTAAAACATATCCCTTTAAAAAAATTAAAATTTTTTATTATTTTGCCCTTTTCTTCTTTTTTTCCCCCTCATTTTTCCCGGTGACATCACGAATTCAATTTTGTTTTTTTAAAAGCACACGGATTTCTTTATTAAGTGTCATATTAAAATAATATTTTCTCAACACCAACTTTTTGAAATAGTGAAACATTATTATATATTGCTCCAATAGATGCTGGCCAACCTTGCAAGTAAGATTCGAACATCCTCGTCCGCAAGAAAAGACCAATTCTCCTTTTTTCTAATTATTTTCGCGGTCGGAACAAGACCAGAGGCCGCAAAGTCGGAAAACACGGCCAAGTTGCGACGGGCAAAAGCAGCCGAAAACCGCTTTTAGAAACACGAAGAAAAAACTAGAGAGCTGGAAAACCGCTTTGCTTTTAAAAAATTGAATCATGCAATTAAAATATTATCCCATAAAGAGCCTCTGTCCCCACTTTGGCACGCCAATCTATCCTTTTTTTTTCTTTTTGCCCTTCAATCAATTATAGAAGTACTGACCATTTTCTTATTGGATTATAATAGGTCAATTATGTTTGGGTTATGTCATGCTCGTTACCAAGTCATTTTCTCCTATCATAATCAAAAAAAAAAAAAAAAAAAAAACACGATATAAATTATATTAGATTCATACCCAAAAATCACTACATTTGGCATATTAAAATTAGTCTTGCATATCTCCACCATATGAAGTTTTGCTCGATAATGGTTTAAAAGCATCGGAATTAATCAAGTTGTGGTGAAGGAAAAAATTTTCCTTTTTAAATCCATTTAAAGAAAATACATGATAGGAAAAAAAGGAATGATTACAAGTTCTTCCTTACTAATTATTCTTAATTCAAATATGATTTCGCATTATTCATACTCTTAGAAAGTCACAACTAATCTATCTTTGCACTACATCTACTTCCCTTTTAATAATAAAATAAAATATTATATTCATAATTAAATTCAAGTTTAATAGAATAAAAGTTTACTGAATATAAGGAAAAAAAAAGGACATCTGCTTAGAAAATATTTTATTTTCAATAGATCTTTTTCGTGTCAAATGATTTACTTTCTGGAAGACTCCAGGGGCTTGAAAGTAATTTTTTTTTAAAAAATTAATGTTGAAATGATAAGGAGAAAGCAAAGAATGAAATATACAAAGGTGACTCCAAAGAGTTTTATTTAAGGCAAAACCCATGATCAGAAAAGCAGATTTGTTCCTTCCTTGCAAAGGACAGAAATAATAATGAGGTTGACAGTGCAACAAAAGACCAAGAAATTACAGAGACATACAGACAAATACATTCTCTCTCTCTCTCTCTCTCTCTCTCTCGCTCGCCGTGAACGTCTTGCGCTCGGTTCTTGAGCTCGTTCTTGAGAGCTGAACGGAGACGATGAGCGAGGAATCGTTCATTTACAGCTTCGTGGCGAGAGGGACGATGATCTTGGCCGAGTACACGGAGTTCACGGGCAACTTCCCGGCCATAGCCGCACAGTGCCTCCAGAAGCTCCCTTCCTCCAACAACAAGTTCACCTACTCCTGCGATCACCACACCTTCAATTTCCTCCTCGAAGATGGCTACGGTCAGTCGCATTTCGAACGAACCCGGTTCTTGTTTTTTAGTTTTGGGGGACAGCTCTCTGTTTCCATCCCAGTTTGAATCGTTGTTTCTCTGATTCGCTCTGCGGGGGTAGTCGAATTAGTGGTGAAAGTGGCTGGATCTTGAGCTTTGAGGTGATTGCTGACTTGGGTTTTAGTTCGTTTTGGAGGTGGGGAGGTGCAATTAGGTGAATTTGCATGTTGTGTCGTTCTTTTTTTGTTTTCTTTCTTGATTCTATTTTTGGATTCTGGGTTTGTGGGGTTGAAATGGGCAAAGTGAAGGAAGATTTGGTGTTTCTTTTGGGTCGACATTTGCGGAGAAATGGGGGATATCAGTACTTTATGTGGATTCAGGAGCTGGTAGGTTGTTTTCTGAAAAGGGTTTGGTGTTTGCTGAGTTGAAAATTTATCAAGAGCAAACCTGGGGTTTTTGTTTTACCGGGAACAAGAGTGTAGGTATTGGTTTCCTTGACTGAGAGGACTGTTAAGTAGTTTCTGAACCATAAAAGCACCACGTTGCTACTTCAAAAACTTTTGCTGAATTGTGAACATGGTCAAACTCGTGAATTTAGAGGTTACAATCTATATCAATTAAACTGTAGAGTTTTTCTCAATTGAAGTTTTGGTCTACAGAATTTTGCATGTTTAGTTCCTCTGTCTCTCGAGTCAGAAGATAGGGAAACTGGGAAAGTGGTTTCTATTTATTCATCTCTTTTTACATTACGTCCTGACTCAGTGTTTCACATTCAGTACATTAGTTCCTGATTTGTTCCTTGAAGACCTTTATCTGCTAAGATATTGATCATATGCCACAGCAGTAAGATACAGTGTACCTGCTCCATCTCTGTGCACATGCAGCTTGGTAGATGATCAGCAAGCAGGGAACTAAGTATTAGTGCTTTGTGGATTTGAATGGGGACTACCATGTGTGCCTGATCCATCTCTAGATCTTAATTTATGGGATTTGAACTAAAATTAACAGTGCGATACAGTGTGCCTGCTCCATATCTCGATCCTAATGTATAGGCGTGCTGTTAAATTGGTCGTACAAACTTTTTAAGGAGTTTGTACTACACTCTTGAGTGTTGGCACTTTATTTGATCAGGTTACTGAGATTGTTTAGTATCGGTTCTAGTGATAACCAGATATAGGCTTTGCGCATTGGGATTTGGACTAGCACGTGTTCTTCACACGCCTGTGTGTCCATATTTGGGGTATGTCAGGGAATGAAGGTTTTGTGGTGATCTTGTTTCCATCAACTGTATAAAATTTTCCTGCTCTTAGCTAATTAAGTAAACTGTGTAAGAGAAGATCTGATGTGGTGATTTTACAACCGGATAATTTTATTTCCACTGTGAGTCCTCTTTTGGAGCTTTGTCTACTTATTTCATAGTAAGTGGGGCCAAATGTTAACAGAGCCAGGCTAATTATTGTGGGAGGCCAGTTTGCATCTTTAGTGCCCTGATCTGATAGAATGGTGGCGGCTTGATGGCCTTGTACATCATTGGACTTGTATATATTATATACTAGAAGGAGTACCGAGGATAACTTAACATTGATTGGTTTGTAACACCTCAATCCCACAGTTAAAAAAATTGGTGACATGATACATACGTGCCACCTCCTAGGTCATCATTTGAGTGTTCCTTTTGGGGCTGACCCATGTTTTTTGAGGTTGGGTAGTTCCGCACTGTGAGTTGTTGTTGTCCTTTTTGCATGGTGTCCTAGTCATTACATTCTCAAGTTGTTGGCAATGGAGATGTAGTGGTTGTTTTTCTTAATCTATTTGTGGTGGTGAATTTAGCAATGTCATCTACTAGCGACTGATACAAGCTTGTCTTTCTGTTTTTAGAGTACATTACTTCATTCTCCTGTGATTTGCATAGAAAACTATTGATCTCTTTACTGGCTGACTGTCATGATTGTCTTTGCACTTTGCAGCTTATTGTGTTGTCGCCAAAGAATCAGTGGCCAAGCAAATCTCTATTGCATTTTTGGAGCGCGTAAAAGTTGACTTTAAGAAAAGATATGGTGGCGGCAAAGCAGATACAGCTGTCGCCAAAAGTCTGAATAAGGAGTTCGGGTATGGGTCACCATGAGATGGCTGCTAAATGATGTTCTAATCCGCTATCTAGTAAAGAGTTTCAGTGAAAAGTAATTGATTTAAGTTGGATTTTACAGGCCAATTATGAAGGAGCACATGAAGTACATTATTGAACATGCTGAAGAGATCGATAAACTAATAAAAGTGAAGGCTCAAGTTTCAGAAGTTAAAAGCATAATGCTGGAGAATATTGACAAGGTATGTGAAGGGTTCTGTTTGTTCATAAGTCTATGTAGCTTCAGACTGGTTATGAGATTTGTTTGCTGATAGTTTACACTCCAAAATTTCTGCATTTGCTGCTTTTACGCATGGCTAGGCTTTTGATTGCAATCATCTTCCTTGATATGCAAAAGGGATGGGATTTGGATGGAGGGTTTCTTTTGGCGAGAAGTCAATATATGTAAGCACAGATATATCATGTCTATATAACCACGAGGCCACCTAATAGATTTAGAGAGTGTTTTATATTGCTCCACTGCAGCAGCCATCTTTGAAACTGAAGCTTTTGTAAGGCGTTTGGCAAGCTCTACCCTGCTTTGAAGCATGTGTTGCCAACACAAGTGCCACAGCACATTACACATAGCTACAAGGTGACACGAGTAAAGCACTGTTATACCTAGAGCAAGCAGATTCTTAGCGTGAAGTGGCCTACATGTACATGGTTTATTTGGCTTGGAAGGGATGAAAACCCTTCTTTGCTTTTTTTTTTTTTTTTTTTTGGCATACAAGGGTCATTTGTGCAGTTCCCAAGTGGTATGACCATCTAGAATGTGGTAAACATGTTCACATCGTTGGTAAGTTAATGTAAAGTGTGGTAGATGATTGAAGTCCTTTGATTTTTCAATGATTTTCAAACTGTGCACGTGTATCCCACGTTTTAGGTAGGTGTACCCCCAGGGCAACATAAAAAAATGGTGGGCATGTGTGTTGGATGAGGCTTTAATAGAGTAGCGACACTGTGGAAGACAATCTATGGTGGGATATACAGTCATTTCGAACTTTCAATCTAGGATGAGGTATTTGCTTTTTTCTCTTTTGACACAGCAATGCCAAACCCTCTAAGCCTTGTATGTACTATATTAAATAAGTCGCTCTTCCCAGCTTAGGTAGACAACTGAGTATTTCTCCTTGATCAAGAGGCACAAATGCCGGAGGTCAATTGAGAGATTGAAAAAATGCTAAAGAATAGCATGAAGTAGTTGAATATTTGAAGATTCAAACTTGCTAATCTTTGCCATGTGTGCATAAAGTGGTCCACGTATTGGCCATATTGTAGAATATAAGCCACTGCTGTGGAGTCTGTATCCCTTTTAAGTACAGTTGCTAGAGACGAGTTAAACCTTTGCATTTGGCCATTTGCGTATCCCTCATGATTGTGACTAATCTGCTAGGTTATGGTGAATGACTTGCCTGTTTAGATATGCGACTCAGATAGTTTGTTACTAGTGGCGGACTTGGGAGATTCTAGAGGGTGGAATTTATCTGTTTGGGGTAATACTTTTGAATCCTCTTTCAGAAACGGTCTCTACCCCCAAGCAGATCAGGGTTTGCTTTCTGAAATGACATATAATCATTCCCGTGGCATTTTCCTTCCTCCTGATATCATGTCGTGTCTCAGTTTTTCAATTTATGGCTCGATTAACTGAATGCGTTTGGAATCTGATGAAATTATGTCGACCAGTTGAGCATTCCCGCTGCATTTTGTTTCTTATATTCTCACCGTGTGCTTTTCAGGCGATCGATAGAGGGGAGAACCTGACCATTCTAGCCGACAAAACAGAGAATCTGCGTGATCAGGTAAAGTGGTTTATATCATATCCCTAGTCCAGCAGATTCTCTTTTTATCAACCTGTGTTCCCTTGAAAATTGAACAAGCTTTATCCCTAATGCTAGGCTCAAGCATACAAGAAACAAGGGACACAAATCCGGCGAAAGATGTGGTACCAGAACATGAAAATCAAGCTGGTCGTGTTTGGTATCTTGTTATTTCTGATCCTTGTAATTTGGCTTTCAATTTGTCATGGATTTGATTGCTCCAACTAGTATATTATCTTCACATGGAGAAAGGTTCAGCTTCAATTAGAGAGAGAGAGAGAGAGAGAGAGAGAGAGGTCTTGTAACTATACTGGCGGAGAAATGCATCATTTGTTGTTACTTGGGACTGACATATGCGGTAATGTGCAAGTCATCATGTTCTTGTGGCCTTTACTAGAGACTTGTACGGGTCATTTCTATTCTTGTGAGATTCTTGCGTTAGGTTAAGGTCCATTGCTTTGCTATCCTGCCAGTTTTTAACACCCTATATCTCAGTAGCGTTGGACCCAAAAAACTTGGACCGTTTCTTAACGGATCCGTAGCGTGTTATTTCTCTGACTCCCATCTCTCGAGTGAGTCAGAACTCACTGGTCATGTATGTAGTGCACAAATTAAAGATTTGAACTCATGATCGCCTTTACTGAGGCTGGCTTTTCGTCACTTGAGTCTGCACACAAAATGAAAAAGAAAAGAAAAAGAATGAATTTTTCATGCTCATTTGTCCTTCGGGCCTTGCAGTGTCGAGCGTACTTGAACGGGCCGATTCGCTGCACGACCATGATCCATAATAGCAGTTGTGATTTTCATTTGATATGAGAACGCTGGGAAAGTCTAAGCTTTTTGTAGATCTTTTCAATGACCATGCAAAGAGAAGTATAAACCAACAATCTATAGGAACAATAGGAAAGTAACGAGTTATCTAAGTCTTTAACCAAGCCCTATAACATATAGCTCTCCATGAGTATAACTTAGAGGAGGTTCTGCCTGCTAACTACTGAGAATCAATCTTAGAAAACATATCCACTATCATAAGTATAATTTTACTTAAAAGAATGAAATGTCCATCTTCATGAGTTCTCTAAAGCACTTGAGCAACCCCCTGGTTGAAACTAATGTTTAACATTTTTAGTTGTTTAGTGATAAGGACCATAGTTAAAGTCATGAGTAACTCAACGGAAAAATTGTTCAATTAATTCTAAACATATTATGCAGATGTTCATTCACTTATAAATTTTTCAATTTTGCCATTTAGTCTTAAACTTTTATGTGAAATTCCAATATAATCATTTCAACCAATTTTTCCTAAAAATCGCTAATATGGTAGTATACTACATAGAAGGAAGGACGATGATTGAATTGCCATGTCAGCGATTTTCGACGAAAATTGATTAGGACTACATTGGAATTAGCAAAGTTGAAAACTTTAGGATTGAATCAACATTTGTATAATAAATTTGGAATTGATTGGGTAATTTTTCCTAACTCAATTGATCAATACATGTGTACAATCTCAATACTTCGTAAACCTCATGCACATTCTCTTAATAAGAAACATCGCTCGCAAAAGAATTGCTCATAGAAATGGACTTTAACTTTCTTTTAGTAAGGGTTGTCTAGAATGACTTTTCTATTTCACTTATGAACTTTTTGTAAGTTTTGAGAAATTCACACTTTGACTTTTATATTACGTGAAACTCGTGAAACCTTTCAAAATGTTCAAATATTGATAAATTCTTATACAATATTTTTAGGAAAAAAGCCATAAAAATTTCCAAACTGTTCACTGCAATGAATTTACCCTGAATTTTTTAATTTGTAACATCAAAATCTCCCAACTACACCCACTTTGACACATCTACCCTAAACTAACAACTCCAAATTTATACCTACGTGACATATTTATCCTCCAATTCCATTAGATGACATTTTAGCCAAAACAACATTGTCCATATCAACAATGTTAGTTTTTTGGTGTCAATGTAAGTAGATTTTTAATGGTCCTCATTGGCAGAATTTTGATGAGGATAAGGGTACGTTTGGTAACTATTCTCTTCTTGGAAATAATTTCTAATAAAAAATGATTATTTTTTTTTTCTATTCCCAGAAACAATTTCTAAGTAGTTTAAAACGTTAGATAACTGTCTAAAATTTCTATTCCTGAAATAGAACTGCTTTTGGTATTGTTCTAAATTTTTTTAATATAAATCATTTTCTTTTAATTTTTTAATAATTTTTTTCTTCTTTTCTATTCTGTCTCTCTTTCTTCAAGCTTTGATCGGTCGTTGGCCTCGAGATGACCCGGTGACCTCGTTGGAGAGTTGCTGGCCCCCGGTGAGGCTGCGACTTGTTAGCTAAGCCTCGCCGATAGCTAGGCAAGGAGCCTCGCTTAGATTTGGCTAGGACGAGCTTGCCCAGCAGTTGCGCAGGGCTTGACCTCACCGGGCTACCGTAAGGTCGGCCTCGTTTTGGCTGGGCAATGTCAATCTCATGGTGGCCCAGCGAAGTCTAGCCTTGCCGGCGGTTGGGCAAGGTTAAGCCTTGCCTAGCCATGGCTCAGTTGAGCCTCGCCTGAGGCGAGGCTTGCCAGTGGCTGGGGAAGGCGTAGACAAGGCTTGCTTGGCCACCGGTGAACCTTTGGCGAGCTCGCCGAATCTCACCTGACTGGTCGTCGGCGATCAGGGTCAGTGGATGGCGGTGGCGGCGGCGGTAGTTGATGGCGGCGGTGGTGGAAGAAAAAGAGAGAAGGAAGAATAACAAGAAGAAAAGAAGAGGAGAAAAGGGAAATAAGAGATTTGGGTTGGCTTGATTTTGGAATTATTCCGGGAACAAAGAATTAACTTTTTTTTACTCTTTAATTCTGTTTCAAATTTATTACTAGGAACAAGTTTGTTCTTGGGAACAAAAAATTTATCAAATATATTTCTGTTTTAAATCTATTCCAGGGAACAAAAGAACAAAATCAAACACAATTTGGCAAGTCGCCAAACGTGCCCTAAATATATCACTCCGGTGCAAGTTTGAGATTTTGGTGTCATAGAAAAAGGTTTAGGTAAAATGTGTCATAGCTGATACAGTTTAGGATTTTTGATGGCTTTTTCTTTAATTTATGATAAGTTTTCCAGGTATAAACAATATTTTCCATCTTCAACTTTCGGAGAAAAAGTAATATACAAAAGTCATAAGTCGTATGGAAGTAGAGGCAAACAGCCCTTAAAGTTGACCCTTTGAAAGCTAGAGAATGTTGGAAGTGCTGGTCCGTTTACTTACACTCGCATATATTCTCATGTTAGGTGGTTAAAAAGTGATTTGGATGGGGGGACAATCTTTGACAAAATATAGATAAAAAACTTAATCATGCTTGCATTTCAAGTTCCGATGCTTCCATTTCCAAGTCATCTTCCAACATTAGGCACCCACCATCATGGCTCTTAGGAAAGTGATCTAGGGAGTATCCAACCACAAGCAAATGTAACATCAATAGATTTTATATATTATTTGGATAAAAAGAGCTATAAAAGTTAAAATTATAAGCAAACACGTATTAAAAAGATAAAATCTCGAGCCCACAAAATACTCAACCACCTTTTCGGTACTAAAATACTCAATCACCTCTAAGTAACACGTAAGTTAAACCCAAAACATGCGATACTAAAATGATATTATCATGCAATTAATCACATGCAACGTTATTGTTTGTTCTTTAGTTTCTTTCTTAGATTTGAGACTAGCAACCATTCAACCCAAGTTATGGCTCTCTTGAAGTTAAAGAGAAGGTTATCCTTTTCCTTGAAGATTGCTCCAATATGGTGAAAATGATGTTGTTCCTCGAGCCCCATGAAGTTACATTAGGCGCCGGAAAGAAGCATGCCTAAACACTAGAAAGTCGACATATATCCTTGTCTATAGTTTAAAATTCGGAGAACTGAATAATTTGTACAAACGATCATTTCCCATAAAGGTGGAAGAAGAAAGCTTAAGAATTTATATAAGCTTCTTTCACCTTTGTAATTAAAAAAAGGAAAAAGAAAAAAAGGATTATTCATGCCAGTCATGGAAATTAGTAAATTGATGGTCGGTTCGTTTAAAACCAAACCAAAAAGCACCTTTTGGTGTCTCATCAAATTAGAAAAAGATAAATTTGATTTGTTTTATAATTCAAAAGCATCAATCTGAAAACCAGGAGCATAGGCGTGAAGATCCGGCTACCTAGAGGCGCATTGTATACTTTGCAAATCCTATGAAGACGTTAAGTCAATACTTTTGACCTATGCAAATGACCTCAACTCAAAAGAGTATGCACATAGTTGGTGAGATTTAAACATATGACCTCCAATTTTGAGATGGAAATCCCCTAATATTGCAACTAATTGCGCCAACCCCTTTAAAATCATTAAAACAATATATTTGCATATGCATGTGAAAAATCCAAATCTTATGCTATTTGATGTCGATAGGAGCTATTAACATGCCTGATATTAATGACCTGAAATGGCAATTGAGTAGTGAGTTTGAGATGAAAGACTTGATTGCAGTGTAAAATAAACTTAATTTGAAGAACTGGAGAGATAGGTGTACCGAGGCGCTTCAACTATTACATGGCGGTGCTACTCATAAAGTGCCGAGGTGGTTTAGCATGCAAAATGCCAAATCGGTGAGTACCCCAATAGTTACGTGTGTTAAGCTTTTAGCTGATTTTGCACCACAGTGAGAGGGATATAAGAAATATGTGTCCCTTGTTCCTTATGCTAGTGTTGTAGATAACATTTAGAGGCTATGATTTGTGCTAGATCAGATATTTCGCGTGCTGTTAGTGTTGTGAGAAAGTATATAAGTAACCTCGGAAGGAACATTACGAAGCTGAAAAACAAATTCTAAGGTTTCTGAGAGGGACCACAAAAGTCGATTTGACTTTTGGGAAGAGGACTCCGAGAGGTTAACAAATTATATGAATTCAGATTTTGCTAGAGACGTGAATGGGTAGAGGTCCTTGATAGGCTATGCGTTTAGTCTTGCGGGTTGTACCGTCAGTTGGAAAACTCTTGTTGCAGCCAATACTTGCTTTTTGTTATTATCTAGCTCAGAGGTTTGCTTAGATTGTGAAACTATAGCTGAAGAAGAATGTTAAGATAATCAATATGCAATAACATTTAACAAAAAATTAGATGTATTAAGAACAGACAAAGCATTTCAATGTTGATTATCGTTTTATTCGTGATATTGAGTCACAGGGAGCTGAAATCTTAAGAAAGTGCGCATGGTAAATAATCCAGCAGACATGCTAATTAAGCCTGTTCCATTGTCCGAATCTTAGTATTATCCGGACTTGGTCAGCATCTGCGGCGAGTAGGGAGCCTAGAGGGGCTCGGAAGAGCCAATAATTGATAAGGGTGGAGTTCAACTTCTCGTCAAGGTAGAGATTTGTTTGTTATGTCTCAAAATTAGCTCGTTTTACTTGTAATCAATACAAGCTCGTGATTTTCTGGACAATCCGAGCATTTGCGGAGGCACGCAAATGGAGACAGGCAATGAGATATGTGGAATGGCAGTCTGCCTAGCACTTAGACTAACCAAGGAGTGGCTGTGCTGCTAGACAGTGTCCAATAGCTTAGCGCTTTTTAGTGCAGTAGCTGGATGCTCAGGCCTATTTTAACGGCGCCTGGCCCCTGACGTGAACCTGATCAATATGCAAAGCTTATTTTGTATTAAAAACTCGTGAAAACTCCAGAGAGCTTTTAAGAGACGTTATCGAAAAGAGATGAATGTCAAAGAATACGCCTTTTTATATAATGATTAATGTGGTGGAGTGCTCTAGGATTGAAAAACGCATTAGTGTGAGTGTTTCAAGCGATTGTAGAATTCTTTTGCATATAATAGTGGAACCATCTTATCGATATCTCTATGTGGAGCAGGCACACCACTCAACTATGTAAATTCCTAGTGTCCAGGTTTAGTTTATACAATTTATTTCTTATTTTCGTTTCTTCATGATTCTGCGTTAGTCATAACAACCTCCATTGACTGTCGAGACCTTGGCATCATCTCTATGTCCCATCGCCATACATGAGCCGCTGCTTCCGAATCTGGAGGGGTCAACACCTCCACGAAGGCATCTCTCCTCCAGAGACAGCAGCCCCTCGGTCAAGGAGGAGCTGACGTTGCATCAAGCTATGCCGCAGGCGATGAGCTTTATGCCAGAGATGAGCTCTTTTGGAGTTTATTTGGTGTGAGCTAGCGTAAAATATAAATATCTTCGTGTCATCTTCTGGTGCACAAAATAATTGGTAGGACTTGAAAGAGAAGCTGGAACTGCAGCTGGAGAAGATTGTTACTAAATGTTACCCTACCAACGCTATTCTATATGTACCTTATCCCAATACGATTCATTCACCTCTCCTGCTCCGGTTATATTCCAAGTAGACATCATGTTAATCCCGCTACTATGACGCAAAGAACATGAGTGAGAGCCATCATAATAGTTCGTAGTTAACATAGATCAAGCCACTTACAAATTTACTATTGCTAGGATTCATCTGCGAAATCCTTCATGGTAATATAAAGTGCACAATAGATGAATACACAAACACATATCATGATAGTGCAAAATTTGAACTTGTTATGATTCCATTGCACTATTTCCTTTCCCTTGCAGAACCCTTGCCTCAAAGCATGAAGCGTCTTGAATTTTGATGTTACGATGATGAACTGCTGAGACCCAACTTAAAAGAAGGATTTTAAAGGCTATGTTTATCCAAATGGATGTGTAATTATTATTTTTTTTCAATTTGCTCTTTTTGGCATGTATTGGCATGATAATAGACATTTGGTACGTTTCAAGTGTCTGTTGTATAAAAATAAAACAACCATGGATAAAGTCAAGAAAAGTTCTCATAAATTAATGAAAAAAGAAAGGCATGCACATACACTGAGCCCTCAATATGCCTGCATGGGGGAAAGGGGGAAAGCATGACAAGACAAGGCTTTCTTCTGATGGCGATGAAAGTCAAAGCTATATATAATATTGGGAGAAGAGAGGGGGGGGGGGGCGCGGAGAGAGAGAGAGAGAGAGAGAGAGGACCAAATTGTGGGATCACTCTCTCCCTCTCGTGCCCCATCCTCTCTTGATGATAGGATATAAATGACAAACAAAAGATCAGAGATTCCTTTGTGTTCCTTTATGAAACCCCATTTGGAGGAAACTGACTAGTCTCTAGCAAGTAAAAGAGCAAATGCACTGGCCATCACATGCCCATTAAAACTAGGAATGGGTCTCTGGTGTGAAGGAAAAAGAAAACACATTGAAACCCTCGACAGACTGATTTATTCGTTGGCATGGTCTGATAAGACTCTTATCCGCACTAATTATGTACATTAGCAGGTTGGATTCTTCAATTCCTAGCGGATAGAAATCTAGGGTTTTTAATAGGTCTTATGTATACATTGAGTCTGAACTCTAGTCATTATGTAAAAGCTCTCTGCGCTATCAAATGTTAAAAGAATTTTTTTTTTTCGGGGTTTATTAAATTTCGATTTATTACCCTAAATGCATGGCTTCGCAAAAGAGTTGCTAGGTTAAGTAAATGCATGCCAGCGGGCTGGCAATTTTTTGAGGATATATTTTTATATGTATAGTCCACAAAAGTTGGAAACAACCTGGAATTTCCAGGAAATTGGATTATTTTTTATAAAAACGATCAATCATTTTCAAAAGAGGAATGGATTGGGGAAGTACATTGACGAAGTCAACGATAATGTGCTGTTGTAGGCTGAGAAGATGAGAGTCTGTTAATAACAGTTTGGATGAAGTTTATCTTTGTAATAAATACAGTTTGTTACGAAGATATGTCTAATCTTGCTAATTTCTGGACTAAACGTGTTCTTCCTTTTTTCATATTACGTTTCTTGTTGGCCCATAATTTTTTTTTAATATGGACGGTGGTATACAATTTACATGGTGTGATCTGTGAAGTGATATTCTCTCAGATATATGGCTTTTTGGGAGCGCTCTTGAACTTCTCTGAACTGAAGCTACATAGGCAAGGTCATCCTGGTTCTTGTTATGGCATAAATGAATATCTCATGGTAAGTCTCCAAAGTAAAAGAGAAAGAGAGTTATAATGTTCCCAAATCTATGGCGCTCCTACTTGTCCTAAACTTCATGAAAATATTCACACATCTTCGTATGTATAGAAAATACAGTAGGCTGATATTATCTGAGAGTTTACATCGATGGGAAGGTTTGGCACCTTGATGTCGGCTCTTCACCACCCCGAGCTGTAGTATGCTCCAAGGGTTGCGCTGTTAGCATTTTCTAAATCTTAAGTAGCTGTGCTCGAACTATTCAGTCCTTATCTGTTCTTTTGTGGTAGAATATAGCATCCTTAACCTCCCCAGAAACCCGTGATGACAGTGTCTTTTAAGTTGATTTTGTGGGTTGTCCTCCTTATGATTACTTAGTCCTTGCTGAGACTGTCGAAATTTCGTCATTGTGCTAATCAATGCAGATTTTGATTTTTCAAGATTTCACCTACTGACAGTTGATTTTCTAGACAGATATGTACATAAAGCCTCAACGGCCAACCAGACTAAACCAACGACAGATTGAAGTTCTTGACAGATAAGATTGAACCACACGCATGAAGAGGAAATCAATGTATCTGTCTTTCCTCCTCAGATGAATCTATGCACGGTGTGTCTGCAGTACCGGTGGTGGCAAAATGCTTCTGCCTCTTCTGGGCATATGATAGCTCTTTCATACGTTCATTGGCTTGGTTTTTCTAGAAATTATTCCATAGAGATATATGCTCATGAAGTATTGAATTCTTTCCTCCTAGGACGGTGCATCAAATCAGACACATTAAAAGAATTATATCTCTAGGAGGCAAACATAAATCCATAAATCTCTTTTCTCCTATCCGTCCGCGGGGGTGGGGGGGTGGAGGGCGGTGGTTGTTAGAGAGAACCCTCTCCACACAACTCGGATAAAATGATGTGAACGGTTGGGCGGCAAAACATAACCTCAAATTTACATTTTGCATGCTGACCATCAAATCATGTCACTTCATGCGCGTCCAGAATGTTTATACCCCTCTTAAATTACTAAATGTCCTATACATGCACAAATGTATAACTCCAAGAAGATTCTATCTTTATTTCTCGCCTCGCCCCTTTTCAAACGATTGCTCCCCATCATGACGAATGGGATTCTTTGGTGTTGCCACCCAGACCGAATCTATATCATTGTTTTTCTAGTAGCTTCCTTATGTTAGAGAGAACCAAAAGATAGAAAGAAGAAGAAGAAACTTTATCACACACAAGTAGACCCGATATTCATTGCCAGATAATCACAAAACACAATTTACATAGAACCATGACACACCCACTAACTCAACCAACTTCTTCTCAGTCCATTTTCTTTGTGAGAACTCCTCTCTCACCACTACAGTTTTTGCTTCTCTATCCTAAGCAACCATCACACTTACCTTTGCAAAATCCCCACCAAGAATCACTCAAAGAGTGATCTTTATAAAGTAAACCAAGACGACAATAGACCCCAAGCAAGAGTAACTTCTAAAGACCCAAGGAATCATGCAACGCTGCTCTGGCCCTGGCCGCGGTCAGGATCGATTTAAGTCACATGTCCCGGACTTCGAAAATGTTGCGGTTCTTGACAACGATGTCATACATGTGCATGGACTTGAACTTGTTGAAGTCCTTGGGGAGCGAGATGAGATGGACGGTGGATCTCTTGTGGAATTGGAGGAGTTCCGGGTCGTCGTAGTACCTCTCCCACCCGAGTGAGGATAGCTTCCTCTCGAGGTCAGAATACGACGTGATCACCTCGTTCGTTGGGGTGTGGATCAGCACCTTCCGCCGCCCGATGCCGCCGGACACCTCGCCCCCTGGGTTCTCCACCAGTCGGACAACGCCGTTCTTGAACACCCAAACCCCAGACATTTTATAAATGTGAGACTGGGAGGAAGTAGAGTGTGCTGTGTGAGATTAGTTGATGAGCTGGCTCTTGTGGAGATGGCTAGTGATTGTGGCTTCTGTGATGCATATATATAGGCAAGGGACGTGATGCGGAGGAAGTATGTATCATCAGCTTATAATAATGATTGGTCAGTTGGTAAGTGAATATTAAGGGCCTCATGGGTGTCTGTTCACGGCCCAAGGCTGGGCCCACTCACCGGGGGATTTATAGTGTAAGGATACATCCAGGGTCAGGGTGTTTGGGGACACACTTTGCCATCTTATGTGGGCATGATCAGATTGAGAAGAATCCGATCTTTCTTTTTCCTAAGCCATTGAACCCACCATGAGAATCTTTGTTTGGAGGGAAAAATAAATAAATAGATTGAGACGTTTTCTAGAAGAGGATAGCAAAAGAATGTGACTTTGTTTGTTTGTGTATTGGGTTTATCTAAGGAAAAAAGACACTAACTGTTCTACAATTTTCATACGACTCTCTTATTCAAGCACTGCGACTTCCAAAAATCGATCATCCTTGTATCGTTGGAAATCACACGTGGCATTACTGTGGAAGAAATAGTTGATGGGTCTTACTGAAGATGTCAATACTCAAAATATAAATCAAACGAAGCCATTTGCCAACACAAATTTGCCCGGAATTCAGAAATTAGGTTCAATTTGCTAAATACACGAAACCCTAAACCCAAAATCTTTTCCTAAAATTAGACATTATTTATGATTTTATTTCCAAAAACCCTAGCCCCAAATTCTAGTTTCAATCCGAACGGATTCCTCAGTGGCGACGCGGCCGTCTTGTCCTGCTGCTGGCAAGGCATTGGTGAAGCCAAGTGTGCCGAGGACTCAGAGAGAGAGAGAGAGAGAGAGAGAGAGAGAGAGAGAGAGAGAGAGAGAGAATGATGATGGTGGTGCCGACTGAAGGAGGAGTGCAGCCAACATGCCATCTGACGTGAAGCACTGATTTTGGTTTGCAATTGAAAAGAGGGCTCGGGTTTGGATTTGGATTGTAACTTAATTTCGTCTCAAATCCTCAAATTAGGGCAAGAAAGGGCTTAAATGACGTTTGTTTAAAACATTTTCAATGTCATCATCTCTTGTGAACCACGTGGGATGATTTAATGTTAATGTAATGCCATGTAAAACTTTTAGATAAGAAAAATCGTTAACTTAAAGTTCTGGCATTTAAATGATTACTTGAAAATGTACATCACTAAATTATAACGCTATTAATGTCATTTTCCTAATTTAACTGTATCAAGGTACTTAATAGATATACCGACTATTTATTTACACAAGCACCATCATGTGATAATATGTGAACAGATTTGATTATACCAAGTAATATATTTTAAGATATGGATTCCCTAATTATGAGTATAAATTTGCATCATCTACGCCATTGGCACATCAACCTCGATAAAGTTGTTTGGTCCTTCTTTTTTTTCCTTCCTCTCCTATTTTCCACTAGCAATTGCAAATACACTTTTGCAAGCATATGAGGTCACTGCCTTAGATCGGGACCTTCAACTGAAGCTCGACACCTTCAAGATTTAAGGTATCTTAAGATTTAAAAATTTCAACTGAAGCTTGATTGGGACCTTAGATCGAAGCCTTCAACCGAAGTTCGATATCTTCAAGATTTGGAAATTTCTCTATACAAAAAAAATCAGTGCCAACATCAAATTCATCCTGTTTGTTAACCTATACAATATGTTTTGTGTCATCCTCTAACAATTTAAATTCAAACTTTCCAATGAACTTTAAGATGATATTATAGAGTAAGAGATACCGAGTTTGATTCAAAGCCACCTAGAAACTTATGATAAAGACAAAGAAAAGGTAGATAATACTAGAAGCACAAATGTTAATGCGGTTTTTTATCTTAAAAAAATTGGTTACAGATGACAGAAGTACAAATGTTAGCTCACATGATTTAATTTCTTCAGGAAGTGATTACTTCAAAATGAGTATTTGAACAAGTGAGACACCTGTAGACACTCCATAAGAATTTAGCACATCGTTTTCAAACACAAATCTTTATGCCCTGGCAAGGAACTAGCCAGCTAGCAAGCTAGCGTTATTAAAAAAGGAATAACACACTATAGTTACTTTTCAATTTATATGACTATATAATAAAGGCGAAGTATTGAGTATAACGCTGGAATTTTATGCCCTAACTGGAAAGTGAGGGGATTCTCATGAAGAAGGTTAGGAGTAGGAAAGGCAGTGTCTCCTTTTCCACGAAACTGTGAATGGTTACCCGGAAAGATCATGTAACACAGTTTGGCATGTGGGGGTGGACCAAGTTGAAAGAGATTCTCAAATCTTGGTTAATGCCAAGCTTCTTTTGCATTTCAGAATATTAGTTATTTATGCACCAATGTCTGGCCGCCCCAAATGCATGTTTTTGCCTAACTGTTGACTACTTTACACTCTATATATAATATAATAAGGTTCCTTTTCATTGGTTTTTGTAGCAATCTTCAACTGAAAAAGTTTCTTCTATCCAGCATTTTCCTTTCACATTGATCGGGTAAGCGAAGAAGAGAGACGTTTCTAGTAACTGCGAATGTTAGTCTTTTGTCTACGAAGCCGCTGTCTGAATGCCACCTTTTGTTAAATAATAAGAAAAAGAAAGTAGAATCTTTAAGGGTTAAGGGTGCATGATGTTCTCTAATATATATCTTATTCCAATGGAACTGGAGAACAACCCATGGTTTTTCTTTATTTATTTTTTATGGCTGCCTAGTAACAATACCCTAGAAGAACCCTAATTAGTTTACTTTGTTCCCGGTCGACTATTAGGACCTTTGCACGCGTGTTAAAAAGAAAGATGCCAATTGAAATTGATTGCCGACATGTTGAAGATGCCACTTACCTAAAAAAGAGAAAAAAACGAAAGCGAAGAGAATTACAAACTATATATCCTGCCAAACCATTGACCATGTTAATCATCCTACACATTTTAAAAAAGGTGGGCACAAAATGTGCTTTTACCAGTTCTCAACTAAAATATAAGAAGAGTTACAGTTTTATCCTTGAAAAGTCACATGTTAGAGCACATGCGCAAATGGAAAAATAAACCTCTCTGAAAGTTGAGGGACAAATGTGCACTACACCGAAAATTTAGGGGGTTTTTTGACCTTATTTTTGTACTATTAGTACCGAATTTGAATGTACAATTGCTTACTCTGAAAACACTTAACCCATTAAAGTACAGTCAAGATCTATTATACAGCTCAAGGCTCCACCTTAAGTGAAGGATAAATAGCTGATATGGGTGGTCGAAATTAAAATTGAAGTTCACTGGCGCACAATAAAACAACAACTCATAAATGGAAGAAAGATAGGTAGGAGGAATTGAACTCGAGTCCTCTGACTCTGATATCATTGCGAAGTTTTGAGTGAAATACCATTTACAATTCAAATAACTTAAGCTATCGGAGTATATTGTGAGGAGTATATTTTATCAATTGACGCCTTGTCATCTTTATTTTGGTTAGAATCTATCATATCCAATCGGTAGAAGGAAAATAAAAACAAGGGCAAAAAGTGATGTGTGCGAGTGTATGGCTTTAGTGAATGCACTCTCTCTTTATCCAGCAAGATGGTCGCCTACTTGCTACAACTTTCCTTCATCATCCTCGTGACACATGGTCCTCCTCATGCTCTCACTGACCCTCTTAAAGCCAGCATTGCCTCTTGCCTTGACAAGGATCTCTGTGCTTGGTTTTTGTGTGCTGTGTGCTTTATAAAGACGACCATTCTTATTTGTCACCTTCTTCTAGATTCTTCTTGATCCTTTTATATATTGGACCACCTCGGAATTTTCTATCTAATGTTCTCTTTTATGTTGGTTGGTCCAAAAATATCCTATAGGAAAGTCAATGAAGTTTCTTTTTAGCTGGTTTTATAAGAAATGTAGCATTGATTAGTACTTATATGACGTGAAGAATGAGAGGGTGCATAAATTCATAGATGATGATTAATGACTAAACTAGGAGACAAATCTTGATCATCAAGACACCAATGCTTAAAGGAGTCTAATGCATTTTTTGCTGTAATGGCATGTGCCAGCTCTAGAGGTCTGAGTGAGTTCAAATGTTAAACACAAATTCCATCTAAGCATATATAGTCATAAATTGAGTCTTGGGTAGACTATTAACCACTTTGCCACTTCACTTATTCATTGACAGATAATTTGTTGAACTTGCACAATTAGATGACTGCATTCTTATTTTCCAACGCATGTAACTTCACATGAATGCCATTCTTATTGACTCGATATTTTAGTTTGTAAATATTATTTGATGCGGTCTAATTTGTCGTGCAATAGCTCATCATTTCAGATATTATACATGCATAGGAGGAGATCATTGACGATATACGTAGCTGTACCTATCAAGACTAGAATACAGTAGCTCAAAAAAGTTGTTTGGCTGTAAAAGTGATCACAAAGGGTATTAATAAATGGAAACCTGTACTCCGAAAATAAAGTGTCCCTTTTTCAAAACGTTCCCAAACCAAGGAATCATAATCTTGATTTTGTTGTCGTTCCCAGAACGCTAACCTCCGCAAACACCAGAGAAAGCATAATGATGATGTCGTGTAACATGAGCTCCTTTGATTTATCTCCATCAAGCCATTCCTTTTTGTTGGAACACCGTCTGGCATCTTATGTACTGACCCTTACGGAAGGAATAAATAATCTAGAAAACTTACCAGGATGAGGGGGCACAATCAAATCATTTCCCACCTCAGATAGATGGAAGGATTCTACTGCGAGGTTCCAAGACATGCCACATCATCCTTCTTCCTTTTTTTTCCTTTCGTTTTTGGGAATAAAAACGGGTTGTTGTAGTCATTCTCTTTATTTGAACGAAGTCACAAAATGTCCAAGGGAACAATTTTTTTTCTTTTGTTTTTGTTTTTTTGCCTTAGCCACAATCTCGCGCCACCACCTTTTCGAAGAAATGTCCCTTTTTCTCTTTCAATTTCATCACCGCTTCACATCACTGAAAGCATGGGATCCACATGGACTGGAATTCTCTCTCTCACCCGCGAGCGAGTACAAACCCTATCTACACCTAAAAGAAAAAAGGAGGGCGAGTACAAGCCCATGTGATTGTCCCTTAGAAAAGCCAAACTTGAAGTCCGATAATTAACTAAGCAAGATACTCAGAATCATCCTTTTAGGGCATATGCCTTTCCATACTGGCCTCTTCTTTTCTCATATAGGGAAAAAAGCAATGATCCATCACAGTCACGAAAGAATTCCTGTTGGGTTCGTGCTTAATGCTGATTTCAACTTTCGAACATGATTAGGGGGGCTTTATGTACTAGCGTGCTAAGGATACCTCTTCTAGTTACTATGACTTTTTACACCGTCTATATGTGGAATATCGATGTGAAAAGATGGGATTAGTATTGTTTGAAGTTGGAAGGAATGTTTACATGTTAATTTTACCATTTATGACTGATACATCAACAAAACCAAGTGACTGTGATCGATATTCAACGGCATCATCTAGTTACACAACTTCACCAGAATATAGTCCCACTTTCAAAAGAACTAACACACACTTACAAGCACGAGTCCAAGAAATATCCTCTCTCTCTCTCTCTCTCTCTCTCTCTCTCTCTGTGAAAAAAAGAAGAAGAGGGGTTTCCTGTCGAGGATCTCCGAAGGTGGTGACCTTATATTACAACTCTATCTGTGTTTCTATGCATGCATGCACATGCATGTGTGCATGCGAGAGAGAGAGAGAGAGAGAGAGAGAGAGAGAGTCAAATCAAAGGAGGGAGGCGCACAGTCATGGCGACGACAACCGGAGGCGTGTTGATGAGCGACAGATGACAACCATCGTAGGTGGCAGCATTGTAAATGAGCTAGAGGAGGAATAAAAAGGAAGAACGGAAAAGAAAATTAAAAGAAGAAGAATGTATCTGAGAAATTACAATTGTATGAGCTAACGTGTCCATCTTTTAAAGAATAATTTGAAGATGTAAATTTAGGTTCAAGTCAATTTTTGGCCCCTGAACTCGCGCATTTATTTTCTAATCAAGTTTTCGAATGTATTTAATTTGTCTAATCATGTCCTAATTGAACATGCATAACTTTTCTAATCGCATATCTCCGACTTCTAATCTAGTTTATTTTAGTTAACATGTCCCTCAGACCCGACACCCAATAAGAGGGTTAGACGTCGAAATTTTTTTTGCCGACGTTGACTGGCTAATATGTTGGACTTAAAAACCCAAAAATGAAGTCTATATAATGGGATATTGAGTGATGAGATTTCTTGGTCCTTATGCTGCACTAGAGGCCATGTAAGATTTTTTTATGGCTCCAAAAGACATGTCACCTCAAAATTAGACGATCAAGAGAGACTTGATTAGAAAAGTAGTAGACAAATTGAAAGTTTAAGGCCTTGTTTGGTAAAAAGTGCACAAGTTTGGAGACAAAAGTTAAACTTTTACTACAAAGTTTTCATTTTAAACATATGATACCCCAACAGTGAAAGCAAATACTGTGGATTGCGGCGACAACTCCGACGCTAGGTGCAATCGGCAATAGTCATGGAGTCAAGCAGCGGCTAGGTGAAGAATAGGGGGAAAAACATATATTAGGATTCAGACATTTCAATTCAATAGTAATTTAGGTCTCAAGTGAAAATTTTGATACTTGCAACGTACTTACCCATAAGAAAAGTATAAGCAACGACGGACACTGCTACATCAGCACCGCCTTAATATGCTGTTGATTCATGAAACATTTAGGTTTCAAATTGTGATATTCCGGTGAGATTTAAACTTCAACATCAAGTGATATTCTACATGAGGTATTCAATTCATGTAAGATATATGAATGGAGTTTCCCTTATGCATTTTTCTGCTTCCTTTTTGGATTCCCACGCACTCAAAATGGAGTAATTGTCTAGTTAGTGATAAATATATTGTATGGACATTAATTCAGTCATAAATTTTTTAATTTTAGTCTTAAATCTTTGTGTGAAATTCAATATAATTTTTTTTTTGTTAATTTTTGCTGGAAATTATTGATGTGGCAATATGTCATGTAGGATGGTCAGTGATGACTGAACCGTCTTATTGGCAATTTCTAGCTAAAATTAACTGGAAATATTCTATTGGAATTTCATGCATATATTTAAAATTAAATTGGCAAAATTGAAAAAGTTTTGAATTGGACAAACATCTGTATGATAGGCTTAAAATTGATTGTGTAATTTTCCCCACTCAAAGCTGATATATGTGGGACTTAAGCACCTGCACACCACTACCATACAACCAAAATTCAATTAAACATAAAGAGAATTTTTCCTTTAAAGTGAGCTTCCACATAATAATTTTCCACCTTAATATATCACAAACCCTAATTTTAATTGATTTATTTAGGGCCCCCTATCGAAGGATATGAATTTGTTCCCCATATTACTCATTGTTAGTTGTAGCTAAGCCTTATTGGGCAAAGATAGAGTATTCTTGGATTGTGGAGAGGCACTGAAAGAGAGAGAATTGGTTGCGGAGGGAATATGGTTTAAAGCTAATATAGAACACTTTGCTTCTCTAGCGTAGGGTTTATGCTCAACTTTCATTATAAAAACGATGGAAATTCACGTTGATATAGGAATAAAGTACTAGACATTGGGAATGTAGTATCTATTCCTTAATGAATATTAGGATAACTTGGTGATAACATTCCGTGCTTGAATGAGAATGACAAGATCTTTATATATGCAATTAACTAGATTAAAGGACGAAAAGGATAGAATACGTAAAACTCACGTCGAGCAATCATTGTTTTTTATGTTTGAATTGGAATGAAGAACTTCATATTTCAATTTAATAAGAAAAAATCTCATAGATGGAGGATCTAGAATCCAAAGAATTTACGACAAGACATCATGGAATACTTTTGGGCGTATATGGGATTAAGCTTTGTCTGTCTTTTTTTTTTTTCATAATATTATTGTTACTTTTCCCTGGAGAAGAGGTCTCACCTACTTTGGTAATGGAGCATGGAATATCTGAAAATGCTAGTTATTCTGGGCTCTAGCGCAAAAGGCTTCATCTTCACTATACTGTGTAAAGCAGAGTTCTAAGTAGTCGACACATGTCACTTATCTAGCCACCAATACATCCTTTTTCCTTTTTTTTTTTTTTTTACAAATTTTATTTAATACTAGAATGAGATCCACACCATGCACGAAATATACTGAGTGAATGAAATTTTTTTAATTTCTTTGATGTACTAATTTCAAGGAGTCCGCATTCAAAAAAATTAGATTGTTTAAATACCTATAATATATCATATTAGTATCACCATTTAAATACCTAGTAGATATTTAAGACTGGAGGTCTAATGATCAATGGTACAGATCATGTCATGAATCCACAATTACACATTCAGACAAATTGATTTGTCAAAGAAATGAGGAGAAAAAAAAAAACACTTAGTGAACAATTGGTGTTGCATATACCCACAGGTGTACTAACAATATTCATGAAATAATCAGTCAATGAATTTTATCTTATTGTAAATCCACAAATTTTGAATCTTACAAAGAGTATAGCAATTGAATCGAGAACCTAGTATGGTCATATCAGCAAAATAAATGAACGATTCATTAGTTGTCACTAATATTAATGATGACAAGTTTATGAATATTGTAAATTATAATCTTTAAAATGAATTATCAATGTACGATTGATTTATTAACAATAAACTTCAAGTTTAAATATGTAAATGTAACCTTGTAATAATAAACACAGAAAGAGTGAATATGTAGTTTTTAATATAGACTAAATACTACTATTTAATTAAATATAAAAGTGAAATTTTTAGTTACCCAACAGCTCGACTACTCCACAAGAATAAGAAAATTCAAGTTAACTTTCCAAGCATGCCACGTCACCACTTCACTATTTTCCACCCACTCAATTCAATATATTTAGAAAAATAAGTTTTATTATTGCTTTAATTTTTGCCTTCTTTGAAGTATGTATTGTCTTCTGGTTAAGAAAAATGAGACTCAAGTGATACCAAGTTCTATTTTACATGCACTCGTGTTAAAATAATTCTTAA
Source organism: Eucalyptus curtisii (assembly GCA_017140595.1). NCBI lineage: Eukaryota > Viridiplantae > Streptophyta > Magnoliopsida > Myrtales > Myrtaceae > Eucalyptus > Eucalyptus curtisii. The sequence goes on along the minus strand of CM029495.1, from coordinate 12,407,551 downwards.
CTTTCTCTTGTTATAAACTAGCCCACTGCCTTCAAGTTACGTGGATCTATTGCTTCAGTAAGGATTAACCAAGTATATATTAGCTAAAATTAAATACAACCACAATATAGTAGACCTATGTAGGAAAGTATGTATAGAGTTGTAGGTGAAACAAGAAGACTGAAAGCACAACAAAGTTGAAGTCACATGAAATCTTCCAATATGTAAATGACAGCATTGAAACAGAAGATAATTTATAGAAGATATAAATTTAGTATCTTTGATAATTAAAAAATTATAATTACTCATTAAAGACTGTCATGTAATGGCAGAGATATTATCCTTAATATTTGTTATCTTATTTCCATGCTGTCATTTGTCATTCGACAATCGACAAAGATATGCTTGGGCCTTTTCGGCAATCACTTGAACATTTAGGCCCAGATCGAGATTTGTGGACATGAACGTGCCATCAACCGCTCGTTCCTTTAATTTATCAACCATTTATCAACCACGTCTTGTATGGCTAAAGACTCTTAAAACATCCTTCAATCTTTCATAGTAATCAAGTAAAGAAAAGAGGGTATAATAGTGCAAAATTGAGTCAGATACTGTGGTAAGGCTAGATCTGACAGTCTTAGAGAGAGGTACATGCAATATGTTGACACCAAAAACTATCCATGATCACCTATTGCATGCGATGAAACAGACTAGGAAGGCTGATCCTCTCACGCGGTATCTCCTTCAAACGAGAACTGTCATCACTTTTTTTCTCGTCTGCAGGAGGAGGGGAGAAAGGGAATCAATGGAGCTGCATGCGGAGCTTAAATTTGGTAGTTGCCAAATGGCCTAGAAAAGGTATCATCTTGCGACTGGCGCACCTTTCAAAGGATGAGTATAAGACATTCATCATTATAAGCCACTACAGGGTCATTCAAAAGCCAGCCTCTGAGTGCCAACTAAGGCCAGTATAATGACCCTTCCTAGGCAATGACTCAAAGTGAGTCCCTAGTTCTGCAATCCTCCCATATGAACAAAGTGCAATTTGGCGGGCATTCTGAACTGTACCGAATCTATGAGCAATCACCAATATTGTCCACCCCCTATCAGATGGTCTAGAGCATCCTGGACAAGGCGCTCACTAACTGCATTTAAGGCACTTGTTGCCTACACCAATCAATGAGCCAAAGAGAAGCAAAAGATATCTATCTCGTCAATATTAGTATTAGAGCATTCTTTCGTAGGGCTCTGGTGATAGCAATTCTCTGCAGGTAAAAAAAAGAGTCTCTCTCTCTCTAATCAATCAACACGAGTATTCAGATACACGAATCCACAACCAAATTTTCTATTTCACCAGCCTCTCACCTCCACTTAGAAGGCCTCCTTGCTCACCAGCTGACGTATCATAACCTTTTCAACGAAAAAAGCATTTAGCAGACAATATATAGGAATGGTAGACCAGGAAAGCAAAACATGAGGATGCATTTAGACAACTAGGACAGACCCGTGGAAGAGAAATTACAAACCCGTGAGCATTAGCCACTTTGGCTGCCTTTATCACATCGTCCTTGGAAACATTATCATCAAGAAGGACATAAGCAATACTTTCTCCAACAGAAAACAGGAAAAAGAACAGGTTACCGAACCATATAAAATCAGGAGCTAAATCTAAAGCAAGTGCAAGAAGTACCGCAAAGTGTGTGAAGAAGTATAACATATATGGCTATATCTCATAAAAATCAATGGAACAGCACATAATACAAGCAAAAACAAATTTACATACATAAAATACAGCACCAATCCCCAGAAGAGACAGATCTCTTTCCAACAAGAACTTCAAGATTTCAAAAACCTACTATAGTTAAGCTGTTTTACACACACACACACACTCTCAGTCCACTCAGATGTAGCAATAATATGCAAAGACAGCAGTCCAACCTGACAATGAACATATACCCAGAAATGTCTCTCACTTGTCCCTTCTAATCATGCCAAGACAAAACTGACATTTACGGAACGCTGAGAAGATCCAGTCAAAATAATTCAGTATCACTTAAATATGACAACACCAGGGGCACCTGATGAAGAAATGCTGCTCTAAATGTCAATTGTTACCAGCTTAATTTCTTACTGCTGATTCTAAATGTCAGATGACAGTCACTGCAGATGATAATGAAATTACAATGGACACTATGGATTGAAGATGGTAGCTAAGTAATCCCCCCAATTGATTCATATGGTGCTTAAATCCTAAATTTGAGATGATAAATTGAAGAAAATACTTGATTTACAATGGAAACAGCCCGGGCCCATTCACTTTTATTGAAAGTTCGTACATCCTCTCCAGCGACAGTTATGTGACCTTCAGTCCGCTGCATAAATTAAAACAAGTAAATAATTTTTCAAGGATGATGTAATGATTCAGAGTTAAAAAAGGAGATGGGAATGCTAAATATTTATTAGTATACCTCGTAAAAGCGAGCCAGTAGCTGTATGATTGTAATTTTTCCTGCACCACTTGGTCTGACCAGACTACATCACCCTTTTCTTAGACATATCAACAAGAGAAGCAGATGACTTGGCTTGTAAAGCACAACATACTCAATGAACCCCACTGAGTCAGGTTTCCATATGTCCACTTTTAGAACAACCATGAACCGCACTGCAGTGCAACCTTAAAACTGCTAAACTTTCCTTTTAAAGAACTGTGGAGTTATTTATTTGAATGTACAAACCTTAACAGTATCATGTTGAACATGCACAAGCAAGAATAGCTGAAAAGTTTGAACGGCCCAAAAGTGTGATATTCAACTTAAAAAGCTGAAAAAAGGAGTTGGCTAACTCCATGGCATAGCGACATGATAAAAAAGATCTACCAGACTTGCACATCTCAGCATCCTAAACAATGTCCATGACAAAATAATATCTCTGAAACCTTACAGTTCTCCACAGGATTGGAACAATATGTTTCTTTGAAGCATATCACAGAAATTGACATTGTGCATAACCAACGAAGTAGCCACTCCATGAGGTTGGAAAGGGAAAAAAACGAATTATTACATAATTCATCTCTTTTATATCTCAAGATCATTGTCATTCAATGCCGTTGCAAAACTCTTACATAAATCTGAAAAACAGTAGCAAAACAACCCAATGTATAAGCAAACCCACATTCAAAGTTCATCCTCCATCCTCAAGTATTCCCCAATATCTGCCTGATGAAGCACGACAAGCCCATTTGGATCCAACTTCCTACAATCCTGTGTCGACCTTTGCGAAATTCCAAATCCCAAAGGCACGTCAGACATTGAAAAAACCACCACTCCATCACCTGTCACAACATTTGTTTTCAATTATCAGATCTCTTTCAATCGATTAATGAACCATTTTCCCCCACACAAGTATGAAAACAAGGAAGACAAATTGAACTGGGGACTTCTTGAGTATTGGTCTAGGTGGGCTAATTTCTTGTCCCTATGTAATGGAATTTTGACAAATCTAACTCACAAGCGGAAAACAAACATCCTCAAAGCTAAATCTAGTCATTCCTTAACAAAAATAACACGTGATATGATTATACTCCTGTGTTTTCATTGATCAACATAATAAAATCTTTCTCCTTTTGTCTAAGAATTAAGATATTTGACTAACCACACCCAAAAGCAGAAGGACAGTTAAATCAAATTAAACAGACTACAACCTTTTTCACCTCTCATTTAGTTGATAGTGCTTACAGTAGAAGAAAAAAACAACATAGAGTATACAACCATTCACAAGATAAATGATAAATAACAGAGCAAGAAATTGCTATACGAAGAAGGGCCAACAGTAAAGGAAAAGGAGGAGTAGGAGTAGGTGCTAATCTGGATGGAATCAAATGACCAAGATGGACAATCAGACAATGCCAAGAGGAAAGAGAGCCATGGAAAGAAAAGAGATTGATGACTGAAAATCCTGATTACAGATTGCAACTTTAGTCAGAGTACGAGTTCCCTCCATCTTCTCTGTCAAGGCCACATTTTACCAGCAAATTACAGTGGATCCATCATATTGAAACCTCAACGAAGGATGAGATTTCCCCAGGGTTCTATGTTGCAAATGTTCTCTTCAATAGGGTTGCCTCGACTGGGCTCTTCAACCCGAAAAAACAGGGCACCCAACCTGAATTTGCAATCTATCTAGATACTTCTCCAGCCCCGCTAAAAAAGACCAGGAAGACAAGGTACATCACCAATTTAAACATTGATTACATACCCTATCAGCACAAAGCGAAAATCCTAAGTCCAATATGTACGATAGCATATAAACTCCAGACAAAGTTCCTTCATTTCGCCACCCCAATAACATTCCTTTCTATCCAAGTTTCTACCCCCGTCGCTTCGCATCGCTCTCTCATTCCAAAACCCAGAAACATCCCACAACACCTCAAGCGGAAACATTACATTCACCGAACAACACCTAAAACCGCAGAATCTTTCAGCCGGAAACCGTACACATCTCACCTGGGTTGATGTTCTCAGTGATCCTCCCCAGCCCGCCTTTCAACACGTGGTTCCCGTAGAGGAACGACATCTCCGAGGTGGGCTTGAGCCAGACCTTGTGCCTGGCGTTCGCGGCCAGGATGCCCAGCGCCTGGATCGTCAGGTGGAAGCTGCCGCCCTTGGTGAACTTGCCGACGCAGGTGCCGAGGGAGGCCAGGTTGTCGCGGCCAACGTTGGTGGCGCGCCGGACGAGGGATTCGCCGACGTAGTAGACTCGGTTCTTGCAGAGCCGGAAGCAGTAGCGGCCCGGTGCCGGGTCGGGGCCCTCGTGGGAGGGGCCGTCGACGATGTTCTTGAGGTTGTTGCCGGCGAACTTGAAGAGCTTCTCGAACACCTGGGTCGTCTCCTTCTCGTCCAGCGTCCTCATCGCGCGCCGCGTTCTTGAAATTCTTGAGCTTCTCTTCGGAGGCTTGTCGGGAGGGTGTCGTTGCTCCGCACGTTGCCCGTTTTTTTGCTAGGGTTTTATGGAGGTTCTCATTGGTTTGGATGGACTGACTATTCTTTCCCAAACTAAATCTACTTTTTTTTTTTTTTTTTTTTTTTTCTCTCTTTCTCAATACATAAACAATATTTTCTTTGTTAGACCAAAAGAGAAAATATATTATTTCTGAAAAAGAAAATATTTTCTTAATTTACATAGTTTCCTCCAATTTAGTTATTTTCCTATTATGGGGTTTTGTCAAATTTGAATTATTAAAAGAACTAAAATTTAGCTAGGTTACGTTTGTTTTGTGAAAATGAATAATTTTGAAAATATTTTCATACATTGATTACTTAAATTGATTACCAATAAGAGCACCTGTTAAGAGCGCGTTTGGTGACGTTTATGTTCCAAGAAACAATTTTTAAACAGAAATAGTTTTTTTTTTTCTGTTCCAAGGAACAATTTCGAGTATAAGAATGCGATTTGGTAGAATCGCAAAAAATTTATACTTGAGAAATATAAACATGTTTGGTAACTTGTATAATTTTTTTTGTTTCTTTTATATTTTCAATATTTTATTATATATTTCCTTTTTTTTTTTTCCTTCTTTCTTCCTTTTGGCTAGTTGCCGCCTCGGCCATGGTTGGCGATCGAGCGATGAGGGTCGGCGACCTCGCCGTGGCTCGGCAAGGCTCGGCCTCGTCGAGCCACCACCAGGTCGTGTCGCTCAGCGGTGGCCCGGCGAGGCTCGGCCTCGCCGGGGGCCAGCGACACTTCGGCGAGGTTGCCGACCCTTGACGGCCGGTTGTCGACGATGGCCGAGGCCGGCGACCGGCCAAAAAGAAGAAAAAAGAAGAAAAAAAAAAAGAAGAAAAATGAGAAGAAAAAAAAAGTGTTTCTCGGAAGTGTTCCAGAGAACAAGAAATAATTTTTTTTTATTTCTTGTTTTTGTTCCAAATCTGTTCTTAGGAACAAAAAAAATAGATTTTTTGTTATCAGAAACAAAAGTGTAAATAAACTCGTTTCTCTTCTTTTTTTGTTCCCCGGATCAAAGAACGAAAAATTGTGTTCCGAGGAACAGAAACACAAATAAACAAACACACCCTAAACCTATCTAACAAGAAGGCCAAGAACCAACAGGTAGGAGTGAGCATCATTTTAAGATAGAATCCGGAACCTGAGAACTAGATTAATAGGAACCTATCCGATTTCATGTTTTAAGTTATGTAGGGTAGGCTTTAGGTTTTAAAAACTGTGAAACTTATTTCGACAAATAGGCTCTAGATTTTAATTTGAAACTTGGAACCTTTAATTTAAGTTTCCATTTTATGATTGAGATTTTTACTTTGTTAATATTCATATTTTTCATGTGTTTAAATATAAGTTATGGTTAGTGAATTATAACAACAAGTGATAGATATTAAATATGATAATTCAATGTAATTGTCTAATAATAATATAGGTGAAACTTGAGTAGATCTTGTAATTGACTTTAGAACTTGTGATAAGGTAAGTTTCAAATTTTTAGGTATACTTGGTAGGTTTTAAGTTCCAGGTGGAATCTGTATAAAACCTAGAACTACTTATCCCTATCAGTAACAATTGTTGCAGTTGCTATTACAGCTAAATTTGAGGAAACTCAAAGAAAACAACCTCATCATGCTAAAGCTAAACATTTGCCTTATTGCTCTCTTTCTCCTTTTAAATTAACAAAATTTCGTCACGTGTCACGATGAAAGAAATATGGGATCAACTCCAAGTGACATTTAAGGAACTATGTATGAGAAATGAAGTTGAACATTCTCTTAGGAAACTATGAATAGTTCAAAATGAAGCCAGATGAGACGGTCACGAAAAGATTCACAATCTTCTTAATAATTACGAATGGTCTTGCCAATCAAGGGAAGATCTTCACTGATGATGAGAAGGTGAACAAGCTCCTAAGGTCACTACCAAAGAAATGGAGTCCACTGAAAACCTTACTTAGAGAAATAATAAAGAGTCAAGCTATATCCATGAATAAACTAAAAGGAACTCTAATGTCCTATGAAGTAGAGTATCTAAAGAGGATTCCAACACCAAAGGTAAGAAAGTCATTACTTTCAAAGCTAAGCATGATGATGATGATGCAGATGATCCTTCAGCACTGACGTGACGATGAAGACATGGCATTATTCACAAGAAAACTGAAAAATATCATGAGGAAAGGAAGTAATTACAAAGGAAAAAGACAAACGAAATACTTCGATGAGAAAATGCCCTCCAAATCTAAAGATGATTACAAGGAAAGGAAGTAGTCCACTATGAACGTTGTAAGTCCGGACACATCAAACCCGATTGTCTCTTTAAAAGAAAAGGAAAGGAAGGACAAAAAAGAAGAAGTGAGCACTCAAAGTAGAAACGAGTGATACGGAATCCAAAAGCAGTGATGAAGATGCTGACCATGCAAATCCATGTCTCATGGCTAGTTCCGAAGTCGATGAGGAAATTGAGGTAGAAACTCCTGAACTTACTTATCAAGAGTTGCAAGAAGAGCATAGAAAGGCTTAAAGGAAATTTTCCAATTTGAATAAGGAATTTCAAAACTCATATTTCAAAACCTTTCTCTACGGGAAGAGCTCGAAAGTTTGAAAAGGGAAATGCTCACGCTTCATAGTGAACATAAACTCTCTCAAAGTGAAAGCGCTTTTTTAAAGAAAGAGATTTCAAATGTTTGTTCAAAATTCTCTCTTGGCTGTAAAGCATCTGAGCATATCATTTCCTTACTATAACAAGCCCGGTTTAGGATGTGAGGAAAATGAAGAAGAAAGTGATCATTCTCCAAAAGCAAAATGTAGAATTTCAAAGAAACCTAGTATTCTTGTCCAAGTTTAAATCAACAGGCAGAAAGTTCTTTGATTGTTCTAGGGGAAAGGAAAATAGTCATTCCAAATATAACGGTCCAAACAAACAAGCTCAGTCCAAAGGGGTCAATTGTAAATCCAAATAAACTAACAATGAAAGACCCAAATTTTTCTGGGTACCAAAGAAGAAATAAATTCTGTATTGTTAGGGAAATCCCTTATAATGTTTTGAAGATGACAAAATAAATCAAAGGCTACTGACGTGTTTAATGGTTAAGTAATAGACCATGCAAATGATAGAACATGTAAATGATATTGTCCAAGTCTGAAGACGGCCAGAAGACTGAACGTAACACATGCCCAAAGTATATTTTGAAGATTTCCAGACTTCTTTGTCAAAGTTTGAAGACCGCGGACTTTAGTGTCAAAGTCTGTTCTACATCGAAGTCTCGCACACTCGACAAATTCCGACTAAACGTGAATGAAGAACCGTAAGACAGACTCTATGCTTTGAAGCTGAACTTATTCGACTAGGTACAGACCCTTAAAGCTAAATTTGTTCAGAAGCAGAATATGTTCAGACTCATATTGCAAAGTCTATCTCACTCAGACTTAGATTGTAAAGTCTATTGCTCTCAGACTTTACATCCAGATTTGACAGAACGTAACACAAGCTCGAAAATATAACAGCTAGTGATCTGGTTTGGATTCTACATCAAGACTAATTTGATTGATTCAATCTAATTGATTGACAATTAGATCTTGAAGACAAGAACTTTCTATACGAAGAAGCTTTACTTGAAACCAAGATTCTGTTTGTATGGACGATTGTAATCAATTTGGGATTCTACTTTTGTCACTCAACGGCTACCAAATCTTTTAGATATCTGTCCAATGAGTAGATTGGAAGACGATCCTTGAGATGCTGTCCAACGGCTAGTTTGGAAGTGGAGGAGTATTTAAGGAGTTGGACCGATGAGCAAGTAAGAGATGGAGCGTAGAATTTATAATTCCAAAGTTTGAGTGATCTTCGATCATACACTTGTCTCTTGTGAGCTTAAACGTTTGTGATCTTGAGAGAAATACCAAAAGAGTGACTTAGTGAGATAATGTGATCTACTACTAAGTGTTTGCACTCAAAGTTGTAATCTCTCGTTGATTGCATAGTGGAATCCAGCCAAGAAGGCTATTAGTGTGGGAGAGTGGACGTAGGCTTTGATTAAGCCGAACCACTATAAACCTTGTGTTCTTATAATCCTCCTTGAATCTCTTTATTTTGTTCGTAATTCTATTTAACTGTTAAAGCCTGATCTCGCTCAAAGTCTGCTGCTCTTCAGACTCAGTTTCAAAAGTCTGTTGTTATTCAGACTCAGGTTAAAAGTAAAGGTTTTCACTGCATTTAGCAAAATCTGTTTTTACACCTATTCACCTCCCTCTAGGTACTCGTACTAGTCCTATCATGTCTTTGTTGTAGGAAAAATGCTCCAACAACAAATAGTATCTGGATAGCGGATGCTGACGACATATGATAGGTGGCCAGCAAATTTGTGTCAATAACTCAAATTGCTGGTGGAATTGTCACCTTTGAAGGAATAGACAAGGGAAGAATAGTTGGCAAAAGCAACATCAAGCTAGACAACTAATCATTGAAGATGTAGCACTAGTCAAAGGAGTAAGGCACAACCTGATAAGACTTTGTTAAGTTTGTGATAAAGGATATGAAATCAATTTCGATTTGAGAAAAGTGCAATGACAAAGACTAGGAATCAAGAGCCTCAAAATACCACTAGTGATGAGAATTAGTCTTTGCAGCGCGACAATGAAAGGCTTGTTCGATCAGAATCATTAGCCATTAAAGGTGGGAATTTGATTGACATTCCACGGGATCTCACCAATGAACAGAGGAGAGAATTGGAGTCAAACCTAGTATTGATGGCTCTCATGAGGAGGTCGTTCGAAGAGCAATATAATGACATAACCAATCATGCGGTGAATCATCTTGCCAGAGTGATTAGGTCCATGATCGACAATATGATGAAAGAACTTACTTCGAGGTCAGGGCCACCAAGTTAGTTGTTTCCGATGCAACAAGTTAGGTAGTGATGGATATGTTCCTTCAGTTTCCTTTGCTCTATTAATTAATGTTGCTAATTTAGGCCAAAAAATTCCGCCACCGGTGGCATGAACATTACGAAGGGCTGAGGTTGCCAATGGTCAAAATCAAAGTAACCCTAATTTAGTTGGCCTTGGTAATACAAGTAACCAAAATAATAGTTTAGGATAATGTAGTTGGGAATAACAATGATACAACAAATCAAAATATATAACTGAGTATACCCTAATGTTGAAAATCAAAGGCCAATAGGACCAGTAATTAATGGTGATAATGTGAGACCATTCGGTAATGCCATCTTAGCATTCGGCAGAATAGCAAATCAACCAAATATTGTTGTTGCAATTCCACCAAATATTATGGGTGATCAGTTTTATGGTGGGTACAAAATTGGAATGTGGAACTTATCTTGTTATAACCGATTCTCAATTTTTGGACCCTAGAACCTATCCTGTTTTTCTAGTATGGTTCTAGGGTCTACCCATTTTTTTTTGTTCCTCTTTTTTCCGTTCATTTTTTTTATAGCAAAATCATGTTGCTTGGTTCAAAGTAAAAGATGAACAATAGAAATCCTCATCCACCAAAAACAACGATCCATAAGATGAACAAGTAATCGCATGCAATTATAAACAATAAAAAGTTCAAGCACGTAATATAAGATGTAAATTATAAAACTCCATTCCCCATTTATCCATAAAAAATTTAGGGAAGAGGAAAGATGATGAGGAGGTCCGAGGAAGAACAAAGAATGAAGGAGTGTTGAAGTTAGAATTTCACGAAAAAAGAATTTAGGATTTTGGCTTTTTAATTTATAAAACTAGTTCCCAAATATGGCGGTTTGGTTTGGTTTTTGGATGGGAATTCATTTAGAATTGATTCATGGATCTGTTTTTTGTGCGGTCCGATTCTTGAGTAGAACCAGTTTAGTTGCATACTCTAACTAAATGTGGGATACATGCTATATATGCCATAACAACATATGGATGATATAGTAATGCCACCTTCTTCGCCTAGAGGGTACAATAGTTAGGTCCAGCCAGAGCAGGATTCTTAGAGGGATCAGCACATGATTGAATAAACCTTTGGAGTGGTAATGCAATGCATAATATTGAGTGTATTTAATGTGCCACGCATGATATATAATAAACCACCTAGGGATCGACATGTGTCAATCCGGGCCCACATGCCGTATTATTCTAAATTTCTGAATGATCCTCTCTCTCCTCGTTAAGTTCCGTTACGGGACAGAAAAAAATCGCGCTTGGTCTTCCCTCTTTCCCTCTTCAGTCACGCTCCCTCTCTCCCTCACTCTTCCTGACTAAGGGTGTGCATGATAAAATTTTTTGGCTGGGGAAGAGTTTTTTCCAGAAATAGTTCTTTTCTATTTCTATTCCGGGGAACAGTTTATGAGCAAAAGAACCCGTTTGATAACTGTACAAAATTTCTACTCTTGGAATAGAAAAAGAATAGAAATACGTTTGGTAACGCAATGATTCTTTTTTGTATTTATTTGTTTTTTTATTTGTTCTTCTTTATTTGCTTTTTATTCTTTTTTGTATTTATTTGTTTTTTATTTGTTTTTTATTATTTTTTGTATTTATTTGTATTTATATGTTTTTATTCTTTTTTGTATTTATTTGTTTTTTATTTTTGTTTTTTATTTTTTTTTGTATTTAATTTTTTTTGTATTTATTTGTTTTTTATTTGTTTTTTTTATTTTCTTGCGTTTCTTTTTTATTTGTATTTATTTGTTTTTTGTATTTATTTGTTTTTTTTGTATTTTTTTTGTATTTTTATTTGTTTTTGTATTTATTTGTTTTATTTGTTTTATTTGTATTTATTTGTTTTTTTAATTTTCTTGCTTTTTTTTATTTGTATTTATTTGTTTTTTATTTGTTTATTATATTTATTTTTATTAATTTTTTTGTATTTATTTGTATTTATATGTTTTTTTATTCTTTTTTGTATTTATTTGTTTTTTATTTTTGTTTTTTATTTTTTTTGTATTTATTTGTTTTTTATTTGTTTTTTTTTTATTTTCTTGCGTTTGTTTTTTTATTTGTTTTTATTTGTTTTTTGTATATATTTATTTTTTGTATTTTTTTTGTATTTTTATTTGTTTTTGTATTTATTTGTTTTTTTTTTAATTTTCTTGCTTTTGTTTTTTATTTGTATTTATTTGTATTTATTTGTTTATTATATTTATATTTATTTATTTTTTTGTATTTTTATTTGTATTTTTATTTATTTATTTTTTTATTCTTGCTCACGGTCGGCGTCGGCGGCCGGCAACCGCGATCCGGCGATCGGGCGGCGGGCGGCGGGCGGCGGTCGACGGTGGCTCCGGCGGTTGGAGGTGGCCACGGCAAGAGAAAAATAAAACAAAAATAAAAAAGAAAATTTTCTTATTTCTAGAAATTGTTCTCGGGACAAGAAGCAATTTTTTTTTGTTTCTCGTTTCTATTCTCGGGCTAACTTTTTTATTCCGGGGAATAGAAATTAACTTGGCGTTACCAAACGGGTTTACGTTCTTTTTTTGTTCCGGGAACAAAAGAACGAAATTGGGAGAAACGAAACGTTACCACGCAGCCCTAAATTTTCTCCACTCTACTCTCTCTCTTTCCTCCGTAAAGGCGCCTCTCTACTTGTGAACCACGCTGCCGCTGCCACCTTCGCCTCCGCTGGTTGCCTCCATTGTTGCCTCCCTGGAGCCCCCTTGCTTCGATGCATCCTCCACATCCGAAAAGCTCAGGTTTAGGTTTTGTAGAGATTTACTTTGGCTTTTGCTTAGTAGAGTTAAATATGATGTTAGTGACTGTGATAGGTTCCTGCCGTTGCCTCCCGAAACCCCATTGGCAGCTCCGATCAATGCTTTGCGTAAGAAGAAATCAAGTTCAGGTTTTGTAGAGATCTACTTTGACTTCTGCTTAGTAGAGTTCAATGTGATGTTAGTGACCGTGATAGGTTCCCGCCATCGCCTCCTGAAGCCCCACCTATGCTGTCACCTCCTGATGCCCCATTGGCGGCTTCGATTCGTCCTTTGCGTTCGAAGAACTCAAGTTGGTGATCTGCGCATTACACAGATTGACAACTTTTTCAGCAGAAAAATTTTCATTTGCACCCTTGTGAATCAAATGAAATTATTCAAAGTAGTCTGATAGATTAGTTTATTCTGAATGCCCTCTTTATTATTAGCTGGGAATATCTACTTTTCTCGCCAAGTTCTTTCCACCAATATGGCCAGAGCTAACCCAAATTTTCAAATCTAGGATTAGCAAAATTGTCTTATGGAAACCGAATTGGAATGTGAAATCGACTAGCAGTACAAGTCAAGGTTAAATTAATAGCATTTGCGATTTTTGGCCAAATGAAAAATAGTAGTTGCAATTGCAATTAATTCTGTTGGTCGATCACCTTCATTGTAATACCCAAAATGAAGCATATGGTAGTTTGGGTGCTTGTTTGTGCGAAATCATAGGTTCGAACCGATCCTTATTTAACTAGTGAGAATGGGTTCGTTGTAGTCATCTTTTGCATTTTCCTTGGTTTCCGTACTGTTGCTATTGTTTTCGAGCACATATTCGTGGCAAAGTTTTTGCGACTCTTTGAAGTTATGGATCCATTTTATTTGAGATCCAAAAGTGTATCGGGTGCTCTTTGTTTTAGCTTGAAACAAGACATGGGTACAAAGACCCTCTTATTTGTGTCTTTTGAACTACTTCTGTGTCTGTATCTTGACATAAGGAAACTCCAATAGTCGAATATTGTATCTTGTTCATCGTTAAGAAAATAATTGGTTTTTCACGATTTTGCAACTTGTTATATATGGATATTGTTTGAAGGAATTGCTGCAACCGTCTTAATTTTTTCCTATTACCAGACATCATTGGGTCTAATTTTATCAATTAATATATCTTAGAAGACTGACTGACATGTTCTGCAAACTTGAAATATGCTACAGTTGTGGACTTGAAGCTTCTCTTCTTCCCATACTGACCTTTGAAATTGCCGTCTTGGTCGATAACATCATGTTCTTTTCTTTCAATTGATAATTCTTTTTGTTGACAAAATGTCGAAGATTAATAAATGTGGTCTTACTTCAAATTAAAACAAGACATGATACAAACGTAAGGTGTTTGATTAGTCTGTTGCATCATGGTTCACATCATGGTCGAACTAGTACTTTGTTAGTTTTATTAGCTTTAAGTGGCTTGGTGTAACAGTATATTCTAAATACTTTCTAGCACAGTGGTGCAAGAACAATTAGTTCTGGATCATCTGGAAGCATATTCAGAATATCATGTGGGTGCTTCAACTGCATTACCTTTTCCATGGACGAAAAGTAGAGTTCCAGTGCAACATTGTTCAAGAGACTATGAGTAAAGACTCACTCCTCAACTTTTTAGAGTAATGTTATGGTGCAACGTAATGATGGATATAGCACATTGTGAGTGGAATTTTTAGTTTCATTATATCTTTGGATGTGTGTCATGGATGTTTCATTTTAGAGTTCTATCAGCTTAATTTTCACTGGCTGAATATCGTCGTTAATTCTGAACCTCTATCTACTTTTTGATGATGCGTCCATTTTAGTTTTTGAATGGCCCACATTCTACGGAATGTGGCAAACACACCTTGGATTTTTTTTTTTTAATTATTAAGGGCAATAATCTGTTACTTGACTAAAGGCAGACAAAACTATCCTCCCTGGATATATTTATCACTTTTAGAGAAATTTCTTTGCCTTTTTTGTGTGTCTAATTAAATTGGATGGAAAATTTTTTTATTAGTTGGATGAAATCGAAGCTGGTGTAAAGGTATGAAACACTTATATGTTAATATATAATTTGCTCTGTATTATTATCCCATAATATGCTTTGTGCAAATTTGTTCGCTACTGCCTGCCAAATTAGACTATCACCTATTGAAACATCATAACTAGCTACTTCAGTCTCTGTTATTCATGAGCTCTAAGTATTATTCATTTATTGAAGTAATCACATGCTTTAGTCACAGAAGTAACATTGTTATCTTGCAGGTATATGCTATCTTCTTCCAGTGTGAATGAGAGTAATTGAAGCTGATTGACCTTTCAAAACAGAAGGTGTAAGTGTAGAAAGCATGCTGCCGTGAGAATTGACATCTACAAAAAACAAACACAAGCTCTACTATTATTGTGAGGACAAGACGCGTGACTTTTTTTCTTGGTGTTTGCGTACAAGCAATGTGACTTATTCTATCACGAAGGCTTTGCCTACAATACTTGAAGATGACATGAGAAGGTGCAAAATTAAGTTATAATGTGCATCATTTATGTGTCTTGCAAGTTAGGTGTAATTTGTTTGTTTGTTTATCTTTTGTTATTATATTAGGACTAATTGTCCAGAAAAAGTAGATGGTTCGAACTTGTAATTTTCCTAGCTTGAATAAAAAATTATGTTTCGCCGGCTCTAGAGGACACAAGCACATTATCTAAGTTCGTATTTACCCTTTTCCTCTCAACTGTACTCTAATTGAATGGGAATTATTTAGAGTTACCTTATAGTTCTCATGATTGAATTGAGTTTCAATTTTTGCGCCTTGGAAATCCCTACCAAAATCGTCGCCTACATCATCCACTTTTCTAACAAAATCAATAACAAGCCCATTAATGCCTGACTTTTTTTTTTTGGTCGAAATAACGGAAACTATATTCAAGAGATAAACTTAGTACAACCTGCAGCTAGTGCATCAGCACATACAAGATCGATCAGATAAAAAGGGGGAAAGACAGCCCAGTTTTGGTACAACATGGCCCGATTGTGGGCCTTTGCAGCCCAATCGGCTACCACATTTGATTCGCGTCGACAATAGGTCATAGTGAGATTAGGGAAAAGGCAATGCAAAGAGGCAGCTTTGGAGAATAGAGACCTCTCCTCCCATGGTGGCTGTCATTGTCCATTCAAAGTCTCGACAAGGAGCAGACTGTCCGATTCAACAAGCACAGTCGCGTGAGCAAAACCTTGACGAAGTAGATGCTGTAGAGATAGAGAGAACGCTTGGATCTCCGCCTGCAGGGCCGAGCTTGTAGCAAAGCTTTTGGAGAAACCGTCGGTAAGTCTTCCCTGGTAATCTTTACAAACGCAAGCCATAGTGCCTTTCATACTACCTGGCTAATGAGTTCCATCAATATTGACTTTCAGGACGCCCTGATCTGGTGGCCTCCAAAGCGATCCCCTGTTCTAGAGCGATCTGCCCTTGCGGGTCAGTGATCGAGCATACAACCGAGTGACATGGGTGTGAGCGAGCGCTGCCTTAGCCACCTGAGTCGGATCAAGTCTCTCACGCCTGAAGATGAATCCGTTCCGAGCGCGCCAGATTTGCCAAAGAACGTTGGCGATTGTCTCTAAACCAAGTACCAAGTTTTGTCTTCTGACTGTCTCCGTGATCCATGCATCAATGCGATGAATTCCATGAGGTAAGATATGGATATCGATTTGGGGATGAGACCAACGTGCTGGGTCCATGTACAGAGTAGAAATAAGTGTTCTAGGGTTTCTAGTGTCTGCTGATTGCATAGCATACAGATCGGGTTGGCAATAATGTGTCGCTGATAAAGGTTTGATCTGGTGGCTAAAGCATTATGACAAAGTAACCAAAGAAAAGTGCGAACCTTTGGGGTAGTTTGCATTTTCCATATTTTCCTCCATAGCCATGTTGGATTTTGATAAGATGTGGAAGCTGCTCTGTCTATCTAAGTAATTGCTATTTGTGTAAGCGCATGATATGCAGTTTTAACAGTGTAATCACCATGTTTGGTAGCAGTCCAGATAATTTTATCCTTTGCAAAATTAGGTCTGACCGGAATGGTATTGATCTAATGTATCACCTGTGAGTCGAAGAATTTGTTTAGCAGATTAAACTTCCAGGTGTTGTTGGTTTGATCTATGAGGTCAGCCACCATTTGAGGTTCTTCGCGGGCTGTAAGTCCACCTAATATTCTGATAGGTAGCCACCTATCTTCCCGTATTCTGATTGAACGCCCATCTCTTACTGACCAAGAAACATTGGGTAAAATTGCATCCCTTCCAATCAAAAGACTCTGCCAGCCCCAGGATGGGCGAGAGCCTTTTTCTGCAATGCATAAATTCTTTGAATGGAAGTAGAGTCCTTTAAAGACTTTACCCCATAAAGATAATGGCTGATTAAGCAAGCGCCATGCTTGTTTTCCTAGCATGGCTTTATTAAATTTCATAAGATCTCGAAAGCCTAAACCACCAGCCTCCTTTCTTCATTTCAGAACTTCCCAATTTTGCCAATGGATCCCTGATTTGCTTCTGTCATTCTGCCACCAAAACCATGCAATTCTTTTTTCAATTGATTTGCAAAGAGACACAGGTAACTTAAAAATAGACATGGCGTATTGTGGTATAGCTTGTACCACAGTCTTGAGAAGAATCTCTTTCCCGCCCTTTGAAATTAGGTTTTCCTTCCAGTCTTCCAATTTTGCATGAACTCTTCCCATTATCCATGAAAACATGTCCTTTTTTGATCGCCCCATATTAGATGGTATTCCCAAATATTTACCAGATCTTCGCAATACCGGTACTCTAAGTTCCTTGGCCATATTCTCCTGTAAACTAACAGGGCAAGTTTTACTGAAAAAAATTCCAGATTTATTGCGATTAACAGCTTGCCTTGTCGCTAAACAGTACTGATGCAAGATATTGGATAAATTCTGACATTCATGAAGTGTACCATCGAGAAAGAAAATAGCATCGTCTGCAAAAACTAGATGTGAGAGAGTAGGACACCACCTGTTGAGTTTGATACCTCTAAAGCATCCCATGTCGATAGTGTTGTTGATAAGATAAGATAATAGATTTGCCATGAGGATGAAAATATATGGGGATAGAGGATCACCCGTTGAAGGCCCCTGGTAGGATGGAAAGACTGTAAATGCTCGTCATTAAATTTAACACAAGATGATGTTGTTGTTATACACTGCATTACCCAGCCGATCCACTTGGAATGGAATCCTAGTTTGAGTAGATAATCATGAAGAAAATCCCATTCCACTCTATCGTATGCCTTCTGCATATCCATTTTAAGAACAACTTGAAAATGTCGCTTCCTTTTCTTTGTCTTGAGCTGGTGAAGAACTTCCTAGACTAGTAAGATATTATCCTGTACTGTCGACCACCCACAAAAGCTCTTTGTTCCTTAGAAATCAGATTTGGTAGCATAGGTTTTAAACGATTAGCAAGCACCTTTGAAATTATTTTATAGGCATAGTTGCACAAGCTGATAGGGTGATATTGTCCCAAACATTCGGGGCGAGGGGTTTTAGGAATCAAAGCAATAACAGTCTTGTTTAGTTCAGATGGTAAAATTCCTGATATAACAAAGTTTTGAACCGCTGTGAAGAGGTCATCTTTAATGATGTCCCAATGCGTTTGATAAAATAAACCATTTAGCCCATCTGGACCCGGGGCTTTGGTGGCTCCTAACTGAAAAATGGCCTGTTGAACCTCAGCAGGAGTCACCATTGCTGTTAAGGCATCGTTCATCTCCGTCGTAACTACACAAGGACATTGATCTAATATAGGTCCATAGCCGCGACTGCCCACTGTGGTATATAACTTTGAAAAGAAAGTGGATGCCATTGCTTTTAACTATCCGGAATCCCTCACCCAAATATGATTTTCATCCTGCAACATATTGATTCGATTCCTTTGCCGTCGTTGTATGGTAGTGGCATGAAAAAATTTGGTGTTCTTATCTCCCCATTTCAACCAATTAATCCTGGATCTCATTGCCCAAAATTGTTCCTTGTTTCCACACCTTATGCATCTCTTCCTTCAAAGCCATGGCTGTTGAGTTGTCATAAAATGCTTGCGTTTGGTTGGTAAGTTGCTGTAACTGTTGCTGCAATGCTGCCACTTTAAGATGATTGTGCGAGAATTTGTTGCGACTCCACCTAGTTAGAGCAACGGAAACCACCTTTAATTTATGCAAGAGATCCGAATGCTTCACTAGATCTGAATTCCAGGAAGTATCAATGATTTCTCGACATTCACAATCCTCGTTCCAAAAAGCTTCAAACATAAAGTGCCGCTGTCTTTTACCAATAGGAGTCGTAGTATTTAATAAGAGAGAACTACGATCTGAGCCCACAGCAGGTAGAGCATATACTTCAGCCCCAGGGAACAATAAGCGCCATTCCATATTACATAGGACTCTATCAAGACATTCCTTTATGAAATCATCCCCTTCTCGATTATTCATCCATGTAAAAGCGCACCCATTAGTATCTAAATCCATTAGAGAGCAATAATTCAAAACAGCTTGAAACGAAGACAAGTGATGAGAATTTGCTGGTCTTTTTCCTACCTTCTCCTAGTGATAAATAATTTCATTAAAGTCGCCTAAATATACCCATGGTAAATGATTTTCATAGCTGATTTGTCTAAGATCCTGCCAAACCTGTTGGCGTAATTGATATACTGCAGGGGCATGTAGACAAGTAAGACGCTAGGTGCTTGTCCTCCATATCTTCCTTGCATAACATGTCAAAAAGGTCCGAAGTAGACCTGATAATTGTTAAGGAAAGACTGGCATTCCAAAACATAGCCAACCCCCCAGCTGAACAAACTGGACTATACACATGAAGATTCAAAAAATGTAAGCTGCATTTCAATCTTTGAAGGACTTCCTCTCTATTTTTAGTTTCCATCAAAAAAAGGAGGTCGGGCTTTTCTTTTGCCACAAGGGCTTTCAGTGCTTGGACTGTCAGGGGATTGCCCAAACCCTGATAGTTCCAACTTAAGAGCTTCATTTGTGAACAGGTGGCTGTTTAGGGCCAGCCACCTTTGCCCAGCTTCCATCTTTGCATGCTTCCATGATAGGTTTATCCAATAGGATTGACTCATCTATGTCATATGGAGCTGCAAGTCGTATGCCATAGGGGTTATAACGTTTAAGTTTCTTGGCAGGACTAATCTTTGGAGTATGGCGAGTGCTTTTTGTTTTCTTGGCCTGAGGTAAATTGCTTGACTGAACCTGAACGCCCTTCATTTTCTCTGTTGCAGGTATAAGGGCAGTGGTAATAATGCTACTCGGCAAGATACCAACCTGACAATGCTGATCTTTTTGAACTGTCGATGAAGTGCTGATGGCTGCAATGGGTTGCAACAGGGAGGCTGCTTCTGTGTTGACTGGTGGTGGCATTAAAGGGAGGTGGTGAGTGGTTGTGGGTGGCGTTTCAGACACAATTTCCTCCATTTGTTCCTTTATATCCATCTTTTCATAATAAAACTTCCAATAAGGACTATGCTCCTTGACCTCCACACGAAGCCACTGACCATAAGCCATCTTCTCCTTTCCATCCAGTTTTGCCTCATCAAAAGGAATTTCTTGGCAATACATTGCATAATGACCTAACTTGCCACACGAATAACAGAAGTGTGAAAGTCGCTCATACCTAAAATCGAGCCATAAAATCTTGTCGTTGATTATGATAAGTTGGCCTGTTTTCAGCGGTTCGGATAGGTTAATTTCCACTCTAGCTCTGCCTGCTCTTAGAGTAGAACCTTCATTTGTATAAGCTTTTACCTCTAGCACTCGGCCTACATTTTTAACAGCTTTGCAAATCATTTGTTCAGTGTACCACTCCAAAGGTAGACCAAAAACTTGCACCCAGAAGGCACAGGTGGAAAAATCATAGCAATGCAGCGGAGTATTCGGAACCCATGATTTGAAAATTACTAGATGACCTGAAAATAGCCAAGGTTTGCCCTCTAGAATTCTTTGCTTATCTGTCTCTGACTGAAATTTTGCTATAAATAGACCAGCCTCCCTTTGCGAAATATCAACTTGTTCTGTTCTCCATGCCCGCTTCAAAGTACTTTGAAATGCTTGAAAATTGATAGAGGGATTGGAATTGATTTTACCTATAAGGGTTAATTTGCATTCCTCCAATGTTTCAGGGGATGGCTCATCGTTCCACACATCAATTTCCTGTTCCGAGCATAAGCGTCCCAAGTGTTGGCATAGCGCAGCAAGTCGGGAGGAGTTCTCTTCTTCGTTGTGGTCCATGAACTCACTGGACAAGGTTGAGATGAAAAAACCACAGTGGATTTAGGAATAGACTTCCAAAGCAGGGGCAATCGAAACTCAGAGTAACAATTGATATGGGTATTGTCGAAGATGGCCCAAAAAAGCCATGCAAAAAGCAAGATGCAAATTCTGAGGGAAAGAGAGTTGATGATCGAACAGAGTTGATGCAGAAAGGCGAACTGATTCTGGCGTAGAGTCAGAATGGGCGAACTGAAGCTCGAGTCGATGGGGAAGAAAAGGGTAATTGGAATCGTGATTCAATCAGGTAAATTAAGCGGTTTAAGACATCAGCGATGGTATCATCAAGGGAGAAATAGAAGGGTGTTCAAGATAGATGAAATTACCATGGATGAAAGACAGATTGAGGGAAAGGAAATGAGTTAGGGTTTAGGGTTTGAACTACCATACTGTTAGAAAAAAACTCTAAATGTCGAGAGAACGGCTTCGTGGACCAAGTTAATGCCTGACTTTAGCATGTCGAAGTTTTGAGTGAAAACATACACATCAAAATTCCAACCATTGCCACTCGGAATGGACACGTTTACATTCTTAGCTGCTGAAAGCGAAAAATGCCAAAATGAAAATTACGACACTGGTGTCCAGTGAGCAAAGATCGATCTTTGTTGGAACTCATTGAGAGTTTAGGCGCTTAATCATGCTTCCTTTCGTATTCAAAAATTGCCTCATACAGTGCAGCTTTGCTAATCTTAGTTGGATAAGTGTGTTTCTCTTGATAAAACTCCAAACGTGCCCCTCTCATCCTCTTTTATCAGATAACACTAAACTCGTGAAAGCAGAAGTAAACGCACACGGCATTTCAATTCCATCAAACTTAAAAGCAGGAAATGTGACCAAAATTTGACTATCCAATACACCCTAAAAAGCACTGACATTTTTCGGAAACATTCGCGTCGTGTCCGACACTCCGACACGTATCTAACACCCGGTCAACGAGTGTTAAAAAATCCGACACATGGTCAACTCTCCCCGACATGGTCTAACACGCGATTCCGACACGCATGGGGCTAATTTAAAAAATTAATATTTGGAGGGTTAAAATGTAAATATATAAAAAGAAAAAAAAAAGGGAGTAGGCTAGGTGGCGTTGCCGTTGTTGCCTTTGGAGGTGGCTGACAACCTCGCCGGCCCTAGGTGTTAGAGAGGGGGCAGCCCTCGTCAACCCTGGTGAGGGTTGGCAAGCTGGGGCGAGGCCTCGGCTGAGGCCCATGCAAGGCTTGCCCAGATCTAGGCGATGCCTCGGCTGAGGCCCATGCAATGCTCACCTAGATCTAGGCAATGCGGTGCCCTCGTTTGGGCCTAAAGATGGTTGCTAGCCCTTGCTGGGGCCGGTGAGGCCTCTCCTATGGCTGGGGAGGCTTGTCGGCCACAGGCGAGGGTTGGCGTCACCTAGATTTGGGTGAGCCTTACCAGCCCCAATTGAGGCGTCGCCTAGATCTAGGCGAACCTGGCCCGGGCCTCACTGGGGCTAGTGAGGGCCACCCCCCTCCACAGCAAGCCGCCCCTCACGGTCAGTTGCTGGCCCCCTCCTATGGTGGAAGTGGTAGTAGTAATGGCCTGCCCAGCTAGGCAACCATGACTCTGCCCCTTTTTTTTTCCCAATTTTTTTAGAATTATTTTAGCTTTTTTTTTTTACTATTCTTTAAATAAGATTTAAAGAAAAAAGCAATAAAAATGCCATGTAGGATGAATAAATTAATTTAAAAAATACTACTTCAGAATTTTTCGTTAAACAAATTAACGGTATTAACTTAATGACTCGATCGTACCAATTTGATAAATTTTAGAACTTAATTGCACTTTCACGATAAGTATTAGGACTTGTAGTGCACATATCCCTAAATTTAATAGTGAATGTAAATTACTTTTTTTTTTCCAAGTTTTATGGATTATTGTAATGGAATGAGTTAAATTTATCAAATTAAAATATTGAATGATATTAATAAATGTTGGATTAATGATTTTAGTTTAAATTAATTTTATGCTTTTATTATTATTATTTATTTATTTTTGCATTTACATATAAAAATATATTTAATATATAATGTGTCGAATTGTGTCGAATTCTCTATTTTTGAGAAATGACGTGTTGGCTTGTCGTGTCGTGTCATGTCGTATATTCATGTCAGTGCTACATATAATACAACTAGTCCGACTTTTAAGGCTGAACATTGTCCATCAAGCTATCAAGTGAAGATCGAACGACCAATTTGGAAGCAGCGATCTTGCTCACAGCTTTTGTTTTTTTTTTTTGGCCTAAAATCCAGCTCGCAAGCTTGGATGACCTTAATGACACTCTTTAATGCGATTCCCTAAATAGCTGAAAGTGACACGAAATGTGGAGTAATGTATTTTGTATTTTCATTAATCTGTCCATTATACAAGACTAATGTTGTATATATAATACAAGAAATAAAAGAAGGAAAGAATACACGTAATATTGTCTTCCTTGATATATTTCATGTCCCTGATCTGCTATATCATCTACAAGATCAGAATCGCAATTAAGAATCAATCAAGGATCAAAATAAATTCTTTCTCCAACACTCCCCCTCAAGCTGGCGGCTTATATATGTCAAAGACACCTAGCTTGCTCAATAAGTATGTGTGTTGTCTCTGACACAACGGTTTAGTAAAAATGTCTGCAGGCTGCTCCACCGTTCCAATTCCTCTAGTCATAATAATCCCTGCTTGAAATTTTTCTTGAGTAAAATGGCAATCGACTTCTATGTGCTTCGTTCTTTCATGAAAAACTGGATTGGCTACTAATTTAAGTGCGGCATCATCGTCGCAAAATAGTTCACTCGCACCATCAACTTGCACACCAAGATCTAGTAGCAATCCTCGTATCCAAACTATTTCACAAATAGTTTTTGCCATTCCTTGATATTCTGATTCTGCTGATGACAATGAAACTGTTGATTGTTTCTTTGTCTTCCACGAAATCAAGGATTTTCCCAATTCGATGCAAAAACCAGTAATAGACCTCCTCGTCATCGGCCATGTAGCATACTCCGTATCAAAATTCCAAGTCCTGGACATCCTTTTAAATACTTTACAACCTTCAACGCCTCGTTCATATGAGATTGTTTTGGGTTGTGCATGAATTGACTAAGTATTTGTACTGCATAACATATATCAGGCCTAGTCATGGTGAGATAGATTAATTTTCCAACAAGTCGCTGATATCCTAACGCATCCTTGAGCAGTCGATCTTCATTGGCTGATGGAGAATCCATATCATACTCAAATGTCGTCAATTTAACATTCTGCTCAATAGGTATCGTAGTTGGTTTGCATCCTGACAATCCTGCTTCTGATATAATTTTCAGAACAACCTTTTGCTGACTAAGGCAAATTCCTTTTTCAGATCGAGCTATCTCAATACCAAGAAAATATTTGGGAGGTCCCAAATCTTTAATATGGAAAGTTGAATGCAAATATTTCTTAAAATGTTGAATTGAGACGTCATCATTTCCCATTATCAGTATATCATCCACATAAATCAGCAGATAGATTGATGAAGTACCTTTGGTCCATGTGAATAGAGCATAATCATGCTTGGAATGATGGAAGCTTGCACTTGTGAGAGCAGCGGTGAATTTTGCATACCACTGTTGAGAGGCTTGTTTAAGTCCATATAGGGATTTACAAAGATGACATACTCGAGACTCCCCTTGTCTGCGTAAACGCTGTGGAAGTTCCATGTATATTTCTTCGTCAAGGTCACCATGAAGGAAGGCGTTATTGACATCCATTTGATGCGGTTTCCAATTACGGAAGGCAACCACATACAAGAATGATCGAACAGTAACTTCCTTAGCAACAGGAGAAAACGTCTCATAAAAATCAAAGCCTTCACGCTGTGTGAATCCCTTAGCGACAAGGCGGGCCTTGTAACACTTCACAGAACCATATGCCTTGTACTTGATTTTATAAACCCATTTGTAGCCAATGGGCTTTCTATGAGCAGGCAAAGGAACAATATCCCAAGTATTATTTTTTGTAAGAGCAAATAATTCGTTTGCCATAGCCCTTTGCTAGCGTCTATCACGTGATGCGTCCTCATAAGAGGTGGGTTCCTGTTCTTCATAAATTAGACTAATGCAGTAATTATGTTGTGATGATAGTCGACTAAAAGAAACATACGAAGATACAGGATATTGTGTACTTGGAGTATCCAAGGTAGGTCAAATATAATGTTTTGTCCATGTCAGGGGACAAATTTGTAATCTTGATCGTCTAGGCTTGTTAGTAGGCACCAATTCGACAGTTGGCGATGAGGTCTCACTAACGCATGGTTGTGACGATGAATTGTTCATATCACAAGAAGAGATAGGAGATTCAGCTAAAGTGACGGAAGATCCAGGATCTGGCGATGTAGGAGATAAGGTGGGCAATGGCTGCTCAAACGACAATCGCTCGGTGCAATTAGAGCATATTGCGATGTCATGGAAATATCCTCTACTGACAAGAATTGCCAATGATCTGATGTAGATGTCGATGGCTCATGTGAAGACCTCGTTTCCTGGAAGGGGAATATATCCTCATGGAAGATAACATCTCGGCTAACAAAAAAGCGACTTGTAGATATCTCCATAACTCGGTAACCCTTATGTAGAGTAGGATATCCCATAAAAACACATCGAAGAGCTCCAGGATCCAATTTATCTTTATGACCCATATTTGTCACATAGCTGAGACAACCAAAAACTCAAAGATGATCAATATTTGGTTGTTTCCCAAAAAGCATTTCAAATGGCGTGCGCCCATTAAGAATTCTAGTTGGCATGCGATCGATTAAATAGGCTGCCGTGACCACACAATCTCCCCAAAAAAATTCAGGAATGGAAGCTTGATATTTTAGTACTCAGGCTACTTCAAGAAGGTGTCGATGCTTGCGTTCTACAATCCCATTTTGTTGGGGAGTGTATGTACAAGAACTTTCATGAAGTACTCCATGTGAAGACAGAAAAGATTGACACTCAACAAAGAAAAATTCACGTCCATTATCCATGCGAATTCTTTGAACAGGTTTATCAAATTGAGTTTTAATCAAGGAGAAGAATTTTAATAGATAAGAAAAAGTTTGGCTCTTGGATTGCATGAGAAACACCCAAGTAGCGCAAGAATAATCATCCACGATGGTGAGGAAGAATCGAGATCCATCACAATGTGGAATGTGATAAGGACCCCAGATGTCCATATGAACAAAAGAAAACATATCGGTGGCCCGAGTAACACTAGTTGGAAATGGTGCTCGTGATTGTTTTGCCAAAGGAGATATTTTGCAATTAGGACAAGGGAAACGAGCACTATGTCCCAAACGTTTATGAGAAAGAGAAATTTTATTAGTAGTAGTGGTATTACATGAAATGCTTGCATTCAATAAATTAAAATTTCTTGGAAAGTTGATCCAAAAATATAGCCCTTCTGTCATACTACCCAAGGCCATTAGTTTCACAATCGAAAGGTCCTGAAAGAAACAATTTTTGAAATTGAAATTGGCACGACAAGAATTATCTTGACAAACTTTGGAAACTGATATGAGATTGAATTCAAATTTAGAAATATAAAGAACATTGTTAAGAGTAATATGTGGGCTTAAGTGGACAGTACCAACTTTTGTGACATCAGTGATATTCCCATTTGGGAGACGAACCGATACGGGAGAATGAGATTTTTTATGAATATCATAAAATAAACACTCATTGCAAATTATGTGGTCACTGGCACCGAAATCAATAATCCATGCATCAATTGAAATATTTTTGGGCTCACATAATGAAGTACCTGAGAAATTTGCTGATTTATCAATTGTCTTTAATTGACTCAGTGCCTTCATGATATGCTGATACAGATCTTGAGTGATTGGCTAATGAGCTCTATCAATTCTTGATACCTAATAAACATAAATTTCTTTTTCTCTTTTCTCTTTATCAGCAGGCTTTCCATGTAATTTCCAGCATGTTTCAATGGTATGATGTGGGCGTCGACAATATTCACAACACTTACCCTTAAATTTAGAATTTTGTGCCCCTCCTTTTTGTGATACAAAACCATTTGATCCGATCCTGTAAGAGCCATCCAATCCGCGCCCCTGCTTAATCTGAGCCGTCAGATCGGGACAAGTGCTGGCCGTCCGATCCACTCCTGGGTCTTTGATATGCACCGTCGGTGCAGGAGGGAAAAGAGCTGTCTGATCCATGGTTCTGATTTGGGCCGTTGAACTGCAATCTTTTAGGGTTTGCATGACCTTCTTCTTCCCAGCGAAGAGGATTTGCGGCAGGAAGTCCCTCGAAGCTCTGTCCCTGCTGTGATGGTCGGAAACCACCACGAGATCAGTCCGAGAGTCCCGCCGGTGCAGCCAGAGCCATGCCCTCTCCTCCTTTCTCATATCCCGTGGTCGCAAGCCGCTGGTTTTCTTCTTGGACAGCTAATTGGAAAATTTGTCCGAGCGTAGGTATGGGATCCATAGCAAGAATCTGTGAGCGAAAAGGTACGTAACTTTCGTTTAGGGTTAGAAGAAACCGAGTTCTCTTCTCCCTCTCCTTGATTTTTTGGTACTGTTGAAGAGTCACCTCCGACCCTTCAAGTTGTTCTTTGGCGGCTTCAAGTTCATTCCATAGTGCTGAGAGACGATTAAAACAAGTAGTAACCGAGAGGTTCCTTGTTTCATTTCCGAGAGGGCTTGGGTGAGAGAAAATTTCTAACTTGATCGAGTTTGCTGTACATTTCCCGAATGTTTTCCCACATGACCTTTGAATCTTCGGTCGGTGGGAGGCCGGCCGCAACCTTGGGGGTCACACAATTTCCGATCCAAGTGCGAACGAGTTGATTGCATTTGCGCCAATGTTGTCGCATTCGGTCGTCGGCCGGGAAAGGGACGGTTCCGTCGATGAACCCATCCTTATCCTTGGTTACGAGGGCTTGCTGGAAGTCTCTCGCCCAAGAAGAATAGTGTTTGGGTCTGGTAAGTTGAAGCGAAATCAGCCGCAGCTCCGGCCCATCAGCCGGCGATGTGTAAAGAGGGTCTCCCGGTTCTGGTCGGCTGCCGATGGCCGGAAAGACAAATTGTGTAAAGTCGGGTTGAGGACCCGGGTAGGGATTCGTCCCTCTCGGGTCTGATTCGAGTCTGTGACCCGGTGAAACCGAGCCTGGATCTCTATTTGGGTGGAGCCCCGAATTGGTCTCCTGTCTAGGTGGGCCGTAACTCGCCCACTGCTGATTGAGACCGTCAGCCCATGGGCCCTGGACTGGAATCCATGGCATGAATTGCCATTGAGCAGGCAAAGGGAGATATGTCGTGACTGCACTGACTGGAGCAGGAGCTGGAGCAGGAGCTGGAGCAAACTCTCTCTCTTCATATGCTTGATCGATCTGTTCAGATGTTCGGTTGGACGATTCCTCCCCTGCAGGTAGGGTCGGATCTTGGCCACCTTTGTTGATTGGATTCTGCATACTGAATAAAAAACGAATTCCAACCCGAGGTGCTAATCTGTTTTGCAGGATATGATTTGCAACAACAAACTAGAAGACGATCGGGGGACAACTCAGAAGATTTTTGCGGAAGCTGGGTCAGAACCGTTTTGGCTCTGATACCATGACACGAAATGTGGAGTAATGTATTTTGTATTTTCATTAATATGTCCATTGTACAAGCCTAATGCTGTATATATAATACAAGAAATAAAAGAAGGAAAGAATACACGTAATATTGTCTTCCTTGATATATTCCATGTCCCTGATCTGCTGTATAATCTACGTGATCGGAATCGCAATTAAGAATCAATCAAAGATCAAAATAAATTCTTTCTCCAACAGAAAGCCTCTCAGTTTTCTAAAGAAACTAAGGAAGGTTTTGTCGATAAAAAATTTGGAGCCATGCCGAAACACAACAATCCAAAATTGTTCACATCACTGTAAGGCCACCCTAAATCATTCATCTCCAGCTTTTCTCCCATCAAGATATATGAGGGTTCCTCTCGGCTATTTATGCTGTAACCAAATATTATCTATACTTTTGAAACGTTTTATGAATGAATTATCAAAAAATTCTAATTCATGAATATGGTTTATGAAAGGTACTCTATTTGATGATGAAAAGTTATAGGTGAACCTGATTTTTGAGATGGATTCTGAAATTAATTTGTCAGTTATTAGAGAATAATGTTAGTGGATTATGTTCATGTCAGTAGGATTAGAAACCATTGGGGGGTTAAGTATTTATACCATTATTATGACGTCCTTCTAGGCCAACCCACTAACTAATATAAGTTGAGACCTAGTCATGGGGGAATTTGGTCCTTTTTGTCACAAGCATTAAGCATGAGCATAGTGATGGCAACAGCCTTGTTGGCACAACTGCCGGTGATGGTCAGCACAGGTGAGCGGTTCCTCGGCTGTGGGGGACTCGGCCGAGGAACTCATCTCCCCTCTTGTGTGTTTTCGATGTGTACTCTAATTCTCAATTGCCGACCTAATATGACCACCCCTGATTTGTGAGGCATAATAGTGTTTATACAGTGTTAACTAGAGGTCTGTTCTCAACAAGTAAATCTTTTTTTATTGAAAATTCAAATAAATCAATCAGCAATATAAATATAAGATCTATCTCATTTGTGAGGCAACATGTAGCACACTCTTTATGTCTTTGTCTGCTTCTTTTCGATGTTTAGCAGGGGAAAATAAATTTTATTTAAAAAGTACAACCGAAAAAAGCAACAACACCCCCCTCCTCCCCCCCGCCCCCGGCCGCGCGCCCGCCGCCGGGGGGGGGGGGTTCTGTACACTGATTCCAGAAGATTTATTTGACGTTATTGAAGCATAGAATATTTTTAGGCCAAGCCAATACCTCCACACAGTGCTCATCTATAATGAAAAGGAAAGCCTATCCCATACATCACATACACATATGAAGAGATATTCTAGAAGAAAGACAAGAAAATCGCTGGCAAAGGTTGCATAGAATCAACTAGAGACAACATCTATGTGATACATCCTATACAAGGTTTTCCCACAAATGAAATATTTCACATAATCGTGAGAACTACTTAAGCCCGACGACTTGTTTCCCAAGAACCTCATCATTCATAACAATCTCTCTCTTTTCAGGGTCAACTTTTAGGGACAGACGACAACCATGACAATCAAGATCTATGGAATTGCGACGGCAACATGTGCGCGTGTTCTGCTGTTTTTGCATGAAAAGGTCTTCAATTCGAGCCTGTGCCTCTTGCTTAGCTGCTGCTGCACACAAGTAACAATCCTATCTTTCTTTAAATGTAAGCTTCATACAAGTTTCTTTAAATGCATTCTAAAGGAAAAGAATTTCTACGACGTTTATTGATCTAAGTAATCGGATTTTATAATAATCAATCATGATTATTATGACAACAACAATAATAAATTAAATGGAAGATTATATGTTAATGATGATACATGTTCTTCAATCCTATTGAGGATGTGGTTTAGACCAAGAAATATGTACATTTCCAATTATGCACGAAAGATTAGATATAAATTCATCATGACATTTATTCTCATTCTCTTTACAGCCATTTGGAAAGATACCTGCACTGGAAGGTGGGAATGGTACTCTCTTTGGTAAGTTATAATCAGCTAACTGTTCACCATATACACAAAGTTTAACTATATTATGTAGGAGAAAGAGATCAAGAGTGTGATTAATTATCTTACGTATCTTTATGTATAAAAAGAATCAAGAGCGATTAATCGCTACTTAGCATGTAAATACCAAGACATAGGTACTGACCTCATGAGGCACAACGACTTCACGGAATCGACCATCGTTGAGACTTGGATGTAAGTGGAAGCTCACCAGTTCAATTCTCCAATTGTTTCCCTTGTTGACCAAATGATCGTCAACACGATTCTCAGAATAACTCCTGATGAGAAAATAATTCAATCCGAGATCGAGAAGCTGCAGAATGTCCTTGATGTTTATGAAGATAGGCTGTCGAAAAGCAACAACCTCGCCGGCAATAACTACACGATGGCCGACCTGAACCACATTCCGTATTTGGTGTACTTCATGAGATGTCACAACCCCCTTTACTCAGAGGTTGAGCTGCGGGTTATTTTGTGACATCCCAGGCTTTGTTGCCGTCCCGAATTCATTTGCTTCTTATTTATGCACATGCGAAAAGCGTAAACATACATTCCCCGACACAAAATAACATGGGAATGTGAGATACAAACACCACTAACATACTTCGTATATTACATGAGTAGTGATGATCACAAGGCCATTTCACATACACAAAAGTGGCTTGGGGTATCTCTGTCTCCGCTATGGCGGGTACTTTCCAGAATTTGGGAACCCTTGTACTACTACTTGGCTAATACATATGAGCTTAGTCCAAACACTCGGATGGATCCTCGTTATCACTAAGATTCCGATTTGGGTTATCAAATCCACGGAGAGGTCCTATCCAAGTATTTTCATACAACCTACACCATGCTTCAAAATGCATTGGGACAAACTCATACAAGCCTTTCTCGATCCACACAATGGATGATATCTTGCGATAAGTAATGTCAGTATCTACGTCGAATACATCCGTCATAGTAGTATCTATCTTTACAGGGCAACCAAGTACCTGTAAAAGAAACAGGGGTGAGTACTTGGAATACTCAGTAAGTATAGCCTCTGACCTTCGAATTAAACATCGATTCATCATCAACACCAATCAATCATTTCGTGCAAATCATGGCAAAGGCAAATCAATTGCAAGATGCAACCAAGCTTCAAGCACAACTGAATAATAATTCTTGCAAACATTCGTGCACATGATGCATGCCCTAAGCTTATGCATTCTAGCCTTTCTTTCTTGCTCATGCATGCCATGCTCGTTTAGCTTTTCTCTTGTGCTCGGGACTCGAACCCAAGTTTTCCCGAAGCCATCTTGGGACTCAAACCCAATT
Source organism: Eucalyptus curtisii (assembly GCA_017140595.1). Taxonomy (NCBI): domain Eukaryota; kingdom Viridiplantae; phylum Streptophyta; class Magnoliopsida; order Myrtales; family Myrtaceae; genus Eucalyptus; species Eucalyptus curtisii. Next base: position 12,375,589 of record CM029495.1, on the reverse strand, counting down.
CGATTCGGATTTATTAACTGGGCTTTTGGCTTTTTGCCGGCTTCTGGGACTCAAACCCAGTTAATATGCTTGGGACTCGAACCCAAGCTTATGCCAGCCTTTGGGACTCAAACCCAGTTCTTGCCAGGAATTCGGGGACTTAAACCCCATTCTTATATTTTCTTATCTTTGCTCGAGCACAATTCCCTTCTTGAGGGTGTACTCAAGTCTTATGCACGTGCCATGAACTATGCACTCTATGCTCAAATATGATGCACGTGCCATAAAATCATGAATTTCCTCATCAACATTACAAATGAGCCTAAGCCCAAGGCTTTGCTCAAGTACCAAGTATGGAGGAACCCCGCACCAATCCAAGACATGAACTTGGTACGCCTCAATATTGAATCACATCTTATGACTATGGGCAAACCTCGACGTGTACCGAACAAAAGCGATGAACCATGACTTCGTTCTAGTCATACAAGAAATTCAAGAGCATGAACAAATCATAGAACACATCAAGCATCCAAGAATCAATCGACCTACCCTCGACTTGTTTGCAAGAGGATTTCCTAGAGTCGAAGACATCTCGAATGTTACTAAAAGAAGGGAGAAACTACACTTACCTGGATGAACCTCGAACTAGCGCGCAACCTACAAGGATGGGCGGCTTGCTTTGATGACTGAAAGAGAGAGAGCGAGTGGGCGTGAGAGAGGAAGTGACTAAGGAGGAAGAGGGAGGAGGAAATGGAAGCAAGGCGGTGGAAATGGGAAGATTCTCCTCCTATTTATAGCCCTTGGTGTCATCATTACTAAGCCAAGCGGTCTAATCTTGAGTTTCCATGTGGCCGCCTACTTTCCTTGGGTGGCAAGCCTACTTTGCCTCATGATTATACCTAGAAAATGAGTTGGCCAAGCTAAAGGCCTTACTTGACAATCTAAGCTCCTAGGCATCCTCTATTATGGCCCGCTTTTCGTTCTCTCATTGGTCCACCTATATGCTGCAATTAATGGACATTTAATGAAGTTTGACAATAATTGTCCTATAGTTGCCAACTCGGCAATTCTAGAAACTTCGGTTATTAATGAGGGCTTGTCTATCGCTCTCTAATTGGTCCACTTGTGTGCCGCCTTTTTCTAGAGTCTTTAAAGATATTTTGGCCGCCATCATGACTTTTGACCATTCCAAGAACAACTCACCCCTTCATTTAATGAAGGGTTTCTAGAATTTTCCATACTTTTGTATTTTTCTTCATTAATGAGGCGGTCTAGAGAATTCTATCATCCATGTTGGTTTCGAGCCCGGGAAAGGGATCATTAGGTACACCTCAAAAAATCAAATCACGTACACCCGAGGCTTGGCACTTACGTCTCATATTCGCCCAAACCGTTCGTTTGGACGCTTGGTCAACCAATAGGGTCGATTGTCCTTTAATTGGTTCAAAAAATGGCATTTAGGTTGCGTTATAGGGTTAACTCATGCTAATCTAATTCCCGTCATCTACTATGCTGTTTTGCTAGAATTGCCCTGGCAACAAAAAATAAATAATATATATATCTTTCACCAAGAGTCGTTCTTTTGTTTTGTTAAAGGGGACGAGTTATGTGCCAACTCCAGACGAATGATATCTCATGCAATAAGGAACTGAACTTCTTTGATCAAAACAACACCATACAATCTTAGGTTGAGTTGAAATTTAATTGATGACACGGCTCAAAAGTTGCAAGACCAGTCTTGAACTATGTCGGAATTTAATCAATGACACAAGTTGAGAATACTAAGATACGACATCGGAATTTAATCAACGGCGGTGTATCGGAATAGAGAACATGCCAAAATCTAATTGACAACAGGAATCTGAAAGCTATAGCTAAGGAAATTAAAGTGGAGTACATGAAAATAAAAATAAAAAGATTACATTTTGATTGGTTCTACGAACCACTAATTCCTGGTTTTTTGTTTCCATTAAGAACACCACCTTGGGCCTATCTTGAGCCACAAAGGCTCTTAAAGCTTGGACTGTCAAGGGTGTGCCCAACCCTTGACAATTCCAACATAATAGCTTCATTTGTAACCCGGTGGCTTATTCAGGCTAGCCACCAAAGCCCATCTTCTTGATTCTTCAACCATATGAACTGGTGTTTCCAGTAGTTTGGTCTCATCTAACATTTGATAGCCTGGCAACCGTTCATCATAAGGACTGTATCTTCTGCCCTTTTTAATGTCCCTGCCCTTTGACCTTCTTTGCTTTTCTTGCCTAAGTAGTCCAGCTTTTTGTGATGAAGGGAGCTCTATCATTAGGGGAAGCATAGAATCTGAATCAATCTCCTCTTCCCTCTCTTGAGGGTTGGAATCAGCCATGTCACCTTTGACTGACAGCTTTCTTTTTCCTCTATCTTCTTGCAAAATTCATAGTTCAGATTTACCAAAATTAGCTTAGATGACTCGGATTGCTCAATCCTTCCTATGACCATCATCTCCCTTGATTGCTCTCTGACATCTCCCTCTCTCTTCGCTCCGTCCATAGCCATCAAGATCATGCAACCTATCGCTACATATAGGAGTCATTAATGGGGGCCAAATACGTCGAAATTTACGACTTACTTGTCGTTTATGTATAGTTTTGTAAGTAATTTATATTCTATCGTCTGATTAGATTATGATATGGGTATAACAATTTCCTAATGTATTCTTGTTAATAATTTCCTCAAAAGAAAATATATCTTTTTAGATCTGAGAAAGAAAATTGAGAGCTTATCTTGATTATAACCCTCGTACATTGCTCGTGCATTACTTGTGTGTTTTGGAACTGTGATATTCGGGTGTATCGTTGTCACTATGTCAAGCTATGTTAAAGGTCTTTTTTCCTTACGTTAAAAGAAAAATAAAAAAGGAATCGAAAGCGAAATAATATAAAATTGCACGGTGCCGGAGGTGTCAAGCCATCAATCTATTAAAGATTGATAGATTGTCTTCTTTGTTTTCTCTCCAAATTAAAGGAATCCGGACCGCCGTGGTAGTTGACTAATAGCGTAAGGCATACTCCCAATTAGTTTGGGGCCCTTTGATCACATGTTCGAATTCCATAGTCACTCCTCGGCATTAAGAAACCTTGGTTCATCAGCAGTGTAGCTTTGATTGTGCCATGGCGTAAGAGAACCCTTGCTTTACTCCCACTACAACAATGGTGTGGTGGAGGTGACCGGTTTGTTCAATATAAGCAGTTGTAATGATTCAAATCGATAAACTTCCTATAGTAAGACTCAAGGTTTATGTTGTTTGTCCATTCCAATCTCCTTTGACGTTTCAAAAACAATAAAGATGATCTAGTGCAATCCGTAAACTAATTCTCCAAGAAAAGCAACTTGAAAATTATAGGGGAAGTTGTCCAATCAAAAGGAAGTTGTACATATACCAATTTAATCATAAACTTTCTAATTTTGCCAATTTAATCCTAAAATTTTATGCGAAATTCCAATAAGTTCTTTCAAACAATTTTTTACCATAAATTAATGACAAGGTTGTGTGGGCATTGCTAGTCGTCATACGTGGCACACCATCACATCAATAATTTCTCGAAAAAACTGACTAGAAAGACTAGATTGGAATTTCGCGTAAAGATTTAGAATTAAATTGACAAAATTGAAAAGTTTATGATTTAATTGCCATTTGTAGAATAGATTTAGGATTGATTGGGTAAATTTTAGAAAATTATACCATTTTAATAGTGATACCATGAACTTGGCTGTAAATGAAAAAAACACTAAATTTTAATTTCTAGTTGCCCCGTAGACTACCTAGTAGTGTGGGGACCCATTCCACCATATGATGCGGAATTGATTGCATCTTCAAAAGTAATTAAACATAATGCTTCTCTCTCATATACATATTCTCAAGTTCACTGATTGAACAAGTCTGGCATATCATCGCAAAGTGGTACACTTAAGTGGACTCCACCTAATGGACAAATATAGACATAGTATCCAGAAAGATTTTGGGATTACAAAAGTCATCTTGATTCTCACAATGATTCTCCAGCTTTCTATCAATTGCAACATGAAGAATATGTCTTAGCTTATGGGTAAAATAAAGAAGTGTGCTATATTATTTATTACCGAAGTCTTAGGCTTCTATGGGACCGGCTGAACATGAGGGACCCCTTTCAAAGATAGGGGCACCGATTCTAAAGGCTCTTGTTGGGAAGAATTTCATATAAAATAGAATAGCTTTATAGAGTAGAAAGGGGCTCTCTGAGTTTTTGATAAGTTTGAGGACTAAATTCGAGAAGGTTAGATCCTCAATTCAACAACATCGAGAACCTCCACCAGATAGAGCAGTTGCTGGCAATCATGAATTTCTTGGACCTAATTTTGACCAAGAGTAAGACAATAGGAGAAATCATTATAATTTTTACAACAAATTTACCGCTCATGGCCTGAGCATATCATGTAGTTGGCAAAGGACATCAATTACATAAATCATCAAATTCATCATGATGTGATAAATCGAGTCAAATTAAAAGTAATGACTATATACCATGTGCAAGGTACACAACCATCGCTATTTTAGTGTTAGCTTGCAATTAATTTGATCAGTGAGTTGGGAAAATGACACAAATAATTCCTAAACTTTAGCCCAATTTGCAATGTATTCATTCAACTATTTATTTGTTCAATGTAGTCTCTGAAATTTAGTTCAATGTGTAATGTGGTATTTGAATTTTTAAATTGTTTAATGTGATTCTCAGACTTTTGTTACATGTTCAATTTAGTTTCTAGACTATATGGAAAATGTTCAATATTGTTCTTGAACTTAAATTAATGGAATGACAATAATTCAAAGACTAAATTGAACAAGTGCAAAAAGTTTATGAACCATATTGAACAAATTAAAAGTTTATAAATCATATTATATATTGGAATAAAGTTCAATGATCATATTGAACAAATTAAAGTTTAAGAATCGCATTGCATATTAAGCCAAAGTTCAGGGATCATTCGTGTCATTATCCCTAATAAGTATATGGGTAATAGTAAGCCTGAATGTTAGTAAATCCACTCTCGACTTTGAGCTACAAAATAACCACAACCTTTCTAACACCTCTAGTCCTTTCTAGACATTGACCTTATCATTTGGTACAAGCAAAATGTACCCGCCTTGCATGCATGAGAAAGTGATAGAAAATGTAAAAAATACTTTACTCTCTACTAGATTAACTTGTTAATAATTATTTTACTTAATGTGTAATGAATAAATATTGTTATACAATATGTAATTGATCATTGCATAATGGAGTTCATATGTATTATGCTTATTATGATAATACAATAATTCTGCTATATTATAATATTGTTTCCTTATCATAGTACATATATATATATATATATATATATATGACGTATATATAAGTATATGTATTACAGAATAAACTAACTAAATTTATGTCATTTATTTAATTATTTTAAAAATGTGTTATGTACAGTATCACATCTAATCCTGCAATTGAGTCTTGATAAATATGCTAGATTACTATATTACAAAATGTTAAAACCAGATTCACCAAGTGAAATTACGATAATTACGTGATAAATTTGTAATAAATACGAATTGTAATAGTCAGTGATGTAACTAATTATGTTTATGTCTAAGTTAAACTCTTAAATAAAAAAAGAGTGAAATATTTTTTTTATTTGAAAATTTATGTATACTATATGGAAAGATGGAGACTCGATGGGGCCTTGTCACCACTACATAAAAAGACGCTCCATCTCATGTCAATCTATCAAATAAAAAAATGGATAAAAACTATCTCACCTAACCTTCTGCTTATGACAAGGTTGTTCAGGCACACCCTTTCTATTTTATACAATAATGGATCATTATAATTTGCGTGGTAGTTATTTTCATTGGTTTTCTTGGCATTAGTGACTATATTCTATGTTTGTACTCGGCACTAAGACTGAGAGGCCGATAGAACCACTAACTTCCTTGGACAACAATTAAATAAATCGAAGGGTTTATTGAGAATTCAAGGAACAGAGGAATCTTCGGTCTTGTTGTATTTTCCGAACTTTGCCGGTCAAAGGCTTATATGAAACGACAAGAACTAGAGATGCATATTTCCTTTTCGATCTATTGGCAATATCTAAACTACACCATAGTATTTTTACGAGTAAGTTAATATGTGTTAAGAATAATAACGCATGACTTGTTCAAATTTAGTCAATATTTATCTCATTTAGTTATTACTGTAATTATTGCTATAATGGACTAATTTAAAATATTTGAATTAGTCCATTCCTTATTCATGTAATTATTATTGTAATTAGTACCGTAACGAACTAATTCAAAATTCAAAATATTTTGAATTAGTTTATTAATATCTCATGTAATTACTATAATAGCTAATATATAATACAAATGTTAATATCATGAAAAATCTCAAATTGATACACTTATAATAATTTTATCTAAAAATAATTTTTTGATTATAAAAAACTCCAAATTTGTATACTTATGACATACTTACCCCAAAAGACCATAAAAATACTTAAAGTGGTATGCTTATGACAAATTTATTCCAAACTAATTTTTTTATCACCAAAACCCCAAATTGGTACATTTATGACAAACATATTATCCGTTAAATGGATTAATATCATAAAAAATCACGAAACTGGTACAACTGTGACAAACAAAGAGTAAAATCGTAAATTTGGTACATCCGTCAACTGTCACTTGTCATCCAACTTAGCAATTTAACTATAAAATTTAATGGAAACTAATAGTTGATACATTTGTCACAAGTATACTAATTTAGGGTAAATTTATCACATGTGTACTAGTTTGGGATTTTTCATGATATTAACCTCAAATACAAATGGTATCTTAGAGTTAAAGGATAAGAAAAACTCACGTTAAATTTAGAATCTATTTTTACATGGTATCAGAGCACTAATAGGATCCTTGGAAACACTTTCACTATTTCGTCTCTCTTCAGTTTTTTTAACTTCTCCTATTCACGATGTCATCTCCCACCTCTATTCTGGTTTTGCAACACCACCTTAGCATCAAACTTTCCGGTGATAACTTTCTATTGTGGAAAACCCAATTGTTTCCGTTGCTTCGTAGCTAGTCTTTAATAGGATACCTTAACAACACCATTATCTGTCCTACTCCAACCATCACCCCTATGGGCTCCACTACTATTGCCCCGAACCTTGCATATGATGAATGGATTCGGAAAGACCAACTTGTTCTTAGATGGATGATATTTTCTCTTTCAACTGATGCCCTACCTTATATGGTTGGATTAATTGCTATTGCGATGCTTAGAAGGCTCTACAAATTGCCTTTGGATCTCTATCACATACAAGCATTCTTTAGCTTCATATGCAACTCATAATACATCCAAATGTGACAAATCTATCTCAACTAATCTCCACGAGGTAAAGTACATTTCAGATCAATTAGCTCCTGCCTATTGTCCTCTAGGGAATGAAGAATTAAATGCCATTGTCTTCTGTAATATTGGTTATGATTTTTCTAACATTATTGCTGCCTTGACTACAAAACCTGATCCGATAACTTTTCCTAGACTCCATTGATTGCTCCTCAACCATGAGCTTCGAATGAAGTTTGCCAGGTGCATATAGAGGCAAATGTTACCACTTACACCTCTTAATCATCCACCGCTACCACTCAATCACAGCTGATTTCTAATTTCCAACTATTTACCACCAAGAACCCTCAATACCGTTGGCAAGTTAACTAACGAAATCATGGAAACCTAAGCAATTGATCCAAAAACAAGAAAGATTGATGCCTCATACAGCTGCAAAATGTTATTTTAGGTATTCGCAGTCTAACAACAATACAACTCCACCTACTGTTAATATGGTTTGGATTCTTCCTACCCTGTCACAACAAGACTGGTTTCCGGATACTATAGTGACTCACCATGTGATGCCTGACATTACCAATCTGTAGGTCTTTGCATCACATAAAAGTAATAAATCTCTTCATGTAGGTAATGGAGTTGGTTTAGACTTTATTAATGTCAGTTCTTCCACTCTGAAACCTCCATGAACAAATCTTTTACTTCCTCGAATATCTTTCATGTCCCTACCATTACACAAAATTTGCTTTTTGTACATAATTTACATGTGATAGCAATTGCTTCTTTGAGTTTGATTCATTTAATGTTGTTGTGAAGGATTTGCAAACTAAAACACCATTATCCCAAGGTTCGCTTAAGGATGGACTATAATGGCTCTGAGTCTTTATACCACGTCTCCATCCTCCACTACCATTTTACTTGATACTTTTGCCATTATTATCACTTGGCATGCCCAAATGGGTCATACCCAACGAAGCAAAGTCCGCTCTTTAATTCATTCAAACAATTCGCCATGTTCTACATTTGATTTCAATTAATATGCTTCCCGTTTGTTAGGAAAATCTCATAAAACACCCCTATCCCCCCCAACTTATAGCATTAATAAAGCACCTCTCAATTTAAGTTTTACTGTTGAATTGGGACCTACTCCAGTTGATTTTGTTTTTGGTGATAGGTACTTTGTTCTATTTATCGATGATTTTTCCAAATATACTTGGTACTTTCCTAATCAAAATTGGTCTATGGTTCCTTACATTTTCAAAAAATTCAAGACCATAGTTGAGGAACAATTTGAAAAATGAACGAAAGCCATATAGTCTGATTAGGGAGGGGAATACAGAACCTGTCACGACCTACCCCTTTGGGCTTTTGATCTTAAGGAATACATTTAGAGATACTTGGTCAAGAGACAGTTCTCAAGTCGCATCACATAAAGAAGGCTTGAAAGCATCATCTTTAATGTTTGTCTAGGAGGTCCATCAATCGAGAACGCAGGTTCCCCCAAACCCATATCTAGCATGACATTGGTTCATTTTAAGATTTTAGGCAACCTAAAAACATTATCTGGGAGTTGCCTATCACGCCACGAACCTCGAGCGTGTGCACATCCCTCGGTGTTTGACTAAAACTTGCGACGTCCTAGGACGCGGCGACGTCCTAATCGATTATGCACATGCGGAAGCGTATAATAATCTCTAGACAACACTCAATTTGAGATAGAAAAGCAGGATAACAATTTCACAAAAACCACACTATCATAAACAAACCAGTCTGTCTACAAAAAGAAGCTGTCCTACGACCTACTAGTCGGACACATTTGCCGATCATTCGGACTCCACCTCCATAGGCTCCGGGGGCTTCGGGTCCTCCACAACTCCATCAGGAGGGTTAGTTACACCCTCGCCTAGAGCGGCGTTGACTGCAACGGCGAGGATATCAAAACCCTGAAGGGGACCTTCCCAGTACCCATTGAACCCATGGCAAAACCACGCCCTGAATCGATGAGGTACCCTCTGAGGTAGGCCCTCATCGACCTAGATAGTGGTCACAACAAGCTCATGAATCCAGTGACTCTCGGGGATAGGGATGTCTATACTCCACTCAGTAACCCCCCGAGACTATCCAAAATGAACTGGAGGGACCGCCATCTAAGGACCTGAAAAGGTTAAGCTCACGATGGGGTGAGACAACGTCTCAGCAAGTTCAGCCGCTAAACCCCTATTAGGAAGGAAATATGCCAAGGGGCGGCCTAACAACACAATCAATGAGACTCACCTCGCCTCAGTTCCTCCCTGCACGTTAATACAGTTTATATACTCAATGCATATAATAGATGCACACATCAATTGGAATGTCTCAGTCACAGCTCAATCAATCACAGGGGTCCCAATTAAAAAGCCAAATTGTTATGACACGTCCCATACCGTGCCACACAATTTTATCCATAATTCGGCGCGTTTATTTCAATCAATCATGCGTTCCAATTGATTATTGCCTGCACAGGCACGATTTACCGACGCACATCGGTCTTCTAGCGTAGCCAGGCTTCGTCTCATTCCTTGAGCACAGCAACATCCACCAATGCACATCGGGGATAGCATTCCCGAAGGAGCATCGGTCTAGAATCTATTGCGATCGGCATCCGTTGTCCAGGGGCATCCCATATAGGGGCATCATCCTATCGACGCACATCGGGGACAGGTTCACTTAACCATCACACGATCAATCAATCTCGGCCAAGGACATTGTGCTTTGCACTCAAATGCCTCAATTGAGATGATGTGCTTGGCCTATTTTCTTCGTATTAAAAACACTCGGTAAAAATAATCGTGTGTGGGTACACGGTCAAATCGAACCTTAAAGCAAATTGATATAATTCATTTTAAAATCCCACTATTTGATATAGTACTTGAAAACATTTTCGCGGTCGAAACCCGATACTCGGTATTTTCTAATTAAATATCAATTTTGAAATAATTAATAAAAAATCACGATCACCACTCAATTGGACAATTTAACAATCAATTGCATAAACTAAGCACACCATTGCAATCAGCACGAAATTCCGGCTACAGGCTATCTCGGCATAATTTTCGAAAAATAATAAATAATTAAATAAATAGAAAAATTAATTAAATAAATACAAATTAATCCAATAAATGCATACTTAAGCTAGAAATGCTAATTTAACCACCTAAACTGGCCTAGAAAAATAATGCACCTATCCACATAAATAGTACAATCCATTTAGCCCTTAATTAATCTAATCTAACCACCTAACAATCTTAATTAACCAATTAAATCACTAATCCATCTAAACTAACCACCTAAGCCATACTTAGCCTAATCTAATCAACCCTTAAGCATAATTAACCTCATAAGCAAGGTTTAGTGAGTAAACTCACCGGTTTTACGGGCCAATGAGTTCATGGCGACGGCGACGCCAAGGCGGGCGAGACCCAAGCTTGGAGCGACACCAACGGAGGTCCGGACGGGGCACAAAACAGGCCACGAAGCTCACAGCTTGGGCTGTGAGTTTGGTTCTGTGCTTGGGTTGCAGGAGCTAGCTGAGCGGTCGGCTTTGGCTGGAATGGTGAGGAAACGGACCAGGCAGCTTGTATGGGCAGCGAAGGAGCTTGACGGCGATGGACGGTGGCTGGAACAGCCCTGGCGGATGGCGACAGGCATGGGACCGACGGCCTGGACTCGCGGGGACGGCGAGCAAGCGCGGGACGGGCAGGACGGCATGTAGGTGACCAGCGGGCTCGAGCGGCAGCGACGGCGCTCGACGGGCGGCAAGGGATGATCAACGGTGGCTGGCTAGCTTCTTCGGGCTTTTGCGGTTCCTTGGCTCTCAACACAACAATAATAGAGGTAGAAAGGCTGAGAAAGAATAAGAAGAAGGCTTAGTTGAAGGGGGGGACCCAATTAGCCTCACAAGTTAACCCAAAATATCTAATTCACTCATAATAAGGCCCCCACCAGCTGCTGCCTCATCCTCAACCAATTTGCTGCACTAAGGCTTCTCCAACAAGCCTTCCAAGTGGTCCAAATGTTGCTGCCCACCTTGGCCAACGAAATTGTACATTTCCCCTCCAATTTCACTTATATTCCACTTCAAATTAATCCAATTGAAGCCCAAAAATTCTAGTCAAGGTATTCACATTAAATTCTTGCAATTCCCTTGCCAAATTAACCAACTTGAACCCCAAAAATTCACCCAAAAATGGCAATCTAATTTTCTTAGTCAAAAATAGCCCAAACTCGAATTTTCGCCAAAAATCCCGATTTGCCGAAAATTCTTCAGAGGATGAGTCAATGTTCCTAAAATAATTTGTGACATGCCAGAACTTTCAATTTCTGAAATCGGGTTCAATTTCGCGGTTAATTTCAATCGGATATGATTTTAGCATGACCTAACATACCGGGTAGCTTTTAGGAATTTTTAGCGCATTTGACCCATGGTCGATTATTTTCGAGTCACATTGTATCTCTTCGACACATTGGCGACTCTTGGTTGTCATGAAAATTTCGAGATTTCAAATACGGGCATAGGGTACAGAAATGACAGAAAAATCGGTTTAGTGCTGTTCGACAAAAATTTTGTAATCAGGTGGAATCACCCACACTTTAATCACATACCTCTGTCGAATCAACCTATCTCTAGTCTCTGATCGATTTTGACGGTGCCGTATTGACCCTTGCAGATTAGCACGGTCGAGCAGTCAATTTCTGATCGAATTTTCAAGTTTATTGCGTTTAGATTCCTTAACGGCTTCACCTGATAGACTAGTTATCCTGTGAGTGATCAGTTCAGGGAAAAGAACTATAGGCGCACCGATGAAAAACTCAATTCATTTAATCGAAAACAGAGACGGAAAATTAGGATGTCACATTGCCACTAGCCTCTTTGTTGAGGGTCGGCTAGAAACCCAATCAAGGGTCGAGAAACCTCCCTTGATTTGTATGGAGCTAAATATTCGGTGGGTTTAGGGATGTGGGTTATGCTAATGGATGTCTATTAGCACCCTACCTCCCTCAATTTCTATGGAGCTAAAGATTCCATGGGTTTAGGGACTTGGATTATGCTAATGGATGTCTATTATCACCCTCTCGGTACTTATGATTTGGATTGTTACCAAGATGGTCATGCAGTCTTTTTATATTTTCGTGCAAGTTTAAGGGTTAATGCTAAACGATCACACATGGATGGTTTGTTCATGCCATTCTATATCAACTATCAAAATGAAGAGAAAAATCAATCAAGTAATTGAAATTTCAGTGCAGGAAATTAAACCCCCAAGACAATTAAAAACAAGATATAAAGAAGTAAGGATGAACAATTCAAAATACAAGGAAAATAGACCCGTAACTAGTTGGGTATTTATATAACTATATTGAAAACCTGAGACATATTCGAGGAAATGAATATAAACAAATATCAAAGCTGGATTGGACATTAGCTATTCTGCCATCTTCAAATCCTTGTAGCCGCCTCCTTCGAGGGTTGACTTTGAAGTATTCTAATCGTAATTAATGCTAAACTAGCAATAAAAAAATGCAATTATAAACAATCGAACAATTTCAAACATTTCAAAACAATTCATGACACAAGACATGGTCTTGGATCGGCCTTTGATATTCATGCATTTTGAGCTATCTTATGTTCACTAATTGATTAATTTTAGCTGTTGATACTTAACTAGCCCTTATGTCCATAAGAGGTGGACAAGATCTAACAACTTTTAAATTTGGTTCTAAGTGTGTCCCTTTGATATACCATGCGTACATGCATCGGTCTTAAACCATTCATCTAGAAATCACATGTGAAGAGCACATAAAGTTCATGCACTTAAACCATAAGATCTTGGTTTTCAATCAACCATCCAAAGAAACTGAACCAAAGTGGGTTACTTATTCATTCAACACAATTGCAATCATTCAAGAATTCATACATCTTGATCAATGGAATGAAACATAAAAAAAGTAACTCAAAAGGTTGACCTTTCAAAGACTTGTAATTAAGGACACGAGTTTTAAAAAATTGCAATTAAGTCTTTAAAAGAAGATTTTCAAGTTTCAAATTATGACAAACAAAAATATCAACCTTGTTGGAACTTTGAGACAAGTTTGATGTTCTTGGGAAATAAATTTCAGATTCAGATGCAAATAATGTCGGTACATTGATCGGATCCTTTAAACAATCAAAAGTGGCTCAATTCTGACAAACTTGATATCAAAAGAAAGTTTAGATCAATGTCTACAACTTTGGCGTTTTGAGGATTTCCAAGGAAAGGTCATCAATTTCATTAAAATTATGAAACACTTTTAGATGTTCAATGAGAACCTAGGTGCAGAATTAAAGGCACTATGATCAGGCCCCTTTTGAACATCATAAGGAGTCTTAAACTTAATGAAACTAATGCCAAATCAAACCTTGATTTTTTTTTTTGAAACTTTAATGAAGAAGACATTCAAAGATTTGCGTCAGGTGATAAAAATTGAACAATGCCTAAAGGTCAGTTTTGGAAAATAAATTTTCAGCAAACCCTACAACTTTGGGACATGCCTGAAAATAGCGAACAATGTTTTTATTTTTCAAAAAAAAAAAAAAATTAAAACAAAGTTCACCATGTCACAAACATTTCTCATGAAGACCATACCATCTAATTGTCAGCGTATGAAACTATAAAATCAATGAACAGACAACGGTCATTTAGCAAATCAGCATCATAGAAATGCACACACTTAGTTCAAAGCATATTTGAGGAACCTAATGAATCTCATTTGATCCAAAAATTGCACACACCAAAGATTATGTCATGGTGAAGAAAATTCAAGAAAATCTCGACCTCAAATTGCTAACATATGCATTTATATAAATCAATGAATAGACATCAGTCATTCAGCAACAATAAACTTGCAGACAGGACATTTGACAATACAAGTATGCTTATGCCTATCTAATGATATGAGTTTTTCATTAAAAAAAAAATCATGGCATATAGAACATGCAAACATCTATAATTTTCATGATGACCCCAACTAAAGATTCCAAATGCATGATTTAATAAGAGCCAAAGAACTACGATACTCTACATGTTGTAGATCTGTATGCTATGCACAACTTTCATGGGAAACATATCATTGATTTTGATCCTATGATTTTATAAAAAAAATGCAGAACAAGTGCAGATCAGTCTGAAACATAATTTTACAGATTAGTACATGAACGAGTTATTGATGCTCAACCTTTGTAAATGAACTTCAATTATCACGAAATTTTTGCTTGTTACAGATCCATATGTTCCAAGCATGTTTTGTGAAGGCACCGACTTAAAACTATTCTCACAATATGTCACGCTCTCCCCTTTACTCGGAGCTATGGGTTATTTTGCGACATCCCAGGCTTTGTCGCCATCCCAGATTCATTTATTTCTTATTTGTGCACATGCAAAAAACGTGAACATACAACCCCGACACAAACATCATAGGAACGTGAGATACAAACATCACTAAAACACTTTGTACATTACATGAGTAGTGATAATTACAAGCCTATTCTACATACACAAAAGAGGCTTGGGGTCTCCCTGTCTCCACTACGACAGGTACTAACCAAAATCGGGAATCCTTGTTTAACTATATAGGGCCGGTACACCGAAACTTAGTCCGAATCCTCGGACAGTTCATCCATATCACTAAGATTCGGGTTTGGATTGTCAAATCCACGGAGAGGTCCTATCCAAACGTCCTCGTACCGTCTATACCAGGCTTCAAAGTGCATCGGGACGAGTTCACCCAGTCATTTTTCTATCCACACAACGGATGATACTTTACAATAAGTGATATCGGTTTTTATATCTATTACGTTTGTCATATTGACATAATTCTTTAGAGGGCAACCAAAATGCACGATAGCCATAATTCTTAGTACCTGTAAAGGAAACCGGGGTGAGTACTTGGAATACTTAGTAAGTATAGCCTCTGACCATCGAGTAGAACACCAGTTCATCATTAACACTAGTCAAACATTTCATGCAAACCATGTCGAAGGCAAATCTATAGCAAAGATACATTCATATTTCTAGCACATATAAATTGCAATACTTGCAATGCTCCATGAGCATGATGCATGTCATGACCTTATGCACTCCTAGCCTTTCTTTCTTACTCGTGTATACCATGCTTGTTAAGCTTCTCTTATACTCGGGACTCAAACCCAAGTCTTCCCAAAGCCGTTTTGGGACTCAAACCCAATTCAATTCGGGCTTTTATCTAGGCTTTTGACTTTTTGTCGACTTATGGGACTCAAACTTAGTTAATATGCTCAGGATTTGAACCCAAGTCTCTTGCTAGCCTTTAGGACTCGAACCCAGTTCTTGCTAGGAATTCGGGGACTCAAACCCCATTCTTATCTTTTCTTATCTTTGCTCGAGCACTAATCCTTTTTTGAGGATGTACTCAAGTCTTATGCATGTGTCATGAATTATGCATTCTATGCTAAAACATAATACATGTGCCATGAAATCATGAATTTCTTCATCAACCACATTACGAATGAGCCTAAGCCCAAAGCTTCACTGGAGTAACAAGCATAAAGGAATCCTGCACCAATCCAAGACGTGAACTCAGTATGCCTCAATATCGAATCACATCTTATGGCAATGGGTGAACCTTGACTTGTATCAAATGAAAAATATGAACCATGACTTCGTTCTAGTCATACAAGAATTCAAGTACATGAACAAGTCATAGAATACATCAAACATGTAAGAATCAATCGACCTACCCTTGGCTTTTTTGAGAGAGGATTTCCTAGAGTCGAAGACGTCCTGAATGTTACTAAAAGAACGGAAAAACTACACTTACCAGGGCAAACCTCAAACTAAAGCGCGAGCTACAAGAGATGGACGGCTTTGCTTGGAGGTCGAAAGAGAGGGAGGGTGTGATGAGGAGGAGGTGTGCAAGAGGGAGGAGGAAATGGGAAGCAAGGTGAGAAAATGAAGATGGCTCCTCCTATTTATAGCCCTGATTACCCAGCCACACGATTCAATCGACGACAGCCCACTTTTTGCCCTTCCATTGGTCCACCTATACCCCGTATTTAATGAACATTTAATGGAGTTTGATAATAATGGTGCCATAGTTGCCAGCTCAGTAAATTCCGATTTGTCCACGTGTATGCCACCTTTTTCCAGAAATTCCGAGATATTTTTGACCTTATCATGCTCCTTTGAAAATTCAAAGGACACCTCACCCCTTCATTTAATGAGGTGGTTCTAGAATTTTCTTCACTTTTGTAATTTTCTTCATTAAGAATGTGATCTAGAGAATTCTATTGTTTAAGTTGGTTCCAGGGTTGGAGGATGGATCATTAGGTACACCTCGAAAAACCGAATCACATACACTCGAGATTCAACCATTACACCCCATGCTCGCCCAAACCATTCCTTTGGACGGTCGGTCGGTCTAAATGGTCGATTGTCATTCGATCGGTTCAAGACCAATCCTAAGGCTACCCATGGCCTAGTACTAAGCCAAGGTAGTCATAGACCTTAGAATTAGTAACGGAATAACTAGGTCTATCCCTGAGCTCATTTCGGTCGGCACCCAATCCATCCATATGGCTTATGGTCGGTGCAATACCAATCCATGATCGGACATCATTAATTCAAGAATCTTTTCCAATTACTAAGAATTCAATAGGGAATATTGTAGTTTTGGTTAGAAGGGGATCACATTTGATTAAGCCGGATTGTCCGTGTATCGGTGCAAAGCTAGGCAGAAACACCCGAGGCTAGGCACTACAACCGGTCGGATCGACCCATGACCATCCGCCGATCCAAAATCATCACGTGACCAATCCTCTTGATCAAAAGGTCATCTTATAAGATGGTGATCCTATCCCATCGGTATTGTCGGTAGAAAATTCACGGCCAACACCTCGACCAGTTCATGGCCGGTTGGTTGGTCGGTCGGTCGGTTGGTCGAACCATGATCGATCCTTGATTCCTTACTGTCACGACCCCAACTCCATCTCCAGGGTCACGAGCGACAGGGGTTATTTTTTAGACATCTCGGGCATATCACCGTCCCATTCTTTTTATCTTTTCATTAAGCACATGCGGAAGCGTTACAAACAACACCTAGACAATAATAAACAGCCAGGAAAACAACCGTTTAAAAACATACAATTACATCAGTTACATTTGCATGCCCCTTTGTCATGGGCCGTTATATCAACCATTATACTTTCTACGCTTCAAAGATCGGGTAAACCTTAGCTCCTCTAGCAAGACTGCAACTCCGGCACTAGTGGGAGACCTTAAATGCCTACAATTCTTAAAATAAACGAGTGAGTCATAGACTTAGCATGTAAAACTCACAATTTCAGAGTAGAAGGATACATTGCCTATCAACAAGCTTATAATTCATCCAAAACATTAGTCGATGATAGATCAATAGCAACACAAAAGCTTTATCTTGGATGAAACATGAGGAATCATCAATCAACAGTATGCAAGCATAAACCAACATTCACCCATAACATGAGGAACTTACGTCTCACTCAATATTATATAAGCATAAACAAAATCCATTCCATAGTATGAGGAACTCACGCCTCACTCATATGCAAGTATAACCAAAATCCATTTCATAATGTGAGTAGCTCATACGCACGAGATTCATTTATTAATAGTCGAAATCCATCGACTCTTCCAAAATCCACTAGGCATCCGAACTTAATTGAACAACGTCCCCTGATCGAAGGGTGACGACTAGAATTATCACAACATCTCGTCCTTCTGACGAGGCATCTCGTTCTTATTAACGAGGCATCCCATTGGCGAGGGGGCATCATCGCTGAATCTATCGGTCGACAGTATAAATTAGTCCCTCGTGTGTCCATGCATCAAGCATCACAATCTGGTTCTTATCTTCGCTTTTAGTTCAAGGGCCTGAAGGCATGCCATACATAAGTGTGTGAAATGACTTATAGAAATCGAGATGTTAAGCATGCCGGCATGAATCAAGGATCGCGACTTGATTCGACACATTTGAGCATCGATCTAATACCCAACTTGGCTCACGAACGATATACCTCAATATCGCACCGAGACCATGATAGGATCGGCCCAACGTGACATGTTCACTGATCTAGTACTAGACTTGGCTTGAGAGTGATACACCTCAATATCGCACCGAGACCATGATAGGATCGGCCCGACGTGACATGTTCACTGATCTAGTACAAGACTTGGCTCAAGAGCGATACACCTCAATATCGTGCCGAGACCATGAAAGCACTGGCTCGTCGTGACATGTTCGCCGACCTAGTACCAAAGTTGGCTCGGGAACGATATGCCTCAATATCGCACCGAGACTAAGAAATGATCGATCCGTCATGATCCCGCGTTCGTCAAGGCCAATGAAACCCCTTTTCGAAGCTCGGGGCATGAATTAGTACATGCACTCATGAAATAGTTTGAAATAGTTTTGTAAGAAAATAACAATCTTTCACAAAAATGCTTTTCAAATCGGTTTGAGTCAAAGCATAATCGAAGTATATCAAACAAGTACACAAATTGGACTTTTTTCAAAGCAATTCAAGCCAAAGCATGAGCTAAGCTCAACAAACAAGAATCGAACTCAATCAAGGAAAAAAAATCTAAACTGATCCAAGCAAAAACAACCCAATCTCAAACAATAACAAGTCAATCAATCAAAGACTCGTCACATGCTCGGAATAGTGTAACACAACGTCCTAGCCAAATATTAATAATTTCTACTTACCACACTTCAAGGAATGGCCTAGGTGACCGAGCAATGTGCAAGCGAGCAAACGGGCAAGAGGGGCGCAGCCACAAGAAAGAGGGAGAGGACGGCAGCGAAGGTGAGGCTAAGAGAGTGAAGAAGGAAGAAGAAGTGGTGTGTTGAGTGAATGAGGGAGGAATGCCCCTCCCCTATTTATAGGCAATCCTAACTTATTCTCCAAGCCTTAAAAGTTAAGACTTCCTCTCTAAGTCAAGAAGTATTAAGTGCAAGGTAACTTGGCCACCGAGTATCAAAGTAGGATAGGATTTTAGCTTGGTAGCTTGGGACACCTCAACATAGCATTTAAGGACTTGAGTCCAAGCTTGGGCGTGACTCACACCTCCTAAGTGAGAAAAACAGTTTTGAACAATTTCCGAAATTAGTGTTTTTACCTTATCAAACATAATTGAAAAATTATGACATTTTAATATGTTGTAGAGAAGACCTTAATAAAATTACTCATGTTGTGCAAAGAGCAGAAAATCATTAAACATAACCCAAATATTCGTCCGTCGAGCAAATTCAACAGTTGGAGAGAGAGACTCATTTTGAAATCCAAATCTTCAAAAAACTCTTTGCAATTTTTATATGGTTTGGAAGTGGATGTTCTTTAAAACTTTCATGAAGGAAAAATGATTAAATTTAAAAGGGAAAATTTTATAAAATTTCGAGAAGGCAACCTGGTCACCGTTTTCACTACATGGGACATGTTCCAGACGGTGAATGATTGGGCCTTCTTCCCTACCATTTCACCTCAGAAAAATATAAAACTTAAATATGTTTTAGATCAATATGTTTAGAACAACTTTCATGAAGGAAATTTCTTTAAATTCGCACCACAAAAATCTGTGTAAATTTGGAAAATAACGGAGGTCCAGTAACTTCGAAATATAAAGGTGGTAATCTTAGTTGGGAAAAGGAGGCGTCCCACTTGGTCAAGAAGCATTAATTGTCGGGCATCCTTATCTCCCAAGTTTCCAACTAGGTCCTAGATTAGCTTAGACATTTCATCTTGGCATTAAATAACTGGAAGCCAAATGTATTATTATATTTTCCAAGAAGGTTTGACTTACTTGCTCATTCTTCCAATGATTGAGTAGTCCCTTTCTTGGCCTCCAAGATCTCCTAATTAGGCATAGGTGTCATCCTCATTAATGAGTCAAAGTTCAAGTTTCAAACTTGTCTTCCAAGGCAAGATCCTTTCATGCCAAGTGTCTACCCTTAGTTAATGTGCACTAATTAATTACAAGCCAAAGGCATTGAATGCACCTTAGGAAATATCTAAGTTTTGAAGGCCTTGTCATTGGGTAGGGATTAATCGAGTTTGATCATGATCGACAACCTTATTTGGCCCGAGGTTCATGCCTAAGCCATGCCCAAACAAAGCCAGATGCAACCTAGCTTGATTGGCCAAACTGAGTTCGAAATCCCCTTTATCGAGAAAATGGGTCGCAACTGGGTTTACTAGCTAAATCCTGGCCCGGTCGGTCAATCCTCTGGTCAGTTTGTGGGCTAGCCCGTGGGTCAGTTCTACTTGGCCAGTCTTGTGGTGAGTCCTTGGGCCAATCGACCCATCTTGTAGCCGATCCTGTGACTAGTCCAAGGTTCTGCACCACAAGTCTTGGTCAAACCGAAATTGAACCACGTTGAGTTTATTCAAACCAAATCGATCGATTCCTATCAACTCACGGTCACATGGGATCGGTTCATGGTCGTCTATGACTAGTTCAACAATTGAGCGGAATCACCTGCGACCGGTGCGATGACCAGATGGAATCGAGCCATGACCATCTGTTGATCCATGATGATATGTGATTGTCCCACGACTGATCCTTATGATCGAATAACCTTTCCATGGTCGAACACTCTAAGACCAATCCCTAGGTTGCTAATCCCCGAACGAGCTAATCGGTTCATTACCGACCCTCAGATCGGCTCATGGCCTAGTCTCACCCTTGACGTACCGACCTTTGGCCTATTAGTCATGGCCAAAATAGGGGTCGAAATCGAGGATGTTGTACTTACCGATCGAACTAATCAATCCCATGGCTAATGGCCCATGATCAATCATTTTTGGATCTTATGGCCAATCCTCATGGGCTCGAAATCAAGGGTGTTACACAGTAAATTCTAAAGAATTGACAAACAACAATCATTAGTGAGTATTGAAGCAGAGCACACACCATTTCCTAATATGGGATTTGATTTTGCAAAAATCATTAGACATGGCAAATGAAGGCCAAATTGAGCAAACAAGGTGTCTATGGAAACCTCATCGAGTCCTTTACAAATCATTAGAAGGCATCGAAGAAATTAAATTCATCTATAAGCTCATTTGAAGACGCAAAGCAAATCAATCAAAACATCCATATGAATTTCTAGAATATTCATCTATGCATTCAACAAGGAATCAACTAGCAATTGATCTATCATTGATCATCACAAACCATCAAAACCCATCTTGGATCGTCCATATCATCCATCCAAACATGAGATATTAACCTAAAGTTCAAATCCTAACCCCAATCGCCTATGGCAATCTCGCCTCATCGAATTCACATTTAAGAGCATTTACCTTATTTATCTTCAAACTTGAGCTCAATTGAGCTAGCCAGCCACTTCTAAACGTCAAGGAATGGCCGATTATAGCTCCTCACAAAATCTAAATAAGAATTACAAGAGATACAAAGAATGTATACGATCAACCAAGCTCAATCAGGCGAAACAATGATCAAGTAGACTTTAGGGAAATCAAAATTGATCGTCAAAGTTTTTGACGATCATCGGCTACCACGAGTTCAGCAACTTGTCCACGAATGTAGTCAAGGTGATCGGACCACCTAAGGACACCGTTGGACCACCGAACAAGGCTCAAGAATTATCGGATCGCCTTACCAATGTGGAGATTAGCTAGTTGGCCGAGGAAAAGATGAGCTCTGATCAATGAGCTCTAACGAGGATAACCATCGATAAACCTTGGGACTGGACTGAGGGAGTACTAGAGGAGGTTGCATAGTGGTGGATCGCTGGAACAAGGCTGTCAAACCGCCGATTGGAGCTCCTAAAATGATTAGGCTGAACGACAGTGAGGGACTCGTCTTTGCACTCGAAGGAAAGAAGTAGCTAGAAAAGTGGCTTCGACGAGGGTAGGCGATGGCGACACCTATGACCAGCTTGGGGAGGAACCGAAGATTGTCAAAGTAGATAGTGGTGCCCAAGTCGTGGCTAGCGTGCGGCCGTGTGAGGTGGTGAAGTGAGTCATCCGAAGAGGAGGGAGGGAGGGAGGGAGAGAGGGAGAGAGAGAGATGATTTGAAAAACTGGTAGCCCCCTTTAAAAAATAGAGGGAGGATAAGATCAAATCAAATGTGCTCGGGGTTTAAGTAAGTTTATGATTGGCTGAAATTTTTAATCACTTAGATTAGTGACATGGCATATCTAACAACCTAGATGAATCCTTAAATGAATGGTTGAGATCGAGTTCTCTTTTAAATAAATAAATAAATAAAGATCAAGAGCATCTTGGTCATTTTAGCCCCAAAAAGAGCAATTTTGTAATTCCAGTTAATCGAAGACATGGGAGGGCCAACCATAGGCTCGGCCAGTTGAGGGTGGCCGTCAGTTGTTGGAAACTAGTCGAAAAATGGCTGAACTAGCCATTTTCCCACCGGAGGCTAGTTAGACTAGTCTGAACTGGTTCTCATCGGTTATACTAGCCTAGGTCGATTTTGGTTGGCTTTGACCAAAATTTTATGCAATCAGGTCCTAATTGTAAAGGATTTCTGTCCAATTAAAGGGAAAATGGGATAATTGACCAAATTAAACCAATTAAACCCTTTTAACAACATCTCAATGGGTTAAATTGAACTAATTATCTCAAAAATATCAAAAATTATGCTCGGATCCAGACTTTCCAAACAATTAATGCAATTCTAGAATTCTCATGCCAAATTGCCAAATTGATTGAAATTGAATGCAGTTAACATCATAAAAAATTAATAGATTCAATTAATTACACACAATGTGGCCTAATGCTCTCAAATCGACATTGATATGAAGACACGAACTAGACATCAAAATGGAATTGAAGTTCAATGTTCAAATTAAATTTCAATTCATCAAATCAAATCTTAGTCTAGAATGTGTCAAGTTAAATTAGATTAATTGAAACACATCTACCCTACTTCGCAACCTGTGGATGTGCCAAATTTGCAAAATTGAGAAACTCCCATGTGAATTTACCAAAATTAACCCCGGATTTGGATTGACTTTAAAAAAAACGAGTTGATTAGAGGTACTATCTCGTCAATCATGAAGAATTGATCGAAACCCCTAATTAGGGCTAAAAATGGAAATTTTTGTCTCGATAGGCCAAATCATTGAAATGGTCACATGAGTGATCTTGAAGTGACCTCTTGATCAAATGTTATAAAAGAAGCTTAGTCAAAATACGACTAAAAAGGAAGTAATGTCATTTTTGGCAGACTTCGAACCTAAATTCGAAAAATTCAGAAAAATAGACTCTTAACGAGTTTTGAGAAATTTTTATGGCCAATGTCAAAATTGATGCTAAAATAAAGTGATTTGTGGATTTTCAATTTTTTTTTAAAATTTTTTGGTCATTGATTAATAACTAAAGATGTCGATTTATGGTCAAAACTTTGTTTTCTTTTTCTATGAAATTTTTCTTGGTCAAAAGGAAGTTGAGATTATTTAGGAACATTTTGTGCAAAAAATCAAATTTTGAATATGGGTTGACTTTTTTATTAAATAGTTGACCAAAAAAGCCAAGTTTTGATTTTTTGAGTTATTGATGGAAATGATAAAGAAATTACCCACAAATTATGGGCCAATGAAAAAGAAGTGAAACATGACACTTTTTGATCAAGAAAATGGTTTTGTTGCAATCGGAAACCCT
The DNA here is from genome assembly GCA_017140595.1 of Eucalyptus curtisii. Taxonomy (NCBI): domain Eukaryota; kingdom Viridiplantae; phylum Streptophyta; class Magnoliopsida; order Myrtales; family Myrtaceae; genus Eucalyptus; species Eucalyptus curtisii. The sequence goes on along the minus strand of CM029495.1, from coordinate 12,351,474 downwards.
AATCTCGACATTTTACCATTTGCTGACATGTTAACTAAAAATTAGGTATCAATAGAATATTGAATAATATTTTCTTTTTCAGAAGATGGAATTCTACATTGAGTAGCATGCCCACACACTCACAAGGAAAACGGAGCAACTAAGCGAAAAATTTGTCATATTGTAGATACTAGCTTATGTTATTGGCATGCATCTTTTCTACTTAAGTATTGGCTTTATATTTTTGAAACCACAATTTACCTTATTAATGGGTTGCCCACACTACTTTTAATTAGTATCTCACATTTTCAACCATTTTCCATCAACAACAGGATTACAAGTTTTGTAAAAAAATTTATTGTGTCGTTTTCCTTTTATTAAGGCCATACAATTCGCATAAGTTTTCAGTCCATTCTAATCAATGTGTGCTCTTAGGATATAGTCTATTGCATGTTGATTTCCATTGTTTAGATTACAAAATTGGACGCATGTAAATTGCAACACTCATTTTATTAAAAAAATGTTTCCATTGCCACACTTGGTTCACATTTTTCAGAAACATCCTCACCACCATCACATTCTTGGTTGATGATCTCCACAGCTGTATGCCCTCCCACACAAACTATAGTGTTAATGGTAATATCGTGCCTTCTACCCTACCCTTTAACACCTCCCTACTCATCTTTGAAAAATAAATTGTTAGTACAAGTTTTAATGAGGCTTTTTCAGACACCTCCCCACACAAGGCTATTCTAATATCTCCACAACCAGTTTATCAAAAACTAAGAATTATATAATGTGGCTGCATCAAAACCTAAAGCCCAACGCTAAATATCCATTGCCAAATGTGAACTTGACTAAAAAAAGTTCTATAAGGGAGCCACGAAAGCTAATAAATATGAAAAATGGAGGGACGTGATTCTTGAAGAATTTAATGCTTTGTTGCATAATGGAACATAGGTTTTGGCTCCACCAAATCCCAAAACAAATGTCGTGGTCTCCATATGGGTTTATCGAGTTAAGACACATCCAAATAGTTCGATAGATCGGTACAAAGCCCGCCTAATGGTCAAGGGCTACAATCAGTAACCAAGTATCGGTTATACGGAAATGTTTAGTCCTATTGCTAAAACAACCACCATCCGTACTATTATTGCCACGCCCCGAACCCCGAGCGCATGAACATCCCTCAACGGTTGATTAAAATTGCGACATCCCAGGACATGTTGCCGCCATCCTTTTTATCTTTCAAATAAACGCATGCGGAAGCAATTTATATAAACACCCAATCAACCAATCCAATAATAGGGATAGTAAACACATCAACCATTCTAAAACAACACTTTAATTTATAATTTGTTAATTCTATGAAGTTTAATAATTACAAGCCTTTTTACGGCCACTCCCTACTGACCATCTCAAAAACCTGTAGGGTCAAGGTTAAACTAAACTTCACTAACGACGAGGCTGACCAAAAGTGATGCTAGGCACACCCGCGTCTTGTACCATCGAGACCCCTAACCGCACGTGATGGTTCTCCATACTATGGGCCTAAAAATATTTAACAACAATGGGGTAAGATATAAATCTCAGTGAGTTAATAGTCTAAGCCCCGAGTAGGACGCAAATTCATCTTGAATGCAGCTTTAACACGTACGATATACAAACTTACCTCGCCTTGGCACATCCCTACATATTAGTACATCACATATGCCTTATCAATGCAACATGCATGCTTAAAAATCAAAACACATAACTTTCATGCCTCAAGCATTCTCATGGATCAAAACCCGTTTTGGCCCGTCTCATACCGTGCCTCATAGTTTTACCACATAATCAGGTACAATGCATCACAATTATTCACACGTGTTTCGATTATTATGACCCATTGGGTCACGACTAACACACGAGTTGGTAGTTTTCCGGCATGACCGGGCATCATCCCACCCCCATCAGGCGCGACATCGTCTAGAACCCCGCCTAGATGGCATTCTATAAGGAGCATCGGTTCGGTTTCAACCGCTATTTGGCATCTAGACCCCTGCTCGACATCCAATAAACATTGGGCATTGTCCCCAAACTCCCATTGGGTGACAGGTTCAATTAAGTGACTATACAAGCACACCAACACTCAAGCCAATTTTTATCTACCATTAATTAGCCCAGTGTAAATGAGTTCGTGCTTAAATAACAAATCTTGGAAAATCTTCACATTAAAAATTCCGGTAAAATAATTGCACGCGGTCACGTAGTTAAAATCAACCGGCCAAACTTTGCACGCTTTCATTTTAAAACTCCATTGCCTCATTTAGCATGTAAAACTTGGCGTACAAACACAACACCTCAAAGTTTGCCTTTTTTTTTTTCAAATAAACCTTATTTGATAATAGCATTTAAGCTCATGATTTGAGCAATCACCAACATGGCATTACAAGCTCAGACAATCATAATTATGCATAATTTCATCTAATAAATCAAGCATATAATTCTACTTAATGGCTAAATCGTCATTAATTTCCACTAATCGCGATTAATTAGCGCTAAACATGATTAATTAGCTAATGGCGATTAAGTACACTAACCGTGATTAATTGCGACTAACTGTAGTTAATTAAACTAACTAAAATTAATTAAACTAATTAAGAATAATTAAGGTAATTACAATTAATTAATCTAAACATAATTAATTAAAACTAACCATCCTTAATTAAGATTAATCTCTATTAGCCTTAATCTAATCCATCGTTAACCTTAGTTAGAGCCAAACTATCATTAAAGGCCACTAACTACCATTAGCCCTAAACTAAACTACTCCTAAATGCAATTAACTTCATAATCAAGGATTATGAGTTAACTCATAGGTTTTCTGGCGACGACGAGCTCGTGGCGACGGCGTCGAGGACATGGCGTATGAGCAGTGGTGACAATGGCGGATGGCGGTGATGAGGGCGGCAGTGGTGGTCGCCCAAGGAAGAATAAAGAAGAGGAAGAAGATGAAGAAAATGGAGGAGAAGAAGAAGAAGAAAAGGAAAAATGAGAGAGAGAGAGAGAGAGAGAGAGAGAGAGAGAGAGGAGGATTCGGCATTGGGTGGGTGGGCGGCCGGGGGGGAGGTTTCCCAAGATTTTTTTTAAATCTTCATCATTGCAAATCCAACACAATCCCCTAAGATTCTCTCTTCCTTTCCTTTATGTCTTTTGTCTTGTAGTCCATAAATGCAAGGGTATTTTACACTTTTCACACACTTTTTGTCTCCAAAATATCTTCTTAATTCCATTTTCCTTTAAAACTAAATCCTTGGCCCATAAATCATCATTTTGCCACCAGATTCGAATTTTCCTTTTCTAGTCTCCAATTTTTGTCCAATAATTCTTTTTTCAAAAAATTCGAACTTACCGATAATTCAACGGATGATGAGGCGACATCCAATAAATTAGTTTTGAAACTCTCGAAAGTTTGATACTTGAAATTGAATTAAATTTTATAGTTAAAAATCGATCGAATGCGACTTTGATACGACCTAAACTACTGAGTGGCTTTTAGTGATTTTCGTACGTTTGACCCATGATCAGTAATTTTCGATCCACGTTTGTGCCTCTTCGAATTGTGGATGACCCTCAATTGTCATGTAATTGTGAGGGTTTAATTACGTGCGTTGAGTACAAGATCAATAGAAAATCAGTTTATCATTGTTCAACGCGGGTATTGCAATCGTGCGGAACCACCTGTGAATTGAATACATACTTTTGTCAAATCAATTTATATTCATTCACTAATTGATTTATTATAGCATAGTATTGACCTTTGTTGATCCTCATGGTCAAGCAGTTGACATCTGACTGAATTCTCTAGTCTTTCGCGTTTTAACCCTTTTGTGGCATCACCTAATAGATTAGTTAACTTATGAGTGATTAGTTCAGAGTAAAATAACCATAAACGCATTGATGAAATAACCATTTAACATATTTCAAAATAGGGGTCAAATTTTGAGATATCATAGTTAATTTATTGGCCATGACAAAGAATTGAAAACTTCGGTAGTTGGATGTTAGCAATGTACTTTGAAATGGTAACTTGACTGAAGAAGTCTACATGGTCCAGCCCTAAGGATTCATTGATAAAAAAAAAAAAAAAAGGGCCAAACCATATATGCAAGCTACAAAAATCCTTATAGGAATTGAAATAAGCACCGCGGGCTTGGTTCCACCAATTGAGCATCCTTTTTTAGAATCCCTAGGATTTATTGGATCAAAAATTGATACTTTCCTTTTTATATTACATCTACTCAATTTCTTCATTTACATGCTAATCTATGTTGATGACATTATTATTGTAGGGTCCAATCCAACATTTATTCAAGATACTATCAATTGCTTAAATAAAGATTTCTCCATATAGGTTTTGAGCAAACTTAATTATTTCTTGGGAATCGAGGTGCTTAAACATCCATTAAGGCTCCCCTATCATAACAAAATTATGTTACAGATCTCCTCTATCCAACCATACTGAATAGTGTTAAATCGGTTCACACGACCATTACTACAATACAAGTTTAACTAATTAGGGTAAGCCATTGGAAGATGTCAGTTTGTACAGGAGCACCCTTGGAGCTCTTCAGAACACTACCCTAACTTGGCTAGATATCTATTATGCGGTAAATAAAGTATACTAGTTCTTAAGAACCAACAAATGACCACTGGAGTGCAATGAAATGAATCCTACACTACTTAAAGGAAACCATTTCACATGGATTACTCATCAGTTCTTAATCCACCATAGAATTCCATGCATATAGTGATGCAGACTTGACTAGTTGCCCCATTGATAGATGCTCAATAGGAGATTATGTAAAAAATCTAATTTCTTGGTCAGACAAAAAATAGCATACCACTGCATGTTCCTCAACCGAATCTGAGTATTGAGCATGGGCAAACGCCATGGCAGAAGTGGTATGGCTACAATCATCTCTCAATTAAACCCCCTATCCTTCGATGTGATAACCTAGAGGCAACGTATCTTACAATGAATTCACTTTTCATGCTAGAGAAAAGCATATCATAGTAAACTTTCACTTCGTCCACCATTTAGTGTCACAACACAAACTTGAGATTCGTTTCATATCAACATGTGACCAAATGGCAGATTTCTTCACCAGGACTCGTACATGATGTCGCCATGATATGCTCAAATCCAAGTTGAAGATCATCCAGAAGACCACCTTCAACTTGCGAGGGCCTGTTAAGTATAACAACACATGATTCATTCAAATTCAAAATATTTTAAATTAATTGATGCTTATCTCATTTAGTTATTATTGTAGTTATTGCTATGACGGACTAATTCAAAATATTTGAGTTATTTGTTAGTCTGAATTATACTATTGTTATTACCATAACATACTCCATTTTTGAATTAGTCTATATCTTATCTCATGTAATTAAATAAATTCTATAAATACAAACGTTAATTACCATAACATACTATATCAATATTCAAAATATTTTGAATTAGTCATTTATATCTCATGTAATTACTGTAATAGCTAGTAAATAAATTCTATAAATACAAACGCTATCTAGAGTTAAAAAAATAAGTGAAACTCATGCTCAAACTTAAGAGTTTTTTCTACAAGCTCTATCCCATCAGCAAGAATGTGGGTTGACTGATGCCACTACAGGCCACAATAATTAGCAACCACTCCTCAGTCATATTCAATCTACAAGCTCTATCCCATCAGCAAGAATGTGGGTTGACTGATGCCACTACAGGCCACAATAACTAGCAACCACTCCTCAGTCATATTCAATCATCTAAAGCTACACATGCCAGTTAGAGCAAAGAGCCAATAATTGAGGAGAATTCGCTTTGCCACAATAACTAGCAACCACTCCTCAGTCATATTCAATCATCTAAAGCTACAAATGCCAGTTAGAGCAAAGAGCCAATAATTGAGGAGAATTCGCTTTGCACCTCAACCGTCATCCAGCCTCCAAAGCTGCATCTAACAGCAAAAGACATCTGTTTAATTCCACGATTTAGGAAGAAATGATCTGGTCATGCAGCAACTCATTCCTAGCTTTCTAAACATAATAGATCCATCCATTTCAAGCAAGAGAAGAATAAGCCTAACACTAGCACCACGAGTAGCCTGTTTTAGCCTTAAGAACTTGTGATCCCAGTTGCGAGGGGATCTGTCCATACCACAGAAGGAGCAATATTTCCGCCAGACAGCAGCAGGGAAGCAACACTGGAAAAATAGGTGATCTCTAGATTCATTTTGCTGCATACATCACAAATATAAACGAGAACTTGGAGAAGAATACCAATTAATTATCCTTTCGAGAGTAGGCAGCTTATTGAGAATACGACATAAATCAGCTTGTACAGAAATATCACCTAGCAGCAGGCTACCGCTGGGCAGAATCACAGATGACACCAGCCACCTAAAAGTGAAGAGGCAAGGAGGTAGGATAGATGATTCTTTGAGCTACAATAATTCAATGCGGATGTCAATTATATGTCCAAAGATAAGTGATTTGCCGTGACCAATCAATTACTTAATAGAAGGCTTGAGAGTCAAACTAGCCTTCATTGGTTTCCTCCAAGCGTGAGTGGAATTTCTATCGGGAGAGGCAGACCAAATACTACCTTCTCTTAGAGGATAATTGTAAACCAAACCATCCATGAAGAGCCTCACTTGAGATTACTTTCTAAACACATTTGATGATGCAAGCAATGTTCCAATGATCCATATTCCTGAGTGCAATTCCTCCTCCATGTTTAGGAAGACAAACTTGCTTTCATTTCACTCTGGCACATTTAGCACCACCCAGTCGCACTTTCCAAAGAAAAGATATATATTTCTGGTCAACAGCTTCAGTGACCTTCGGCACTAATAACAAGACTATAACAACAGATTTAATGATTTGAAGCCTGCCAGCACATGTCAACTTTTTCACTGTCTAACATGTGAATCTAGCTGTAGTTTAACTACCGAAGGCTAGAATCTTTATATGCAAGATCTCGGATATGAGTGGTTCTCCAAGATGTCTAACTACAAGATGCCTTCTGCTAAAATCACAAATTTGAAGCAAATATTTCACCTGTTCATCTGAATATCCGGGATAAAAACTCTAGCTTTTGAGGGGTTAGCATGAGGTCAGACATATTCCTTAAGCCTTGCAAATTAGAAGGAATCTCCCTTAAACATGCAGCATCGCCTTTGAAAAAAAAAAAAAAAAATCATCAAATCATCAGCAAAACAAAGGTGGTTGAGCTGAGTTTTAAAACAGGATGGGTGATACTTAATTGTCCCCCTACTAGCAGCTGCTTTAAGCATTCTTGAAAGAACCTCCATAGCAAGCTCAAATAGATAAGGGAATTGAGGATCACCCAGTCTCTTCCCCCTTTTACAAGCAAAAAAAAATCCAGAGGACCATTGACATTATGGAGAAAGAGGGAAAAGTAATGCAGCTTAATCCGAGTCAGGAAAGAAACAGGCACACCAATTGGTGGCAGAATCTTTAGGAGAAAATCCCTGTTCAATAGGTCCAGCTTTTCTCAAATTAGCCTTAATCAAGCACCTTCAAGATGCACCGGCCCTATGATAATTATTGACAAGTTCAGGGGCCAACAAGATGTTATCTCCAGTACTCCTTTCTTTAACAAATGTCGATTAATTCATGCTAATGAAATGAGGTGAAACTTATTTATTCTACAAGCTAGGATCTCAGAGATATAGACCTAAAATCAGCAATTGCGGGAGCAGTTGCCGACTTAGGAGCTAGAGAACTAGCTGTTGCATATATTTTCTTCGATATCTTCGAAGTGGGAATTCAAAAAAATAGGAGAATGCATCGCAGAAATCTTTACGAATAACAGTTCATGCGAAAGTATGAAATGAGACAGAGAAGCCATCTGATCCTAGCGCTTTGTCTCCATTCGTGGACCACAAAACCTCCTTAATCTCGTACGAAATAGGAGCAATAGGGCTTGGCTGAAAATGGGAAGGCGATGTTACTGTAAAGTATTATTAGAACAGATAAAGAAGTATCAGAGCATCCTGAATCTGGAGACCCAAAAAGTAACTGATAGTGAAAGATGGCAACAACTTTTTTTTGGTCAAATGGCAACAACTTGTGACCTTCAATTTCACGCCATAGACTTTTCTCTCTAGAAATCACACGATTTCCACTTAAAAAGAAATATAAATTATTAAACAGTCACCCAATCAAATGGTTACCTAACCAGAGAACTTAGGAACGAGCATAGAAAATATCACAAGTTAAAACTGAGAGAGACGAGTAACAAGCCAGCTAGCAGCTGATCTCATTTTTGCTTCTTCCTTATTAATTAGAAATGTTGATTTTAAACTTGATAAATGTACTTGCCAAATGAGGAATATATAATTTTTTTTTGTCGGTCATGTGTATTCTTGAACTTCGGAGCTCCTCTATGAGTAGCTTGGCAGGCCCCTAGTGGGCCCATATGGGAAAACCCCAAAAACCCATAAAATTAAGGACAACCCCATAAACCCATAATACAAATGAGACGCTTGACTTGCACTTGATACTTGAGGTTATCGTCATTGACTACGCATGCTTTTTGATGTCGTATTCAATGACACAAGCTAGAGAAAATGCCACTCAGTTAATAACTTATTGGTTAATCAGATTCTATAGTAGAGTAGTGGCGGTTGAATCCACGCAAAAACTTGGGTGGATTACAATTAATCACCAACTTGAGCTTTTATTAATAATCAAATTACTTACTCGGAGTAAGCTCGTTGGTAGACAAAAAAGGACGAACGCTGGGGCTACTTGTCTACCAATATTACACCAAATCGACAAGCATTTTTGAATCCTAAAGACTTAAGAAATTGGCTCCACACTCTATCTCATCCTCCACTTAAAATTTGAGGAATATGAGGTGTAAAATACATTGAAGAAAGTACATTGCTTTTTTTTTTCCCTTCACCATGATTCATAGGGCAAAGCCGATAAATATGCCGTGGAATCACAATTAACGATATAATTAGAATTTTCGACCCATGGCGTCTTGTCGTGATCATCTGGCCAGATTAGGTTCTGTCGTCATCACATGCCAAAATGGACAAGACATGAAATCATAAGTTAAATGCGTATATTAAGTCGGATGCCTAACTTCACGCATTTGTGTACCTTAGAAGGAAGCCCTTTGTCATTAGAAGACACAGTCTAAATTCAACCAGGATCTTGTACTTTTGTGAGTGAGCCTTTTGAAATGGAAGATAACATCGGTTCTGACGATGGAAGCATCAAGGAGCAAGAGAGGTTGCTCCCAATAGCCAACGTGGGGCGGATCATGAAGCAAATCCTCCCTCCCAATGCGAAAATCTCAAAGGAAGCGAAAGAAACGATGCAAGAATGTGTCTCAGAGTTCATCGGCTTTGTGACTGGCGAAGCGTCTGAGAAGTGCCGGAAGGAGAGGAGGAAGACCGTGAACGGTGATGATATTTGCTGGGCTATGGAGACTCTGGCTTTCGACAATTATGCCGGTCTGTTAAGGAGGTATTTGCATAGATATAGGGACTTAGAAGGAAATAAAGCTAATCAAGACAGGCAGTGAACAACAGCAGCATATCAAACGGTGTTGACCAATCTTTGTCATGTAGAAATACTCAACGATTTAGAAACAATTTGGCTTCGACCTTCACCTTGGCAAACTTTTAAACTGATGAAAGGAGAGAGATCAATCTCAAAGCCATGTTGAGGATACAAGGGAAGGTATTAGGCAAGCAATATCTATCAAGTTTCTGGCTTTAATCATGATGATACTCATGGAGGTAATTTTACATATCTGGGCTTTTTATTTGCAGACGCTTTAGCGTTGTTTTTGTTTTCCAGATCTGTCTGCATAACCTTCAGACAAGAGTTAGCTCGCAGTCTGAAATCAGAGTTCTAAGTGGAACTCTTGATCTTATAATTTCAGTTTGAGGAAAGCACAGGGAAATGAGAGGATTTACTGGTTCAACTTTCATGTTTCACTCTGATCTGATAAATATATGAAAGTATCATAGACATTTGGAAAAGTTTGTCCTTAATAGAGGCAATTTTATTTTATTTTTTCGGTTGAACTTAATAGAGGCAATTGATAGAGATAATGTTCTAGGTTTTCTGCATTCAAGTGTCTTAAACTACTGTTAACTAAATTCCCCCTTTCTTACTTTCCACCTGGGATTTTGTAATGATCCCAATCGATTATCAGATGAGAATCGACATGACGATCAGAATAAGGTGAGAAGAGAGAAGGGAAGTGAAGAGACGAGAGGTAGAAAGTTGAGAGAGAAATCTGTATATTTTATTCGGTGGATATCCTTACAAATCATAGTGCTCAGCTTATAAGCACGCATATTTCCTTCCCAATCTCTCCATCTCGCTTGACTTTAACGGGAAAGTATAAGCACTACAAAAAGTGATCATTTGCCTAATAAGTGCCTGCATGCTGCATAATCCTATACTAATAGTTTCTTTAAGCAAAGAGATGTATATGTCGAGTCTTTCCCTAGATAAAGATAAATGAGATAGGAATTATGTAATTTCGACTTTTTGGGTAAAATGAAGGAAAACAGTATTCCTGATAATTTAAAACTTAATTGGATCTTATCCACTGTTGATTATAATCTCAAATATCCTACTACTTTTCACTAGAATTCCGATTTATTGGCAAATAGGTGAAGAAATGGATTTGTCATTCCACTTTAATCAATTCAAGAACAAACGAAACAACTAATGCCCTATTCAAGTGTCTCAAGTGAACTACAGATAAATTGCATTCTAGTTGAGCATCTTATCGAGTCCTGCAACTCCTGTAATGTAGATCTCAATTGTGGAATGGGGCCTTTATCAAGTTTATCAGTTCTCCTTCAGGCCAGACTTGTTCTGAAACTTGGGTCATTAATATTAAATTTGAGTATACTCAGTACATCTAGATGGGGTTATTTTGGATTTATCAACGTGCTATTTCTTTGTTTTAATTAATAAGTATTGATTAGAGAGAGACTGTTAACTGAATCTGTTTGAGTCGGGGTTTTAAACCAACAACTTTGGAGTAATCAATCACTACACTGATTGCCTCGTTATTTCACTCATTGCCTTCATAAAAAAGAGGAAATCCTTGTCTGAAAAAACTAAGACACGTTTCTTGGGCTGGTGAGAGAAAGCCAAACTGCAGAAGATTAGGGTTAGGGTTAGGTTTCCCTCGAAAAAGCATGGTATATCACACTTTTTAGTATCTTCTGCTCTGTTCAAGATTTCCTTTTTAGAGACACGAGGCATTGATCTGCTTCCTGCACATGGGAAGATGCATCAAGAAACAGTTTAATGTGTTGAGGAAGAAAGTGGGGGGCAAAAGGTGGAATCCCAGAAAAGCATTGGCCAACCACGATAGTTGGAAGAAACAGCTGTCCTGATCAAGCAAGAAAAATTATGTGTACAGCCAATAATAACACTAGCTAGCTCTCTCGCCAATGATCCCATGGACACATGCCTAGGACATTGGATACCAAAACCATAGAACGTTTCTCAAATTACATGCCAACCTAGCTAGCTAGCTAGCTACTTGAGCACCGCATGGATGAGTGATTCATCTTTCTGAAAATAACAAGTTTGCATAACGTTTTGAGGCCTACATAGACATTAGACATCTTCATTTTTTAACAAAAAATTGGCAGGAATAGAATAGGTAGCATGTAGGTGGAGTGTTTTGTTAGCACCTACCATACATTATTAATTAAGTCGATAAGTTCGTACAACTTGTGTTATGAAAAAACAAGGTAAAGCGGGCATTACTATTGCTCATGTCATGATTATTATGCGTTGGATAATAAATGTTCTAGGGAAAACTTCAAGAGTAATAATTGGGTTTTTCAACATGGATTGTTAATAAAAACCGTGTGTCTCATAACAAAGTTAGTCCTAGCTAGATAGCACCTGGAGCTGTGGGCTGCCAAGAAAGTATTACATGTAATAATCTTCTTGCTGTCTAATATGATCGTACTAAACTTTAGGTGGGTCAAGTGCCCCCCTCCCCTGATCCTTGCGTGTGTTCATCATTAATGACATAAGATCCAGTGATCAACTGCTGATCATTTGGATTCGATACAATTATAAATCTGCTCTTGTAGAATAAGCGAAAGTTAATAATAATTCAATTTATTTGTTTTTCTATTTTTCTATTTTTCAATTTTGGTGTTAGGTTTAAAATAGAAATCCGTTTAGTAACGCAATTTTATTTCTCTATTTTTGAAACAAAAGTTTACTTCAGAAATAAGTTTGAAACAAAAATTAGAAGTAAAACTTTTTTACTTTTCTATCTCTAAAACAAAAATGAGAAATAAAAACTCTTCTTATCGCTTGCCCTTGCTACTAACTAGATGCCCACCCACCGCCCACTCGTTGCCGTTTGTCCACCGCCCATTGCCAGCCTCTCGGGAGGGAGAAATTTTGTGTCGTTATCAAACGCATATTTTTATTTAGAAACTCGTCTAGATAATCGAAATAGAAAAATCAATTTATTGCAAAAAATTGACTTTTGGAATAGAATAATTATCATTCATGCCCTATTGACCATGCTCTAATGATCCCATCTTAATCTCTAGAAATTGTTTTGTTTTGAAGCTTTCTAGACTTTGCTTTGGATTGAAGTTTTCTGGGATTGTAATGTACCTCTCATGTATCTTTTAGGAAATGAATGAATTTTTTTTTTTGACCAAAAGAAAAAAGTGTCCCCTCCCCCCCCCTCCAGTGTTAGATATATCTTTAATTCCAAACTACACATGTTTTAAGCGCACATGATAACCATTCTATTTCTAGACAGAACAATTTTTATGTTTCTTGGAACAAGTTGTTTAGTAACATAATTTCATTTTTCTATTTCTAGAATAAATTTTTAGTTCAAAAATAGGTTTGGAATATAAATGAGAAGTAAATATTTTCTATTTCATTATGGAAAAGTAATTAGAAATAATATTATTCTTATTGCTCGCCCTTGCTACTAGCCAACTGTTCGCGCGCCACCCTCTACAAATCACCACTTGTCACCACCAATCATCATCCGCCAGCCACCACCGCCTATGCAAAAAAAGTTGTACGTCTACAAATAAGTCCCACCATCTCTAAGAACGTATAGTTTGAAAAAAGGTGTAGTAGCAAATTGACCATTTTTTTATGTTTTTTTCCATTTCAATGAGCTCACGTCTCTTTGTATTGGCTATTGATTCTAATTTAAATATTTTCTATTCAAGATATTATTGTAATGTCACGGTCCAATCCATGTGGGGCAAATACTAAAAAATAAAATACTGTGATTGGAGTTGCGTATTTGCTTTGAATGATATCATAAGGATAGCCGCCCGATATTGGAATTGAGGTGTCATAACTCACATACTCCCACTCTTAAACCATTAACATCCTTAACACCATTCATCCATATCTCCGGTGGCACTCCCCTATTTGATGCGTGGAATTGAGGTGTCATAACTCACATACTCTCACTCTTAAACCATTGACATCCTTATCACCATTCATCCATATCGCCAATGGCACTCCCCTATTTGATGCGTGGATCACTCTATCCCTGCCCCCGACGCTATCTTAAAAGACTGCTGGAAAACAAATCATGATCGAGCCCTCTTACCCTGACGATCATTCAGTCTCACTTGTCAGATTAGGTCTAAGTCTAGTTTATCCACAAATAACACATCTACTCGAGGGTCCCTAATCATGCCTCTAGAAATTGACCTAGCTCGCATGCTTGAATAAGGATGGACACCAATTTGTGTGGTTATTCAGTGAACTCATCTTGGAAAATTGGGTAGTTTACAATTATTGTTATTTAATTTTAAATACTTTTATTATGATTTACTTAGAATAATATTTTAACATTAGAATGATTCGAAATGATTTTACGCGTTTCCCAACTCCGTCAAAGATTTCCAAGATGAGAATCGTAATGTGATATTGGCAATAAAAGTGATGTGAATGGGAAATATTACTATCACGATTTGAGTAAAAGGTTCAGCGTCAAACTCATTCAATGAATGTCGTGTCATTCACCGCGCTGCTGAATTTAATAATTACTTAATAAGCGAAATGGCCCTCTTCCCAAATATTTTTGACTCATTGAAAAATGGATGTCAGTAAAAAAAAAAAAAAAAAAAAAAAAAAACTCCAAAAATTCTTAAAATTATTGTACGGCGACCAACTTAGTTCTAAATCTTTAAATTATGTTAATTTAGTTATAATTTTTTTAGATTTTTCTAAATTTTTTAGAAAAATTTTGAATTTTTTTTTCCTTTTATTTCTTTCTTCTTTCATTGATCACCAGGCTTCAATAAGCTTGCAAGGGTCATCCTTGCTGGCCACTAGCAAGGGTTGAGCCTCGCCAACCCTGGGTGAGGTTAGCCTCTTCCTTTGGTTGGCAAGGCTTGACCTTGCCAAATCTAGCGAGGTCAACCTCGCCCAAGGCTCATGAGATTGACCCTCGTCCAATGACAACTCTCGCCTAAGGCCAGCAAGCTCAGTTGACGTCACCAGTTTCTCAAGGGCGAGCCTCGCCCTAGGCCAACATGGTCTAGCTCGCTAGTTAGAGGAAGAATGAAATAAAATTAAAAACAAAAACAAAACAAAAAAGGAAAAGGAAAAGGAAAAAAAAAAGAAAAAAAAGAACTCGAAAAGTTTATTTAAAATTTCAGAATTTTTTTTTCAAAAAATGTAAAGTCTTGTCCACATCAATGCCGGCATGCCATGTTGGAGAATAGCATCCACATTAGCGATATTTAGACCAAACTGGGTGAAACTAACTAAATTAGCAAATTATAATAAAAGTTTATGATTAAATTACAAATCGTCAAAAGTTTTAGGACCAAATTGGCACAATCAAAATGTTTAGGATTAAATTGACAAATTATTAAAAGTTAAAATTAAATTGGTATAATTGGAAAGTTTAGGAATGAACCCATTATATCATAGGTTTAGGACTTTTTGGGCAAACTTCTCATTGGTAAAAAGAGAACACTATAGCAAGAAATTGCATATATAAATGGAATTCTAAGAGCTTTCCCTATTCACGTTTGAGATTGTATATATAAGTTTCTTTTTATGAATAGTGAGATGAACCTTCCTTCATGGAAGAAAAATTATCATTTCTTGGACTAATGGTGAGTGTGTTACCTAGTTATATGCAAAACCATTTTGGAATAACATGTTATGATCTTATGTAAGAAGTCGCAATGTGCTCTTTCACATGAAAGAGAGGAACTTGATTCAGTTACAACTATTGATTAACTGTTTGGGGCTACGTAGACAAGCGTAGACAAAAACAAGTTCCTCCCAAGAAGAAAAGTTTATTTGAAAACAATTGAAATATTTTATACGAATATAGATGGGTTGATGAACATTTGAAGGATTCCCAAGCAATGTTCCATTAAAATCGAAATTTATTAGTAAAATCTATTTTTTAATTTAAAAAAAAAAAAAAAAAAAAAAAAGCTACTGTTAGGGTATTGTGTGCTTGTTAATTGGACCAGATCCATGAGTTGTAACTTGAGCCCCTTGCCTTATAGTGCGTTTATTTCACTAGTAGAGCTTTTTGCTAGTGGTGGACCTGGTGGTCTTGAACACGAGAGAAAAGGGAAAGAGGGCTTAGGTTTTTCTACACATTCAAGCTTGCTTTGTACTCAAATTGAAAACACAAGTGTAAATTACTTATAGTTCCACTAGAAGATTGTACAAACTTCCAAGTAATTGGTTGTGTTCACTTTAGAGAGATTGGCTATCACATATTTCGCAATTGATTTGGAGTTGGTGGTGTAATGACGTGCGGAAGGGGGAGCTTGTGTTTGAGTATGTTTGTGGGGTGCTTGAATTACGTACTCATGATCGAAATTGATTAATGAATTCCGTTATATTGTGGTATTTTTCCTTTCACACGAAAAGTGTTTTCCAAATAAATCTTGGTGTAAACTGCTCTCTCTAAATCCTCTCACTTACATGAGAGAGGTGCTTTCTTCTTAACATTTTCAAATTACCAAAAGGAAAAAGACTGAGTTGATTAAAAAAAAAAAACCATTTGATTTGTAGGAGTTATATATGAAATACGAGGCTCAACATGATCAAAGGACTAGAAATCTGGAATAAAATACATTCATTTAGTCCATTATATTTGTAGGGGATGTCATTGAACAATTAGAACAAATTCAGGGATCATTCATAGCTTCATCCCTTTTTTTTTTAGTAGAAGGATATTATTCTCAAATAAAAGGGCATCAATTATTGAATCATAAATATTTGTTTGTTACAAAAGTGCAATTAAATTTTAAAATTCTCAACAAAAAAAAAACACAATTAAGTCCTAAAATTTTTAAAAAATGCAATCAAGTTCTAAAAGTTGTCAAGTTGGTCCAATCAAGTCTTTTCATTAATTATAGTTTTTGAAAATTTTAGGACTTGATTGTACTTTTGTTACACGTTTTAAAATTCAATTGCACTTTCGTGACAAGTTCTAAAACTTCTAGTGCACTTCTCCCTAAATATTACTTGAAGACATCATAGCTAATCACACTTTCTAAGCATACGCTTCTTTAATGCACACACAAATGCGGAAAGAATTACTTATTTTTCTTTTCTTTATCTTTCTTTTGTTTTTTTCTTGTTCCCTTCCTCCTTCCTCCAGCTAGTCATTGGTTGGTGACTGGCCAGAGGCTAGGGTTGGTGAGGTCTCCTGGCCTAATGATGGCAAGGTCAACCTTGTCCAACTGCGACAAGGTGAGCTCTCACTAGATCTGGCAAGGTCAAGCCTCGCCCAACCTAGCCTTTGGCTGGTCGCGATTGATGATTGGTTGGAGGAAGAAGGAATGGGAGAAGAAGAAAAAAAGGAAAAATGAAAAATAAATAAATATTAAAATATTATTTAAAACTGTCTACGTCAGTGTTAGTCATATTACGTTAGCATCAGCCAGCCAAAATTAACCGGATCGACTGAATTGACATAAAAATAAAATATTTAGAACTCAATTGACAAAAAAAAAATTATGATTGAATTAGCGCAATTACAAAAAATTTAGGACTTTTTTGGTAATTTTCCCCACAAATGCATAGTCAATTTTAAGGGAGACTCTCATATGTTTGCCAATTACATATGCTTTTGTAGCATCATCATCAACAATAAACAACCCAATTAGGGATCCCAAAATCCCGCAAGTGGTCCTGACTTTGATGAGCCTTCGGCGGGATCTTGAAGATGACATTCGGCTGCCTCGCAAACATCCAGATCCACTTGAACAGATGGCTGATCGGCACTTTCTTCGCTGCGCCCGATCGGTTCGAAGATACAATCTTGCTCTCCCCGTCATGTATACAAAACCCCCCCTTCTTTGAGCCCCTCATCCACCAATTCAACCTCTTTTGCCACTTCCTCACTGATCGCCACCACTCCATTTTGATCACTCTCGGCGAAGGCAAAACACTGAACTTGAGCCCTTTCTGATATATGAACTCCTTCGAACGGTTCCCCAACATCTCCTCGAACAGCTGATAACTCATGTTCCATCCTCCTCTAATCCCACACCTGACCACGCATCGGTTGATGAGCTCGTGGGGGAACGTGCGGCGGAACAAAAACCGTTCCTAGAGATCGAGACGACAACGACCACGAACCCCGAGTGTGTCGCTGGTTTATTCGCAACACAGTGAGCGAACGTCAGGGAAATGCAGTGGACGACCTTCGTGTAGGACAGATCCGGCGGATCCTAGGGCTGGGTGCTATCTTGACGGCTAACTCGGCGTCGGACGGAGACCTTGTTGTTGAGCTCGAAATGTACGTCTCTGAGTATCTTAATATGGCGGTCAATAAATTAATGAAAGAAAAGGTTCTTTTCATGTAAAGTGCAAAATGTGGATTTGAGTTGATTCTAAACTTCAGGTTTAAAAGATCAGTTGAATATTTCGGGGCATTGACCGCGCATTTATTGCTGTAGTAATAATTAATGCTGCCATGTAATAAACAATTCAGTCCCTTTGATTTAAGTGGTTAAATAGCTATTATTTTCTTTAGTAACAATAAAGAAGAAGTGATATAAAATATTTCAAAAATGCTTTACTCTCTAATAGATTAACCACTTAATACAATACTATGTTACTAAACATGTAATGAATAATATGTAGTTGTATGATATGTAATTGATCGCTTCATAATATACTTCATATGTATTATGATGGTTATGATAATACAATAATTGTACAATATTGTCATCATTACGTGACACGAAAGGTTTGTTTCATTTGAATCTTGCCAATAATAAGCTATCTGGTAGTATTCCGGACTGCTGGAATTGTTCATATTCCTTAACTTTGTCATTTAATAAGTTGTCCACGATACTTGCACGCTCAATTGGAACCATTCTTTAAACCATTGGGGGTTCGCCCCAGTGGCCACCCTTCCAATTTGGAAAGGGGAGGTGGGGGGTTCAAATCCCCACCTTCTCAGGGGGGATTGGGGTGGGGACGATTTCATTTCAGGAGTGGGTTTCAACTCCCACGCCCTGCAAATAGGCAGGGCAAAAGTCTGAGAGTGAGTGTTAGAGTAGGATTAGAGTAGGACCGACAAAAAAAAAAAAAATTGGAACCATCCTTTCAACCCTGCACTTGAATGGAAATCATCTCAATGGAGAGATTCCTCTATCTTTGTGTTATTGCACTAGTAAGAAATTTGGACCTTGGAGAGAATAGCTTCTCCAAAAGCATTTCAACATGGTACAACGAAAGCTTTCTTGTTTTGTTGATCATGAGCTTACGAGAGAATAGGTTTACTGGAAGCATCCCTCTGCAGCTCTGCTCACTCGCAGGATTGAAAATATTAGACATGAGAGTGAACAACTTGATAGGAATAGTCCCACGTTGTCTTGGCAATATGAGCAGCATGATTAAATTGATTTAGTCAATCCATTTGGATCTATGGCCACTATTGCTACAAAAGATATTGCTTCCTTTTTATATGCAATTCCATTGCCATTTCATACTTTTGGGATCAAGAGCATGTGGGTGAGATCACGAAGGGAAGATATAATGAATACCAAATTGATCTACAACTTGTGGTCAATTTGGATCTCTCAAGTTACTTCTTGATCAGGTTGATCCCTGAAGAACTTACTCTCCCCTCGGGATTGCATGGTTTGAACTTGTCACACAACCATATCTCTAGAGATATGCTCATTGGCATTGGGAACATGACGTCACTCAAGTCTCTTGATCTTTCAAACAACCACCTCTCAGGGACAATTCCATAGGACATTTCAGCATTGACATTTGTGTGCACCTCAACCTATCACAAAACAACTTCACCGAGCATATTCTAGAAGGAAATCAAATCCAAACAATCGACAATCCTTCCATTTATGCCAGCATTCCTCTACCTTATGGGGATCTTTTGAGAAGAAAATGCCTTTGCGCTGAGGCACCTCAAACACTATAAATCCCTCACCCTCTAGATACACATAAAGAGGATAAGCTTGAAGAGGCATTGTAGTATGGGGTCGTAATGCTTGGATTTGCGACGGGGTTTTGGGGGGTTATTTGGAGTTTTGTAGTTCAAGAAGGATTGGAGAGAGATGTGCATATTTCAGCTCAACAAATCATGCGATAGACTAGGCATATGTGGCTATAGTGGTGAAGGTAGTCAAGTTAAAGAGACTAAGACAGTCAAGAAGCATATAAATAATGAGCAATCTCTTAACCTTTCCCCTGCCTTTGGTTATTCAAAAGATGAAATAGTTTCCTTGATATTACACAATAAGAAAATCTATATAATTAAAGAGTATTTGACTAAGTCGTTAATAACTATGCTAAACTATTATTAGAAGAAAAAAAGCTACCAAAAATCTCAAACTATGCCCATTGTGACATATTTACCATGATTTTTTTTTCTTTGATAAAAAAAATCCCAAACTTATGAGTACTATAAAAAATTTTCCTACATAGAACAATGTTGACATAGTGCCTACTCACGTGATTTAAGTAAAATAAAATTATGTTGTTTTAGCTGGAAAGTCGTCTAATTGAACCCTGACAAAGGATAAATGTGTTACATGTATACAAGTTTGGAGCTTTTTATGTTACAAGAAAAAATTTAGGGGAAATGTGTCACATTAGGTGTAATTTGGGGTTTTTAATATCGCAAAGAAAAGTTCGGGAGTAGATATGTCACAATGGGCATCGTTTGAGATTTTTTGTGGCTTTTTCCCTAAATATAAAGTATACAAAATATATTACAAGATTTCAAAATTACATGCAACAAATATATCTACGATAATCGTTTATTTAAAGATAATAATGAATAAGTGTAACTTTGAATATAATTATATAAATTGAATACCTATAATGTTAATAAATTTTTATATAATTACGTCGATAATTATTACACATAATTGTAAATGCAATTATTGTTACGTATTAATTTTAATCAACATTTTTCAATTACCCATAGACTAGGAGGAAGAAGATAGAGGGACCTTTATTGGAATATGGCTCTAACAGCTATTAAATAAGTTGTTCAGAAATAACCAATATATGTAAGAACTGTGACAGATAACGTCATAGTTGTTATGTTTAATATCATATCACAATATTTATAACCAAATTTAATATTCAATCAAGTCATTATAAATATGCTAAATTATTGTATTGTGAACTATATTGGAATTAATATTTTTTAATATAAATTTATTATAAGATGTTGAAACTAGATTCACCAAATGTAATTATGATAATTAATTATTTATAGATATCTATTTAATTGTTTGAGTGTAATCATAATCATATAAATGGATGATTGTCATATTACTAATTGACAATACTATTATTGAAATTATTAGTACAAATAAAAGTCAATATGGAATTATGTAGTTATGTACATCAGTTTTTAATTTTAAATCAATATTTTTTCAATCACTAGTAGACTAAGAGGTTGAAATAAAGGAACATTTTTTTACAGTATTATTGCCATAGCTAATGGATAACCTGATATTTAACAAACTATAATTGTAAATAAAGAATATGTTATGTTTTGACACAAAAAAGTTACTGTGTGATGAAGACCTATAAAGTAAAGGGAAAAAGAATAAGAACTCTAAACTATGCCTATTATGATATATTTACTCTAAATTTTTTTGATGTAAAAATCTCAAATTTATTTTAATGTGACTCATTTACTCCATTGACACTAAAAACTCTAAATTTGTATTTATGTGACGTGACATATTTGCTCTTCATTAATAATCCACTAATGAGCACCAATGAAAATCTTTTATGGCTACCTAAATGAACGATGGAAGGCAAACAGTTTTGATGTGGTTTGTCCACGAGACAAAAATATGTAAACTTATTGTATGTTTTTCTTTTCTCCTTTTCTTTTTCCTTTTCCTTTCCTTCATCCTTCTCCTTTTTCTTTTTCTACATGGCAAACTCATTGATGAAAGCAACGGTGAGGGCGGCGACAAATGTGTCAGCCAAGTGCAAACTAAGGAAGGAAGAAGACAAAAGTTAAAAGAAAAGGAAGGTAAAAATGTCTCATAAGTTTAAGTTTAGAATTTTTTATGTTAAAAATTTAAGATAAATATCTTACACAAGTATAAATTTGAGACTTTAGTTATCACCAAAATAGTTTTTGAAATAAATGTGTCATAATTGGACTCTTTTTTTTTTGTGACTTTTCTTGAAAAGGCGAAATGTTTTTTTATATGAAGGTTAAATATACAAAGAAAGGGTGGAGACGTGATGGGGCCTGTCCCCATCGCTTGAAAGGACGCTCCATCTCACGTCAATCATTCAAAATAAAATGTTTTCTTGAGATCTTGGGAAATCTTTTGATTCTAAAATGATTCCGGTTACATACGGAGAATCTTCTTCACTAGTGAAACAATACAGATAATATATATTTGAAAAAGGATAAAAAAAATATCTCACGTAACATCATGATTATGAGACTATTATTGTATTTTATTGGTAGTTATTATACAGAAGTTTTCTTGGTAGAAGTTGATATGTTCTCTATCTGTACTGTGTACCAAGAATGAGAGGCCAATAGAAAAACTAACTTCCTCGGGCAAGGTATAAATAGATGCATACATCATTCTCAGTGTGCTGGGGACGGAGGAATCACCGGTCATGCTGTGTCCTCCGAGTTTTGCCAATCAAAATGCCAGCATGAAACAACACGAACTGGAATGCGAAATTGCTCTTTGATCAATTGGCATTTTTTTGAACTACACCGTAATTTATCTGGGGGTAGGGTAAGAACGTGGGTTGATCAATTCCTACTAGAGCCACGATGACTATACAAAACACTCCTCAGACAAAACAGGAGAACAATGCAGCAAGCAACCAAAAGTCAATCGTCTAAAGCTGCATTATGCCAGTTACAACAAAAAGCCGGCAATTGGGGAGAATGCACTTTGTGCTTCTATTCCCTAGAGCCTTCAGAGCTGCACTTGACAGCAAAGGACACCACTTTAGCTACACCATCTTTGGAATGAACGATCTGGTTATGCAGCAGCTCATTCCTAGCTCTTTCCTAACTTCATTGATGCATCCATTCCAAGCAAGTTTGAGAAGGATATGCCTAATGCTTGCACCTCGAGCAGCCTGTTTTAGCCATACAAACTCATTATTCCAGTTGCAGGGGGATCTGTCAATACCACAGAGGAGCAGTATTTCCTCCAACTAGCAGCAGTGAAGCAACACCTAGAAAATAGGTGATCTCTAGATTCATTTTGCTGAATATATCACAAACATAAAGGAGAACTTGGAGAAGAATACCGATTAACAATCCTTTCAAGATTAGGCAGCTTATTGAGATAGCCATCCTAGCTGTAAGTGCAAATGTAGGCACATTTTGAGAAAACCAAATAATTCTATGTCAGTCGACTTTTGCTCCATGATTTCTTACAAGCTTCCGTGCATCAGAATATCTCAAGACTCCAATCTTTAATGAAGTGCACACTGCTTTATCCTCAGCCGATGACTTAGGAAAAGGACACCACATAAAGCTGCTTGTATAGAAACTAAGCTAGCTGTAGGCCACGTCCAAGCAGAATCTCAAATAACATCAGCCACTTTGGAGGCAGTTTACTAGATAATTCTTCAAGAATAAGCATCTATAGAATTCCTTGGGCATGTCAATTATCTGCAAAGATCTGTAGATTTGCCATTACCAATCTAGTACTTAATTGAAGGCTTAAGAATCAAGCTAGCCTTTACTAGTTTCCTATAAGCATTAGCAGAACTCGCATCAGGAGAGGTTGACCAAATACTACCTTTGCCTATAGGATAATTGCAAAGCCAAGCTATCCATAGAGAGCCTTACTTAAGATAATTTTCCAGACACGTTTGATGATGCAAGCAATGCTCCAAAGGTCCACTCTCCTAAGCGCAATTCCTCCTTCATGTTTAGTAAGACAAACTTGCTTCAAATTCAATACGGCACCCTTGTCACCACTCTGTTGCCCTTTCCAAAGAAAAGACCTACCTACATTTCTGCTCAACTACTTTAATGACCTTCTTGGAAGAAGAAAATCTGGCACCGAAAGTTAACAAGTCTACAGGCAACAGCTTTAATGAGTTGAAGCCTGCCAGCATATGTCAACTTTTTCACTGTCCAAAATGTGAATCTGGCTCTAATTTTATCCACGGAATGCGTAGAATCTATATCTGTAAGACTACTGGATATGAATGGTACTCTGAGGTATCTAACTAGAAGATGCTCTCTGCTAAAACCACAAATTTCAAGCAAATTAGGAACCTGTTTGTCAGAACATCCGGGAGTAAAAGCTTCAGTTTTGGAGGGGTTAACTTGAAGGCTAGACATATTCCTGAAGTCTTGCAAAATAGATAGAAAATCTCTTAAAAATGCAGCATTAAAAATCATCAAATCATCAACAAAACAAAGGTGATGAACTGAATTTTGGGACAGGATGGGTGGTACTTAATCATTTATCTTCTAGCAGCCACATTAAGCATTCTCAAAAGAATCTCCATAGCGAGCACAAATAGATAAGGGGAAGGAGGATCACCTTGTGTCACCCTCTTTACCAGCAAAAAAACCTTGAGATCCGTGGATATTAATGGAGAAAGAGGGAAAATAAGGCACAGCTTGATCCAAATCGGGAAAGAAATATTCACACCAGTTGCATGCAGAATCTTTGCAAAGAAGTCCCAATTCAATAAGTCAAAAGCTTTTATCAGCATCAATCAAGCAGCTTGGAGATGTACCATCTCTATGATTCATGCTAATGAAATGAGGTAAAACTTACTCAACCTGCAAGGAAGGATCTTAGTAACTTATTTATGAACAACAATGCATCAAGATATAGGCCTAGAGTCAGCAATTGTAGAAGCGGTTGCTCATTTAACTAGAGAAATAACTGTTGCATTTATTTTTTTCAATAGCTTCGAAGAGGAAAGAAAGAAGACAGTGCATCACACAAATCTTTACTAATAACAATCCAAGCAAAAGTATAAGATGGACCAAAAAGCCATCTGATTCTAGTGCTCACAAAACCTGCTGAATCTCTCTCTCTCTCTTTTTTTTTTTTTTTTTAATGATCGAGGAACCGCCGGAGATCACCCTTTGGGGATCACACGACCCTCCGGTGCTTGGTAGCGCCGTCGGGTCTAGCCGTAAGCCGCTATTTAGACGTGAAATCTCGGCCCGAGGGGGGGGTGGCCCAGTAATCCACCCTTGGGACCCCCACTTAAGTCATGGAAATGCAACGAGAGGACTCGAACTCTCGACCTCGGCGATAAGGGAGAGAACGCACACCAACTCTCTTCATACGTAACAAGAGCAATAACTCTTTGCTGTAAATGAGAAGGCAATGTTACTGTGAAATATCATTTAGAACAGATAAAGAAGTATTACAGCATCCCAAATCATGAGAACCAAGAAGTAACTGATAGTGAGAGATGGCAACAATAAATAGTCGTGTGACCTTCAATTTCACACCATAGATATTGCTTTCTAGAAATTAGACAAGTTTAATTGGAAAAGGAATGCAAACTATCAAGCGGTCACTTTATTGGGGGAAAGTACACTAAAAGTGTCAAAAGTTGTGTATGGCGCTCACTTTAGTGCCAAAAGTGTGACAGCCTAATTTTCGAGTCTATTTTCTATTGAATGAATTTCATCGATGCGCCTATAGTCTTTTTCTCTGAACTGATCACTCACGAGATAACTAATCTGTCAGTTGAAACCATTAAGGAATTTAAATGCGACAGACTTGAGAATTCGACCAGAAACCAACTGCTCGACCGTGCTAAGCTACAATAATCAATACGGCACCATTAAAATCGATTAGAGACCGGAGATAAGTCGGTTCGATAGAGGCATGTGATTAAAGTGTGGGTGATTCCACCTAATTACAAAATTCGCGTTGAACGGCACTAAATCGATTTTTCTATCGTTTCCGTACCCTATGTCCGTATTTGAAATATCGAGACTTTCACTACAACCGAGAGTCGCTTATGAGCCAAAATGCACAATGTGGATAAAAATAATCGACCAGGGTCAATTGGGTATAAAATTCATAAAAGCTACCCGGTAGGTTAGGTCACGCTAAAATCGCGTCCGATTGAAATTAACCATGAAATTAAACCTGATTTCAGAAATTAAAAGTTCTGGCATGTCATGATATTTTAGGAACATCGACTCATCCATCAAAGAATTTTTGGCAAGTCCGGATTTTTGGCGAAAATTCAAATTTGGGCGATTTTGGACCGGGAAATTCGGATGGCCATTTTTGAGTGTGTTTTTTGCCGTCAAGTTGGATCTTTTGGTGAGGAAAATTGTGGAATTGAGTGTGGGCTTCCTCCTTGGTAATTTGACCATCAATTTGAGGCCAATTGAAGTGAAATTTAGTGCATTTGAGGAAGAAATTAAGTGAAATTCGTAGGCCAAGGAGGGGCTGCAACATTTGGGCACTACCTAGGCTTGTTGGAGAAGTTTTGGAGGGGAATTGGCTATGGATCATGGCTGTGGACTTTTGAGGCGTGAACTCAAGTGTTTGAGATATTTGTTGAAGACTTTGTGGCCTCCTTGTCTCCTCTCATCCAATAGCAGCTCTATCTTCTTCTTCCTTGCTTCTTTGTGCTCCATTGTTGCTGAAACAAGAGCAGAAAGCCAGCCATCACCCTCAACAAACCGAACCAGTCCCCTGCCGTCGACCGCCCGAGCCGCCAAAGCCGCAGCAGCCCGCACGTGCGCCCGAGCTCCGCCCGTACGCCCATCCCCGCTTGCGCGCCGTCTGCCACGTCTCACGCCGCAACTAGTGTCCCGAAGCCTTGGCCGCTCGTTGTCATCCACCTCTGCCGGTCCAAGCCGCCGTCGCAGCCTCTCCCATCTGTCCAGCCTCCTTGCCACCTCTTCCCTTGCCGTTCCAGCTAAGCCGAGCCCCTTGATCAGCCGGTCCAGCAGCCCTCCAAAACCGAAGTTTTAGCTTAAAGCAAAGACTTCGTGGGCCTTTTCCGGGCCTTTCCCGGCCTCCCTTGGCGTCGCCGTAGGCCCGAGTCTCGCTCGCCTCCGCGTAGCCATCACCGTGAACTGATCGGCTCGTCAAACCGGTGAGTTTACTTACTAAACTCTACTTAAGGAGTTAATTATGCTTAGAGAATGATTAGTTTAGACTAAAATTGGGTTATGAGGATTAGTTAGTGTAATTAGTGATTTAGTTAGTTAATTAAGCTCATTAGGTGGTTAGATTAGTTTAGTTAGGGGTTAATTAGAGTATGTGATTTAGTTAGCTTAGTACATTATTTATTTAAGTCCAATTAGGTGGTTAGATTAGTGTATATAGCTTAATTAGTGTTTTATTTAATTATTTTACATTTATTTAATCTTTTGCAATTTATTTAATTATTTACTATTTTCCGGAAATTATACCGGGATAGCCGGTCGTCATAATTTCGTGCTGATTGTCGTGGTGTAATTGGTTTGTGCAATTAAGTGTCAAATTGTGCAATTGAATGATGATTGTTGATTTTGATTTATTATTTCAAAATTATGGATTTTTGGTATTTAATTAGAAAAATACCGGGTGTTGGTTTTTTACGCCAAAAATGTTTTTAAGTACTACATCAAATAGTGGGATTCTTAAAAGTGAGAATTTTATGGCTTAAGCTGACCGTGTACACACGATTATTTTATTAGGTGTTTTTAATGTGAAGAAAACAGGCCAAGCACATTATTTTAATTGAGGCATTTGAGTGCAAAGCACAATATCCTTGGCCAGGATTGGATGTGTGCATGAATGTTATGAGAATCCGTCACGGGCTTTTATGCTAGACGATGCTCCTTCGAGAATGCTCATTGTCAACGGATGCCGGTTGCAGTGAAGGCTGGGCCGATGCTCCTTCGGGAATACCGTATAGAGGTAGACATTGCCGTGCTCAATGGAACGAGACAACGTTCGGCCATGCCGGAAGACCACTGACTATTGAGTCGGCCGTGCTCGTGGGGCCATAATTAATTGGAACGCTTGTTTGAGTGAGATATAATCACGCCTAACTATGGGACAAAATTGTGTGGCACGAAATGGGACATGTCATAACGATTTGGCCTTATAATCGGGACCCCTATGATTGATTGAATTGAAAGTGAGGCGTTCCAATTGCTGAGTGCATCTACTGCATATATATGTGTTATATGAACTGGAGTAACGTGTAGGAAGATGCTAAGGTGAGGTAAGTCTTCTGTGATGAGTAATTAGACTGCCTTTAGGTGTATTACCTTCCTAATCGGGGTTTAGGGTGTGAACTCGCTAAGACATTGTCTTACCCGGGGTTTCAATTTTTACAAGTCCCTAGATGGAAGTTCGTCCAGTTCGTTTTGGGCAGCCGCGAGGGTATAGCGAGCAGAATACTATCTTCCCTATCCCCGGGAATCTCTAGACCCGTGAGCTCGTCGTGACCACGATCTTGGCCGATGAGGGCCTACCTCAGTTGGTACCTCATCAATTCAAGGCGTGGTTTCGTCACGGGCCTAACGAGGAACGGGAAGGTCCCGTGGATGGTTTTTGACAGACCTACCATTAAGGGTGAGGGTGATGTTGTACTCGACCTTGTCGTGGACACCGATGTCATTGCAGATATCGAGGCAAATCAATTGCCTAAGGATGAGTAGGAGCCTGAAGTAGAGGAGGTAGTTGACCCCCTAGACCTTGACATCCCTGACGGTATCGCAGTGGACCCGAATTACAAGTAGGAGGGTCCGGGGTAGGGTTAGCTAGGCCGTTCTTTTTGGGTCCTTGACTTTTGTATATAACTTTGCCGGCTAACCTGGTCGTTTATAAAAATGTGTTTTGTGTTATCTGATTGTTCTGCTTTTCTATCACGTGTTGTTATCTGGGAATTGTTTATATCGCTTCCGCATGTGCATGAATCGTTTGGGTCAGCGACGCATCCTAGGAACATCGCAATTTGATCGACCATCGAGGGATGTGTGCGCGCTCGAGGTTCGGGGCGTGACAAAAAGTTTCCATCGAATCTCTTAAGTGCCAAATCGGGGAAAAAAAAAACAATCATTTTAGTGCCACCAGCGAGAGATTCCGGCCAAATTGATTACATGGCTTTTATTTTATTTTTATTTTTTAAAAAAAGAAGATGACGTGGCTTTTAAACGACGTCGTTTTCCGTTCTTTTTAAGAAATCAACTTCGTTTTGCCGTTATACGTGGATGGCCTCACAAAAACGACGCCACACAACTCATATGGGGATTGAAATTAGGGTTTTTTGTTCGATCATTGCCCAACGCCGACCTAGCTCGCTCGACCACCATCACTTGGCCTCCGTCGCTCGTTGCTCGACTAGGTGAGCGAGGAGAGGTTGAGGTTGTTGTTCGGGCAAGAAGCAACGGGAAGAATAGGAGGCAAGGGCGGAGGAGGAGGAGGAGAAAGAAGGGGGGTCAAAGGTGGAGAGAGCGAAGATGAGGAGGGCGAGGGAAACAAGGAGGGCGCAGATAGAGATGGTGGATTGGGCTCTACTTAGGGAGCGGCTGAAATGGGTCCTTTTGAAGGGGAAGGAGGAGGAGAGGAGGAGAGGAGGAGGAGGACAAGAGCTTGGGTTTGTCGATAATGTTGGACGAACCGGAGGCGGAGTTGTGCTGGTGCTGGTGCCAGTGTCGCTGCTGGTGTCTCTGCTAGTGCCAGTGCTGGTGTTTTTCTTTGGGGAAGAAGACGATGGGGAAGCCCATGCCATGCCTTCTCTCTCTCTCTCTCTCTCTCTCTCTCTCTCTCTCTCTCTCTCTCTCTCTCTCTCTCTCTCTTAGGGTTCTGACTTGGGGGAAAGATGCCAAACGGCGTCATTTTATTGTTTAGATGCTGACTGTACTTTCTGGCGAGCCACATTAGCTTCAAAAATTAATAAAAAAGTGCCACGTCGGATTTCCGGTCAATCAGATTGGCGTTGGCACTAAAATGATCGTTTTTCAAACCTTTTGACACTTAAGTAATCCAAAATAAACTTTTGGCACCAAAGTGAGCGTCGTACACAACTTTTGGCACTTCTAGTGTACTTTCCCCAATTTATTGAGTTACCTAACTAATCGACTTAGGAACAAGCATATTAACTATCACAAAATAAAAAAGCGAAATTCTGGCTCAACTTGAGAGACAAGCAGACTAGCAGCTAATCACATTTTTGCTACTTTATATTAATTAGAAATACTGATTGAATAAACTTGATGAGCGTTCTTGCTGAGTGAAGAATATATATAACTTAAAGACCCCCTTCAACTTGCCATATCTTCTCAATAAAGGAGACACTTAAGTTGCACTTGATGCTGATCAAAGTGTCATCAGCTACAAAATCTCAAGGATTTAAACCTTAAAACCCTCTAAATTTCATGCAATTTAAAGTGCTTTTATGGTTTTGATGCCAAATTAATGATACAAGCTAGAGTAAATGTCATGCAATTATTGACTTATTGGTTAATCAGATCCTATAATAGAGTATTACCGGTTGAATGCACTAAAAGACTTGGGTGGATTACAAATAATTATTAACCTAAGCTTTCATCGCTAATCAAATTACTTACTCAGAGTAAGCTTATTTGTAGAGAAAAAAGGACGAAAGCTGGGGGTACTTGTCTACCTCAAAACTCACCAAATCGGAAAGAATATTTGAAGCCTAAAACTTAAGAAATTCAGTCCAGATTCTGTCTCATTCTCCACTTATAACTCGAGGACTAAAAGGTGCAAAATACACTGAAGAAAGCTCATTGCTATTTCTTTTTCTTTTTCTTTTTTTCACTAGGACCTACGGAGCAAAGACAACCAATATGCCATGAAATCACAATCAACTATATCATTAGAATTTTTGACTTCATGGTGTCTACCCATGTTTATCTGGCCAGTAGATTGAGCTTGTGACAAAGACCTACCATTTGTGTCGATTTGGTCCGCCGTCATCATCGCATGCCAAAATGGACAAGACTAAAATCATAAGTTAAATGCATATATTAATTCGGATGCCTAACTTCGTGCATTTGTATACCTTAGAAGGAAGCCCTTTGACATTGGAAGACAGAGTCTAAATTCAACCGGGATATTGTACTTTTGTGAGTGAGCCTCTTGAAATGGAAGATAACATCGGTTCTGACGAAGGAAGCATCAAGGAGCAAGACAGGTTGCTCCCAATAGCCAACGTGGGGCGGATCATGAAGCAAATCCTGCCTCCCAACGCAAAAATCTCAAAGCAAACGAAAGAAACGATGCAAGAATGTGTCTCAGAGTTCATCGGCTTCATGACCAGCGAAGCATCGGAGAAGTGCCAGAAGGAGAGGAGGAAGACCATGAACGGTGATGATATTTGCTGCGCTATGGAGACGATGGGTTTCGACAATTATGCTGGTCTGCTAAGAAGGTATTTGCATAGATATAGAGGATTAGAAGGGGAAAAGGCTAATCAAGTCAAGGCGATGAACAACACTCAACAGTAGCAAATCAAACAGTGTTGAGCAATCTTTGTCATGTAGAAATAAACAATTTAGGAACAATCAGGATTCGACCTTCAACTCAGCAAACTTCTAATACGATGAAAGGAGTGATAGATCAATCTCAAGGCCATGTTGAGGACGTAAGGGAAGGTATTAGGGCAAGACATATTTATCAAGTTTCTAGCTTTAATCGTGATGATACTCATGGGGGTAATTTTTTATATTGGGCTCTTTATTTTCAGACGCTTTAGTGTTGTTTTTGTTTTCCAGATTTATCTGGATGGCTTTCAGCCAAGAGTTATTTAGGATAATGTTCACCTAATTCAGTGGAATATTTCGTAATCAAGTCAAAAATCTCAGCACTTGCGGTCTGATATCAAGCCAAGAGTTATTTCAATATGAGGAAAGCACAGGGAGATGAGAGGATATACTGGTTCACAGTTCAGCGGAAGAGAAAAAACAAGGTTAGCGAATCAGCTTTCATTTTTCACTTTTATCTGATAAACATATAAAAGTATCATAAAAATTTGGAAAAGTTTGTCCTCAGTAGAGGTAAATAATAGAGCCAATATTCCAGATTTTCTGTGATTAATTATCTTAAATTACTGTGACACGGATTCCCCTTTCTCACTTTCCACCTGGTACTGTGAAATGATCCTAATTGATAATGGGATGAGAATCGAGATGTTAATCAAAATAAGGTGAGAAGAGAAGGGAATCAGAGTAAGGTGAGAGGAGTAGGGAAGAAAAGAAAGGAGAGATAGAAAGTCAAGAGAGAAATTTCTGTATTCCATCAGTTGGATATCCTTACAAGTAATGATGCTCAGCACACATTTCCTTCCCAATGAATTCCAGAACAAAAGAAACAACTAATGCTTCATTCATGTATCTCAATTAAACTACCAATGAATGGTATTCTACTTCAGCAACTGGTCCTGCAACTTCAGTAACATATCTCTTAATTGGGAATTGGGTCTTTTAAGTTTTTCAATTCTCCTTCAGGCTAGACTTGTTCTGAAACTTGGGTCACGACATTTTTAAATTTGAGCATACTCAGTATATATAGGTGGGGTCATTTTGGAC
Source organism: Eucalyptus curtisii (assembly GCA_017140595.1). NCBI lineage: Eukaryota > Viridiplantae > Streptophyta > Magnoliopsida > Myrtales > Myrtaceae > Eucalyptus > Eucalyptus curtisii. Next base: position 12,319,400 of record CM029495.1, on the reverse strand, counting down.
TTATCAACATGCTATTCCTTTGTTCTAATTACTAGGTATTGACTAGAGAGAGACTGTTAACAAAATCTGTTTGAGTTAGGGTTTGAACCAACAACTTTGGAGTATTCAGTCACCATACCCTGACTGCCCAGTTAAATTATGATTGCCATTATAAAAAAGAGGAAACTCTGAGAAAATCAAGACATAATTCTTCAGGTAGGCAGAGAAAGCCAAACTGCAGCGAATTAGGGTTAGGGTTTCTTGAGAAAGAGCATTATGTCACACTTTTTAGTCTCATGTGCACTGTTTAAGATTTATGGTTGTAGAGATACTAGGCGTTGATCTGCTTCCTGCACATGGGAAGACGCATCAAGAAACTGTTTAATGTGTTGCAGAAGAGAGTGGGGGACAAAAGGTGGAATCCCATAAAAGCATTGACCAACCACAAGTCGCATGAGTACCATGAAAAACTTTCTATTAGTTGGAAAAAACAGTCGTCCTGATTAAGTCAGAAAGATATATGGACAAACCAATACAAACACTAGCTAGCTCTCTTCCCAATTATCCATAAACGCATGCCCAGAAATGTGCATGCCAAAACCAGGAACATGTCACCAATTATATGCCTACTTAGCTAGCCAGCTAGCTGCTACTCAAGCACCGCATGGATGACTGATTCATCTTTCTGAAAAGAACATGTTTGCATATGTTTGAGACCTACATAGAGATTAGAAATGTTCATTTTTTGACCAAAAAAAATGGCAGGAATAAAATAGATAATGATGCAAGTCAATGGGATATTTTGTGTTTATCTGTGATATATAATGAATCAAGTCAATAAGTTTATACACCTTGTGTTATTTAAAAAAAAAAAAAAAATAGCGTAAGGCATGCATTGTTGTTGCTTATGTCATGGTTATGGTCCCTTGGATAATAAATATTCTAGGGAAAACTTCAATAATAATGATTTGATTTTTTTGACATCGACAGTTTAACCAAATCTTTTCTCTCATAACAAAGTTGGTTCTGGCTAGATAGTGCCTAAACTCATATGATCATATTGAACTTTAGGAGGAGGCCCCTCTCTCCAGTGTTAGATATATTTTTTTATTCCACATTACTTGTGTTTCAGTTGTTTATGTCGATAGATAAATCGTGCATAACCTCAAACTAGCATACTACCTTTTATAGTTGTGCGTGTATGAATGAGCCGCAACCATATTGTGCTTATCCCAACATCTCTTAATAAATGTAATTCAAAAAATAAGGTAGATGTAACAAAATCACCGTTTTGCTATGTCTTTTCCATGTCAATGGACACTAGTCTCTTTGCGTTTAGCTATTGATTCTAATTTAAACTTTTACTATTTAAGATATTATTATAATGAGAAGTTCCAATCCACGTGGGACAAATTCTAAAATGAAATACTCTGATTGGAGGTGGTTTTTCGCTTTGAATAATATCACAAGGCATTGCCTTCCGATATGAAACTTAAGAGTGTCACAACTCACAAACTCCCACATTAAAACTGCCAATATTCTTGTCATTGTTCACTTGCATCGCCAGTGGCACTCCCCCATTGAATGTTTGGTTCAATTTAATCTTGCCCCCTACACCATCCTAGAAGACTTCTAGGAATATCATCATGTCGGAGCCCACTTACCCCAAAGATCACCATTGTTGAATTGCGTATGGGTCTAGTCCATCCAGAATTGGCACATCTACTAGAGGAGTCATACCCATAAGCCATTTGGAAATTGCCCAGCCTGTGTGCTTGGATAAGGATGGACACCAACTTGTGGGCTTACTTATAATACTCATTTTGTAAACTAAAAGCCGTTTATTATTGTAGTTATTTTATATTAAATAATTAAATAATTCATTACTCCGAATAACCTTTTAATATTAGAATAATTCGAAAATATTTTATACTTTTCCCAACTTTGTCGGAGATTTCTCATGATTTTGTCAAATTGACAATGAAAATTACGTGTATGTGAAATATATGTATCATGATATGAGCAAGATGTTCTGATCAACTCATTCACGGAATGTTGTGTCATTCACCATGCTGCTGATTTTTTACTTATTAAGCAAAATGGCCTTCTTCCTAAATATTTGACTCATCATACGATGGATGTTGGTAAAAAAATAATGGGTTAATGCAATTAAAAATCACAAACTAATTTTCTCATGACACATTTATCCCAACTTAGTCAAATTTGTATTCTTATTACACATTTATTTTAAATTAATTTTCATCTCATAAAAATACCCAAATTTGCACCCATGACACATTTACCCTAATCAAATTTCCATCTCATAAAAAAACTTAAACCGGTATCCCTAACCCTAAACCCAATATCATGTTAAAATGTATACATATCCATACTCATGGTAAACAACTGCTGGATGGATTTGACATGAAAAATGACAAATCCAACATGGAAAATCTAGATGTGTTGACATTTATGCATTTTAATATAGGGTAGATTTGGGTAAAAGATACCAATTTGAAAATTTATTATGACGAAAATTAGTTTAGGGTAAATATTTCGTGAGTAACTAGTTCGAGATTCTTTTGTTACATGTTTACTTTGAAGAGATTGGTTGTCACATGTTTTGTAATTAATTTGGAGTTGGAGGTGTCAACTCTGCACTCTTGATAGAAGTTGATTAGTGGATGCAATTGTGGCTTGGGTTTTTATTTTCCCTTTCACATGGAAATGATTTCCCACGTAGATCTTGTCGGTGTAATTGCTCTCTCTAAATCCTCTCTTTATGCTTATATCTGCTATTGTGCCTGTTAGTTGATTAGTTACATATCTCTCATAGGTGGGGTAGGTTCTTTCATCATAATAGTTTTAAAAAAACGAAAGGAAAACGATTGAGATGATAAATAACCATTTGATTTATAGTAGTTTTACATGACACATGAGGTCGAACATGACTACAAGATTGGATCTCTGGAGTAAAAGGCACTCGTTTAGACCGTTAAATGAGCACAAATTCAAGGACCATTCAAATAAAAGGGCATCGATTCATTGAATTATAAGTGTTTTTCTTGAAGACATCACTGTTGATCACACTTTCTAATCATAGCCCTTTAATTTAGTGGATTTACAAATGCATGGCCAATGTAAAAAAAGACTATCCGTTTGCAAATTACATCTGCCCTTGTGCATTATGATCAACAATATAAATCAAACTGCGATCACTATATCTCGTAAGTAACCCGGACTTCGATTAAGCCTCTTCCATGGGATCTTGAAGGCGACATCCTGGCTGCCTGGCAAACATCCCGATCCACTTGAACAAGTGGTTGATCGGCACTTTTCTTCGCCATGCCGGACCGGTTCGAAGCCACGATTTTGTTCTCACCCACCGTGTATATGATACCCCCGTTCTTTGAGCACCTCATCCACCAATCCAGCCTCTTTTGCCATTTCCTCGCCAATCGCTACCTCTTCATTTCGATCCCTCTCCGGAAAAGGCAATCTTGAGCCCTTCCTCGTGTATGAACTCCTTCAAATGGTTGCTCAACATCTCGAGCAACTTGCATTCCATCCTTAAATCTATGTACCCGCACTTGACCATGCATCTGCAGATGTTGAGCTCGTAGGGCAACTTGATCAAGATGAACACGAGCACCAAGTGCAGTGCCGGTGCATTCGCAGCTTAGTGAGCGAACCTCGGTAAAATGCTGTGGACAATCTCCGCATAGAACAGACCGAGATCCAAGATCCAGCAGATTCTCTGCTGGATGCTGTCTTGACGGCTTCCTCGCTGGAGACCTCCTTGTTGAGTTCGAAATGCACTTGTTTCATTACCTACAGTTCCATCCGAACAGGATGGTCATCCTTAGGACAGCGAATGGCGAAGTGAGTTACAAACCAAGCTCAGAAGCAGAAGCTCAATGAGTAAAGATTGTGATGCTCGTCTTCCATATCATGATCATCGTGATCAGGAGGAGAGTCAGACTTGCAAAGACCACAGCAACTGCTATTCCTGTTACAACAATAATCGAAAGGAAAAGCAACACTGTCGTAAGGACAGAGATGATCAGTCAATTAATTGCAACAACTCGCTAGAGCTAAAACAACTTGATCAATTGTAGCAATAAGCACAATTAATCAAAATCCTCATGATTCTAATTTAGTCTAGCCATCAACCTTAAGCTCTTAACTAGCCTTATCATTGAACAAAATGGGGATAAGTACACTAAAAGTGCCAAATGTTGTATACGGCGCTTACTTTAGTGCCAAAAGTTTTTACTTGCTCACTTAAGTGCCAAATCAGAAAAAACAATCACTTATGTGCTATTTGGTAACACTCCCAAGAACACCTATTTCTATTCTTTTATTCTCTAGAATAGAAACATAACAAAAATGAGTTTGGTAATTTTTTTGTTCCTGATAACAAATTGTTCCGGTAAATAAATTTGGAACAGAAATAAGAAACAAAAACAAAATTGTTTATTGTTCCCAAGAACAACTCAAGAAACAAGTTTTTTTTTCTTTTTTTTTTCTTTTCTTCCTCTTATTTTCTTTCTTTCTCTTCCTCTCTTCTTCCCCAGCTGGTTGCCGGCCTTAGCATTGGCCAATGACCGACCAAAGAAGGTCCGACGACCTTGCCAAAGTCTCACCGTGGCTGGGCGAGGCTCAACCTCACCCGACCACCGCAGGTCGGCGTCACTTGGGTGGGCGAGTCCGACCTCACAGTGGCCGAATGAGGTCGAGCCTCATCGAGCCACGGCGAGGCTCCCTCGAGGCCAACAACCTCACTGGCCCTCGTCTGGCTAGTTGCTGACCGGCCATGGCCAAGGTCGATGGCCAGAGGGAGGAGAAGAAAAAGAAAAAATGTAATAAAGTTATTAATAAATCTAAAAGAATTCTAAGTCACAAAAATATTTGGGGTCGTATGAAAGATATTTCTATTATGGGAATATAAATTTTATATAATTACCAAACGCCTTAAAATACTTAGAAACTATTCCTAGGGAACAAAATAAAAAAAAGTGTTTCTGAAAAAAAAAATATTCTCGAGAACATAAATGTTACCAAATCGTGTTCTTAAGTGTTAACGACGAAAAATTCCAGCTAAATTATTATGTGACATTTATAATTAAAATTATAATATAACTCAGCAAATTTTAAAAAGTTCAATCCACATGGCATTTCCATGTGGCATGTAACAACTGGTATTAAAGTAATCACTTTAAACAAAATTTGACACTCAAATAATTACTTTAAATAAAATTCGGCAAATAAATTATCACTATTTGCAACTTTAGACGATGTCATTTAGGGGTTATATGCTAACTAAGCATGCCGGTGAGCCACGTAGAACTAAGAAATTAATAAAATATAACAACGTTAGATTTCGACGAACCAAATCGGAGTTGGTACTTAAGTGATCATTTTTTTTTAAAGTAATGCTTTATTGATCTAAAAAAAATCATTTGACACTAAAGTGAGCACTTGTAAACAACTTTTGGCACTTCTAGTGTATTTTTCCTGAATAAAATGTAAGAAAAAGTGTCTAAATTGTTTATTTAGGAGATATGTATGAGCTTTCCTTACCATAAGCAGCATTTCCAAGCTTGATAGTGTTCTTGAACCAAAGAGTAATTTGCATGCATGCCAACATGAGGAAGGCATTTGTCTCCAAGATATAGATGTTGGGATTTGTTTCAATAAACAAGAATACGTGCATAAGTAGAATAAAATCAAAGTCTAATTCTCAAGAGAAATAAAAACGCCATCCACGTATTTCCAAAGCATTGTTTGTGCATTTTAATAAAAGCACACGGAAGTAATAAAGAGGTTAATCGCATTACCCTTGTACCGTGCTCCAAAAATTTGGTTATGACGTTCTTCAGAATTTGATTATAAACATTTGATGTCCTCGTAGCATTGATTCTTACATTGTTTAGATTCAGACTATGAACTTTTGATCTCCCGGTAACAATGATTCTTACGTTATTGGAATTTTGATCACGAAAGTCTGATGTCTTCTAGTATTACTAGTTCTAACTTTCTTAGATTTAACCCCACAAATATTGAGCCTCTAGTTCAAACACACCACCAATCTCATGTTGAATAGTAAAGAGAAATTGAGAGATCTCACCATTATAATTGTGATAGCAATCGCTTTCATGTGTAAATGGCTTGATTGTTCACTATCAACACTTTCAATTGTCAATTGTTGATCATCCTATAATCTGCTCTCTCAATTTCCTTTTTATAACCAATCCTAGATCACATTTAAATCAACTCATTAACTTTAAATCCATTTCAAAGAATTAATTCAGCCATATCGTCTAAGGAATATTAGTTTTGAGACCGTTTCAAACACTAATTTTGGCATTAATTTGTAACCATTATGAGTCCTTATTTTGGGCATTAATTTTGTAACCGTTACAATACTTTAATTTGATCGTTATATCTAAAACCGTTTCAAAATATTAATTGGTCATTTGAATCTGAAACCATTTCAAATAATTAAACCGCCTATTGATTTTAAAACTGTTTTAGATCATTACTGTGACCATTAAATCTAAAACAGTTTCAAATCTTTAATTTAGCCATTAATTTTGAAACTATTTCAAATCATTAATTTGGTTATTGATTTTAAACTCACTTTAAAACATTCATACAACTATTAATTCTAAGCTCACGTCAAATTATTAATTCGGTCGTTGAATTTGAACCCGCTTTAAATCTTTGATTCGGTCTTAAAGTCTAAAACCTACTTTAGATTTTTTATTCGGCCATAAAGTCCGAAACACCTTTCATATCTTTTATTTTCAACTCAACTCAATCTAATTAGCTCAATTGCAAACATAGTTGCAATATTGTCTTTCATTCAAATGTCATTTTAATTGGTTATGATATGTGACATCCCTAAGTTCATCACTAAGTTAGCAACAAGATTTGTACTAACACATTAGCACAACCAAAAGAACTTATTGTCCTGGTCAATCTCTGGTTCCTACAAACTTGAGTGATATCTAGCATGACTGTCCAGATAGTGTCAACGTTTCAAAAACATAATAAACTTGTCAACTTTGGCGATCGAGTAATTTGATCCTTCTATCTCACCATGTCCCAATCAAATAAAGGCCATGAAATTATTTGCCAAGCCACTAATTCAATCATATACCCAAATCTAATTGAATGTATTCTATGAGACATGTACCGTTCATTTTTTATTACAATCCCAACCGATGATTTCAATATAATGTCACGAAACAAGCACCTGTATTCTAACTCGGATATTATAATACCTAATAATTTGTTACTCATCATCCCCTCGGGTATCCAATACTAAATGTGATGCTTGAGAACACACTGGTCTCGACAGAATCATTAATATCCGATCAATGATTCATCAACCAAGAACTATTTAAAGATTCAGCATAATTGTAAACCTATCACACATAAAAATAGATTCAGTTGCAACTAATCTTATGAACTCATTCACGTAAATAGGACAACGAATGAACATATCTTTGTCATTAAATAATCCCTAGCATGGAACTATTACATGGTTACTTTAGGACATATAGCAAACAATAAATTCAACCTTTGAGCTCTTCTAAGATGTCCGCCCTTCCCTCATTGGAAACGCTTGAACACTATGGACTGTTTGATTTTGGAAAAGGAAACCAAGATCAAGGCCTGACTAGCAATAATTGTTGCCATTGTGGTCACGACAAACATAGGCCAGTCACCTAGTTCTGCGAAATTTGACCAAATATGAGTATAAGGCGCATAAAGTATGATGATTCATTACCATATTAAGGGATAATGACACAAATGGTCCTTAAACTTTGATTCAATATGTAATATGGTTCCTAAATTTTGAATTTATTCAATGAGATCCCTGAACTATAGCAAATGTGCAATGTGGTTCCTAAACTTTTAATTCATTCAATGTAATCATTGAATTTTTTATGTGTGTTCAACTTAGTCTCTGAACTATATGAAAATATTCAATAATGTCATTCTATTAATTCAAGTTCAGAGATGATATTGAACATTTTTATATAATGCAAGAATTAAATTGAACATTCATAAAAAAATTCAGGAATCACATGGCACATTAGGCTAAAGTTCATGGACCATATTAAACAAATTAAAAGTTTAGAGATTACATTACACATTATATCAAAATTGAAGGACCGTTTGTTCCATTTTCCCTCATATTAAGTAAGCACAAAGCACCTGAAAAGGCAATAGTGATGGGACTTGCTCGGAATGAACTATAAAAGACCGTCGCGGAATTCTCTCCTGCCTTTGAGTGCATGAAGCTTGATCGAAAATAAGCGAGAACAATGGCAAGAAGGACGATAAAGCTCTAGCTCATTTAAATTGCGCACGGGTACTGAAACAGCTCTGATTAGCGATGAATGCTACCACCCCTTATCGACATAAATAATTGAAACCGAGATACGTAAGAAATACCATGTTGGATGCAGAGCGAAATGCATTTTTAGATATTGAAGTGCAAGTACTTTAAACTCCTTGTTGGGAGCACAATGATGCGTTCAAAATGACAATTCGTTCAAGAACCGGCAGATGTTGTTAATGGTCCATCGTCGATTCTTAAACAAGAAAGGTAAATGATGAAAAATTTTAAGGTACAGAAATTGGAAACAGCAATTGCCAGCCATAGAAAGGATATTGGAATGTAAAGATAATATGAAAGTATAGATGAACAACTAGTGCTCTTTAATTGATTGGCCGTTCTCTATACAAACTACAATTCAAGCGTTTATGCCTACAAGCGACAATTGACAACGATTGCTAAACCAAACATACTTTATGCGGCTCTTGCAACTCAACGATCCTTATCTACAAGAGGCGAATCATGATATCGTTGACTCCGTTACTTGACAGTTACACCTCCACTTCTTTGCAGCTACCTCTAGCAATTGCATCCGAGACTGTCGGCTCCACTACTTGACAACTATTTCATTTTCCCTTCCTTGAAAAATTCAACATGTGAAGACACGAGACATAATAGGGAACATTTTCACTAAATCCCTCAAGATTGATGCTTTTCGAAAGTTCAAGAATTTGCTTGGAATTTTTTATGGAAGAGAATTTGGTTTAAGGGAAAGTGTTGGAAATTAAACTAAATTTATTAAAATGGCAAATTATCAAGTTACCGATAACAATGGAGGAGTTACAGATGTCAATCAGTTAGCTCGTTGCCAATATTCTAGAGTTGATGCCGAAGATTGCTCAATATACGCATTGAAAATGAGTTATTATTGTAGTGTTACTTTTAAGAAGATTGTTTGTATTTCTATGTTATGTTTATTTGTATCGCGAAGTCTTTTGTAAGTTCCTAGGGCTTAATCCCCTGGGAACACTAGCTATATTTATGAGGAAGAGTAAAAGTCGTGTAAGAAGTCTATAGATATGGGAGTCTTGTAATCGTTCTTGATAAAATGAAATAAGATTAATTAAACGAAAAGTCTATCTATGTCCTTCTCTTATTCATGTGAGTTGCAATTATCTCACTTTCAAATTTCTTTCATCACCGATGTCGTCGCCCTCGACGGCGGCAACTTCCTCGAGACCGATGCTGAGATCAGCAACGACAACAAGCTCCATGTCATCGTCAGGAAGCCAAACGCGTCCAGGAGGTCACTCGGCCCCGGCTCCTTCCCCGAGCTGACCCCGAGGCCCTCAAACCTCACCGGCGCCGAGATTTACAGCCTCAGTTCGTCCCAGAACCCGACCCCAAGGAGTTCCAACTTCAACCAGTCGGACTTCTCCTCCATGATGGGATTGGCCCGAGGCGGTCCAAATTTTGGGTCGGATCCGTACTCTGTCCAGTCCTCGTGCGGCCCGACCCAAAGCCATCAAATTTCGAGGAGAACTCGGCGGCAATGGCACGGTCTGTGCCGTCTCCAAGATTCGGGTTTTACCCGGCACAGACGGTACCGACCGCATACCCCGCTCCGAATCCAGAAATCGCATCCACTTTCACCAAAAACAGAAAGAGCGCACAACAGCAGCAGCAGCCAAAGCAGGAATGAAAAGCCAACCACGACGCCAAGGAGCTTCACATGTTTGTGTGGAGCTCCAGCACGTCGCCGGTTTCCGAAGGGGGCGAGCTCCACGTGTTCAGGGGGACAGAACTCGGACCGTCCAGGAGCAATCTGGACGGTCCGATCAGGGCGCCAAGGAGATCCGGATGATTGTCGCCAACCACCCACCCAATGGCGAAACCAGAAGTTGTTTAATGATTAATCTTGCTATCAGAGGCAACACAATTTCTGCTTAAGGAATTGTTTTTAATTAGTAGTTTTATGTTTGGCTCGCATTACAAAATTTTCTTTCCCCCTGTTTTACTAAATAATAAATTTCGAACATTACATGGTTGTGATGATGATGTAAAGCGGTTGCGGAAGCTGAGGGCTTGGGTGGGCGGGGATGACTTCAGCTTCGGTGGAAAAAGCGGGGAAAGAGACGAGGAGAGAGAGAACAAGGAGTGAGCTCCACGGCGGAGCTGCACCCGAAGGCCGCGGGGGTGGTGGAGCAGCTAGGCGGCGGCAGGGAGGGCGGGAAGCAAATGCCCCCGGCGAGCATCATGACTTGCCTTATCCTCATCATGGTGTGGTGCAAGCTCATCCGCAACCCCAACACCTACTCCAGCCTCATCGGCATCACGTGGTCCCTCGTCACTTTCCAATGAGCCTTGAGTCTCAAGTAGGAACTTCTCAAATTCCCGAAATTCGAAATCACATACCACAACGACGATGTGGTTGTCAATGATCTATCGATTGAATTTGTAGGTGGAACTCCTATACCTCATCATTTGTTACCCTTGCAGCGTTTATATTCCCATTACTGTCGAGTTGGGGAACACAAAGCACAGCTGCAGACGATCTTGCAGCTCCTGATGATAAAGAGCTTTCACCAGAAAAATGTAACAATATCCATACCTCTTTCTCACTGAGCTCTCCTCCATTTGTGGTCATTAAGATTTGGATGATCATTCAGATTTGATTTCAATCACTCAATACACTGATCTTTAAAATAAAAAAAAAAAAAAATTCAATTGAAGCGCGTCAAATGAAATCCGGCCAATTTCCTCAATGAACTACTGACGTGGCCGATATGTGGCCAAATTTTAGAATGCCAAGTCACATAAGCACAACATTTCAGCATTTTGTTGGAAAAAAGTTGGATTCTGGATAAAATGCAACTGTAAGAAACTGATAGTTTGGTTCATTTGGTGATTAAATCAAAGTTCAGTAAACAACTCAAAAAATGACTAATGACCACCACTGAAATTTATCCTGCACAATGAAAGTATATAAGAGAAAACAGGATGCGGAATGAATACCGATCCAAAACAGGACAACATAAATTGATCAGAAGCAATGATAAAATCCCCGAACAGCACCAATCAAATCATACTCTTTATTTAGGACTTAATTTTCGGAACTAGTATATGATGAAACTAATACCATACAGCATATTAATCATAAAAATGAGCCACGGGCTCTTGGTTTTACAATTTTTAACAAATCCAAACAGATAGATGTTCTCTCTATCCTGCAATTTCATCTTTACACAGTCCAACAAATAAATCTCGCAGTATCAGCATTTTCCCTCTATCCAGATCCATCTAGTTGTCCAAGGGAGAGAAGGTGTGCCATATATTGCTGCAGCATAGAAGAACAGAGACCAAATATGAGGAGCAACAAGCTTTGCAGTGCGAAGTTGACACTTCATATGCAAGACTGTGCTTAAGTTGGATATTGTGAATACTAGGATTAAAACCTTGACTTCTCAAATGAGAACTCCCTCTTTGATCTTCATTCCTTCTTTTAAAGGTTTATATGCAGGTGATTATGTATAACAAAGTTAATTGGCATCACAAGCTTCAGTTAGACAATTTTTCAGGATCTTAGGTCCTTGATTTGTCCTAGAATCCTATCTTTGAAGATGAAAGAATCAGAACCAGCTAAGGATCCTGATCTGCACAACCTGTCATGCACCAGCAGCTTAATTGTGTAATGTCAAGTTTCAGTTTCAAGTCTTTCATGACGGTTGCTAAGAGTTTCACTGCACCATTAGGATAAGAGAAAATGACACAGAACACCTAATTTATGAATGAGCAATTATTCTTTCCTCTTAGTTCTTGACTTTTAATATGACTCAGTTCGACAATCACAGTAAAGTCAAAGCATTTCCCTGAGGGCAACTGGTTTTTTACTTGAACATCAGGCAAGCCATCAGGCCACAATACAAAGGCCCACATGGTAAGGACGATTAAGAAGAGAAATGAAAACCATTTGTTTTAAATTAGCAAAGAAAGGGAAAATTATTGTTTCCTCCATCTCCAAAAGCTTGGTTTTTTCTAATCCATACATACACAACAATAGAAAAGGGGAAAGAAAAATAAATTCCAACTTTCGATTGTAACAGTCAACCATTGTGGTTTCAACGTGGTCCATAATAGAACAAGGCACTCTGGAATCATCCTCTCCACCAATAACAGCACATTCGTCATGAATCAGAGTAACCTTAAACAAGAGGAATGCAAAAGCAAACGTGTACATCGACATTTGGGAAGCCAATCACCACCACTGGAATTTATCCTATAACTTTGGATGCACAATGAAAGTAAATAACAGAAAACAGGATGCAGAATGAATACCAATCCAAAACAGGGCAACATCAATTGATCAGAACAATGATAAAACCCCTCAAAAGCACAATCAAATCATACTCTTTATTTAAAACTTAATTTTCGGAACTATTATATGATGAAACTAATACCATTCAGCATATAAATCATAAAAATAAGCCACGGGCTCTTGGTTTTACAATTTTTAACAAATCCAAACAGAAAGATGTTCCCTCTATCCTACAACTTAATCTTTACACAGTCCAACAAATAAATCTCACAGTACCAGCATTTTCCCTCTATCCAGATCCATCTAGTTGTCCAAGGGAGAGAAGGTGTGCCATATATTGCTGCAGCATAGAAAAACAGACCCCAAATATGAGGAGCAATGAGTGCGAAGTTGAAATGCAAGAGTGTGCTTAAGTTGGGATTTGCATATACTACGATTAAAACCTTGACCTCTCAAATGAGAACTCCCTCTTTGATCTTCATACCTTCTTTTAAAGGTTTATATGCAGGTAATTATGTATAACAAAGTTAATTGGCATCACAAGCTTCAGTCAGACAATTTTTCAGGATCTTAGATCCTTGATTTGTACTAGAATCCTATCTTTGAAGATGAAAGAATCAGAACCAGCTATGGATCCTGATCTGCACAACCCTGCCATGCACCAGCAGCTTAATCGTGCAATGTCAAGTTTCAGTTTCAAGTCTTTCATGACGGTTGCTAAGAGTTTCACTGCACCATTAGGATAAGAGAAAATGACACTGGACACCTAATCTATGAATGAGCAATTATTCTTTACTCTTAGTTCTTAACTTTTAGTATGACTCAGTTCGACAATCACAGTAGTGTCAAAGCATTTCCCTGAGGGCAACCAGTTTTTTACTCGAACATCAGTCAAGCCGTCAGGCCACAAAACAAAGGCCCACATGGTAAGGACGATTAAGATGAGAAACGAAAACCATTTGTTTTAATTTAGCAAAGAAAGGGAAAATAATTGTTTCCTCAATCTCCAAAAGCTTGGGATTTTCTGATCCATACATACACAACAATACAAAAGGGGAAAGCAAAAAAAAATTCCCACTTTCGATTGTAACGGTCAACCATTGTGGTTTCAACGTGGTCCATAATAGAACAAGGCACTCTTGAATCATCCTCTCCACCGATAACAGCACATTCATCATGACAGGAGTAACCTTAAACAACAGGAATGCAAAAGCAAACGTGTATATCGACATTTGGGAAGCCAGTCACTTACAGCATGATACGCATATGGTGCTTTTCCTTGGCGCTCAAAGTGCTTGGACATGATGCAGAACTCAATGGAACCCCACTCTTCTGCTTCGAAGCAATTGCCAAGAGCGGCTTTGTACAACTATGCCCAAATTCATTAATCAGGCATCAATTGTAAATCATAAACAACCAAGAAAAATGCAGTACAAGGTAGAAAGTGCCACATGAACACAGCACCAACAGACCTTATCAGAATCACCCAACAACTCGGTTCCAGCCGGGTAAGCCGCATAATACTGGTCTGCTCTAGAATACCCAGCTCTAGTACTGCAACAACGACGACGAAAATTATAAGAATCAGCTTCGGAATCCGAACAGCGGTAGAGAAAATTATTCAAACGAGTCGGCGAAAAAGACAGCAAAGACTCACGTGTTGTTGGTATAAGCGTAGCTCAAGACGGCAGTGAAGCAATAGAACACAGAGTAACCCACGAACCTCCTGAACTTCTGAATCTTGAGAATGTCCTTGAACCCTTCATAAACCATCATCTTCGATGATCTAACACTTAAAAATAAACCTTCTTCCTCAGGCGCATTTAATCAAACAGGTGGTGGGCATTCCGAAAAAAGCTTCATAACAACTCAAGTGAAGAGAAGAAGAACTCGGGCCCTCCAAAAGTAGCAGTCGTTGAGTTCAACCCCCGTTCCGATTGCTCAACGACGGTGAAGATGAAGATGGCGGAGAGGGAGAGAGAAAGGGGTGGAATCAGCTCCGTTCCCGAGGAGGTGGAGAAATTTTTTGGGGGAAAATGGAAGATGATGCCTTGGGGCGGTTCTCCTCGAGCGAAAAAGGCGAAAGAAGAACCGATAAAACAATTTTCTCGTTTTGAGCAACAAAAAGTAGTATTTTACTCCCCGAAGCGATTTTCATACACTAAAGAACCTAAGATTAATTGGGATAAAAAAAAGGGGGCTACTTCCCTAAAAAACTTCAAATTTTTAGATCCAATCATATTTCTGTTAAAAAACTCCAAATTTTAGATTTAGTCCCAAATCTACCGTAAATCTTTTTTTGTCTTAGAAAAAACCTCAAACTTTAGGTTTAATTCCAAATGTGCCTCAAACTTTTCTTTTGTCTTAGGAAAAACCCCATACTTTTGGTATAATCCCAAATCCACCCCAAATTTTTTTTTGTCGAAAAATTATCAATTTTTACGTTAGTCTTAAATTTGCTCCCATCAAGCCTCTATCCAAAAGCGGTGCTTAGTTGTCCCCAATTTTTATATCCTAAAATGGTTTTATTTTGAAGATAATTTTTCATTTCATCCTGCCGATATGTATTTATTATCGTTGTGGAATGCCACATTAAGTTGGGACTAAACACATTAATGTTTAGGTTTTTGTTTTTTTTTTTTTTTACAAAAGAAAAGTTTGAGGCAAAGTTGGGATTAAACCTAAAGTTTGAGGTTTTTTTTTAAGACCAAAAAAAGTTCGCAGCAAATTTAGGATTGCACCTAAAGTTTGGGATTTTTTAGGGAATTAACCTGGGAAAAAGTGTATCCAATTAAAGATGCTATATTTACAATTTGGACATCAGTATTCTAGTAAAAATACATTCATTGAAAAAATTATCTAAATATTATGTACTACGGTCAATTCCCTTGCCATTTTTGAATTGTTTCCCTCCTTTTTAGGGAAAAAGTTACAAAAAAAAAAAAAAAAAAACTCTAAACTCTGCTCACCCTCACACATTTACCCAAACACTTTCTATAACATAAAAATCTCAAACTATGCCCACTGTGATACATTTACACTAAATTGTTTCTCATGGTATAAAAGATCCCAAATTTGCACCAAAGTGACACATTTATCCTCCATCAATGTTTTATTAGATGATTTTTTAGTTGGGACTGTTGGAGAAAACCCCTATTAGGTTTTGAAGCTAACAAAACTTCTCTAGTTCTATTTCAGAAGAATGTGAGACTTCTGTGAAATTCTGTCAAAATCTATCTTACATCAGAAGTCTGCCCACTCTAATGAAGATCCAGACTGAATGCAAAAAGAAGAACGAAGACATAATCAGACATAAGATTATTCTTCTTCCTTTAAGGCTTCAGTACGTATAGGATATATCAGGCTTTCTGGTTGGAAATATCACTTACTATATTGATTATCTTAATTGGAGTCAATTTCGAATAAGCAAATCATTGTGGAAGACAAGCTTATTTTGGAAAGAATTTACTTATGGAAACCAAGATCTTGATTATATGGGCGACTGTATTGACGGACTTTCATCTCAATCTTCAAATGGCTTGAGATTTCCTTAATTGATTCTGTCCAACGAGTTGATTAGAAGAATTCATTTAGAAAGTGCCAACAATCGAAAAGGCATAGAGGAGTGTTTAAGGAGGTTCCTCAAGTCATTCGATAGAGAGCATGAAAGCATAATTCCAAAGTTTGAAGCCTCCAAAGATCTCTTGTTCTTCATCATACAGTGCTCAAATTTGTATTTAAAAGAGAGAAACTTGTATTCAAAAGAAACTCTAGAGAGTGACTTTGTGAGAGCAGTAGAATCTCCTCACTGAAAAGTCAAGATCATAAGGCTGTAACATTCTTTTTTGATTCATAGTGGAAACCAACCAGAAGGTTATCAGCGTGGGAGAGTAAACGTAGGCTTGATCTAAGCCAAACCACTGTAAATCTTGTGTTCTTTTTTCACTTCCCTGAACTCCTTTATTTTATTTGTTGTGATATCTTTTTGTGTTTTAAGATAGTTGTTAAAGTCTGAATCATTCCGCAAAGTTTGAAGTTCATCAGACTCAGTTTAAAAGTAAAGTATTTTTGCTCCATATCGAAAATTTTGTTTTCACACCTATTCACCCCCCTCTAGGTGTTTATACTAGCCCTTTTAGGGACAACGTCATTTTTATTTCACTTAAGTCACGTGGTCAACACCGTTTGTTTTTTTACGACTTTTAACAGTTTTCATTAACGACGGAGGGTAAATGTGCCACACAAGTACAAATTTGGAGTTTTGGTGGCATAGAAAAAATTTATGAAGATATGTCTCAATCGGCATATTTTAGAGTTTTTGGTGGCTTTACACTTCTTTTTATAAGCGAGCGCTACTATTTGACTTATTTGACTTTAGAAGCAAAGGTATTTTAATTGCATGGTCACAAGTTCAGTTTACGTTGCAAACGAAACTCCAAAACGCCCATGCTGCATTGCTTAAGTTATAACGTCATTGTGTGAAGAGACTTTCTAATCGTTAGGACCTTGGTCGAGTTGCATAAGCAAAATCGCTAATTTCAGACTTCGAATCATGATCATCGCGAAAACAGTTATGGTTTGGATTGAACATTTCATAGTGGACAAGGGATCTTTATCGTGATGCTCCGATTCTGCCCTTTTAACTTGTCAAACCTTCTTATTTTTATCGATTCCATGAAACATGGAGAGAGTCACAAGCAACAAGCTGGAGATCTATGTGGGCCGTCACTATTTTGATTGATTCCTATTAGTTTTTTTCTTAATTTATTACGAACCAAGACTTGCTATCGAGGCTGCTGTCGGGCGATTCGTGAATCAAAAGAACAGAAAGAATCACATGCACACTTCAACTGTCCGCTCCTACGGTTCATTGCAGATGTGGCTTCTGCAGGCGGCTACTAAAGTTTTAAGTCGACTTTCCCCTCTTGTTCCTTTCCAGCATCTCATTTCATTTTTCTTACTTGTGCTTCCGTTTTGTCTTGCGAACGTGTAACGCGCGCCCAAGCGGTAATGTTTCTCGAGTCGATTGCGGGAAGATTCTTTGAGAACCACGAAACTTGAGGACAGATAGACTCGCTTTATGAATGAATGAAGTGGTAAATAAAGCATAGCACAAATGGAAAATCCATTTGGGAGCTTCTGTTTCATGGACCTGATGTAAATCCCGCTATCTCTTTTATGCGTAATTGGCATAGTCTATTGGACTAAGCCTACGGTGTAACTTCTCCATGCAGCTTTCAGTTTTTAGACTATTGTGTACTTTTAAGGTGCTCAACATGATCATCACACACCTATTAAATGACTAGGATGACCATGTTTCTAATGATTTAACAGCTGGGGCTTTGGCCGAAAACTCCATCAATGTCTTAATAGACAATGTTCAGAGTGTAAGAGGCCAAAAAATTTTCAAGCATGAGTTCTTTCATGTCCTTCTCAATCACTCCTCTTTGTCTACTTTCTTTCGTTATATCGGTGGTGTCAATATCCTATTGTAGAGCAATCTCGATTCCTATAACCAACAAAACCGACCGAGATGCATTGCTCCAGTTCAAGGATAAGATATTCAACGATCCCTTCGGGGTTTTCAGCATGTGGAATGACTCTATCCATTTCCGCGAGTGGCACGGGATCACGTGTCTCCATCGGCATCCAAGGATAACCCATTTGATACTTTTGTCTATGAAACTCCGAGGGTCGTTGTCTCCTTTTATTAGAAACCTGAGCTTCCTCTAGAAATAGTACATCCAAAACAACAGTTTCGTTGGCGAAATCCCCGAAGATGGGTAACTTGTGTATAGACTCAAATACTTAGACCTATAGAACAACTCATTCTTGGTCAAATTCCTGCCAACATCTTTGGCTGCATTAATCTTGAGGATGTGGAGCTGGGCGATAATATGCTAGTTGGTCAAGTTCCAATAGCAATTGTTTCTATGTCAAAGCTAACAACAATTTATAAATACTCCAACGATCTCTCTAGAAACTTCTTGGAATTCTTCGAGAACCTCACATCTCTAGTGTTCATCTCAGTGACATTTAATAACTTTGTGGGAAGATTTCCGGCCTCGTTGGGCCATTTGCAAAATTTGGAGCGTCTTTATCTCGCCACAAATGGACTCTCTGGCACTGTCCCTTCCACCATCTTCAACATTTCTTCTCTTCTCGGATTTGAGTTTCCCATGAACCAACTTGAAGGGAGTCTTCCTCTAGATTTATGCGTCACTCTTCCTAATCTTCTTGAGTTAAATGTTGCGAACAATCAATTTATTGGTCCAATTCCTACTTCCATATTAAATGCCACTAAAATTAATTTGGCTGACAATCCCAGCAAACAAATTTTTTGGAAATGTGCCTACTCTAGAAAAGCTAAATCAGCTGCAATTGATCTGTATTTCGGACAACTAGCTAGGTAGTGGAGCGCAAGGTGACCTGAAATTCTTTGAATCGATCAATTCTACCCGCCTGAAGGTCTTGGTAATCAATGACAACAATTTCAGGTTTTCTGTCATCCATATTGCATCCACATTAAGTTACACTCGCCTTTGTCATCCTTTATCTTGTCTTGCTTACCATATATGTCAGCCCGTCACTGACGAGGGCACTGCCTTGGTCAAACAAGCAGAAGATGCAGCTGACAGCAAGAAGGTTAATGCTTGCAAGATTTGCAAATTACCTGGTATGTTGTCACTATCAATTCCATGTTTTTTGGCTCAAATTTGCCAATAACGTTAGACGTCCCTAATGAATAAATCCACGTAAGCTTTCGAAGCTTTGTTTTGTCTGGTAGAATTCCCTGAAAACTTCCGACACCCGTCAGCTGAAACAACCAGAAATTCACAGTAAGTAATCAATTTTAACTATTGGAGATTGCCTATGAACATCAAACAAAACTTCAAATTTTTTATCTCAGCAAAATTCTGCAAGTACCATTTCTGCCAGAAGGTTCAAAAGGTTGGGAAGTAAATAAAGAAAGGAATTCGTCAAGATTTGCCCGAGGATGTACTAAACAAGATTGAGGCCGAACATATTTCAATGTTCGAAAGGAATGTTTGGTCAATAATCCGGGGCAAATCACAAGCATATATTAGATGAAAAAACCAGCCACCAGATAAAAAGAAGAAGGATTCGGTCAGCAAGAGGAGAGAATATTTAATTGAAAGAAAGCAACGAAGGAAAAAAATGTGCACTCGTCCAGCAAGGAGTCGGTGAGTGGAGAAGTACAAAATCTCTGGTTTTCCACGCTAAAAGAAGGGGCCACACATAGAAGGGGCCACACATATCGAATTAGTGAGCAAAAAGGGTATTTTCATTTCTTCTTGCAGGTTCCCTTGGTCGGCAGAATGGAAAAAGGCAATAGAAAAGACACAGAAAAGAAAAAGCAAAGCATCGTCTTTCTTCCTTGGGTCTTCACCAACGCTTGCAATTCCACCAAGCAACAGGTCCAGCCATATCCTCGACGTTCGCGCACCAACTGGTCCGCCCACATCAATAGCAATCTCCGGCGACCCCCACGGTTATTCACAGCACGGGCACGTATCACTCCGGCCACGGACTTGCCCTTTCCCGCCATCGAGCCGCTGCTGCTGTTCCAGTCTCCCGCGAGGCCCCTCACGGCCTGCCGTGACTTGGACCAGCCGCACGCGACAACTCCTGCTCTGTTCTTCCTATATATACTCTGTTTTTGCAGGTTTTCTGGTGCTCGTCCAGCGAACCACCACAATCAAGATCTCCCGGTTTTCACCGTGACCAGCCCACCTCGGGTCCAAACACCTGCACCACTTGCATCCCAGAACGTCACCATCGTTCCTGACGTGCCGCTGCTGCTCCTTCAATTGAGAACGCAAGTGAAGAATATGATCATGGGGTTTAGCAAGTCACAGCTTGGGAATTGATGTGGATACCGAAGGGAGTAGATTTGATCCTTTGGTCAAAATGAAACTGAAGCGGAGCATCTGGACAATCCGGTAAGAACTCGAGCACGCCCACACACCTCGGTACACGGTCAAGACAAAGAGGGACATCAAGGACAGAGCGCACACAACCTTTGACGTGCCCGAGACTGCTGGCGAGCCAGTTTTTGCTTTTGTTTCGATTTTAATTATTGCAGGTCCCCCGAGAGCCGTCGCCGTCAGCCCCCAACCGAGCTGAGAAGCCACACGAGCACCGCCCCACGGCCGGGATTCACACCTCGTCGAGGTCACCATCATAAAGCCAAAGCAGCTTGATCGAGCCACCGTGAACCTTCGCGTGGTCACTGCTGCACTGTGAGTCCCCTTCGCCGGCGTCCACCATTCATGATTCTTGGGATCCATTTGCTTCATTTTTATATATTTTGTTGCCTAAGTTGTGAAATGGCAATCTTGTTTGAACCTATTATTTTCCAACCATAATCATAAATCTAATATCATGTCCGAGATACGATTCGCCAATTTATTTCTAAAATTAGATGGATATCGATAATAAATTGTGTGATTTGATGTTGTGTTTGATGTGAATTTGATATATCTCTATCTTTTTTTTTATTTGAATTAATTTTGATCTAAACAGAAAAAATCCAATATATATATATATATACACACAATTAAAGTAGATTTTTCTTAAGGATAGATTGCATGTTTATTTTGGTTATTTTCTAATGTTGAATTTATATGAAAAACACAAAATATATCACATGCTTGTCATGTAGTTTAGTCATGTCATATTGCTATGTCATCTGCATGTCATATAGTTGCATGTTAGTCTCATTTAATTGAAAATATCCTATTATATAGGATTAGCTTTGTATATGCTATGTCATGTTGCCTCATCATTATTATATGCTAGGTCATTGTGCGTACTATGTCATCTATGTTGCTTCATCGTATGTCATGCCCGTCACATCATCGTTCCATGCCATGTCATATATATAATGTCATAACACATGCTGCATCATGTGCCATGTCGTCATTTGTGTCATGTCATTACTCATATGTCATTTATTGGTAGCATGTTAGGCCATTTAATTAAATTGCACTCCATTTTAGAATGCATATCATTAAGATTGTGTGTGACCAAACAACTGTATGTCATTCTAGAATAATTGCATATTAATTTTTGCTTGCCATTAGAGTTAGTACATTTTAGATAAATTGCATGTCATTTTAGAAATTCCATTCTTAGGTTAATCTAATTAGAAATTGCATTTTATGATAGAGTAGGCATATTTTCATTATCATTGCATTTGGAATAACTATATTGCATAAATCGTGATTTTCATTAAACAAGAGAAAACTTACAAAATATTGAGTAAATTTTCTAATTAACATTACAGATATTTTCGTTGTTGTAAAGTAAGTATTTTCTCTTTATGTGTGCAATTTATTTATTAATCTTATTTATTTATTGAATGCTGAATAATGGTTGTGTACCAATTGATCACCTAATAAATCGATATCAATGCACATCGCATGTAAAACATTTTTTGATATAAAAGAGAAAATATACCGAAATAACGTTAGAGAAATCTAGTGAATTTTTTTTTTTGTCGATCATATTCTATTCTTATTTTAACTATGACTATCGACTTTTGCCTTGCCTCCTCGGGCGTGTGAGTCGAAATCCACACTTGAAACTAAATCATCCACCCGAGAAGGTGAGGATTCAAACCCCCCACCTCCTCCTTCCATGTTGGAAGCGTGGTCACTAGGACAAATTCCAGTGTAATTAAGGGGCTGTTTATTAAAAAGTGTTTTTGTTCCCCGGGACAAAAATTTCTATTCTTTTGTTCCGGGGAACAAAAAAGAACATAAACGTGTTTGATAAAACTTTTGTTCTCGAACTGATTTAGAACAAAAATAAGAAGTAGAAAAAAGTAGCTTCTTGTTAGAACAATTTTTAGAAATAATTTTTCTCTCTCCTCTTTTTTCTTCTCTTTCTTTTCTTCTTCTTCCTTTTGGCCGGTCGCCGGCCCCCGGAGACGCCGAGCCACGGCGAGGCTGATTGGCCCGAGCCTCCCCATGGCTAGGCGAGGCTTGGCCTCACTGAGCTAGACGAGGTCGACCTTGCCCCGATTTGGCAAGGCCGAGCCTCGCTAATGGTTGGGCGAGCTCAGCCTCACCCGAGCTAGGCGAGGTCGACCTCGCTTAGATTTGGCAAGGCCGAGCCTCACCGGGTGGATGGGTGAGCTCGGCCTCGCCGGATTTGGGGAGCTCGAGCTCGCCCGGCCCGAAAGCGAGGCCAAGCCTTGCCGGTGGTCAAGCGAAGCTTCGCGAGCTCGCCGAACCTCGCCTAGGCTGGTTGTCGGCCGTCGATGACCGGCCACAAAGAGGAAGAATGAGAGAAAAAAAAAAAAAAAAAAAAGAAGAAAAAAAAAAGGAAAACATAATAAAAATATTTAAAAAAATTAAAGGAAACAACGAAATTATACAATTTTACCAAACACATATCTTTCTTGGGAATAGAAATTTTGTGCAGTTACCAAACGCATTCTTATACTAAAAAACTGTTCCCAGGAACAGAAAAAAAAAAAAAAAAATTTCTGTTCAAAAATTATTCCCCGAAGCAGAAATGTTACCAAACGCGTCCTAAATCTTCATACTTACAAATAAAGTAATTCTCCCATGAGTTTCTAATTGACCCACCAAAAAGTAAATAAATGATGACTTCTAAATGAAAATCATTTGCATATTAAGAACTTAAATCGTAATTTGCAAATTAGTATAGACTTGTGAGAGTCAAGTTAAGTCGATACTTTAAAATCCATTAACGAACCCTTATGTGGTTCCACCCACTTTAGAGAGGTTGCGATATTATAAATTATTATTTTATATAAAATATATTTTTAAAATGATTGATTTTCCACTAAAATAAACTAACCCAACTTTCTTTCCACGCCCGTGCTTCATTTCTCCACTCAGGGGACCTCTTCCATCTGCCTTTGCCTTCTCCGCCAAGGTGGAGGAGGATGGGAAGAAAAAAAAAAGAAAGAAAAAAAAAATAAATATATAATTTCAAAAATATTAAAATATCATTAAAAATTATGTACATCGGCGTCGATAATATCACATAAGACAGCCTACATTCAAGTCAGTATTAGCTAACAAAAATTGATTGGATGGATTAAGTTAGCATAAATGTAAAATGTTTAAGATTCATTTTGACAAAAAAGAAAATGTTTATAAATGAATTTGCATAATTGCCATAGATTTAGAATTTTTTTGATAATTTTCCCCATTAAACATAATTAAAGCACTTGAAATATTCCCCAAAAAATTCCACCTCTCTCTAATTATTTAATTGAGTTGCAATTTAACATGAAACTACTTGCTTCGTGTATGCTTCCGAAGAACTCATTTCCTATAGAAAATTCAACAAAAAAAAATCTACAAAATTTACAAATCTAGATTTGTATTTTAACTTATCATACACCTTTTATTTCATGTAAGTATATTCAAATTTCCCATCGACAATTCTCAATCGCCCCTCCAAATCTAAATCCCAGCCCAATCATCGATACCTTTGGACCCTTCTTGAACTTCGAGAATTAAGATGTTAGCATAATCATGGACATGAAATGATTTTCCATCGCCTAGCAAAGTAATTGGAATTTTATCTCACATGTTGTCCTTTTAAATTGGCATTTTTTAAGGTGGTAGAAGACCTTTTGAGTGATTAAATATTTGATTAAGGTAACCATAGGCTCCACGATGTTAAATGTCTAGTCATGGTGAGGTGATGTTAGGGCAATTCCCTAATGTTATTATCATTAGCAATTGGATGACCAACGATAATTGAAAAAAGGACGGACTCAATTGTATTACTCCATTTATTTCGCATAGGATGAGTGGTTTGAAAAATATTATCCCGAAAAATAATTAATTATGTCATCTTGGAATAATAAGTTGATAAATGTGAATGGTGAAAATATTATTTATTTATTAATTTTTATAAGAGATATAAATGGTTACTTTTTATAGAAAATATATATTTTTTAAATGATCGATTTTCCGCTAAAATAAACTAACCCAACTTCCTTGCCACGCTCTCTGCTTCATCTCTGCACTCTGGGGAGCTGGGTTGGCTCTTCTTCCATCTGCCTTTGCCTTCTTCGCTAAGCTATCCGAACTCTGCACTTCCATATCTCTCATTTCCCCAATAATCTCTCTCTCTCTCTCTCCCTCTCTCTCTTTCTGGGTTTTCTAGTTTTGCTCTGCAAATCTCGTTTCGAGGCTCGCGATCGCCGGCGGCGGCTGCCGTCGTTTCGCCATCGGATTCCGGCGGTTGATTTCGATTTAATCGACCTCGGATCTTTTGTGCTCTTCTCGGAGGGATTACGCCTTGGTTTCGGCTTTTTTTTGCCTTTCGAGGTCGAAGCGTGAGGTTTTACTCTGTTTTTTTAGCTAGAAGTTCGTGGAAACAGTGTGGAAATGGGGGAATATCTGTTCTGGGAGCTTGTTGATATGTTTTTGTTAACGGTTGACTGAAGTTAAGGCTGAGTTGTGGAATTTTTGAGTTAGAGTTATCAGAGGTTAGAATTCCAGGTGCCGGGTAGATACTGCGAGTTAGATTAGGAAGCTGATACAGCTCGAGATGTTAGTGGTAATATTGAGTTTGGCTAAGGCGGATCGTTTATTGTCAAAGACTTTAAATCAGAGTCCTGATAGGATACTCGTTATTATTTAAATACTTCTCTGGCTGATTAGTGATTGTCGTACTAGAAGCAGGCAATAGAATGTGTTTTGGCCTTGCGGAGGAGTTGTTTTCCTCGGTTTTATTGCATTGTTCGATTTGGTTCAAACTCACAATTTTCCGTCGTCAATGACTTAATCGGCTTCTATGTGCAGATTTGGTGTTGAGAACAAGATTGTGGAGATGGCGGCGAATGAGAGGAAAAAGATTGATTTAGAACAAGGATGGGAGATTATGCAAAAGGGTATAATGAAGCTCAAGAATATCCTTGAAGGGCTTCCCGAGACTGGGATCACCTCAGAAGATTACATGATGCTCTACACGTAAGCCTCACTTCTGCATTTGTGACTTCAGGAGTTGTGATACTTAGAATTGTTATTCTAATGTCTTGATTGGTTTGCTAATAGTTGATCCTTTTCTTCTCAATCCCCCCACCAGTACTATCTACAATATGTGTACTCAAAAGCCTCCACATGATTACTCCCAGCAATTGTATGACAAGTATAGAGAATCTTTTGAAGAGTATATCATGTCAACGGTGAGGAAGATTTACTGTTCACGACTGCCTTTTCCTGTTATATTGGTTGATTGTTTTCCCTTGAGTTTACTTCATTAGCTTTCCATGTCTGGAAAACTTGAAGTTATGGAATTATAGAAGTTTTATCTAGCCCCGTTGTTGGAGTTACGTTCTTGTATATGCCAGTGACTTTCTCACTTGCTGGTGTAATGGTTGGATGCTTTCTTCTTACTTTTACTTGCATTGCCTAAGTATCAGTTTTGTATAGTAAGGACGTGTCTTCATTTAAAAATTCATGACAGTGTCCTTCAATTCTTTGAAAATTTTCAAGGCTGTTTTTCCTCATTATAGCCTATTACTTTCTCTTTATTCATTAAAGATTGTATTTTATGATTGCTTTGTGAATTTTAGAAAAGACAGTAATTTGAAGATAGAAGAACTGTGGCACATGGTGAAAGCTTGAGTCATTTTGAAGAATAGATAGTATCAACCAACTGAGATTACATAAAGTGGATTAACAAGTAGTCGGCTGTTAGAAGAAGTCCAGTGACAAGGTTTCTCGAAGAATAAATAGCTCCAAAAGAACAGCAGAAAAAAAACAAAGAATGATTAATAGATGCAAAATTTTTCCGCAAAGTAGTCTAGTAAATCTCTAGAGTCTATTTCTTTATCAGTGTGAAGAGTCATTTATTGCTGCAACTTAGATGTAATCTGGAGGGAGATAGCCCATCTTTCTGCTCTACTTCCAAGCTAATGTACTATGCCCAAACCTTATGGCCAGTTAAGTTGATGGTCAAACAAAAAGAAAAGAAGACAAAAGAGAAATACCTGAAGTTTGCAGTTTTATGGAGCTTTCTCCATTATTTAGATGGTAATATACCTTATTACGACTCTGCATGGTTATTCTTGTTTTCGTAGCCAGTCAAATCCTCCAGACTTTTGTTTCTTCTGATTTGTAGCCCATGATTCTAGGGGTTGGGCATTTACCATTGCATACATGGGTATATTAGGAGAAACTGAGGAATCGTACCTTCTTTCCCTGTCCTCCTTGTTCTCGCTTTCTCCTTCTCTTCTCTAAATGTGTGATCAATTTGCATAAATTGCTTGAACAAGAACGTTATTATTTATTTATGTATTTATTTTTTGGGGGGAAGGGGGAGGGACATTTATCGCTTTTTCTTTGCATGGGGAGGGATGGTCTGATAATTAATTATCTTATAATTATGATTCTTCAAATGCAGAGTTGGTTAGTACCTGTATTTAGCTTATTGGTTATATCTAGTTCTTTCATTTGTGTAGCTGCTGTCATTTTAATTTTTATTATCCTCATCAATTACAAAATCTGCTTCGGTTTACAATTTAGGTATTGCCATCCTTAAGAGAGAAGCATGACGAGTTTATGTTGAGAGAGCTCGTCAAAAGATGGGTGAATCATAAGGTCATGGTCAGATGGCTTTCTCGTTTCTTCTATTATCTAGATCGCTACTTCATTGCAAGGAGATCACTGCCACCCCTTAATGAAGTTGGCCTGACCTGCTTCCGCGAACTGGTATGAATTCTATACAATCTTTCGATTTGCTGTTCTCTTTATTAATTTTTTATTTTTTATTTTTGTGGGATTTAGCTTAGATTGCACGCTAAAATAGTTGTGGCCTTTAAACAGTTCATCATTGATTTTTTGGTTGACTCTGACACGGTCATTTTCAGTTTCCTCCATAGATGCCGCACTAAAATTTGACATTGTACATTTTTTGCTGTTTTAAAGGTATATCAAGATTTAAAGGTGAAAGTAAGCGATGCTGTGATCTCATTGGTATGTTTTTTGTTCATTTAACTACAGTCCCTTTCTGTCTTTGTTGTTAATGTTGAATTAACTAACAGAAATTGTTTACATTAGATTGATCAAGGACGTGAAGGCAAGCAAATTGATCGAGCTTTATTGAAGAATACATTGGATATATTCTTGGAAATTGGCATGGGAAAGATGGATTACTATGAAAATGATTTTGAAGCAGCTTTGCTGAAAGATAGTGCTGCTTATTATTCCCGTAAAGCTTCAGGTTGGATTTCAGAGGACTCCTGTCCTGATTTTATGTTGAAGGTGAATAAGAATTTAGATCCTATCTAATCATTTACATCTTGATGATGATGATGATATTTCATAAGGTTTGATGTTTGTTATTGGGATTCCCAGGCAGAGGAGTGCCTAAAACAAGAGAAAGATAGGGTTTCTCATTACTTGCATTCTAGCAGTGAGCCCAAGCTACTAGAGGTTTGTCCCTTTTACTTGTCTTAATTTTGGCTTTAATGGTTGGTGGGAGAACTTGTGCAGTTGACTATGATTCTTGTTGAGATTTTGAGATTTTGAATATTCCAGGATCTGGATGGGATTTTTTCCATGCACTTTTTAGTTTTGCTATTATGATCTTTTTGCTCTTTCTTCAGAAAGTTCAACATGAGTTGTGGTCTGTATATGCAAGCCTACTGTTTGGAAAAGGGCATTCAGGGTATCATGCATTACTCACAGATCATAAGGTATTCTAGCTCCACTTTTGTCCCTTTATGAGCATCTGGTCCTAAATACCTTTTAGGTGTATTTACCTACCAAGTTTTCTGATGCTGTTTAGGTTGAAAATTTGTCGAGGATGGTCAGGGTTTTCTCAAAAGTACCAATATTCTTGGATCCTCTCACTAGCATATTGAAGCAAGTCCGTTTTCTGCCATCCATATTGCATCCACATTAAGTTACACTTGCCTTTGTCATCCTTTACCTCATTTTTCATACCTTATATGTCAGCGTGTCACTGACGAGGGCACTGCCTTGGTCAAACAAGCAGAAGATGCAGCTGGCAGCAAGAAGGTTGGTTCTTGATTTATCAGTCCATGGCTTTGACTTTTTCTTATGAATTTGCAGAATTTTCTCTAGTTCATTCAAATGAGCAAGGTCGATTATTTTGTACAATTGGATTGTCGTCAGACACTGAATTTGCTTGCTTTACTCATCAGTTTCTGCTCTCTTGTCTCAAAATATTCTGTGTCCTTCAGTGGTGTCTTGATGATTCAGAATTAATTGAGTAAACAGAGGGAGACTCAATTGGAATAACATGGCAAAAGAAAACAAGCTGAGATTTCGGACTGTTTTGGACTCAAATCTGATGTCATTCATTGATGTAGCCTTCTAGATCAAACAAGCTATGCATATAGTTAGTATAATCATAAGATCACTGTCAACCCTTAGTGAAAATGGAATATTTTCATTGATCGTGGCTATCTGGGATACCCTTTCTGGTCGGACTATTGTCCTTCTTACAGAATAGAGACCTGCTAGGATTCTAGTAAGTTTCATAATATTTTACTTAAAGCGGGGTGCTAGTTACTTGGAGCAGGATTAGTGTCAGCCAGTTAGTTAATCCCCCTATGCTAATTGCAATATAGGTTAGTCGAATCAAAAAAGGATTTGTTGTTAACTTAGATTGCCGTTTTGGGAAAAAGTTTCTCTTTCATTCAAAAAGATGGAAATTAGACTTCAAATAAAAAGATTGACCTACAGAAGGAAATGCAGCTTGCCACTAGAGGCTAGTCGAGCATTGTCCCAAAAGGAAATCTAAAAGGATAAGTTTTGCAGGGTAAGGGCATGCGCGTGCATGCAGGTGTGTGTTTGTGGGTGAGTGACAGCTTCATTTTGGAGGAGAATAACCCAAAGATTAGGAGCCAATATATTATGGTGTTCAGAAAGATGTAAATCACACTAGTGCTCACTAGATATGCCATACATTGCAAGATCCGACCACTAGCCATACATTGCAAGATCCGACCACTAGATATGCCATGCATATTCCACTTATACATGTTAGCATAGATAGCTGGCACATATACGTCGTTATGTTATTGTTTTAGCAGTCAGGCCTATGTGAACCACAATCTGAAGTAGTAATTCAATCATTCAACTATGATTGCAATGCCATACCGTGTACCGATAGAACTGGCTTATTGCATCCTCATGCCTGTACTGCTATTATGTATAGTAATGAACCACTGTCCATGAAACATTTGACAGGATTTTCGAAAGTTCTACATTTACAGTTGTAGTCTTCTCTTGAACAGATATTGTAAGGAGTTTATTGAAGCTCTAGCATTCATTTAGTTTGAATTATATGGTGCAATTTTTTATTTAATATGATGCTTAGGAAGTTGTCCTGCGATGCTTTCTAGCTTTAGGTTTTCATAAAGGAATTTACTCTTCACCTAGTTGCCATTTGTGTTATTTTATTTTCCAATCTAAATCGGACTTAACTTTTGAGACTTGTCATCCTTATCACTCTGTAGTTGTAGTGTGGGGTTTGCACATCTATCAAAAATATGCATACCTTTGTTTTGATTTGGAACATTTTATGAAGCAAGCAATTAGTCCTGTCATTCCTTTTCACAGGCCGATAAGAAGGATGTAGGCTTGTGGCAACAGGTAATGCAATTGATCTTTCACTTCTCCATAAGTGGATAAAATTTTGGTTGTTGAGGAGCATTGATTCAGCTCATTGTTGGCAGGTTTTCGTGAGGAAAGTAATTGAGCTACATGCTAAGTATGTGACATATGTGAATGAACGTTTCCAGAACCGCATCATTTTCCATAAGGTTCATATCTTGTGATTGAAGTGATTTCAAAAAGCTACATCAGACATACTTATTTGGACATTCCTTTTGACAGGCACTTAGGGAGGCTTTTGAGGCCTTTTGCAATGAGGGTGTTGGTGGAAGCTCAATTGCAGAGCTTTTGGCTACTTTTTGTGATAATATACTTAGGAAGGGAAGTAGTGAAAAATTGAGTGATGAAGCCATTGAA
Source organism: Eucalyptus curtisii (assembly GCA_017140595.1). NCBI lineage: Eukaryota > Viridiplantae > Streptophyta > Magnoliopsida > Myrtales > Myrtaceae > Eucalyptus > Eucalyptus curtisii. Next base: position 12,288,730 of record CM029495.1, on the reverse strand, counting down.
GAAACACTTGAGAAGGCCTGTTGTTTGGATATTAATTTTTGTAATGTAGTTTAGCATCATTTTTTAAGCATCACAGGTGGTTATTGTACCTTTTGCAGGTAGTAAAGTTGCTTGCATATATCAGTGACAAGGATCTTTTTGCTGAGTTCTATAGGTAATATTTTTAGTATTGGAGGTGTATTCACCGGTGCATAGCCTACTGACCATATTGTTGGAAATGAAGCTAACGAAATCTCTTATGTCACAGTATCCTTAGTGATACTGTATAAAAGATAGTTCATGATATACTGAAATTGAGCTTACTAGTTTTTTACCTATTATTTAAATATGTCAAAACTAGTTCTATCAGTTTCTTGAATACTGTAATTTCATAGGATGCTAGACCCTTGAGTAATGGGTGCAAGTTTACTGAGGCTACTGTGCTTGTCTTTATGCCAATGATAGTTAAGATGAAGAACGTATGTTTTCAAGATTGATTTGCCTTATATATTATTCAACATCTCTCTTCTGTACTCTGTAGTAAAAGAAAAATGAGATCGTTTTTGTAATCAATTTACAGTGACTGTGAGAATATATATCAAGCATGTTAATCATGTCTGCAAATAAAATTTCCATGCATTAGAATATGAAACTTAGCCATATCAAATTTTGCAAACAAATTCCTTATCCACTAAGTGGGGTCTGTTATGTGGATCCATTTGTGGTCGTAATCCATTATAATTGAGGCTTGGTGATGCCATCAAACTGCTTACTAATAATCATCAAAACTGGCAGGAAGAAGCTTGCTGGACGACTTCTTTTTTATAAGAGTGCCAATGATGACCATGAGAGAAGTATGCTGATGAAATTAAAGCAGCAATGCGGTGGTCAGTTCACATCAAAGATGGAAGGGATGGTTGGTGTTCCTAGATTTCTTTCTTTAGAGCTAGTTTCACCTGCAGCAATACGTTCCTAGTTCACTTCTCTGTGTTCCAGGTTACGGATTTGATGTTAGCAAAGGAAAACCAAACTAGTTTTGAAGAGTATCTCAGTAATAATCCAAGTGCAAATCCTGGCATTGACTTGACAGTCATGGTTCTGACTACTGGCTTTTGGCCGAGTTACAAGTCCTTTGATTTGAACCTTCCAGCAGAAATGGTACTTGCAGAATTTTGCTGAGAGATAAAATTTGAAGTTTTGTTTGATGTTCATAGGCAATTTCCAATAGTTGAAATTGATTACTTACTCTGATTTAAAAGTTATTGTTAATGGCTGCCTGTTTCAGGTAAAGTGTGTCGAAGTTTTCAGGGAATTCTACCAAAGAAAAACAAAGCATCGAGATTTAAAATGGATTTATTCATTAGGGACTTGTAACATTATTGGTAATTTTGAGCCAAAAATGATAAATTTGATAGTGACAACATACCAGGTAATTTGTTTTTTGAGATTTTTGTATTTATCAATTTTGAGATCTGGTAGACTTTGGGATTTGTTATTTGGTGTTATGTATTTTTTCACTTGAAAACGTTTTATCCCTCTCTATTGCTTTGTAGGCCTCAGCTCTGTTGTTATTCAACTCTTCTGATAGACTGAGTTACTCGGAGATAATGACCCAGTTGAATTTGACTGATAGTGATGTTGTGAGGCTTCTCCACTCCTTATCATGTGCCAAGTACAAGATCCTTAACAAAGAACCAAACACAAAAAACATTGCTCCCACTGATCACTTTGAGTTCAACTCCAAGTTCACTGACAAAATGCGGAGGATCAAGGTATAACCGAGTGTTTTTGAATTGTCCTGAATTGCCTGACCTTGTCTTTCTACGTTGCAATCCTGTTTTAGCTTTTCTCCCCTAATTTATCAGTGCAGTCTTGTTTTAATATTTCCTGACATGCAGATTCCTCTTCCTCCTGTGGATGAGAAGAAGAAAGTTATAGAAGATGTTGATAAGGATCGGACATATGCAATCGATGCCTCGATTGTGCGTATCATGAAGAGTCGAAAGGTTTTGGGTCATCAGCAGCTGGTCATGGAGTGTGTTGAGCAGTTGCGTCACACGTTTAAGGTCTTTACCATACACTGGCAACCCATCGCCTTCATCCTGGTTCTGTCAGTTTTTGTCAACTGATTTTGTTTTACTGCAGCCTGATTTCAAGACAATCAAGAAACGGATTGAGGACTTGATCGCTCGAGACTATTTGGAGAGAGACAAAGACAACCCCAATTTGTTCAAGTATCTGGCATGACAATTTTCTGGATGATTGTCCAGATCGAGTGACTTCTTCTCCTGCAATGGCACGGGAACAAATTCGAGATCCCTCTGGTGGCGGCGCCCACGACAATGTAATTGTCTCTCCTCGGTGCTGGAAAGTTGGGACCTCTTAATGCTTGCACATTTTGTCTACACAGCCGATTGTGAATAGCTAGAGCTTGTGTTTTTGCCATGTTTATAACAAAAAATTTAAAGGGATGAGTGTTTCCAAATGACAAACTTTTCAAGAAAGTGTAATTGAGTAATAAAACTTTTGAAAGTTCAATCAAAGCCAATCTATCAAATTGATGCATTCAAGTCCCTCCATTGATTCTATGCAATTTGAGAGGAAATTGTCCAATGAGTCATAAATTAATTATATCGATATTAATTCTGTCATAATATTCAAACGTTGCCAATTTAATTCTTAACTTTTGTAAAAAATTAAAATAGTCATTTTGGTCAATTTTTTATAGAAGGACTACGTCATGTCATTAATTTTCAGAGAAAATTAATTGAAAGAACTACGTTGGAATTTTGTGTAAAAGTTGAATTTTTAAGAGTGAATTAACGCTTCTTGTAATCGGTTGAAAACTTATTGACGTCAATGTGGCAATTTTTATTATTTATTTTAAAAGAGAAGCGCTAATGTGACATATTCTTCCTTAGTCGAACGTTTTTTTTTTCTCTTGAGCTCTTCCATGACCTCGACCTTCGGGCTCTACAAGCCGTGGTGGCATCTTCTCGAGCTCGAAGCTCGTTGTGTGAGTTCGAACGGCAGCCATGGCTGTTATTTACTTGCGTTTTTCTATTTTGTTTGCTCATTTCTGTGGAGCTTTGAGTCATTCTCATTTTTCTTAGTTTGAAAAGTAGAAGATGAATGATGATGAACAACGGCACGCGATAATTCAATTTTCATTTTGTCTTTTCAAATTTTCTGTTTGTTTTCTATTGAGGTGCTTAGTGGATGTCACATCAGCATGCGCCTTAAAAGATTGGGATAAATGCATTAGAAATTCTGAAATTTATCATAAAAATGTAATTGAATACTAAATCATTTTAAAAAGTACAATTAAATCCTAAAACTTTATCGTGAAAATAAAATTGACTACTAATTTTTTTTAAAAGTACAATTACGTTTTAAAATTTATCAATTTACTACAATAAAATCTCCCTTTTAATTTCATTTAATTTGATTAGCGAAAATGTTGACGTGACATTTTTTATTAATTTTTTAAGATATATGATGCTGATGTGGCGTCTAGCAAGTGTTACATCAGAAAAACTCAAAAACATAAAAGGTAAGAAAAAAAAACCTTTAAGAGAAGGAAAGAAAAGGTAAGAAGTGAAAAAAGGGTAAGATCATCGGTTCTGCTGCGCCTCCATCCTCATCGGGTGTAATATTTTCGTTCTATGATGAGCTCTTCCTGTTATGGGGATCATCATGCCAAATGATTGGGGAAAATCTGGCATGCCTTACTCTTTCATGGGGAGGCAGGGTTGTGTCGTGGGAAGACTAGCAGGTTAAAAATTGTTCTGCAGAGAACTGTGGAATTGGCGGGGAGGTTATGATACCGTTCGTTGATATATTTGAAGGTGGTTGGTTCTCTTTTATATTGCAACATGTCTTTTGAAGCTCTCGTCAACGTGAAAAAGCAGCTAGAAAGAACTGGGTTTTCCGTGCAAAGCTGTGAACGATAGTGGCCTATGGTTGCATGCAGGTTCTTTGCTCAGATCTCTCTTTCCTTCTTGCAAGTTGCCGCACTTTGCAACTAAAAGTTGATGATGAACATTTTAGGCTTCAAGTCAAGTTTCGGTAATTTCACTATGCCATGTTTATTAGCTACTTAGAATGCATGCTTCATTGAATTTCAATCGTTCGATTATTGATTTGGAAAGATCTTCGGGATCGTCAAAGTGTGGGTGCGATGCTGAATACTAGAATAGAGCTTTGTGGGAGCAACTTTTGTGATGAAATATTAGGAAGTGTTGCCTTTTATTGGTTGCTTCCTTGGTTATTTGAGATGATTGATTAAATGGCTATTATCTAGATGCTTCTAAGCCGATGGGTACAAGGAATAAGTGCTGATTCTTGCAAGAACTGCTGTCTTTTGAATATTTTGTGTGCCTGTAGACAGCCATTGGGATATTCTCATGGGGTATCTGCGACTGGTTACTGCATCCAAGAGAAAGATCAGAACAATCCAAACAACATAGGAAGTGTATTTGTCACTGAACCTGCTCAAGGTGATGGTAATGGTTTATTTAGGCGAGTACGTGTGCATGTCAGTGGACCCGTAGATGGGTTGGGTGGTATTGGACATGGAAATACGTTTGTGCCGGTAGATGCTTAGCCACCAATACGCTACGTCTTTTTGCGCATGCCTTTTGGTGTCAGCAACAGAAATTGCCCACAAGCTCTTGGTAATGACGCTTCAGAAGCCAGAGGTGACCAGGGTGGCGATTTGTTGGGAGATGGAGATGGGTTGACAGCTCTGTTTGGGCTAAGCCAGGGAGGAAGTAATGCAGCTAATAACCACGGAGATCTAACCGCAAGCGGTTATGAGACAGATCTCCAGAGTAAATTGTCTGAAACTTCTGTCGGGGGACCAAGTGGAAATGCCGTCCCTGTGCAGATGCTTGATCATACCGGTGATGATGTTGGAATTCAATGGGATAGTACTAGTGGTTCCTCCATCTCTTTGGATATGAAGACCCCTCTTGGTTATTTTCCTCCTTTCTGTTTTGGGTAAGCTGCTGCTTTCTTATTGTACAAACTGTTTAAAAGACGGACTGGGAGAATGCTGAAGGCTTTACTTTTATGGTTTCAGAATTTCTCTGGCTAGCTACTTAGATGAAACTATTACTTAAATTCATTTTCGAATTCTCTATATATAATTTACATAAATAAGATTGATTTTTCCTTTAGTCTGACGTTTCATCTTTTTGTCCCATGAGACCGCAGTTCATCAGGGGCAAGCTCGGGATATAATATGTAGAGGACTTCACGCAACTTATGTTTAGTTTCTGGTGGAAGTTGGTTTTTGCAGACTATTGCTTGGTTTTGTCCACTGTCAGTCCTGATTGCTTTATAATTTTCTGGAACTATCTTTGAGTTTCCATTCTTGAAAAGAACAGTAAATTGAAATTCTATCTCATCCATGTGCTGGGTCTGATTTTGTTGTGCAGGGTCGAATTTGTGGATGTTCACAGGCTCAGTGATGGCTAAGTCAAGCACTCGGCAGAATTATCTTATGCAGGTTCATTATGAAAGGTAGATCATAGTCATATGTTTCTAAGTTTACCCAATTTAGATGGCTTACTATGTTCTTCAAAAGTTCTGATGCAAAATGGTATCTACACAACTCTCGAATATATAGGTGAGTGTCCAAGCTTTTAATGATGAAGACCCTCAAGAGTGCAGAACACTCGGTATGTATTTTCTTTGTCAAGCCATACTTTTAAGATAAAAATTTTTTAGAATCAGGCATGAACCCCAAGACAATACGCTGAATCTACTCGTTCCCAATTGCAACAGGATTCATCGACAGAAGGCTGAATGCCCTGATTCCTTGGAAAGGTCAGTTTTTTCATTGCTTAGTTTGAGCATGAGAGTATTTACTTGTGTTTTGATGTGGATGGATGATTCTTTATATTAGCTTGGTGTGGGTTTCATATGCGTGTTACTCTCTAAAGTTCATTTGAAATGAAGGGAAATTAATGGGAAGTTACAACTGACTGTTATATTTAATTCTCAATTCAAACTCATTTTGCCTTTACAACTTCTCTCTGGCAAGTTCATGTGTATGTAGACACTCATGAAAAGGTCACTGATCGGTATCAGGTAGGGTTCTAATTCAAAAATAGCTATTTAAAAGGTCAAATATCATTTGAATATATTATGCGGTCACTGTATAGCTTGTTAACTTCTGTGTCACTATATCCTTGTAATTCAGCTGATCTGTCCATCAAAAAGATAAGTCATGGTCTTCATAAGTTTTAAACAGGGGCACTCTTTTGCCAAAGGCTCCAAAAGGATGGGGTTGGCGAACAGCGCTCTTATTTGATGAGCTCCCCGATCTCCTTCAAAATGGTGCCTTACAGGTCGCTGCTGTTGTGCAGCTCATGTGAAATGACACAAGGTAGTTTACCTCGATCCTCTGTAGATAGCAATGAATATAATAAGCTCCAGATAGAGTGCAGAAATTAACAACAGAATATGGGAAAAGTTGGGTTAAGATCTCATGAGGGACAAAGAAAAGTACCTTGTGGATGCTCTATAGTTTCTGTTAGCTGGTGTATATTTTTGGGAGATGCATAGAGATGGAACGAAGTGGTGGCTTGTGCTCAATCTACAGAGTTCATTTTCCCAACATCTTACTTTGAGATCACTTTTCCTAACAACAAAAAGAAACTGAAATTTGTTTCAGATCATTTTAGTCATAGCTTGTATAAATGATAATCTTCTATCCGCGTGCAAGAGAAAAGCCATTAGGATTAGGTATTCTTTGATACTACCAACAAAACTCTCGTATTTGTTGAAAGAATTTTGGAACAGGATGGGTGGTACTTGATGGTCTACCTTATTGCAGCCACATTAAGCATTCTTGAAAGAACCTCCATAGCGAGCACAATAGATAAGGGGAAGGACACCCTCTTTTACCCGCAGAAAAACCTTGAGAACCATTGACATTAATGGAGAAAGAGGGAGAAATAATGCACAGCTTGATCCAAGTCAGGATAGAAACAGGCACACCAATTGCTTGCATAATCTTTAGAAGGAAATCCCAATTCAATAAGTCAAAAGCTTTAATCAGTCTCAATCAAGCACCTTGGGGATGTACCATCCCTATGATTCATGCTACTGAAATGGGGAAAGCTTACTCAATCTGTAAGCTAGGATCTTAGTAACTCATTTATGCAAAACGGTGCATCAAGATATAGGCCTAAAACCAGCAAATTGTAGAAGCGGTTGCTGATTTAATAAGAGAAATAGCTGTTGCATTTATTTTCTTCAATAGCTTCAAAGAGGAAGGGAAGAAACATTGCATCACAGCCCTTTTTACTAATAACAATTCAAGCAAAAGCATAAGATGAGACCAAAAAGCCATCTGATCCTAGTGTTTATCCCCATTCGTGGACCACAAAACCTGCTTAATCTCTTCATGCTTAACAGGAGCAGTAAGGCTTTGCTATAAATGGGAACGCAATGTCACTGTGAAATATCATTTAGAACAGATAAAGAGCATCCCGAATCATGAGAACCAAGAAGTAACTGATAGTGAGAGATGACAACAACATATATTCGTGTGACCTTCAATTTCACACCATAGATTTTTCTATCTAGAAATCACACAAGTTCAACTCAAAAAGGAACACAAACTATTAAGCAGTCACCCAATTTATTGGGTTACTTAACTGACTTAGGAACAAGCATATTAAATATCACAAAATAAAAATGCGAAATGCTGTATCAACATGAGAGACAGGCAGGTTAGCAGCTAATGACATTTTTGCTTCTTTCTAATTAATTAGAAATACTGATTGAATAAACTTGATGAGCATACTTGCCAAGTGAAGACTATATATAACTAAAAGACCCCCTTCAACTTGCCATAGCTTCTCAATATAATGGAGACACTTAAGTTGCACATGATGCTGATCTAATTGTCATTAACTACACGATCTCAAGGATTCAAACCCCAAAACCCTCAAAATTTCATGCAATTTAAAGTGTTCTTATGGTTTTGATGCCATATGCAATGAAGGAAGCTAAAGTAAATGTCATGCAATTATTGACTTATTGGTTAATCAGATGCTATAATAGAATATCACTGGTTGAATGCGCAGAAAGAAAACATTTGGGTGGATTGCAAATAATCACCAACTTAAGCTTTTATCACTAATCAAATTACTTACTTGGAGTAAGCTCATTTGTAGAGAAAAAAGGACTAATGCTGGGGTTTGTTGTCTACCTCAAAACTCACCAAATCGACAAGAATATTTGAGCCTAAAACTTAAGAAATTGACTCCAGATTCTGTCTCATCCTCCACTTATAACTAGAGGACTAAGAGGTGTTAAATACACTGAAGAAAGTACATTGCTATTTTCTTTTTTTTTCACTAGGACTTACGGAGCAAAGACAACCAATATGCCGTGAAATCACTATCAACTTTATAATTAGAATTTTCGACTCCATGGCGTCTACCATGTTTATCTGGCCAGTAGATTGAGCTTGTGACAAAAGACCCACCATTTGTGTCAATCTGTCTGTCGTCATCGCATGCCAAAATGGACTAGACATAAAATCATAAGTTAAATGCGTATATCAAGTCGGATGCCTAACTTCGTGCATTTATATACCTTAGAAGATAGCCCTCTGACATTTGAAGACAGAGTCTAAATTCCACGAGGATCTTGTACTTTCGTGTGTGAACCGCTAGAAATGGTGGATAACATTGGTGCCGATGATGGAAGCATCAAGGAGCAAGACAGGCTACTCCCAATAGCCAACGTGGGGCGGATCATGAAGCAAATCGTCCCTCCCAACGCAAAAATCTCAAAGGAAGCGAAAGAAACGATGCAAGACTGTGTCTCAGAGTTCATCGGCTTTGTGACCAGTCAAGCGTCCGAGAAGTGCCGGAGGGAGAGGAGGAAGACCGTGAATGGCGATGATATTTGCTGCGCTATGGAGACACTGGGTTTCGACGATTATGCTGGTATGCTAAGAAGGTATTTGCATAGATATAGGGAATTAGAAGGAGAAAAGGCTAATCAAGACAAGGCGATGAACAACACTGAACAGTAGCAAATCAAACGGTGTTGAGCAATCTTTGTCAAGTAGAAATACTGTTAACAATTTAGGAACAATCAGGCTTCGACCTTCAGCTTGGCAAACTTCTAATATGATGAAAGGAGTGATAGATGAATCTCAAGGTCATGTTGAGAATATGAGGGAAGGTATTAGGGCAAGCCATATTTATCAAGTTTCTAGCTTTAATCATGATGACATTCATGGAGGTAATTTTTCATATCTGGGCTTTTTATTTTCAGACGCTTTAGAATTGTTTTTGTTTTCCAGATTTATCTGCATAGCATTCAGCCAAGAGTTATGTAGGGCAATGTTCACCTAATTCACTGGAATTTTTCGTAATCAAGTCAAGAATCTGAGCACTTGTGGTCTGAAATCAGAATTCTAAATGGAACTCTTGATTTCCTAATTTCAATTTGAGGAAAGCACAGGGAGATGAGAGGATTTACTGGTTCACAGTTCACTGGAAGAGGAAAGACAAGGTTAGCGAATCAGCTTTCATGTTTCACTTTTATCTGAACTTTTATCTGATAAACATATGAAAGTATCATAGAAATTTGGAAAAGTTTGTCCTTAGTAGAGATAAATAATAGATGCAATATTCCAGATTTTTTGTGATCAATTATCTTCAACTACTATGACCCGGATTCCCCTTTCTTACTTTCCACCTGGTATTGTGAAATGATCCTAATTGATAATGGGATGAGAATCAAGATGTTAATCAAAACAAGGTGAGGAGAGAAGGAAATCAGATTAAGGTGAGAAGAGTAGGGAAGAAAAGAGAGGAGAGATAGAAAGTCGAGAGAAATTTGTGTATTCCATCAGTTGGATATCCTCAAGTAATGATGCTCAGCTTAAAAGCTCACACATTTCCTTCCCAATGGATTCAAGAACGAAAGAAACAACTAATGCTCCATTTGTGTATCTCAACTGAACTACCAATGAATGGTATTCTACTTCAGCAACTTTTTAAGTCCTGCAACTCCAGTAACATATATCTTAATTGGCGAATCGGGTCTTTTAAGTTTTTCACATCTCCTTCAGGCCAGACTTGTTCTGAAACTTGGGTCATGACATTTTTAAATTTGAGTATACTCGGTACATATAGGTGGGGTTATTTTGAACTTATCAACAAGTTATTTCTTTGTTCTAATTACTAGGTATTGACTAGAGAGAGACTGTCAACTAGATCTGTTTGAGTTAGGATTTGAACCAACAACTTTGAAGTATTCAATCTAGTTATTCATGATTGCCATTATAAAAAAGAGGAAACTGTGAGAAAACCGAGACATGATTCTTGGTGTGGTGATAAAAAGCCAAGCTGCAGCGAATTAGGGTTGGGGTTTCCTGAAAAAGAGCACTGTTTAAGGTTTTTGGTTTTAGAGACAGTAGGCGTTGATCTGCTTCCTGCACATGGGAAGACGCATCAAGAAACTGTTTAATGTGTTGCAGAAGAGAGTGGGGGACAAAAGGTGGAATCCCAGAAAAGCATCGACCAACCACAAGTCGCATGAGTACCATGAAAAACTTTCTATAAGTTGGAAGAAACAGTTGTCCCGATTAAGCAAGAAAGATATATGGACAACTAATACAAACACTAGCTAGCTCTCTTCCCAATTATCCATAAACACATGCCCAGGAATGTGGATGCCAAAACCAGCAACATGTCTCCAATTATATGCCAACATGCCCAGGAGCATGGATGACTGATTCATCTTTCTGAAAAGAACATGTTTGCATAATGTTTGAGACCTACATAGAGATTAGACATGTTCATTTTTAACAAAAAATTGACAGGAATAAAATAGGTAACGATGGACGTCAATGGAGTGTTTTGTGTTTATTTGTGATTTATAATGAATCACGTGGATATTTTTATACACCTTGTCTTATAAAAAAATAAAAATAAAAACAAGGTAAGGCATGCATTGTCATTGCTTATGTCATGGTAATGGTGCATTGGATAATAAATATTATAGGGAAAGCTTCAAGAGTAATGATTTGATTTTTCGACATTGACAGTTTAACAACTCTTCTCTCGTAACAAAGTTGGTCCTGGCTAGATAGCGCCTAACCTCATATGATCATACTGAACTTGAGAAGGGGGCCCTCTCACCAGTGTTGGACATATATTTTATTTCACATTGCTCATTTTTCAGTTGTTTACGTCGATAGATAAATCGTAGGGGTGTGCACCGGGAACTACCCGAATCGGGAACCGCATGGACCAGCTCGGATTGGCCGGTTCTGGAGTGTTCCCGAAGAGGGCAATCTGGTTTCCAGTTCCAAGGTGGGAATCAGACCAACCGGACTGGACTGATTGATATTAAAAAAAAAAAAAAAAAAAGCTAAGAAAAACCCTCCTGCCCTTTTTAAATTTTGCTTTCCCCACCTCCCCTTTTAGCTTTGCCCTCCCTTCCAATGAATACAAGCTAAAAAAAAAAACCACTGAAAAAACCGAAGCTTTAAGCTTGATTCATGAAGATGGAATTGGAGTCATTGTGGTCGGAGTCCTCCTGAGGCTGGGCCGAGTAGGGACGGAGCAAGAAGAAGGCGGGGGAAGGGCTAGGGCTAGGGCTAGGGCTAGGGCTAGGGCTAGAGCTAGGTTGGGGGTGGGTGTGGAGGGCAGCGAGAGTCCTCAGAGCTCGCAAATCATCCGAGTCTAAACCGACGGCATCTACGATCTCTTCCACTACAGCCACGCCCATTCCCTTGAGCAGGCCAAGAAGCTGTACTTCCCCCCTCCCTCTCTCTGTGTGTCTCCGTTCCGCGTGTAGACGTACTCGTGCGTTTCCTGACGTACATTCCCATTGGCTCGTACCCATTTGCCGTGGTGTCCCATGAGTTTATTCATCACCTCTGCACATGATCCGCTTCTTGGCTTGTTTTCCGTAGTCTCGTATGGTATTTTAAAATGGGTTGTCAGATCACAGTTCATGGTCTGAGTGTGGAGTGTAACTGGGTGTTCTTGACATGGAAGAAGTTTGATAGCTGAGACTACCGGGACCCGTTTGTGGTCTTGTGCTCTTATGCTTCTGGGTCCTTTACAAATGTCTTCCCAGTTCATAAGTTCTTCCCTCGATTTGTATGTTTTGTAGGTTTCCTAATACTTGCTTGCTTGTCGGACGCTGTAATGATGAGCTCACGCACAAGTATAAGGGAAAGACCGTCATGAACAAACAGGAGTGCCACGAATCTCTCCGCCATTGCAAGTAGGCGTAATGTTTCTTTTTTTTGCCTCTAGAGAAATTACCGGTTGCACCGAACCGGACCAGACCAGTCGGTCGGTTTGTTCCTGATTCCACCTCGGAATTGGACCAGATCGGGAATCGATTAGTCCTAATAAATCGTGCATGACCTCAAACTTGCATACTACTTTTTATATTTGTGTGTGTATGAGTGAGCCGCAACCATATTGTGCTTATCCCAACATCTCTTAATAAATGTAATTAAAAATTAAGGTAGATGTAGCAAAATGGTCATTTTGCTATGTTTTTTCCATATCAATGGACACAAGTTTTTTTTTTTTTTTTTTTGGTGTTTAGCTATTGATTCTAATTTAAACTTTCACTATTCAAGATATTATTATAATGACAAGGTCCAATCCACGTGGGATAAATTCTAAAATGAAATAAATTCTAAAATGATTGGAGGCGGACGTTCGCTCTGAATAATATCACAAGGCATTGCCAACTGATATTAAACTTAAGAGTGTGACAACTCACAAACTCCCGCATTGAAACTGCTGATATTCTTGTTACTGTTCACTTGCATCGCCAGTGGCACTCCCCTATTGAATGTATGGTTCAATTTATTCCTATCTCCTACGCCATCTTAGAAGACTTCTAGGAGTATCATCTTGTTGGAGCCCACTTATCCCAAGGATTGCTCTCCGCCATCGTTGAATTGGGTATAGGCCTAGTCCATCCACAAATGGCACACCTACTAGAGGGGTCCTATCTTGATGCCATTTGGAAATTGCCTAGCCCGTGTGCTCGGATAAAGATCGATACCAACTTGTGTGCTTACTCATAAGACTCGTTTTGAAAACTTAAAGTCTGTTTATAATTGTAGTTATTTCATATTAAATAATTTAATAATTCATTACTTTGAATAATGTTTTAATATTAGAATAATTTGAAATGATTTTATACGTTTCCCAACTTCGTTGGAGATTTCTCATAATTTTGTCAAATTGACAATAAAAGATTACGTGTATGTGAAATATTTGTATCATTATATGAGCAAGATGTTCTGGTCAACTCATTCACGGAATGTTGTGTTATTCACCATGCCGCTTTATTTAAAAATTACTTATTAGGCAAAATGGCCTTCCTCCCAGATATTTGACTCATCATCATCCGATGGATGTTGGTAAAAAGAGAATTAATGCAATTAAAAATCGCAAACTAATATTCTTATGACACATTTATCTCAAATTAGTCAAAGCTAATATTCTCATGACACATTTATCCCAAATTAGTCAAATTTGTATTCTTATGACACATTTATTTTAAGCTAATTTTCATCTCACAAACATACCTAGATTTGTACTCATGGCACATTTATCCTAAACTAATTTTCGTCTCGCAAAAAAACTCAAAGTGGTATCCCTAGCCCTTAACCCAATATCATGATAAAATATATATGTATATACTCATCGCAAACAACTATAAGATGGACCTGACATGAAAAATGACAAATCAAATGTGGAAAATCTAGATGTGTTGACACGTATGCATTTTAACATAGTATAGATTTGGGTCAGGAATACCAATTTTAAATTTTTGTATGATGAAAATTAGTTTGTGGTAAATATGTTGTAGGAAACCAATTCAAGATTATTTTTGTTATATGTTTACTTTGGAGAGATTGGTTGTCACATGTTTTGTAATTAATTTGGAGTTGGAGGTGTCATAACTCGTAAAGGGGGGGGGAAGCTTGTGTCTTAGCATGTTATTAGTGTGTTTGAATGGGAAAAGTACCAAAAAAGTTTTAAACCTATTTCATTGGTACCAATTCAGTCATAAATTTTTCAAATTGACCAATTTAGTCTTAAATATTTTCACATTGGGTACCAATTCAGTCCATTCGGTCAATTTTGTCCGGCTGGCACTGACGTGGACATCGGCCTATGCCGGGCGCTGACGTGGATGGCGGCTAGTGGCCAGATGTCACGCCCCGAACCTTGGGTACACACACATCCCTCGGCAGTCAATTAAAAATGCAACGTCCCAGGACGCGTCACCGACCCTTTCTTTTTATCTTTCAATTAAACACATGCGGAAGCGAATTAAATAAACACACAGATAACCAACGAACACAGAGATAGTAAAACACACAACATGATTTTTCACAAACCACACTTTATAAACATACCAAGTTAAATCTACGGGTTCATATTTACAAGTCTATCTCAAAAAGAAACCCATAAGCAACCTACGCCCCGGATCCCTTTGACTCGGGCGCTGGATCCTTCATGACACCATCTGGGATGTCGATGTCCATGGGGTGAGCTACCTCCCCATCCTCGGTTTTGACGGGAGGTCTGTCAAAACCCTGCAGGGGACCCTCCCGAGCCTCGTTACGCTCGTTAATGTACCACGCTTTGAAGCAATGAGGCACCAAGTGAGGGAGGCTCTCATCGACCCAAATCGTGGTTACTACTAGCTCGCGGGTCTAAGTGGTCCCGGAATAGGGAAATAGGAGGGCTTGTAGTCCATCTCCCACGGAACCCCAAAACGGATGGGACGTACCTCCATACTAAGGACCTAAAAAAGGGATAACACGACGGGGTGAGATAAATCTCAATGAGTCAAAACCCTAAACCCCGATTAGGATGCAAATTTGCCCAGAGGCGGTCTAAACACGCACCATACAAGACTCACCTCACCTCAGCACATCCCTGCATATTAGTATATCACATATACTATTATCAATATAACAAGCCTAATTTAATAATCGAAACACATCATTTCATTCACATAGGTCTTTATTATAAGGTAAAACCGTTATAACACGTCTCATACCGTACCACACAATTTTGCCCCATAATCAGGCACAACTTCACAACCATCCAGGCGTATTCCGATTATTATGACCCATTGGCCACGGCCAACTCAACAGTCAGCGGTCATCCGGCGTAACCGGGCATCATCATGCTTAGTCGGGCACATCAATGTCTAGCACTACACGCCTAGACGGCATTCCATAAAGGAGCATTGGCCTGATCTCCACCGCGACCGGCATCCATTGACATTGGGCATCCGAACTTAATCAAGCATCGCCTCCCCGACTCTCGTCGGGTGATGGGTTCCGATAGTGACCATACGAGCACATACTCGGCCAAGAATATCATGCTTTGTATTCAAATCCCTCGTTCTCAAATAATGAACTTGGCCACTTTTCTTCGTATTAAAAATCTCGGTAAAAATAATCGTGCGTGGTCACGTATCTAAATCGAACCACTAAACATAGTATGCTCCCAATTCAAAACTCCACGATGTTATGTAGTATATAAAAAATTGGCGTCAAAACCAGCACCCGATATTTTTCTATTCAAAAGCCCATAAAATCGAGTTTAATAATAATCGACAACTACCACCAAGCATTCAATTGCACATATAAGCCATCAAATTCATGTATAAATTCATCCATGAGAACGAGCGTTAAATTTCACGAAATGGCTAATCCGTAACTAATTATGCTAATTATGATTAATTAAATAAATTGTGATTAATTAAGCTAATCCACTTAATTAACATAACGATGGTAACTAACCTAACCCAAGTAAACTAACCTAACTAAGGTAGACTAACTTAACTAAACTAACTAACATAACCAATCTAATTACACTAACCAAGCTAGTTACTCTAACTAAAGTTAATTAACACTAATCTAACCCCCTAAGCGCAATTAACAACCTAATCAAGGATTAGAAAGTTAACTCACCATATTAGGACGGCGGCGGGTTCACGGCGATGGTAACGCGACGACAGTGAAAACCCAAGATTATCGTGTCTCCAACAGAGGCCCAACAGTGGTGGAAAAGGCCCTACAAGTCACAGCCAAGGCTGGACTTGGTTCTGTGGAAGGCTGGTCGCGAGCTAACAGTCTCGGCTTGGGTTGCTGGCGGTGTAGAACGGGCGGATGTTGGTGGTGGCTGGCGACGGCGGGAGGTTGCTCGGAGTTGGTGGCTGCTCGACTGAGTTGGGTGCAGCTATTAGACAGAGCTGGGCTGAGGCGTGGAGCGGTGGACTAGGTAGCTGTGGTGGCCATGGGATGGGAAGGGTAAGGCGGTGAGGCGATGTGCTGGTCGGCGCTACTTGTGGGTGGCGGTTGCTGGCTGCGGGCTGGCGGCAAAGCGACTGTAGGCGGATGTAGCTCGGCTGGACAAGGGCTGGCGGGCGGATGGCGGCTGGAGCTAAAATGGACGGGCGATGAGGGTGAGGCGTGAAGGAGCTGCGGTGGTGGTGCTGGCGGCAAGGTGGGCTGGCTTTGTGGTGGTGGCTGTGTATGCGGCAGCAAGGGAGTGGAAGATGAATCAATGGGCAGCAGCAACAATGAAAGAGGAAAATGAAGGAATGGAGAAGAAGACGAAGCTGAGGAAAAAGGAGATGAGGCTGTTCTGCTGAGGCCTTGCACGCATGAAGGAGAGAGAAAAGAGATAGGAGAGAGAGGGAAACCATGAAGTCAAAGCATCAACCAATAAAAAGCCTATAGAAATATCTAAATACTTATTAAAATGCCCCAAAAGTCTTTAACCCTTAAGTCAAGCACTCATCCAATGAGAAATTAGCTTCAATTTCCCCAAACAAAGCCAAAAATGGGGTAGAAAAATCCCATTTCTTCAGCCATCCGAATTTCCTTAATTTCTTTTTGTCCGAAATCGATTTTTCTGCAAAATCCCGGACTCGACGAAATTTCTTCGAAAGGTGAGACGATGTCCTAAAAATGAATCGTGACACGCTTAAACGTCCAATTCCCGAAAACAAATTCAATTTCGTGGTTAAAATCGACCGAACGTGATTTTAGTACGACCTAACATATCGGGTAGCTTTTAGGAATTTTAGCGTGTTTGACCCGTGGTCGATAATTTTTTATTCACATTTGTGCATCTTCAAATCGTAGACAACGTTCAGTTGTCATAAAAATCACAATGTTTCAATTTTGTGTCCCAAGTATAATATCTATAGAAAATCGGGTTATTGCGGTTCGACGTGAATTTCGTAATCACGTGGAACCACCCGCAATTCAATTACGTACCTCCGTCGAATCGACTTATATCCGTTCACTAATCGATTATAACGGTGTCATATTAACCCTTGTCGATTATTATAGTCAAGCGATCGATTTCGGATTGAATTCTCTAGTCTGTCGCGAATCTATCCCTTAACGGCCTCAGCTAATAAATTAGTTAACTCGTGAGGGGCCAACTCCGAGTAAAATGACCATAGGCGTGTCGACAAAACAACAATTTCATATATTCGAAGTCAAATTTTAGGATGTCACACTAAATGTTGACATAACAATTTTTTACTTTTTAATTTTTATTAATTTTTTTCTTTTCTTTTTCCTTTTGTTTTCTCCCTTCTTCCTCTTTGGACTTTCAGTGGTCGGCGAGGCTCTGGCGAGGCTCGCGGCCCTCACCCGGTCTCACCCGAGGCTGCAAGTGAGGCCGGGCGAGGGCCGTGACCCTCGCCAGAGGCTCGCTAGCCACTAAAAGTCTAAGAAGGAAGAAGGGAGAAAAGAAAAGGAAAACAAAAGAAAGAAAATTAATAAAAAAATTAGAAAAAAATAAAGATTATTAAATAATTGTCACATCATTGTTCAGCCACCAGCCAGCATCCACGTTAGCGCTGGCAAGCGAAAATTGGCCGGATGGACTGAATTGATATCAATATGAAAATGTTTATGACTAAATTAGTTCAGTTGAAAAGTTTAGAACTGAATTGGTACCATTATAATAGATTTATGACTTATTTGGTACTTTTCCCGTGCTTGAACTATGCTTTCTTGATTGAAGTTGAGTAATGGATGCAATTGTGAGTTGAGTTTTTATTTTTTCTTTCATATGGAAATGATTTTCCACATAGATCTTGGTTGGTGTTATTGCTCTCTCTAAATCCTCTCGTTATGCTTATATTTGATATTGTGGCTGTTAGTTGATTAGTTACATATCTCTCTTAGGTGTGGTAGGTTCTTTCATCTTAATAGTTTTAAAAGACTGAAAGAAGAATGTGAGAGAAAAGTATAATTTTTTATTCAGTAATGTTCTATATATACATAAAATAAACCCTAAAGCTCCTAAAGACTATTTTACCCTTATACTCTAACACTTCCCCTCAAGCTGGAGCATAAATATTAATCATGCCCAGCTTGTTACAAATATAATATATCCTCCCATTACCCAGAGGTTTAGTGAAAATATTTGCAAGTTGCTCACTAGTTCGAACATGACTTGGAAGAATCAATCCACTCTATAACTTCTCTCGAATAAAATGACAATCAGCCTCAATGTGTTTTATTCTCTCATGAAACATAGGATTTGAAGCAATATGCACCGCCGCTTTATTATCACACCATAGGGTCATAGGTGTTAAAGCTTTGAAACCTAACTTAGTCAGTAATTGTTAAATCCATAGTAATTCACAAGTCACTTGTGCCATGGCTCCATATTCTGACTCGACACTAGAGCAAGCAACAACACTCTATTTCTCACTCTTCCATGATACCAAATCCCCTCCAACTAGGGTACAATAGCTTGTGGTTGACCTCGTATCATTTGGAGACCCTGCCCAATCAACATTAGAAAAGCCTTCAACTTTGCTATGACCGTGGTTTTGATAAATAATCCCTTTCCCTAGAGTCTTCTTCAAGTACCACAATACGAATAACTGTGTCCCAATGAGATATTCGGGGAGAAGATAGAAACTGGCTTACCACACTGACTGGAAAAACAATATATGGACAAGTAATTGTAAGATAATTCAGTTTACTCACTAGTCTTCTATATCTCTCAGGATTATCAAAGATCTCTCCATCCTCAGCGGCCAGTTTAGCTCCTTGTTCCATAAGTGAATCAAGAGGCTTTGATGCCAACATACTTGTCTCAATAAGCAAATCCAAGACATATTTTTGTTGTGACAAAATAATACCTTTCTTTGACTGTGCAGCTTCGATTCCTATGAAATACTTTAATTTTCTTAAGTCTTTAGTCTGAAACAGGTGCTGAAGATAGATCTTTAGCTCAACTATACCAACCAAGTCATCTTCTGTGATGATAATATCATCAACATATACAATCAAGAATAGTTTGCCTCCTCCTGAATATTTATAAAAGAAAGAGTGATCATTTTCACATCTCAACATTTCGAAAGAAAGTATGACCTCATAAAATCGTCCAAACCATGCCCGTGGAGATTACTTCAAACCATATAAAGATTTTTTTTTTTTTAATTTGCAAACCAGTCCCCCAGACTCCTCCTGAGCAACAAATGCCGGAGGTTGCTCTATATAAACTTCCTCATTAAGAGTACCATGCAAGAAAGCATTCTTAATATCAAGCTGAAATAAGGGCTAGTTATTTGTGGCAACAAGAGAAATCAAAATTCGAACAGAAGTAAGTTTGGCAACAAGAGAAAAAGTGTCCAAATAATCAACCCCATACACTTGGTAATACCCTTTGGCAACAAGTCTCGCTTTTAAACGAGCAAGAGAACCATCAGGATTGACCTTCACAGCATACACCCATCGAGAACCAATAGTAGTTTTGCCTAAAAGAAGAGGTACCAAATCCCATGTTTGATTCATTTCAAGAGCCTTTATTTTTTCTTCCATTGCTGTCCTCTAATCAGAACTTTGTAATACTTTAGCTACAGACTTAGGGATAGGATGTTGTTCAACAGTAGATAAAAATGACCGAAAAGGAGATATAGAAGAGTAAGAGATAAAATTTGCAATAGAATGTTGAGTACAGGTACGTGTACCTTTTCAATGAGCAATAGGAAGATCAAGATCAGATACAAGAGAAGAGTCTAATGGCAAATCTGGCGCATAAGATGATGTAGTAGTGACAAGAGAAAGGAGGGGGAGTAGTAGCTACTCGATGACGTTGAGTATAAACCTGGAGAGGAGGCGGTTCCTATGGAGATATTGGTGAAACTGTTGAAGTAGTAGATCGAATGGTGCTCACATATAAGTCTTCATCCAATTCAGACACAGTAATTGGAACATCATGATAAGGAGTGGATTCAAAGAACGTGACATCAACAATCATAAAGTACTTTCTCAATGATGGAGAATAACAACGATACCGCTTTTGAGTACGAGAATAACCCATAAACACACACTTGATGGCCTTTGGATCAAGTTTTGATATTTCAAGTCAATGATCACGAACAAAACAAACGCAACCAAAAATTCGAGGTGGTAAGACAAATAGTGGCTCATTTGGAAACAGAGTAGATAATGGAATGCCACCTCGCAATATAGAAGAGGGCATGCGATTAATAAGATAGCATGCGGTTAGAACAACATTAGACCAAAAGATTTGAGGGACCTTCAACTCAAATAACATGGATCTAGTAACTTCTGACAAATGTCGATTCTTTCTTTCAGCAACACCATTCCGTTGAGGTGTATTAGGACAAGATTCTTGGATCATACCATTCTGAGTCATAAAATTAGAGAATGGTGCATAAAAGTACTCCTTAGCATTATCAGAACACAAAACTTTAACATGCACACCAAATTGAGTATAAATTTCAAATATAAATGCACGAAATATAGAAAATAATTTTGAACAACTTTTCATTAAATATAACCAAGTAACTCTTGAGTAGTCATCAACAAAAGTAACAAAATATCGAAAACCCAAATTGGAAACCACATGACAAGGACCCCAAATATCTGAATGAACTAACAAAAAATGAGAAGTTGCTTGTTTAATGACTCGAGGTGAATAGCTAATACGATGCAATTTGCCAAGTTGGCATTACTCACATTCTAGACTAGAAAGAGAACAAAAACTAGAATCTAACTTCTAAAGACTATGTAAAGAAGGATGACCAAGACGACAATGAATATGATGTAGTGATGTAACACTAGGGCAAGCAATTGATGGAGCGTCTTCCAGCACATACAACCCCTGCCTCACCTCCTCTACCAATCGTCCTCTTCATAGCCAGATCCTGAAAAATACAAGAATCGGGGTAGAATATCACTAAACACTGAAATTTTTTGGTAAATTTACTAACTGACATGAAACAGCCGAAAGACATGCAATAGCATTACCTATCTGAACCAAAGTAGCAGTGGAAGAAGCAGACTGTAAAATCTGAAACTGGTTATATTGGGCAAATTCCTCCTCAGACATAACAACTACCTTGCCTTCAGAAGATTGTGGAGAAGGATTAGCACTGGATGCAGTATTCGCAAATTGTTACTGCTACCCTGGTCTTCCATGTAATTTTTAGCAAAATTTCTGAATATGACCAGATTTGCCACAATGATGACATGTCTGTGTGACCCCTGAGGTACGACAAACATATAAGATTGTCCAGTATTATTCTATTGACCTTGGCCTCAACCTCTTCCTGTACCTCGGCCTCCCCCTCAACCACCACGTCCACCATATCCTCCACGACTTCCTTCATCACTCCTAATACCACTGCCAATTTTAGATTGGGACACAAAAGTTGAATTATCTATCATATATGTGAAAGGGCTAGTACGAACACCTAAAGGGGGTGAATAGATGTTTGAAATAAACATTGGTAAATAAATGCGAAATAAAATAAAGGAGTTCAGGGAAGAGAATAAGAACACAAAATTTATAGTGTTTCGACTTAGATCAAGCCTACATCCATTCTCCCACGCTAACAGCCTTCTAGCTGGATTCCACTATGCAATCAACAAGAGATTACAACTTTGAGTGTAAACACTTAGTAGTAGATCACACTATCTCACTAAGTCACTCTTTTGGTATTTCTCTTACGATCATAAACGTTTAAGCTCACCAAAGACAAGTGTATGATCGAAGGTCACTCAGACTTTGGAATTATAAATTCTACGCTCCGTCTCTTACTTGCTCAATAGTCCTTGATCTCCTTAAATACTCCTCCACTTCCAAACTAGCCGTTGGACAGTATCTTAGAATATCGTCTTCTAATCTACCTATTGAACAGATCTGTATCGAGAAGATTTGGTAGCCGTTGAGTAACAAAAGTAGAATCACAAGTTGATTCCGATCGCTCATACAAATAGAATCTTGGTTTCCATAAGTAGAGCTTCTTCGTATAGAAAGTTATTGTCTTCAAGATCCAATTGTTAATCAATTAGATTGAGTCAATCAAATCAATCTTGATATAGAATCCAAACCAGATTACTAGCCGTTATATGTTTTGGGCTTGTGTTGCGTTATGTCAAGTTGTTTCATTCTGAACATGCTTCGTTCTGAATCTACTACGTTCTGAACTTGTGTCTCATTCTCGACCTTATTCGCGTTCTGGATGTAAAATCTGAGTGTCTTCTGTCTGAAGTAAAGTCTGAGTGTCTTCACACTGAAGTAGAGTATGAGTGTCTTCAGACTGAAATAGACTTTACAATCTGGACGTAAGTCTGAATATAATCTGCTTCTGAATAGATTTAGCCTTAAGGTTTGGATACAGTCTAAATAAGTTCAACTTCAGCATAGAGTCTGTCTTTTGGTTCTTTCAAGTATAGACTTCGACAATATCATTTACACGTTCTATCATCTACATAGTCTATTACTCAATCATTAAACACGTTAGTAGCCTTTGATTTATTTTGTTATCTTCAAAACATCATAAGGGATTTCCCTAACAATATGTACCCTGAGAAGACTCACGAGATACTCGAAGAACCCGTGCAAATGTATCGGTGAGTGATGCAATAGTCTCTCCTCCTAGAATCTGAGACCTAACAGTTTCATCTTCAAGGCCTATACCTCTTAAAAATCCCATCACAGCCAATTGTTCTCTTTGAAGTTGCATTTGCTGAACATTAGCTAAAATAGGGAGAACATCATTGAACTCCTCATACATTCTCTTAAAATCAGCAAAGTACTATGTGATAGAGCGTCCCTTCCTTTCATATCGATTAAACTCCTGCGATAACTCATAAATCTGCGACAGGTTATTTTGACCAAAATATAACACATCCAAATACTCTCACAGTTCTCTAATTGTGTTAATGTGTTACTAAAGCAACTATGTTACTCTCCATAGAATTTAATATCTAACCAAGAATACATGCATCAATAAAGTCCCAAGTTTCATCGTCTCTGGGTTTAGATTCAGTTAAGTGTCTATGCTGATTCCTATCTGTCAAAGTAAGCTTCACAATTTTCTTCCATTGATGGAAGTTAGAACTGCTTTCAAGTTTCTTATCAGTAATTCTATTAGATGAGGAAATAACCTCAGTTGTCACAGAATGATTTTTATCAGGATCATTCTCTCTTTTATCCCTGAAAGTATCACCCATTCTCCAAAAACAAGAAGAAAATTCTTGCAGTAGCTTTATTTAGATGACTCAGCCCAAACAAATCAATAACTCAACAAAATTGTTAATATATCACCAAGAAATAGCAGCCCAGAAATCAGCAATCAGCAAACCTCTCGACCAAAAGTCAGCAACCAAATACCAATAATCAACGTTGGAGATAACTAAAATTAGCGACCAAAAACTCAGTGATCGAAAAATCAGCAACCAGCATCCACGAGAGTCGCACGCCAAGGAGCTAAGTGAACAAGAATCCGTAGGACAGAAACAAGCCACCCAAAAATCGATGACCCAGCATCTCAACGACCGAAAATCAGTAACCCTAACATCAACGCTAGAGGTGACCCAACATCCCAGTGACCAAAATCAGCAAGCAGCGAGCCACGACCAGGGAGCCGTGCGAGCGCGGGGCTGAGTGAGCCGCCCGAGGGTGCTTTGCGAGCCAAACGAGCCTCGCCTAAGGCGGGTGAGCTGCGGGAATCACGCGAGGTGTGACGTCACGAGAGAGAACTCCCGTGAGGAAGAGTGGCGTGTGAAAAAAGGGACACACGATGGAGACCAGCCGCGGCTGTGACTGTTTCGACGAGTGGCCGGCGGTGGCAACGGCGACTGTTCCGGTGTCTAAGGTTAAGCCTTAGGCTCTGATACCATGTGACAAAAAAGTACAATTTTTTATTCAGTAATTATATATATATAATAAACCCTAAAGCTCCTAAAGACTATTTTACCTTATACTCTAATAAAGATTTTACCCTTATACTCTAATAAAGAATAATTGAGATGAGAAATTACCATTTGATTTGTCGGAGTTGTACAAGAAACATGAGGTCCAAATGGCTACTAGGTTGGATCTCTGGACTAAAACTCACTTGTTTAGTCCATTAAATTTGTAAGGGATCACATTGAAAAATGAGCACAAATTCAAGGACCATTCAAATAAAAAGGTATCAATTCATTGAATTATAAGTTTTTTTCTTGAAGACATCACTGTTGATCACACTTTCTAATCATACCCCTTAGTTTAGTGCGCACATGAATGCATGGCCAATGTCAAAAATGACTCTTATCCGTTTGCAAATTAGATCTGCTCTTGTAGCATCATGATAGAAAAAGCATAACCCAAATTGCGATCGCTAAATCTCGTAAGTAATCCCAACTTCGATGAGACTCTTCCGTGAGATCTTGAAGACGACATCCGGATCCACTTGAATAAGTAGTTGATCAGCACTTTCTTCGCCACGCGGGACCAGTTTGAAGCCACGTTCTTGCTCTCACCCACCATGTGTATAAAACCCTCTACTTTCCCGCACTTCGACTGGCTCCCTACTTGTCTCCTTCTTTTAGTTTCACTCGGAAAGCTGACGACATCTAGCTTTTCATTGAGCGTCTCATCCACCAAATCAACCTTTATGGCCCCTTCCTCCCTAATGGCTACCTCTTCATTTTGACCCCTCTCCGGCAAAGGCAATACATTGAACTTTAGCTCTTCTTCATGCATGAGGAAGGCGCTCATCTCCGGATATAAATTTGGCCTTCGAGCTCTTCTAAGGTGTGTCTGACCTTCCCTCGCCAGAAACGCCAGAGTGCTATGGACCGTTTAATTATGGAAAAGAAATCCAAAATCGATGCCTGACTAGCAATAATTACTATAACCACTGGGGTTTACCCCAGTGGCCACCCTTCCAACTTGGAAGAGAGAGGTGGGGCGTTCGAATCCCTACCTTCTCAGGGGGTTGGGGTGGGGACACATTAGTTTTAGGAGTGAGTTTCGACTTCCACGCCCTGCAAGAAGGCAGGGCAAAAGTCTGAGAGCGAGCATTAGAATAGGAGTAGAATATGATCGATAAAAAAAAAAAAAAAAGCAATAATTACTACCGTTGCGATCACAACGAACGTAGGCCATACTCGGTACCGCGAAATTTAATCAAATTTGAGCGTAGTGCACATAAAGCATGATGGTTCATTACCACATTAAGGGATAATGGTATAAATTGGGAGTAAGCATATCGAATCGCGTAGACCGGACTAGACAAGCTAGTTGTCCGGTTCCTAGTTCAGGTGATTTTCGGTCCGGTTCCCGACTCCGGGGAACGGGACTGGACGGACCAGTCCTATCTGACTCCCGATCCTGGTCCGCGGTCCCAAAGAATGAGAACCGATCCTCCCGGTTCGATTCTCGATTCCTAAGTGAAACAGAACCAAACCTGGAACCGATTTTCCCTAGTATATATGATCTATGAGTTTTGACTCAATATGTAATATGATTCATAAATTTTTAATTTGTTCAATATGATCCCTGAACTTTAGCCCATTATGTAATGTGATCTCTAAAATTTTTATTTATTCAATGTCGTCCATAAACTTTTGGTATATGTTCAACTTAGTTATTCAAATAAATAAAAATGTTCAATGTTCTCCTTCCATTTATTCAAGCTCAGAGATAACATTAAACATTTTCATATAGTTTGGGGATTAGATTATATATTTATTGAAAGTTTAGGGACTTTATTGAATAAATTAAAAATTTAAGGACTATATTGCATAATAGATCAAAGTTAAAAGATCATTATTGTCATTTTTCCGCATATTAAGTAAGCATGAAGCACCTAAAAAGGCAATAATAACAAGATTTGCTACGAAATGAACTTTAAAAGATGCTTGTGCAAAGTTGAAGGATCATTTGTATCATTTTCCTTTACATGGTATCAAAGATTTTTTCTTTTCTTTTCTGTTTTTTCTTTTTCCATTGTAAACAAATGTACTCAAACGTAATTAGTTTGTTCTGAAGAACATCATTAAAGCACTTGTAATATTCCCCCAAAAATACCACCTCCGTCTCTAACTTTTTGATTGAGTTGCAATGGAACATGAAACTACCTGCTTCGTGCACGCAGTTTCCCAAAGATTCATTTCATATAGAAAATTCAATAATAAAAGAAAATTCTATAAAATTTACATGTCGAGATTTGGGTTGTTTAGGGCATGTTTGGTAATCATCATAACAGTGCCAGATTCTGATTTTTTGTTCTCGGGAGTAATTTTGGAACAAAATCGCGTTTGGTAAAATTTTTGTTCTCGGGAATAGATTTGGAGGAGAATCAAGAATAAAAAAAAAGTTGGTTTTTGTTCCGGAACAAAATTGAGAATCAAAACTCTTCTTCTTTTCTTTTCTTCTTCATCATCGACCGCCGCTCGCCGTTGCCCGTCGCCGTCCGCCGCCGCTGCTCGCCGGCGACCAGCCACTGGCGAGGTCCGATGAGCTTGCTAGAGGCTCGCCCGGCCACCGGCAAGGTCCAACGAGCTCGGCCGATGGCCAAGCGGGCCTCGGCTGGGCCGGGCGAGGCTCGCCTAGCCCCGGCAAGGCTCGCCCGGCCTCGGTGGGTCGCCTAGCCCCGCCGGTGGCCAGGCCGGCCTCGCCCAGCCCCAACGAGGCTCGGCTGACGAGGGCCGGCGACGCTCCGGTGAGGTTACCGGCTCTCGTCTGGCCGGTCGTAGATCCGACGACTGGCCTAAAGAAGAAGAAGAATAGGAGAAAAAAAAAAAAAAGAAAAGGAAAAAAGGAAAAAATATATATATTATTTTAAAATTAAAAGAAATTGATTTGGAACATAATCAATTAGCATGGTACCAAACGCAATTCTATTCCAGAATCAGAAATTTTGTACAATTACCAAACACGTTCTTTTACTCAGAATCAGTTCCCGGGAACAGAATAAAAAAAATCATTTCTAATTAGAATTTGTTCCCGAGAACAGAATTGTTACCAAATGTGCCCTTACTTATTAAGGACTCATATACATTTTATCTCGTGTAGATATATTCAAATTTTCTGTCGACAAATTCCCAGCACGCTAGGAACTTAAATTCTGGTCATGACACCGTTATTGACTCTTCTTGAACTACAAGATTCAAGATGCGAGCGTGACCAAGAATTTTCCCTCGCGCAGCAAAGTGATTGGAATTTTATCTTGCATTCGCCATTTTAAATCGCCATTATCTCAGGTGATAGAAAGCATTTTTGAGTGATTAGATACTTGATTAAGGCAACCATAGACTTCTCTAAGTTGTCCATGCTCCACTATGTTGAATTTCTAGTTATGGCTAGACAATGTTACGGTAGAGCCTAAATGTTGTCATTATTAGCAATTTGATAACTAAAGACAATTGACAAAAGGACAAACTCGATTCTACAGAGGATCCTACTTGGAATCCAAACAGAGATCGAGAAATCATGATAATCATTACTATTCTAATTATTTCGCGTAAAATGAATAGAAAAATAATCACTTATGTTGTCCTGAAATAATCGATCAACAATAGATAATTTCATCATCACAATAATTTATGTTCTAAATATTTTCGTGAATGGTAAAAATATATTTGTTCATTTATCTTTGCAAGTGATATAGACGGTTATTTATTTCAAGGAAAAAAGTCATTAAAAACTCTGAACTTTGTTCAGAGTGACAAATTTATCCTAATTTTTTTTTTTGTGATAAAAAAAATCCAAATTTTGACAATTGTGACATATTTATCCCAATTTTTTTTGTGATACGAAAAATCATAAATTTATACCTGTGTTACACATTTATCCCAAATTATAAAGCATTTTCGTCTTTTACTTTTAAATTTTTTTACTTTTTTCGTTTTTGAAAAGAAAAAGGAAAAAGAGAAAAAGGAAAAAATAAGATGAAAATGCCCTTGGCTATAAAGTTGGTGATAAATGTGTCATGATTGGCAAAACTATGAAGCATCGACACTCTCTTTAAATTATTTTTCTCCTCTTCCAACATATCTAACATGCGAGTCCAAAATATGGATTACTTGTTTTTTTCCCCAGGTATTATGAATTATTGAAATAGAGTTGAATTTGTCAAATTGAAACAATATGTAATATTAAGAAATGGCAGATTAATGTTTTTAGTGTATATTCATTCTAGGCTTATTTATTTATTTATTTATGAATTTGATCAAATAAATTTTATTTCAAAAATGATAATTTATTATGTATATATAAAAATATATATTTTATATACAACATATCCCAACACGTCGGAATTCTTTTTTTTTTAAACGACGTATCGTGTCGTGTCGTCATGTGTATGTGTCGCGTGTCACGTGTTAGTGTCAGTCTACTTAGTGGCAAAGTTTAGAAAATTTTGTATCATAAAAAAAAAGATTGAGATAAATTTGTCATTTGGTAAAGTTTGATGGTTTTTATGGTTTTTTTCCTATTTTTCTATAGAAAGTATTTTTTTTTTTAAATGATTGGTTTTCCGTTAAATAAAATGAACTAACCCACCAACTTCTTTCTTTCCACACTCTGCTGCTTTCCCCACTCTGCTGGGAGCTGGCTGGATCTTCTTCCATCTGCCTTTGCCTTCTTCGCCAAGGTATCCGTCTCTGCTCTTCCATATCTCTCGTTTCCCTGATCAGGTCTCTCTCTCTCTGGTTTTTCTAGTTCTGCTTTGCAATCTTGTTTCGAGGCTCACGATCGCCGGCGGTGGCCGGCGCCGTTTCGCCGTTGGATTCCGTCGGTTGAGTTCGAGTTAATTGGCCTCAGATCGTTTATGCTCTTCTAGGAGGGATTGCAACTTGGTTGTTGGCTTTTTTTGCCTTTCGAGGTCGAAGGCGTGAGGTTTTACTCTGTTTTTTTTTTTTTTTTTTTACCTCGAAGCTCGCAGAAACAGTGTGTCTGGGAGCTTGTTGATGTGTTTTTGTCAACAGTTGACTGAAGTTAAGGTTGAGTTGTAGAATTTGAGTTGGAACTATCTGAGGTTAGAATTCCAGGTGCCGGGTAGATACTGCGTGTTAGATTTGGAAGCTGAGACTTCTCAAGATGTTAGTGGGAATATCGAGTTTGGGTAAGACGGATCATTTAATCGTCCAAGATGTAAATCAGAGTCCTGATAGGATATTTCTTGTAATTATTTTAATACTTCTCCAGCGGGTTAGTGATTGTCCAGCTGGAAGCAGTCAATAGAATGTTTTTTGGCCTTGCGGAAGAGTAGTTTTCCTTGGTTTTTTTTTGCATTGTTGGATTCTGGTCAGACTCACAATTTTCCATCATCGATGACTTAATTGGCTTATGTGTGCAGATTTGGTGTTGAGAACGAGAGTGTGGAGATATGGTGGTGAATGAGAGGGAAACAATTTATTTAGAACAAGGATGGGAGTTTATGCAAAAGGGTATACTGAAGCTCAAGAATATCCTTGAAGGACTACCTGAGACTCAGTTCAGCTCGGAAGAATACATGATGCTCTACACGTCAGCCTCACTTCTGCAT
Source organism: Eucalyptus curtisii (assembly GCA_017140595.1). Taxonomy (NCBI): domain Eukaryota; kingdom Viridiplantae; phylum Streptophyta; class Magnoliopsida; order Myrtales; family Myrtaceae; genus Eucalyptus; species Eucalyptus curtisii. Next base: position 12,258,877 of record CM029495.1, on the reverse strand, counting down.
TTGTGACTTCAGGAGTTGTGATACTTAGAATTGTTATCCTAATGTCTTGATTGGTTTGCTAATAGTCGATTTCTTTTCTTTTCAATCCTCCTGGCAGTACTATTTACAATATGTGTGCTCAAAAGCCTCCGCATGATTACTCCCAGCAACTGTATGACAAATATAGAGAATCTTTTGAAGAGTATACCATGTCAGCGGTGAGGAAGATTTACTGTCCTGGACTCCCTTTTCCTGTTATATCGGTTGATTGTTTTCCCTCGAGTTTACTTCATTAGCTTTGCATGTCTTGAAAACTCAAAGTTATGGAATTAAAGAAGTTATATCTGGTGTTGTTGTTGGAGTTACATTCTTGTATATGCCATTGACTTTCTCAATTGCTGGTGTAATAGTTGGGTGCTTTCTTTTTCCTTTTACTTGCATTGCCCAAGTATCAGTTTTGTATAGTAAGTATGCGTCTTCATTTCAAAATTCATGACATTGTTCTTCAATTCTTTGGAAATTTTCAAGGCTGATTTTCCTCATTATAGCCTATTACTTTCTCTTTATTCATTAAAGATTATATTTTATGATTGTTTATGTGAATTTTTACAAAAGATAGTAATTTCAAGATAGAAGAACTGTGGCATGTGGTGAAAGCTTGAGTCACTTTGGAAAATAGATAGTATCAACCAATCGAGATTACATAAGGTGAATTAACAATGAGTTGGCTGTCAGAAGAAGTCCGGTGACAAGGTTTCTCAAAGAATAAATAGGTCCAAAAGAACAGCAGAAAAACCAAGAATAATTAATAGGTGAAAATTTTTTCCACGAAGGAGTCAAGTAAATCTCTAGAGAGTCAATTTCTTTATCAGTGCAAACAGTCATTAATTGCTGCGACTTAGATGTAGTCTGGGGGGAGATAACTCATCATTCAGCTCTACTTCCAAGTTAATGTACTGCGCCAAACTTATGGCCGGTTAAGTTGATAGTCAGACAAAGTGAAATGAAGAGAAAAGAAAAATCGTTGAAGTTTGCTGTTTTGTGGAGCTTTCTCCAATAGTTAGATGTTAATATGCTTTGTTTACAACTCTGCATGGTTATTCTTGTTTTCGTAGTCAGTCAAATCCTCCAGAGTTTTTTGTTGCTTCTGATTTGTATCCCACATGATTCTAGGGTTGGCCATTTACCATTTTGTACTTTGGCATGTTAGGAGAATTCTTTCCCCGTCCTCCTTCTTCTCGCTTTTTCCTTCTCCTCTTCTCTAAACATGAGATCAACTTGCATAAATTGCATAAACAAGAACGTTGTTGATTTATTTTTTGGTTTTCTTTTGGGGGGGGGGGGGGGGGGGGGCTTTTCTTTGCGTGGGGAGGGATGGTCTGATTATTAATTATCTTACAATTATGATTCTGGGAATGCAGAGTTGCTTTTTTCCACTATTTAGCTTATTGGTTATGTCTAGTTCTTTCATTTATGTGGCTGCTGTCAATTTATTTTTTATTATCCTCAGCCATTAAAACACCTGCTTCTGCTTACAATTTAGGTATTGCCATCTTTAAGAGAGAAGCATGATGAGTTTATGTTGAGAGAGCTTGTCAAAAGGTGGGGGAATCATAAGGTTATGGTCAGATGGCTTTCTCGTTTCTTCTATTATCTAGATCGCTACTTCATTGCAAGGAGATCACTGCCACCGCTTAATGAAGTTGGCCTGACCTGCTTCCGTGAACTGGTATGAATTCCATGCAACCTTTTGATTTGCTGTTCTCTTTATTTATTTATTTGCAGGATTTAGCTTAGATTGCATCCTAGGATAGTTGTGGCCTTCAGACAGTTCATAATTGATTTTTTGGTTGACTCTGATATAGTCATTTTCAGTTTCCTCCATAGATGCCACACTAAAATTTGACTATTGTACATTGTTCGCTGTTTTAAAGGTATATCAAGAGTTAAAGGTCAAAGTAAGTGATGCCGTGATCTCATTGGTATGTTTGTGTCCAATTTACTACTGTCCCATCCTGTCTTCCACGTTCATGTTGAATTAACTAATGGAAATTGTTTACATTAGATTGATAAAGAACGTGAAGGCGAGCAAATTGATCAAGCTTTATTGAAGAATATACTGGATATATTTGTGGAGATTGGCATGGGACAAATGGATTATTATGAAAATGATTTTGAAGCAGCTTTGCTGAAAGATAGTGCTGCTTATTATTCCCGTAAAGCTTCAAGTTGGATTTCAGAGGACTTCTGTCCTGATTATTTGTTGAAGGTGAATAAGAATTTATTTTCTTGATGATGATGATGATGATGATATTTCATAAGGTTTGATGTTTGATATTGGGATGCCCAGGCGGAGGAGTGCTTAAAACAAGTGAAAGATAGGATTTCTCATTACTTGCATTCTAGCAGTGAACCCAAGCTACTAGAGGTTTGTCCTTTACTTGTGTTAATTCTGGCTTTTATGGTTAGTCTGGTGGAACAACTTGTGCAATTGACTATGAGTATAGTTCATATCTGTGATTCTTGCTTAGATTTTGAATATTCCGAGATCTGGATGGAATTTGTTCCATTCACTTTTTATTTTTTCTATTGTAATCTTTTTGCTCTTTCTTCAGAAAGTTCAACATGAATTGTGGTCTGTATATGCAAGCCAACTATTTGAAAAAGAGCATTCAGGATATCGTGCATTGCTCACAGGTGATAAGGTATTTTGGCTCCGCTCTTGTCTTTTTATGAACATCCAGTCCTAAATATTTTTTAGAGTGTTTACCTACCAAGTTTTCTGATGCTGTTTAGGTTGAAAATTTGTCGAGGATGGTCAGGGTTTTCTCGAAAGTACCAATATTCTTGGATCCGCTCGCTAACATATTCAAGCAGGTCCGTTTTCTGTCATCCATATTGCATCTACATTAATTTACACTTGTCTCTGTCATCCTTTACCTTGTTTTTCATACCTTATATGTCAGCATGTCACTGATGAGGGCACTGCCTTGGTCAAACAAGCAGAAGATGAAGCTGACAGCAGGAAGGTTGGTTCTCAAATTATCAGTCCATGGCTTTGACTAGTTCTTATGAATTTACAGAATTTTCTCTAGTTCATTCAAATGAGCAAAGTCTCCTTCCATTCTTCTGTATAGTTTGATCATCGTCAGATACTGAATTTGCTTGCTCTACTCATCAGTTTCTGCTCTCGTCTCAAAATGATTCTGCGTCCTTCAGTGGTGTCTTGATGAACCAGAATTAATTGTGTAAACAGTGGGAGACTCAATTGGGTTAACTCGGCAAAAGAAAACAAGCTAAGATTTCAGACTGTTTCGGAGTAAAATCTGATGTCATTCATTGATGTAGCCTTGTAGATCAAACAAGCTATGCATATAGTGATTAAAACCATAAGATCACCATCAACCCTTAGTGAAAATGGAATATTTTGATTTTCCATGGCTATCTAGGATACCCTTTCTCGTCGGACTATTGTCCTTCTTACAGAATAGAGACCTAGGATTCTAGTAAGTTTCGTTTTTTTTTTTTTACTTAAAGCGGGGTGCTAGCTACTTGGAGCAGGATTAGCCTCAGGCAGTTAGTTAATCCCCTATGCTAATTGCGATATAGTTTAGTTGAATTTGTTGCTGAGTTTGATCACTGTTTTGGGAATAAGTTCTCCTTCATTCAAAAAGATGGAAATTGATCTTCAAATAAAAAGATTGACCTACCGAAAGAAATGCAGCTTGCCATGAGAGGCTAGTCAAGCATAGTCCCGAAAGGAAATCTAGAAGGATAAGTTTTGCGGGGAAAGCACACACGCGTGCGCATGCATGTTTGCGTGTGTGTTTGTGGGTGAGTGACAACTTCATTTTGGAGGAGAATAACCCAAAGATTAGGAGCCAATATAGTATGTTGTTCAGAAAGATGTAAATCACACTAGTGACCACTAGATATGCCATACATTCCAAGATCTGACCATTAGATATGCCATACATATTCCAAGTATACATGTTAGCATAGATAGCCGACGCATATACGCTGTTATGTTATTGTTTTAGCAGTGGGGCCTATGTGAACCACGATCTGAAGTAGTTCTTCAATCATTCAACTATGATTGCAATTGCCATACTGTCTACCAGGAGAACTGGCTTATTGCCTACTCATGCCTGTACTGCTATTATGTATAGTAATGAACCACTGTCGATGAAACATTCGACAGGATTTTCGAAAGGTCTACATGTACAGTTGTAGTCTTCTCTTGAACAGATATCGTAAGGAGTTTATTGAAGCTCTAGCTATCCATTAGTTTAAATTATATGGTGCAATTTTTTATTTAGTATGATGCTTTGGAAATTGTCCTGCGATGCTTTCTTGCTTTAGGTTTTCATAAACGAATTTACTCTTCGACAAGTTACCTTTTGTGTGTTATTTTATTTTCCACCAATCTGAATCCAACTCAACTTTTGGGACTCGTCATCCTTATCACTCTGTAGTTAGTGTGGTTTGCACATCTGTCAAAAATATGCGTCCCTTTGTTTTGACCTGTAACATTTTATGAAGCAAGCAATTAGTCCCTTCATTCCTTTTCACAGGCCAATAAGAAGGATGTAGGCTTGCAGCAACTGGTAATGCAATCGATCTTCTAATTCTCCTCCATAAGTAGATAAAATTTTGTTGGTCTGTTTAGGATCATTGATTCAGCTCATTGTTGGCAGGTTTTCGTGAGGAAATTGATTGAGCTGCATGATAAGTATGTGGCATATGTGAATGGACGTTTCCAGAACCACATCCTTCTCCATAAGGTTCACATCTTGTGAAGTGATTTCAAAAAGCTACATGAGATATATACTCATTTGGATGTTCCTCTTGACAGGCATTTAAGGAGGCCTTTGAGGCCCTTTGCAACAAGGGTGTCGGTGGAAGCTCAATTGCAGAGCTATTGGCTACTTTTTGTGATGATATACTTAAGAAGGGAAGTAGTGAAAAATTGGGTGATGAAGCCACTGAAGAAATGCTTGAGAAGGTCTGTTGTTTGGACATTAATTTTTGTAATGTAGTCTAGCATCAATTTTTAAGTATTACAGGTGGTTATTGTACCTTTTGCAGGTAGTAAAGCTGCTCTCATATGTCAGTGACAAGGATCTTTTTTCTGAGTTCTATAGGTAATATTTTTGGTATTGAAGGTTTATTCACGGGTGCATAGCCTACTGATAATATTGTTGAATATAAATTCAACAAAATCTTTTATGTCACAGTATCCACTGTAATACTGTATAAAAGATAGTTCATGTTATATTGAAATTAGGCTTACTAGTTTTCTACCTAATTATTTAGATACATCAGAACTAGTTCTATCAGTTTCTTGAATATTTCAATATCATAGGATACTAGACCCTTGAGTAATGGGTGCAGGTTTACTGAGGGAACTGTGCTAGTCTTTATGCTGATGATCTTCAAGATGAAGAACCTATATTCTCAAGATTGATTAACATTTCTCTTCTGTATTCTATAGTAAAAGAAAAATGAGCTCATTTCCATAATCAATTTACAGTGACTCTGAGAATATATATCAAGCATGTTAATCATGTCTGCAAAAAAAATTTCCATGCATTAGAATATGAAACTTAGCCATATCAATTTTTGGAAACAAATGCCTCATCCACTACTTTTTATGTGTATCCATTTAATATTCCATTGTGGTTGTCATCCATTATAATCGAGGCTTGATGATGCCATCAAATTGCTTACTAATAATCATCAAAACTGGCAGGAGGAAGCTTGCCAGACGACTTCTCTTTGATAAGAGCGCCAATGATGACCATGAGAGAAGTATGCTGACGAAATTAAAGCAGCAATGCGGTGGTCAGTTGACATCGAAGATGGAAGGGATGGTTGGTGTTGCTAGATTTCTTTCTTAAGAACTAGTTTCACCTGCGGCAATACGTTCCTAATTCACTTCTCTGTGTTCCAGGTTACAGATTTGACGTTAGCCAAGGAAAACCAGACTAGTTTTGAAGAGTATCTCAGTAATAATCCAAATGCAAATCCTGGCATTGAGTTGACAGTTACGGTTCTGACTACTGGTTTTTGGCCAAGTTACAGGTCCTTTGATTTGAACCTTCCAGCAGAAATGGTACTTGCAGAATTTTGCCAAGATATAAAATTTGAAGTTTTGTTTGATGTTCATAGGCAATTTCCAATGGCTGAAATAGATTTCTTCACTATGATTTAAAAGTTATTGTTAACTTCTGGTTGTTCCAGGTAAAGTGTGTCAAAGTTTTCAGGGAATTCTACCAAACCAAAACAAAGCATCGAAATTTAACATGGATTTATTCATTAGGGACTTGTAACATTATTGGTAATTTTGAGCCAAGATCCACAGAGTTGATAGTGACAACATCTCAGGTAATATTTTGAACTTTTTGTTTTTATCAATTTTGACTCTGGTAGACTTTGGGATTAGTTATTTCTTGCTATGTATATTTTCACTTGACAACTTTTTATCCCCTCTGTTGCTTTGTAGGCCTCAGCTCTGTTGTTATTCAACTCTTCTGATAGACTGAGTTACTCAGAGATAATGACCCAGTTGAATTTGACTGATGATGATGTTGTGAGGCTTCTCCACTCCTTATCAAGTGCCAAGTACCAGATCCTTAACAAAGAACCAAATACAAAGAGCATTGCTCCTACTGATCACTTTGAGATCAACTCCAAGTTCACTGGAAAAATGCAGAGGATCAAGGTATGACTGACTGTTTTTAGATTGTCCTGCATTGTCTGACCTTGTCTTTCTACATCAACCTTTAATTTCAATCCTGTTTTAGTTTATTCTCCCCTAATTTATCAGTGCAATCTTGTTTTAATATTTCCGACATGCAGATTCCTCTTCCTCCTATGGATGAGAAGAAGAAAGTGATAGGAGATGTTGATAAGGATCGGAGATACGCAATCGATGCTTCAATTGTGCGTATCATGAAGAGTCGAAATGTTTTGGATCATCAGCAGCTGGTCATGGAGTGTGTCGAGCAGTTGGGTCGCATGTTTAAGGTCTTTACTAGACACCGTGTCGACCCATCGCCTTCTTCCTGGTTCTGTCAGTTTTTATTGACTGATTTTGTTTTACTGCAGCCTGATCTCAAGGCAATCAAGAAAAGGATTGAGGACTTGATCAGTCGAGACTATTTGGAGAGAGGCAAAGACAACCCCAATTTGCTCAGATATCTGGCTTGACATTTTCTGGATGATCGTCCAGATTGAGTGACTTCTCTTACAATGGCGTGAGAACAAGTTCGAGATCCCATTGAAGGCGGTGCCGAAAACAGTGTAATCGCGTCTCTCCTCTGTGCTGGGAAGTTAAGACCTCAGAATGCTTCTACATTTCGTCTACACAACCAAGCGGGAGAAGCTAGAGTTTGTGTTTTTGCCATGTTGGTGAAAATTTTGAAAAATTTGAAGGGATGAGTGTATGATAAGTGCTAAAAATTTTCGAGAAAGTACACCATTGAGTCATAAAATTTTGAAAAGTGCAATCAAGCCAAACTTATTAAAGTGGTGTGTTCAATCAAGTCCCTCTGTCAATTACATGCAATTTGATAGGAAATTGTTCAACGAGTCTAAATTCATGGAGTGTGTCGAGAAGTTGGCTCGTATGTTTAAGAAGGTCTTTACGGGACACTGTGCGGACTCATCGCCTTTATCCTGGTTCTGTCAGCTTTTTGTTGAACGATTTTGTTTTACTGCAGGCTGATCTCGAGGCAATCGAGAAAAGGATTGAGGAATTGATCACTCTAGACTATATGGTGAGGGATAAAGACAACCCCAATTTGCTCAGATATGTGCCATGACATTTTCTGGATGCTCGTCCAGATGGAGTGACTGCTCCTGCAATGGCATAGGAACAAGTTCCGAGATCCCTTTGGTGGTGGTGCTGAAAACAATGTAATCACGTCTAGGGTGTGCGACCAAAACAATTCTACCTAAGAACCGGACCACACTACCCGAAAAATAGGTCTAGGACTGGTTTCCATTGTAACGGGAACAGGAATGGGTTCCAAAATTTTGAAACTTATTAAGTGAATACCCACTCAGTTCAATTTTCTATAACTGAATGGGGAATAGAGTTTTATAATTTGTGTTTTATGTTACGTATTTGATTTTTTTATGATTTATAATTGTAGGTAACTTCGTATTCATCATATTAATGGTTGTTTTTGGCAAATTAGGATTTTTGATGTTCATATTTTACTCGTTACTCATAGTCTTATATGATTTTGTTGTAAAAAATGAATAAAAAAAGAAAGAAAAAAAATAAGACAAGTTCTCGAGTATACTCTAGAATCGGACTAAAAAAATAGTGTAGGTTCTTAAATCGGTTCTAGACAAATAGGATAGATTCGATGGTCTGAAAATTAGGAACCAGTTATAAGGGGGTAGGTTCAAGGTTCCAACTCTAAAATCGACTAATCCTAAAACCACTACTAGGAATGTAGGACCTTAGAATGCTTGTACATTCTACATGAGCATAAATATTGCCATGTTGGTAAAAAATTCAAAGGTAAGTGTACAACAGAATTGCTACGACTTCTTAAGAAATTGAAATTGAATCATAAAACTTTCGAAAGTACAGTCAAGTAAAAATTATTAAATTCGGTTACGTTTGGTAGTTAAGATAAAATTCATTATAGGATAAATTTTCTTATATCCTATGTTTAATGCTTACTCAAAACAGGATAAAGTCAGATATAAGGGGATATAGATCAGATCAAATTATTCCATGGGAGAGGTGAAATAAAGGTAGATATGATTTCTAATATCCATATTAAGAAAGTTATTTTTTCTCGAATAACAAACTTCTTAAATTAACTAAATTAAAATTATTTGACAAAAAAACTAAAATTGTATTTTAATAAATAAATAATATTTGAATTCTAATATAAGAAATTCAAAACAAAAAAATAACAATTTAGTTATTTTAATTTAATCTTATTTTTACTTATATATTCGAATTTAATTCTATTTTAGAATATAACTTCAATATATATTTATATCTATTACATATTTTAGGTATTTTAGTATTTTAGATATATTAGTATAGTTTACTATTTAATAAAATTTTATTAGAGAATGATAGAATGGGAAGAAAGAAATAACAAAGAGCTTAATTAAAAAAAGAGATGGAAATAAAACAAAAAAAGCAAATAAAAATAAAGTATGCAAAAATCTCACAAGATATTTTTTCTATCTTTGTTTGTAAAAATTTTTATCCATTTATACTAATATATCGTTTGTACCAAATAATGTACATAATATGATATGAATATATCCGATTCGCAATGCAATCACCAAACAATGAAAATGATATAATAAAATCTATAGATTTCATATTCTATTTTATTCAATCTTATCCTATTTAGAAATCTAAAACCAAACGTAGCCGTTTGTCAATTTAAAATGAAATTGTCTTAGGAGTCTTAAACTTATCGTATGGATGCTAATTTAATCATAATTATTCTAATTTTGCCAATTTAGTTCTAAACATCTGTGAGTGTTGATACGTGAATTTTTGTCGAAGTTTTAAATATCCATTTATTTTGCAAAAATATAAAAATTTATAAAAAGATACCAAAAAAAGAAGAAGAAAAATGAAATCAAAATGAACAAAAAATCGAGTGGGCCGGCATGCCCGACCCACTTGATTAACTTTCGGCCCTCCCCCTAAAAACCCCCCCTCTTTTGGCCCAATTTCCATTATTTTCCTTTTTATAAGCCCACAATTTGAGCCCAAGAAAGAGAAGAAAGAAGCCCAGCTCCTCTCTTCCATTCTTGCGCACAGCATGCCTGTGAGCGTGGAAAAGGAATGAGTGACGCGCGGGTGACCGTCGGCGAGCGTGGGTGCCCGTGAGCGACGGACAAGTGACGGGCGTGTGATGTGACCAAGGCCATTGGAGACAGAGAGGGAGAGCGTCGGTTGAGAGGGAGGATCGACCATTTTTCTTCTTTTGCTCGGTGAAGTGAAGGGATTTCCGGTTTCGGTTCGGAGGTGAGCAAGGTTCTGCATAAAGTGAAAGGGACAGAGCTTGAAGAAGGAAGGTGGCCAAACTTCTCTGGCATTGGCCATCCTCGTCCCGCCGGAGGGTATTTAACGCGACCGCCAACCACCGTCTCTGTCCACGGTCGAGCAGAGGTCTTCCCTCTCGTCTCGTCGTCTGTCGAAGCTTTGCCAGCGGCCGTACGACTCTAGAACTCTACCCCAAACCAGGTAGGAATTCGCTCTCAAACACCACATTTTCAGCCCTGTCTCATTGAGCCTGAGATCTGATTTTTTATTTTGAGATCATAGGCGTTTGATATAAGTAATAAGACTGAGCTATAATCTATGATGTGGGTTCATGTTTTCATGTGTCGAGATTTGAGACTCAGTTCATCATGAATATCAATCTGGAGCTTGTTTTATAAAATGCACACCATTTTGTTAGAATGCTTAATAGAAGACCGGAAAAATTCTCTTGTTTAAACTCGAAACCGATCTCATTTGTTTCTGTATTCGTCGAACCCTATTGGATTTCTTCATATTTTGCTATGTTTTTACGTGACTTCGCGATGTGTTTTCTGCCGCCCATGTTTGCCTTGCATACGCCCCTTCATCAGAGCCCCTCACCGGCGAGCCCCCGTCCATGGTTCAAGGCTATTTGAGTCAAATTCTCTCTATTTTAACGTGGTTGTGCTTGTTTGTTTGCTGAGTTGCTAGTATTAGAAATTTGAGTTCCGGGTTGTCCATTTTTGGTGTTCGGTGATCGCCGGAGTGGCAAACAGGAGGTGATAGGCGCTGGTCGGTGGTGTTGGCTCGGTGATGGAGTAATATGGCGGTCGGCGGCCAGAGACGTGTTGGCGTCGAGAGTTTTAGTTTCTGGAAAATAGGAGTTGCAGGGGTAAGGAAGTGGTTTCGGTGAGGGAGATGGCGAGAGGCAGGAGATGAAGATAATAAAAATATTATCTTGACCCGGTCCGGTTTTAGTCCAACCCGGATCGATAGGGTCCGCGTCGGGTCTCTTGACCCGGTCTGAATTTCTTTTTTATATAAATATTAAAAATAATAAAATAATAATAATAATTTAACTCGAAAAAAAATAATATAAATTTAAAATTCAGAAAATAATAAAAATTTAGAAAATCAATTAAAAATTAGGATTTTAGAAAATCATTAAAAATTTTGGAAAATTCAGAAAATCATTAAAAAAATAGAAAATCCAGAAAATAATTAAAAATTATTAGAAAAATCATAAAAAAATTCAGGAAATTATAAAAATTCAAAAAAATTCAAGAAAAATTACAAACCCTTAAAATATTAAAACCCAATATTGGGCAATCCTTTAGGGGTTTACAATTGTTTTGTTTTGTTTTGTTTTGTTTTGCGTTGTCCTTTTATCTTTAGAGACGATAATTATGATGTTTGTGTGCTTTCCTTTATGATTATCTTATTGCAATTTTCAATATCTTTGGTGTTACTTTCTTACTTTAAAAGGGTTAGGACATTATAGTGTTAGCTAGCATGTGATCCGGCTAGGTACAAAAAGGGCGTTAACCTTAAGGCTACCATAATTAAGTCCTTGAAGTTAGAATCTCTAATTACGTAAATAGTAAGATATTCTCACATATCTCACTGGATTTCTAACCGACCCAAAAAGGCTAGTGGCGACTCCTTTATTAAAATTTGCATAGGCTTAAATCGATTAAAATTTTGAACGCCCGATATCGCGCGAGGTTTGAGCTTGGAAGAGTCTACAACTAAATCATGTACCGTAGGTCTATCCTTTAGACAATACCCCTAAACCTAATTTTCCCATATGTAGTCGTGAAGGGGTTAGATTGCACAACAAGAAATTCAAATGTTGTCCTGTAGCAGTAGGCTAGGGAAATCATTGTTCACGGTCACTGTTCATACCGTCCGAATAATTCCCTACCTAGATTTTCAGAAGTCTTTGTTTGTTCCCGGACCCATGAGCTTGGTCCTTATGTGTTTGTGACCTCTAATTGCCTACAAAAGGCAAGGATGATATAATGTGTTGGGTAGAGTCCCTTGAAGTAAAGTAAGTGTTTTGTGAAAACTCTCCATGCCACATCAATAAGTTTCGGTGAAAATTGATTGAAAAGACTACGTTGGAATTCGTTTAAAGGTTTAGGTTCTAAATTGACAAAATTGAAAAGTTTGAAAATGAATTAATACTTGTATAATAGGTTGAGGACTAAATGACATCGATGCAGCAATTTTTATTTTTTATTTTTTTGAAGAGAGAAGCGCTAATGTGACATGTTCTTCCTCGATCCAAAGTTTTTTTTTTTTTTTCCCTTTTGTTGAGCTCTTTCATGCCCTTGAGTTTCAAGCTCGACGAGCCATGGTAGCATCTTCTTGAGCTCAAAGCAACTAGCAGCCGCGAGCTCCGAGCTCAAATGGCAACCATGGTTGGTGGCCTCATGAGTAAACTTGTTAAGTGGGTGGGACGGTCATAAATGGTCTGACTCAAATCAACCCATTTATAACCTATTTATTATAGTGCAAAATTCTCGACCCATACCAGATACGACCCATTCCCAATACATACCCGATCATTTAACTAAACCTAAGAAAACTTATTTTTTTATGATTTTTTCTTTAAAAAAAAAGGTATTGCTAATACACTTTCATGCAATACAAATTTAGTTGACAATTTTTAATAAGCATTCGTTTGTTTCTTGGAAAATATTTTCAAGAAGTATTTATTTAAGGAAAATACAATATTTTTTGTTTTTGCACTGAAATCTAAAAGTAAATTAGAAAATATTTTCCGCAATTTAGTATGAAAAATATGATTAAATTTTTCCTTCATGACTCCTTTTAACATTTTATTTTTAAAATCAAATTTTAATTATTTTTTATGTTTTTAAAAAGTATAATTTTCAATTTTTTTTTTTTTTTTATCTTATTCTTCGGTCGATCGCCGGCCACAACAACGGTCGGCGATCGACCTCACCGAGACGTCGCAAGGCCATTGCCTAGCCAAATTGGCGAGCTTGAGTCTCGCTAGTCACTAGCAACCTTGAGCCTCGCTTGGCCGGTCGCCGACTAATGAAGATGGAAGAAGAAAAAAAAAAGGAAATATAAAAAATAATTATAAATTCGATATATATATATATTATAAGGCTAAATAGGGAAAGAGAAAGTGTGAGCTTTAAGTTGAAAATGAGTTATAAGTATAACCCATTTAAGACTCATTTCTTTTAGCCTTTCAATTTTTAAACCTATTTAAGTAGTCTTTTCAAGATGTAAGTAATCCATATATAACTCATTTATGTTTTAAATGGGTCATATATAGATTTAAAACCCATTTTGACAAGTCTACTCACAAGTTAGTTATTTATTTGCATATTTCTATTTCATTGTGCTCATTTCTGTCGAGCTTGCTGCCATGGCAGCCACATGATTCGAAGCCAGATCTGGCTAAATCCTGCTTTTGGATGAGATGACAATCGTCGCAAACTTTGAAGCCAAATCTAGCTGCGAACCGCGCGGTGGATAAGCTCCGCAGCACTGCTCGAGCTCGGCTTTGCCCGCGGCTTTGAGGGTCAAACTCAGATCCGGGTGTCAAGCTCGGCTCGTGGTGGGAGCTTGAACCTAGGTTTGGAAGCGAGCTCCATTACACGTCGAGCTCGACCCAAAATCTGGGCTTGAGCTCGAACCTCGATTTTCGATCGAGCTCGATTGAGGTCCGCCATGGCATCGAGCTCAAAGATAGCAAAGAGGCCTAGACGAAGAGGCAGGCTGAGTGGCCCAAGGCTACGGCGGATGTTGCTTTTTTTAAGTTTTTCTATTTTTTTGGTCGAAGCTTTTTTTTAGCTTGAAAAAAAATAATAGCACGCAAGAATTCTTTTTTCCTTTTTGTCTTTTCAAATTTCAATTTGTTTTCTAATGTGGCGCTTGGTGTATATCAGCACGTGTCTTAAAAAAAAAGGTTAAGCGCATTAAAAATTTTAAAACTTATCGTAAAAATGCAATTAAATTATAAAACTTTTAAAAAATTGCAATCAAATCCTTAAATTTGTGAACTTAATGCAATTAAATCCCTCTTTTAACTTCGTTCAATTTGACTAGCGAAAACCGTAACATGATCATTAGTTTTACTGTGCCTCAACCATCTTCAAGTACATATTTTCGAGAAACAAAGTTCTCAATATTTCAAAAAAATCTTTGTCGAAGATTCTGGAAAGGTCCAACAAAGCCACGGCTTCTTTGAAACTTTTATGAAGCCTCAAAATTGGACTAGAAAAAGAGGAAAATACCGTGCTCTCATTTGAGTTGAGAAAAGTTAAGGCACCTGAAAACTATTTTTACTCTTCTAAGCTCCATTTGCTTTACGAAAATAAAATATTTAAAAAATATTTTTCAGAAAATGATCATTTATATAGGGGAAAATCTCAAATAAGGGCGACCCAAAGTCTTTCTTTTTTTATCAAAAGAGGGGCGCAATTGAAGTGCATGCCGAATAAGGACACAAAATGGTCATTTAGTCTCAAAGAAGGACCTCCCTCGCCGGCCGGTGAATAGAAGCATTTCCGATTCATATTCCAGTAGCTTGATTAGGGGTATTTTTGTCCATTTCTTTTAAAAAATTTCGGTTGTCTTGTTTTTTTTTTTGGTCAATGGTTGTACTCTTCATCATCTTCTTCATCCCCCTTTCGTCTTCTTCTCGAGACCATCGAACTTGGGAAGGGCCGGCGAGCGCCGGCCGTTGGCGAGGGCCGGCGAGGGCTGGACGCCCATCGCCGGTAGTGGGCAAGGGCTTGCAGGCCGACTCTCGCCAGATCTGGCGAGGGTGGCCTCGGCGGCGGCCGGCAAGGGCCTGCAGGCCCTCGCCAGCCCTTTTCAGTGGCCGGTTCATCAAACCGCGGGCGGAGGCGAGGAAGGTCGCCCCTCGCAGGGATTCTACTGTCACCTGGACTATGACTAGCTAAGCTCGATCGATATCGTCTCCGTCGAGCGTCGTCGAGAGGAAGGAATTACAGCTAACATACGCAAAAATTTTGAGTCGTGTCCTGCCGTGGACGTTCTTCTAACATCCCCGGAATTAGGCTAACGAAGGAGAGATGAAATTTTTCGAGAGAAATGTGAGGGCATACGAAAATGAGATTTTAATCAGGAGAGAGAAAACGGACTGAAGATGAGCATGGCGTCGGGGAGGGCGTCGAGCATGGGGAGGAAGAGGCCGCCGACGATGCCGGGCCCCAGGATCTCCAGCAGTAGCTCGCTGCCATTGGACAGACTTGATGGGCGAGCCCTCGCCCAAGGCCGGCGAGGGATGTTCTGTTACAGTACAGTGGATGTTATCTTAGTTGCAATATCAGTATCGTACTCGTGATAGGATGATTACGAAGACTTGCCCACATTTAAACTAAATGCATGAGTTACTTGATTTTTGGGTTTGAAAGAGATGAGTTGTTGAGAATGGTTCTACCATGCTATGAAAGTTGCTTCGTTGCAATAATCACTTATGAAGAATGCAACTTTTGGTGATCATGGAATTGTGTAATGTCTTCAAGGTGAGATGGTTGGAATAAATAAAGTTGGACAGTTTTCACATGGTCTGTGGTTAATTTCACGGTAAGGATCCATTATCAATTTCCAATGGACAGAAGGTTGGTGATTAGATTAAGGATCATCTGCACTTTGAGTGGTTACTGTCTAAAGCACATGATAAGTACAAGCCGTGTTGCTCTCTATGAGCAGTGTTTTCCAATGGTAGAATTTCAACTTACTGTCTTCAGCGCTCTTCTACCAATTTCCAAGACACAGTCATGTCTTTCTTCATAGACCTTTCACATTGGAGTACCCTTTTAAGGGATATGTGAATTGCATCCATGGGATACATTAGCGGAACTACAGAGTTCCTCTGTTTGTTTCTTATAAGATGAATTATGCGTGCATCCATGCCTTCTTCCTGGCTTTGTTTTAAATAAATCCTCTAGTCAATCCAGTCGATGATAAGCAAGGCTGAACTGGGAAATTTATTTGTGTTAAGGAGAAGTTGCTTGAGCCTTTTCACAATGAACGGTTCCTTCTTTTCTCTTTGTAAAACTTAACCTGCTACCTTGCTCTATTGTATGTTTTTTTCAAAAGTTGACACTTGTTGCGGCAGGTGACTGTCAATTCGGGGGGAGTTGTCTTCTTTGGGCTATTTAATCTGCCTAGTGTTGGAGATGCATTTCCAAAGGAAGCTGTTGCTGTTATAAAGATATCATCATCTAGGATGGCCACGCAATCCGAACACCTAGGCTATGAATTTGCGAAGTGGTTGGGCATCCAAACTCCTCAGGTTGTTTTGTAGGATAAAACATACTCCCTAGGCAATGATACTATCTCTTCCAATCTAGGCAGCTTTATCTGTTACAACCTTTGTTCTTGCCAGAATTTTAACATGTTGTAGTATTGCAGGCCAGAGTCATTCATAATTCTAGCCCCGGATGGCTTCAAATAAAGGAAGCTGCAGAGCAAGCAAAAATGACAGCAATTTCAGAGGGAGATGATATTGGTGAAGTGACATGTGCAGAACTCTTGGAAGCTCTTGGGCTCGGTCGATGCCTTCTTCTGATGAGGTGTGCCTTACACTGAATTTGAATCTTTAATCAGGTTCCTCCATGCTGTTCCATGGAGTATTCTTTGATTGGCTTACCTCACAATATTGGATATTTTGGTAGATTGAGTTTTTGTTTTATCATATGAGTCTCAGTTGTTTTGGTTCTTCATTATCTTATCACACTAGATTCTGGTCTCCATCATACCACAGCAATTGCACGATGTGCTTCTCTGATCCTTCCATGGCCATAAGAGAGAGCATGAGATAACATGAAATTTCTCCGGAATGCCTCCAGCATTAAATTTTTTTCCCCTTAAATTAATGTAGATGTTTGTTTTGAACAGTTATGTACATGGTTCTCCATTAATGGAAAGTTCAGCTGCATTGAGTCTCGGGAAGCTGCAGAAAAGACAGCAGCAGCTCTTGGCAGGGTCTTGATGCTGGACCTTGTGATCAGAAATGAAGACAGACTTCCTGGTCGTCAGCTACGGTGGCGAGGAAATCCTGCCAATCTTTGCAAGCACCGGCCGCCGCCGAGGCCACGCCCTCATCGGCCCTCACCAACGGCCGGCGCTCGTCGACCCTTCCCAAGTTCGATGGTCTTGAGAAGAAGACAAACAGGGGACGAAGAAGATACAGTGCAACCAATGACCCAAAATAAAATATATATATATAAAAAAAAAAAAGACAACTGAAAATTTTTTTAAAAAAAATGGACAAAAATACCCTTGATCAAGCCAAATATGAATCGAAATGCATCTGTTCGCAGCTTCGGTTAGTGAGGTCCTTCTTTGAGACTACATGACCACTTTGGATCCTTATTTGAGACAGACTTCACTTCAGGTCCTCTTTTGAGAAAATGAAGACACTTTGGGTCCTTATTTGAGATTTTCCCTTTATATAGTTTAGGTAATTAGATGAATGTAAAATATTCTCATCATCCATAAAAATATTTAGACATGTATTTTTATTGGTAATGAAAACATTTTCATTGATGAATAATATTAAGTAACACTTATAATTATTTCCATAAAAAGATTTTTTTTTCTTTTTTTATGCAACAAGCACGTTGACATGTGATTTTCCCTCTCAATCAATGATTTTCCCTCTGTCCCTGAAAATTATTTTTCCAGCTTTTGTCAAGAGTAAAGGCCCATATAGATGAATCCACTTCAAATTGACTAATGGAGGATGCCAACGTAGTTTCTTTTATTATTTTTTTTTTAGGATGAATGCACGATAAGTTCTAAAACTTGTAACAAAAGTATAATTAAGTCTTAAAATTTTCTTTAAAAAAAATCCTAAAACTTTCAAAAAAAGTGCAATTGAGTCAAAAAAAAAATTATCAAATTAGTGTAATCAAGTTCCTTGGCTATCTTCATCCTATTTAGTTAACGGAAAATGTTGATATGACAATTTTATTACATTCTCAAGACTTGATACGGGATACCCACCAATCGCCACATCAGAAAAAGAAAAAATTTAAAATTTTGAAAAAAAAACAAAAAATTGATAAAAATTATAAGAAAATAGGGAAAATTTTAAATAATGACCTGAAGTGTAATTATTTTTTTAAATAAGGGCTTGAAATGACAATCCCAGTTTTAAATAAAGAAATGACAATCAATAAGGGCGTGACCTCGCCAATCACTAGCTAGTCAAATATTTCAACCGGCGAAGGATGTTTTTGTCCAAAGACAATTTTACTTTTAAATTATTTTTTTTATTATTTTTCTCTTCTTATTTTTTTCCCCCTTTCTAGCAAGGGCTGGCTAGCCGTTGGAAGGGCCTACAGCCCTCGTTGGGTGCGGGCGAGGCCACCCTTGCACGCAGATTTGGTGAGGGTCGGCCTTGCTTAGGGGCGGTGAGGGTAGCCTCACCTAGGTGAGGCGCCCAACCCTATCCAAGCATTGCTGATGGTCGGCCGATCACTAGCGAAGAAGAAAGAAAAAAATAGAAAAAAAAAAGTAAGAAAAGACAAAAAAAAAAGGAAAAAATTCTAAAAAGGGTAAAGGACAAAAATGCCCTTGATCAGTCGGAAAGTGAGGTTCTTATTTAAAATAAGATCCACTTCAGGCCCTTATCTGAGAAATAATGGCACTTCAAGCCCTTTATTTGAAATAATGCCCACTTCATATCATTATTTGAGAAAATGATGGTATTTTATGCCTTATTTGAAATTTTTCCAAAAAAAGATAAGAATTAGAAAATAAGGTAAAATCGTCATTTCAACTTCTCCAACAATCCTCATCCAGGTGTCGGCCGAGGCTGGCGACTTTCAATTTTTACATGATAAAGAAGAAAGGATAAGATTGATTTGTTTGTTCTGGATTTCGATTTCCTTGGCAACCAAAGCAGAGTCCAATTATGTCTAGCCAATTAATCAAAATTCTGTCTAGCCATCAACCTTAAGCTCCCAACTAGCCTTGTCATTGAACAAATGAAGAAAAGAAATGTCTAAATTGTTTATTCAGAAGATATGTATGAGCTTCCTTACCATAAGCTGCATTTCCAATCTTGACCTTTTTTTGAACCAAAAAGTGACTCCCACGCATGCCAACATGAGGACGGCGCTCATCTCCAGGATATAAATATGGCCTTCAAGCTCTTCCGAAGTGCGTCCGACCTTCCCTCTTGCCGGAAACGCTCGAGTGCTATGGACTGTTTGATTATGGAAATGGAAGCCGAGATCTAGGCCTGACTAGCAATGATTGCTGCCATTGTGGTCACAATAAACATAGGGCAATATACCTAGTTCTGCGAAATTTATTCAAATTTGAGTATAGCGCATAAAGTATGATGGCTCATTATCATATTAAGGGATAATGTCATAAATGGTCAATGAACTTTGACTTAATGTGCAATATGGTCTTTGAACTTTTAATTTGTTCAATGTGATCCCTCAACTTTAGCACAATGTGTAATGTGATAATGTAGTCCCTGAACTTTTGATATGTGTTTAATTTAATTTTTGAATTATATGAAATTTCCAATATTGTATGTGATCATATTGGGTTTCAAGGATCACATTGAAAAAACTAAAAATTTAGGGATCACATTACATATTGGATCAAAGTTGAAGGATCATTTGTGTCATTTTTCCCCATATTAAGTAAGCGTGAAGCACCTGAAAAGGCAATAATGATAGGACTTGCTCGGAATGAAACTATAAAAGATGGTCGCGCAGAGTTGAAAAACCATTTCTATCATTTCCCGTACTAGGTCAAAGTTGTTTTTTTTTTTTTTTTTTTTTTTTTTTTTGCTTTTCCTGTTGGAAATAAATGTACTCAAAATTAATCAGTCTGTTCTAAAGGACAACATTCTGGTTGAACATAATTAAAGCACTTGAACTATTCCCCAAAAAATTTCACCTCTCTTTCTCTCTCTAATTTTTTAATTGAGTTGCAATTGAACATGAAACTACCTGGTTCGTGTATGCAGTTTCCAAGAACTCAATTCATACAGAAAATTCAATAATGAAAGAAAATCCTACAAAATTTACAAGTCGAGATTTTTATTTTTAACTTATCAAGGACTCATATACATTTTATCTCGTGTAAGTATATTCAAATTTTTCGTCAACAAATTCTCAACCCCCCTCCGAACGTCAATTCCAATCCTAGCATCGATGCCTTTCGAACCTTCTTGAGCTACAAGATTCAAGATGCGATCACAATCACGAACATGGAAGAATTTCCCCTCACATAGCAACGTGATTGGAATTTTATCTCTCATGTCACCATTTTAAATTGGCACTATCTAAGGTGGTAGAAAACATTTTTGAGTGATTAAATATTTTGATTAAGGTAACCATAGTTCAAGCTCCACGATGTTGAATGTCTACTTATGGCCAGGCGATGTTAACGGCAGCACCCAAATGTTGCCATTATTAGCAATTTGATAACTAACCATGGTCGACAAAAGGACGGACTCAATTGTACAAGAGGATCCAACCCGGAATCCAAAGGAAAAATCAGATTTTATAATAATTAGTATTGCTCAATGTATTTCACGTTGAATAAATAATTTAAAAATA
This sequence comes from Eucalyptus curtisii, assembly GCA_017140595.1. Lineage (NCBI taxonomy): Eukaryota > Viridiplantae > Streptophyta > Magnoliopsida > Myrtales > Myrtaceae > Eucalyptus > Eucalyptus curtisii. Next base: position 12,238,276 of record CM029495.1, on the reverse strand, counting down.
TTTTTTTTTAAAAATAATTACTTGTGCCGACTTGAAATAATTTCATGATCACAATAATTTATGTTTGAAAATTTTCGTGAACGATTATGATATTTTTTATTCGTTAATTTTTTTTGTAAGTGATATAAATAATACAAATATTTATATTTTCAGGAAAAATATTTTGTAAATGATTGATTCTCCGCTAAATAGGCTAAGCCACCATTTCAATCGGAAAAGGCCAAAAAAAAAAAAAAAAAAAAAACAAGCACCAACTCTCCCTTTTTAAAAGGCTCAACGGAGTAAACAGATGAGGGCTCCGCCTTGGGATGGGAGACTCCATTGTCGTCCTCTTATTCCCGCTTTGTCGAGAAGACAAAGACAGGAATTATAAACACACGTTGTCAGACTTCGGTTTTGATTATAGGCAAATATAATAGCTTTCCCGCGCCTGCCTCAGCTGCGCCTGCCGTGAGTGGGAAGCTTTGTCTTCGTGACTTTGCCTTCTGCGGTTCCGCATCTCCTATTTCCCTAATCAGCTCTCTCTCTCTCTCTCTCTCTCTCTCTCTCTGGTTCTTCTAGTTTTGCTCTGCAATCTCGTTTCGAGGCTCGCGATCGCCGGTGGCCGGCGTCGTTTCACCATTAGATTCCGTCAGGTTGATTTCGAGTTCATCGGCCCCGGATCTTTTGTGCTCTTCTCGGAGGGATTGCGCCTTGTTTGTCGGCTTCTTTCGCCTTTCGAGGTCGAAGGCGTGAGGTTTACTCTGTTTGATTACCTTGAAGTTCGTGGAAATGGGGGAATTGTCTGTTCTGGGAGCTTGCTGATATGTTTTTGTCAACGGTTGAATGAAGTTAGGGTTGAGTTGTAGAATGCCAGGTGCCGGGTAGAGACTGCCTGTTAGATTAGGAAGCTGATGCTGCTCAAGATGTTAGCGGTAATATCGAGTCTGGCTGATAGGATTCTTGTTTTTATTATTTAAATACTTCTCTGGCGGATTATTGATTGTCGCGCTGGAAGCAGTCGATAGAATGTTTTCTGGCCTTGCGGAAGAATAGTTTTCCTCGGTTTTATTTCATTGTTGGATTTAATTCAGACTCACGAATTTCCATCGTCAGTGACTTAATCGGCTTCTATGTGCAGATTTGGTGTTGAGAACGAGAGTGTGGAAATATGGTGGTGAATGAGAGGAAAACAATTGATTTAGAACAAGGATGGGAATTTATGCAAAAGGGTATACTGAAGCTCAAGAATATCCTTGAAGGGCTTCATAAGACTCAGTTCAGCGTGGAAGAATACTATATGCTCTACACGTAACCCTCACTTCTGCATTTGTGACTTCAGGAGTTGTGATACTTAGAATTGTTATCCTAATGTCTTGATTGGTTTGCTAATAATTGATTCCTTTTCTTTTCAATCCTCCCGCCAGTACTATTTACAATATGTGTACTCAAAAGCCTCCGCATGATTACTCCCAGCAACTGTATGACAAGTATAGAGAAGCTTTTGAAGAGTATATCATGTCAACGGTGAGGAAGATTTACTGTTCACGGCTCCCTTTTCCTGTTATATTGGTTGATTGTTTTCCCTTGAGTTTACTTCATTAGCTTTGCATGTCTGGAATACTTGAAGTTATGGAATATAGAAGTTTTATCGAGCCCCGTTGTTGGAGTTACGTTCTTGTATATGCCAGAGACTTTCTCAGTTGCTGGTGTAATGGTTGGATGCTTTCTTCTTACTTTTACCTGCATTGCCTAAGTATCAGTTTTGTATAGTAAGGACGTGTCTTCATTTAAAAATTCATGTCAGTGTCCTTCAATTCTTTGAAAATTTTCAAGGCTGTTTTTCCTCTTTATAGCCTATTACTTTCTCTTTATTCATTAAAGATTGTATTTTATGATTGTTTTTGTGAATTTTAGAAAAGATAGTAATTTTAAGATAGAAGAAATGTGGCATGTGGTGAAAGCTTGAGTAATTTTTGGAGAATAGATAGTATCAACCAACAGAAATTACATAAAGTGGATTAACAAGTAGTCGGCTGTCAGAAGAAGTCTGGCAACAAGGTTTCTCGAAGAATAAATAGCTCTAAAAGAACAGTAGAAAAACCAGGAATAATTAATAGATGCAAAATTTTTCCGCGAAGGAGTCTAGTAAATCTCTAGATGGTGAATTTCTTTATCAGTGTGAAGAGTCATTATCGCTGCAACTTGGATGTAATCCGGAGGGAGATAACTCATCATTCTGCTCTACTTTCAAGTTGGTGTACTACGCCCAAACTTATGGCCAGCTAAGTTGATGGTCAGAAAAAAAGAAACGAAGAGAAAAGAAAAATGGTTGAAATTTGCTGTTTTGTGGAGCTTTGTCCAATATTTAGATGTTAATATGCCTTATTTACGACTCTGCATGGTTATTCTTGTTTTCGTGGTCAGTCAAATCCTCCAGAGTTTTGTTGCTTCTGATTTGTAGCCCATGATTCTAGGGGTTCATACTCAGGTATGTTAGGAGAAATTGAGGATTCGTATGTTCTTTTCCCGTCCTCCTTGTTCTTGATTTCTCCTCCTCTGCTTCTCTAAATGTGAGATCAATTTGCATAAATTGCTTAAACAAGAACGTTATTATTTATTTGTGTTGTTGGTAAAAGAGAGAATTCGATTTTATTGAGATTAAAAGAAGTATTTATAGGCTTAGCATTAAGCCTTGTACAATTACATAAATAATCCCAACTTGCTAACACTATAGAATAATAGGTTATAAACCCGACAATTTTTTTTTTTTGGGGGGGGTGGGGAAGGGGAGGGATATTTACCGCTTTTTCTTTTTCTTTGCTTGGGGAGGGATGGTCTGATAATTAATTATCTTATGATTATGATTATGAAAATGCAGAGGTTTTTTTTTTTTTTTGACAGTATTTAGCTTATTGGTTATATCTAGTTCTTTCATTTATGTAGCTGCTGTCATTTTATTTTTTAATCCTCAGCCATTAAACAGTCTGCTTCTGCTTACAATTTAGGTATTGCCATCATTAAGAGAGAACCATGACGAGTTTATGTTGAGAGAGCTTGTCAAAAGGTGGGCGAATCATAAGGTTATGGTCAGATGGCTTTCTCGTTTCTTCCATTATCTAGATCGTTACTTCATTGCAAGGAGATCACTGCCGCCCCTTAATGAAGTTGGCCTGACCTGCTTCCACGAACTGGTATGAATTCTACACAATCTTTCGATTTGCTGTTCTCTTTATTTATTTATTTTTGCGGGATTTAGCTTAGATTGCGTCCTAGGATAGTTGTGGCGTTTGGACAGTTCATAATTGATTCTTTGGTTGACTCTGATACAGTCATTTTCAGTTTCCTCCATAGATGCTACACTGAAATTTGACTATTGTACATTTTTTGCTGTTTTAAAGGTATATCAAGATGTAAAGGTGAAAGTAAGGGATGCTGTGATCTCATTGGTATGTTTATGTCTGTTTAATTACTGTCCCTTGTTGTCTTCAATGTTAATGTTGAATTAACTAATAGAAGTTGTCACATTAGATTGATGAAGAACGTGAAGGCGAGCACATCAATCAAGCTTTATTGAAGAATATATTAAATATACCCGTGGAGATTTGCAAAGGACAAATGGATTATTATGAAAATGATTTTGAAGCAGCTTTGCTGAAAGATAGTGCTGCGTATTATTCCCGTAAAGCTTCAAGTTGGATTCTAGAGGACTCCTGTCCTGATTATATGTTGAAGGTGGATAAGAATTTATTACCTATCTAATCATTTACATCTTGATGATGATGATGATGATCTTTCATGAGGTTTGATGTTTGATATTGGGATTCCCAGGCAGAGGAGTGCCTAAAACGAGAGAAAGATATGGTTGCTCGTTACTTGCATTCTAGCAGTGAGCCTAAGCTACTAGAGGTTTGTCCCTTTACTTGTGTTAATTTTGGCTTTGATGGTTAGTCTGGTGGAACAACTTGTGCAATTAACTGTGTATATAGTTCATATGTTTGATTTTTGTTTAGATTTTTAATATTCCAAGATCTGGTGGAATTTGGCCAATTCAATTTGAGTTATGATATTATTATCTGTTTGCTCTTTCTTCAGAAAGTTCAACATGAGTTGCTATCTGTATATGCAAGCCAATTACTTGAGAAGAAGCACTCAGGATGTCTTGCATTACTCAGAAATGATAAGGTATTCTGGCTTTGCTTTTGTCCCTTTATGAGCATCGGGTCTTGAATATATTTGAGTTGTATTTAACTACCATGTTTTCTGATGCTGTTTAGGTTGAAGATTTGTCGAGGATGTTCAGGCTTTTCTCTAAAATTCCAGAAGGCTTGCATCCTGTTGCTAACATATTTAAGGAGGTCCTTTATCTGTGATCAATATTTCATCCTCATTTGACTGCACTTGCCTTTGTCATCCCTTACCTTGTTTTTCATACCTCATATTTCAGCATGTTACTGCTGAGGGCACTGCCTTGGTCAAACAAGCGGAAGATGCAGCTGGTAGCGAGAAGGTGGGTTCTCAATTTATCAGTCCATAGCTTTGACTTTTTCTAATGAATTTGCAGAATTTTCTCTCGTCCATTCAAATGAGCAAAGTCTCCTTCCATTCTTCTGTATAGTTTGATCATCGTCGGATACTGAATTTGCTTGCTTCAGTTTCTGCTCTCTTGTCTGAAAATGATTCTGCGTCCTTCAGTGGTGTCTTGATGATCCAGAATCAATTGAGTAAACAGAGGGAGATTCAATTGGATTAACATGGCAAAAGAAAACAAGCTAAGATTTCGAACTGTTTTGGACTGAATTCTTATGTCATTCATTAATGTAGCCTTCTAGATCAAACAAGCTATGCATATAGTGATTATAACCATAAGATCACAGTCAACCCTTTGCGAAAATGGAATATTTTGATTGTCCATGGCTATCTGGGATACCCTTTCTGGTCGGACTATTGTCCTTGTTACAGAACAGAGACCTGCTTGGATTCTAGTAAGTTTTGTGTTTTTTTACTTAAAGTGAGGTCTAGCTACTTGGAGCAGTATTTGTGTCACGCAGTTAGTTAAAAACCCTATAATTGCAATATACGTTAGTTGAATCAAAACAGGATTTGTTGCTGACTTGGATCACCATTTTGGGAAAAAGTTTCTCCTTCATTCAAAAAGATGGAAATTGATCTTCAAATAAAAAGATTGACCTACCAAAAGAAATGCAGCTTGCCATGAGAGGCTCGTCGAGCATTATTCCAAAAGGAAATCTAGAAGGATAAGTTTTGTGGGGTAAGCATTTCTGTGTGTGTCTGTGTGGGCGTGGGTGTGTTTGTGTTTGTGTGTGTTTGTGGGTGAGGTGACAACTTCATTTTGGAGGAGAATAACCCAAAGATTCGGAGCAATATGATATGGTGTTCAGAAAGATGTAAATCACACTAGTGACCACTAGCTATGCCATACATTCCAAGATCTGACCACTAGATATGCCATACATATTCCAAGTATACATGCTGGCATAGATTGCTGACACATATATTCTATTATGTTATTGTTTTAGCAGTTGGGCCCATGTCAACCATGATCTGAAGTAATTATTCAATCATTCAACTATGATTGCAATGCCATACTGTGTACCAAGAGAACTGGCTTATTGCCTGCTCATGCCCGTACTGCTATTATGTATAGTAATGAACCACTGTTTATGAAACATTCGACAGGATTTTCAAAAGGTCTACATGTACTGTTGTAGTCTTCTCTTGTACAGATATCGTAAGGAGTTTATTGAAGGTCTAGCAATCATTTAGTTTGAATTATAGGGTGCAATCTTTTATTTAGGATGATTCTTAGGAAATTGTTCTGTGATGCTTTCTAGGTTTAGGTTTTTATAAAGGAATTTACTCTTCACCAAGTTACCATTTTTGTGTTATTCTATTTTCCAATCTAAATCCAACTCAGCTTTTGGGATTCGTCATCCTTATCATAGTTATAGTGTGTGGTTTGCACATCTATCGAAAATATGCATTTCTTTGTTTTGACTTGTTACATCTTATGAAGCAAGCAATTAGTCCCTTCATTTCTTTTCAGAGGCCAATAAGAAGGATGTAGTTGGCTTGCAGCAACAGTTAATGCAATTGATCTTCCACTTCTCCTCCATAAGTAGATAAAATTTTGTTGGTGTGTTCAAGAGCATTGATTCAGCTCATTGTTGGCAGGATTTCGTGAGGAAAGTGATTGTGCTGCATGATAAGTAGGAGGCATATGTGACTGAATATTTCCAGAACTGCACCCTCTTCCATCAGGTTCATATCCTGTGATTGAAGCGATTTCAAAAAGCTACATCAGATATATACTCATTTTGATGTTCCTTTTGACAGGCATTTGAAGACGCTTTTAAGGCCCTTTGCCAACAGGGTGTTGGCAGAAGCTCATTTGCAGAGCTATTGGCTAATTTTTGTGACGATATACTTAAGAACGGAATTAAAAAATTGAGTGATGAGACCATTGAAGAAATGCTTGAGAAGGTCTATCTTTTGGACATTAATTTTTGTATTGTAGTCTAGTATCATTTTTTAAGTATCACTGGTGGTTATTGTACCTTTTGCAGGCAGTAAAGCTGGTCGCATATATCAGTGACAAGGATCTTTTTGAAGGGTTCTATAGGTAATACTTTTAGTATTGGAGGTGTATATTCATGGGTGCATAGCCTACGGACCATATTGATGGATATGAAGTTAACTAAATCTTTTATGTCACGCTATGCACAGTAATACTGTATAAAAGATAGTTCATGATATATTGAAATGGGTTAATACTATAAAAAATCTCAAACTGGTACACTTGTGATAAATTTGCCAAAAACTAATTTTTTTTGTCACAAAAAACCCCAAACTAATACACATTTGATAAATTTAACTCAAATCGGTACATTCATAATAAATTTACTCTTTATTAGTTTTCGTTTAATTTTACTGTTAAATTGCTAAGTTGGATGGACGTTACAGTTGATTGGTATACCAATTTTGAATCTTACTCTCCATTTGCCATAGTTGTACCAGTTTTGTGATTTTTTTTGTGGTATTAATCCAGTTTAACATAGGGTAATTTGTCACAAATATATCAATCTGGAGTTTTTGGCGATCAAAAAATTAATTTGGGATAAATTTGTCACAAGTATACTAGTTTGGGGTTTTCTGTGGTCATTTGGAGTAAATTTATCATGAGTGTACCGGTTTAGGGTTTTTGGTGGTCAAAAAATTAGTTTAGGGTAAATTTGTCATAAGTGTACCAATTTTGAGTTTTTCGTGATATTAACCCGATTGAAATTAGGCTTTCTAGTTTTCTACCTAATTATTTAGATACATCAAAACTAGTTCTATCGGTTTCTTGAATACTTTAATATCATAAGATACTAGACCCTTGAGTAATGGTGCAAGTTTACTGGGGGAACCGTGCCGATCTTTATGCCAATGATCTTCAAGATGAAGAACCTATATTCTCAAGATTGATTTCCCTTATATACTAATTAACATCTCCCTTCTGTACTCTAAAGTAAAAGAAAAATAAGATCATTTCCATAATAAATTTACAGTGATTCTAAGAATATATATATATCAAGCATGTAAATCATGTCTGCAAATAAAATTTCCATTCATTAGAATATGAAACTTAGCCATATCAATTTTTGAGAATTGCCTCATCCAGTTAGTGGGGTCTGTTATGTGGATCCATTTAATATTCCATTGTGTTCGTTATCCATTATAATTGAGGCTTGATGATGCCATCAAACTGCTTACTAATAATCATCAAAACTGGCAGGGAGAAGCTTGCTAGACGACTTCTTTCTGATAAGAGTGCCAATGTTGACCATGAGAGAAGTATGCTGACGAAATTAAACGAGCAATATGGTCGGCGGCTCACATGGAAGATGAAAAAAATGGTTGGTGTTCCTAGATTTCCTTCTTAAGAACTAGTTTCACCTGCAGCAATACGTTCCTTATTCACTTCTCTGTGTTCCAGGTTACGGCATGGATGTCAAGAAAGGATCACCAAACTAACTTTGATAAGTATCTCAGTAATAATCCAGATGCAAATCCAGGCATTGACTTGAAAGTCACGGTTCTGACTGCTGGTTATTGGCCAAGTTACAAGTCCTCCGATTTGAAACTTCCGGCAGAAATGGTACTTGAGAATTTTGCTGAGATATAAAATTTGAAGTTTTGTTTGATGTTCATAGGCAATTTCCAATAGTTGAAATTGATTACTTACTCTGATTTAAAAGTTATTGTTAATTTCTGGTTGTTTCAGGTAAAGTGTGTCGAAGTTTTCAGGGAATTCTACCAGAAAAAAAGAAAGCGTGAAAATTTAAATTGGATTTATTCATTAGGGACTTGTAATATTATTGGTAATTTTGAGCCAAGATCAATGGAGTTGGAAGTGACAACATACCAGGTAATTTGTTTTTTGAACTTTTTGTTTTTCTCAATGTTGACATACGGTAAACTTTGGGATTTGTTATTTCTTGTTATGTTTTTTTTTTTCTTTTGTTTTCCCGCTTGAAAACTTCTTGTCCCCTCCCTATTGCTTTGTAGGCCTCAGCTCTGTTGTTATTCAACTCTTCTGATAGATTTAGTTACTCGGAGATAAAGACCCAGTTGAATTTGACTGATGATGATGTTGGGAGGCTTCTCCACTCCTTATCATGTGCCAAGTACAAGATCCTTAACAAAGAACCAAACACAAAAAGCATTGCTCCTACTGACCACTTTGAGTTCAACTCCAAGTTCAATGACAGAAGGTGGAGGATCAAGGTATAACCGACTGTTTTTAGATTGTCCTGAATTGTCTGACCGTGTCTTTCTACATTAACTTTTTATTGCAGTTCTGTTTTAGTTTTTCTTCCCTAATTTATCAGTGCAGTCTTGTTTTAATATTTCCCGACACGCAGATTCCTCTTCCCCATGAGAAGAAGAAAGTGATAGAAGATATTGATAAGGATTGGAGATGTACAATTGATGCCTCGATTGTGCGTATCATGAAGAGTCGAAAAGGTTTGCATCATCAGCAGCTGGTCAATGAGTGCGAGGAGCAGTTGCGTCACATATTTAAGGTCTTTTCTGGACACTGTTTCGACCCATCACCTTCGTCCTGATTCTGTCAGTTTCTATTGATTGACTTTGTTTTACTGCAGCCTGATCTCAAGGCAATCAAGGAAAGGATTGAGGACTTGATCGCTCGATACTTTTTGGAGATAGACAAAAACAGCCCCAATTTCCTCAGATATCTGGCCTGACATTTTCTGGATGATTGTCCAGATCGAGTGCACGGGAACAAGTTCGAGATCCATTGGTGGTGGCGCCGAAAACAATGTAATCGCATCTCTCCTCGGTGCTGGGAAGTTAGGACCTCGGAATGCTTGTACATTTTGTCTCCACGACCGAGTGTGAATAGCTAGAGTTTGTGTGTTTGCCACGTTGGTCAAAAATACGAAGGGATGAATGCATCAAAAGTCTGAAGACTTTTTGAAAAAGTGTAATTATGTCAAAAAATTTCGAAAGTGCAATCAAGCCAAACATATCAAATTGATGCATTCAAGTCCATTCATCGACTATGCAATTTGAGAGGAAATTGTCAAATGAGTCCTAAATTTATTGTACATATGCCACCTGAATCATAATTTTTCCAACTTGCCAATTTAGTCCACAATATTTGTGAGCAAGTCTTGTTCTTCTTATCAATTTTCGGTGGAAGGATTATGCCATGTCAATAATTTTAGGTGAAAATTGATTGGAAATATTACGTTAGAATTTCGTCCAAAGGTTTAGATTCTAAATTCGCAAAATTGAAAGTTTAGGCCTAAGTTGACATCAGTACAACAATTTGATGACTGATTGAAGTCAATGCGGTAAACTTTATTATTTTTGGAAGGGAGAAGCGCTAATGTTGCATATTCTTCCTTAGTCCAACGTTTTTTTCTTTCTCCGAGCACTTCCATGGCCTCAAGCTTCGAGCTCGACAAGTCGTGGTGGCATCTTCTCGAGCTCGAAGCTCATAAGCCGCCGCGAGCTTCCAGCGCGAACAGCAACCATGGCCGTTGGCCTTTCGAGCTCACACGGCCGAAGATACAGATGATGGGATCAGCTGGTTATTAACTTTGAGTCTTTCTATTTTGTCGTGCTCATTTCTGTCAAGCTTTGAGTCATTATCATTTTTTGGGGGCTTAAGATGCATTCGGCAACATTTCCATTTCCATTTCCAGGATAATTTCCGTTATGAAATAGTTTTTTTTCTTTTTTTATTTCTTAGACAAATTTCTAGACAAAAGAGCGTGTTTGGTAACTATAAAAAAAAAAATTATTCTCAGAATAGAAAAAGAACATAAATGGGTTTGATACGACCCTAAAAATTTCTATTCCCAATTTTTTTCATTTAATTATAAAATGTTAGTGTAAACTTAACAATTCATATTTGAATAAAACTTCATTTTTGTAAGGATTTAAGTGACCAAGATATTCTAAGATGGTAGCAGAAAATCCAATGTAATAGATAATCAAAGATGAATGGATGGAAATGACAGCAAAGAGTTCCACTAGTTTATAACTCATAATATGAGGAGATTGATAGTAAATTTTTGGGCATTATAATAAACAGGTGCGTAGACCTTTTAAGCTATTTTAGCTATAAGAAGAAGAGCAAATGGTAGAATGTACAATCACGAAACACTAGATGATGGAGGCAATCTTTGGTGCGCTTATTTGTACAAACTCATCAAATCTTCTAGCAAATGACATCGGAAATCCATGGAGCACAAGCTTATTCGACTGCTATGAATACAAAACAAATTATAATGTAAAGACTTGTTCAGAGCCATATAATTTTCTATTATAATAGAATTGTAGATGATCTCAAAAGATGTCTCCAATAGAATCTTAAGCAAGAAGAAGGTTGGAGCCACCAAGCTTTTGCAACCAGCATTGTCTCTAAAAGAAAATGGCATTCAAAAATCCATATAGTAAACTCCTAAAGCTTTACGACCCCCAAAAAAAAAAAAAAATAAAAAACTAAAAGCTTATTCGGTTTTAATCCAATTTTCATCAAAAAAAATTTCACATTTTTTATGCTAAACTAATTCAAAAATAGAATTAACACTAAACATAGCAAAATTACTCAAAATCTAATTTCTAAATTTTTTCCTAAATTTATGAATATTTTATTTATTTATTTATTTTTATTTTTTATTCCAAAAATGGGGACTTGGATCGGGTTAGAAGACTAGACCTTGTATTGATTGTGTAAAGATGAGCATTAGGTTACGTCGAGCCTATTTTTCTCAAATAGACTTATTTCTCTTTTTGTTTCCGGGTACAAATAAGTAGGTTTTTTTCTATTCTTGTTTTTGTTTTAAATCTATTTGCTAATCACTTATCCGTTTCAGAGAATAAAAAACTAACTAATCTTACCAAACAGATTTCTTTTTTTGTTTTTGTTTTGGAGAACAAAAGAAAAAAAAAAAGAAATGAAATGGTTCCAAAACAAGGCTTTAGTATTTTTGACTAGTGTGTTACTACACCACAATACTTGCCTTACTCAGAATGTCTTCCATCAAACTAATCACAATCAATATCTTTATCTAGCAATTGAATTGATCACGAGAGTTCTTCGAGATATTCACGAAAATACTATTCATATTTAGGGATGGCCACTCATCAACCTAACTCTCATTGTACTTACTAGGACATGTAAAAGAAATTCAAATACATCCATGGGAAGAAAACTAAAAGGGAAGTTCAGACTTGACTTCTATTAAGAACAATCGATAGAATTTCAATTTTGTTAATATGGTTATTAATCTTTGTATGAATCTCCAATGTAGTTATCTCGGAAATCGTTGATGTAACGTCTAATTACCATCGACAATCCTACATGATATGCTGACATAAATGAGTTTGCTCATATGATGTTAGTGATTTTTATTGACAATTAGCCAAAATGATTTATATCCAAATTTTGCGCAAGAATTTTAGGATTACATTGATAAAATTGAAAATTTTAATATGTACAATAGGTTCGGGAATAAGTTGATAATTCTTCCTAGTTCCAAGTTATCTAACTATGGACAGGGTTCGTTTATGTTAATGATTGCTTTACAAGCCTTGCTAACTGCGAAGAGATATGAAGAGCAGCATCAACCTTGTAAGTACCTCTCTCTATGCAATTTGAGAGATAATTGTCGAATGAGTCTTAAATTTTATTGCAGATTTTAATTCAGTTATAATCTTTTTAATTTTGTCAATTTAGTTATGGACCCTTGCAAGAAATTCGAGTGTTGTACTTCTGGTCAATTCCCGACGAAAGTGCTACGTCACATTAGTGATTTTTGGTGAATAATGATAGAAAGGATTACATTAGAATTTTGTGAAAAGTTTTCAGTTCTAAATTGAAAAAAAATTAAAAAATTTATGACTAAATTGGGAATCATACAAAAGATTAAACACTGATTGATATCAGTGTGGCAATTTTTATTATTCTTTCAACAATGCGCTAATGTGACATATTCTTCTTTAGTCCAACCTTATTTTTCCTTCTCTTTGAGCTCTTCCACGACCTCGAACTTTGAGCTCAATAGGCCGTGGTGGCGTCTTCTCGAGCTCAAAGCTCACAGCCACCGCAAGATTTGAGCTTGAACGGCGGCCATGGCCATTGATCTCTCGAGCTCGCACGGCCCAAGAGACAGATGATGGGATCAGCGATATTATCGTAAGGACAAAGATGATTAGTCAATTAATTGCAAGGACTCGCTAGAGCTAGAACGAGTCGATTAATTGTAACGGTAAGCACAATTAATCAAAATTCTGTCTAGCCATCAACCTTAAGCTCCCAACTAGCCTTGTCATTGAACAAATGAAGAAAAGAAATGTCTAAATTGCTTATTCAGAAGATATGTTTGAGCTTCCTTACCATAAGCATCATTTTCAATCCTGACCTATTCTTGAACCAAAGTGACTCCCACGCATGCCAACATGAGGACGGCACTCATCTCCAGGATATAAATACGGCCTTCAAGCTCTTCCAAAGTGTGTCTGATAACTCTATAAAAATAGAGTTATTTTACCTATTTTAGGCAACAATTAATGCGAATTCTATGAGAAAATATTTGGATTTCCTTCTGATTATTCGAATTTTTCTTATTTATGCAGGATAATGAGATATGGAGAAGATAAGGAAAAGAATGGCAAAATTGCGGAATTCAAATCAAAAAGCAGTGGAAGATGGATATCAAATTAGGGAATCCTTGATTTTGTTCCCTAATGTTATCTGCAAGTGTTGAGAGATAGATATCTTGCATATATCCTATAAATAGGAGAACAAAGAGAGAGGGCATCTAAGTTTAAGCTAGATTTTTAGCAAGTTTTGCTGCTAGATTGTTTTTCATTGTTCTGAGAGTTTTTCAAGTATTTTGAAGAAAAGACAAAAGTGGTGACAGAATTCTTGTTCTTTGATTCAAGATGCTGAGTTTGATTTTTGATTTTTATTTTTTCATCTACTATGTTCTAATTTTCTTTTGTTAGGGCTACGATGTAGCCTAATCATGATTATGTGAATTTCATGATTTTTATATTTTGTAATTAATTTCATTTATGTGAGTTATATATTATTGTGCTTAATGCTTTTGAGTGACTGGCCACCACTTGAATGATCTGATGTGCATGTTTGAGACTAAGAAGTGATAATATGCAATTGCTCATTATAATATATAACCATGAATTAAACGTGGATAGAAATATTCTGCGTTATTTGTGTAGCTTTCGGTGATAAGGTGTTCCAAAAGACTCATTGTAAGCCGGGAATATTCATATTTTTTAATGCACTTATGTTTATTTTAATTCACATAGAGATATAGTTGATTAATAAACTGAGTAGGTTTGCTATATCTAGAGATAGGATAGTAAATAGGTTAGGAAATTCCGCTATCACATGTTTGATATTGTTCTTGTATTCACAACAATCTGAAATTCATATCTAGTGGTTATGGTGAAATCGGATGCTTTAACATATTTATCTTATTGATTTACTGCATTTAGTCTACAAATTTCGTTTTTAATTTATTCTCAATTATATTTTGATCTGTTACATAAATTTTAGAATTAATCTATTTTAGTATTTAATTAGTTTATTAATCATCGATCTCCGTGGGACGATACTTTATCTCATCATTATATTACTTGTTCGACACGTTCACTTGCGTTTAGAATTTTACAAACAAGTTTTTGGCGCCGTTGCTGGGGATCGTTTGTTTAATACTAATTAATATTGATACTAGATAATTCTAAGTTTAATCTAGCTTTCGTTTTGTTTTATTTTTTAGGTTGTACATCGGTTTATGACACGTAGCCAACAAGGGAAACTTGCTGAGCTTGATCCAGAAATCGAGCATACCTTCAAAAGGCGACTGAGAGAACAGAGAAATCACGCGAAGAAGATGGCAGACGGTGATAATGAAAATCCACGTAGACTCTTAAGAGATTATGCTACACCAACAGTTCAAGGCACCACATCAAGTATTAGAAGACTTGCAATTCAAGCAAACAACTTTGAGATCAAGCCGTCGCTCATTCAGATGCTTCAATAATCAGTGCAATTCAGTGGGCTACCCAGCGATGATCCAAACACTCACATCGATGCTTTTCTTGAAATCTGTGACACCATTAAATATAATGGAGTGACAGATGATGCTATTAGATTGAGATTATTTCCATTCTCTCTTAGAGATAAAGCTAAGAGTTGGCTTTCTTCTCTTCCTGCAGGATCAATCACTACATTGAATGATATGACTCAGAAATTTCTTGGTAAGTTCTTTCCACTTGCAAAGTCTGCAAAGATGCGTAACGATATTACTAATTTTATGCAGATAGATAATGAATCATTATATGAAGCATGGGAAAGATTCAAAAAATTTCTTAGGAGATGCCCACATCACGGACTACCCGTATGGATGCAGGTACAAACTTTTTATAATGGCTCTAGTTCAAATCTTCGTTCTATGATTGATGCAGCTGCATGAGGAACTCTAAATAATTAAACACCAGAAGAAGCCTATGATCTATTAGAGGAGATCGCGTCAAATAGTTATCAGTGGCCTACTGAGAGACTACCAATGCGAAAAGTTAGCGGAGTTCACGAAGTGGATGCTTTTGCTGCAATTGCTACACAATTTGAAACACTCAACAAAAAGCTAGATAATATGAGTGTTTCAGCTATGAAAATTCAGAATTTGACATGTGATTTTTGTGGTGGAGGACATGTTAGCACAGCGTGTCAGGTAGGTAATACTTTTAAACAATCTAGTGAAAATTCTAACTTTGTTGGGAATTTTAACAGGTCACAGAATAATCTCTATTCCAACACGTACAATCCGGGATGGCGCAATCATCCAAATTTTTTATGGAATAATCAGAATGTGATGAGACTACCAGGATTCAAACAATCAGAAGAGACAAAGTTTAATTTGGAAGATATAGTCACCAAGCTTGCTCATACGACTCATGACTTCATCAAAAGCACAGATGTGAGATTTCAAAACCAAGATTCAATCAGAAATCTGGAGATGCAAGTAGGTCAGTTAGCAAACATGATGTCAGGGAGACGACAAGGTTCTTTGCTTAGCAACACAAAGAAAAATCCAATTGAAAATAAAGGCTATTACCCTGAGAAGTGGTAAACAAGTGGGAGAAGAAGAGATTGTCAGAGACAAGGAAGAGATGATCAATAAACAATCAAAGGAGATAAGCAAGAGTAAACTTTTTCCAGATAATCCCAAGCCATATGTGCCGCCAATTCCATTCTCTCAGTGACTCCAGCAGCACAAAATAGATAAGTAATTTTCTAAATTTCTTGATGTATTTAAAAAATTGCACATTAACATTCCTTTTGCAGATGCTTTAGCGCAAATGCCTAGTTATGCAAAATTTTTGAAGGAGATTTTGGCAAACAAAAGGAAACTGGAGGATTATGAAACTGTGAAGTTAAATGAGGAGTGTTCAGCCATCCTACAAAATAAATTGCCTCCGAAATTGAAAGATCCAAGGAGTTTTACTATTCCTTGCACTATTGGGGATTCTTACTTTGAAAAAGCATTATGTGATTTATGTGCTAGTATTAATTTGATGCCTTATTCAATTTTCAAGAAATTAGGATTGGGCGAGGTAAAAACAACCACAATGTCACTTCAATTGGCTGATCGATCAATTAAATATCCGAGAGGTATTGTGGAAGATGTTTTGGTAAAAGTTGACAAATTTATCTTTCCTGCAGATTTCATAGTTCTTGACATGGAGGAAGATTTTGAGGTACCACTTATTTTAGATAGACCTTTTCTAGCAACAGGAAGAGCTCTTATTGATGTACAACAAGGGAAGTTGATCCTTAGAGTTCAAGATGATCTTGTTTCATTTAATGTTTTTAAAGTAATGAAATATCCATTTGATGATAATTCTTGTTTTAGAGTTGAGACAGTTGACAAGTTGGTGAATAAAGTTTTTTGGGAAAATATTTTTAAAGATCCACTTGAAGCATGTCTGATTCAATCAAGGGACAAAGATATTCAGAATGAGGAGATAAAGGAGTACGTAAATTTCATGGAGGCAATTCCACCATTTCAAGGCAAAAGGCAATTAAATTTGAGGAGTTGGAACAACGAATTACAAAGGCTAAACCATCAATTGAAGAGCCTCCAATTCTTGAACTTAAACCCTTACCTTCTCATTTGAAATATGCTTATTTAGATGGAGTTTCTTCTTTACCAGTAATTATATATTCTTCTTTGACAGATTAGATGGAGGAGAAACTACTCAGAGTATTAAGAGAGCATAAGGGTGCAATTGAATGGAAAATAGCTGATATTAAGGGAATTAGTCATTCAATTTGCATGCACAAAATTTTGATGGAGGAACAATATAAACCCACTATCCAACCTCAGAGGTGTTTGAACCTGAAGATGCAAGAAGTAGTGAATGGTCAACGTTTAAAGCCCTACTTTGAAGATGGTTACAACAAGCAGAAGACCACCTTTGAACTTCATCCTCCAAACTAGCGACATCTGAGATAATTTGGCTAAAAACTATAAAACAAGCGCTTCTTGGGAGGCAACCCAACCATTTTAATTATGTTTTTTTTTATTGTTAAGTTTATGTTTTGCAAAAAAAAAAAAGAGGTTAACTTTTCTCTCTTTTATCTAGGTTAATTTTTTAGGGAGCACATTTCAAGAGTTTAATCATCAAGATCATCTATGAAGTTATCCTACAACCAGGGGAGTTTTCTTCTTCATATTTCTATTATTCGCATTGAGGACACTGCTTCATCCAAGTTTGGGGGGGAGACAAAAATTTGGCTAAATTTTTTTATTATGATGCATTCTTGGTTGTGAATTTTTGCGATTCTTAGGAAAATTTAAATTTTATTTAAACTTGCAATTGATGTGTGAGTTAATTTTAATTCTGATTATGTTGATCCACTTACTAAGCACTAAAAGTCCTTAATTTTATTTAGTTGTGTGTAAATCTAGAGAGCATTCATGTGAAGTATGTGATTTTCTTAAATTTCACCCAAATCTTAGAATTTGTTTGATTTTCTCTTGAGGCAAAATCCTAAACTAAATCTAACTGAGAAAATGATTTAGGCAATTTTTGGATCGATTGAGCCTTTCAAGCTAACCATGTTTATTTATCCCTAGTCACCCCCTTTGAGCCTTAATTATTACCCAACTTTTCATTGGCACCCATATATGTTTAGCCTAGCCATTATCAAATTATATCATTGTCCCATGCCCTATGAACACGTTGATTTTCTTTTTGGGATTATTTGAGCTTAATAGAAATTTAGGAGGAATGATGGAGTATGAAAAAAAAATGATTACTATGGTTGTTTGGGGTATATTGTGAAAAAAAAAAATTGCTTTTATGGTTTCCTATCCAACTTTCAATTGAGTGAGCCTTTTGGATACTCAATGGGTTGGAAATTTTCATGAAATATTAGGAGAGACTTTGCGAGAGACTCCACGATAAAGCAATTCAAAAGAAATTCAAAAGGGAAAAAAAAAGAGAAAGAAAAAAGAAAAAGAAGAAGGAATGATGATTTATGGTAGCAGAAAAATTATCTTGAACGAGTGAAATTGGACAGTGACATTGGCTCTAATTAGATCCTAGAAATCAATGTGTTGATGAGTGATTTGAGCTCAAAATTACCGTTATCTCACATTTAGCCCAGCCTTATATTACAAACCGAGAAAAACCCTATTGATTTTTGGTTGGATAATTAGCTTACATTAGTGGAGAGAGGAATGAAAAGCAAACCTATGAGATTTGGTCATAATTATTGAGAATTTTTGAGAGGTTGCATATCAATGTGAATTTATTGGGATTGCATATAATTCGAAAAAGATGAGGACTCACACACACACACACTTGGATCACATAGTTAGAATTGATCTTAACTTATAAATCAATTTCAATGTTTAGATGAAATTTGTGTTTTTCTTTGAATTGTGAATTTGAGCAATTATGGAAAGATTTCATGGAGGAGGTTGTTAACTTAAGTATGTGTTATGTCTTGATTTTGCTCGAGGACTAGCAAAAGGTTAAGTTTGGGGGTTTGATAACTCTATAAAAATAGAGTTATTTTACCTATTTTAGGCAACAATTAATGCGAAATCTATGAGAAAATATTTGGATTTCCTTCTGATTATTCGAATTTTCCTTATTTATGTAGGATAATGAGATACGGAGAAGATAAGGAAAAGAATGGCAAAATTGCGGAATTCAAATCAAAAAGCAGTGGAAGATGGATATCAAATTAGGGAATCCTTGATTTTGTTCCCTAATGTTATCTGCAAGCGTTGGGAGATAGATATCTTGCATATATCCTATAAATAGGAGAACAAAGAGAGAGGGCAGCTAAGTTTAAGCTAGGTTTTTAGCGAGTTTTTGCTGCTAGATTGTTTTTCATTGTTCTGAGAGTTTTTCAAGTATTTTGAAGAAAAGACAGAAGTGGTGACAAAATTCTTGTTCTTTGATTCAAGATGTTGAGTTTGATTTTTATTTTTATTTTTTCATCTACTATGTTCTAATTTTCTTTTGTTAGGGCTACGATGTAGCCTAACTATGATTATGTGAATTTCATGATTTTTATGTTTTGCAATTAATTTCGTTTATGTGAGTTATATATTATTGTGCTTAATGCTTTTGAGTGACTGGCCACCACTTGAATGATCCGATGTGCATGTTTGAGACTAAGAAGTGATAATATGCAATTGCTCATTATAATATATAACCATGAATTAAACGTGGATAGAAATATTCTGCGTTATTTGTGTAGCTTTCGGTGATAAGATGATCCAAAAGACTCATTGTAAGCTGGGAATATTTATAGTTTTTAATACACTTATGTTTATTTTAATTCACATAGAGATATAGTGGATTAATAAACTGAGTAGGTTTGTTATACCTAGAGATAGGATAGTAAATAGGTTAGGAAATTCCGCTATCACATGTTTGATATTGTTCTTGTATTCACAATAATTTGAAATTCATATCTAGTGGTTATGATGAAATCGGATGCTCTAACATATTTATCTGATTGATTTACTGCATTTAGTCTACAAATTTCGTTTTTAATTTATTCTCAATTATATTTTGATCTGTTACATAAATTTTAGAATTAATGTATTTTAGTATTTAATTAGTTTATTAATCATCGATCTCCGTGGGACGATACTTTGTCTCATCATTATATTACTTGTTCGACACGTTCACTTGCGTTTAGAATTTTACAAACAGTGTCCAACCTTCCCTCTCACCGAAAACGCCCGAGTGCTATGGACTGTTTGATTATGGAAAAGGAAGCCGAGATCTAGGCCTGACTAGCAATGATTGCCGCCGTTGCAGTCACGATGAACATAGGGCAATATTCCTAGTTCCGCAAAATTTATTCAAATTTGAGTATAGCACGCATAAAGTATGATGGCTCATTACCATATCAAGGGATAATGACATAAATGGTCAATGAACTTTGACTCAATGTGCAATATGGTCTTTGGACTTTTAATTTGTTCAATGTGATCCATCAACTTTAGCACAATGTGTAATGTGATAATGTAGTCCATGAACATTTGGTATGTGTTTAATTTAATCTTGGAATTATATGAAATTTTCAATATTGTCATTAGTTCAATGTGATCATATTGGGTTTCAGGGATCACATTAAACAAACTAAAAATTTAGGGACTACATTACATGTTGGATCAAAGTTGAAGTATCATTTGTGTCATTTTTCCCCATATTAAGTAAGCGTGAAGCACCTAAAAAGGCAATAATGACAGGACTTGCTCAGAATGAAACTATAAAAGATGGTCGCGCAAAGTTGAAAAACCATTTCTATCATTTCCCATACTAGGTCAAAGTTTTTTTTTTTTTTTTTGCTTTTTCTGTTGTAAATCAATTTACTCAAAATTAATCAGTTCTAAAGCACAACATTCTCGTTGAACATAATTAAAGCACTTGAAATATTCCCCAAAAAATTTCACCTCTTTCTCTCTCTCTAATTTTTTAATTGAGTTGCAATTGAACATGAAACTACCTGTTTCGTGTATGCAGTTTCCAAGAACTCAATTTATACATAAAATTCAATAATGAAAGAAAATCCTACAATATTCACAAGTCGAGATTTTTATTTTTAACTTATCAAGGACTCATATACATTTTATCTCGTGTAAGTATATTCAAATTTTTCGTCAACAAATTCTCAACCCCCTCCGAACGTCAATTCCAATCCTAGCATCGATGCCTTTCGAACCTTCTTGAGCTACAAGATTCAAGATGCGATCACAATCACGAACATGGAAGAATTTCCCCTCACATAGCAACGTGATTGGAATTTTATCTCTCACGTCACCATTTTAAATTGGCATTATCTAAGGTGGTAGAAAACATTTTTGAGTGATTAAATATTTTGATTAAGGTAACCATAGTTCAAGCCCCACGATGTTGAACAGGTGATGTTACCGGCAGCACCCAAATGTTGCCATTATTAGCAATTTGATAACTAACCACGGTCGACAAAAGAACGGACTCAATTGTACAGGAGGATTGAACCCGGAATCCAAAGGAAAAATCAGATTTTATAATAGTTAGTATTGCTCAATTTATTTCACGTTGAATAAATAATTTTAAAAATATTTTTTTTTTAAAAATAATTATTTGTGCCGTCTTGAAATAATTTCATGATAACAATAATTTATGTTTGAAAATTTTCGTGAACGAATAAGATATTTTTTATTCGTTAATTTTTTTTGTAAGTGATATAAATATTTATATTTTCAGGAAAAATATTTTGGAAATGATTGATTCCCCGCCAAATAGACTAACCACCATTTCGATCGGGGAGGGAAAAAAAAAAAACCACCGACCCTTTTCACACTCTCTACTGTTTCTTCTCCGCAGTGGGATTTCAAGTTGTGTCTTCGTGCCTTTGCCTTCTGCGGTTCCGCATCTCCTTATTTCCCCGATCATCTCTCTCTCTCTCTCTCTCTCTCTCTGGTTTTTCTAGTTTTGCTCTGCAATCTCGTTTCGAGGCTCGCGATCGCCGGTGGCCGGCGTCGTTTCACCGTTAGATTCCGTCAGGTTGATTTCGAGTTGATCGGCCCCGGATCTTTTGTGCTCTTCTCGGAAGGGTTGCGCCTCGGTTGTCGGCTTCTTTCGCCTTTCGAGGTCCAAGGCGTGAGGTTTACTCTGTTCGATTACCTTGAAGTTCGTGGAAATGGGGGAATGTCTGTTCTGGGAGCTTGTTGATAGGATTCTTGTTTTTATTATTTAAAATACTTCTCCGGCGGATTAGTGATTGTCCCGCTGGAAGCAGTCGATAGAATGTTTTCTGGCCTTGCGGAAGAATAGTTTTCCTCGGTTTTATTTCATTGTTGGATTTAATTCAGGCTCACGAATTTCCATCGTCAGTGACTTAATCGGCTGCTATGTGCAGATTTGGTGTTGAGAACGAGAGTGTGGAAATATGGTGGTGAATGAGAGGAAAACAATTGATTTAGAACAAGGATGGGAGTTTATGCAAAAGGGTATACTGAAGCTCAAGAATATCCTTGAACTTGAAGAGCTTCCTGAGACTCAGTTCAGCTCGGAAGAGTACTTGATGCTCTACACGTAAGCCTCACTTCTGCATTTGTCACTTCAGGAGTTGTAATACTTAGAATTGTTACCCTAATGTCTTGTTTGGTTTGCTAATAGTCAATTTCTTTTCTTCTCAATCCTCCTGGCAGTACTATTTACAATATGTGTGCTCAAAAGCCTCCGCATGATTACTCCCAGCAACTGTATGACAAGTATAGAGAATGTTTTGAAGAGTATATCATGTCAACGGTGAGGAAGATTTACTGTTCACGACTGCCTTTTCTTGTTATATTGGTTGATTGTTTTCCCTTGAGTTTACTTCGTTAGCTTTGCATGTCTGGAAAACTTGAAGTTATGGAATTATAGAAGTTTTATCTAGCACTGTTGTTAATGTTACGTTCTTGTATATGCCAGTGACTTTCTCAGTTGCTGCTGTAATGGTTGGATGCTTTTTTCTTACTTTTACTTGCATTGCCTAAGTATCAGTTTTGTATAGTAAGGATGTGTCTTCATTTAAAAATTCATGACAGTGTCCTTCAATTCTTTGAAAATTTTCAAGGCTGTTTTTCCTCTTTATAGCCTATTACTTTCTCTTTATTCATTGAAGATTGTATTTTATGATTGTTTTTGTGAATTTTAGAAAATATAGTAATTTCAAGATAGAAGAACTGTGGCATGTGGTGAAAGCTTGAGTAATTTTTGGAGAATAGATAGTATCAACCAACAGAAATTACATAAAGTGGATTAACAAGTAGTCGGCTGTCAGAAGAAGTCCGGTGACAAGGTTTCTTGAATAATAAATAGCTCTAGAAGAACAGCAGAAAAACCAGGAATAATTAATAGATGCAAAATTTTTCCGCGAAGGAGTCTAGTAAGTCTCTAGATAGTGAATTTCTTTATCAGTGTGAAGAGTCATTTATCGCTGCAACTTGGATGTAATCCGGAGGGAGATAACTCATCATTCTGCTCTACTTTCAAGTTGGTGTACTACGCCCAAACTTATGGCCAGCTAAGTTGATGGTCAGAAAAAAGAAACGAAGAGAAAAGAAAAATGGTTGAAATTTGCTGTTTTGTGGAGCTTTGTCCAATATTTAGATGTTAATATGCCTTATTTACGACTCTGCATGGTTATTCTTGTTTTCGTGGTCAGTCAAATCCTCCAGAGTTTTGTTGCTTCTGATTTGTAGCCCATGATTCTAGGGGTTCATACTCAAGTATGTTAGGAGAAATTGAGGATTCATATGTTCTTTTCCCGTCCTCCTTGTTCTTGCTTTCTCCTCCTCTGCTTCTCTAAATGTGAGATCAATTTGCATAAATTGCTTAAACAAGAACGTTATTACTTATTTGTGTTGTTGGTAAAAGAGTTCGATTTTATTGAGATTAAAAGAAGTATTTATAGGCTTAGGGTTAAGCCTTGTACAATTACATAAATAATCCCAACTTGCTAACACTATAGAATAATAGGTTATAAACCTGACAATTTTTTATTTTTTTTGGGGGGTGGTGTGGGGGGGGGGGGGGTGGAAGTGGGAGGGATATTTACTGCTTTTTCTTTTTCTTTGCTTGGGGAGGGATGGTCTGATAATTAATTATCTTATGATTATGATTCTGCAAATGCAGAGGTTTTTTTTTTTTTTTTTCGGCAATATTTAGCTTATTGGTTATATCTAGTTCTTTCATTTATGTAGCTGCTGTCATTTTATTTTTTATTATCCTCAGCCATTAAACAGTCTGCTTCTGCTTACAATTTAGGTATTGCCATCATTAAGAGAGAAGCATGGCGAGCTTATGTTGAGAGAGCTTGTCAAAAGGTGGGCAAATCATAAGGTTATGGTCAGATGGCTTTCTCGTTTCTTCTATTATCTAGATCGCTACTTCATTGCAAGGAGATTACTGCCACCCCTTAATGAAGTTGGCCTGACCTGCTTCCGCGAACTGGTATGAATTCTATACAATCTTTCGATTTGCTGTTCTCTTTATTAATTTTTTATTTTTTATTTTTTATTTTTGTGGGATTTAGCTTAGATTGCACGCTAAAATAGTTGTGGCCTTTAAACAGTTCATCATTGATTTTTTGGTTGACTCTGACACGGTCATTTTCAGTTTCCTCCATAGATGCCGCACTAAAATTTGACATTGTACATTTTTTGCTGTTTTAAAGGTATATCAAGATTTAAAGGTGAAAGTAAGGGATGCTGTGATCTCATTGGTATGTTTATGTTTGTTTAATTACTGTCCCTTGTTGTCTTCAATGTTAATGTTGAATTAACTAACAGAAGTTGTCGCATTAGATTAAGAAAGAACGTGAAGGCAAGCAAATTGATCAAGCTTTATTGAAGAATATATTAAATATATTCATGGAGATTTGCGAAGGAGAAATGGATTATTACGAAAATGATTTTGAAGCAACTTTGCTGGAAGATACTGCTGCTTATTATTCCCGTAAAGCTTCAGGCTGGATTTCAGGGGATTCCTGTCCTGATTATATGTTGAAGGTGAATAAGAACTTATTACCTATCTAATCATTTACATCTTGATGATGATGATGATGATATTTCATGAGGTTTGATGTTTGATATT
Source organism: Eucalyptus curtisii (assembly GCA_017140595.1). Classification (NCBI taxonomy): domain Eukaryota; kingdom Viridiplantae; phylum Streptophyta; class Magnoliopsida; order Myrtales; family Myrtaceae; genus Eucalyptus; species Eucalyptus curtisii. Next base: position 12,213,568 of record CM029495.1, on the reverse strand, counting down.
GGGATTCCCAGGCAGAGGAGTGCCTAAAACGAGAGAAAGATATGGTTGCTTGTTACTTGCATTCTAGCAGTGAGCCTAAGCTACTAGAGGTTTGTCACTTTAGTTGTGTTAATTTTGGCTTTGGTAATCAGTCTGGTGGAACAACCTGTGCAATTAACTGTGTATATAGTTAATATGTTCGATTTTTGTTTAGATTTTTAATATTCCAAGATCTGGTGGAATTTGACCAATACAATTTGAGGTTATGATATTATTATCTGTTTGCACTTTCTTCAGAAAGTTCGACATGAGTTGCTATCTAAATATGCAAGCCAATTACTTGAAAAGGAGCACTCAGGATGTCGTGCATTACTCAGAGATGATAAGGTATTCTGGCTTTGCTTTTGTCCCTTTATGAGCATCTGGTCTTGAATATATTTTAGTTGTATTTAAATACCATGGTTTCTGATGCTGTTTAGGTTGAAGATTTGTCGAGGATGTTCAGGCTTTTCTCTAAAATACCAAATGGCTTGCATCCTGTTGCTAAAATATTTAAGGAGGTCCTTTATCCATGATCCATATTTCATCCTCATTTGACTGCACTAGCCTCTGTTATCCCTTACCTTGTTTTTCGTACCTCATATTTCAGCATGTTACTGCCACGGGCACTGCCTTGGTCAAACTAGTGGAAGATGCAGCTGACAGCAAGAAGGTGGGTTCTTAATTTATCAGACCATGGCTTTGACTTTTTCTTATGAATTCGCAGAATTTTCTCTCGTCCATTCAAATGAGCAAAGTCTCCTTTCATTATTCTGGATAGTTTGATCATCGTCAGATACTGAATTTGCTTGGTTTACTCATCAGTTTCTGCTCTCTTGTCTGAAAATGATTCTGCGTCCTTCAGTGGTGTCATGATGATCCAGAATCAATTGAGTAAACAGAGGGAGATTCAATTGGATTAACATGGCAAAAAAAAAAAAAAAAAACGAGCTAAGATTTCGGACTGTTTTGGACCGAATTCTTATGTCATTTATTAATGTAGCCTTCTAGATCAAACAAGCTATGCATATAGTGATTATAACCATAAAATTACTGTCATCCCTTAGCGAAAATGGAATATTTTGATTGTCCACGGCTATCTGGGATACCCTTTCTGGTCAGACTATTTTCCTTCTTACAGAACAGAGACCTGCTTGGATTCTAGTAAATTTTGTGTTTTTTCAGTTAAAGCGAGGTGCTAGCTACTTGGAGCAGGACGAGTGTCGGGCAGTTAGTTAATTTCCCTATGCTAATTGCAATATAGGTTAGTTGAATCAAAACAGGATTTGTTGCTGACTCAGATCACAGTTTTGGAAAAAGTTTCTCGCTCATTCAAAAGATGGAAATTGATCTTCAAATAAAAAGATTGACCTACTGAAAGAAATGCAGCTTGCCATGAGAGGCTAGCTGAGCATTGTCCCCAAAGGGAATCTAGAAGGATAGGGCGTGCACGCATGTCTGTGGGTGAGGTGACAACTTCATTTTGGAAGAGAATAACCCAAAGATTAGGAGGAATATGATATGGTGTTCAGAAAGATGTAAATCACACTAGTGACTACTAGATATGCTATTCATTCCAAGATCTGACCACTAGATTTGTCATACATATTCCAAGTATACATGTTAGCAAGATAGCTGACACATATACTCTGTTATGTTATTGTTTTAGCAGTCGGGCTTATGTGAACCATGATTTGAAGTAGTTATTCAATCATTCAACTATGATTGCAATGCCATACTGTGTACCAAGAGAGCTTACTGCATACCCATGCCTGTACTGCTATTATGTATAGTAATGAACCACTGTTCATGAAACATTTGACAGGATTTTTGAATGGTCTATATGTACAGCTGTAGTCTTCTCTTGAACAGATATCGTAAGAGTTTATAAGCTCTATCAATAATTTAGTTTGAATTATATGGTGCAATTTTTTATTTAGGATGATTCTTAGGAAATCGTCCTGCGATGCTTTCTAGCTTTAGGTTTTCATAAAGGAATTTACTCTTCCACCAAGTTACCATTTGTGCGTTATTTTATTTTCCAATCTAAATCCAACTCTAACTTTTGGGATTCGTCATCCTTATCACTCTGTAGCTATAGTGTGTGGTTTACACATCTATCAAAAATATGCATACCTTTGTTTTGACTTGTAACATTTTATGAAGCAAGCAATTAGTCCCTTCATTCCTTTTCACAGGCCAATAAGAAGTATGTAGTTGGCTTGCAGCAACAGTTAATGCAATCAATCTTCCACTTTTCCTCCATAAGTAGATAAAATTTTATTGGTCCGTTCAGGAGCATTGATTCAGCTCACTGTTGACAGGATTTCGTGGGGGAAGTGATTGGCCTGCATGATAAGTTTAAGGCATATGTGAATGATTGTTTCCAGAACCACGCCCTCTTCGATAAGGTTCATATCCTGTGATTGAAGTGATTTCAAAAAGCTACATCAGATATATGCTCATTTTGATGTTCCTTTGACAGGAATTTAAAATGGCTTTTGAGGCCCTTTGCAACAAAGGTGTTGGTGGAAGGTCAATTGCAGAGCTATTGGCTACTTTTTGTGACAATCTACTTAGGAAGGGAAGTAAGAAATTGAGCAATGTAGCCATTGAAGAAAGGCTTGAGAAGGTCTGTTGTTTGGACATTAATTTTTGTAACGTAGTCTAGCATCATTTTTTTAAGTATAACAGGTGGTTATTGTACCTTTTGCAGGTAGTAAAGCTGCTCGCATATGTCAGTGGCAAGGATCTTTTTGCTGGGTTCTATTGGTAATATATTTAGTATTGGAGGTGTATATTCATGGCCGCATAGCCTACTGACCATATTGTTGGACATGAAGTTAACTAAATCTTTTGTCACAGTATTCACAATAATACTATGTAAAAGATAGTTCATGATTTATTGAAATGAGTTAATACTACAAAAAACTCCAAACTGATATGCCCGTGACAAATTTATCCCAAACTAATTTTTTTATCACCAAAAATCTCAAACTGGTACACCTTTGATAAATTTATCTTATATTGATACACTTATGACAAATTTTTTTTTGTTAGTTTTCATTAAATTTTACTGTTAAATTGTTGAGTTGATGATATGTGACAATTGACTGGTATATCAGTTTAGGATTTTGCTATCCATTTGTCATAGTTGCACCAGTTTTGTGATTCTTTGTAGTATTAATACAATTTAACACAGGGTAATTTGTCCCAAATGCACAAGTTTGGGGGGTTTTTTGTGGTTATTTGAGGTAAATTTGTCATGGGTGTGCCAATTTAAAGTTTCTGGTGATAAAAAAATTAGTTTAGAGTAAACTTGTCACAAGTATATCGGTCTGGGGGTTTTTCGTGATATTAACCCAATTGAAATTAGGCTTACTAGTTTCCTACCTAATTATTTAGATACATCAAAACTAGTTCTTTCAGTTTCTTGAATACTTCAATATCATAGGATACTAGACCCTCGAGTAAAGGGTGCAAGTTTACCGAGGGTACTGTGCTAGTCTTTATGCCAATGATCTTCAAGATGAAGAACCTATATTCTCAAGATTGATTTCCTCTCTTCTGTACTCTATGGTAAAAGAAAAATAAGATCATTCCCATAATCAATTTACAATGACAGAATATATATCAAGCATGTTAATCATGTCTGCAAATAAATTTCCATGCATTAGAATATGGAACTTAGCCATATCAATTTTTGAGAAAATGCCTCATCCATGGGATCTGTTATGTGGATCCATTTAATATTCCATTGTGGTTGTTATCCATTATAATTGAGGCTTGATGATGCCATTAAACTGCTTAATAATAATCATCAAAACTGGCAGGAAGAAGCTTGCCAGACGACTTCTCTTTGATAATAGTGCCAATGATGACCATGAGAGATGTATGCTCATGAAATTAAAGCAGCAATGCGGTCGTCAGTTCACATCAAAGATGGAAAAATGGTTGGTGTTCCTAGATTTCCTCCTTGAGAACTAGTTTCACCTGCAGCAATACGTTCCTAACTCACTTCTCTGTGTTCCAGGTTATGGATTGGACATTAGGAAAGGATCACCAAACTATTTTTGAAGAGTATCTCCAAAAAAATCCAGATGCAAATCCTGGCATTGACTTGAAAGTCACGACTCTGACTACTGGTATTTGGCCGAGTTACAAGTCCTTCGATTTGAAGCTTCCAGCAGAAGTGGTACTTGCAGAATTTTGCTGAGATATAAAATTTGAGTTTTGTCTGATGTTCATAGGCAATTTCCAATAGTTGAAATTGATTACTTACTCTGAGTTAGAAGTTATTGTTAATTTCTGGTTGTTTCAGCTAAAGGGTGTCAAAGTTTTTAGGGAATTCTACCAGACAAAAATGAAGCAGCGAAAGCTTACATGGATTTATTCATTAGGGACGTGTAATATTATTGGTAATTTTGAGCCAAAAACCATGGAGTTGATAGTGACAACATACCAGGTAATTTGTTTTTTAACTTTCTGTTTTCACCAATTTTGACGTCTGGAAGACTTTGGGATTTGTTATTCCTTAGTTCTTGTAATGTTCCTCCCCCCTGCCCCCCACTTGAAAACTTTTTGTCCCCTCTCTATTGCTCTGTAGGCCTCAGCTCTGTTGTTATTCAACTCTTCTGATAGACTGAGTTACTCGGAGATAAAGAAGAAGTTGAATTTGACTGATGATGATGTCGAGAGGATTCTCCATTCCTTATCACGTGCCAAGTACAAGATCCTTAACAAAGAACCAAACACAAAAGGCATTGCTCCTACTGACCACTTTGAATTCAACTCCAAGTTCACTGACAAAATGCGGAGGATCAGGGTATAACCAACTGTTTTTGGATTGTCCTGAGTTGTCTGACCTTGTCTTTATACATCAACCTTTAATTGCAATCCTGTTTTAGTTTTTTGTCCCCTAGTTTATCAGTGCAGTCTTGTTTTAATATTTCCCGACATGCAGATTCCTCTTCCTCCTGTGGATGAGAAGAAGAAAGTGATAGAAGATGTTCATCTGGATCGGAAATACGCAATCAATGCCTCAATTTGCGTATCATGAAGGCTCGAAAAGTTTTGGATCATCAGCAGCTGGTCATGGAGTGTGTCGAGCAGTTGCGTCACATATTTAAGGTCTTTACTGGACACTGTGCCAACTCATTGCCTTAATCCTGGTTCTGTCAGCTTTTATTGACTGATTTTGTTTTACTGCAGGCTGATCTCCAGGCAATCAAGGAAAGGATTGAGATATTGATCACTCTAGATCATATGGAGAGGGATAGAAATAACCTCAATTTGCTCAGATATTTGCCATGACATTTTCTGGATGCTCGTCCAGATCGAGTGACTGCTTCTGTAATGGCATGGGAACAAGTTCAAGATCACTACGGTGGTGGCGCCGACAACAATGTAATCACGTCTCTCCTCTGTGCTGGAAGTTAGGACCTCAGAATGCTTGTACATTCTACACGAGCGTGAATAGCTAGAGTTTGTGTTTTTGCCAGGCTAGTCGAAAGTTTAACGAGAAGAGTGCGTAAGAATTCCTAAAACTTCAAGTGCAATTAAATCATAAAACTTTTAAAAGTGCAATCAAGCCAAATTTATCAAATCGGGGTGTCCAAGTCTCTCTATAAACTCTATACAATTTGAGAGAAAATTATCTAATGTGTCCTTAACTTATCGTAGATATATGTCAATTTAGTTATAATTTTTTAAATCTTACCAATTTAATTCTAAACCGTTGCAAGAAATTCAAATGTTGTCCTAGTCAATTTTCAATGGAAGGAGTTCGTAATGTCAACAATTTTTAATGAAAATTGATCATAAGGACTCCGTTAGAATTTAATATAAAGGTTCAGATTTTAAATTGACAAAATTAAAAAGATTAGGACTGAATTGATCCTCGTACGATAAGCTAAAAACCTATTGACGTCAATGTGGCAATTTTTATTAATTTTTGAAGAGAGATGCGCTCTCGAGGCATTTTCGACAAGCCGTGGTGGCATCCTCTCGAGCTCGAAGCTCACAATAGCGGCAAGCTTTGAGCTCGAATGGCAGCCATGGCCGTCGGCCTCTCGAGCTCACATGGCTGGAGATACAGATGATGGGATCCCGCTAGTTATTTACTTGCGTCTTTCTATTTTGTTGTGCTCATTTCTGTCGAGCTAGTCATTGTCATTTTTTGGCACTTGAGGTGACTAGGTGAGTACTTCTCTTCTGGCCTGGCATGCAATATGAGAGCGATGCCGTGGGCATTCCCAACTTCCATAGACTCAAAGCTTGATGCCTGTTAGCGTCGGTACGGTGGTCGCAAAGTTGAAGCCAAATCTAGCGGCCAGCCGCACGGTGGACAAGCTCCACAGCGCTGCTCGAGCTCGACTCCATTGGAGCTCGGGCTCTGCTTGCGGCTTCGTGGGTCTAACTCCAATCTGGGTGTCGAGCTCTGCTTGTGGTGGGAGCTTGAACTTAGATTTGGGAGCGAGCTTCACTACACGTTGAGCTCGAACCTAAATCTGGGCTTGCGCGGTTCGATTTCGATCGAGCTCGATTAGGGTCCACCATGGCATTGAGCTTGGGGATTGCAGAGACGCTTAGACGCAGAGGCAATCTGTCGGGGCTTTGCGGCCAACAGCTATGGCGGATGTGGAAGAAGATGAATGATGATGAACAGCACGCAAGAATTCTTTTTTCCTGGTCTTTTCAAATTTTCAATTTGTTTTCTAACGTGGTGCTTAATGGGTGCCACATCAGCACATGCCTTGAAAAAAAAAGGATAAGTGTATCAAAAATTTTAAGACTGATAATAAAAATATAATTGAGTGCTAAAACTTCTAAAAATATATAATTAAGAAAAAGTGAGGATGGTTCCAAGTAGAACCTAAGACAAAGAATCAAATAGGTGGTAATTTATTTGGTTCTAGATTGGTAGGTTCCAAGTTTTAAAATTAGAGAACCCCTTTCAATGAGTAAGTTCCAAATTCTAGGTAGATGAAACTTGCAACCTATAACAAGTTTTTGTGTTTTTCTTTGTCTAAGTCTTCACACGATCCTATCATATTCATCACATGATGAGTGTATAATTTAAAATCACTAATATAAATTTCTATTTTATGAATGAGGTTTTTACTTTGTTGATATTTTATATTTTTCGTGTATTTAAATATAAGTTGTGATCAGTGAATTAGTAGTAAATAATGGTCATTAAAGGTCAATCACTACAATCATTCGGTTATTAATACAAATGGAATATAAGTAGACCTTAAAACTGATCTTGAAACCTCCATCCTTGAAATCTATAACAAGATAAGTTTCAAATTTCAAGATCTATAGAATAGGTAATAGGTTCCAAAAAATGAGAAACGAATATGTTCTAAATTTCATGCGGAACCTGTGTGGGATCTGAAATCGCTTGCCTCTATAATCAAATCCTAAAACTTATCAACTTAATGTAATCAAGTTCTAAAATTTGTGAACCTAATGCAAAGAAATATCATTATTAACATCGTCTAAATTGATTAGTAGAAAATGTTGATGTCACTTTTTTTTTTAAAAATTTTTTAAAATACGTGGGACTAAAGTGGCATCTACCAAGTGCTACATTAGAAAAATTCAAAAATTTAAAAGGAAAAGAGATAAAAAGATAGAAAAAAAAAACTTAAGAGGGAAAAAAGGATAAATTTAAATAAATAAATAAATTGGCTTCAGGCTTTTTAGAGTGGGCCGGTCCTCCGTAAGAAGAGAAGGATTTTGGGCGAGTTTGTTGTGGTTTAAGGATTTTGGGCGAGTTTGTTGTGGTTTAGGTTCTTTTTTTAGATTTTGGGACAAAAAATTATATTAAAAAAAAAAAAAAAAAAAGTGCTCTGGAGATGGTTTATTTAATTTCAAGTGAGCTTTTGGGGTTGACTTTTTTATTTCAACCCGATCCGTTATGGTTTGGGTCAGTTTAGTTGGGTTGGGTTTCTTGACCCGGTCCAAGTTTATTTTATATTAGTATTAAAATATATTAAAATTATAAAAATAATAAATAAAAACTGAACATTAAAAAATTATTTAAAAATTCAGAAAATGATAAAAATATAATAATAAAAAACCAGAAAATAAAAAAAAATAGAAAACCTTTAGAAATTAAAAACTTAAAATTGGACAAGCCCTTAGGGCTTTTAGATAGGGTTTCTTACTTTGCGTTGTCATGGTTTCATTTGTAGGGACAATACTAGGATGCGTGTGTGCTTTATTTCATGATTATAATTGATTGCGCATTTCAATATTTTGAGTGTTACTCTTCTACTTTAAAATGGTTAGAATAAACGTTAGATTTTTTTCTAAATAGACTGCTATAGCATTAGCTAGCATTGATCAGGTTGGGTACTGAAAACGCGTTAGCCTTATGGCTAACGTAATCAAGTCCCTCAATTTAGAATCTCCGATAGCGTAAATAGTAAGATATTTTTCCACATCTTATTGGGTTTCTAGTCGACACTAAAACAAATCTAGTGGCGACTTTTTGTTAAAATTTGTACAGGCTTAAATCGATCAGAATTTTGAACACCCAATGTTGTGCAAGGTATAAGTTTGGAAGAGTTTGTGTCTAAATCATGAGCCGTAGATCCATCATTTTGGCAACACCCCTAAACCTAATTTTCCCATCCCCTTTCGATTAAAGGATGAACCTATGGTCCATGATTTAGACGTGAATTCTCCAAAGCCCATACGACAACGGATATTCAAAATTTTAATCGGTTTAAGCCTATGTAAATTTTAACAAAGGAGTTGCCACTAGCCTTTTTGGGTCAATTAGAGACCTAGTAAGATACGAGGGAATATCTTACTATTTACGCGACTAAAGATAGTAACTCGGGGACTTAATTACGTTAGCCCTAAAGATAACGCCCTTTTGATATCTAACTTGAGCACATGCCAGCTAACGCTATAGTGGTCTATCCAAAAAAAAAATTCCTATGTGTCATAACCATTCTAAAGCAGGAAAGTAACATTAAAAATATTGAAATGCATGATCAATGATAATCATAAAAGAAATTACATAAGCATCCTATTATCGTCCCTACAAATGAAAACAAGATAATGTTAAGCAAGAAACCTATTGTAAAGCTTTAAAAGCTTGTCCAGTTTTAAGTTTTAACTCTCGGGGTTTCAATTTATTTTTATTTTTATTTTTTTATCTTTTGGTTTTTTATTATTATTATTTTTTTCATTTTCTGAATTTTCAATTAATTTTTTTATTTTTTATAATATATATTTTTAATATTAAAAAAAAAAAAAAAAAAAAAAAAAAAAAAAAAAAAAAAAAAAAAAAAAAAAAAAAAAAAAAAAAAAAAGAGATTCGGACCAAATCAAGTGACCCAAGCCATCTAAACCGACCCGAACCCTCTTGTATTGGGTTGGACCAAAAAAGTTAACCTTAAAAGCCCACTCCGAATTAAATATATCATCTCATGAACACACACCTCTTTCGTTTACAATTTTTTGGCCCAAAATATTTTTAAAAAAATAAGAAGAAGAACCTAACCCACAACAAACCAGCCCGAAACTCATATGGAGGACTGGCCTACACTAGAAAGCCCGAAGCCTATTTTACTTTCTATTTCCTTATTTTTGGCCTTTTCTCTTTTTCTCTCTTTTCTTTTACTGTTTTTGTCTTTTTGCTCATCATCTTCAACCTCCCGCACTTCTCCCCCGAAGCACTCTCCTGCAACCTGTAGAACCATAGGCCTTTGACGCCATCACGTCCCTTCACGCTCGTTATCATCGCCTCTTATGCCGATGATCAGACCACCATGCTTGCCACCACTTCGATCAGCATCTACACTCTCGGCCGTTTACTCCGGCGACCACAAGAAGAACAAGAAAAATATACCAAAACCAACCTCTTCGATCCCAACATTTCTTGCAAACTCACGGCCACAAACATGGACAGAAATGAACTAACTGATGTGGCCTCGAACTACAGGCTTCACCGGCGAGTGGTAGGTTTACGGCAAGGGATTCTCCAGCGTGAGAAAAGCATATATGACCTGCTTGAACGAGAATTTTCCACCACATCACATAAGAAAAGCCAATATCAGACAAGATTCAAGCAATGCAAGAATAAACGCAGATCAATATTAAGATCTAATGACGAACAAGATTCGACCTTCTTTCAAGCATTTTACCAAACATGTGATATGCATATTCCGTAATCGTGTTCCGATTCGATTTTAATGCGATTCTCAGACTTGCAACGACATGCACAGACCCCGACATGATTATTAGCAACAAATCTACCTGGTTTCATCACAGTTTCCACTAGATCACTAATCAACTCAGACGTGCGTTTCTCGGCTGGGACAGAGCAGGGCTTTCGGGAAGTGGGATTTTACCTGGTTTGCTTGGCCAGTTGAGGTCTTGATCGGTGAGGCTGAAGGTCATCCGGCTATACCTACTCCTCTGTTGTAAAAGACTCATCGAATCGGTGGAGGATGACTTCTTTTGCCCTTGACCGTCACAGGAATCCGGAATTCCGACGACAAGCATCTTTTTGAAAACCCAGATCTACATCTCTTCTCCCCGGTCCTCCCAAACACACTAGCGGAAAGCTCTCTCTCTGGCTTTTTTTGTTTTCTTTAGTTCAGATGGGCCCAAAGAAAAAGGAGAAAAGTGAACCAAAAGAAAGAAAAGAAATGGGAAGCTGGGTCTAATATTTGAAAGGCCCGAAAATTGACACGATTTCTTTTTTTTTTTTTTATCACTTCATTCATCTTCATTTTTTTTTATATTACTTTCTCTCTTTGTTTTTTTTTTTTTTTTTTTTTGCTTTTTTACCTTTTTATAAGGTTTGATATTTTTGCAAACTAAATGGATACTTAAAATATCGACAAAAATTTGGGTGTGATCACAAACTTCTACCATGCTTCTTTTAGGGATTTAGCTTGCTCCTACTTTAGAAGTTACTTAGAGCCTGTTTGTTTTCACTCTCAGGAATAACTGATTATGTTCTTTTGTTTCCGAGAACAAAAAAGAATAAAAATTCATTTGATCATTTTTTTGTTCCCGAGAACAAAAATATTTTTTTTTTGTTTCCACGAATATATTTGGAATATAATCAAGAAGTAGAAAAAAAAATAGCTTCGTGCTCTCGGAAAGAATTCCTAAAATCTTTTTTTTTCTTCTCCTCTTTTCTTCTCCTTTCTTCTCCTCTTTTCTTCTCCTTTCTTCTTCTTTCTTTCGGTCGATCGTCGAAGCGTCATAGGCTGCCGACAACACTGAGCCATGGCGAGGCTCATCGGCTCGAGCCACGCCGACTTAGAGGTGGGCTGGCGAGATCGAGCCTAGTGGCTTGGCAGGATTGGCCTCACCAAATCTAGGTGAGGTCGACCTCATCTAGCCTAGGCGAGGCTGGTCTCGCACCGCCTAGGAAGGCCGAGGCTCGTCGTGGCTACGTGAGCCTCTAGTGAGCTCACTAGACATTGCCTTGCCTTTTCGAGCTCCGGTGAGCTTGTTGGACCTCACCTAGCCGGTCGCCGGCCACCGCTTTGGTCGGCAACTGGCGACCGGCCACAAAGAAAGAGAAATGAGAAGAGAAAAAGAAAAAAATAATAAAAGTATTAAAAAATCAAAAGAAATTAAAAAAATTAAAAATCTTACCAAATGTATTTTTATTTCGGAAATAGAAATTTTTTGGAGTTACTAAACGCATTCTTTTACTCAGAAATTATTTCCGAGAATAGAGTTAAAAATAGAAAAATTACTTTCCAAAATAGAATCGTTACCTAACGCGCCTTTATTCGCTATCATCTTGCGAACTTAGCACCTTTAGCAACAGGTTCTCCTCCCATGCACCATCTACTTCTTCCATGCAGCATCCAAGTACAGAAAACACCTCCGCTTCATCGGCGAAAGAATGTTAGGATAGAAAATGCTTCAAAACGAGAAACTTCTCACTTTTCCCCACAAAAAGTTACATAAATTTTTACAAATTTTCATCCAAACTTTCATTTCCGTCATTTTCCCACGTTTCTCCAAACATAGCGTCCATCTCCTTTTAATCTTCACCCCATTCCCAGCAAATCAATTCCTTTGGAAATTTTTCCTCAAGTGGACACTAACACAATATGACTTAACACAGCATGAGAACAAGACTCAAGTGTCACAGGTTGGTCATTTGGGATTGAGACCATGTGGCAACTAAGGTTTATTTGAATTGGTACCCAAATCATAAAGGAAAAAAGGATACCTAGACTCCTGGAGTGCCAAAAGTTGGCACAAATGAACACTTAAGTGCCAAAAGTTGCGAAAGTGACAATTAACTGCCAAAATCGAAGTAAAATGGATCACTTAAGTGCCACTGGCGAGAAAATCTGACCAAAACGATGATGGTTATAAATGAGGGAGTGTTCCCTTTTATGCAAGAAGTCCCCTTATTATAACCATTGATTGACATTTGATCTTGTGGATAAGATCACATCTCCCCATCTCCTCACTATTGGCATTTAAGCCGAGAATGCTCTTGAACATAGCATAATTATCATCTAGCCCATCTCTAAGAATATTCTGGAAACCTACTGTCACGATCTCAACTTCATCCCTAGGGTTTTGAGCAATAGGGGTTATTTTCGCCACATTCTAGACTCATTGCCATCCTAATTCTTTTTATTTTATTATCATGCATATGCGGAAACGTGAACAAACAATTTCCCATACAAACAATAACTAGAAGACTGGGACATACATTATATAGAACACATTAGTTTATATTGTAATAGTACTTTTACAAGCCATTTATTTACGAGCTCTCTTTTCTTTTCACATCACGCTATAAGTTTCCACATAGGCCAGGGGAATTCCTATCTCCTCTAGCGTGATTGCAACCCCTAAAACTGATGTTAGATTTCCATACCTACAAGACTGAAAGATGAGGGAGTGAGTCTCGGGACTTAGTAAGTAAAATTCCTAGTTCTCTACTAGGACAGTATCTCAACATCAAAACCCAGTAAGTACAACACTCGCAAGCAGTGTTGATGACAGATCAATAACAAATTACTTACCATGCCTTAACTAAATACATAATGTTGATGTAAAATACCTTCGACTGAACACATCAACATATCATGCTTATGCATAACCAATAGTTATACAAATTCATTTATCGTTGTCTTGGCTTGACCGGGTTCTCTTGGCTCGACCGAAGCTTCCAAGAGACAGATGATGGGATCAGTGATATTATCGTAAGGACAAAGATGATTAGTCAATTAATTGCAAGGACTTGCTATAGCTAGAACGAGTCGATTAATTGTAACGGTAAGCACAATTAATTAAAATTCTATCTAGCCATCAACCTCAATCCCAACTAGCCTTGTCATTGAACAAATGAAGAAAAGAAATGTCTAAATTGCTTATTCAGAAGATATGTCTGAGCTTCCTTACCATAAGCAGCATTTCCAATCCTGACTTGTTCTTGAACCAAAAAGTGACTCCCACGCATGCCAACATGACGACGGCGCTCATCTCCAGGATATAAATACCGCCTTCAAGCTCTTCCAAAGTGCGTCCGACCTTCCCTCTCGCCGGAAACGCCCAAGTGCTATGGACTGTTTGATTATGGAAAAGGAAGCTGAGATCTAGGCCTGACTAGCAATGATTGCCGCCATTGCGATCACGATGAACATGGGGCAATATACCTAGTTCTGCGAAATTTATTAAAATTTGAGTATAGCGCACATAAAGTATGATGGTTCATTACCATATTAAGGGATAATGGCATAAATGGTCAATAAACTTTGACTCAATGTGCAATATGATCTTTGAACTTTTAATTTGTTCAATATGATTTATGAACTTTAGCGCAATGTGTAATGTGATAATGTAACCCTTGAACTTTTGGTATGTGTTTAATTTAATCTTTGAACCATATGAAATTTTCAATATTGTCATTAGTTCAATGTGATCATATTGGGTTATAGAGATCACATTGAACAAACTAAAAATTTATGGACGACATTATATGTTGGATCAAAGTTGAAAGATCATTTATGTCATTTTTCCCCATATTAAGTAAGCGTGAAGCACCTGAAAAGGCAATAATGACAGGACTTGTGACATCCCAAAATTTGACCCATGTTTCGAATATATGAAATGGTTATTTCATCGATGCGCTTATGGTTATTTACTCGGAATTGATCACTCACAAGTTAATTAATCTATTAGATGATGCCGTAAAGGATTATAAACACAACAGACTAGAGAATTCGATCAGAAACCAACCGCTCGACCATAATAATCGGCAAAGGTCAATATTACACTGATATAAATCAATTAGTGAATGGATATAGGTCGATTCGATGGAAATACATAGTCGAATTGCGGATGGTTCCGCATGATTACGATATTCACATCAAACGGCAATAAACCGATTTTCTATTGATATTATATTCAGAATAAGTAATTGAACCATCGCGATTACATGACAATCGAGGGTCATCTATGATTCGGAGATGCATAGACGTGGGTTGAAGATTATCGACCACGGGTCAAACACGCGAAAACCCCTAAGAGTTACCTGATAGATTAGGTTGCACTAAAGTCGCGTTCGATCGATTTTAACCACGAAATTTAATTCGGTTTCGGGAATCGAACGTTCAAGCATGTCACAATTTAATTATTGGATGTCGTCTCGTCTTTCGTCGAATTTTCGACAAGTCTGAAATTTCTAGGAAAAATGATTTTTCGGACAAAAAGAAAAAAGAAATGAAATTCGGATGGGGAAGCAAATTGAGAATTTGCTGCCGAAAATAAGAGTTAAAAAGGTTATTTGAGAAGACTAAAGATAAGATTAGAAGACTTTTAAGGCATATGTGATGATGAAATTGGGATATTTTCTTTGAAACTTTTTCTTTCTCTCCCACTCTCTCTCTCTCTCTCTCTCTCTCTCTCTCTCTCTCTCTCTCTCGTGCAAATTCCCCCTGCTGATCTTCTCTTCGCCTCACCTCTTCCATCCTCTATTCTCTTCCTCACGTCTTCTTCACCCCATGGTCACACTCGCCATCTTCATCATCCCCTTCAAGTCACGGCTCCACCACTCGCCATCCTCATCATCCATTGCTAGCAACATCCCCATCACCGTCCATCACCCCATCCACCAGCATCTTTACCATCCCTCATCATCTTTACCTCACACCACCACCTCACCACTGCCGGCACCACCAAGCAGCCACCGCTGCTACCAGCCACCACCCGTCAGCACCACCACTCCACGCCCGCAACCTCGACGTACGTCCGTCCGTCACCTCCATCGAGGCCAACACCAAGCCGAAACCCCTTGGTGGCCGAGGACTTGAAGGACCGCCACTGACATCGTCGAGCCTCCGTTCAAGCCTCAGGTGACACGTCCTCGACACCGTCACGTTGCCATCACCACGAGCCCGCCGCCCTCGAAAACCTGTGAGTTAACTTCCTAATCTTTGATTAGGCCGTTAATTGCGCTTATGGGGTGGTTAGATTAGTGTTAATGGTGATTAGCCTTAGTTAAGCTTAGTTTACTCTTAATTGTGATTAAGGATATATTAGATTAAGTTTGATTAGCCTAATTAAGTTTGATTAAGGATATATTACGATTAGTGTAAATAATTTTGATTAGCCTAATTAAGTATAGTTAGATTAATTAATTGAGTTTAGCCTTATTAATTGTGGATTATGTGCATTAATCGTAATTAGTGTAATTAGAGACGGATTAGTCGTTAGGTAAAATTTTATGCTCGTTTTCTTGGATGAGATTATGCGTGATTTTAATTGTTTGCACATACAATATTATGTGATCGATTGTTCTATGATAATTATCTATGGTTATTACAAAACTCGGTTTTATAGGCAATTAAATGGAAAAATGTGAGGTGTCGGGTTTGAAGGCCAAATTTTCCTTACTAGATAAAACAATGGAGTTTTACAATAGAAGTGTACAAAATTTGACATGTTGATTTCAAATACGTGATCACCTACAAATTTTTTCGGAGAGTTCTAAAGAAAAAACGGGGTTGGCCAAGTTTATTATCTAAAGGTGAAATGTTGTGTTTTTGGCTAATAACGGCAGTAAAAGTCGGCTTGATTGATGGTGTGCTCGAGTGATCACTTAATCGAACCCGTCACCCAACGGCAGTTTGGGGACGATGCCCGAGTTTATTGGATGTTGGGCGGGGGTTCGATGCCGAGTCGTGATTGAGGCCGGGCCAAAGCTCCTTTATGGAATGCCGTTTGGGCGGGAGTCCTAGACAATGCCGTGCCCGACGAGGCGAGATGATACCCGGTTAAGCCGAAAGACCGTCGACACTTGTGTTGGCCGTGGCCCGAGGGGTCGTAATAATTGGAACACGTGTGTCGACAATGCGCATGAAATTCTCGTATGTGTTATGATTGTTATTTATGCATGTTACTCTATTATTATTGTACAAGACGTGCTAATGTGCAAGGACGTGCCAAGGCGAGGTGAGTTTATGTGTGGTGCATGCTTAGGCCACTTTCGAGGCGAATTCGCGCCTAATCAAGACTTAAGGATTTTAACTCACTGAGATTTCATCTCACCCTGTCGTTATCAAAAAATTTTCAAGTCCGTAGTATGGAGAGTCGTCCGGTGCGTTTCGAGGTCCCTTTGGGACATGGAGGTAGAGACCACTCTCTATCCTATCCCCGGGACCAACCGTTCTCGCGAGTTAGTGGTTACAACGGTGTGGGTCGATGAGGGCCTTGTGCATGTGGTGCCCCACCACTTCAAAGCATGATTTATTACGGCGGTGAATGGTGGTTAGAAGGGTCCACTTCAGGGTTTTGATGGACCGCCCGTAGGAAATGTGGATAGGCAAGTGTGTGCCCCCATGGACATCGACATTCTTGACGGTGTCGTTGTGAATCCGGATTTCGAGCTGGAGGGGCCCGGGGAGTCGTAACCGCCTGATGCCGTGCACGATTTTGCGCCTGGGTATTAGGACAGATGTTTGGAGTTGTGTAATTGGAAATTAACCCTGACCTTGGACCCTTTTTGCTGTAGGTCACGTAGGAGTTTCTTCTTGTGGTAGACTTGTATATATTAAACTCCTTGGGTTAACATATCAATAAATAAATCGTAGTTGTGAGAAATGGTTGTTGTGTTTTTACTATATGTATTGTTGTCGGTTGACTGGGTGATTATTATGTTGCTTCCGCATGCGTTTAAATCGAAAGATATAAAGAAATGGGTCGGTGACGTGTCCTGGAACGTTGCATTTTTAATCGACCGCTAAAGGATGTTTGTGTACTCGGGGTTTGGGGCGTAACATCCCCGCCCGAAGTGGTATCAGAGCCTGGTCAAGGTTTGGAGTGATAAGGTGCAATGGGTTATGGAATAGTTAGTTAGGAAAAATATTTTCCTTACGCTTATGCTTGTGATTGATTGATTGATTGTGTGGGTCGCTTAGAATTCTAATTCCATGTGAGAATTGGAAAGTAAGTTTCTGTAAGAACCCTGCGAGATGAGCGATCCTGAGTAGAGAGCCCCTCGGAGAAGGGCCATAGTAGCTTTGCCAGGTGCCAGAGGAAGGGCACCAAGACGAGCAGATGCTAGAGGGAGAGCACCAGCTCAGGCTAGTATCGGAGGAAGAGTACCGCCTCAGGCTAGTGCTGGAAGAGGAGCACTAGGCGATTCTAGGTTGGATGGGATCGTGCAGGTGCTAGAGACTCTAGGGAACATGATCGGTTGGCAAGCTCAGAACCAAGTTGCTGCTACCGCCGCCGCCACTATTGTCACTAATGTTGTTGCTACTGTTGCCGCCGCACCTGCTGAAGTCCCACCAGAATACGGGAATAGTGAACGACTTATGCATAAGCTGGTGGAGCAATTCCTGAAACTAAAGCTACCAAGGTTCACTAGAGCGGGCGATCTGGAGGCTG
This sequence comes from Eucalyptus curtisii, assembly GCA_017140595.1. NCBI lineage: Eukaryota > Viridiplantae > Streptophyta > Magnoliopsida > Myrtales > Myrtaceae > Eucalyptus > Eucalyptus curtisii. The sequence continues at coordinate 12,195,646 of CM029495.1, read as the reverse complement.
CGACCTTCTGGATCTGAGAATTAGAGAAAGTCTTCGCATTGCTGAGGTGCTCTGAAGAGAACAAGGTAGTCTTGGCAGTCTACCAATTGCAAGGTAATGCGAGTACTTGGTGGGAAGCCACTAGAAGGAGAGTGTTTTCCGAAGATAGGTCCTAAAGTGGGATGCATTCGTTGAGGCCTTCTACGGGAAGCATTTTTCGGATTGCGCGAGGGAATAGAAAATGGCCGAATTCCAGCATCTTACTACATAAATGAAATGTGACAGAATCAGATGTCCATGGACCAATATGAGGTGAAGTTTGCTGAGTTGTCCAGGTATGCACCGAGGTTAATTGAGGACTCGGTGGATAGGGCAAGGAGGTTCGGAGATGGTATGAGGCCAGAGATTAAGGACCCATTGGTACCGCTGAATCTCAAAGATTATGATGAGTTATATGAGAGGGCCCAACTAATATAGAGGAATCTGAATAAGCGGGCCGCCGCATTTGGGTCGCGGTTCGTGCACAACAAGGATAATAATCGATTTGGGAAGAGACCGATGACGAGAGGAAAGTATTCCATTCCTCCCAACCGAAAGGGTGGAATTGGAAAGCCGACACCCAATTCAAATGGCGTGTGCCAATTCTATTGAAGAAAACATGGACCAACCCCGTGTCTTGTTAAAACGGGAGTGTTGACACCTAAATTTTTGCATAATTTTTGGGTTAATTTTTATCAAAATAAAAAAAGAAGAGAACACACATGGCATATAGTTTAGAAACATTTTATTTTGTTTTATTTTATTTTAGGCTGTCGGTGAAGGGAAGATTTTTTCACATATTCCATTCAGATTTTCCACACATTTAGGCAATATACACCAAAGGATGTATTTTCAAGCAAAAAGGAAAATTTTGGATGGGATATTTGATAAATACAAAAGGTAATATTGCACGGGGTGAAACGATATATTCAGTGGTATTTTGCATGAGCAAAATTAGAAAGTAAAATATATCGCGAAGATCCAATTTTTTGGCTTATAAAAGGGACCACGTACGGACAAAAAAGGGGGAAGTTCTTTTTTTTGTCGTTGAAAAAAACACAAAAAAGGGCAAAAAGTGAAAAAGTGAGGTAAGAGAGAGAGAGAGAGAGAGAGAGAGAGAAAAAAAAAAAAAAAAAAAAAAGGGCCCACGCGCAACCGTTCATCTTCCTCACGCGGGGGGAGTCTCCGCCGGCCACCGCGGTCCCGCTCACCGCAGCAGCCACGATCCGACCGCCCGCGCCGCCCCGACGTGTCGCCGCCTCGCCGAAGGCCGCGCCATCCCGCGCGTCGCACCGCCTCCGTGCACCACCGCCCTGCGTCGCCCATTCACCGCGCCGCCGCCTCTCCGCCTGCAGATCCGAGGCCCCCGCAACAGCCACGATCCGACCCCCAGATAGTCGCCGGTCCAGATCCGACGCTACCCAGCACCGATCCACGACGCCGCTGCTGCCCTTCCCCGACGCTTGTCGCCGCTCCTCTCGGTCTCGCCGCGTTCCGCCTCGCCCGAGGACCACCGCACTGCAGATCCGAGGCCTCCGACGGTAGCCGGTCCAGATCCAAGCCCCGCGAGCCTCGCAACCTAGAGTCGCGCCGCCGCCGAGCTAACCTTCCCCGTGCCGCCGCGTTGCCGTCCCGAAGCGCCGCCACGCCGCCCGAACGCTCGCGGCTCGAAGCCGCTCGCCACTGCGCAGATTTGAACGGCGCCCCCGGATCCGACGCCATCCCATGTCTCCTCGTCCCGTCCCGACGCCGCCGTGCCGCCCCGATCGCCGATCGACGTAGCCCGTCCCTCGGCCCGCCCCCGTCCCCGTCCGGATCGCGCCACCGCCGCCTCCTTCGCCAACGCGGTAGCCGAGCTCCTGCCGCCTCGCCGACGTTGCACCGTTCCTGTCTCTCTCGCCGGAACCCTAGCCGGCGAGCTCCCTCTCACCGGCCGGTCTCCAATTTTTTTTTTTTCTTTTTTGAAAAAAAAGAAAAGAAAACAAAAAAAAAAGAGAGAGGAAAAGAAAAATTAGGTAAATTCTTAATTTTCTTTTCTGCTATTTATTTATCTTTTTTTTTATTGTTGATGTTGCTTATTATTTGCTATATTTAGTGTAATTATTCCTTTGATGTGAAATTGAAATTCCATGATATGAAATTGCCTTGAAATTAGTGATTGTCAGTCCGATTTTCGTGCCCGAAATCCGACTCGCAATTACTTAAAAAAATTGCCAATCCGATCTCCCGCCCGAGATCCGATTTGTGATTTATGTGAAATTGGCCAGCCCGATCTCATGCACGAGATATGGTTCGTCAATTTGGGTATCAATATTGCTTGATTTGCCGTGGTGTTACCTAGGTTAGTTTTCTTTAAAAAAATAATAAAAAATGTAGTTTTAGGGTTTGCATGCTCACATTAGGGATTTTATTTCGAATTTTCAAAAAAAAAAATCAAATCAATTAATTTAGGTTGCTAGTTCTTTTTTTAACTTGGATTGCATGTTCAATTATTTGGCAATTATTAATTTCGAAATTAAAAAAAAAAAAAAAAAATCATCATGCATATGTCATGTAGAGTTAGGACATATTTTGCACGTCATTGCATATTAGGATAAAAATCGCACTTAGTTTAATTTTAGATAATTTCTTAATTTATTACAAGTTTAGGTTTTTTTTTAGATATATTGCATTTTAGGAATATTTAGGTTAAGATAATATTTTAGTTTAAATTAGGATTTGGCTAAACCTAATTCCTAATATAAATTAAATAGAATCTTAATCTAATTAGGTAATTTTTACATTCCACCAAATTTCGAATTTCATGAAAAATACAAAAAATGTCATAGGTTAAATTGGTTTTATTATTTAGGATAAAATGCATTCTTTTAGAAAATACAAAAAATGTCATATGCACGTCATTAGGGTTCGATTCATTGAGATGCATGTCATTTAGTATTTTTGCTAGGCTCATTTAATTAGAAATTACATGTTATTGGAATTAGGTCATTTAGTTAATATTGCATTGCATATTGCATGATTTTCATTAATTAAGTGAAAACAAAACAAAAATTGCGTGTCAATTAGAAACCATATCTAGGGTTGTTGATGTGGATTTTAATTTAACATTTGCGATGCTTTCGTTACTATAAGTAAGTCTTGCATTTTATTTATTTACTTTCTTGGGTGTTAAATTGGTGGTTTGTGCACCTGAGTGATCACCTCACATGTTAGGAAAGTAAATGCCAAACATTTTTCAAAATAAAAGAAAAGGTACCAAAAGGGCGTTAGAGAAATCTAACGTAACCAAGTCCCCGAACTCACCAATCTCTGGTTCGTAGGAGTAAAGTAAAACTCCCATTACTTTACTCGGGTTTCTAATCGACCCACCAAAAATAGATTAGTGGCGACTCCTAATTGAAAATCATTTGCATGTTAAAAACTTGAACCTAAGTCGTGAATTGGTATGGGCTTGGGAGAGCCCGAGCTAAGTTTAGGCTTAGTAATCCATTAGCCAAACCCTAGGTGGTTCACCCTCCGAAAATTGGTCGCGACAGGGAGCGTGCTATGGATGTGGCCAGCACGGCCACCAGGTGAAGAACTGTCGGCGCAGGCCCATTGGAGCACAGGCACCACTGCCACAAATAGGATAGACCACGGGGAGTGCGTCGCAGAACGCATAGCAAGGCATTTTAAGCAGGCCTCCGATGTAAGGAAGGGTGTATGTTGTCACCCAAAAGGGAGGTGGAGGACTAGCAGAATGTGATTACAGGTACGGTCTCATTGAACGACCATGCTGCTTATGCTTTATTTGATCCTGGAGCCACACATTCATTTATTGCTGAGCAATTCATTAAGTTAGTAGGGTTAAGTTCAAAACCGTTGGAAGCAGTTATTAATATATGCACCCCGTTAAAGGATAAAGGGTTGTCGGCGATAGGGTGTCCTGATTGCAAGTTAGTGATTGGTGAGTGAGAAGAAATGATAGATTTAATTGTGCTGGCAATGTTTGATTTTGATGTGATTATTGATATGGATTGGCTCACTAAGCAACAAGCTACCGTAGACTGTTATCGTAAAGCGATTCAGTTTAACCCGTTAGCGGGTGAAAGTTTCGAGTTTATTGGAAGTCGAGGAGGACCCTCGATTACCTTAATTTCGTTGCTTGAGGCAACCCGATTGTTAGAGGTGGGTTGCCAAGGTAATTTGGCAACCGTAGTTGATATGTTAGTTGAGGAGTCGAAGATGGAGGACATTGCCATGGTGTAGGAATTTTCCGATGTGTTTCTTGAGGAATTGCCTAGTTTGCCCCCAGAAAGGGAGATAGAGTTTGTGATTGAGTTGGCCCTTGGGACGGAGCCAATTTCTAAGGCTTCTTACTATATGGCATTGTCAGAGTTAAAGGAGCTGAAGGTGCGAATGCAAGAGTTGTTGGATAAGGGATTTATTCGTCCTAGTACATCGCCTTGGGGAACGCCAGTTCTGTTTGTAAGGAAGAAAGATGGTTCGTTGCGCCTTTGCATCGACCATCGGCAACTCAACCAGGTAACGATCAAGAATAAGTATCCGTTACCAAGGATTGATGACTTGTTTGATCAGCTACAGGGAGCATCAATATTCTCCAAAATTGACCTAAGGACAGGTTATCATTAGTTGAGAATTAAGAAGGAGGATATACCGAAGACGGCTTTTCGTACGCGTTACGACCATTATGAATTCATCGTAATGCTGTTCGGTCTGACCAATGCCCTAGCTTCTTTCATGGATTTGATGAATTGAGTGTTCAAGGAGTATCTGGACCAATTCGTGATTATGTTTATTGACGAATTCTTGGTGTATTCGAGAAGTCCAAAGGAACATGAAAGACACTTAAGGACGATGCTTCAAACCCTGTGAGAACACGAGCTATACGCCAAGTTCAGTAAGTGTAAATTTTGGCTAACTCGTGTAGCATTCTTAGGTCACGTGATTTCTGGCAAAAGGAATTTCCGTGGACCCGACCAAGATAGAAGCTGTTATAAACTGGCCGAGACCAACCTCAGTGATTGAGATCTTAAGTTTCTTGGGATTAGCAGGCTATTACAGACGATTCATGGAAAGATTCTCTACCATAGCCATGCCCCTGACTCGATTGTTGAAAAAGGAAGAGAAGTTCGAATAGACGAATAAGTGCAAGTGTAGTTTTCAAGAGCTCAAGCAGAAGCTGATTACCGCACTCGTGTTGACAATTATGTCTGACCCAGGAGGATATGAGATTTATAGCGATGCGTCATATAGAGGATTGGGTTGCGTTTTAATGCAACATGGGAGAGTTGTTGCATACGCGTCCCATCAGCTGAGGCCTCATGAGTTGAATTATCCAACGCATGACTTAGAACTAGTAGCGATCATCTTTGCCCTGAAGATTTGGAGACATTACTTGTGCGGAGAAAAGTTCAAGATTTTTACGGACCATCAAAGCCTAAAGTATTTATTCTCTCAGAAGAAATTGAACATGAGATAACGTCGTTGGATGGAGCTTCTCAAGGACTACGACTACGACATCCTGTATCATCCCGGAAAAGTCAATAAGGTCGCGGATGCGTTAAGTCAGAAGTCGTCAATTGCGCAGATGATGGTTCAAGAGTTGATCCTACTCGAAGGAGTTCGAGATTCGAATTTCAAGTTTTAGGTAGGCCACCTTTCGAGTCTTATGGCTACCCTTAGAATTGAACCGGAAGTGCATGTGAAGATTAAGACATTGCAGTTGATAGACCCTAAAATCCAAAAAATTCTGCATGAGGACGTGGAAAAAAAGAAAGCTAACTTTCAAGTTACTGAGGACGGAATACTAAAGTTTCGTGGGCGATTGTGCATACCCAACAATGTGGAGCTTAAGGAGGAGACTTTGTCAAAAGCCCATCGTAGTAGTTACAGCATTCATCCGGGCAACACAAAGATGTATCAGAATCAGCGCCAACACTATTGGTGGACCGGTATGAAAGTAGATATCGCCAGACACGTTGCCAAGTGTTTGACGTGCCAACAAGTGAAAGTGCAACATTGCAAGCCTTGAGGACTTTTGCAACCTCTCGAGATTTTCGAGTGGAAGTGGGAACATATCACAATGGATTTTGTGATGGGATTACCGAGGAGTCAGCGAGGTAACGATTCCATATGGGCTATAGTCGACAGGTTAACAAAGTTTGCTCACTTCATCGTCGTGCGAAAGGACTTTGCTTTAGACAGATATGATGAATCGTACGTGCAATAGATAGCTCGCCTTCATGGAGTGCCAGTGACGATCACGTAAGATTGAGACCCAAAGTTTACGGCAGCTTTTTGGAAAAGTTTACAAACTGCCCTGGGAACGAAACTGCAGTACAGCACGGCCTATCATCCTCAAACGGATGGTCAGTCTGAGAGGACTATTCAAACCCTCGAGGATATGCTGTGAACTTGCATGTTGGACTTCAAATGAGGTTGGGAGGAACAGCTTTTTCTAGTTGAGTTCGCCTACAACAACAACTATCAGCGGAGTATCAAGATGGCACCATTTGAAGCGGTATATGGCAGGGCCTGCAAGACTCCTGTGTGCTAGGACGAAGTTGGAGAATGTAAGTTTACGGGCCCTGAGTTAGTTCAACGATCAGTCGACGCTGTCAAAGTCATTCGAGAAAGACTCAAAACAGCTCAGAGTCATCAGAAGAGTTATGCAAATAAGTGGCGTAGACCATTAGAGTTCCAAGTAGGTGAACACATTTCTCAAAGTGTCACCGATAAGAGGTACTTCGCGCTTTGGCAAGAAAGGGAAGTTAAGGCCGAGGTACGATGGTCCCTTTGAAATCTTGGAGCGAATTGGGACTTTGGCGTATCGTCTTGCGTTGCCGCCGAGACTTGCTCAAGTGCATATGAGGCAAGGTAATGTGCATAGACTGCCTTTAGGCATATTTCCTTCCTAGTCGGAGTTTAGGGGGTAAACTTGCTGAGACATTGTCTTACCTCGTCGTTGGCTCAATCTTTTCAAGTCCTTAGATAGCGATTCTTCCTGAACGTTTTGGTCGGCCCATGAGGGTTACCAAGCGAAGTTTTAACTACCATGTTCCTGGGGTTCACTAGGTCTACGAACTCGTGGTGACCACCGTCTAGGTCAATGAGAGCCTACCTCAAAGGGTATCTCATCGATTCAGAGTGTGGTTTCACCACGGATTCAATGGACAGAGGGAGGGTCCCCTCCAGGGTTTTGAGATCCCCATAGTGGTAGTCAACGCCGCTCTAGGTGAGAGTGCAGCTGACCCTCTTGATGGTGCTGTGGAGGACCCGAAGCCCCCGGAGCCTATGGAGATCGAAGGATCGACGAATGTATCCGACTAGTAAGTCTTAGGACAGCTTCTTTTGAGAGACAGTCTTTTGTAGACTCTTGTCTATAGACTAGTGTTGTATATAAATCGGGGTGTTTATAAAAGTGTTTTAGCTGTGAATATGTTTCTTGCTTTTCTATCCCGTGTTGATCGTTGTCAAGGGTATTGTTTTGCTTCCGCATGTGCATTAAAATGAATGGGTTGGCGACGCATCCTAGGACGTCACAAATTTTATCGACCACCGAGGGATGGGCACACGCTCGAGGTTTGGGGCGTGGCAAAACACGTTGACATAAAGAACAACTTCATCAAAAATATAATAGCGCAAAAGAAGTGATCCTACAATACATTTCAACTAATAAAATGGTTGTTAATCCATTTACGGAAACTGTTCCTAGAGACGTATTCTTAACCCATAGGATGTCATTAGGATTACGTAGAATGTGATATGTGTTATTATAAAGGATCATTGGTTTATGTATATGTGGACATATATATTATACTTGTTATTTATTAGTGACTTGATGTTTTATCAATAAGTACAAATCCATTATGAGACTAGCATATACACACATATATATTATTGAAAAGTATATCAGTAGACAATGATTGGCTCACTCACACGAGTAATCACCTCAAGTGCTATAATTAGCACATTGAAATAAGACATTATGTACAAATAAATGCTGAATAGCAAGTTTAGTATATAAAATAATATGTCACCTTAATTAGAGTCAATATGAGGTCTATGATTTGTTTATATAATAAGACCGGACATGATAGTCCCACAATCATGTATGCCTGAAAGATGCCGGATACGAGTACTTAATTGGACGATATAGAAAGCGAGCTGATATAAAACTTGACCTAAACTTGAGTACGTGAGAAGCACGTGACTATGTGTAGGCAAAGATCCGTATAATGGATATATTTAATAAATGACATACGCTCTTTAAAAAGAGAAATTCACTATAGCATGTAATTCATACTACATGTGCATTGTACGACCGACAAAGGAAAATTAGTAAAATTATCTCTATCTACTCATCGTATAAGCCCTTGAGGTAATTTATAATTTACCTCATTTTGTGCCATATGTTACTTCTAACTATGTTCTCGAAGTGAAAGATCAATGTTGCTACTTTAGCAAGTTATCGGCGGTCATAAATAGGTATGACTTTATGAAACGTGTCTAGGAAAGCGGTTGTTCTGAAATGGAGAAAGACATAAGTGCAAAGGAAGACCATTATTGTTTTACATTTATCACATGTATTTATTGATCGACCAATTATATCCCCTTCTATAGTTGCGGATATAATTGTAAATACATGGTATTTTGAGAATAGTCAAGTATAGCCTTTAAGGGATAGGTATACTTGGATTGATATAACAAAATATGCCTATGGCACTATGAGACATCAATTGTTTATTTTTTTTATTTTTTAGGGTTGTAGCCATTATATCATCTCTAATAGGTGCATAATTTGAACTCCCAAGTGCGGCTGTACTCACTGATCGCATGTCTTACTTGCCAGTATGAATTATTTCTAAAGTTGATGAATGTTGAATGTCTTATATTCTTGATAGGTCGGCGGCCGGCGGACGTGTAGCGACGGCGGCGGCGACAGCGGCGGTCGGCGACCGGTGGCGGTGGCGGTGGCGGCGGCGGTGGCGGCTGACTAGCGGTCGGCGGGCAATTGGAGGTGGCCGCGACAAGAGAGATGAATAAAAGAAAAATAAAAAAGAAAATTGGCTTATTTCTAGAAGTTATTCCCGGGAAAAAGAAGCAACTTTTTTTTGTTTTTTGTTTCTGCTCCAAATCTATTCCTAGGAACAAAAAGGTAGAGAAATTGTTCCCGGGAATAAATATTTTACCAAACGGATTTCTGTTCTTTTTTTGTTCCGGGGAACAAAAGAATAGAAATCGGGAGAAACAGAAACCTTACCATACAGACCCTTAACATTCCTAATGCTAGTATTTGGCCAAGAGTTATTTCAAAATACTTGCCAAATATATGAATTGGACATAATTTGTGCAATTTCCTATATTCGAACTTCGAACTAAAAAGGGGTAAGCAGGAAAGGTGACGAGAGAAAGATACTTCACAATGGGGACTCGATAACTTGAGCTTGTTGGGAATAGCTATGGCGCAGCAAGGAGAATGGCTAGCATCGAGCACTATTTAAGGTGGATGAGTTTTTTTTTTTTTCTCCTCCTTTGGTCGGAAAGGTGGATGAGTTGAATTGGCAGTGAACGACACCTACAAAGGAAAAAATCGCTGGACTTTGTCCCTTGGCAAAAAGCTTGTTGAACGTTGAGCGATCGATGGAATTGCCCATCGGGATTGCAAGGACAATAGTGGGGGCTTCAATGATACTAAGACAAAAGGAGCAGCGGCAACCAAGTTTGACAGAGGCCAGGCGGAGCGACGGGAAAAAGCAAAGTGCAATGAGAAGTAGCAAAGCTCTAGCGGTGGTGCAACACATCAACGATATGGGTGTGATGACAGGGCAAAGTATCTCTCTCTCATGGTTTCTTGTATTGCGTAGAAGGTGCCTTCTAATGCATGTGTAGGATGAAAGTCGGCGGAAGACGACTTACCTATTTAGGATTTGCAATGAACAATTTACCCCAGAACAATTGTTGAATTGCAAATGAATGATGAAAAAAATTACTTCATGTTGGTTTGAATGTAGTCATGAGGAAAACATCCAATTTCCACAGCATAAATGTCAATTGTTTTCGTAAAGGAGGAATGTAACGTCTTCTTTTTCTTTGATGGAAATGGGACAAAAAAAGAAGAATGCTTTCTTTCTAAGTGTACGTTCTGCCAACCGTACCAATGGTTATCTTTAGAAGAATTTTATACGACTCCCTCATACTCTTTCAAAATGTGTTATTCCATCATAACTTATCAAGACGAAACAGTGCGTTCTAATTGCATCCCATCATGGACGTACTAATAAAGTACAACATCTCCCACTTAGACATGATGGGCTGTGCGGCGATGACGGTCGGCGGTCGATGGTCGATGGGCTGTGCGGCGATGACGGTCGGCCGATCGGCGGCCGGCGGACGTGAAGCGGCAGCAGCGGCGGTGACGGTCAGCGGTCGGCGGCCGACGGACGTGAAGCGGCAGCAGCGGCGGCGGCCGGCAATCCGTGAGCAAGAATAAAAAACAAAAAAATACAAACAAGATTCGTTGCGTTACCAAACGCATTTCTATTCTTTTTCTATTCCAAGAGTAGAATTTTGTGTAGTTACCAAACGGATTATTTTATTCAGAAATTGTTCCCCATAATAGAAATAGAAAAGAACTATTTTTGAAAAAAAACTGTTCCCCAGCCAAGAAGCGTTACCATGCACACCCTAAGGGTCTGCATGGTAAGGTTTATGTTTCTCCCAATTTCTGTTATTTTGTTCCCCGCAACAAAAAAAGAACAAAAATCCGTTTGGTAAAACATTTATTCCCGGGAACAATTTGTCTACTTTTTTGTTCCCAAGAATAGATTTGGAGCGAAACAAGAAACAAAAAAAAAAGTTGCTTCTTGTTCCCGGAATAACTTTTAGAAATAAGCCAATTTTATTTTTTATTTTTCTTTTATTCCTCTCTCTTGTCGCGACCACCTCCAACCGCCCGTCGACCGCCGGTCGGCCGCCGCCGCCACCGCCACCGGTCGCCAGCCGCCACTGCCGCCGCCGCCACAGTCGATCGCCGGCCGGCCGTCGCCACCGCCGTCACTACACGTCCGCCGGCCGCCAGAGGTAGACGAGCGACCGGGGGAGGTGGCGGCCGATGGGCTATGTGGCAGCAGTCGACAAAGCGACGGTCGGCGGCGGCGGCGGGCAAACGTGCAACGTCTGCAACGCGGCGGCGGCGGCGACGGTCGGCGGTTAGACGCACGTCGGGCAGCATGGGCGGCGGCGGCCGGCAATCCGTGAGCAAGAATAAAAAACGAAAAAAATACAAAAAATAATCGTTGCATTACCAAACGAATTCTATTCTTTTTCTATTCCAAGAGTAGAATTTTGTGTAGTTACCAAACGGGTTTTTTTACTCAGAAATTGTTCCCCATAATAGAAATAGAAAAGAACTATTTTTGAAAAAAAAAAAACTGTTCCCCAACCAAGAAGCGTTACCATGCGCACCCTAAAAGTCCAATGCTACTCCCATTCAACCTTGTGAAGTAGCATTTGTGGTTGAAAGATTAAAATGTTTTTCCTTCTAAAACTACTTTCACCAATTCTTTATTTGCTAGTTTTGCCCTTCCTTATAATTATTAATCTTCTTCGCGAGGGGCGGCCAGCAAAGGGCCAGCAAGGGTCGCCCAAGGTTTGAGTTCTTTTTAATAATAATAAAAAAAGAAGAAGCCAAAACCATTGCAAAAGCTTTGTTTGCTAAATACTACTTGAACCGAAAGTCCCTTTAACAAACACAATTCGCATTTCTGTAAAAGGCTTTAACTTTCAATATTTGCATTACACCCAAAACCCATAGGACAGGTTAGGGTGCGCATGGTAACGCTTCTTGGCTGGGAAACAGTCTTTTTCAAAAATAGTTCTTTTATATTTATATTCTAGGGAACAATTTCTGAGTAAAAAAGAACCCGTTTGGTAACTACACAAAATTCAACTTTTGGAATAGAAAAAGAATAGAATGTGTTTGGTAACGCAACGATTCTTTTTTGTATTTTTTCTTTTTTATTCTTGCTCACGGATTGCCGGCCGCCGCCGCAGCTGCCGCCGCACGTTCACCGACCGTCACCGCCGACGGCCGGCGAACGTGTAGTGACGGCGGCGGCAGCGGCGGCCGGCGACCGACCACGGCGGCTGCGGGTGGCAACCGGCGGCGGCGGCGGCCGATTGGCAGTCGGCGGGCGATTGGAGGTGGCCGCGACAAGAGAGAGGAATAAAAGAAATAAAAAAGAAAATTGGTTTATTTCTAGAAGTTGTTCCCGGGAACAAGCAGCAACTTTTTTTTGCTTCTCGTTTCTGCTCCAAATCTATTCCCGGGAACAAAAAAGTAGAGAAATTGTTCCCGGGAATAAATATTTTACCAAACAGATTTCTATTCTTTTTTTGTTCCGGGGAACAAAATAACAGAAATTGGGAGAAACAGAAACCTTACCATACAGACCCTTAGGGTGCGCATGACAACATTTCTTGGCTGGGGAAAAAAAAAAATTCAGAAATAGTTCTTTTCTATTTCTATTTCGGGGAACAATTTCTGAGTAAAAAAACCCGTTTGGTAACTACACAAAATTTCTACTTTTGGAATAGAAAAAAGAATAGAAATGTATTTGGTAACGCAACGATTATTTTTTGTATTTATTTATTTTTTATTCTTGCTCACGGATCGTCGGCGGCCGCCCGCCCGCCCGCCGTCGCCGGTCGGCGGTGGCTCTGGGCGGTTGGAGGTGGCCGCAGCAAGAGAGAAATAAAATAAAACTAAAAAAGAAAATTTGCTTATTTCTAGAAATTGTTCCCGAAACAAGAAGCAATTTTTTTTTGTTTCTCGTTTCTATTCTCGGGCTAACTTTTCTATTCGGGGAACGGAAAATAACTTGCGTTATTAAAGCGGGTTTTACGTTCTTTTTTTGTTTTGGGGAACAAAAGAACAGAAATTCTTAGGAATAGAAATATTCTCATGCGGACCCTTAGTTTCCTAATATAGAATTGATATCTAGAGTCATGTAGCAATTTAGGAAATTCTCTAATTTCAAATAGGATTTTATCGAAATTATTTTCTAATATAAATTAGGTGATCTCATATTTTAGGTAATTTCCTAATTTGACTTTCACAAAAATAACATGCATATATCATATACAATTAGTTATATCAATTCAATGTTATCACTTGCCACATCATCATTATTGACATGTCATCACAATACTTTATCATAATTTGCATGTCCTATAGATTGAATTCTTTGCATTGCATATAGTTTAAATTTTTCATAAAAAAAGTGGAAGAAATGTCTATGTTGCCTCAATAAGTCATTATTCTTAATAAAAGTCACTTAGGCCAATTAGCGTCTTAGAGTCAAATCTTTCATTTACAAAAAGAAAACGCAATAATCTCTCACCTAGTTTAAATAATAGGGTTTATCTTGTCATTAATCCTATATCATATCATCAGAATTGTATAAAAGTCACATTTTGGTATAATTTGAATGTAATTTAGGATCAATGCATGTTAGACTAGACTTCATATAGTTATAACATTTGATTTAAATCATATTCACGTTAAACAAAAAAAAAATCCAAAAAGATGTAATTGATTTAAATTTGGAAATCAATGTTTACGATATGCATATTGTAGTTGACATCTTGCATAATGTTTGATGCATTGCAAATAATGGGCTTTTTCTTTGCTAGAGATATTAAAGTTTTTACCCTATATCTAACAATTTATTTACCATTTTGATTTATTGAGTGTTTCATTAGTTGATTGCGTACCTATATGATTACTCTTGGACTTAAAATTAATCGAGACTCTTTGCAATAATAAAGAGAATAGTTACCAAAGAAGCGTTAAATTCCCTATATCCCTCGTGTCTTTGGTTTGCAGAAATATAGTGCTCTCCCACACTATACTGAGGGTCTAATCAATCTAACAATAATTGATTAGTGCTGACTCTTAAACAAACTGATTTGCATGTTAAGCTAATCAAATTAAAACTTAAAAGTTGCAGATGGGATGGGCTTGAGAGAGTTCGTGTTAATTTTTTAGACTTAATAATACATTAGCATTCTCTTTAGTGATCCACCTCTAAAAGGTCATGACAACATAGATTTCCAAAATGTCATAATGTTAGGAATTTTATGATGTCAATTAACTATAGATAACGTAAGATTTGATTGAACTAGTTTGCGATGATAAAGGACTAAAAAATAGATATCATTGGAAAAATAGCACTATAAGCATCATAACTTTCTTACTTATAACTGTTTTTAAATCACTTAAGGATCATGAATTTCAAAACATGTTCACTTAATTGTCATAACATTTAAAAAATAATTCATTACTAATACCAGAAATCCGTGACATGACATTTACAGTGAGTTTTTCAATTATTTATGATACTCAAGCGATTAATTGAAAATTATATCACACTCAAAACAAAGAATTATTTTCAAAAATCATGGCAATACTTAAATCATCGGAAAATGAAGTCGTAAATTCTGTGATCTGGATAAAAATTGGAAAACGAAATCGCATCATCAACAACAGTAATAACCCTATTGTTTATTATGAATGAGGTTTCACTATTAGAATGACGTTTTCCTTTCTTCATTCCTCCTTTCTCCCTGCTGTTTGCCTTGTTCACGATCAATTTGGTGTCGGACCTCTGCGCCCAAGGTCTCCTCCTCCTCCTCCTCCTTCTTGTTCACCAACCGGTGGGGCCCCGATTCCGCCGGGCCCACAATTCCCCGATCCCCTTAGCGTTCCTCCGATCAGGTCCCTCCCTCTCCCTCTCTCTCTCTCTCTCTCTCTCTGGTTTTCTCCTTCTGCCGGATTCGCAATCTCGTCGCGATGCTCCCCCGATCGCTCGGCGGCCCGGCGGGAATCCAAATCCGCCATTGGATTCCGTCGCTCGATTCCGAGTGCATCGGCCTCGTCGGATCCGTTGTTCTCTTTCCGCAGTGATTGCGCCTCGGTTTGCTGGATTTTGGCCTTTTTGAGGCCGATGGCGTGAGGTTGTTAGCTTCGTTTGTTGACCTAGAAATTCGTAACGGCGTGGGAATAGGAGGATTTCTGCTCCGGGAGCTTGTCGATGCGGTTTTTATCGGTTGGCGGTGGGGGTGAAGTTAGGGTTGAGCTGTGGAATTAGGATTGGAATTTGCTGAGGTTTGAATTCCCGGTGCGGGATTATCGATGTGATCGTTCAAGACCTAAATCATTGTTTTTGTTGTTTAAATACTTCTATGGCGGATTAGTGATTGTCCTGCTGGAAGCAGTCGTTGGAATAGTTTTTGGCCTTGCGGAAGAGGAGGTTTCCTAGGTTTTATAGCATTGTTGGATTTGGTTTGGGTTCGCGATTTTCTGTCGCCGATGACTCGATCGGGCTTCTATGTGCAGATTTGGTGTTGAGAACCTGATTGTGTAGATATGGCGGCGAACGAGAGGAAAACGATTGATTTAGAGCAAGGATGGGAGTTCATGCAAAAGGGCATAATGAAGCTCAAGAATATCCTCGAAGGGCAACCCGAGCCGCAGTTCAGCTCGGAAGACTACATGATGCTCTACACGTGAGCCTCTCTTCTGCCTCGTGACTTCAGGAGTTGTGACGCTTAGAATCATTATCCTAGTGTCTTGTTTGGTTTGCTAATAGTTGATTGTTTTCTTCTCATTTCTACTGGCAGTACTATCTACAATATGTGTACTCAGAAGCCTCCGCATGATTACTCCCAGCAACTGTATGACAAGTATAGAGAATCTTTTGAAGAGTATATCACGGAAACAGTAAGGAAAATTTACCGTCCACAACTCCCTTTTTCTGTTATATTGGTGGATTGTCTTCATTAGCTTTGCATGTCCGGAAAATTTGAAGTGATGATATGGAATTAAAGAAGTTCGCTGTCGTTGGAGTTACATTCTTGTATATGCCATTGATATGGAATTCATTAGAAATTGTATTTTTACGAATGTTTTTGTGAATTTTTTTTAAAAAAAAGTAATTTTAAGATCAAAGAACTGTGGCATGTGGTGAAAGCTGGAATCATTTTTGGAGAATAGATGGTATCAACCAACTGAGGCAACATAAATTGGATTAACAAGGAGTCAGGTGGTCAGAAGAAGTCTGGTGACAAGGTTTCTGGAAGAATAAAGAGCTCCAAAAGAACAGCAGAAAAACCAACAATGGTTAATAGATACAAAATTGTCTGCAAAGAAGTCTAGGGAAACTTTGGAGAGTCAATTTCTTTATCAGTGTGAAGTCATTTATTGCTGCAACTTAGATGTAGGCCCCGTTTGGTTCAGCATTCCAAGGGGTTTTGAGCCTCAAAGCCCTTTGGGAAAAATATTAAGTGTTTGGTTCACATTTTTGAGGCTCCATTTGCCAAATGCTAGCATTTGGAATGCTGAAAGCCCAAAGCAGGTCCGAACCTACTTTGGGCTTTCAGTATTTCCGGAATGCGAGGCTGAGGTTTAATGAATTTTTTTTTCCAATATTGCCCTTACTAATCATCATGTTTTCCCCTCAAAAAACACTGTTCATCTTCTTCTTCCTTGGATATGGACTTGCTGCTCCACCGCAAAGCTCAGCCGGCGGGCGGCACTCAGCCGCGAGTGACCAGATCTGACCGTTGGAGGGCCAAATTTGGCTGCCGGGAAGCCTCGCCTGAGGTCACGCGACCTCAGGCGAGGTGGCCTGAGGTCGGGTGACCTCGGGCGTCGCCTAGGTCACGCAGCCCCAGGCGCCGCCGCCTGAGGTTGAGTGACCCAGGCGACGCCACCTGAGGTCGCGCGACCCAAGGCGTCGCACCTGAGGTTGGCGCAACCTAGGCGGCTGGGTTGCGCGACCCAGGGCATCGGGCAAGCCGCCTCCCCCCCACCACCAACGCCACCGCCACTAGCTGCCTCCCCACCTCCACCAGCACCATTGTTGAGCTGCTCCCCCACGATTTTCCCCTCTCCACGCGGCTGCATCTCCTCCTCCCTTTTCTTTTCTTTTTTTCCTTTTTCTTTTCACCTTAGAGTTGCTTTGCAAAATAAACACAAAAAAGAGTTTTCAAACACACTTGCCTTCACAAAATGCCCATTCATTCAAAGATACTTGGGAAAATTTGCATTTCCCCAAAGTTGAACCAAACGGGCCCGTAATCTGGATGGAAACAACTCATCACTCTGCTCTACTTCCAAGCAAATGTACTATGCCAAAACTTATGGCCGGTTAAGTTGATGGTCAAACAAAAAAATGGTTGAAGTTTGCTGTTTTATGGAGCTTTGTCCAATATTTATATGTTAATATACGTTATTTACAACTCTGCATGGTTATTCCTGTTTTCATAGTCAGTCAAATCCTCCAGAGTTTTGTTGCTTCTAATTTGTAGCCCATGATTCTAGGGTTTGCCATTTACCATTTCATACTGAGGTATATTGGAAGAAATTGAGGAATCGTACATTCTTTACCCGTCCTTCTTGTTGTCACATTCTCAGCCTCCTCTTCTATAAACATGAGATCAATTAGCATAAATTGCTTAACCAAGAACATTATTATTTTTCTTTTTTCTGGGGCAAGGAGAAGATGGGTGGGGGGGAGGAATATTAGTTGGCTTTTCTTTGCATGGGGAGGGATGATCTGATATTGAATTATCTTATAATTATGCCAATGCAGAGTTGGTCATTACTTGTATCTAGTGTATTGGTTATATCTAGTCTTGTCATTTATGTAGCTGTTGTCATATGAGTTTAATTCTGCTTCTGCATTGAAAAATCTGCTTCTGCTTACAATTTAGGTATTGCCATCATTAAGAGAGAAGCATGATGAGTTTATGTTGAAAGAGCTAGTCAAAAGGTGGGCGAATCATAAGGTTATGGTCAGGTGGCTTTCTCGTTTCTTCTATTATCTAGATCGCTACTTCATTGCAAGGAGATCACTGCCACCCCTCAATGAAGTTGGCCTGACCTGCTTCCGTGAACTGGTATGAATTATATAAAATCTTTCGATTAGCTGTTCTCTTCATATTTTTTTTGTGGGATTCAGCTTAGTTTTGGCCTTTAGACAGCTCATAATTGACTCTTTGGTTACTCAGATCCTGTCATTTTCAGTTTCCTCCATAGATGCTGCAGTAAAAATTGACTATTGTACATTTTTTGCTGTTTTAAAGGTATATCAAGAGTTGAAGGTGAAAGTAAGGGATGCCGTGATCTCATTGGTATGTTTGTGTCCATTTAACTACTGTCCCTTTCTGTCTTCAATGATAATCTTGAATTAACTAACAGAAATTGTTTTCATTAGATTGATCAAGAACGTGAAGGCGAGCAAATTGATCGAGCTTTATTAAAGAATATATTGGATATATTTGTGGAGATTGGCATGGGACAAATGGATTATTACGAAAATGATTTTGAAGCGGCTTTGCTGAAAGATAGTGCTGCTTATTATTCTCGTAAAGCTTCAAGCTGGATTCTAGAGGACTCCTGTCCTGATTATATGTTGAAGGTGAATAACAATTTATTTCCTATCTAACCAATTACGTCTTGATGATGATGATGATGATATTTCATGAGGTTTGATGTTTGATATTGGGATTCCCAGGCAGAGGAGTGCCTAAAAAGAGAGAAAGATAGGGTTGCTCATTACTTGCATTCTAGCAGTGAGCCCAACCTACTAGAGGTTTGTCCCTTTACTTGTGTTAATTTGGGCTTTGGTGGTCAGTCTGGTGGAACAATTTGTGCAACTAACTGTGTATATAGTTAAATATGTTTCATTCTTGTTTAGATTTTGAATATTATAAGAGCTGGTGGAGTCGACCTGTACAATTTTTGAGTTTTGATATTATTATCTGTTTGCACTTTCTTCAGAAAGTTCAACATGAGTTGTTGTCTGTATATGCAAGCCAATTACTTGAAAAGGAGCACTCAGGATGTCATGCATTACTCAGAGACGATAAGGTATTCTGGCTTCACTTTTGTCCCTTTATTAGCATCTGTTCTTGGATATAATTGAGTTGTATTTACCAACCATTTTTCTGATGCTGTTAAGGTTGGAGATTTGTCGAGGATGTTCAGGCTTTTCTCTAAAATACCAAAAGGCTTGGATCCTGTCGCTAACATATTTAAGCAGGTCCTTTATCCGTCAACCGTATTTCATCCTCATTAGACTGCACTTTCCTTTGTCGTCACTTACCTTGTTTTCCATATGTCATATTTCAGCATGTTACTGCCGAGGGCACTGCCTTGGTCAAACAAGCAGAAGAAGCAGCTAGCAGCAAGAAGGTTCGTATATAAATCTTTCAATTCATCAGTCCGTGGCTTTGGCTT
The DNA here is from genome assembly GCA_017140595.1 of Eucalyptus curtisii. NCBI lineage: Eukaryota > Viridiplantae > Streptophyta > Magnoliopsida > Myrtales > Myrtaceae > Eucalyptus > Eucalyptus curtisii. The sequence goes on along the minus strand of CM029495.1, from coordinate 12,176,319 downwards.
TTTCTTATGAATTTGCAGAATTTCTGCTCTAGTTCAGTCAAAATGAGCAAAGTCTACTTCCTTTCTTCTGTGTTGTTGGATCGTCGTCGGACACTGCATTTGCATGCTTTACTTGTCAGTTTCTGCTCTCGTCTCAATATATTTATGCATCCTTCAGGGGTTTCTCTATGTTATGGAATCAATTGAGTACACAGGGAGAGTTCTAATCTTTGATATTGGATTAACATCAGAAGAAAACAAGCTGAGATTTTGTAAAGTTTTGTCAATTTAATGTGGTCATTGATGTAGCCTTCTAGATCAACCAAGATGTGCACAATGTTATTATAACCATAGGATTACTGTCAGCCTTAGTGATGATGGGATTTTTTAATTGTCCATATTGTCATTCTTGCAGAATAGAAGTCTGCTAGGGTACTAAGAAGTTCCCTACGCAGGATTTTGATAAGTTCCTATTTTTTTGCTTAAAAGTGGAGTGCTAGGTTTTTTATATCTACTTGGACCAGCATTAGCATCAGCCAGTTAGTTCCCCTTATGCTAATTGCGATATAGGTTGGTAGAATCAAATCAGGAATTGTTGCTGACTTAGATCTCCGTCTTGGTAAAAACCTTATCCTTCATCAAGAAGATGGAAGTTAATCTTCAAATGAGAAGATTGACCAGCTTGCCACGAAAGCGAGAGAGAGCGATGGAGGGAGGGAGTGAGGGAGATATGGTGTTCGCAGAGATTTATGCCGTACATATTCCAAGACCTGCATATATGTGAACATGATTTACTCACATGTTAGCATGAATAGCTGACACACATACATTGTTATGTTATTATTTTAGCAGTCAGGCCTAACTGAACCACAAGCTGACGTAGTAATTCAATTATTCAACTATGATTACACTGCTATACCGTGTACCAAGAAAACTGGCTTATTGCATACTCATGCCTTTGCTGTTTTCATGTATAGTAATGAACCACTGTCCATGAAATATCTGGAAGGATTTTTGAAAATTCTACGTATACAATTATTATCTTCTCTTGAAGAAATATTGTAAATTAATTGAAGCTCTAGCAATCGATTAGTTTGAATTATATGGTGCAATTTTTATTATTTAGTATGATGGTAAGGAAATTGTCCTGCAATGCTTCCAAGCTTTTGGTTTTCATAAAGGAATTTACGCTTCTCCAAGTTACCATTTGGGTGTTATTTTAAATTCCAGTCTAAATCTGACCCGCTGTTTGAGATTCGTCATCCTCATCATTCTGTAGTTTTAGTGTGGTTGCACATCTATGATATTTATGCATACCTTTGTTTTGTCTTGGAACATTGTATGAAGCAAGTAACCTAGTGCCTTCATTCCTTTTTCACAGGGTGACAAGAAGGATGTAGTTGGCTTGCAGGAACAAGTGATACAATAGATCTTCTACTTATCCTCCATACATTAATAAAAATTTGTTGGTCTGTTTAGGATCATTGATTCTGCTCATTGTCGGCAGGTTTTCGTGAGGAAAGTAATTGAGCTACATGATAAGTATGTGGCATATGTGAATGATTGTTTCCAGAACCACACCCTCTTCCATAAGGTTCATATCTTGCGATTGAAGTGATTTCAAATAGCTACATCAAATAGATATCAAATAGATACTCATTTGGAGGTTCCTTTTGACAGGCACTTAAGGAGGCTTTTGAAGTCTTTTGCAACAAGGGTGTTGGCGGAAGTTCAAGTGCAGAGCTATTGGCTACTTTCTGTGATAATATACTTAAGAAGGGAGGTAGTGAAAAATTAAGTGATGAAGCCATTGAAGAAACGCTTGAGAAGGTCTGTTGTTGGACATTAATTTTTCTAATGTAGTCTAGCATCATTTTCTAAGTATCGCAGGTGGTTATTGCACCTTTTGCAGGTAGTAAAGCTGCTTGCATATATCAGTGACAAGGATCTTTTTGCTGAGTTCTATAGGTACTATATCTTTAGTATTGGAGTTGTATTCAGAGGTGCATAGCCTATTGACCATACTGTTGATAATAAAATTGACTACATCTTCTATGCCTCAGTATTCATAGTAGTACTGTATAAAAGTTTAGTTCATCATATACTGAAATTAGGCTTACTAGTTTTCTACCTATTATTTAGATGCATCAAAACGGGGTCTCATTTTCTTGAATAGTTTAATATCATAGGAGACTAGACCCTTGAGTGATGAGAGCAAGTTTATTGAGAGTACAGTGCAAGTCTTTATGCTAATGATCTTCAAGATGAACCTATTTTATCCACATTTGTTTCTGTTATATATTATATCAACATCTCTCTTCTGTATCTCTATAGTAGAAGAAAAATAAGACCATTCCATAATCAATTTACAGTGACCCTCAAGAATATATGTCAAGCATGTTATTCATGTCTGCAAATAAAATTTTCATGCATTAGAATGTGAAACTTAGCCATATTAATTACTGGAAACAAATGCCTCATGCCACTAAGTTGGGTGTGTTATGTAGATCACCTAATAATTTGTTGTGGTTGTCATCCGTTATAATTGAAGCTTGGTGATGGCATCAATCCATTTACTTATAATCATCAAAACTGGCAGGAAGAAGCTTGCTAGACGACTTCTCTTTGATAAGAGTGCCAATGATGACCATGAGAGAAGTATCCTGACGAAATTAAAGCAGCAATGTGGTGGTCAGTTCACATCAAAGATGGAAGGGATGGTTGGTGTTGCTAGATTTCTTTCTTAAGAACTAGTTTCACCTACGGCAATATGCTCCTAATTCACTTCCCTGTGTTCCAGGTTACGGATTTGACGTTAGCCAAGGAAAACCAGACTAGTTTTGAAGAGTATCTCAGTAATAATTTAAATGCAAATCCTGGCATTGACTTGACAGTCACAGTTCTGACTACTGGTTTTTGGCCAAGTTACAAGTCCTTTGATTTGAACCTTCCAGCAGAAATGGTACTTGCAGAATTTTGGCTAAGTTAAAATTTGAAGTTCTGTTTGATGTTCATAGGCAATTTCTGATGGTTGAAATTTATTGCTTCACTCTGATTTAAAAGTTATTGTTAATTTTCTGTTGTTTCAGGTAAAGTGTGTTGAAGTTTTCAGGGAATTCTACCAGACAAAAACAAAGCATCGAAAGCTAACATGGATTTATTCATTAGGGACGTGTAACATTATTGGTAAATTTGAGCCAAAAACCATGGAGTTGATAGTGACAACATACCAGGTAATTTGTTTTTATCAAGGGAAAATTCCAAATAAGGATCCGGAGTAAATCTATTTTCTCAAATAAGGATCCAAAGTGAACTTTGTTTCAAATAAAGACCCGAAGTAGACCCATTGTTTCAAATAAAGACCCAAAGTGAATTTTGTGTCAAGTAAGGACCCGAAGTGATCAAGTTAATCTCTATTAAGGACCTTAGCTTGCCGGCAGACATTTTCCGGCGATTAAAATGGGGGCAATTTTGTCAGAAATTTGTCATTGGAAAAAAAGGGAAAATTTTAAATTAATTAAGTTTAGATTATTCATTTAGATGTTTACGTTTTCTTCTTTCTTCTCCTCCACTGCTTCTCAACCAAATCGCTGCCTGGTCATCGTCGCAACTCAATTCTTATCGCTCCTCGCCTTGCTCGACCGGTGGAAAATTTGGGTCTCCACAAACAAAGAAAGAAGCATCTGGTTTTTTTCTTGTTTTTGAATTCATGCCTCAACTAATGGAGAATTTGGGTCTTCGACTTTGCGGAGGATGGGTACAAGGAATGGGGAGAACTTTGGTCTTTGACTTTGCGAAGGATGGGTACAAGGAATGGGGACACTGTAGAAAACCTAGGGTTTTTTTTATTCTATTTTAGGATTTGTTAATTTTCCTTAGATTTTTTTTGGACAAAATTGCCCAAACTCCGATCATCAAAAATGTCACATGCTTGATAGCTGGCGAATATCTAGCTGACCAGCAAGCTCAGGTCCATATTTGGAATTGATTCAACCATTTCAGATCCTTATTTGAGACAATGGGTCTATTTTAGGTCTTTATCTAACACAAAATTCATTCCGGGCCCTTATTTGAGAAAATTGGTTCACTTCGGGTCCTTATTTGGAATTTTCCCTTTTATCAATTTTGAGATCTGGCAGACTTTGGGATTTGTTATTTTGCATTATGTATTTTTTCACTTGAAAACTTTTTATCCCCTTGTTATTGCTTTGTAGGCCTCAGCTCTGTTGTTATTCAACTCTTCTGATAGACTGAGTTACTCGGAGATAATGACCCAGTTGAATTTGACTGATGATGATGTTGTGAGGCTTCTCCACTCCTTGTCATGTGCCAAGTACAAGATCCTTAACAAGGAACCAAACACAAAAACCATTGCTCCTACTGATCACTTTGAGTTCAACTCCAAGTTCACCGACAAAATGCGGAGGATCAAGGTATCACCGACTGTTATTAGATTGTCCTGAATTGTCTGACCTTGTCTTTCTACATGAACCTTTAATTGCAATCCTGTTTTAGTTTTTCTCACCTTTATCAGCGCAATCATATTTTAATTTTTCCAACATGCAGATTCCTCTTCCTCCTGTGGATGAGAAGAAGAAAGTGATAGAAGATGTGGATAAGGATCGGAGATATGCAATTGATGCCTCAATTGTGCGTATCATGAAGAGTCGAAAAGTTTTGGGTCATCAGCAGTTGGTCATGGAGTGTGTTGAGCAGTTGGGTCGCATGTTTAAGGTCTTTATTAGACACTGTGTTGACTCAATACCTTCATCCTGGTTCTTTTAGTTTTTATCAGCTGAATTTGTTGTATTGCAGCCTGATTTCAAGGCAATCAAGAAAAGGATTGAGGACTTGATCACTCGAGACTATTTGGAGAGAGATAAAGACAACCCCAATTTGTTCAGATATCTGGCATGACATGTTCTGGATGATTGTCCAGATCGAGTGACGACTTCTCCCGCAATGGCACAGGAACAAGGCCAAGATCCCTTTGGTGGTGGAGCACCGAAAACAGTGTAAATGCATCTCTCCTCAGTGCTGGGAAAGCAGGGCCTCAATGCTTGTACATTTTGTCCACACGACCAAGCATGAACAAGTGGAGTTTGTGTTTTCGCCTTGTTGGTAAGATTGAAATTATTACAATGGGCAAGTTGCACCAATTTGACCATCTTAACATCTCTAGTTAGTAATGCAAGCGCTTTTTAATGCTTGTTCAATAATCCTTTGCGAGTTTATTTGGAGTAAGATATGTTTCATTCGTATGTTTTGGCTATCGGCCATCTGGTGATTTGTTGTTTCATGAGCCGGAATTCAGCCAGTCAGAAATATATGCGGTGGTGTATAGCCATGTTAATAAGATTATAAGCATTTAGTTTTTTTCCCCACCTCAAATTTGGGTGGACAAGCTCTATTATGTGAGAGATGGAGGGAGGGGAGATGCGTAATAGATTAGTTCAGCACGAGCCTAATTGAATTAGCTGCGTCTTTTGGTGTTCTCCATCTTCACGCATGGTGATGAGAAGCTTCCACGAGACTTCGTTTTGGAATTTTAGCTTTCTCCTTCTTTAGAGTTTTACCCACTCACGATATTGCAAATTGTCCAAGTTCGCATTAGTTGATGTCATTTTCAGTATGTGAAGTTTTACCCTTTTTCTCTCTACCGACAGCGAACCGGCTATCCTCGGTGATATGTTCTCCCACCATGTGCCGTCGCATCATCCAAGTGACATCCGAGTGCAGAAGCACCTGCTCTGCATCCCTCCATCAGTGACAAGATGATTTCTTTCCATTTTAAATCTACTTAATCTGAGTACTCGTCCATTTAATGCTCTTGCTATGTTTGGTCGGGCGGATGCAAAATTGAAACCTTTGTCCATTACAAGTTTTGCACTTTTCCTCCTAAACCTATATTTTCTTCATTTTCTCTCCTTTATTCGATACATGGCATAATCTCTTATCGATCCTTCATCCCATACCCAAGAGATTCATTATCTGCGATTGTGTTGTCGACTAGACATTAACACGCGACATGAGAACAAGACTCAGATGCTGGAGGAATTTATTAAGAGATCCAACATCTATATGACATGACCCTACTTAAAACCAATTCAAAATGATATGTTTTCTCCTATTTTTAATGAAAGCACTTTGCAACCATATTAATATATAAATATAACATAGCACGAATTGCCAACCTTACTTTTGAACCAAAATCTTTCATTGCCAATATGTATTGTAGGTGAAGTCTTCATGGATTCAATTCCATCATTGCCACACTTATTGGTGGTGCAGTCAATTCTTTCATGTCCAATTCACTCTATGTGCGACATAATTGGACAGCTCATAGTAGTATTGCTAAACTTTATGACGTAAAATTCATGTATATTCCTATCTAGGTAAGGAAGGAAAAGATTTACCTGGGAACTTGAGGACCTACGATAAGGAAGACTAACTTTTCATCTCTTCTTCAAAAGTGCCTACCTCCTAATAGAGTTAATACAGTAGCCTCTCACGTCTAGGGTGAGGAAGTAAAACTCAAAAGGGTTCCCACCATGTCAACCCATTCTTCGCACAAAATATTTTAATCAACTTGTCGACTTACTTAAGTGAGAGTATTCTCAAATTTTAAGTCCCAAAATTCAGATGCAGTAGTTTACAGACATACTGAGGTCCAAGACATCATTTGACAGCTCATAGCACCATTGCTAAGGACGAAATTGCCATTGTTTTTGGCACCTCAGAAAAAATAATCGACTTGAAATTGCCATCGTTCTACACTAGGGCTAAGAAAAATAATCGATTTGAGAAAGAAATTTCGGCAAAAGCGGCATTTGTTATTTATTTGTCTTTTTTATAATAATTTCACTCCTTTGGTTTTAAAGACAGCTCTATTTACTTATTTGTTTTGTTTTCAAATTTTTCATCATGCAATCAACTCTTTTATTTTATTTTTTTCAATTTGTGCTATCAAGTTTTTCCATAAATTATCATTGTTTACATTAATAAATTGATGACACAACGCACATGATAAAAACTATTCGAGAAATTAAAAAAATAAAAGAGCAATTTAGAGAGAGAGAGAGGCGCCCCGCCCTAAGGCCCATTGGCGAGGATGGCTTGAGAGGGTCTGACGACCGAGGGTCCAACAACAACAACTCCGTAATTTTTCTTTTCAATATTATATTTTCATAATTTGTTGACGTGGCGTTGATATGACATTACCTGCGTAGATCTCAGCGATGCTGACGGTGTTTATAAAACAAATGATAGAATAATTTGATTGCACTAGAAAAAAAAAAACTAAAAGAATAAGAGTCCGAAATTACGATCAAAGAACTCTTAAACGGCAAAAGATAGAGGTTTGAACTGTATTTACAACTCCATTTATTTTACAGAAAATATTTTTCAAAAGTCATTTTATTTTGGTTAAAACTTGAAAATAGGTTAAAAAATATTTCCCATTATTTAGTTAGGAAAATCCGATTTAATTTTCTTAAAATAGACATATCTTATATGAGTAGTAATGGCTAATGCATGGGTAGCTGTAAAATCAAGTATGGGCACCGAGGTCTTAGGCTCGGTCTTAATGGACCCCCCAACTCAAGCATGGGCACCTGGGTCTCAAGTATGAACATTAGCATTGATGCCAAGTCCGACCTCGATGGATTGGAGCATGGGCTTGAGGGTACCTCAATGAACTCAGGTACTAGTACCGCGGTCTCAAGCCCAACCTCAATGCACTCAATCCCGAGTGTAGGGACAAGGGTACGAGCACCAAGGACGTGAGCTTGGTCTCAATAGGCTTGGGCTCGGGCATCAGGGTCCTAGGCCCCCGACCTTGATGAACATAGGTACGACTTCAATGGGCATGAGCCTAGGCATTGACATTGGAGTCACAACCTTGGCCTTGATGGACTAGATCTCGACCTCAATGGACCTGTGCCCAAGCACTAGGGGCCTAAACATGACCACTAGGGTGTTGGCCCTATTCTTTATGGACCCGAGTCGAGGTGCCAAGGAGATGGGCAATGGTACTAGAGTCGTATTCTCGGTCATTGGCACTAGTATCTCAAGCCTATCCCCTATGGACTCAAGCTTGGGCATCGAGGTTTCAAGCCTAGCCTTTTTGGACATGGGCCGAGACTTGATGGACCCCGATCGATCCGCCCCCAACCTCTAGACCCAAGTCCATAGGCAAGGGCTCCGGAACAAACTTTGAGTTCTCGTGCTCAAACGCAAAGCTTCTAGTTTAATATAATATCTAATCATATTTTGAAAAATAATTTTTGATTATTTTAAGCAGAAAATCTCTTTCCTAAATTCATGTATAGATTTTCTATTTACTAAGAAAACTAACAGAGAATCTTTTCTATTCATGAAGCTCTTCTCGAGACGCCATGGCAGCTCCCTACCCTCTCTCGCCGCCCTCGGCGTCGCCAGAAGCTTCTCATTCGACGGCGCTTCCGAAATCGTCCGGCTCTGCAGATCGCGGGCGCTCCTCGACGCGTTCCGGCTCCTGAACGCCACGGACCCTTCCGGCGTGAGCAATAAGCCCGCCCTCTACGGCGCCCTCTTGCAGACGTGCGCCGCCGCGGCCGCCTCGTTCGGCCCGGGTCTCCAAATTCATGCTCGCATCATCAAGTCCGGCCTCGACACCGATGGGTTCGTGGGGAACAGTTTGATCACTCTGTATTTCAAGTCGGGCTCCGACATTGGGGAGACCCGGAGAGTCTTCGACGGCTTGTTCGCTAAGGACGTGATTTCCTGGACGTCGATGATATCGGGGTACGTGAAGGTGGGGCAATGTGAGGACTCGCTGAAGCTGTTCTGGGATATGCTGGGGACTGGGATTGAGCCCAACTGTTTTACTTTATCGGCGGTCATCAAGGCGTGCTCGGAGCTCGGTAGAGTGAGGTTAGGTTGGTGCTTTCACGGGGTTGTTTTTAGGCATGGGTTCTGCTCGAATCGCGTTATTTCTAGTGCTCTGATTGACATGTATGGAAGGAATTGTTGTTTGAATGAAGCACGCGGGGTGTTTGATGAGTTGCCTGAACCAGATGCTATTTGTTGGACTTCTGTTATCTCAGCGTATACGAGGAATGATATGTATGAGGAAGCATTGGAGTGCTTCTATTACATGCAAAGGAACCGTTTGACGCCGGACAACTTCACATTTGGAAGTGTGTTGACTGCTTGTGGCAATTTAGGGTGGTTGAAGCAGGGCAAACAAGTACACTCCAAAGTCATCACTTTTGGTCTTTGTGGACATGTTGTCGTTGAGAGCAGCATCGTGGACATGTATGGAAAGTGCAGGTCGCTTGATGAAGCTCAGCATGTTTTCGATAGGATGATCAACAAGAATTCGGTTTCTCTGTCTGCATTGCTTGGAGGGTACTGTCAAGGTGGAAAGTTCGAGACAGTAATTCAGCTTTTCCGTGAGATGGGTAATGCTGATCTCTATGATTTTGGGACAGTTATTCGTGCTTGTGCAGGTTTGGCAGCTGTGAGGCCAGGAAAAGAGGTCCACTGCCAGTATGTGAGGAGAGTTGGTTGGAGAGATGTTATCATAGAATCAGCTTTGGTTGATTTATATGCAAAATGTGGTTGTACAGATTTTTCCTATAGAATATTTGTGAGGATGCGTGTCAAAAACCGAATAACATGGAACTCAATGATCTGTGGCTTTGCTCAGAATGGAAGAGATACAGAAGCTCTTGAAATATTTGATGAAATGGCTAAGTCGGGGGTCAGACCTGATTATATTAGCTTTGTTGGGGTTCTCTTTGCCTGTAGTCAAACAGGTTTGGTCGATCAAGGGCGAAAATATTTTACTTCGATGACTGAAGAGTATGGGATCAAAGCAGGAACAGAGCATTACAATTGCATGGTAGATCTTCTTGGCCGTGCAGGTCTCCTGGAGGAGGCTGAAAAATTAGTAGAGAATGCCGAATATAGAGATGATCCATCTCTTTGGGAAGTTCTCCTCAGTGCCTGCACCACCAGTACAAACTCTGCTTCTGCAGAGCGCATCGCAAAGAAAATTTTGGAACTGAAACCCGATCACCACTTGAGTTATGTCGTTCTAGCAAATGTTTACAGATCTGTTGGAAGGTGGAGTGATGCTTTGCAGATTAGAAGCCTAATGGAAGATAAGAAGATCAAGAAGATGCCAGCTATGAGCTGGACGTAGAATTTAAACCTGCAGTCTTTTGGATGAATTGTTTACACATTCATTTAAAGGTGGTAGCAAATTGTCGAATCCATTCGGCAGCAGAACGGGACACCATAAGGTAAGTTTCTTTCATAGCAGACTTTATTTTTTTGAGTAGGGTGAACTATTGTTTGAAAGCATCATTCTGTCTAATGTTGAGGAACTTACGAACTGGATTACCACTGTGTATTGCCTTAAGGCCAATCAACAGTTGTTGACACCGTCATTTATCTGTCGGCACCATCTGCACTGGGAGCCCAGCACAACCATCACCACAACTGTTGCCACCGTCATCAATCTGCCAGCACCATCCTTGCCAGCAGCCTGCAACAATCATCATCACAGACTGCTGGCTTTCCCTGTTTCCAGAATCAGATTGATTGCCATCTAAGCTTTTTGATTATTATATCAGTAAAAATCCCCATGGCGTTTTGAGAATGACAAAACAATTTAAGTACACTACCATGTGTAACTGATTGTGCAGAAGATGCTGCCTTTACATACACAGATTTATATGCAGATGATGTTAGTGATGGGACATCCAAGAGTGCAGAAGGACGTGCTCTACAGAAGGTGAACAGTGTATGTATTGGACGTGAGATATGTTAATGACTGGACCGACTTTTGAAACCATGACCAAGTTATTGGACGTGAGATATGTCAATGTCTTAGAAGGACTCTGCAATGTGAACAAATTAGAGGACGTGTGATCATCAAAAAGTTTGGATGGATCAATAGAAGGTGAACCAACTAGAAGACATGGAGACGTTAGTGGGCTTGGATGGACCTTGCCAAAGGTGAACAAGCTAGAGGACATGTGAATGTCGAAAAGTTTGGATCGACCAAGTAGAAGGTGAACAGTCTACAGAACATAAGTAAATATGCTCGGAGGCACCTAAATGTAGGAGGAGAACAAGATTGGTAATGCAGAATCTTTGATAGACCTGACTGCAGAAGATGTTCTAGCTACAGACTGTTGTAGAAGCAAAACCACCCATTTTGGGAAACTGTTTCTATGGAGCGGAGAGTGAAGTTCTGCGATTGCAAAAGACAGCCAATGCTACTCGTGGGATTTGAATTTCAAACGTCACTCGATGTTTAATGGCTACAAAATTCGACCCAAAGGCATTAGATTAGTTGGGAAAAAATGAACATAAAACTAGTCTATGCTTTGAGTGTTCATCTCCTCGCTGTTCTTGTGTGCAAGAAGCTATGTATATCTGGACGTATTTCTACGTAGAGGTCTGTGCATCTACAACTTATGTATACGCTGTCAACGTCTCGAGACTTTCAATAGATGATTCCAGCCTTGATTTGGGCTGTTAGAACTCGGAGGAGTAGGTCAGGTGGATAGGCTAAATCGCTATGAATATGCTCTGCATTTGTTCCATTCTTTAGTCCCCTTCGTATTCAATTGATAGACAATAGATGTTTCTGTGTACGGTCGTTCGGTGCACATTTTACCTACTGTCTAGCACTTCACAGCGAAAGAGGTTGGAATTTCCTCATCCCCTTGGTCGTTTGTGCCAAATCCATATACCACATATTAGACTCTAATATGATAAACAAAATTGCAATCAATCTACAGTAATCTTAGAAAAAAGCCAGTTCGAAGTGAATAATGTGAAGAGGCAAAGAACGATTGCTCGTGTTTCTTTTTCTTTTCTTTTTTTAATTGTGATGATGATTCGAAGGTAATTACATTTTTATGAACATACACATTTTCAAATTAGAAGGATTTTTTGTGACATGAAAATCTTTTTTTTTTTTTTTTTTTTTTTGGTTTTTGATCAAAAGTGACATGAATACTTGACCATGAATGTAAGGAAAAAAAAGGAACTCTCGAAATCTCAACATGTTTTAGTTTTTCCTTTATAGTTATGCAAATCTGCATTGCAATAATTCATTTTATGCAAGAAAAAATGACATAAATGGACTTTGAATGTTAGCTCAATATGTAATATCGTTTCTGAACTTTTAATTAATTCAATATTTTCCCTAAAATTTTTTATAGATGTTCAATTCAGTCCCGAATTATAAAAAAAAATGTTTGATGTTATTATTCAATTGATAAAGTTAATGAAATTTACTGATTTACTTAGGCTTAATACTATGAAAAACTACAAACTGATACACACATGATGATTTTACCTTCACAAAAAATTCAAAACTAGTACACTTGAAAATTTAACCATCAAATTGTTAATTTGGATCACATGTGATAATTAATAGGCATACCGGTATGTGGAAAGGGTGAGCATGGTCTAGGTGGGTAGTTCCCACGCTAGAACCAAAAATCGCCCACTAAGGAACAGTTCTGAAAAATTAAAATCGAGAACCGTCCCTTGGTTCCATAGATCCATTGAGCGCCAGTCCGATCTGGTCCAATTATAGAACTAGTCCTATCAAGTTTCACGCACTTAATTTAACATTTTTCAGCAAGTCAAAGTAAAGTGAAAAATAAAGAACTTCCATATTCTTAGTTGCAATATCAGTAAAAAAATGTTGAACTCATATTAAAAGTTGAGAGTCAATGCCGTAAGTTGATGTATGTTGAGCATGAGAGTGAAGACCGTGAGTGAAATATAGAGAGACGACTCAGATGAGGTGAAAGTGAGACAAGACGAGCACTCAATTAATGGATATTGAGTTCCAAATTAGGGATTTTAGGGTTTTCATTTTTCTTAAATTAACTTTTGGTAAGAAATTTTTCTTAAAAATTAAATATATATTTATATATTACCGATTAGGTCTGCATAGGCGGATGAGCAGTTCCATACTTAGAATCGGAAATTGAACAGCTACCAACCAATTGGAACGGAGAACTAGACCGACTCCCTCAGGAACTGCCAGTTCCAATTCCAATCTAATTCAATTTCAAACGGTTCCCAGTTTTTTTGCACATTCCTAATTTATGATTTTTCGTGATATTAATTCAATTTAATCAAAACTAATAGAGGATAAATTTATTACAAATATTTTAATTTAAAATTTTAAGTAATTAAAAAATAAGTTTGAGTAAATGTATAACAAGCGTATCAGTTTGATTTCTGATGCTGTGCATTTAAACGGTGTACAAAGATAAACACTACATCCGATTTTGATAGTATATTTAAAACATGCAGGCGAGCGGCGGGGACAAAAGCCGAAGTCCGAGCACACGCCCTCCTTCCCTTCTCTCTTTCCTTCTTCGCGAGTCCGAAAGAGGGAGAGAGAATCCATGGAAGGACTGAGCGAAGAAGACAAGCGAGCTCTCCGGGGCAGCAAGTTCGCGCCGCTTCCTTCCTTGCCGCCTTCTTCTCGACCCAGGTACTCCTCTCCCCATCACGCACTTCCATTCGAAACGACGGGGTAGGGAGAAATTGGATTTGTTTTGGGTCGAATCGATTCGAAATTCGCTAAATCGCTTTGCGGCTCTCGCAGGTTGGCGCATCCCGGCGGGGCCATCACGACGAACAAGGCGGCGGCGCTGGCCAAGTTCCTGGAGCGCAAGCTGCAGGAGCCGCGGGGGTTGGCCTCCATCGACCCCGATCTCGTCGAGCTCGCCGTCAAGAATGCCAAAGACTGCGTCACTTCGAGTAATTGTTGGTGCCAATATTTCGCTTGCCCGTGCTGTTAATTGATTTGGGTTTTCTTCTGATTGTAGTTATATCGATCGGGCAGGTTGAGTTCTGTGCGTGTTGTATGATGTGAGAATTTGGGGCTGATAGTGTTGATATAGATAGTTGTGGCTCGGTGTGATTGAAAAGTTGATGGTATGTTGTTGTCGGTTGATGATGAGAGATTCGATCTCGCCCGATTGTTAATGTGTGAGGTTTGACTTCCTTTGTTGGTTACCGATAAAACTCTGTAGGTTTCACTTAGCTCGGTGGGGGTTTTATGGCTTACTGTCAAGTGGGATTTGTTCCATTCGAATTGCTTTCCGTGACAATGTGTTGTAATCAATTCTTTATTCGGACTCGAACCAGGCCGTGAGGCATTGCTTTCTGTGTGCTGATGGATGCTAATGTTTCCCATGTCTCTTTCTTGAGTCTTGTCTAGATGACATGCTCGTGAGTTTGTTATTATCAAAAGAAGAGGGGGTCAATTTGGAATTAGTATTGCCCTGCGCTTGGTTTTTGTTCTTGGTTGATGCATGTTGGTAAAATTGAATATCAGCTCCGGGTTGAGCGTAAGGTTGCTCAATCAGGGGGTGGAGTTTCTACCCTTTTTGTTTTTGCTTGTGTGTTATGACAATGTGACCTTTCAGTGCATGCTGAAGTCAGGGAGATTAGAAACTAATTCAGACTGATGGCTAATCTTTTAATCTCCCTTTTCCTCAGGCAGTACCTCAACTTCAGGAAGAATGATCAGACATGTTGATTCCTTCAATGATCCTCAGGTAGGAATTGCTCGTGCTTATTTATGTGTCTCAGTTCTTGGATCTTACACATTTGTGCAGTATCATTTTGATGCAGGAGAAACTGAAACTACTACGGAGACGAACAGCAATAGGAAGAACAAGAAAATGATGAAGAAAGATAAGAAAAAGAAGAAGAACAAGAAAAAGGATGATAAGAAGAACAAGAAAAGAAAGGTACTTCCTCAATTCTGCTTCAGTTTTGTTTGTTAGTCACTACCTGGTTTGCCACCCTCCTGCCACTGCTTGTTTTGCCAATTTAGAAGTTTATTTCATTGTAGGTACCAGAAGATGTTGTATATAAGAAGTCCAAGAAGAAGGAGTTGAAATTGTGATGGGGAATGATTTTCATGGTAGAGTAGAAGCGAATTGGAGTACAATCCAGTTATGGCAAATTGCAATCTCCTGGAGAAAACACAAATGTTGTTTCCTTAGGTAATTCGAGGATCTAGTGGCAAAAACTAGGACAAGTCAAAGGCAAAGGCCTTTTCCCCCATATGTGCTGTTTCATTAAATTCTTTTGTGACAGTAAAACAGTTGTTTGCCTGCACATTCCAGTAGTTCCTCAGGTAACAACTAGATTTTCAGTTCATTCTTTTGGAAGGGATGGTAGTCACATCTTTGGAAAGTACTCAGGTTTTTGTTTTTGGCTTATGAAGAGCAATTTAGACAGCTTCATTTAACCAGTTTCTAGTTTCCGTGATGGTGTTTTATAGGAGAAGAAATGCGACTCAATTCATAGTGCAGGATATATCTAATTTGTATGTCCACGTGCAGGATATTAGTTTTGGATCTTACATAAACTGTCTTTTGACACTACCTTCAGTCCTCTCATTTGAGGAGATTTATCTGATGTCGGGAATTATAATCAAGAGAACTCTCCTTGACCAGAAAAAAAAAAAAAATTATTTTGGGTGCACAATCGTGTTGCAGATTCTGAATATTCTGAGATACTACTTTACCGCCTTATTAGCAAAAGAAAGAAAGGAAGAAAAATTGTACAGTAACAAAATCCACTCGTCGTTACTGGACAGTTTCTTGTACACAGCACAGCTTCCCTTTTGATTAAGTCTTGTTCTTTTGGGCCAAACTTCAGATTTAAGTTCTAAGCACGCTTTAGCTTGAAGCAGGAAGCAGAGAGTTTTCTCTCCATGGACTTTTTTAAATTATAGCTGCCTTCTGCGTTTGCTGTTGCTGAAGAACTTGATGGTTGAATATGTATTGTTTGCTGTTTCAATTTGGAACTTTTGGTGGCCACATAGCCTGAAAATCGTACTCTGGTGGAAGCCCATAGGACCCCATCAGAGGAGTGTAAAAGAGGATTGTTTGAGGTGCTTAGCATGTTCTGAGGCTAAGGTACTCCCGGTACACTGCTCTTCTCAAATCGTCGACTGGACAATGGCAATTATCGCATTTTGACTGATCGAATTCTTACGGAAGGCTATAGTTCTTGTACTCGAATTGACAGATGATGGTGCAGCAAGAAATGAATTAGAATTTGATGATTTGGTTCTAAAAACTCATGCAGTGAATCCGCTAATGCCAACACAAATTCTTTTAGAAAGAATAAAGAGCAAGAGTTTGATTGACAAAAGGAAATGAATTGCTGGGAAATGACTAGAAATAAATTGCAAGGAAATAAAGTGCAATAACCGATTGACTCGGCTATATTAACATGCTTGACTGCAACCATTAGTCAACACTTTCGATGAATGTTCTCCGTGTTTGACTGTAATAACGTTCCTACTATTTCTATCCTTGCCAACGATGTTAATGCTTCTCGACTCTACGAACATTGACTTAACTAAGATCAACTTGACTATCAGTCGATAGAGGGAAACAGTTATCGACTTGTCAACTTAATTCTATTGGCTTGTAACAAACAGTCGACATATTATGCACTTGTACTTGGCGCGAATTGTAATCATTATATTCCTTTGAATAATTTCTAGCCCAGAAATAGATTTTTCTATTTCTAATCCTTGGATGAGTTTCTAAGCAGAGATTTGCGTTTGATAACAACACTAAATTTTTATTCCCGGAATAAAAATACGTTTGATAGGCCTTCTTAAATATATCTCTCTCATGCTACTTTACATTTATTGTGTTCCACTCTTTCGTGAGATGAAACATCCTTAATGAATTGAGTTAAAAGCATCGATGTAGAAATCGTACATTGATAGGCTGCAACTGGCGACCAATAGCGGGTAGCAGCCACAGGCGCACAATGAAATGAGTTTTAATTTCTATTTCTATTCCAAAAATTAAAAAGTAGAAAATTTATACTTCTCATTTATGTTCCACACCTATTTCTATGCTAAAAATGTATTCGAGAAATAGAAAAATAAACTTTCTTTATCAAACGAGTTTCTGTTCTCAACTTATTTCTAAAAACAAAAAAATAAAAAAATAGAGAAATAAAATAGTTATCATGCATGATATTGATAACTCTACTTTATTGCTAGAGCCCATCTTAATATATTCCTCTTTGCCTCAATGGTCTTTCTCTTGATGCAAGATAATATCACATTCAAAGCCATGATTGATGTATGCAAACAGATTCAATTTAGAAAATTATGACTTGAAAATGGGTTTTAAATCCAACCCATTTAAGACCCACTTAAGATCCATTTATTTTAAGTCTTTAATTGTTATTAATAGGCTATATATGACTTCCATTTCGATCTTCCACCTTAACCCTAGTACACGGAACACCAAACGGAGACCTGCTTTTGAAAGCACTGTGGGCGAAGGGTTCTCAACCAATCTCGCACTTGACACGCAAAGCAAGAAAGAGCAGTCTATCTTCACAGAGAAAGAGAAGGATCTTCGGCAAGGGGTTCCCGCCTTCGCGAGACCTTTTCGATCTGCTCTAGGCTAAGCTCAATGGGGCCTTGCTTTGTTGATGCCAATCTCTTAGTCTGATTCAGATAAACTGTGAACCAAGACATGATGAAAAAGAACGAACTCAAAGCGAATTCTTTAATATGAGATCTTCTACCCGCTTGCTTCGCATAGGCTCCACAAGCTTCGGTGCGGTACACGGAACACAAAGAAAATCTTGACGAATAAGCAAGGAAAAGAAAAGATTCGACTTCGGATTCTGAAAAGAATGACTAGCGGCCCTTCTTCCTAATTCTATTCAATAGGAGCGGAGTCATGAACAAAAAAAGCCACTTCCTTATTTACGCTATTTATTGACGACTTTCTTCTCCTCGTTGGAAGTAGGAACGGCCTTTATCTAATCGACTATTGAACCATCTCGCCTGAAAGTCACTCGCTCTCCTCTTAAGTCATGCCTTTCCTCCAACGGCTAACTCGACGGGACTTGCTTTCCTAAATAAATTTCTTTTGATATAAATTCCGTGGAAGCTCTAGTACTGTATCGATCGGTCATTCGTGAACTATCGCATCGCATCTTTCTCTTTTGGTTTTTGAGCTTAGCTCATCCCGATTTCGTTTTTTTTAAATCGCGAGTTTATGGGGTCTTCAGTTTTAGGGTCACGATAGGTCCCTTCCAGTGCAAAAGAGAGGCCAGGTGTAAAAGCACTTTGTGGAGTTGAGTTGGTACCTGAGAACTCCGCCGACACCGTCATCGATGCCGCCAGCAAGCTTCATGCTAAATGAGGAGCGGGTTCAGGTTCAGGTCCTCGAAAGAGAGCACGTAGGGGGGCGAATGAGGATTGGGGAACTGTTCGTGTAAAGCAACGAGCAGTCAGTGTTGAGCAAAGAACCGTCCGGGTTAAGTAAATAGTTCGTTCTCGAAGTAAGGCGACTAGCTCGTTTTCGAACTGGCTGTGTTAAGCATATGATTAAAGCCGTTCCAGTCCTCCATTCGTTGGGTGCTTCGTGGCCCTATCAGCTGGCTTGCCACTCAACTGATCCGCTTTCCGTTGTTAACAGGAAACGACTCCTATTCTCGAACGAACGACCTCCTTTCCTTCTGCCTAGGTCTGCTTCAACGAGCCTCGCTACTTCAAGGAATGGAAAGAGCCTTCCTGTCAAAGGCGGCCGGCCGAAGGAACCGCCTCGAAGAAGTTCTATACACTTGCTTCTCTTTTTATATTAAATGCATTTTTTATAATCGAAGAACATGTAATTTGATAACTTCAATTGTTGCTTTTTTAGCATAGCAGCAAGGTTTCTTATATAAAGATATAACCTAAATGCAGCCGTTATCTTTTATACGCGAGACCAACAAATTTTCCCTCGTAAGGCCGACAACAAAGCATCGGAACAAGAGCTTCCGGGCACACACCTGGAACAGGCCTAGGAAAGAGATTGATGAGCTGAGAGGGATAAACCAAGATCCCTTCTCTGATTCTCGTAGGGGCAGGGGTAGATCAGGTGGTCGATTGTCGAGAGGAGGTAGAGGCCGTCGTCCTTCCTATCTGTTGTCTGCTCGGGAAGTAACTGAGGATGAAGGATCTCGCCCCCCTGCTTCATCAAGGAAGGCTTCCATGGTTGCTGCTCCATCTGCTGTAAAATGGGCGCGTGTTCAACACTTCCTTGGGTAAGTAAACCCAACCCTGCTAATGTGCTGGTTAACTCTGGTCCATCAGATCCTAAATCTACGCCTGCGATTAATGTAGAGCAGCCCACTAAACCACAATCTAATACGGGTAATTTTATTGGGCTAACCTCTTGAAAGATGGCGCTAAGGCAACAAAATTGTAACTGCAGTATTTGGAACCAGAAATTCTAGATGGGAAAACTATTGTGCGAATGCCATCAGAGGTTATTGAACAAGCGGACCCTAGATGGGAGGAATGCCGAGTTGGCAACCTTGATTTTGCCTAATATAAGTTTCACACAAGGAACCTCTTGCTCTTAAGGATAAACTACGATATTTGATGGACTGGCAGTTCAGCCATGTAATTTATCCCTCAAGCTCGCCAAGCACAAGAGAGGAGAAAGAGAGGGAGATTGGGCCAGAAAAATAGAGAGAGAGACTTTTAGAGATTTCTGCATTTTTTATCAGAAAAATATCCAAATGAGCCCCTTAAGGTTTTTGGAGGGAAAACCTTATAAACCTTGATTAAATGCTAAATCTTGACCATCGGCTCGATCCGAGGGTCGAAATTTAATCTAATGCCTCAATTATTCTCATCAAGGGCTAATCCTACCTTAAATGAGTCTTGTGATCTACATGGTCTTGATTGGCCAAAAACGGGAATTAAAATGGAAATCGAGATTAAAGCCTAATTAGGGGCGAAATCATATATTCATGAAATCCATGGGTAATTTTGTAAAATTTTGAAAATCAAAGCACGTGAGGACAACATACACATGACGAGGATTCGATGAGTGGTCATTGGCAATCCAAAACCGGCCAGGAAGAGGTCAAATTGACCTGTCTCGCCTGTGATCGGTCAGACCAGTCGGGATGGTTCACACCAGTTCGACCAATTCTGGTCAGGTAGTCCTTAGGGATGAGAAATCTATGCAATTTGGTCTCTTGAGGACCAAATTAAAAAGAAAACTTACCCAATTTGATGAGAAACAATCTAATTATAATCGAATTAGGCCAATTAAACCACATAAGTGTAATTTATTGGCTTTATATTAACTCAATTGATTGATTGTCACGAAAAATTGTGGACCTAGACCATGGGTACATAAAAGTGGACATTATACGTCAAAACAGATAATTTTGTAATTCCTTGCTCGAAATCGCAAATTAATTGAAATTGAATTCAATTAATATTGCAATAAACCTATTCGACTAATTACTTAGACTTAGGACAACCTATTGCATCTAAATTAACCTTGAATTGGCATCACGACTTTTAGACCAAAAATGAATCGAGGTCTAATATCAAAATTGGAACTTGATTTATGAAATTAGACCTTAGTCTCGAATGAGTCAACTTGAATTTCTTCACTTGAAGCTTATTAACTTGATTTTCCTATATTCAATAGAGTGAAATTCCTCAAATTGGGAGGTTCTTGAGTGAATTTTTCAAAACAAACCTCGAATTTGGCTTATCTCAAGAAAATAAGTGAAAATAAGTGAAACAAATGCATTTGTTCACAAATCATGAATGATCGATTCAAACCCCTTAATTAGAGCTTAAAATGGTAATTTGCCTTTCAACATGATTGTTCTCGATATTGAGTGAATGAGCGGATGAGAAATAGTAATTAGACAAAATGTTGTAAAAAGAACTAGACCTAATTAAAACAAAAACAAAATTAATTTTATTTTTTGTTGATTTTGAACCTAAAGCTAAAAAATTCAGAAAATAAGGTTCTATCGATTTTTGCAAATTTTTCAACAGTAAAATAAAACCGACATTAAAATGAGGTGTTTTGAGGGTTTTTTATTTTTTTGATTTTTTCGTTAAAAATTTGACCAAAAGTCAACAATTTAGTTGATCTTTCCTAAAAATTTTATTTTCGTGTCAAATCTTTAAAATTTTTTGAATAATGGCCGACTCCACCACTCGTGCGCTGCACCACTCCCGACACAGCCAGAGTGAGCGAGCTAGAGAGAGGGCGTGCTTTTCTGTCTCCTCGCATCTCATCCTCTTCGTCTTCCTCGGGACAGCGACCAAGCGGGGCCGTCACGCCACCGCCTTCTGCCTCCTCTCGGCCCGGAGTCTCCTAAAGGTAACGCTTTTCGGCTCTTTCTGTTGCCGTTTGCGTTTCGGTTTCGTTTTTGTTTTCGTTTTTGGTTCGAAATGGAGTGTGTAGTGGGAACAGCTGGAGGCGCCTTGCAATCCCGCTCCCGAGTGGTGGATGTGGATGGCGATTAATTGGTTTCCTTAATTGCCGATTAGCGGGACGATACTGAATGATGCTGCTGCATGCCGTTCTTTTTTCCTTTTTCCTTTTTAGGCGCGCCTGGATATTTTTCCCTTTTCCTTTTCTCTTCTTCCCTTTGTCCCTGCCATTTCGATTCTCGTCCGGCAGCTGCTGCATCTTTTCTTCCCCACCTCCCTCATTTTTCGAGGTGGCCCCCGCCCTGATGAATTCGTGTTGTTGAGATTTTGCAAAATGAGAAATTTTTAGCTGTTTTTCAATACTTGTGGACGGGTTTTTCGTGTGCGTCTGTTTTGCAGCATATGAATTGACAAGCATCCCAGGCCAGGGGCATAACAGTTCAATTCTTCTCTCTTTTTCGCTTGGCCATCCTAAGAATCCCATGAGCTCCCTCCAGCTCAGTTTCTTCTACAAACTTTAGGCTACTCTCGTCACTCAACTTTCCCTCACAAACACACGATCTCTTGTCTTGCTCAGCGACAGTCACGTTATCCACACGTTTTTCTGTCGCTAGTCTTTATTGAAGAAAGATTTCCGGATCGGACTTTTCATTTTTTAGTTCTGATGAGCTATGAAAACATAAAGAATAAAAGAGATGGGCTAAAAAAAGGAAAAAAAAGATGGGCCAAGGGAATTAAAATATGGGCTGGACTTGTGAAATGGGTTGTATATATGAATGATTGGGCTTTTATTTTCTCTTTTTTTATATATTTTTTGCCATTTTTACCTTCTTTCCTTTTTTTTTGCAAAAATGGAAGGAAAGATTGAGGTGTCAACAAGACTCAAGACTCGTACAAGCTAGTACAAGAGGGAATTGGAAATAGAGGAAGCTAGTATATGGTAGTTAGGTAGTAGAGAGCATTCGAAATTGGGAAAAAAAGCTAAGAGTATATGGTAAAGTGTAGGTAGTAGAAAGCATAAATGTAAATACTTTCTTTAAGTTTTCAATTTGAAGAAGGAAAAGGTGAATTTTACTACTGGGCTTTCCTAAAATGAAGGTTGACAAATACTTTCTAATTGGTGCTCCAGAAGTTGGATCTTAAAAGAAGCTTAGAGAGAATGCTTTTTATTGTTGAATTCCTTGGACGGATACAAAAGAGGGGGAGAGCACCCTTATTTATACAAGAGGTCCTCTCATTAGATCCGTTGATCGAGGTTAGATCTAATGGACGAGATTGCATCTTCCCATTTAACAAATGTTGGCATCTAAGTCAAGAATGCTCTAAAACTCAGCACAGTTACCATTTCGCCCATCTATGAGAATATTCCAAAAACCCTACGCAACTTTGGACAGTTTCTTCGATCAAGCATGGCCTTTTGGTCACGTGAAACCTCGAAACCATGACAATAAGCAAAATAAACGCTAATTTAAATTCTAGGACATCTTATCTTGTCATTGCCTTAGTTTTAAGACGTTGTAAATATTTGTTGGTTCTAGTTTCTAAAAATTTACAAAGTCTTATAAAGATCAACAAATTGTTTTTCATACCCAAGAATAATATATATTCAATAACTATTAGGCTCCATTTATTTCACATAAAATGAATAAATTAGAAAATATTTTTCTAAAAGTGATCAATTATATCACTCGAAAGAATTAATTAATGAAAACTATTTTTACTATTTACAACAATTTAGGTACAAACATTTTTGTGGATAATGAAAATATTTTTTTCGTTCATTTTCATAAGTGATATTAGCTATCATTTTTATAAAAAAGTCATTTCAATCATTCAATTTCACAAAAAAAATGTACATACTACTTCATGACGTTTTATATGCAAGTTACAACGATAGCTCCTAATGCATTGCAAAATATTTTTTTCATTTTAAATATTTTCTTCAATTTTTTTATGTTGGCACACGGAAAACAAAACGATCTGCTAAGGTTTTTTGTGCATTATGTTACTAAAATTTTCTACATACGTTAGATTCACAAATATTTCATCTGGATATGCGAACACAAAATTGTTGCCACTTATTATAGAAAGGCACTTAATAATAAATAAATATCTTATAAAAGAAAAAGGACAACTTAAAAATAGAGGCATCTTTTTATTGCTTGTTAAAGTGACCTCCGCGTATCAGGAGTAGAAGTGGGAAAACTTGTAATTTGGGCGCAAAATACGTAATTTTATTGGCACATGCAAATCATCACACCTATATTTTTCAATAAGGCTCCACCCATAAGATAGTGGATATGTTTCTGAGATTAGTTTAAGTGAGAAACCTCGCAATTCGAGCGCAATAATATGTCACCAATAGAGCACTCAAACGACTCGATCCATGGTCAATAGATATGCACATAATCAACACCCGGAAGCAAATCAATCTCTCATTCAAATCAAACCACTTGGCTAGTAGCTGGTCTCGAAGCAAATCCTGCACTGGCTTTCTTTATATCATGCGGCTCATGGGCTTCGACTTTTTTCGAATCCACAACTTTTTTGAAATTTTTGCAATACTCGGATACTAAATATGCAGTTCGTTTTTAATTTTTTTTCTCTTAATTTTCTGAAATTCGGATAATATAGTAATTTGAGGGAAAGAAAACACTATTTGTCTATTTTTGAAGTGTAAAGAAAACAGAGACAAGGGGGTCCATAGAAAACTTAAAAAGTCAAGCCATCGACGTTGGGCCGAATGCAGTCCACATCGTCCGAAGGGCCCAGATGGACGAGACGGTGAGAAAGTGACTCCGATCGCCTCCAGACAAAAATTGACTCCCGACAATACAAAATATGGGGACACAATAATAACAATTGAATAAATAAATAGATAATGGCAAACCAAATAAAGAGCAAAAAAACTCATCAATGTACTGAAGGGAAAGAAAATGGCAAACACCATAAATAAATAAATTAAAAAACTCTAAACTATCTATACTATAACATAAATACTATCCTAAACTTGTCCATGGTAACACAAATATTTCTAACTCTTTTTTATGTCGATATATCCTCTATTTTAGTTCCATTCAAAGTACATTTGTTACACCGGTACATTTGAGATTTTTTGTAATATAGAAAAAGGTTTGGGATACTTGCATCACGGTGGACATAGTTGAAATTTTTTTTATAATGTTAACCCTAATAATAATAATAGTAAACCAAATAAAGAGCAAAAAATTCTGATGGGTAGAAAAATCTTGAAAAAGCGCCCACTTGTGGCCAACATCCGTCCCTAAAGTCAAAGCAACCCACATTTCACTTTCCCACCTGATGACCGGCTGCTCCTGCTTGCTGCCCTTCTCTCCACGTTACCCCACCATGATATTAATAACCCTTTGCTCTCCTGTTGACACGTGTCAACACTTTTAAGGAGGGATCTTCTTGACATTTTAAAAATTCAGCTTTCTGAAAATATATACATATATTATATTGGGTATTTTATGTGATTAGTTGTTTACGAGGTGGATTTTGTGCCTTCCCACCAATTATTTCACGCTTATTTGTGCTCAGTAGAAGTTCAAGAAACCTTCATTTTTTACCATATTTGCTTTACATTATGATGGGGGTGGTTGATTTAAGTTCTGAAGAAAGTAATAAATTCTTTTATAAGAAGAAAGACCTAATTTGATTTTTTTCTCACCGAGCGGCACCGCGATAGTAAAATCACTAGTTGCATACTATTTCCTCAACATATTTCTCCGAATGATTGCCTACGAACACGAAAAAATAAATTTAACGAGTGTTCTAAAAAAAATCTTAATTAAATTACATTTCTCTTTCATGTCTTAAGCATGACCAATATATGTGCCAATTATTTCATACATCCTTCAGCTCCATAAAAATTCAAGAAACCTTCAAATTTTCATCATATTTACTTTACATTACCACATGAGTTGATTAAGTTTAAAAAAAATAGTAAATTCATTAATAGCAAAAATACCCGATCTAATTCTTACCATCGCGGAGCACCGCATGAGTAAAATCGCCAGTTGCATCCTATTTCCTTGTCGTATTTCTCCGAATCATTGCCAATGAACACGAAAAAGAAAAAAAAAAAAAAAGAAAGGGATATTAACGAGTGATTTTAAAAGAATAAATTAAATTAAATGTCTCTTTCATGTCTCGAGCGTGAGCATTACAATAATAATTTTTGCGACTCGAATTATTATTCCCTTTGGTGGGCCCCAAAACCGACTCCTGCCCACACGCCCACCGGTTACCGGCTCGACCGGTCACTTTTGATCCCCACGATCGGCTGCGCTGTGCTTGTGCCCGAATTTCAAAATGCATTTCCGAACTTTTCACCGACCGCACCGGGGTCAACGTCATTCCCACTTCAGCGGAGGACCGACGCCGACACTCGAGAGATCTCGGCCGTCCCGTCCCGTCCCTTGCGAATAGAGGGCATCGTCGCCGTCGATTTACTGAGCTTAAAAAAAGAGTTCATGCCCATGCAGGGGGGGACCGATATAATTTTATCCCCTAAAATCTGTATAAAATATTTTTCACCCGTGAAATATGTTTGTAATGTTTTAATTATGAACTTACAAAAAATAATATATAAAGCTAATCTACTTTGATATTAGATAATTAAAATAGTCGAAGATATTGTATCAAGTGTAACCGGATAAGTTTGATCGGTTATATATAAAGCGGGAGTTTAAGTTTGTTTAACTGGTAATTGCACTATTATAGATGAGATTAACATGTCTTTAGGAAAATGTTAACATGCTTGCTGTGGTAATTTTGTTATAAGTGCTATACTATAGGTAAGATCATCGATCCAAGAGTCATTATATTTTAGGATCAAGTAGGGATAATTATTGAAAAAGTCCTAAGTGTATTGTACGATAGCCAATTTAATTTTAAACTTTGTCATAAATATTATGATGATTTCCTAATATAGTCACTCTAATCCCACTAAATTTGGCCAAAGTCGCTAATGTAAATGCTAGTCGTCATTTGATTAGTGTTAACGTAGATAATTTTGCAATTTTTTAAAAAATTATGAATTTTCTATAATTTTTGTTTCACCGTTCATCTTCCCAATAAAAGGCAAGCAAGGGCCACGAAGCCCTTGCCAACCATTGGGTAGGGAAGACGATGCCCTCACTTGTGATCGGCAATCAATAATCCGTCAACCATGTATATTTCCTCATTATTTAGGAAAAAAATTTAAAAATCAAAAAACTTAAGATAAAAAATCATGAAAATCATCTACGTCAGTGCGCACCCATCCCACTTAAGTAGCTAGCATTGATCGAACAGTCACGTTAACGGTTTAATGCGAAAATTGTCTAGAATAACTTAACTGATAAATTATCAAAAGATTTGTAATTAAATTGATTCAATTAAAAAATTTAAAATCGAATTCACTATCATACAATAAATTTAGAACCTTTGAGATAATTGTCTCATATCGAACGATAGGATGTGCAAACCCCGAATTTAGATTCATGGGCAATGACATTTCTGGATTTTATGTCATGTCCATCGTGGTTTGATCGCCACCCAGTCCACTAACACGCGCCTCTTTCAAGGAGAGATGCCCATGCTCACCTCTTCGCGCGTGCAATGCATACGCACTTCTTTCGCGCGAAGCACTCAAACAAAAGTTCCTAGGAAGGCATCGAGATTTTTTGGCTTTTCTACTTTTCGTTTTACTTTTAGTTTTATCGTTAAAATTACAATATATTTTTCACGAAACGCACAAAAAAAAATTAAAAATGAATTTGTTTTCTTGAAAAATAAAAGATTTATAAAATAAGAGACTTTTCTTAAAAAATATTAATTATATTGTTTAAAAAAATGAGTGGTCGAGACTGACCTCTGATCAAAACCGTTGGGTCGCCACTCAACATCAACCTTATTCCGAGGTCTAGTCAATGTGGATGACCTCGATTAAGGCCATCCTTGCCTTCTTTGGACTCAATCCGATATCTTAGATGCCGTGGCAATCTCATGTCTGATGTTGTTGTGGCCATCCTCATCCGTGGCAGCATTATGAGAGCGAGAGAGAGAGAGAGATGGGATGTGTGTAGGACAATGCATAGTGAGGGGAGTTGCAACGAATAACAAAATTGAGATTAACATGACGAACGATAATTGTTATGGTAGATGAGTCAAGATTATGATTTGTGGATATGAAATCTGATTAGAAGTATTTTATAAACGAAAATTACAATTTTTTAAATAGACACAATAGAATATGGTGTCAGTATGCAAATTAGTATTTGTAAAAATAAAGTCGTGAGAATAATTATAAAATGAAAAATGAGATATAATTTTAGTATTTTCCCTTATAAGTTTTCTCCAGGGTAATTGTCATGTTGAATATATTAATATGATGTCGGAGGTCGGATCGACATTTTTGACTGCTGAACGTTTCTAATTGGAATTCAAAGTCTTCTCATTCTCCTCGAAAAAATCAGAGGACCACTTCTAGTCCCTTTTGACAAGTTACACCGGTCAAACTAGAATTTTAGCCGATGAACCTAATACTTGACCTAAACGGCTTCTTCTGAGTAGTATTTTTTCTATGCTCATTGAACCATCATTATTTTAATGCAATTACTTTTAGGAAGCTATAATAAAAACTATATCGGATAAATCGAAGTGCCTCCATTTCGAATAATTTGCGTAATTCACACTTCTTGCCGATCTAGGTATATAATAAAATTAGACGCTATATCGGGTGTGACATGCAACTCAAGTCAAAACGCTCCTGATAAAATAAAATAAAAAAGGTAGTAAATAATTGCAAAGTTACATTTTTCTCCTATACAGATACTAATTTTTCTAATAAAAGTTGCCAATTGAATATATACACCCACACACATCGTAGAATTGCTGCCCATTGAATCAATTTATCCTTTACTTAAACTCGATCTTTATAACTTTATAACAGAAGTTACTGAATACGAAGGCTACGTTTATTTCGCAAAATATAAATGATTTGGAAAATATTTTTTTTTAAAAGACAATGCCTCGTATTGCTTACAAAAATGAAGGAATGAAAAATATATGAAAAATATTTTTATCGTATACAAAAATACTTAGACCTAAATTATTGTCGATAGTAGAAACTTTTTCCATCTACTAATTACTTCAAGCGACGCAAGATACTATCTTAACAAAAAATACTTTTTTAAATATTCATTTTTTGCGAAACTAACAGGAGAGCAAATGTGATTATAAAGAATAGAAGTAACGAATCTTGTTAATAAGGAAATACTACATATAAAAGTATAACCACACGGTCAACATACTCCAACTACTAACATGACGACCACTTCGAGAGTCTTATGAAAGAATTTATAAAGATATAAATATAAATTTAAGCAAAAGCTAACAAAAATCTAAAATTATACTCATCGTGACACATTTATCTAAAAGTTTTGTTTTTGTAACACAAAACATTTCAAACTTGTAATTTTTGTCATATTACCCTTTCGTCAATGAGTATTGTTAAATATCTGCTTATGTGGACTTAGGAAAGCAAATAATGTCAAAGTGGTATAAAACTGACGTTATTTTGGCTAATAAATCTTTTGATGGAATATTTACAGAGAGTAAATATGTCACACAAATACGAGTTTTGAAAATTTTACGTCACAAGGAAAAGAATATGTTAAAGTAAGTATAGTTTGGGATCTGTCATGTCAAAAGAAAAATTCATTGATATAATTTGGAGTTATATGTGGCTTTTTCCTTTTAAATTTTGGCCTAGATCTCTCGAAGAAATTATTGGTCAATAATTTCTACTTTTGGCCACAATGGTAAAAAAAAGTCAAGGACTTGGGGAAATGCAATCTGTCTTACCCCCAGACTGGCCCATGACAAGAGACTTTTCCCTATTTAAAAACAAAAATAAAAAGCAAAAATAATGGAAGAGCTTACATGTCGGATGGTTATTGGTCAAGAACCAGACCGGGGTTCCGCCGGCAGTCAGCATCCAATTGTTTCGTTTGTATTCCACCGACCGAAAGGAGAGGAAAGAATCTGGACAAAAAAAAAAAAAAAAAGGAGAAGAATCCAATTGTTATGTTTGTCGGATGGTTATATGTTTTTTCATTTTCTTTTTTTCCCAATTTTCGGTTTTCGGGATTCGATTAATCTTGGCATGTCTTCGGGGAATACTAGGCTGTCATAGTGAAACCCAATCCTAAGTAACACTACTAACACATAACATTTTAAAGATGTTATATAATTTTTATAAAGTGTGGTCCTTTGATTTTTCATTAATTCATAAATTGATATATGTTAATTGATGAGGAATATAATAACAGAACTAAAAATTTGTTCTTCTTCCTTCTCCAACTGCAGGCTCCTTCATCTTCAACTGGCCATGGACGGGCAAGGCATCGGCCCTAGACGATGAATGGTCAAGCCAGATTTGGAGGCACCTATCATGGGAACAATGGCATCACCACCCATGGACTAGCAAGGGTCGTGTCGTGGCATGGACAAACTTCTAGATCTGGAGCCTTGGCTGCGAGCCCTTATCATGGATGTAGAACAATGGCCGGCTGTGTATGCCGCGAGTGAAGACCGTTCCCAAACCCGATTCAGAGGCACCCACCATGGATGAACAGAAGAAGACAGAAGCCATCCATGGCTTGGTCGCAGCTCCTTGAAACAAAGAAATTCCTTATCTGTTTTTTTTTTTAATTTAATTCAAGACACGTGTCAATTATTAAGTGGACATGAACCACAAAATGCTCACTGACATAGCTCTATGAGACCATCGAATATTTTCTTTTACGAATGACCTAAACACTTCGCAACTAGCTTTAGGAAAAGCACAAAAAAAAGCCATAAATATATTGTATTTGATACTAATTCAGTTTTAAATCTTTCAATTGGATCAATTTAATTCTAAATATTTTTACATTGATGTCAATTGAATCAATCCGGCCAATTTATGTCAGAAATCACTAATATGGAAGCCGATCGTCCTATGTGACACGATCAATACTTACGTTGACATTTTCCTATGATTAATTTTTTTCCTTTGCCTTTTTCCTTTTTTTCCTTCTATTTTCTTTATTTTTTTTTTTTTCCTTTCTTGTTTTGTCTTTTTCCTTTATTTTCCTCCGCTAGCTGTTGGCAAGGGTGAGGGCTGAGATGACTTGCCAGCCATAGGCAAGACCAACCCGAGGGTGCCCTTTGCCAAAGGCCAACGAGGGCATTTTAGCCCTCCCCATCGCTAGCAACCAACTACCTCCATAAGCCATGATGGGGGCTGGTGGAGGAAAATAAGGAACAAAGGGGAAAAAGGGAAGAAGAAAAGAAGGAAAAAAAAAAAAGAAAAAATTAAAAAAATTAATTAAATACCAAATAAAAATGTCAACGTCAATCTCGGATATGCCACTTAGGATAGCCGACATCCATGTCGGCAATTTCCAGCATAAATTGTCCAGATGGATTTAATTAGCATCAATATAAAAAAATTTATAATCAAATTGGTTTAAGTAAAATGTTTATGATTGAATTTGTACTAACATAATAAATTTAAAACTTTTTTTAATACTTTTCCTACTGGCCACTAGCCTTGCCAGTGGCCTAGACATCAGGTTAGGTGCTTGGTTCATTGAGGGATTGCCTAGGCCGCTATTTGTGACCTTCGATCTTCCAGGCTAATGCCAAGGCTTCGGGCGTCCTCAAAACCCTTCAAACTTGTGTCCAAGGGATAAACTTCAAGGCATATCAACCAATGGCATTGCAGGGTTTGCCGACATGGATGAAAGGATATTGCATGGCTAGCCTAACGTTTGCATCACGAGTGAGAGTGCATAGTGGATTATTTAGATCTTAAATGCAAGTCGTGGCATTGGACCTCGCATCGATGGTACGGGACATTGACGTAGGATTTACATAGCCTTTGCTCTCCAACTTCAATATAGCTATTTTTGGGATGTAAGTCCTTCAGGTTCATATAAATTGATATCGGAGTAATTCAACACGTCTCCTAGTTGCAATCGAGTGGCAAGGATGGTGACATTCATGCCGCGGCCCTAGATCCAGCCTAGTGGCTAGTGCACAATTGACCCCATAGAGACATACAAGATGTGAAAACATGGTGGAACTTTGTTGCGACTCGAATCACAAAACACAGGCATAGGATCTTGCCATAGAACTTATATGGTGTTGGGCTCTTTCACTTTGATAGCTAATTTTTGGACCATGATTTTCCCGAATATGTGAAGTTTTTCAGCGTGTCTGTCGTATTTTCCTTTCACCCGCCGTGTATGAGATCATGATGCATCATTCTAAGTCAATTTTCATATCATGAATTTCAGGACCTTATTCATTTTCCTTATCAGGCATAGGATCTTGCTGTATAACTTATATGGCGTTGGGCTCTTTCACCTTGATAACTAATTTTTGGACCATGGTTTTCCCAAATCTCTAAACTTTCTTAGCACTCTATCACATATCCCCTTCACCCACTATCTATGTGATCATGGTGTGTCATTCCAATTCAATTCTCATATCATGAGCTATAGTACCTTATTCATTTCTCTTGTCATGGCTTTTTCCAATTCTCCTCCTCCTCCTTCTCCTTCTCTAATTTTTTTAAAATGTGTAATCAAATCTTTAAATTTAGTAAATTAATCAAATCAAATCATTCCGTTGATTGTACTTTTTTAAAGTTTTAAGACTCAATTATATTTTCTTGAAAAAATTTAGAAGTTGATTGTACTTTTTGAAAATTTTAGGACTTCATTATATTTGGTGATGAATTTTATGATTTGATTATACTTTTTGAACGTTTTAAAATTCAATTGCACTTTCGAAACTAGTTTTCAGACTTCTAATGAAATTATCCCATTTTTCCCCTACTTTTCTTTATGGAAACTCCAAAAATAAATGTCACCCTCCATCTTTTTCATAATTAATGAGCTGTCTTTGAAAACATATCCTAGTTCTATAGTTGTGCATGAAGACTGACCCTCGAACGGTTTTCCACGTTAGACTGATTAAGACATACATTAGTGCACTTACCTCATGCCATTAAGGGCGACACCGACGGATTATTTAACATTTAAAACCCACTTCCTTCTTAATAAAAAAAAAGGAAGAGCCACATACATTTCATGCCCACGTGAGGGTATAACGCAAGAAATATAATATAATAAGCTCCAACTTGCATTATTTAATTATTATGACCAAAACCCATCAAAATTCCCCAACTTTTAATCAAAGATGAAGCCGCACGAATTTTGTTTCCATTACAATTTTATAATTTCCACCCCAAAAAGTCAAAAAATTGGAAGACTCTAGGATCAGTCTTTCTTCCTTAGATCTTCCCCATATATATTTTATTTCGAAAAGCCTAGATACTTCAAAAGGTATCCCCTTTTTCAACACTTGATAAAATACTGAAAAAAAGTTTAATTTATTGGATCTCCTTTATGGAATAAGAATAAAATCTGAGCACATGCGTACGAAAGCATGGCACTATCTCCAATTCGAAGCTATCCCTTTCCATTTTCGCAGGGAGATCTTTCTTGTCACGTTATAGTATCTTTCTGTATTAAAATATTAGGTCTATTTCCCCTGGAAAAAATCAAAAAATTATATCGTATTATAAATTTACCGCAAACGGTAAAAAGAAAATTCTCCGGATGCGGTCTTCGTCATCGTTGTGTACTCCTTATAATTGCTATAAATGAATTATTTTTTTATATGTTCTTATTAATTAAACAAAAAACTACTTAATTAGTCTAATCAAATCGCGGTGGACCACTACAATGCATTAAACAATGGGGGCAGTTTATTTATTTTTTATTTCTTCCATGCGAACATGTGTCCAAATACAAGTTTATTTAAAGACATTTAAGCACCGTTGATCCGGAGGAGTCAAGAGGTGCCAAGGAAATGGAAAAAAAAAAAAAGAGGAGGAAAAAATTATAGCTGACTTTTGAATTTGGCGGTGTCCATTTTCAGAGAATAAATTTTAGTTATTGTACAATCATGAATGATGGACTGTGAAAGTAGTCATCAATTATTTTAAATTTGAACTTGGAGGGTAATGACATAATGTAACTATGAATTACAAGCACAATCTATTCTAAAGATTGGCAAGTTGCGCAATACTATCGATAAATTATCAACATTAAAGTTTCTTTCGAGTTAATTTAATTTAGTGTAGAGTAGTGTTTCATAAAAAAATAAACTCAGTATAATTTTCTGTCAAAGTCAAAGTCAGAATATTTCTCGTATCGCTAGCTTAATTATTATTTTTTTGCTAATATTGGGCAATTTGCAAGCAAATTTCAAAATGAAGAAGTCAATGTTTGACTTGAAGATTTGCTAGATCTCAACATTCACAAATTTAATAATACAGTAGCAATTTAATGTTTTCTGAAAATACCAACAGTGATGCTGATTGTTGCATTTTCAAAACATGAACCCATAAAGTTCATCTTGGAATAGCGTCGGATTGTGGATATAATGGGAGATATTTTATTCTACATTTTTTAATTTGTATTTTTCAGATTTTATTAATTTCTTGCAATACACATTTGATACGGTCAAATTGTACTCTCTGAAAATAAATAAGAACCGGCAACTAGATACGATTCTTTCAAAGTACGGAGTTCTTTTATATATTTCCCAAAATGCCAACTCCCGACAAATATGTATTCAATTAGAATAACCTGTTATACCAAACCCGATTTTCAAAATTGATTTTTTATAGAGATATTACAAAAAAAAAATCCCAGTTTTCTAATTTTTTAATCGAAGTAATTATTAGCTTTTCTCGTAACTACCAATCGATGAAATAAATAATCTTATACAAAATCAAATGAATTAAAAAATGAATACTCATTTTCTTAGTCATATATTCGTTTTCTTCATCTTTTTATTTAATTAATTAGTAATATAAGGAAGGGGGGGATAATAGTTGGTCGAGAACTCAGACAAAAGTCAAACTTCCTAATTAAAAGCTCCTGTTGGTGGCCCTTTTCCGACAAGCCGAGAGCCACACGCGCGCTCACGTGGGCGCGGCCGCATTAGATCGCTCCCCCCCCCCGTGTTCGCTGAACTCCTCCTCCTGCTAACTTCGATATTTGGCGCGTACAGCAACCCCACCTTCACCTCATAAAAAAAAAAAAAAGAGGGTCAAAACAAATTAAAAAAAAATGAAACTCCAAAAAATGAAAAAAGAAAAAAAGAAAAAGAAGAAGCCAAATCCCACATACATTCCCCCAAATATAGCAAAGAGGAAAAAAAGAAGAAGGTAAAAACTAAAATAAAAAAAGGAAAAAAGGAAAGGTAGCAAAAAAAAAAAAAAAAAAAAAAAAAGAAAGAGCACAGCAAGCACAAAGAGTGAAGAAGAACCATCTCCTCTCTCTCTCTCTTAATCGCGCCCGACCAGCTCGAGCTCCGTCCCTCCGCAACTCAGCGCAACCGTCGCCCGATCGGACCTCATTGCCGCCGCCCGCCGCCGCCGCCCTCCCCGCTCCGACGCGCCGCGATCGCCTGATCGCCATTCCGCCGCCGTTCCCGGCGACCACCCCGGGGGTCCCCGTCCCCACAGCCCCACCCCACCTCCTCCTCCCCCTGTCCGTACGATGGAGCCGTACGGTGCGCCCGGCGAGGAGCCGCGGCCCGATCCCGGCGCCGAGACCGGCCTCGAAGGTGAGTGACGCGCCTCGCTCGGCTCCGCATTTCCGGCTTCCTTTTTTTTCTGTTTCCGGTTTCGGGAGTCGCGCCTTTTTCCTTTTCCCCCGTCCCGCCCCGGCCGCGCGCGGCGGTTCTGCGGCGGCGACGGGGGCGGGGGGCGCGCCGGGAATGCGAATCGTGAGCTCGTTCGGTTTTTTTTTTTTTTGTTTCGCGGTGTTTGCAGAGCACGTGTGGCGGTTGGATTTGGGAGGCGCGAAATCGTACCCGTTGAGGCCCGGCGAGGCCGATTGCATCTACTATTTGCGGACAGGGTTTTGCGGGTACGGCCCGCGGTGTCGTTTCAATCATCCGCCCGACCGCAGCAGCGCGGTAAAGTTTCTGGCCTCCTCCGGTTTCGCAATCCGATCGTCATTTGATCGGTTGTGTTGGTCGGATGCTTGTTTGATCCTTTGATCTTGTTTTGGACGGGCGTGATCTTGTCGTTTTAGATTTAGTTAATTAGGTGTCGGGGTTTGATTTGGTAAATAATATTTGGACAGCGAGTGATGATGCTGCTATGACAATCTTGTTGATTAAGGATCTCAAATTTGTTTGGCTTTAGAGTAACTATGTTCCGAATAGACTGACGGCGATCTTTCTAGTTGCCATTTCTGAGTGTCAACTCAGATGTCATTCACCAAACAATGTAAGATTTTGTACGCTTCTCAGGTGCTTGGGGCTGCACGAGCTGGTGCAGTTGAGTATCCTGAACGCTTGGGCCAGCCAGTATGCCAGGTAAATACATTTGGTCTTCTTCTTTTTTTAAGCCCGCGTAAGTATGCTCGATGCTGGATGTGCTCTCTGTTTTTCATAGGTATTGTATGATGGAGGTTTTGTGTTCCTTTCTAATGGGTCCTGGTTTGGATGTGGAATGCATTCTCTAAACTGCAGTACTACATGAGGACGGGCATGTGTAAATTTGGCGTGTCCTGTAAATTTGACCATCCTAAGCAGGGAGTTGGTTCTGCTATCCCTGCCGTGCTCAATTATTATGGTTTCCCATTACGCCCGGTTCGTATAGCATTTATTTCCAGAGTTTAATAAATAGATGCCCTGTTAAGTATCGTTATCAGATTCGTTCCATGTCTAATTTTACAAAAATGAACTTTTAATGATGTCAGGGCGAGAGAGAGTGTTCCTATTATGTAAAGACAGGGCAATGTAAGTATGGTGCCACGTGTAAATTTCACCATCCTCAGCCAGCTGGAATCCAGTTTCCAACACCAGGAGCAGCACCACAGATTGCTCCGGTGGCTGCTCCGATGGTGGCATCTGCAGTGTACCCTACTGCGCAATCCCCCGCTGTTCATTCATCTCAACAGTATGGTGTTGTAGTTGCAAGGTCTCCTGTATTGTCATCATATGGCCCCTATGGTTCTTTTCTGCTTCCCCCCAGCATGGTTCCTTATCATGGTTGGAGTCCTTATCCGGTAGGTGAATCAAAATTCACTATTTCCAGCTTCATGCCCTATAAGTGCATGCTTTCTTCAATTGTATGATGTCTTCCTCAGGCAACGCTTGGTCCGGTGGCCTCTTCAAGTACTCAACCCTCTACGGGGTCGACTTCAGTGTATGGGGTAACTCAACTATCTCCACCAGTGTCAGGTTTCCCGGGACAATATCAACCTTTACTTCCCTCTTTCGGTGCTTCAAGTGGTGACCAAAAAGAACAGTCACTTCCGCATAGGCCTGACCAACCTGAGTGTCAATATTACATGAGAACAGGATATTGTAAATATGGATCTTCGTGTAGATACCATCATCCGACAGATCTGGTTCCTCAAGAAGCAAGTGTTTGGCTTAGCCCCATTGGCTTGCCATTGCGTCCAGTAAGCATCTTTCCCTTGCCCTTTATTTTCCTTGAATACTGGTTCTATAGAAACTCTATGCTGGTACTAAGTTCTTGGGCAATCTTGCTTGTCTACTTAATTAGCACACTTTTAAGAATGGGATTAAGCTGGCGTTTGATGTGGGGTTTAATGTGTGTTACTCTCTTTCTATCTTCTCCGCACGTTCTTCGGAGAATTTTCACAATGCGTGACTAGTGGTTGACAATAATTCTCCACGATGTTGCCTTCGATGGTTTGTGATCCAACTTCAACTTATATGGTTGTGAGAAGAGGAATTTATGGACTCAGTTGAGCTTCCCATCCTGGGGGGATGCATTTATCTCACAACTTAGAGATTTTAGAGACCATAATCTTTCTGGCATACTACTTGAGAGGCTTATTTTCATGACCAATGAAAAGATGTCTTTGAGCAATGCTCTGCTGGTTACAGGACATGATATATTCATGGACAACAAGCTCCAAACTGCAATCTTCAGGATTTAACGGCTTTAAAGTTCAGCCCATGATGTGATCTCCCTGGAGTCTTCCCTACCAATGTCCATAATTTAACTTGTAATACCCACTTGGATTTTCTATTTCCAAGCATCTGTTATCCTTTCCATAGTTCTTCCCTGTTCTGGGTTTTCTCAGATGTGTTTGAGTGGCAGTTGATGATACTATCAATTCGTCACTATTTTGTTGCTATGGATCATGATTTTTCAAGTGGAAGGGAGATGGAAACTCGTTTTTTCTATCCTGCCGACTTTGTGATGTTAGTGCTAGTGTATACAAAGATATTTATTTGGTCCACTCTCTTCCCTCTCAATTACGACAAACTAGCAAGAGACAGTCGTATCTTGAAGAGTCCTAGAGTCTGTAGTCTAAGAGTTTCCTTTCTCTGCAATTATGAAGAGTGATACTACTCCATTAACCATATCTACTTCTTGAGGTATTTGTGGAAATCATCGCTGCTAATATGTCCTTTAGGGAAGGCATTGTGCTTTTGTGTGATAAATGCTGTAGAAAGAACTACCAGCCAAATAATATGCAAGAATATACAAAATCATCATCTTCCCAAGAACTCAGAAAATTTATGGCATGAGTTAGCTTGTTATTTTTGGACTGCTTAACCATAAATAGAAGTCGAATTGCATGTTATTTTTTCAGTGTTATTGGCAGCCAATGATGGTAGGGGAGGTCTTTTGTCCCTAGACTAATATAGGAGATTCAGATTTTCTGGCAACTTTCAAGTCCTTCCTCCATGTACATAGTGGACGAATGACTGGATAAAGTTCAACATAAGAAATGTAGCTTTGTTTGCCCTAAATTGTGTTTTCTCTATTGTCGAGTGACTAATGTGTGTAATACAGATACTTAGCCTGTTGTCGAAAGGGGGACCTACTGAAACTGTCTATTGCTATTTACAAGTATGTAAGCAGAAGTGGATCCTATTGTTATGTATTCCATGAGCCATAACGCCTTTGTCTGACTAAAGAGTGTCATTGAATGTCTTCTATGTTAGAAAGATGATGCAGCTCACAAGAATGATCAAGTTGATATTTCGCGTGATATTTCCATTATTTTCAAGTTGATGCAACAATTTATCTTCACCAAAACTCGGTTATAATGGAAAGATGGCGACCTATCAAATTGATCAATATTGTGGGCTGTGTTGGCAAACAATGCCAGTTTTTTGCTGGTGCAATCGGTAAGCGATCATCTGACTAGTAACTCAGCATGAGATTCATGTGGAAACTTTTCTCCAATACCTAGTGAATAGTTTGCTGAGATAAAGATTCTTTTACTGTTTACAATTTAGACTTAACTGTGAATTTTGGGAGAAGTTTCTCTCTTTCGAAATTGAAAATCAAGAGTAAAATCTTTCACAAGAGTTGCATTACTCCAGTTAAGCTCAGAGAATGTTAAATGATAAGTTGTTCCCGTAATTCTTTTCTACTTTCCTTTCAGATTTTTAGCTCTTGATAGCAATATGAATTATTATGTTCTGCTTTTTTTGATTGATTCAGAAGTCTAGGAAAGCTAAACTGAGAGTCTTATGTGTTCCTCTGTTATTGGATATTGCCATTCTTTGCTTAAATGGAGTGTATCTGGACTTATCATCAATGTGTTATATGGAAAATGTCCATTTAGGGATCTGAGAATAACAAAAATAGCAGATAAAGAACTGAGAAGTTATTGCTTATTCTGTTGACTTAGCTTATCGTGGCAAGTGAGAAGATGGACTATTTAGCATTCTTAGGGAAGGCAATGATAGATCTGATTCGGTATGCAGAGTGCAAATATTAACATCTGACATTGTGAAAACCCTTTATTTTTTTCTTAAATTTTTGGTTGGCTGCTTGCTTGGCATCAGTGTTTATTTATGTCTGTTTCTGTGTGATGTCTGCATTTAGTTTGAATACTCAGTCTACACCTCCACAGGGCTTGATTATCATATGCAGTATGCATCTTGCATTCCACTGGGTATCGAGTCTTACCACAAAGGTGCTTATCTAAGATAAAAGCTAGAGAGTTTCAGAGTACAATCTAATGCTGGATGACATATCATGCCTCCTGAGCAGTGATAATACCCCTATGCTGGCCCCAAAGGAGTCTCATAACTATACCTTATTTTGCATCTTCTCACCATTTATCCTTCTAAAAGATAGCTGGATCAGCTCAAGTGTGGCTAGTCTAAATTGAAAAAGCACATTTCGCCATGTGTAGCTTGTCCTCTGTATCAATCTGCCCATCTAATTTTTATTTACGTACTACACTATTGGAACTGTAGGAGTTTGCCTCAAGTTCTTGCTGCTGGTGAAGTTTTTGTCCAATCTGATGCATGAAGCATGTAATCCACAATGACTGTAATGGATATGTAAGAGATTGTTCGATGTGAATCTTGGTGATTAAACTATGAAACTTCAGCCAGGAGTTTCTGTATTTGCCATCCCAATCAAAGATTACTATTTAATAATGGCAAATATTTATTCTATGCAATCATTTTTGAAATTATATCAAATTGGTTTGAATGTTGCATGCTTAAAGGGGTGACTCGATAGAAATTTTGCTAGTGAAAAGAACTTCAGGCAAACTAATTTAATTTCTGAAACTTGTTGGGCCAAAGTAAAGGAAAAAGAGATTTTAGGGGAGAAAAATGATACAGATTGTGCATAATTCATGAAATGAAGTGTGCTCTTTTTTTTTTTTTCTAAACTAAATTTCAGTCATGTTATAGGTGTTTGCTTCTTTCTTCTTAGATGGATTGCAGTGTGCATGAGATCTGCATCCTTCAACATGGAAATATATTGAAAATTAGAAAGTTTTCGTGATGCTTGCCAGCATGTTTTGTGCTATAATAATACAAGCATAGGTAATTTTCTCGGATCATGGTTAATTTGTTTGAATAAAAGTATGCCTATATCGATGCATAGCATCATGTCTCATTGTCTTGTAGGTTTTATAATCCAGACAAATTTTCCTCTGTTGGATCTTCTCTTCAGCAGACATGTTTTCCCCCCCTTTTTTATTTAGTATTTAACGCTGATGCTAATTGCTGACTTGTTGATTGTGATCCTGGATTTCATTCTCGCTACTGCTATGACAGGGAACAGAATATAGCTAATGTCTTTTCCTCTGAAAAAGCAGATTTATGTTATTGTATTCTTTCTGTCAAGTGGTATACACCAAAAATGACCATTCATTGCATAAATGCCCAAAGAAAATGTTCCATTATGGAATCCAATAAGAGCTCTATCTCCAGTTCAATACCTATTCCAACTTTCTTATGTGACTTGTGATACATCAAATATGCGATTTACCTGCAGGTTTAAGTTGTCTCACTCAACTTGTGTTTGCATTTGTTTATGAGACTGGAGTATGAAAATAATGAGATTGCAAGTTTACTATTTCAAGCTCTTTTAGAAAGGATAATCTTCCTACATGATAGTGATGCTGATGCGCATTGCTTGTGACTTGCCTCTGGAGTCAATATAAAACTTCAATAGGAAGTGCGATCCCTGGAGTCAGTGGAGTTTTTTAATATGCCTTGCTCATTGCTAACCTGGTTACGTGTAGATGCTCCCTGATTGGTTAGGGTGCAGATGGTATGCGCTTCCCTAATTAAGACAGGCATGACTGCAAGCTCAATAAGCACTTTTGCCTGCTCATACGCAATTCATTGACACTGGCTTCTCTCATTTAGAGTGAATTTTATCACTCTATATTCTATGACTTTGCCATCTTCTGCAGTCCCTCATGACATGCTAGGCAATTTTTTTTTTACATACTTCGAAAAAGAAGTCTTGCAGACACATGATAAGCCCCAACACTTAGTTACTCTTCGTAAAGAGAGCGCTTTAATTGGCCTCTATTGCTGCTAAATGGTATGCTAGGGACTTGATGGTTAAGACTCAGAAGCAGATTTTTTGACATGGGTGGGGCACGCATATAGGTTCACTAGTCTTTCAAATTTGCATCATCTCTAATTTCATTACTCGTACATCCCATAGTCGTAATTGTTCATTTAGGTTTTCTCCTAATTTTCTATTCTCCCTCCATTTTTACACAATGATATGGGATCATTTACTTTGATAGACTTATCATGGTCGTATTGCAACTTTCAAGTCCATGATGTGTGATTGGGCATCTCAAGTTACCTTTTCCTCATTGTCTACATGAAAGTTTTGGCTTTTGCAAAGCTACTCTTGTTCATTCATGCTTGAGCTCAGCTTTACATGATTAATTTGAGCAACCCTACCATAACTTCTTATTTTGGCCTTTTTTTTTTTGTCAAGGGTGCGCCAAACTGTACTTATTTTGCACATCATGGAGTATGCAAGTATGGACGAGCATGCAAATATAATCACCCAATGGGAATGCTGAGTTACAGCCCATCCGCATCTTCTCTGGCAGACATGCCTGTGGCACCCTACCCAGTGGGATCTTCCATTGGCACACTAGCTCCATCTTCTTCTTCTTCTTCAGAATTGCGGCCTGACCTTATTTCAGGGTCTCTCAGGGAGGCATCATCTACAAGGTCATCCTCATCAACAAGCGCATCCAGTGCATCAATTGGTTCAGTTCTTTCGAAGAGCGAAAACGCTTCTCATTCTAAGTCCCAAAAGTCTTAGTCAAACTCCTGGCTCTTCACCTAGCAACAATAGCAGGACTACAGAAGATTGGAGTTCATTCTAAATTACTGGAACAAAAGCTTTTTGTCATACATAGTTAGCCCAATTTTTGATGAACCCAAAACATCACATTTTTTGCCAAGACACTCTCAAAGGAGACGCGTTCTCAGACTCTGGTGCCAACATTCAGATCCCGCAGCAGCTCCTGTCAGCTCCACTCTAATACAATTTTTAGTTGGCCATATCTTTTATCTTTTGAATAAGCATGGCCAATTGACAAAGGATTAGCACAAGCAATATAATTTTCCTTCATTGCTTTGAATATGGGCAGGGGAGTCTGCAGTCTGAAACATATGACCGTCTGCACCAAATTTTGAAGGTTGTGTTTATTTATGACTAAATGGTGAAGATTGCTGGTAGTGTCCTTCCTCATTAGACATGTCATGTTGCATTTATCATCAATTTTGGGAACGAGCTTCCTGTTCAACTGAGAGGGAAACTCGAAGTCCTTTCCCTCCCTTCTTTTTGTGCAGGGTGTATTATTGAATAAAGAGCAGTTGACAAAAGACTCCAAGGGCTCATTCCGGGTTCCTTTACCTGATAATTAGATATATCATCCTCTTGATACAATGACTACTTTACTTGGTCTTTAAAATTATACACGATACAAATACAAGAACCATTGTCACTAACTTCTTAGTTAATTTCAGTCATATCCCTCTCTTCCAAGTGTGAACCTTGCTTCTCTTGTGATTAGTTCTGATTATCATTGATTGGCAAAATTGCTGAGTTACTTTGCCGGAAACTAATTAGCTCACTCAAGTAGGTTTCTCTGGTACTAAAGATAGAGATACGCAGTTTTGAGTGTGTTTATGTATGACAACTGCTTGCTAGAAAGAACAAGGAAATCCTTGATTCTCCTACATAAGCTGGCTACTTCCAGAAGACTGCTGACATTAGTTGTTACGATAAGGTTTTTTGTGCAAAAGATGCTGTTCATTTAGCATTCTACTAGAATGTTGGCGTCATGAAAGCTTTAGTACAATAGGCACATGTTATGCAGGCATTCTATAGAAATTCCAATTTTTTTTGCCTATTCTTCTTATATGCAGGTTTTCGCCTTGTTTAGTTTCGGTTGTGTTCAGTGTTAATGCTACGTTGGGGTTCAGTGTAATGCCTCGTTGGGGTTTTACATGAACGAGGAGGATGTGCATATATGCTTGAATGATTAGATTCATTTGGATTTTCATCTTGTCGTAATCTATGTACAAGAAAGCATCTCCTGTATCAGTAAACGCTTGGATTGATTGCTTGCTTGCTCACCCGGATCATGGAGATAGAGTTTTAGAGAAAACCTTTAGGAGAGAATGCTTTGTATATTGAAATGTTTAGATCGATACAAATGAGAAGAGAATGCCCTTATTTATGCAAGAGGTCTTTTCATTACATCCATTGATTGACTTTAGATTAAACTGACGAGATCATATCTTCCCATCTACAAACTAGTGGCATTTAAGCTGAAAACGCTCTAGAACTCGGCATATTCACTGTATCATCTGTTCCTAAAAATGTTCTAGAAACTTTAGGTGACTTTGGATGGTCTTCTTCAATCGAGCAAAGTCCTTTGGTTACAGGGAATCTCAAGACTATGACACTATGCTATTTGGGTAGGCTAATCTCTAATAGTGCTATGATTAATGCAATTTCTCTTGCTGCTATGTGGCTGTGACGACCCATTCATCCGAGGGCAGAGAGCCATTGTATTGAGTTGAGGGTTTGGATAAGGTGCAGCTAATGTCCCAAACCCAAACCCCAGATGTCCAGACTTAAACTCGAACCATGACTAAGTCCCGCGAAGGTTTTTCAAACGGTACCCCAGATGCGTTTTGATCAAACCAACAACAGACTCAAATTTTGTCTGATACTATCGATGCAATAGAGGTTTTAGGTACTTTAGAAAATCATAGTGGTAATTACGATATATTGAATAATACGAATTCTGTTTATATTTTCACAGGAAAAATAAATGGAGAACCTTTTATTTTCTAACATATTGTAAGTGAAAGGTCTTATGACTTATCTAGAGTGTCTGAAAAGGCAAAAACGTAACGTGAACGGAAATGAGAAATTACAAGTGTTTTTTTCCCCCTAAAAACTAAGAAAATAAAGGCAGTGGGGTTGCCTTAAAATCTTCGTGGGTCCCTTGGAAAATTTCTAAGGATCTTCGAGGGTCATGATGTGAAGGGACAAGCGAATCCCGTGGAGGGACAAGTTTATCATTACTACTTTAGGTTTTTAACCGGTCATTATCATGAGCAGAGGTGAGCACCGGCTCCGATTTAATTTGACAGCTCGATTGAACCGAACAACTGAACTAGTTTTTAGTATCAGAAAATTAACATTTTCGCGAGAACCGAACTATAATTTTAAAAAAAAAAACTATAATTTTTAAACATGGAAAAGCAACAATATAATCACATGCTAAACATATATTTTTATGATGAAATGGTTCAATGTTTATATTTTGTTATATATATTTTTTGTGTTTACACTAAAATCACATGATAAACATATATTTTTTTATAATGAAATGGTTCAATGTTTATACTTTGTTATAGATTTTTTTTTTTTTTTTTTTGTGTTTACACTAAAAAATAACAAACTTTTGTTTTTTTATCGACATGTGATAAGACTTAATTGATCAAAGTAGAGTTTAACCATT
This sequence comes from Eucalyptus curtisii, assembly GCA_017140595.1. Lineage (NCBI taxonomy): Eukaryota > Viridiplantae > Streptophyta > Magnoliopsida > Myrtales > Myrtaceae > Eucalyptus > Eucalyptus curtisii. Next base: position 12,131,658 of record CM029495.1, on the reverse strand, counting down.
TATGAATAGAATTTCAGTAACTTGAAGAGAATCAACAACTCGCTAATGAAGTCACTAAAAACACACAACGTGAAGTTATGACACTAGCTTTGAAATTGATCAACGAAGTCATCGATATCGACAACGAGCAATCCATACAAGGATAGTCGTTGGGTGGTTCTTTTTATTGCTGTTATTCTAGGATGATTGTAACCTCTTATTTGCAAGTGTCGCTAGATAATAAGAGACTGGGGGTAATTTCTTGTGATTAATGTAATTTTCCGTAACCACTAGGAAGTTTTTTTATATATTTGGATTTAGTCTGTTGTGTGTAACCATTTGTAGAGTATTATAAATACTTCAAGTGTGTTCATTGTGGACTCCCTGAACAAACAATAGAATTAATCTATCAATTCCTTTACTTTAACCATAATTTCCAGATTTTTGGTTGTCAATTAAATTCTGGCATGGTATCTTTATGTCATATCACTTTGTTGTTGATTAAATTCTGACAAAACTTTTTATGCCATCGCACTTCATCGTTGATTAAATTCCATTAAAACATATATGTTCTTTGTGCTCCATTGATAAGACTCATGTTTGGAATCATCATAAAATCCGTCTTCTCTTAATAAAACTAAAATAAATTTTGGTAAAAGCTATTTTATCTTTGATTAAATTTCAGCGAAACATGCCTTTGGCCCGCCTAGTAGGACAACTTGTAATTCAATTTGAGGAAATTCAATGCCAAGAACTAGGAATCATCTAGAGCTTGACAATGCCATGGGTAACAATCCCAATGGCCATGATAGGTCTGCGCACTTTGAATCTTCGATTGTTAATTGAGTAGTAGAAGAAGGCCAACGTAAGGGGGTAGACCTTCCTTGACGTCTCCTTGAAGAACAATTGAGAAAAGTTACACCAAATCCTTATATGTCAATTGGAATGATACAACTAATTACTTTGTGAGTCACATGTTAGGCTTGAGTAAATTGATTGCCATCAATGCCATGAAAGATGTTCTCTCAAGGCTAGGATTGTCCAATCGAACACCAGTATCCAATCCAATGGTAACTGAATACATTCATAATCCCTCTCCATTTATTATGCCAACAATGTTGATAAAAGTAGTTAACCCCTAGGAGAATTATGCAAGGGCCTGAATCTTTTAATCAAGGTCACGAGAACGATTAGGCTGATGTTGGTCAAAATAACCAAATTTGTGACAATAATTTGTCAAATCAAATTGGTCAACAAGCTGGTTAATTGCCAAATGTTGAGAATATAGGCTGTAACGACCCCAGCTCCATCCCCAGGATTTCGAGTGGCAAGGGTTATTTTCGCAAAGTTCCAAGCGCCTTTCTGACCCATTTATTATTTTTTTCATTAAGAGCATGCATAAGCATACATACAGCACTCAGACAACAACAAATAGCCAGGAAAATAACTATTTGCAAACACAAGATTACATTAGTTACATTTACAAGCCCTTCTATCACGGACCATTATATTTACAACTATTATATGTTCTATGCTCAGAAGGCCGAGATAAACCTTAGCTCCTTTAGTGAGACTACAACTTCAAAACTAGTATGAGTCCTCCATGCCTATAACTCTGAAAAACAATGGGGTGAATGATTAACTCTGTAAGTAAAACTCACTAATTTTCGAGTAGGAGGATGCCTCGTCTATCAACAAGCATGTAACTAATCCCAAGCAATTGTCGATGGCAAATCAATAACAAAACAAAAGCTTTATCTTGATTAGAACATGAAAAATCCTCATTCATAATATGCAAGCATTAATCAAGATCCATTACATAACATGAGGAACTCATTCCTCACTCAATAATATGCAAGTATAAATCAATTTTCATCCCACAACATGAGGAACTTATGCCTTACTCAATATTATACCAGCATAAATCAAGATCCATTCGATGATATAAGGAATCCATGCACATGAGATTCATTTATTAATCAACTGAAATCCATCGATTCTTCTAGAATTTATCGGGCATTCGAAATCTATCGGGCAATCTACCCTAATCTGAGGGTGACAACGATCCTCCAACTATGCATCCGTTAGGCATTTGAACTTAATCAAGCAATGTCCCTTGATTCAAGGGTGACGATGATCCTCCGACAATGAGTTCGTCGGGCATCGTCGTCGAAATCTATCGATCGATGGCTAGAAATTAGTCACTCGTGTGACCATGCATTAAGTATCACAATATGGTTCTTATCTTTATCTTTAGTATAAGGCTTGAAGGCATACCATGCATAAGTGTGTATAATGCCTTATTGAATCCGAGTCGTCGAACATGCCGAGTGCGAATCAAGGATTGCGGTTTGATCTGACACATTTGAGTACCGATCTAATATGAAACTTGGCTTAGGAACGATATGTCTCAATATCGCATTGAGATCATGAAAGGACCGACCCATCGTGACATGATCATTGACCTACTACCAAGCTTGGTTTGGGAACGATATGCCTTAATACCGCACCGATATCATGAAAGGACCAATCCATCAAGACATGTCCATTGACCTAATACCAAAGTTGGCTCGAAAATGATATGCCTCATTATCGCACTGAGACTAAGAGAGGACCAATTCGTTGTGATCCCACGAACATCAAGGCCCATGAAACCCTTTTTCGGAGGTTAGGGCAAGAACCAGAACACGCACTTGTGAAATAATTTGAAATAGTTTGAAAACAGTTTTACGAGGAAAGAATCAAGCTTTCACAAAAACATTTTCCAAATCGATTTGAAGTCAAGTGAAACCAAAGCATATCAAATAAGCCACAAGTACTGGGCTTCTTCCAAAGTCACTCAAGCCCAAGCACGAGCCAAAATTCATCAAATAAAAACCGAACTTCAAACAAGCAACAAAGTCTAAATCAACTCAAGCAAACTGAACTTCAAGCAAACAAGAATAAGTTCTAAATAATTTCAATCAAGGACTCGCTTGGATTAGCGTACCACAACACTCTAACTAAATATTAGTAAGTTCTACTTACAACTTTTTAAGCCGGCGACCTTAAAACGGTGGCGGCGAAAAGCACAGCGACAAGGACACGTAGGGGGGAGAGAAGGCCAAATTTGAGAGAGAGGAGGGAGGGGCAGGGAGAGGAGGAAAGGCTTTGGGTGAGAGATGGCTTGGGATGGAGGGTTTTACCCTTATTTATAGGGCCTCCCCCAAGAATGGTCCAAAATGGGCATTAAATGCGTTCACACTTAGCCCGTAACTCATTAAATGTGTTCACACGCATTCACACTTGGCCCACAATTCATCAAATGAGTTCACGTGTGTTCACGCTTAGCCTGCAGCTTATTAAATGTATTTGCATGCATTCCTACGTAGCCCGCAATTCATTAAATGTGTTCACATTCATTTACACTTACTTTCTAAGAAAATTTGACTAGTCCAAGGCCTAGGTGTCCCCCTCATTAATAGGTCAAAGTCCAAGTCCAAACTTATCTTCTAAGGCAAAGATCTAATGTGCCAAGTGTCCACGCTCCTTAGATTACTATGCAACGAAAGCATTAATTGCAACTTGAAAAAATATTTAAGTTTTGAAAGTCTTGTCATTGGGTGGTAATTAATCAAGTTTGACCACAATCGACCGCCTTATTTGGCTCGAGATTTGTGCCTAAGCCAGGTTCAAATAGAACCAGATGCAACCAGGCTCGATCGGCCAAACCGAGCTTGAACTCCCATTTACCGAGAAAAGGGGCTTCGACTAGGTTTGCCCTCTGACCAATTCGCTGACCAATCTACAGGCCAATTTCCCCTGACCAGTCTTTGACCAATCCCTCAGCCAGTTGACTAGTCCTGTAGTCGATCCTGTGGTCAGTCTAAGGTCCTGCGCCACAAGTTATGGTCAGTTCGAAATTGAATTATATTGAGTTTTATTCAATCTATGGTCGATTATCGGTTGTCATGTAATCAAGTGGGATCGATTGATTTGTCTCGACTTGCGATTGCATTGGCTTGACTCATAGTCGCCCACGACTGGTACAATGACCGAGTGGAATCACCAGTGACCGTGCCTTGACCGGGTAGAATCGAGCCATGACCATCTACCGATCCGTGATGGTATGTGATTGTCCCACAATTGATCTTTATAATCGAATAATCTTTCCATGACCACTCTAGGACCAATCCTTTGGTTGTCAATTCCCGAACGGGCTTATTGACCCATGATCGGCCCTCGAGCAGGCTCATGGTCTAGTCCTACCATTGGCATACCGATCCTTGGCCTACAAGGCAAAATCAAAATAAGAGTTGAAATCGAGCATGCTACATAGGCTTAGCGGCTCCATTGGTTCCACCCAATGTGAATATTCCTATTAAGCCTAACATGACAATTAATGTTGATAATCTAGCAAGACCAACATTTTCACCTAGATGGAAAAATAACCAACCAAATCCACAATTGAACCGTTGTCGAAGAAGTTTGACAACGATTGAGATTAGACAAGGGTGTTATCATACTTGTTAAGAGAACCACATCTTGAATGGGTTGACAATTTGCCTTTTTTAATAGGCTTTAAAATCCCCAATTTGCCATACTGGCGAAGTTGAACAATTGATGACTGAACACATTGGTTGGTTTATAGCCCAATGTATAGAAGCAATAACAAATGAGTTTTTAAGACTAGATTATTTCCTTTATCTTTGTAATAGATTTAGTCGATGTAAGGAGAGTTCGATCATTTATAAACACAATTATCATAAACTTAAAGAGAATTGACAATTCGTCAATGAAGTCATCGATGGAGACAATGAGCAATTGATAAGAGGATAATTGTGGGGTGATTATTTTTAGGGAAAATCTCAAATAAGGGCCTAAAGTGGGTTCATTTTCTCATAAAAGGACCCAAAGTAAACTCTGTATCAAATAAGGACTCAAAGTGGCTAATTTTGTTTCAAATAAGGACCTAAACTTCCAATCTTATTTATAGCTTGGGGTAGTTTTGTCCAAGAACATTTTTTCTTTAATTTTTTTCTTTCTTCATCTTCCTCACACCTCCTCCTTTGCTCTACATTGCCTCTTTCTTCAACACCATAATTAGGGCCCCTACTAGCGACCTCGTGAGCTTCATGTCATCACGTAGTTGGTCCTAGTGACAAGAAGTCAGATTCGAGTTATTTGCTATTGGCCACCTTCTCGGATGCTAAAATCCTCAGTTCCTCAAGATGCGTCAAATCTCGGCTCGCTTGTGCTCAGCCTAAAGCTCGGATTGACCTCCATCTGACGACGGTTGGATTTCTATTAGGGGCAGCGGTCGATGAGTTTGAGAGCTCAAATAGGACTTGTCAATGGCGGCAATGGGGCAAAGAAGTACAACGGTTTCTATAGTTAATGATGTTAGATACGACTAATGATCAATCTCAAGATGGGGTATCAATTGAGGAGAAAAGCTGTGTCGATGAGAATGGCAAGAGTGTGAGTGGGTGTCTCCAGACTCGGGATTATTGAAAGGAGCCATTGGCATTGCAAAGGGGAAGGGAAATCAAATTTACGCAAGAGAGGCAAACCCAAATTTGAAATTGATGAGGCAAACTCTTGCCGAGGTTGAAATAGTAGCTAGCTGCAGCAAAATTGTTCTTTGGTGTGAAATTGTTGATCACCAAGTGTTAATTGAATACAGGCATAAGTTAGTCAAACAAGATGATTTGGCAATGCTTGGATATTGCTACTCTATTGTTGGCAAGCAGGACCGAAAACAACACAAAAAATTGCAATTGCTAGGTTAGCGGAAGGCCCGAAATAAGTGGAGTTTGATGCACTCTCGAGGTGAGAGAAATACGTCGCCAAAGGGATTAGTTTCATAGCTTGGGAGTTGGACAAGAAGTTGAGTCTCAGCAAAAGCAGATTCATATTATGGCTTTGAGATAAGAATTTGCGATGAATGTTGGAATAAAAAGAACTTATTTTTGAAAGCTCATTTCGGCTTTGTGGAATTGTCTACAAATCATTTTGAGGAGCAAAATTTAAAATTTTCAACGAGTTAGACTATGTTGTAATGGCTCATGTTAAAGAAAACCCAATCTTGGTCATACAACGAGATGACATAGAGAGCGATGGAGGAGCTGATAATGGAGGTGATGTAGAGAGTGAGAAGGATGAAGAAAGAAGAAAGAAGAAAGAAGAAAGAGAGAGATGAAAAATAAACAACAATGTTCTTGGACAAAAGTACCCCTAGTTGTGAATAAAATTTGAAGTTCAGTTCCTTAATTAAGAATAAGTTAGCCACTCCGGGTCCTTATTTGAGATAGTGTCCACTTTAGGTTTTTTTTTTTTTGAGAAAATGACTCCACTTCAGGTCCTTATTTGAGATTTTCCCTTATTTTTATTGCAGCTATTTTAGGATTTTAGTAACTTTTGATAGTAAGTGTTGCTAGATAATCGAAGACCCTTGAGTAACTTTTAATAAATAATGAACATAACCATTACGAAGTTATTTTATTATTTCAATTTAGTGACCGTTGTTTGTAATTGTCGGGAGAGGGTTATAAATACCCCAAGTGTGTTCTTCGAAGACCCCCTCCCCCCATAACAACAACAAAAGACCTATTATCTTTCAAATCTTATACTTTAGTTGTATTTTCCAGATAATTTGTCATCAATGAAAGGCGTATATTTTAATTATAGCTTTCAGATTTTGTCATCCGTTAAATTTTGGTGTGATATCTGCATGTCATCACACTTTATTGTCTATTAAAATCCAGTAAAATTTTTTATGTCATCGCACTTTATTGTTAATTAAATTTCCTTGAAGCATATTTATTCCTTGTGCTCCATTAATGAAACTTCTGTCTAGAATCGCCACACATCTACTCTTAATAAGACCGAAGAACAATTTTTGATGAAATATGTTTCGTTATCGATTAAGTTTCGACAAAACAGCTGGACAAAATAATTATTGGACCAATTCCAAGTAGAATCGAGAACCGGCAATTCCAAAACTTGTGGGGTTGATTCCAAAACCTACATGGACTTAATTAGGAACCAATTACTGCTGATATCAATTTGGGTATATTATTTTTCTCAATGCGTAATTACATTTTGAGTATGTATCAATTTGACCCCACTCTTTCGTGGTCATCTACCCCGTTGACTGCAAGTTTGGTTGCAATATCAATTAAGACCGTGATGTAATGGCGAACAGGCTGTAAATCCAATGGAGCAGCACCAGCAAAAGAGACTTTACCTTGACAAAAGAGATAGTGTTTTCATTGAAAGCAAGGAGCTCCTCGTAATCATTATTTAAAAACCTCATGAAAGAAACCTTAACATGATGATTATTTGGAAAAGCTGTAATTACAAACCTTTTAATTAAGCGATTTACCAATTAGATATTACTCAATAATTGATTTGAAGTGTTAAACATTTTAAACTATGATTAATGGCGCATCGAATTTTATATTCCTTTAAAAAGACCAAACAAGTTTTCTAATATATATTTAACAAAAAAAAGTAAACAGGTTTGTATCGCTCACTTCTCCTTCGCTGCCTTGTGCCATTTGATCTGGAAGGAGCGGAACAACATCCTATTCAGGGAGCAAACGTTGTCTATTCTAGCCTTAAAGAACTATCTTATCCAAGTAGTCAAGGATAAGGCATTGACTTTTGCTAATGTGGAGGATACCACTCGCAATAGGAGGATGCAACGCAGCTGGGGAATTGACTCATCTATCTTCTCCCCTGTGTTGGCTGACGCTGGTCTGTAAGAGGAGGTGGTCGTTTGATGTCCTTTGGGCCTTGATTTTCGACTGGGGTTGGCGAGTCTTTTGCTCTAGGGTGCTGTGTGGCTGCTTTTCGCTGCTTGGGTTGCTGGTTGCCTTCCCATCTTTGCTCGTGATTACGTTTTGGGGACGCTCTCTGGCTACTGGTTGCCTCCGTATTTGTGTTTTTGTCATTGTTTGGCCGGTCTTGTTTTAGTTCTTTTGTAGCTATTGTTTATTGCCTTGGTGTACAGATTGTAGTTTTTCTCGGCACCCTTCCACTCGTGTGGACGAGGTCGTCCTATAAGTGTAAGTTTTTGGTGCCGATCTGCTTTGTACATTGTTGGTTTAAGCTCAGTATGTATTTATTTACAAAAAAAAAAAAAAGTAAACAGGTTTCCATGAGAATTTAAATTAAAAGAAAAATAAAAAAGGAAAGCGGGGAGAAGCACACAAAGTTGCGGAAAGCGAAAGGACACCCATCAGGCTACGGCACTGCAACCAAGGAGCCGTGACGTCGGGGCCACGCGACCCTAGGCTATGTTAGGAGGATTTAGTGTTAAGGATGAAATTGGAAATATAATAACTTAAAAAGGGCCAGAATGAAATTTCAAGAATTGACTATTCCTCTCATTGAACATTTTAAAAAAACTTCACAGTCAAAGCAAGTGGTACTTTTAAGCTTTAGGCTATGTTCAGGTGACTTTGGACTCGCCGTAAATTTTATCAAACGCCGTAACTTTCACTAAAGGTCATTTGAAAGCTCGAAACTACTTTGTATTCCAAATCATTTTTGCATGAATTTGGCATAGCGGAAAGGAATCATGCATGGTCCCCTATCTTTGGCATTTTCTTGTCACAGATCACAATCATCTCCTTTTGGGTCTTTCACTCCAGAGGAATGAACCCAATCAAAACGCATCCCCCATTTAATGGTTTGAGCAGTACACATGACATGAATGGCCATGTTTTAGTGGGCAATGACCCCTACTCCCCATTCCCCGTGCCTCTCATTTTGGGTATCCTCCATTCAGCTCATGTCTCCCGCACTTTCTGCTGGTTTTTCCTGTTTCTGACTGCTCAGCATCCTTCAAAGGACAATGCTCTAGGCCAGCTTTTGCATTCTTTTCCCTTGTTGCTCCACCAGTGTTTGGACTGATGTAGATCTCAAGGTGCGAATGTCATGAGAGCTGATGCTTGTCTGAATGCGCACGAGTATGTCTTTGGCTCATTTGATATTGTAAATCGTCATGGTTACTTGACTTAATGCAGGTAAGGGAAAAACATTCTGAAGCAGAATGATGCCTTTTTCTTTCTTCCTCGTTGAACCAAAGTAGAGTTTACATCTAGTCTAGTGGTTTGCTGGGAACCTTAGCAGAAAATGAAGGCATGCGAGAAGCCTTTGTAGTTGCTGAGCATTCTACGAAGTTATGGTATCCCGGTGTGCCTTAAATCGATCTTCCTTCTGGAAGATATTATTTCAGATCATCAAATACAATCAATTCATGACGTTTAGTTTGGCTGCAATGACCCACAGATCCACACACGCACATGCACAATATAATTGCTCACCGCCTATTGCTTCCAATAGCCGGGTCCATCAAGTTTACAGCTTTGCTCTCACTTAATGGAAACCTATCTGGATGATTATGACGTGAACAACTCGCTGCCTGGAGTAATTGTAGCAGTTCCCTCGCCCATGACTGTCGTCAAAGCCATCTCTTTCTCCCGAATCCTCTCGAGCTCCCACGCAATTGCGTCCATTTTCGGTCGCCTTTCACGCGGGGAAATCATGCACAACAACGTTAGCCTCATCAAGTCCCTCATTCCATCCATTGTGAAAGTTCCGACTAGCCGAGGGTCCACAAGGTTTATCAAACTTTCACGGGACTCCACCTAATATTGAATTTTCCGAGAGTAGACGAGAAAAGGTGATCACTGACTATGTCCTTTACAAGTCACTTTTTAGAATGTAAGAAGATGGAATAGATGGTTAGGAAGGTTAAACAAGCAACCTGCTTTTCCTCATCTCTTTTTCAATGCTATGCAAGTGGTGGAAACTAAACTGGTGTTACCTTACTTTACAACCAAGTTACTCGATTAGGCATACAACAATAAAAAAAAAAAAAAAAAAAAAAAAAAAACTGGGAACTTTTGACGAGAGAGTGAATTGGAGCAAGAGAACAATCACCGGTTGCATTGTGATAACCCTGTTTAGGGAAATGATCCGCATGATTCAAGATCTTTACTATAATTTTGCAGCTGTAAAATATAGAATTTCAATCGATCAAGTTGTTGATAGTAGATTGTGTTCATCTTCGTAATGTGAATGTCAATAAAATAGCAAGAAGAATCCTAACAAATTGATTGCATAAAAGTATTAGGTAGAAGTATATTTACCCACTGGATTAAGCTTTCATGTCCTGACAGTATCATATTCGGAGCTGCTTCTCCGGTGACAAGCTCCAAAAGAAATACTCCGAAGCTATATGCATCGCTCATCTCAGAGAAACCACCCAATTCTCCTGCCCTAAATAGCGGTAACAGATTACATTTCCGTATGAAGTAATTTTTGTTCTTTCTGACTTGAATATAAAAATGATTCAAGAAGAAATAAATTTACTCTGGATCTTGGAAAACACTGACAGATGCGCGAGATGGACCTGCTTCTTCTATCTTTATCTTTTCGAGAAATTTCGTGAGCCCTGCATCTGCAACTTTAGCTATGAAATTCTCATCAACCAAGACATTAGCTGTTTTGAAGTTCTTGTGCACCAAAGGAGGTCTAAGGTTGTGCAGATGGCTTAAGCCTGCACTGGATACAAATAGAAGTGTTCTCAAGTCAGATAGTCTGTGAGATCATGCTAAATAATCTTCTGCAATCGGCTCATAGCTGCGGGTCTACCTTTAGCAGCCCCAAGAGCAATGGATATCCTCTGCTTGAACTCTAGCTTAGTCGAAGATTCTTGTCCACTGTCTGCAAGAGCAGCGAAGTTCCGCCAGTCATAACAATTAAGTGATTTTCATTTGCCATTACCGAACCAACAAGATTTAACCACATTTTCCTACCGTAAAGATGGTTGTACATGCTGCCATTTGGTAGGTAATCAAAGACTAACATCTGACACCCATTTTCGAGGCAGTAGCCCAGGAGAGTGACTAAATTACGATGGTGAATCTCCGACAAATATGATACCTGTTTGGAGACAGAAAAATATTAAAATACAAAAATCTGGATAAATTAAGGGCAAAAGACATTCAATAAAGACGTTTGCTCTGAGAGGGGCACAGAAATTCAAAGCACTGATAATCTCCATTCCTGATGAACACTCATGGTGATTAGAATGCTGTATGTCATAATAGCGGATCTTAAACAAATGAGACCTTCATGCATAACGATCCCTAGCTTTTAACCATCATGTGTACATTATAAGAGGCTTTAACTAAACAACAAAGGTTAGACAGTATTGATGAAAAGCACCCACGATACATGTAAGTAAAAAGCCAGAAGAGCTTTTGTACTCAGGAAAGGCTCCAGTGAAACAATTTATGAGTGAAACAGAGGTTCCAGATACTGATCTAAAACAGGTTACATATTGCTTGTACTGGTACCTCAGTGACAAATTCTGGTTGAAGCACACCTGTGCGCCTTTTGATGGCAACAACTGTTCCATCACGAAGTAAACCTTTGTAGACCAAACCGAAACTTCCATGTCCAATGAGATTGCTCTCATCGAACTGCCTAGTAGCTAGCTCCAACTCTTGCATTGTAAACTGCCTCGGTCCATGGGGCCAAGATAGCGGCGGAGCCACTCCTGAACCAGACCCACCTCCCCTGTTCCACTCAACTGTCACAAGGAAGAGTTTGCTGAAGTTTCTTACAGAAGAGATAAATCCGGATGTATAACTATGACAGATTGTCTTTTTTCAGTTGGACGGAGAACTTACCTAATGCAGATGGATCAGAAGAACCCGTCTCGGAATTCCTGTTAGCTGAAGTGTTCAGCTTTGACATGCAAAACCAAGCGAGTCCGACTAGGACAGCCACCGATGCAATTGCCCCGGCAGAAACTGCAGCTATTGATGCTAGTGAATTTGACATGGCCTTGGCTTCACTACTTCAGTAAGCCTAATCATCAAACCTGCAAAGCACAAGAACAGCTCTGGTAGCACAACCAATGCAAATAAACCATGTAAATGTGATGTTGGGGTTCACAGTGGGGAAAAGAAGAACGAAGTGCAGTGTCTGATACTGGTGAGTTCAGAGGTATTAACTGGGTCAATGAGTCCTCATTATTGAGGAAGCTCTAATATACAAATGGGACTTGCGCATTTATAGTGATTTTCTTGCCTATAGGTGTTGAGGAATACAAAGCTTCAGTCTCGTGTACTTGCCCTGGAACTAGACATGTGGTGAGGACAAATGTAGCTGAATTCTGGACATGAGAGGATCAACACATTTGCTTTCTTAAAACCTTACTCTATGGCTATGCACAGTGCTTACTACTCAGCACCTCTCCAGAACATCCTCGTCCTTGAAAGCCAAAGCTTTCTATTTTATACGATTTCCTAGGAGGAAAGTTCAATAATGATCTAATAAGTAAGATAATCTCAAGATAAGTCCCCGTTCCATCTTTTACTGCTAGAAAGATGCCCATGTCGCATTGTGAAGCAACTTTTGGAATTTCTTGATCCCCAGAAGGTTAAACATGCAAATAAAATTTCATTACTGGGTTTAATCTGAGGCCTTTCGAAGGGTAGGAGAGTATTTTGTTGAGTTCAGGGATTCTTGCAAATGGACACTGCCGAGCACATGAGTGTATGTATGCAGGAGAGATCCAAAAGATTGCTAGAGGCTCAATGGAGAACCTCTCCATCAAGAAATTGCAGATGCCCACTTGGTTATTTTTGTACTGAGACTGTACGCACGTATATTTTTTCCTCTTTTTCTTGTGAGTTTTGTTTTTTCTTTTTTTGAGATGTACACATTTTTTTTTGACGTGTTGAGATGTACACATTGACAGGTATGAAAGTGACATCAAGTTGGACACAGGCTCTCCGGAAGACATAATAATTGAAAAGGAGGGTTGGGGTTTTTGTTGTGGGGGGGAGAGGAATCAAAAGAGAGAAAGGGTAGTTTTAAGTGTTTCAATTTGAAGCCTCTCTTCCCTGAATTTGCTCTATCTTCCTTTTTGCCTCTTTTTGTCATCTGACCTGGAAAGAAGAGAGTTAATTCGTATTTTTACTTTTTCTGGTATAAAGAGATATCAGAGTCTTTTTTGATGGGGTCATGACAGCTTAGCCAAATGACATTGCAGAAGCAGCTTAGCAGATTTTTTGTTTCTTTCTTTTTCTTGGCCTTTGCTGATTCTTTAGATTCATTTTTTTTCCTTCACAGGTAGCAAGGTTCTTGGATTATACTATTCAAAAAGGAGGCTTATTTAATTAATTGTTTATTTTACTTGAGGAAAAAGGAGGCTTGTTGGTTGGCCCATTTTCGCGGAGATTTTAGCGAGAGCTTGTAAGATAAGAATCCTCTCTCTCACACACACAAAAACAAGCTCAAGGATTGTTTTTTTCCTGTTTTTGTGGCTGCTCTTGCCTGGACTGAAAGTGAAGGTGAGTGGGGGGGAGGAAACTGTCATTTTATGCAGAGCATTGGCTGGAATTAAGAGGCTCATGTCCTTCAATCACAGATCCGGAGAGAGGGAGAGAGAGAGTGAGCGAGTTTGTTGGGGAATGATGCAGTTGTCAAGCAAGATGCTGTCTTGACATCTTGTCCGAGGCTGACAGCATGTGGGGAAAGGGGGGTCTTTTGTACATGATCTCAGTGACTCCAAAAGATCCGTTTTCTTTGTTCTTTTTTTTTTTTGGTGGGCGGGGGGGGGGGAGGGGAAAGTTTTTTAGCTCCCATTTTACTGTTCCTCTCTTATTCATGTTACTCATTCATTTCTTCATGCATGGAAACACTAACATTTCCACAAACCTAACAAAACAACCATTCATCATTTGTCTTACTTCATGTCTCCCTAAGTGGTCCTCATAACATCCATAATTTAGAGTCCACAATACAGAAATGCTATAAATAATTAGATACTATAGCAGATTTATACAAAGTACGCGTACGTAAATCTTCAATTGGACAACTCCGCCTGTTCTTCGTTGCCTCCTCTTTCCCTATGTACCTTGAAGACGTAGAAATATACTGTGAGAATGGGATGATCTGTGCTTTACTGGCCTCGCCATAATTTCAACTATGACTCTTGACTTCCAACTCATGCATACTGTTGTTGGCGAAGGAATCGCAGAATAATGACGTAGTCTTCTTCTTTTCCACCATGATCAGCACGAAATTGTAAACATAGATTTGTGGCTTTGGGTTGGGATCATCATGGATTGCTTGTGTGTCACACATGCATCATTGGTTCCCTCTCTGTTGGCATGTGGAACTCTTGTTTTGTTCTTCTTTTTTTACTCTTGACTTTCCACTTTTTCTCCATTTTCCTTCCAGCGTGACCAACCTTTCGAGAACTCCGCGAGCTGCGCCGTGAAATTTGCATCTAACAGTGTGGTGCCGAAAGTTAATGGATCTCACAGCCTCTTTGCTGGACTAAGAGACTAAGGAGAAGAATCGAAGTAGCTTCCAACAGGCAATGCTAAGCTCCTCAAATCATGGAATCGCTTCTGTGTCATGGTTTTACCTTCTAGAAGACACCGAAAGACCAAAACTCTGATTGATTTCTCAGAGAAAAATGGAAAAACGACAACTAGATGACTTGGAGATAAAATATTTTTTGCCCCAAGACTAATCCGAAGGCAACAACATAAAAAACCAAAGGAAATTCATTGCTCGCAGACGTTTGTCTCTCCTCCCTTATCACTTGCCTGGTGTAAGCAAGATTTGATTTCCCAATTTGGACGTTCTTGGAATGGTCAATTTCAATGGCTAGCATGCTAAAATTTAAAAAGAAGAAGAAGAAGAAATTAAAATAATAAGATGAGTTTTAATTAACAAGCGGCTCTAAGGCACTAGTCAAGTTAACTTACAAGTAACATAGGAAATAATATTTTTTTTTCAAAGTGCCTTGGATATCAAGGAAGTGTACATTTGCAGAAAATTGCTTCGAGTAGAAATAATATTTTGAAAGACTTCACAAGTGCTCCAAGCGCATTCTTAACGTTTTCCTAATAAAATAAACCGATGGAAATGAAAAATGGGTTAATTGCATTCTCTACGTTCATTGTTTCCGTGTCTGATCCAGGTTCCTATAAGCTTTTACAGACAACAAATAACACCATAAAATAAAGCTGGTTTATCTGAAAGTCTCCAAGAAACTACCAGACATTCTTGTTTTTCTGTTCATCAATAATGAAAAAAAAAAAAAAAAATCTTGTTTACCTTCTCTAAAGCCTCTCTGTCCTTACTGCTTCTGAAAGCCGAAAATTGGATTAAAAAAGCTACAGATGACATTGAGGGAAAAAGGGGTTTTCACGTCTTGTCTCTTTTTTCCTTAAGTGGGTCATGAATGAAAAGTTGAAAAACAAAGATTCCTCGTTAAAGCCAGATGCAGGATCACAACCCCCACCTGAAAATCTATCTTGGGCGAAAGTGGGCATAAGATACAGCAGACATCAACTCGGCGTGCATCTTATCCTTAAAAGGTTTTTTGTCAATCTAAGATTTGATAGTCCTGAGTCAACATTTTTAACGTCCTTCGCATTAACACCACCAATCGATTGCGAAAAAATTATCAATTCAGGCCTAAACCTAATGTACACATTCTAATTTGTCTTAAATTTTTACGTGAAATTTCAATATAATTCTTATGTTCAATTGGTGCTGGAATCACTAATATGGTGGTTCACAAATTGTCCATGTCAACATGTCATGTAGGACAGCCAACGATGACTTGACGTCAAGTTAGCAATTTTCAACGGCAATTGGTGAAATTGCAATCACCTGTTGGCCTCACCGGGCATTGGCTAGCCCAAGGCAAGGCCAATCCTTGTCTAGACAATGCCACCCATGCTTATGTGGCACTTGGCCTCGCCGACCATCAAAAAGAGAAGAAAAAAAAAGAGAGAAAAAAGAAAGGAAAAAAATTAAAAAAATTAACAATTTCTAGTTAGCACCGGTCATGCTACGTAGATTGACTAGTATTTATGTCGGCAATATTCGGTTAAAATTAGTTGCAATGACTAAATTAACTTCAAGTTAAAAGATTTATAACTAAATTGAAATAATTAAAATGTTTAGGACTAAATTGATATAAATGCAATAAATTTAGAACTTTTTTGACACATTTCTTGACATCTAAGAAATAGATTTATGACAGGTCGGGAAAATTTTCCTATGAAATTACTTAGACCCGGCAAAAAGGGATCCGGACCCGATAATTGAAAAAAGCAGCTTTGAAAAATTGAGTGTGGGTAAATTTATTTTCAATCCATGAAAGGGCCAACCCAACCCTCCATCAGAAAATTTTCGAGGCAGGTCGGATCAACCGGTTTAACCCAATTTGACCCCATGTATGAAGAAAATTTTTATTTGGTTCTTAAATTAGAGTTCTAATTTTGAAATATTTAGTCTTGTTTTCTTAAATATGTGACTCTCTATACTAAACGGGTAAATAAAAAAATTGATAATGCTATGTAATTAACGAAACTCATCCAAATTTGTGCTGAGCGACACTATGATAAGAACACTTTAAGGGGGAAATTTTTTTTTGCAAAAAAAATAAAAATAAAATTTTGCCTTAAGTTACCTAATGCAACAACCTTAAGTTACTCAAAGGCCAACCCTAGGTCATACTTAAGAAATAAAATTCGTGCGTTGTCATCATTAATTCAATCAAAATTAAGACAATTTGAAACCTACAGCGATAAACATGAAATATTGTCACCATAGATCATAACTAAAATGACAAAATCATGGTTTCATGGTTTAGGTTTAGATGACATGATTATCACTTTGTCACGATGAGGAGGGAAAATTTCAGACCTATGGCGATAAAAATAAAATTTTATCACCATAAGTAGATCTAAAGTGATGAATCATTTTTTTGTCGCCTTTGAGTATGATCTAAGGCCAAAAAAAATAAAAATTGCATCTAGTTGCCTTTGGGTATGACCTAGGGCGACAAACTTAGGATTCGTCCTGAGTCAACCTCAAAGCAACAAAAGTAATAATTTGCGCCCTGGGTGAACCCCAAGGCAACAAGACTAACAATTTGTAGTCTTTGCCACCTTGGGTCATACCCAAAAGCCTCTAGATGCATTTTTTGCCTAAGATCATACTCAAAGGCAACGAAACTAAAATCTAATCACTTTAGTTTTTTCACCTTTGGTTGATCCTAAGGTAACAAATCTGAAAAATTTGTTGTCTTTGATTGCCTCTAAGATGACAAAAATAATTTTTTGCTTCATTTTTGGGATATGTTGGTTGCCATTGACTGTAATTTAACGCGACAATTTGTCACTGAGGACATACCTAAAGAGATAAAATTGAATTTTTTATTTTTTGTAGCATTGGAAACTGGCTATGAAAGATTTTTTTTTTTTTTTTATTAACATGACAAAAAATTGCATCAAATTTTCATTACGTAAGCAACGTAAAGTTCATAATGACACATACGTTGCATACGGAAACCGAATATTTATTTCTACTTGTCAACTTCTACAACATGCGTGGTATTATTAGTGAAATGTAAATACCTATAGTATCATTATTATATTATAAGTGTATTTATTTGATATGATTTAATTACTCATATAGATATATAATGTAAAACTGGAATAACTATTAATTTGTATAATAGAAAATACAAGTATAACTTTTCAACCTTGAGAAGTCAAACAAACTAATCTTAAGATTTTGTACAAACCAATGCAATCGTTTAAATAAGCTTTTTATTTATTGGTTGATTTGATAAAGTAATCTTTACTAGACTTGCAAGTCGATTATGAGGTTCCAGCATTTTTTGGGCACTAGTTAATAGATTAGCTATCACGTTTCTTTTTCTAATGTATACATTTTCCTCAGATTAATTAATTTTGTCTTATAATAAGCGAATTAGTCGTGCTTGTTATTAATAAATTAGTCGTGCTCTCTTTAAATGTGTTGATTAGCCATCGATAGTAGCTATAAATATTAGGATTGTAATCCTAGCAAAGGACCAACAATCCATTAATAAACGTTAGTTATTCAGCACTTTAGCATCCTTTGCCTCTGATCTTCGTGTCTTTAATTTTTTTGTCAAACTGTATTTTTCGTTCAAGAATCAACAAGCACTCTTCACACCCATTATTGATCTCCATATCGATCCAGGTGCTTTATTGATACTTTTCGGTGAAACAAATACTAACAAGCACAACGTTAGCTTTCGATGATACTCTTTGAACAGATCAACTTTAGTATAATTCTAAGATATTGTTTCATCTGACGATGCTTATTTATTGATTATGAGGACTACGAAAGTTTTCAAATTTCTATTTATCTATTATTAAGATGTGTCAAGCGAAATAATTCTCCAATGTTTTTAGAAGTCAAGGCAAATTTGTGATTGATACGTAATTTTTTGGGATAAAAACAGTAGGAGTATCATAATTTTCGTGCGGGCTCATTAAGTGCCATAACTTTTTTTTTCTCATTTAAGTATCACAAAATTAGAAAATCAATCACTTAAATGCCATTGGTGATTTGCCTTGTTGAAAAATCCGACGCGGATCCCAATCTTTCTATGTGATTTCACCGGTGCTAATATTGATAATTTTTTGATTGTTTTTTGTTTTTGTTTTTTTTACCCTTTCTTTTCCTTTTGTTTTCAATTTTTTGACCTCATTGGGGTGAGACCTTCATAGCCGATGAGGGTCACCAGTCTCACCAACAATATTAAAAAAAAAAAAGGAAAAAAATGAAAACTAAAAATAAATAATTTAAAATTACAAAATTAAAAAAAATCCGCATCAGATGGAAAATTAATTAAAAAAATTAATGTAGGATGATTTGTCATAGATGGTACTGAAATGATCGATTTTACTCTGATATGACACTTAAGTGAATGAAAAAAATTATGGCCCTTAAGTGAGCGCCATACAAAATTATAGCACCCATACTATTCTTATCCCTAATTTTTCCATTTATTGGCGAAGTGAAGATGTTATTGTGTAAAAATGTTATTTACATACAAAATGCATGACTCTTTTTTTGACCAAAAAAAATAGTGTTAGATATGAGTCAAGGAAGAAATGATTAATCTTTCGATGCACAACAAAAGGAATTACCCAAAAATATATATTGAATCACCGGTGCGCAATGGACTAATTTACAACTTTACGATGATCTACATTCACAAGGAAAATTTTCTCATCCCATAGTACTAATACCGATCTTCTTCTCAAAGTAATAATGGAAGCCTTATGTGTGTTTTCCTCTGATGGAGAGAGGAAAACATTATTTTTTTCATAATGCTTTTTTCTATTGTTGTTATCCTTATCAAGTCATTAGGAAGTAATTTAACTTCCTCTTAATAGATAACCTTCACATCTCTTGAAAAGGTGCCTCTCAATCACATTACATCATGACGAACTATTGCCTCTTAAATGCATCCCATCATGGGCGAACCATTATAACATAACATCCCTCACTCGAACATGATGGGCTTGACAATACTCTATCAATAATATAAGGCATTCAATATTCATCTACTTTATTAACAATTTATACTGGCAAGAAAGTCGTGTGACCAGTGAGTACATCTGCTCTTGGGAGCTCAAATTATGTACCTATTAGGAATAATATAATGGCTACTACCAAAAAAAATAATAATAATAATAATTGACATCTTACAGTGCCCTAGACATATTTTGCTACGTCAATCTAAGTATATCGATTCCTTAAAGGCTATACTTGACTATTCTCAAAACGCCATGTATTTACAATTATTTCCAAAATCACAAAATGTGGTATAATTGGTCAACTAATAAACACATGTGATTGATATATAACAACAATAGTCTTCTTTCGCACTGATGCCTCTTTTCATTTCAAAACAACTATTTTCTTAGACACGTCCTATAAAGCCATATATATCCATGACTATCAGTAACATGCTAAAATAGCAATATTGGTTTGTTACTTCGAGAACATAATTAGAAGTAACATATGACACAAAATGAGGTATTGAATTCATAAAGTACCTCAAGGATTCACACGATGAGTAAATATGTATAATTTCACTCACTTCATTTTATTGATCATATTATATACATGTAATATGAATAACATGCTATAGTAGATTTCTCTTTTTAAAAAAGCTTATATCATTTATTAAATACATTAACGATACGGATCTTAGCCTAAACATAATCAAATGCCTTTCACGTACTTATATTTAACTCCGGTGCTATATCAGCTCGCTTTCTACATCGCCTAATTAAGTACCCGCATCTAAATTCCTTTTGGTATTCATGATTCTAGGACTGTCATGTTCGGTCTTATCACATATGAAAGTGCTAGTACGAACATCTAGATGGGGGATGAATAGGTGTTTAAAAGAAATCTTGACAAATAAATGCTGAATAAAATAAATTTCGAACAAAGTTTGAATAAGGATTAGAGTCTGATTAAATGAGCAACCAGACTTTTGGTAGATTTTCAGAATCTGTTATGCGATGGAACAGACTTCTGAAATAACTTGTAAGTATGCAACAGACTTAAATAAGAAGAGTTAAGGAAAGAGAATGTTGTACACGAAATTTATAGTGGTTCGGCTTAGATTAAGCCTACATCCACTCTCCCACGCTAACAGCCTTCTGGCTAGATTCCACTATGCAATCAACAAGAGATTACAAATTTGAGTGCAAACACTTAGTGGTAGATGACACTATCTCACTAAGTCACTCTTTTGGTATTTCTCTTAAGATCACAAACATTTAAGCTCACCAAAGACAAGTGTATGATCGAAGTTTGCTCAGACTTTGGAATTATAAATTTTACGCTCCGTCTCTTACTTTGCTCTTCAGTCCTTGGTCTTCTTAAATACCCATCCACTTCCAAACTAGCCGTTGGACAGTATCTAGAGGATCGTCTTCCAATCTACCCATTGGACAGATCTGTATCTAGAAGATTTAGTAGTCGTTGAGTGATAGAAGTAGAATCCCAAATTGATTTTGATCGCCCATACAAACAGAATCTTGGTTTCCATAAGTAAAGCTCATTCGTATAGAAAATTCTTGTCTTCAATATCCAATTGTCAATCAATTAGATTAAGTCAATTGAATCTATCTTGATGTAGAATCCAAACCAAATCATTAGTAGTTATACGTTTGGGGCTTGTGTTACATTCTGTGAAGTTGTTTCGTTCTGAACATGCTTCGTTTTGAATCTGCTACGTTATGAACTTGTGTCTTGTTCTGGACTTTGTCACGTTATAGACTTATGTTTCATTCTAGATATAAAGTCTGAGAATATTCTGTCTGAAATAGAGTCTAAGTGTCTTCCGTCTGAAGTAGACTTTATAATATGAACGTAAGTCTGAACATATTCTGCTTCTGAACATATTTAACCTTAAGGTCTGAACACAGTCTGAATAAATTCAGCTTTAACATAGAGTCTGTCTTCTGGTTCTTTCAAGTATAAACTTTGACAATATCCTTTACATGTTCTGTCATTTGCATAGTCTATTACTCAACCATTAAATATGTTAGTAGTCTTTGATTTATTTTGTCATCTTCAAAACATCATAAGGGATTTCCCTAACAACATACAAATCACAAACTTCATCTTGATTCTAATCAAGGTGACGTAAAATTATATTATGTACTAAACTTGCTCTTCTAGCATCTATAGTACATATCATCTCATCTCAACATGCTAACTATAGCACTTGAGGTGATTGTTCGTGTAAATGAGCCAATCATTGCCTACTGACATACCTTTCAATAATATATGTGTGTTTGTGCTAGTCTTAGAGTGAATTTGTACTTGTTGATGAAGCATCGATTCATTAAATAAAAACAAACAACTACTACGTATGTTCACATATACATAAATCAATTATCCTAAAAAATATTACATATCACGTTCTATATAACCTTAGAAACGTCATGTGGGTTAAGAACACATTTTTAAGAACACCCTTCGTAAATGCTCAGTTACCATTCTATTGGTAGAAATGCATCGCAGGATCACTTCTTTTTACATTATTATATTTCTGATAAAATTATTTTTTTTATATCAATGTGTTTCGTCCTATCATGATATTTAAGGACTTTTATATAGGCAATGGTTGCTTTATTATCATGATAGACTGTCGTTGGTCTTAAAACCTCAATAATAATGGCTAAATTTTTCAAGAAATGTTTTAGCCATACCGCTGCTTGCACTGCAGTAAAACATTCAATAAATTTTGCTCAATCGTAGATAGAGTTGTGTATGTTTGTGTCTTGCTATTCTCAAAAATTGCACCTACATTAAGCAATAACGCATACCTAAAAGTCGATTTATGCTCATTAGGGTCTCATCCCCAATCAACATTTGAGTAACTTAATAAGCGCAAATCATATCCTTGAAAATAAAGTCAATAGTCTATGGTGTCCTTTAAGTATCTCAAGATCTTCTTAACTGTTTTCCAATGTGTTTGACTAGGATTTGAATAGCATCTATTCACCAACTATAAGGCATGACATATGTTAGATCGAGTACACATCATAACATACATCAAATTTCTGACTACACTAACGTAAGGAATAGTTCTAATTCTTTCTTTTCTTTTGGAATCTTAGGGTACATCTTAGAATTTAGGTTTTCACCTTGCATGATAGGGGTATTGATAGGATTATAATGCTACATATTGAAACATTCAAGATTTTCATTAAATAAGACTCTTGTGACAAAGTAATAAGTTTTCTTGATTAATCTCTTTCGATCTTAACTCTCAATATATAAACAATTTCTCCCATGTCATTCATTTCAAAATTAGAGGACTACTTTATAGTGATAATCAAACCTTTGTCATTTGTAACTAACAAAATATCATTAACATAAAGTGATAAAATTACAAATTTATCCTTGGACCATGTAATATACACACAATGATATTCTTCAATCATCGTGAATCCAAAAAAAGTTATAGCTAGATGAAAACGAAAATACCATAATTTAGATGATTGCTTAAAGTTATATATTGGGTGATAAAGCTTGCAAACTTTACGCTCTTAACCTTTAGTTATGAAACCTATCGGTTGTTTCATATAGATTTTATCATCTAGTTCTCCATTGAAAAATGTTGTCTTTGCATTCATTTGATGTAATTTTATAAAATAAAGCGTATGGAGGTAAACCTTACAACTGACAAAAAAGTTTCTTCATAGTCTTTCTCCACAAGGTGAGCCTTATATTTTTTAATAAATCCATCTGCTCTTCACTTAATCTTGAAAACCCATTTATTTCCATTGGCCTTGTGATCAGGTTGTAGATCAATTAAGTCCTAGACATGATTTGCTCTCATATACTCAATTTCATCTTTCAAAACTTCTCTTTATTATTTCTTGTCGGGGAATGAAAGAGCCTCTTGAATTGTTTTAAGCTCTGTATCGTTTTGTGGAGTAATCATAAATGTTTCCTGTTCAATTTCAAACCGACGATGGGGAATTTCTCTACGATTATTTTTATGTAATTGAACTTCTTGTGACTTCAGTTCACTAGGTGATACAAAACTCCCACCAAGTCTTGCATATTAAGGCAAATCTTTATTTCCCTCAACAATATTAGCAAGTGTGTTATTAGGATCATTCACCTTATATAATTGGAAGCCCTTATTAATCTCATATCTACTAGGAAAGCCGTTCCCTAATAACGTGATATCTTGTGACTCTTTTTCAATTACACTTCCATCAGCTTGTTTATTTATGAACACATATCATTTGAAGTGCTCTAAATATCTAACAAATATACATTTTTTCTCTCTAGGACTTAATTTGCCAAAGAATCATGAACATATGTTGCATACCCCAAGGTCATAGATTACTTAAATCTAGTTTTCGATCGGTCCACAATTCATAAAGGGTGAAAATGACTAACTTAAAGGGCATACGGTTAAGAGGGGTGAGCATGGTCCGACTTGGGCCAGTCCACCCCCTAACCCTAGGACCAACTCGCACAGTGATGGTCCTTAATTTTTGGGACTGAGGACTGACCTTATTGAGCTTGGGATCGAAGACCAGACTGACCCAATAGGTTCGGTCCGGTTCCAGGGTCAACCCGAGACCAACTGATAATTTTTTATTTCAATTTTTGCACTCTTTAAAAAAATGATTGAGGACCGGACTGATCCAATGGGTTTGATCCGGTTTCAAGGTCAACCCAGAACTAATCAATAATTTTTTATTTCATTTTTTGTACTCCTTGAAAGGCAACCGAGGATCGTACTGACCCAATATGTTCGATGATGAGCAAGGTCAGCTAAGAAAGGCAAGCAGTGAGGGTCAAGTGGGGTGAGCGTCGAACAGAATGAGCATCGAATGTCGAATGGGGAGCAACAAGCCAAGCGATCATCGAGCGGCGAGCGGCATGAGTGACCCAAAGTGAGCGAGGCGAGTGTCAAGTGATGAGCAGAGAAGTTATTTTTTTATTTTTTTTTTATTTTAGCAAATTGAAGAGTAAGAGGACAAATAAGACAGAAAAGAACGAAAAGAACGAATACTAGAGGAGGATGCCATAAGGTGCATTTTTGGACGCCGTGAGGAATCCTCACAAAAACACTTTCTTCATTCGTATATTATGACTATCAACGCCGTAAAAGACATTAAAAACTTAAGTTATTAAAAAGCAATGTAAAATTACTTGAACTCATCACTAAATAACTGTTTAATGTTGTTGATACCGTTTATTTTAAGGTTTTCTCTATATCAAAAAATTATAAATAATATATATATATATATATATATATATATATATATATATATAGTTAGGGTTGGTCCGGGTTGAATCGAATCCGGAACTCTTAAGACCAAGAATCGACCCGCAAGATCTTGGGGTCCAGGAATTCTAGGACCAATGACCGATCCAGTCTCCCTGGGAACCGGACCAGGATCGGTAAGGTTGAGCTAGTCCAAGGTCGGTCCGGGGTTAACCCGGGATCGATGCTCACCCCTATGGTTAAGTATATAGGTAGCAGTTAGTAAAACATTTCCTCAATATGAAATAAGTAGATTTATCTATGTCATTATAGATCTAACCATTTTCAATAGGGTTCTATTCATTTTCTCAGCAATCCCAATTTATTGCGAAGTGCCAAGAATAGTCAAATGTCTTATAATTCTCTTTTTATCACAAAGAAACTTGAATTGCTCAAATAGATACTCATGTCTGCGATTAGTTTTTGATGTCTTTATTATTTTGTTCAATTGATTTTATCTTAAAATCATATATCATCTAAAGCAATCTAATACTTTTGACTTATATGAGATCAGAAACAAATAATTGAAACGCGTGAATTCATCTATAAAAATAATGAAATATTAAGTTCCACATCTCGGTCTTACATTCAATGGACTACAAATGCCAGAATGTATGAGTTGTAATGGAAGTTCATCTTTGATTTCTTTACCAAATGATTTCCTAGTTGTTTTTCCTACTAGGCAATATTCACATATCGGTAGATCAATTTTAGCAAATGACTCTAAAAAGATTTCTTTAGCTAATCTTTTTATTATTTATAACCCAATGCGACCTAGTTTAGCATGCCAAATACTTGCATCAATTTTCACATTATTATAAGATACAATTAAAGGAAAATAATCATCAACATTAACATTGAACACATTATAGTTAATATCTAACATCATAAAACCATTCACTATATGACTATAACCATAATAAACTGTTCCAAACATAATATTAACACAATCGCTATGAAAATTGAATATATAACCTAAACAGAAGAACAACTAAAGAGATCAAGTTTCGTTGAATATCTGAAGCATAAAAGACATAATGTAGGAATAGGTTGTTGATTGCCATGTAAGTTTAATTTATACGTGCTGATACTTTTCACTTCAAC
This sequence comes from Eucalyptus curtisii, assembly GCA_017140595.1. Taxonomy (NCBI): domain Eukaryota; kingdom Viridiplantae; phylum Streptophyta; class Magnoliopsida; order Myrtales; family Myrtaceae; genus Eucalyptus; species Eucalyptus curtisii. The sequence goes on along the minus strand of CM029495.1, from coordinate 12,105,875 downwards.
TCTAAAGTTATTTCCTACATATATCAATCTTTTTTCTAAACTATAATTGACGATACTTCATAAATACTCTTCAGTCTCTAACTACATGGTCTGTTCCTCTTGAGTTTATGGTTCACATAGAACGGATTCAGCAAGTATTACAGTGCTGAAAACATAAGCACTACTTAAAGTAATAAAGTAATGTGGTACCTCTTTCGATTCAGTGCATTCACGAATAAATTGACCCAGCTTACCACAATTATAATACTTTATCCTGACCTTATCTTTCTTCCTATCACGTTTCTTACGTGGGAGGATCTTAGTTCTTTTGAGTGCTTGGTTAATCTCCTTTTCATTGTTGTTAAATTTATAGTGCCTGTCGCACTTGAAGTCTGAAACTTTGCGTGAATATGATTCAATAACATAAGCATGTGTAGAGGATCTTACAACTTCTAGGCACTTATCGTCTAATTCTAAATGACGCGCTAAATTATCAAAAATGATGATGTTTTCATTGTGCATCATGTTGATTTTCGTGTACTCTAAACTATCAAGAAGAGATCTTATAAAAACCTCAACTTGTTGTTTATCAGTAGGGGTAGGATCTGCTGTCTTCAACTCACTTATTATGTTTGATATCTCTTGAAGATACTACATCATTATTTGATTTTGACACTTTCAATATGTGTCAAACTTGATGATGAGCTTTCTCAATTTAGTGGCAAGCGTACCTCCAAACTTATCTTTCAAGGCAGCCTAGATTACTCGAACTTTATCATAACTTTCAAACTCATAGATAAGATCATCTTGCATACAACTCAGCAACATGATTCGAGTAATGCTATTTTTCTTTTTTCAAGCTTGATAAGCTTCTTGATCTTTTCTAAATTGAGTAGAAGTTATATGTTAAGGTTCATCCATGATGTGGTTAAGGATTTTCAAAACGTCTTACTTTTCAAGGATGTGCCCAACCTTTCGATTCCAAATATCAAAATTGTCACCGTTTAACTTTTCACCCTTATTGAAGTTAGCCACAATGGTCTTGGATGTCGAGGCTATGATCAATTATTACTACACATTGACATAATAAAATGCAGAATCAATACTACCACATTTTTCACATTGACACACATATTTAATTTGTAGCAAAAACAAACTAAATTAATAATAATTCAACAAAAGATACTGAAATGAAAGTTCACTATGTTCCTAATCAGTTTCTCTATACAATTTTTCTACTGTCATTAATTTGCTCAATTGTGCAAATTTTAAGTTCAATGAGAGAATTCCTTTGAATTCTACCAACTTACAAACTCTTACTAGAAAAGATAATTAGAAATACCTAGTGTAGTGATTACATTCTCTCTAATAATCATGCGGCATAGTAGGATGTGACCAACGTATCAAGTATAATCATATGCGGAATTCAAAATATAAATAGAAAAACAAAAATCTCCAACCATCGTTCGAGTTTGCTCGGAACTAAGAAATTGCAAGCACGTTAAATCTTATATATGATATCATTGAATCATACCCTAAGCAATCTATACATGGTCATTTATACATAGGCTAGCTTATGTATTTCCAAAAACCATAGGAAAATACAAGTAAAAAAGACAAAAATGCAATAATACCCTAAAAATATGCTTATCTAGGGTTTTGTATGCACTTTTGTATATTTAAAAGCTTCAAAAATATAAAATAACTATATCATAATGTAAAGAATTTCAATACAAACACAATGACACCAATCGCTCTCTGATCGGAGCTCTCGCGTGCCTGTGCAGCGCATGTGGCACACGTGCCCAGGCAAATTAGGCCCTTAAGCCAGTCTAATCAACAAATCGGTCAACGAGTCAATCTTCAAGTTGGGTTGCTAGTCGAGTCCATTCAATGATGTCATCAGGTTGAGTCTCAATCCGAGTAGCTGATGTCATCATGACATTAGCCTCCCACCGAGCATGTGCTACACTTGCGCTAGGCAATCCCAGCGTGTGTCCGTGCACGTGGCGCATGGCTAGCGATGCCACGGCTTGTATTCGCACGTGGAGGCATGTATAGCATCCCTTTGTGGTGTTCTAACCACTGCTCTACTATTTTCAATGAGATCTTTCATCCCATATAGTCAAAATCAATTTTCACCTGGAAAAATGTTCTGAGAGTAGGCCAAACAGAATGGTCGTCTTCAACCTCCAAACCCGTTTTTCGCATCGGTTCGTATAGACCATTCATGCAACAATTTCAACGCAACAAACATGCATACGATATGAAGTTCAATTCCTAATGATCTCCGTATCAAACAGCAAATGAAAACTCGTTGGAAAAATAAGATAGAGATCTTAAACACGGGCTTTGATACCAATGTTATATAAGAGTCAGGGAAGAAATGACTAACTTTTGGATGCACAACAAAAGGGATTGCTTAGTAATATATGTTGCATCACTAGCACGCAATGGATGAATGTAAGACTTCACAATGGTCCGAATACAATCACAAGGAAAGTATTCTCATTCCACAACATTAATGCTAATTGTCTTCTCAAAGTAGTAATGGAAGCCTTATTTGTGTTTTTCATTGATGGAGAGAGGAGAACATTATTTTTTTCTAAACGTTCTTTTCTGTTGTTGTTATCCTTATCAAGTCACTGGGAGGTTATTTAACTTCCCCTTAATAAATAATCATTCACACTTCTTGAAAAGGTACCTCTCAATCATATCACATAAAGACGAATCGACGTCTCTTAATGCACCCCATTATGGGCGAACCATTGTAATATAACAAATTGGATCAACTCGATTTGAATTGGACCAGATAGAGCTTTATAAATCTCAACCTATTTGAAATGACTAGCTTTATGAGCCGAGCTAGTATTGACCCAAACCGGATGATCCACATTGAAAGCCCGAGCAATTGCAAGGTCTCTTTACAGGTTGAAATGTTCATCGGAGGAAAAAGTGTATTGAAAGTTCTAAACCTTATGTAGGAATGTAATAGAATTCTAAATCATACAATTGATGCAATTAAGTCTCAAGCTTTTTTCACCAAATGCAATACAAGTCCTTTCTATTAACAATACTGAAAATCACCTATGTGGCTCTCATAAATTGCCCATTCAAATCTTAAATTGCAGTTGTCAATCTAGATTTATGATTGGTTACATTTTTGGTAAAGGTTGAAAACTTGATTGCACCAATCGAAAGCCTTAGGACTATTGAGAACTTCATTGAACTAATTGAAGAACTTGAAATTCAAGTACAAGATTCAAGACCTTTAATGCAAATTTTGCTATTATTGAACAACGTATCCACGTCCAATTTCAGGGAGAAGTACCGAAAAATCCTAAACATATTATATTGGTATCAATTTAATATTGGGCAAATTTAGTCATAAGTTTTTGCACATTGGTACCAATTTAGTCTATTTGACCAATTTAGGCAAAAATAACTCATGTAGGCTATAGTCATCCTAATTGGCATAACTAGCATTGACGTCGATATTTTTAAATATATATATTTATAATTTTTATGTTTTCCTTTCCCTTTTCTTTTCGTAACCGACCATCGACCATACGCCATTGTCAACGAGAGGTAGCCTCAGCTAGGTGAGGGCGAGCATTGACGAGGCCCCCCTCGTTAGATCTAAGGAGGCTGACTGTCGCCTAAGCTAGGGCACTCGCCTAGGCAAGGGTTAGCTGAGGCGAGTCTCAGTCTTGTCTAGGTGAGGTTTGATGAGGCCGCCCTAGCTTGCATGACAGTTGGCCTCGATAGGTTTGGTGAGGGGGGCCTTGCCCTCACCCAAGTGGGGCCTAGTGAGGCCAATCCTCACATAAAAAAGAAAATGGAAAGGAAAAAAAAATTATATATATATATTTTTTATAAAAGGAATGTCAACGCCAGCACCAATTGTGTGACGTAAAATAATCAGCATTTACGTCAATAAATGCCAACGTAAATTTGCACATGGACTAAATTTATACTAATATGAAAGAGTTTATAATGAATTAATTTAGTTGAAAGGTTTAGTATTGGATTGGCACCGATGTAATAAGTTTGTACTTTTCCCTCTGATTTTCACATTTTGCGGAAACTTGGTACTGATAGTGTAACATCCCGATTTTCGACTTATGAAAAATGACTATGAATTTGGTGTGCTAGTGACAAGGATAGGTAGTGGATTGTTCCAAGATTCGACCATATGCTGATTATGGATCGATCAAGAGAACGGCCGTGGACCAATCACATGACCACGATCATGAACCCGAGCAGTTTGGTCAATGGACGACTACCTGACCGTCAAGGTTGATCAAGAGGTGGTCACAACCACCACGGATCAATCGACGATCATGGATCAGTCCAGATGGTCATGCATCAGTCGCACGTGATTCCGCTCAATCATGCACTGGTTGTGGATGACCATGATTTGACTCGATATGACCGTGTGTCAAGTATAAATCTAATCGATCTCAAACAGTCACATGATAATAGGAAGTCAACCTGGATGAGGTCTACGGCTAATCTAGGAACTGATCCAACCAACTAGAGTCGATCTAAGGGCCGGTCATTGAGCCGCGCCTTAGGCCACCAATCTAACCAAGAAAGACAACCTTGCTTATGACAACCACACCGAGGGAGGCTTAGCCACAAATCTCGAGTGTATCGGAATGGTCGTTAGGGGATGTACACAGAAAGCCCTTGTCCGGTCTTGGTTGCATTTTCAATGGCCTATGTCTCCATGGTTGCCATGTTGTTTAGAAGTGGACAAAATAGGATTCTCTAGAACACCCTAGCTTCTTCATGAAGGAGGGTGACTCACCATTTCACCTAGATCCTTCTAGATTTGGCCATGATTACCATGGATTCATCTTGGGGATTAAGCAAAGAATCTAGGCCAAATGTCCCAATGAGAATGAGACATCTTGGGGCAAATTATGGCTATCCTATGACCTTAATGCTACCTTATCTTTTAGGGTGCCACTATCCATAATAACTTGTCCCCTTAATCATGAGTTAAGTGTTCATGTGGCCCAATAAAAAGAAAACAAACAAGGCTTTAAATGATGGCACTAAGTCATTAGATTTCCACGTCATAGAACTAGGTGCGCCACCTTTCCAAATAGGTGTGCCACCTTACGACCTACACTTGCTACCTCAAGGTTATAGCCATGCCACCTTAAGAAATGTGATTGGACCGCTTGGATGAGTAATGATGAACTTGGTGCCTATAAATAAGAGGGGCTTCCATTCATCTCCACCACTTTAAGCCCTCTTGCCATTCACGCCTATCCTCCTCCTCCTCCTCCTCCTACTCCTTTCTCTCGGCCTCGCACCACCAACCCTTCAAGCTATTTAAGTTAGTTTTTGAGGTTTGCCGAGGTAAGTAAGATTCCTCTTTTTCCTCTAAGAAAGTAAATCCCATTATTGAAGCTAGCTAAGTGCTCACCCATTAAGCCGTTGGTAGTGTGCGATGTCCTTTGTTTGATTTTGCTTGCTATTATACATGGCCATGTGTTCGAGTCATTTATGTCCAAAATGAAACCAAGGTTCGTTTGGGTTAAGTTCATCGCAAAACAAAGTTGTCCAAGCCATAAAGCCTTGGTTCAACATAAAAATGTTGCCAGATCCAAGTCTCGCTTGGTGCGGGGATTGCCTAAGACCACAAGGTCCTAAATCGACATTGAGGCGTGTTGATTCTATGTCTTGATTGGTACAGGGATCGCTCATATCCATGAGGTCTTGGTTAGGGACTAAAGCATGCCGATTCTATAGTTCGAATTGGCGTAGGGACTTTGTGTTTGGCGTTGAATCAAACCACGAGCGAAGGGTCATTCACGGCACAAGTGTTCACATCGGGTCGGAACCGAGGTCTGTCAAGCTTAAGATCGTCACTAAAGCGAGGTGTACCCAAGCCTCAAAGTCTTAGCTCGGTATTGAGGGGTGCTGTTACCAAGCTTTGTTCGGTGTGGGGATCGGCGTTAAGTGATCGATTCAAGTTATGTACCAAGGATTGTTCCCGACTTATTTATTAGTGAAGTACAAGAATTCACGACACACACGAATGAATGAGCATGCTTTCGGGTCATGCATGTGTCAGCTAAGAGAAAAGATAATAACCGGTTTGTATGATACATATATGCGTGCGCTTAAAGAGAAAAAAATGTCCGTTGCCACACAGCATTGGCGGCGATCCTTGGGAAGCCTCGAGAAGCTAGCCCCAAGAAGCTTCGGTTGAGCCGGATGCCCTAGTCGAGCCAAGAAGCCCATCAAGAAGTTGGAAGCCCCAATCAAGCCGAGGGGCTTGGTCAAGCCAGGACGACACTAAATGAATTTGCATGAGTGCCGGTTATGCATAAACATGATATGTTGATGTGTTCATTGTTAGGCCGAAGGTAAGCATGCATTGAAGCATGTCGTTATGGATATCTGCATGTATTCGAGATGTAACAATAACTTTGCTCTTGATCTGCCATTGACACTGTTTGCGAGTGTTGTACTTGCTAGACTTTGATGATGAGATGCTTTCCTAGTAAAGAGTTAGGAATTTTACTTACTAAGTTCCCAATACTCACTTCCTCATCTTTCAATCTTTTTGGCATGGAAGTCCCACGTCAGTTTTGGGAGCTGCGGACATGTAAGAGGAGATAGGAAATTCTCCTAGCCTATGTGAAAACTTTAGTGTGATGTAAAAAGAAAAAATGACCCATAGAGAAAGGACTTGTAAAAGTACTATTATAATATAAAGTAGTGTGTTTCGTGATGTATGTCACAATCTTCCAGCCGTTGTTTGTCCGGGAGTTGTTTATTCACGTTTCCACATGTGCATGACAATAAAATAAAAAGAATTGAGACGACGACGAGCTTGGGACGTTGCAAAAATAACCCTAGCCGCTCAAGACCTTGGAAATGGAGTTGAGGTCGTGATAGGTAGTATCCATATAATATTACTAGACATGACCTCCCCCGTTGCATGAGAGCAAATGATAAAAATAGCTATTTTATCCCACTAATTATCAATAAAAAAACAAGCATCGTAATTAGTTTGCGTAGTCATTTTGCTATTCAATAGAAAGACAAATTTTATGAGAATAACGGGTGGTCAAATAAAATTACTTTTATTAGACTAAAAAACAATACAATTACTTTTTTAGTCTTTAAGGTGATAAGATCATAAGAAATGATTCCTTAGCAACACTTATCTCTTAAAAAAAGAAGTCAATAAACACATTCAGGATGCTGGCAAATGTTACTAAGTCCAAAACTGCTTACAATCAACACCTTTCTAGAAAAAGTCGATTTAATTTCACCAACGACAGGCAAAGCACAAATGTTTCTCAAATGTCATTAACGTGGCCAGCTAGGGGAAATTAGAATCTTCAAAGGGTGCATGATGAAAGTGGTTGATTAACCTCGCATGAGGGCCTCGATGACTTCATTTTGTCGTAATTTATATTATTTTATTCTGATTGCTTTTTCTTGGTTAGGTAAAGCTTGTGTAGGGAACCAATCCAGGGCAGCTCGCGCTAGTGAAATCAGAGCACGAAAGAAGGGGCGTGACCCACCAAAGATTCAGCCATGTCCTTGTGGAAAAAGGCGATGATTTGAGAGGGAACACCGCACGCCCTCTCTCGTTGGCTGCACCATGATTTTGACCGTGGAAATTATTGGGGTTTGGTGATATATCTTTCTTGGAGTAACTCAATCAGTCCTAATCTTATTGTACGAACGTTGATTTACTTCTAAGTTTTCCATTTTTGTTAATTGAGTTGTAAATCTTTGCACAAAATTTCAAAATAATCATTCTGGCCAATTTTTACCAAAAATTATTAATATGATGATCTAGTCATCGCTAGTCTTTCTGGTCTTTTGAGGTGGCACATTGCGATGTCAACAATCTCCAATGGAAAACTGGGTGAAGGGACTACATTGGAATTTTACATGAAAATTTAGGACTCAATTGACAAAATTGAAACGTTTATGACTGAATTAATATTTGTATAATGGATTTATGATCGATTTGATAATTTATCTTGTAAATCAAATATGAGTTGTTTAAAAAAAAACGATGAAAATATGAACTGCATCAATTCGATTAATCGTGACCATATATACTTTGAGGTCGCTTTTCTGAATCGCATAATTTTTATTGAATATAAAATAAGCATTAAACTTTGTTCGACTCTCTTTTGACCACGTTTTGGCATGCAACCCTAACGTGCGTTCCCTTACGTTATTGACAAAAAGAGCCGCGAAATAGCCGCGATAAATCGCGGGTTTGGTTGCGCCACCACCGCCCTCATGGCGTCCTCTGAGAGCTGAAGGGTCAATGGACATGACCGCACTCCTAAATGTCGTTTGACAAAATTTACCAGACACCACCATTTCCGGCAAAGAGAAGAGCCCCCATTAGGCAAAAGGACTAATGGAATCCAAGGCCAAACATGTGCTACCCCAAACATTCAGAGGGCATCTGTCGGGACTATTGAATTTCAAGGCTTATAAAGGAATGAAATTGATGAACGGGTGAAAAGGTAGCACGAGATATTGAACTCGAGACCTTTGGTTTGATATCAATTTGAAACATGTGGCTTAAAACTATCTTAAGTATGGTGGAAACGTATTCGACCTTCTTAACAACATGTTTTTCGTTGCAGTGTTTCATAAGCTAATGCGGCTTAAGTCTCAACAAAAACTGAAGCATATAACATGAAAAAAATTTAGCGTAAGAGAGCTAATACATTACATACACACACATATATATACAGTCCGTATAGGAAGAAGGGAGGAGACTCTTGAATGAGAAAAAGGACCCAATGATTTCGAAAGAATTGAACGAGATGCCGTATGAGGTGAAAATCTCATGTACAATTCTATAGAGTGACAGTAAGAGTGACTTATTTATCAATTTTTCTCCTATCACCCCCGAAAACCAAACTCTCCCTTATGTAAAGTTTGCCAGATAAGTCAAAATTGAAACTTCTAATCTAAAATTGAAATTCGTGAAGTTAGAACCCACAAATCTTATATTATGTAGAAGAGAAGATATTATACGTCACAAAGTGATTTCATTATCTGTGACTAATTAGAAATATTAAAAAAAAAAAAATACAACAACAGGGCAGTGTTCATGATATGACCTTTAACCTTATGTTTGTCATCTAACCAGCTTAAGTCAATAAAGTAAATACTGTCTAAAATTTTTGTCTGGAAATTATTGAACTAACGGTCATTCTTATTTGCTTAGGCAGAGCATTAAAAACTAATTTACCTATTGAAGTCGTCAAATTGTTTTTCCCCGGATATGCACGGAATTTGCCAAAAGGAAAAGAAAGGGCCATTCAATCAGCAGATCCCTTGCAAGCTTTACCAAAATGAATGGTCTAGATCCGTCTGGTCCTCAAAACTACGCATCACGGAAGCAATCTGTATCATGGCAAATGTAACAGGACATTAAAATGGATGCATTTGGATGAAAGACTAGCTGCGTTTGGGGATGGGCCTAGGAAGGGGCTTTGTCCAAAGCCCCTTTGGCCTATATTTGAATGTTCGGTAAAATTTTACAAACCCCATTAAAAAAAGTTAGCATTCTAAAAGCTAAAATCTCAAGGTTGGTCTTAGGTTGCCTTGGATTTCCGCCTTCTTGGCATGCAAATTTGGGCAAGGTTAGTAAAAAAATTTCTTCCAAAACTATCTTCACTAACTCTTTGTTTTCTGATTTTGCCCTTTTTATTTGATTGTTCATCTTCTCCATTGAGATCAACCGACGACGTTACGCAGGGCTGTGATTGTTCATCTTCTCCATTGAGATCAACCGACGACGTTGCGCAGGGCTGTGAGATAATGGCGACGAGCTAAGGAGAGACCAACAACGAGCTAGAGAGATGCCATTGTGGTCATGGCGACACAAGTGACCGTCGCCGGTCGCCGAGGGTTGCTTGGGTTGCCGGGGGTCACGCGACCTCCACGCCATCAAGGTCACAGTGACCTCCGTGAGGGCCACGCGGTCTAGGTCTCCATGACCCAAGCGAGTTTCTCGAGCGACTAAGTGGCCCTCACCGAGGCCGCATGACTCAGGCTAGGGTCTCGCCTAGGTTGTGCGACCCTCGCTGGGAGTCACCCGACCCCAAGTGGCCCTCACTAGTAGTCTATGGAGGCCACTTGAGGTCTAGCAACCTCAGACGACAGCCACTAGCAATAAATTTGGATCACCGACGATCGTTGCCCTTCGTTCACTGGCTTTTTTTTTTTTTTTTTTCTTCTTTTTTAATAAAGGTCATTCGTAAATATAATTTCTCTAAATACTATTTTACTCAAAGGTACTTTAGAATAGACTTTTAGACTACAATTTACCAAACACAATTTGCATTTTGAAAAATCCATTTACCTTAAACCCTTTGCATTTTCCCAAAAACTTTTTCTAAAAGTCCAACCAAACAAATCCTTAAATTATGTTGCAATTATGTCGTAGCACGTTAAGAATCTATTCATTTGGACAACAAACTTAACTTATGTAGCAACATCAAAAAATCAAGATGGGACATGCTGTGACTAGAATTTCCCATGGTTGAGCTTGCACGGACACACCAATTTTGCAGTAGGGGAAGAGAATTAACCAAATGTACCGACATAAGCAGATCCTCCTTTCTTTTCCTCACGTGCATGAAACAAGAGTACAAAAATGGTGGGGGGTGCATGTCCACGAGATGGTGTGCCGTATACGACCTGACTCAGAAAGCTGCAGCAGAACTGCAGCTCCTGCATGAAGGCAGATCTGCAAGACAAGACTGTTAAAGATTAGGAGTCAGGACCCAGGAGACCAACTGGCTTTCACAACTCAAATATGACTCCATTGCAACAACCTCGGATGAAAGAAAATTCTCAAGCTATCACAGCATACAAAGTTCAACCAGTGTCATCTCTGCTATCTGCACTACACTTAGAGATGAAGGAAATTCAACTATTGAGTATTATTACCCATTTACTAATAATCCACTTAAAATATAAACCAGCTTTGTAGATTGGCTTTGATATGCCTGACTTTGAGCATATGTAAATTGTAATCTCTGCAAGAAGTGGTTTTTATCACCTGAATGGCAATGCCAATAGTTCCAACGAGAAGATTTTGGAGCTTTAGTATGGGTAGCTTTGCCAGATTTGGATTGGTCAAAATTCCAGGGTCAATTTGTAGATGATGCTGCAAATCACCATCTTAGACAGGAGAAAATCTGCTGTCAGCGTTAACACTTCGTCTCAATCATCCATTTCATCATTTTGAGATTCATGCCACATCACTGTTCATTTATATTAAGCAGACTTGCAGGTGAAGCAGTTTAAGATCTGCAGATTTCCTCTAATCAGCATCCTCTTAATGCTTATGCACCTCCCACATAATATCCTCCTCAAACTGGGCAGAAACAATATCCATCTTTGACCGCTATTGCAACTTCCTGTACTCGACGACTGCATCATATGTTTCCAAAGAAAGCGAACTCTCAGCAAAACATCTGCAACAACAATTACATCTAGTATGTTTTAATACAAGAAAGATGCACAACAACCATGCAGAAAGCATCAATTTGACATCAAAAGGTAAATCTAGCAAGAGAGACAGTCCCCATTGGCACAAAGGTCCTAGTATGATCAAATTTTAACCTGGGCATCAACATCAGATAGAAGCAAGATAGTTTTCTACCCGCAAACACACATGCATGGTATTCTACCTTTTTGCAAACAGCATAGGACTCCGAATGACCAGCAGGAAGCACATTCCAGAAAACTAAGGATGTAATTTACAAACCTTAATTCATGCCAGAACATGTGGGTTCGATCATGTAGAAAAGGCCATAGAGAAGCAATTACATCTTCACCCAGCTGTCCATGTGGGACATTTTGTTTCTTCTCAAAGGTTGAAATAAACACTGAGGTCACTACATGAACTATAACAGAAGGATCTGGGTCCCCGAGGATGGCCTCTAACTCCCTCCGAGTCCATGGTTCTATTCTCTGTAGTATCCTTTCCTTCCAACCACTATCTCTTGGCAAGCCCTGTAAAGACGAAGAAGCTATTACAAAGTGGAAAAGGGAAGATGAGGAAGCGAAGAGATGAGAAATTTTCTGAATTAAAGAATAGACGATCTATGAGAAAGGGGGGAAAAGCATCGAAGCTTGATTTGAAAACCATATTCTCAAACCAGAAAGGAGTAATTGGTTGAACCAGGAACTGAATTTGGATCCAGTCCGATATTCATCCCCAAACTCACTCTGGGTCAAAATCAACCGTATTAGGTTTCTAAGCAATTCAACTACTCAACCCAGCTCGACAGATTAATACACTATTAAAGGTTTAGCATGGTAGTCCACCCCTTGGAAAATGTTCACCCATGCTCAAGAGTTAACTGAATGTGCTTTCATTAACTTAGATTAGATGTCATACGATGGATTTCAAATTCACTTGCCGGCTATAATTCTGTACAAAACATTGATTTCATAGGGAAAAACAATGAAACCCATGCACTTGAGCATGCAAGCCTTTGCCAACTGAGACTGTGTTTCTGTCTTTGCTTGTATTATAATACCAGATACATTGCCTATGAGTTCAATGGAAAAATTGAACAAGCAATTCAACTGGTTAAGCTGTGAAATATAAACTTGACCTAACCCTGCTACACCGCTCTAGTGTTTAAAACACCAGTTACTAAAATTAATCAAGAACTAGATATAGGACTTACGATTCGTGCAGAGAAGTGAAAAAACTGATTTCTCTCTAAAGCTGAACAAAAACATTATCTCCCCAGGAATGTAAACGCAAAAGCAGTCATATGGACATAAACTATATACTTCTTAAATTAAAAAAATTAAAGACGACTAGGATATCTAACAGCAAACCTCTTGCCTACACCAATAAAGGATTTCGAGTAGAAAGAGAAGAGAATGGACTGAAATCAGCAGCATGGGAAGTTCAAATACCTGAGAGTTCCTGGAAGAAGGAACAGCCTGCAAGAGCTGGTTGTATATGCTACAAAAAAGAATATGTTACATTCTCCGAAATCGGAACAACAAAATGAGTGGCTACTACAAACTATTAATATATGGGTACATATAAAGGATAAAGTAAACATGTGTAGTACACCTAGGACAGAACATACTATCCACAATATAGTATGCAACTGGATGTGAAATTGACTGAAGTGAACCAATCTAGAATTGATCACTTTTGCTGTCTCTTGTGCGTACCTGGCACGCCATTGTAGTTTTCTTGCAGCTACAACATCAGCAGGAACAGAGCCTGGCCTCCCAAATGATCTTCGCCATGGATCTGGCCTGGTCCGCTGGGTAGAACCATTCAACTCATCTCTTGATATTCGGATAGTTCTATAAAACCAAAAAACTTGACTTTCAATTACATGCCAACGCACCAACACATTTGATCAAAGGCCAAGTAGAGCCAAAAAAATAAAGGCAAGGAAGTACACTTTCACAGCATTCATCAAAGGCTAAATTGGAAAGCGAATTTCCCTTAATATTTCCTCTCATAGTGGGGATTAATCTTATGATAGCCCTCAACATTCAAAGGAATTCAAATTCTCCAGCATATCTAAATCCTTAACAAATTCTGATTTGAACCTTTAGATTTCAATACTTTCACCAGTTAGAATCAAACGATCAATTAGTAATAAAAGCATCGGAATCTGGAACGGCGGTCGCGCGGCGCGACGGACGGAGAAAAACCCTAACCTTCGGCGAACGAGGGGGGCCGAACCAGCTCGCCGGCGGGCCTCGCCGTCCCCGTCGGCCGGCGGCAGCCGCTCCTCGAGAAATCCCTCGCGGCGGAGGCCGGTCTGGCGAAACCAAGAGCCGAAGCCGGCGTTGCAGAGAGGGCACCTCCGCCTCAGCCTGCTCCAACTGCGGATGCAGTCCAGGCAGTAGGCGTGCAGGCAGGTGGGGAGGACGGCCGCCGCCCCGCGCCGCCCGTCCTCGATGCTCTCGAGGCATATCGGGCAGGACTGGCCTCGGATCGGAGGCGGGATCGCCCGGGAGAGCAATTTCTCGCGGCGGCGATGGGAAGAACTGAAAGCCCGTTTTCGAGAAGGAGAAGAAGAAGAAGAAGATGGAGAAGACGTCGACTCCATGGAATCGCAGAGCCCAGAGCCAGCGAGCGATAAAGAAAGAGACGGTCGAGACGGTGATCTTTGATTTTGGGCCGAGACGGTGAGTCAGTGAGGTCCTGTTTAGTAATTATCCCAACAGTGCCATATTCTTATTTTTTGTTTCCGTGAGTAGTTTTTGGATAGAATTGTGTTTGATAAAATTTTTATTTTCAAAAATAAATTTCTAATTTTTTGTTCCCAAAATAGATTGGGAATAGAGAATAAAAAAAAAGTTGATTCTTGTTCACCGGAATAAATGTAAGAATTAAGCCATTTTCTTCTTTTTCTTCTTCCCTTTTCTTCTTCTTCATCTATCGCCACCATCGTGGTTGCCATCCGCCGCCATCCACTGTTCGTCGTCCACCATTGCCAGTCGCCAGCAATCGGTCCGGCAAGCTTGATGGAGGCAAGCCCAGCCACCGGCGAGGCTGCGTGAGCCTCGCCCAGCCCTAGCAAGGCTCGCTTGGCCACTGCCGAGGTTCGGCCTAGGCAGGGTTAGGTGAGCCTCGCCCAGCTTCCGGCGAGGCTCGATCGACGAGGGCTCCGGTGAGGTCACCAGCCCTCGTCTGGCCAGTCACTAGACCGGCGATTAGCCACTTGAAGAAGAAGAATAGGAGAGAGAAAGGAAAAAAATAAAAGAAAAAAAAGTAAAAAAATTATTTTAAAATTAAAAGAAAATGATTTGGAGTATAAATTTTTAGAATGGTGTCAAACGCAATTCTATTTCAAAATAAGAAATTTCGAACAGTGACCAAATGGCTTAAAATGCTTATAAATTGTTTCCGGAAATAGAATCGTTACCAAACGCGCCTTGATTAGCTCAGTGAAATGTATATTTCACTAATGAAAAACTTCGAAAACAAATACATACATATATATACACATATATATATATGTACATGTATGTGTGTTTGAGTTGTAAAAGATATATCTTAGATTATATTGATCGAGCAAAAATTTAGGGAAGTATTTTGTGGTTAAAGAAGGATGCAGGTAGATGGAAACGGAAACATACACATATTGATGTTGTTTTGCTTCCATATTGTATGAGGTGGTGGATGTGCAGAAAAGTGAACTGATGAATGTCCGATCGTCAAGGAGCCAAGGGTGCTAAATGAGATGGGTTTGCTAATATTGATGTCGATGACTTACAAAGAAGAAATGTAAGAAATGAGAGTGTGAATGGTGATAGTTCATTAGAGAGGGACTGGGAGGTTAAATACGGTAGCTTGCATATAGATAAGTTAGCTAAGAATGCAGGATTCTTGAACATGATTAGCCAAAATGAGTATGCACATCTTGAGTCCATTTACTAATGCTAATGAGCTTAGAGAGATCATTAGGATCTATGACATGAAATATGGGAGTTGGGTGAGGTTTAATGAACCAAATAAGTCGATCATAGTTTGTTTTGACTTTTGAGGGATGTGATTAGTTCATAGATGCTTCCAAATAGCAGAGACATCTTACTTTACAAGTTGAGACCTTCAACCCTGTGCATATATGTAACATAGTTTTGCATGTTCCTCTAGTAAGTACTAAATGGCTAGCAAGCAAGTGTTGTGATAGATTGAGGTACAATCACGTGGTTAGGCCCTTCAATAAACAATCACTGGAGTTTGAAAATATCTTGAAACCGTCAAGGATAATGGTGTACAGAGCTAAGGGTACAACAATGAGTATGATCATGACTAGGGGTGAGCAAGGTGGTCTAGGGTCGACCCTAGACCGACCCGGACCGGCCCAACCCCGCTGGGTCCCGGTCCGGTTCCCGGGGACCGGGTCGATCCTCTATCCTAAGATTCTAGGACCGTGACTTGTGCGGGTTGGTCCTCGGTCCCCGGAAGTTTAGGGTGGTCCAACCCGACTAACCCCGATAAAATATATATATATATATATATATATTGGCAAAGGAAATATATTTATATATAATATATTTTAGATATTTAATATATAATATTTTTTAATGTTTTTCTTATAAAGTGCAAACCCAGCCAGCGTTCTTCACGCCGTGAAATGGTGTGAATAGTGCTGTGAAATGGCTTAAAATGTCCTTAGCCTCTTGTCTTATTCTTCCCTCTTTATCCTATTCATTTTTCACTTAAAAACGAAACTTTCCCTGGTGAGCAAGAGCAACCTTGCCCTATTCGCCGTGCACAGTGATGTTCCATCGGCACTAATAGTGATTTCAATTTAAAAATTTGTTACGTATTTATTATGTGTGTTGTTTGTTTTGTTTTCAGGTATTCAAAAGCTGAAGCGATCATCTAACAATTAACAAGATGTGAAGTTGTATATTCATGGTTTATATTAAGTATTTTGAACTTCTTATGGTTTAATTGTTCAAATTGCACTTTGCTTTTGAGTTTGTGTCAAATGGAAGAAATTTTCGAATAGTAGTATTGCCGTTGTTATGATAATGTGCTTATCAAGTGGTGTGAAGCTTAATTATTGGTTGATTAGACTTTGCTTGATTGAATGTATGAATCGTTTTTGCATATAGTGTTACGAGTATTATTAATAGATGATTGCAGGAGAAGATGCCTAGAAAACATTTTTGGCCTAGAATTCTTTTCTCTTAAACTTCCCATCTCATCCCATTTCCCGAAGGGAAGAGTGATTCAAAGACAAATCAAAAACAAGAAAATTATAGTATGCTTTAGCGATGGAAACACTTTATCTCTATTAGCAATCTCGATCATTTATATAGTTTGTTGTTTTTAACTAGTGTGATCACCTTATCTTAAATTTATGTTGAATATGCACTTATATTTATAGGTTGGTTTGATATGTAATTTGAATTAATGAATTTTAATTTTTAAGGAATAAAAAATGAAATAAAAAAATTATCGGATGGTCCCTGTTGACCGACCGACCGAACCCATAGGGTCGGTCCGGTCCTCGGTCCTGCACTCGACCGGTCGGTCCTCGGTCCCAAAAATTGTGACCGACATCAGACGGAGTTGGTCCTTGGCAAGGTTAAGGCGAACCGGCCCAACCCGGACCATGATCACCCCTAATCATGACAAAGGAGGAACAACTTTCAATACTTCATAAATATTGCCAAAAACTTCTTGATCAACCTAAGATCTACATGTGTACTTAAAGATTGAGTAATGTCGAGACCAATTTAAACTTAGAGGAATTTACATTTGTCTAGATGCCTTGAAGAGGGTTTTTTTTTTTAGGAAGGATATAAGCATTTTATGAGATTTGTCATCATGCTACAACAATATCATTATAGTAGCTGTGGGTATAAATAGCAACAATTAGATGTATCCTTTTGCATGGTTAGTTGTGGTACAAGAACTACGAAAAATATGACATTGATTCATTAGGATATATTAACCGTTTCACACCACATAAGTTTTTCGATATAAAACTCTCTAATACAATTGCATATTAACAGTAGCATCATTTTCAAATGCGATACACATACACATTAAAAATGCACCTACTACAATCCAAACAATCTATGACATCCGAAGGAGTTGAATTTACTAATAGATCTCTAATTGCGATTCGACTTTCACTCAAATCTAAATCTCGACTCTTAGACTCAATTCTAAACTCTAAAACAGAGCATGATATTCATACATTCGATATGGGAGTCTTTGGCCGCGACCCACGGCTGAACTGACAACTCTTTTAAGATAAAAATTATGCTTTAAGAACCTTAGTTGAGCCAAGATTCATCCATACATGATACAACTCTTATCGAGAAGAAAACGTACCATTTCGGGTTTATTTGAATTTTCCCCAAAAATCGAGCGGGCTCGAACCTAAAGCGGTTTCAGCGGGGCAGCCTCACTCGTCACTCCTCCCTCGTCGCCGGCGGCGAGCGCGCACGATTCCAAAGAGGACGATCGAATCCGAATCATCATCGACGACGACGACACCGACCAGAGATCATGGACGTCCCCAAGGATCAAATCTCCACCCTCCTCGACCATGGCCTCTCCACCTCCGCTCAAATCCTCGTACAATCTCTCTCTCTCTCTCTCTCTCTCTCTCTATCACTATATGCTTCCTTCTGTTGCTCGTCCCTTGCTGCCTAACGCCCCCACCTGGGTTTGTCCTCGATCAGGGCTCCTTTCTGGTCTCTTCGTCCTCCGTCAATGCCGAAACCAACCCCCACGTCAAAGCCGAGAACCTGGTGCGGCTCGACCCTCGATTCGTCTCTCTTCCTTGGTTGTTTTGGGGGGGTTCTTGTTCTTTTTGCTTATGGGGTTTGGTCTGCTGCAGGTGCTGCTCGGCGATGCGTTGGTTCGCGACAGAGAGTACCGCCGGGCGATCGTGAGTGCTCTCCTTCATTGGGTTGGAACTTAGTGGGTCTATCTGATTTTGGGTTGGTTTTGTGTTTATTGGAATCTGGTTCTAGATTCGGGTAGCCGGGTTTTGCGTGCGGTAGTATTGGAGAACAATTGCTAGTGCATTCTGGTACTCCCTGTATTGAGCTCCTTCAAGTTTGTGCTGTGTACACATGTGATGGCATTGCATTAGTATTTGGTGGTTCATGGTGTTTGTATTGGCATCTGTAGTGAGTTTCACAAAAATGTTATATTTGCTATAGTTTATGGGGGTGTTTAGCTGTTTCGGTTAATTCTCTAAAATGTGTCCTTGGCAGCATATGTACAAACAAGCCTTGCAGTACCATAGAATTATTCCGAAGCAAACTTCAGGGAGTACCAGAAGCTCATTGTCCACGTCGAATAGATCATCTTCTCCGAATTCTTTCAATGTATCTGCAGTTAATGAAAATGAGGTTTGATCAATTCACTATGTTGCAAACTTAGTTTCCTTTAAAATAGCAATTTTATGTTGTTTCCTGGTTTATTTAGGGAGATTTCTTGTTTGAATTTTGCCTCTTGCCTTTTTTTGATTTCCATGATAGGTAAAATTCAAGATTGCATCCTGCCACTCTTCACTGAATGATAATAAAGCCGCCCTTCTCGAGGTTTTTCTTCATTGCTTTCAATCCTCTCTGGTATTACTAGTTGTGGCAAATATGTTCCTTATGGTGTGTTATCATAGGAGAGCTAGCTAGGTTTTAGAAACAGTTGGCTTTTTTGTTATTCCCTTTTCTAATCGGGGCTTTTGATCTTTCTTTCTCCTTTGTATCATATGATTAACTTTTGTCACTGCTATAACAGTTGGAAGGGATTCCAAGCAAAGTAAGAACTTTGCAAATGAATTTACTCATGGGAAAGCTCTATAGGAACTCACGGCACAGTCGTGCTGCTATGGCTTGTTATAGAGAGTGTTTGAGGTAGGTTTGTTCATATGCTTTTAAGTTGGAATCTGTGCTTTTAAATTGCATCAGGTGTTGTGTGTTAGCGTGTCGTTATGTGTTTCATTCTTGTGTGCATATTAAGTCATCTCCGTCCTATAAGCCATAGTCAATCATTACGAAATGAAAGTTAGATTGTTGGCCAAAGCTTGCACCCAAATTAAAAAATTAAAACCACAGCAAGACACTTAACTGGTGTACCATTGTTGAGCAAGTCCAATACCCTAAAACAAGCTATTGCTTATAAAAGGAGTCTAACATGAGAGTGGAGCGATTCTCGCACCACATGACCTTGAATATTAATATGGCTGGCAGGTTTTGGGAGATATGATCAGCTGGAGTGTCTCCTCAGACAACTTGGAATAAAGATATAGAAAGCAATTCCATTGCAAATTGTTGTTACTCTGTGCATATTTTCAGTCTTTTTTCTTTTGGGTACGCAAAGCACAACTATTTCCTGAAGTAGCCAAGTAGCTTATTGCAGGATATGATGGCAATAGAGGGTTACCGTTAAATGCTTTGAGCTCTTTAAATTCATGTTTATTCTCTTTTGATTTGTATTGCAGAAACTGCTTTTACGTCATGGAGGCTATTATAGCTTTGGCTGAGCTGGGAGCTACTGCTAAGAATATCATCTCTTTGATTCCTCAGGTATATGATACAAAGGAAAGTTTCAGTTTTTTTTCACTTCCTTGATTGTCCAAGTTGAATGATCTTGTCTAAGTTGTCACCTCCATCTGTCTGAAGTCATACACAGAAAAAAGTGACTGGGGTTCTGGTTACATCCTTACTTGTCCAACTAGCTATATGTTGCTGTGATATTATTATTATGCACTGTATCATCTCTATTTGGATTTTAAAACCATAAGAAGTGCATTACTGTGTGAGCACATACGCAGATCTCTTTAGAAACTAAATTTGCTTTACCTTTAGGCAAACGTTATTTTAGTTGGTAAAGAAAATAAGTCAATAGGCCATTAGTGTGTCAGGAATTAGACAGATCTCTTCAGCAATTAGTAAGCATTAGTTTAGTTGCTATGGTTTCATGTTGTTATTTGTTATGCAAACTGATTGCATTGTAATTTGTTGTTCTGAGTCTTTTCTCATTTGATGATTATCCATTTACAATAAGTGGAGATTTTGTTTACTAAATCGTAAGCCTTTTTTTGTTTTGTTGTTGCAACTTCAGACTCCAAATAGAGGCAACAGGGGTTCATATGATCATCTCGATTCAATGCGGTGGCTGCAAGTAAGTTTGAGATAAATTAGAGGTGACTTAATGTTGTCATAAGTCAATAAAATTTGTTCCTTATAAAAGAAGTCGATAACTAGTCAGCCAATGGGCAATTTGCTTAGTTGGTTGCAGCGGGGAAAGGGACAGATGAGGGTTCGATCCTTAGTGAAAAGAAGAAAGGGTCATAAATATGTTACCGTTTTTTGTTCATCTTTCATTGTTCAAAAGTCATCCTACTCTCCTGTATAGGTCCTCCTGTAATTTTTCATATTGCACAGATACCTTGCAATAGTTAGAAATCTGTGTGCAGTCAGTCTATAGTTACAAGCGATGCTTTTCTAATTAGAAGCAATGGGATACCATATAGTTGTGGGATTACCGAGCTTTGAGAAACATTCTTCAGATGTCTTGTCATGACAATACTGCTTGTTATACCATAGATTTAGCAATAAATAGAGATGATAATTGATGATCTGTATTTGTTTGCAGCGTTATGTTGAGGCGCAGTGTTGTATCGCTTCAAATGACTACAAAGGTAATGTAATGCCTCTACCTATGTACGTTTTCTAAGAATCAACTTTTTTGTGGGAAAATTTTTGAAGGGGCATCACCATTCATAAATTGTCATGCCCTTCACTGCTATTTTTATGGGAGTCAAAACTATGGAAAAGACATTTGTGATCTTCACTGGTGCTTTTGCCTCGAAATTGCAAGAAACTGCAACCTCGAGCATGTTTTTGAAAGCTCGAAAGACATTGGGAATAATGACAGTATATTCTTCACCAATTGCCATTGTCATGTTGCGGATGCAACATCCTTGATTCTTTTCATTTACTCAAGTGCCGTATACCTATAGGTCGACTTCTAAAAGAGAAGGAAGAGATTAACGCCAGATACTAACTTTTTAATAATTTTATATTAATGGGCTATTTTTGTTCATATGCACCCGAATCTTGCCTTTTCTAGGTGCATTACAATAATAATTGTGCTGCTATGATGGACGACTATGCATATATTGTTAGTTTAATTTGTTTGCGGGAGTATATTAGTAATTGAAGGCATAGTTTTAACTTTAGAGACTACTTTTTGTCCGTTGGCAGGTGGTCTGGAGCTATATGCGGAGCTTTTGCAACAATTTCCTAACAACATACATATATTACTTGAAATGGCAAAGGTTAGATATATACTTGTTAGTATGATTAAATATTAAACCACGTTTTCATTTAAGAGCTTAAGCTTTTAGAACAACTGGTAGTGGTGATACGAAATCTCTCATGGTATCAGAGCTTGAGGTCCTAAATTCAAAGCTTTCCAGGCCCGTTTGCCTCTCCAATTAAATATGTCGACGCTTAGTATTAGGCAAAAGAGACCAGACTAAGCGTGAGAGGGAGTATTAGCATAATTTAATATGAAATCACATCTTCAACTAATAGCTTAAGCTTTTAGAACACTTGGCAGTGTAATTATATTTGCCTTGCATCTTTTATCTATATGAAATCAAGCAACAAATTAAGCAGTAATAAGCAATGTATGCATTATTTCATCTATGGATTCTCCACCCGTAGACAATTTGATTTGTTTCTCAGTTTGTCGGTTGCAAATGCCTTCTATTGGTATGCTCCACCTTAACGTATCTATATATGCATGTTTTGCAAGTTCAGACCTATCCTCCAATGCTTGCTTGAATTTGTGTTTCTTTAGTTGTACGTGACATATATGCCGAGGTACTTGAGAAGGGAGTGCATACTGATTAATTTTTGTTTACATATGGACAAATGTGTGAAGGTAGAAGCTATTATTGGAAAAAATGACGAGGCTATAATGAATTTCGAAAAGGTAAGTAAAGAGTATTTTGGGTGTCATATTGACAAAATATCATGCTTTATTTGATGGCGTGAACATAGTGTATGTATTGACAGGCTAGGTCAGTTGATCCGTGCATCCTAACTTACATGGATGAGTATGCAATGCTTCTCAAAATGAAATCTGATTACACAAAACTTAGCAAGCTGGTGCATGATTTATTGAATACTGACCCAACAAGGCCAGAATTCTTTGTTGCTTTATCTGTGATGTGGGAAAGAAAAGATGACAAAGGAGCTTTATCTTATGCCGATAAGGTAGTTTTGTTTACCTTTGTCTTTGATTTAGTTGTCTGCTTTTATGGTACCTCACAGTCTCTTCTTATCTTGATCAGAGCATTCAAATCGATGAGAGACACATACCTGGCTATATAATGAAGGTAGACAGTAGCTTGGTGTAGGTTTATATTGATGCTTCTGGTATAAATCTTGATTGGTCAATGTTAAATATAATCATCAAACTTATTTCTCTTGTGCTTGCAGGGAAACCTGTGTTTATCAATGGATAGGCCTGAAGCAGCTGTAGTTGCCTTCAGAGGAGCTCGAGAGTTGAGGCCTGATCTTCGTTCATATCAAGGTGTGTGGGAAACTACTTAGAATTTGTTGCAGCAAAGGTGTACATGTCTAATTCTTGACCGTCTGAGTGATTGGAGGCTTATTATCATTTCAGGTTTAGTTCGCTCTTATTTGGCATGCTCAAAAGTTAAAGAAGCCCTATATACGGCCAGGGAAGCAATGAAAGCAATGCCTCAATCTGCAAGGGCTCTAAAATTGGTTGGAGATGTCCATGCTAGGAATCCTGGTGGTAGGGAGAAGGTATGTAAGTGTTTCCCAGATTGTTCTAGAATCTCCATTTCTTTTAACTAAGGTGAAGAAGTCTCTGAATAGCCTGGAGTGGTGATAGGCAAAAAAGTTCTATGAGTCAGCTCTTCGTCTTGAACCTGGTTTCCTTGGAGCTGCATTAGCTTTGGCTGAACTGCATGTCATGGAGGGACGAAATGGGGATGCCGTCTCTCTTCTTGAGAGATATCTCAAGGACTGGGCAGATGACTGTCTTCATGTTAAGTTGGCTCAAGTTTTCTCTGCAACTAATATGCTGGAGGATGCGTTGGCCCATTATCAGGCTGCACTAAGGTTGTAATTTAATTGAAGGCATGCTCATTTTAGTTCTTGAAAATTCTTGATCCAGGCTTTTCAGTGGTACTACTAGATCCTTGCAAAAGAGGAACCAATACAGTTTGGGAAAAAATAAGATAAAAGAAAGATCAAGTTCATGTCTTTATTGTTATATTCATGCTCTCTTCTCATTACAATTCAGGATCAACTCGCAGAATGAAGCTGCCAAGAAAGGATTGGACCGCTTGGAGAAACAGATGAAGGTGCGTCTTTAGCTCCCGTGCAGTTTGGTGATGGAAAATCCTTCACTTATTCTCACTTCAGTAGAGAGAGCAGACCATTCCTGTGATGTGAGGCATTGACTGGGTGTTGGTTTCTTCTAGGGAGTGGATCCAGATGCACCTGACGAAGATGAAGAAAACGAGGTTGAGGATGCAGATGCAGATGTCGAGGAGACGGAGCTGCTATAATATAAAGCCTGAACAATGTCATGCTTCATACATGGAAGGACAGCTTTGTGAAGGTTAGGTCATCTGAATCTTTGATCAGGGCATTTGTGATCCTTTTGGAGCCAGAAAATGGAGATTCTTCTGCTTTTGCTTGGATAATCATGAGCAGCGTCGTGACAGATGGTACAGATTTTTGGGTGAGTCCATGCAGTGCAAATGTTCGCAAAGGTCTGAAAAGCCCGCCTTATTCCTTCAATATGTGAATATAGTGTTGTCCATGAGCAGGTTCCAAATATAGTGCAGCACGGCTTTCTGTTCGCTTCTGAATTTGATGGACGTTCATGTGCCATGCAAAATACTTATGTATACCATTCTACATTTGAGCCTTCCTGGGGTGGCTGTCTTTTTTGCTTGTGACAACTTGACTTAAATTTTAGCTGGTGATGCCTTGGCTAACTTCATTCAAAATGATAATTTCAAAATTAGTTATTTTATGTTATTTCCATTAATGGCAATGATTATTCAAAAAAATTTGATGCCGACAACCTTGAAATGTGAAAATATGCTGATTTTTCTTTTTGGCCAAAATGGTGTGCCGTGTATGCACTTAAAAGAAGCAATATTTGAGGTATTTGCCTAAATTTGGTAGAATGTGGAGTCCGTTTTGAAATAAGGGTAGAAGTAGAATGTTCTCTCAAAAGAGAGCTTTGAGTTTGACTTTAAATAAGAGCTTAAAATAGTAGGATTAGTTTTCACTAAGAATTCGAAATAACCAGTTCGCCAAATCTTCACTGTCGGCTCTTTCCAATTGTTAGAGCAAATGTAACTTGGGTCATCAACAGGGTAAAAAATGGGTAAAACCCTAAAAATCAAGAATCCTAAATTGAATTTTGATTGGAGTATGTGCATGAGGGAAAGCCATCAACAGAGAGGCTCAGCTGCCAGCGCATGCTGTCCTTCCCTTTCTTGCTTAAATCACCAGAATCGGTCCTCGACCCTGTCAAGTCATTGGAGGAAACGTTACAGAAGCTTTATCAACTGCAAGAGCAAACCTGGCCACGGCTGAAACAAAAAATTAGCAAGAAAAGAACAATATAGGCCATTCCACATAGCTTTGTAAGACGATGAAGAAAAGAACCCGACTTTAATGGGATTGAGAGTGCCAACATAAGAGAAAATGCAAGAGAGAGCCCGCCGCAGTACGGACTACAGTGCAATAGCATGGTTGAGATTTACAGATGCCGTTGACGAAAGAAGGATGAAGCTCTGCAGAAGAAACGGCCACAGATGGAGTCCAGGTCGCACCACGCTTGTGGAAACGGCACTTTTGCAGAGAGAGGAAGGAGAGAGTGAGATCAAAATCGGGACTTGAAAAACGCGAGGAGGCACAGTCTATGCGGATTTACCCATTCGATTTGTGATTTCTTTAGGATTTTACCACTTTTGCAAATATTGGAAAAATTACCCCATCTCCAATTAGATGAAGCTGACCTGCGAAGATTTCGTCGGTCGGTGAATTCGGGCCTTTATTTAAAATTTTCCCCCATAATGATGGTTCAAGGATCACATGACTGTTGGCCAGGAAAAAAAAATCTGGGTTGGATTGATAGTTTAAGGATCACATGACTTTGTGCATGGGGTACCGGGGCTTTTAACCACCCGCCTGAATCACTGACCGTGCCTCTCTAGTTTGAATTTCATGATCTCTACTCTCTCGCTAAACCTATTGCTAAACTTCTTCAGAAACTGTTTAGCGTTCATACGCTCTTTTAGCTCCTAATGAGTCGGGGCAGTACGACGAACAGGCTGCAAGCGGTCTGGCGATAAGGCGATCAGGAGAGAGGGGGCGACGGGCCCGCGCATGATGCACGGGAAGAGCATTCATATCGACGGCTTGGCGAATATCGTGAAGCCAAAAAAGCATCTAGGAGATTTTGATTGCTAGTTAATGTATGAGTAAGGCATAAATAATTCTGGGTAAGCACCTATATAGGTGGATACTAAGTATAGCACTAATGACACTTCCTACTCATCCTCTTTTGGTAATTTCGTGAAAAAGGATAGCCCAATGGTCCTCCTTATAAATTAATGGAGGGTCCATGTCGAGTCGGTGCACGACAATTTGTTTTGAGTTATGAAAGAGAGAGTTTCCTTATGATGAGTGATAGGCTGTGAAGAGAGCATGTCTCTTGATATAACTTTTGCTCTCTTTAGACGCCGCCGAACACATTAGGGAGAGATTATTGGTAGTCATTGAGAAACTTCAATACCACCAAAAATCTTAAATTGGTAAATACGTGACCAATTTATCTAAAATTAATTTTTTTATCATGAAAAACCCCGAATTGATATGGTGATATGGCAAATTCACTTAGAAATTTATAGGATTAATACAATGAAAAACCCCAAATTTCTGTTAAATTTGTTGTGGATGTATTAGTTTGGGATTTTTCATAATATTTACCCCATGGATTTTCATGGCAATATACCACGTCATCATGTATTATGCATAGCAACAAATTTAATGGTAAAATTTGATGGAAGCTAACAGAGTGTAAACTTATCTTGGGTGTATCAGTCAGAGGTTTTTTGTGGTAAAAAAATTAATTTAAGAAAAAATTGTCATATATATATCATTTTGGGGTTTTTTATGAAAAAAAATTAGTTTGGAGTAAATTTGACACATGTATATCCATTTAAGGTTTTCCGTGGTAAAAAAATTAGTTTGCAGTAAATTTGTCACATGTGTACGTGTTTAGAGTTTTTCATGATAAAAAAATTAGTTTGAAGTAAGTTTGTCATATGTGTATCAGTTTAACATTTTTTGTGGTATTAACTAAAAAAAAAATTATGCAAAACATACAACTTATACAGTGGTAGCAAGACACCAGTGTGTTGCACGACTTGTAAGACCATATTTTTTAAAGATTATGTTAAATGTTGGTTGTTAAGTTAATTTGCATTTATTGATAATTAAAGTCAACTATTAGATGCATTGTAACGTTGTATTGTCTTGTTGCTTTCCAAAGTCCGTCGAAGTTGGCCTCTTTTCTATCAATGAGTCTAAACACCACCCAATTTTTTGATATTTTTTACAAAGTAACAACTGAGCTGAAATTGAAGCAATACCCAGACAACTAATTTCTTTCGCTAGATTTTTTTTTTTTTTTTTTGAAATCACTAGTAATTGTTTTTGTTGATTTGTTAATACTCATTTTCCATCATTTTATACGATTAATTCATTTGTAAATATGTGTTGTTGGTTTTCTATGCCGATGGGTAACTTTTTTGTCGATAGTTTAGTACAAATTTAAAAAATATAATATGATTTTGAAGATCAACAAAATCTTTACATAGTCTTTTATAATATTGATGATAAAATTTCCAGGTGCGGTGGTTGGAGCAAATACATTCATCTGATTCAAGACATTCATCAATATATGAATAGGAAGTACTAACACTCTTTGAGAGTTTTCGTATCGTGTCGGACACTTCGACATGTATCCAACACTCTCCCACACTCTTCGATACTTAGTAAATGAGTGTCGGATTTTTTGACACTTGGTCAACTCTCATGACATTCTCTGACACTTGAGTCCAAAATTCCAGCATGTGAGTTCAGAATTCCGATATGCATGAGTCAATTTTATATATTTTCAATAAATAATGGGTCAAAATGTAGTAAAAATAATAAAGGGAGAAAGAAGAAAAATTTAGTCTTCTCTTCTTTTTTAACTCTCACTTTCCGTGACACACAATTTACCCCTCAAGTTTATTTTTTGTCTTTTTTTTTTTTTTCGACATGTGAGTCTAAAATGTGGATTACTTGTTTTTTCTTTCCAGTTTTATGAATTATTGGAATTGAGTTAAGTTTGTCAAATTGAAACAATGACTGATATTAACAAATAATGAATTAATATTTTTAGTGTAGATTCATTTTAGACTCTTTTATTATTTATTTATTTATGAATTTTACTCAAATTAATTTGATTAAAATAATCATAATCATGTATATATAAAACTACACATTTATTATACAACTTGTCCAAATTCTCTATGTACTTATTTATTTTTATAAATGACGTATCAGCGTGCCGTGTTGTGTGGTGTCGCGTCGTATGTTGCGTGCCGGTGTCGGTTCTACTTAGAATATGATTATATCTTATTAATCAAAGGCAAATGTGTTATTTGCAAGGATTATCGAGACAATCAAATGTTAGGAGAACTTTCCATATTTCCATATGATGTGAAGTGCCACAGCTAGTAAATTGTACTAGATTTCTTTCTATACTTATTGACTATTTATAAGGGATAATATCCACGCAATCTTTCCCTATTGAAGGATAATTCTTGCAACAATCAATTGGAGACGAGACGCACTTTACAAACGAAGAACTCAACTTATGGAAACCTAATCTCTGTTGATGGGCAGCAAAATCAAGGGAGACTTAGATTCTTGGCATCCTAGGAGCAATCGGATTTTATTGATTCATTCAAGTCCATTGGGTTGATTGCAAGAATAATTCTCAGAGTTTATGTCCAATGGTCGGCTAGGAGAATGAGGAGTATTAAAGGAGAAGGAAAAAAAAAAAAAAAAGAACCAAAATCCTAAAATTCCAAAGTTCGAGAAAGCTTCGTTTTTACACACTCGTCTTTGTGAACTTAACTTGTAATCTTTTAGAGGTTGTTGTAGTAGTGCGAGATCAGAAGATTTGATCACAATTACTCGAGTCGAGAATACTTGATTGTTGTAACCTTTGAGTGGTTCATTAGTGGAGTCTAACCAAGGCTGTCGGCGGAGAGAATGGTCGTAGATTTATTATAAGCCGAACCACTATAATTGTTCTGGGCATTTTTCTATCCCTTAAACTCTTATTTCTTTCTTGTGATAGATTATTGCACACTGATAAGATTTGATCACGCACAACTTGTCATTAGATGTTGTCCTATTGCAATATTAAATTTGATTATCTTTCAATTTCCGCATATTCACCTATTCACCCCCTCTAAGTAATAGTTGTAGCCCTAACAATGGTCACCACTTATCATGCATTTACTTGAATATTAATTTATGAAGTATGGAAAATTGAATAATATTAAAATTACATTTTTTTTTATCTATCACACTATGTAATGATGGTTTTTATACATGCTAAAACTTATTTTTGTTGATTTTCTAATATTCATTTAATTTTTTGTCAAATATGTACATCGATTAGAGATTATTATCTAAATATGTATAGGAATAAGAGATTTGTTAGGATTAGAAATTTTCTATAGCAACCATAAAAGACAAATTACTAGGTAAAGCTCGCACGTGAGCATGCCAAGTTGCTCACCCTCTCACAAGCTTTAACCACTTATAAAAATAAATTGGACACCAAGATCGATTTATGAAATTAATTTATGAAGTGTAGTGCATTGTAATAAATAGTTAGATAAGTGGGTCATATTAAAGTACATATTAGATCCTCACCATGTCACTTTGAAATTGATCTGGTAAATCGGATATAGCATGCCCACAATCATTTAGGTTTAAGATTCACGTTCTCCATCATGTGCATATTGATTACTTAATAAACCTAGATACCTTGAATGAAATAAAAGCGAGAGCTCTTTCTTGAGGAATAAAAATGAAATAATGAGTTGATCGCTGACATTTTAACATGAAACAAGTTCTGCGGTATAGTGATTTGTATAACACTTGTTTGACTTGTAGATTCCAACCTTGTTACGTTATTAATTTGGGATATAAAATTAAGGCACGTCAGAGCGAATATCTATGTATGATTATCCAGTTACTCTCGCCTTATATTACTTATTTTTTGTTTGAATTGCTTGAACCTTTATGCCTGTCCGAAAAATTATGGAAAATCTTACACTTCTACAACCATAAATCCTACATCCTCTTAATTGTGACGTTTAGAATGGCATCATTTGTCTACGTTTTTTTATATCACCGCATTAAAAAATCACGATTTCAAATTTAGGGGTTACATCAATCAATTGCCACACTTCCATAATTAGTTGTTAAGCCCCTTCAGAGGAGGAGGAGGAGGAGCAGAAGGAGAAGAAGCAGAAGAAGCAGAAGAAGAAGCAGAAGCCTGTGATACCTATTACTTAGTTCAAAGGATCAATAATAGTTCACCTAAGTTAATGGTAATTAGATCCAAACAAGTAAGAAGAAGAAGCAAGAAGAAGAAGAAGCAAGAAGAAGCAAGAAGAAGAAGAAGAAGCAAGAAGAAGAAAGAAGAAGAAGAAGAGGACGTGAGTTGTGAAACAAAGGTTATGCAAACTGTATACTTAAAGTCAATTCTTTCCGAATACATATAAAAAAGTAGATATTTAGCAAAACTGCGTCACTTTTATTGCGATACCTATTACTTAGTCTATCTACATCCATCGTCATTTAATTGGGTAATTGTAATTAGAAAAGTTGACTGACTATCTAAATCAATGGAGATGGACGTGAGTTGTGAAACAAAGGTTATGCAAACTGTATACTTAAAGTCAATTCTTTTCGAATACATATAAAAAAGTAGATATTTAGCAAAACTGCGTCACTTTTATTGCTTAGATCAGAAACAAGAGTCACCACAAAATGATAAAAACCCCGTACAAGTTAGGATTTTGTCTAATATTAACTATGATAAGCTCTCTTCATACGTATGATCACACATATTCGACTAATATACCTATATTTCCAAACTCATGTGTACCAAAAACACACATTCGTTTATTTATTCTTCTTTCTTATTTGGCCGGATGAGACTGTCGATGAAATCCCTTAAACCCATAACGCTCCGGCGCGTTTGAGCATAGGGATCAAGGACCTATTGAGATGGAGGCTCATCACCTCATTGGCTCCACCGACAAGCTGGCCGCCGATGAACACAGCGGGGACTGCCGGGTTGCACCCGCGTCTCACAAGGGCTTGCTCGATCTCCTTGCCTCTCGGAATCTCATCTAGCTCGTGGACTGTAGGGTTCGCCCCGAAGTCGCAAAGAAGCGTCTTGATGGTGTGGCACATGCAACATGAGCTCTTACTAAAGATCACTACCGGCTTCTCCGAGATCATCTTGGCCACCAGATCTTCCATTGAGAAAAAAGATTCGAGATGTCGGAAACTCCGAGAATGTCGACAAAAGGAAATTCCAGAGAGTGGTAATAAGCTAGAAGAGAGAGTAAAGTGATCTCATGAATTTTGGAATATGGTATAAGGGTTTCTCGTGTTGTGTGGATTGCTTGAGGCTTCATGAGGGACGTGCTTATATAGAAGTTTCAAGGAGGGTTCTGGACTTGCGCGCGCGCGCGCGTGTGAGAGGGAGAGAGAATTTTCCTTTAGACATTTGGCTATTTTCACAAGGATTCTCAGGGACTCTTGATCATTGCAACGTGGACAAGGACTTTTGAACTTGCACTGGAGAACAGAAGCTGCATACAAATGAATAAGATTCCTTCCATACGTAACAGAGGCAACATGTCCTTTGTACGGCTTCACGTTATATCTACTATATCCTTTATTTTCTTATTTTCGTAACATCTTATATTCGTATGAGCATCCTCCGTTTCACGGGCAATTTTATTTTTAGGCCGAGTATTTCTTCCCTCCTTTAGCAATTAAACCCATCTCCCTCATTTTCTTCTCAATACTAGCTAGGGTTTATAATTTGGAACGATTTACTAATCAATTTGTGGATACCAAAATGTACTTTATCCATCAATTTAGGTTCTTTTTTTTTTTCGCCCTCCTTCGGCTAATTGTTGAAACAAGTTCTTTTCAACCACGGAAATTTTCTGCGTGTATATATCTTGGAGGCATCTGCTGAGTTGGAGAATGAAACTAGGGTTTATCCACTTGGGGACCCCCCCTCTCTCTCTCTCTCTCTCTCTCTCTCTCTCTCTCTCTGTGAAGATTCTCATTCTGTGTTCGAGAAAGAGAATTGAGAAAGACCTGGTGATCATGCGCAAGGTATACATAACATGAAAAGAAGAACAATGTGGTAAAAACAAGTACTCCTTTAGGACAAGAACACCAACCGGATCACATCAGACTCTACCCAATATCTTTTTCCCAAGCCTTTATGTCCTAATAAAGAACAAGATTCTACCTACAGCGTTAGCGACTTTACAAAGTCGAAATGTGTGGCTTTGCCTTAGCTAAAGAGGTATAACTCATCATGTGATTGTTAACTGCCTTGGATTTGAACTCGCATAAGATCATGGTCAAACTTTGGGAACCATGTTGGCTTTACTAGTCTATCTAACCACTTTGTGAAGTCAAGGAACAGTTTAAATTAAGTTTGATGCAAAGCTTTTACAAGGCCTATTTCTAGGCCAAAAGAGCATGACAACTAATCACGGCTCTATCTTTCAGCTTAATATATTAGGGTCATTTGGCCAAACGCTCATTTGAACGTGGTGTGAATCTACTTGTAGCTAGAAAGACTTGTATTCAATGATTATTCATTTCACTTTCAGCCAACTCTTCTTTTCGTCATCTCTTCTACATATGATTTTTCGAGCAGACAATGCTAAAAGGTTATATAGTTTTCAACAAGAGCCAAGAGATCTGAAGTTTAATTCCTCATGCTTTATCATTACTCATTTTCGGATTTTCTTTATCCGTCATAAGTATTGACTATTTTCGACTCATATGTACTTAAGTTATTCACTATCATACCACACAACTATCTAGTTCTTTGGGTTTAAAGCCTTCACCATCCCATGAATCTTTACGTGAGATGTTTCTACAAATATAAAATATATAATATTTCTCTAATAAATTGAACTTCTGGAGAAATTGATTAAATTGAACTTCTGGAGAAATTGATTACATACTCAAATTCAATATGTATATATTCTCGAACTTCACTTGGGAGTCCTCATACACTCATGCTACCAAGTCTAGTTGAAAATTAATTCATCGAACTTAGACCTAGTCAAGGGCATCACGAAACTTTTTCTTGGATTAAACAGTGCCTGATCATCTCAAAATAGACTAATTAGATGTTGATACTATGTCCTTAGCATAAAAAGTTCTCCCAAACTCTATCACAAACAAAAAATTCTAGATCGGAATTCCCCTTTGATTTGTATGATTAGGAGAATGTAAGGCATAAGGAATAATTAACCATAGTGTTATATCAGATAAGTCTGTTAAACAAAAAATTAGCATCAACTAGCCAGGTAAAGATTCCACAAATCCGAATATATTAGGAATATCGACTAAATTTAATCCTGTAAGAACTATTTACACAATCATTTATCCAAACTTTTATACACCTTTTTTCAATTGATATTATTCTCGCGCGTACCCCATGTTCTAGACTGCTTTTTTGGCCCTGCAAAATCAAAAGGCACTACGATCCAAATCCGAAAGGCCACTTCACTTTCACAATTCGACTTTTCATCGTCACCATTTCGAATCTTCTTGCATTTTTTTTTTATGTCAATTTGTTTGAGTCTTTCAAGCTGCCACGTATGCACGCCCTGCAAAAAGGCTACTCCACCCTAAAATCTTAGGGCACAGTAGCCATGAAATAAAAAGGACCTAAAGTCTTTCCTAGATGCTTTAGTTTTATGGGTTATATGTCTACTTTGGCTTAGGACGAACATTTTGATCTGGCGGATGAAGATCTACCTTCTTTCAGTGTGCGGTGGAATCTTGAAAACGCTTGGATTTATTCTTATCAAATGAAGACAGTTGGATTCATCACATTCATAGTGCATTGGCGCTTATCTCGAGTTCTTATCCTATTGTTTAACTTCATTCTAAATAAGAAGAAAAAATTTCGTACTTGAAGATCTTGTAGTGATAGCTCTTATCATCCTACTTTCATTTGGGAAATAGGAATATTGAGTCTTATATTGATGTGCACAATTCATAAAGATTTTTGCACAAGTCTTGAAACCAAGGGGTACTAGGTTGGCAGTTGGTTACAAGACTTGTGGGAAGCACACACCAACCTAGCAGGAGCCCTTGCGAGCTCCACTTCTTCGCCCCAGGCACGATAAGACTACTATACCATGCTACCCGACAGTAGCATACCTGGAGACACGACATGGTGTTTACCTTCACCACGAAGGCCCTCTCCATTTCTAGGTAGATATTTTTCTACCCTACCCAGGAGGAAATACGACAGGTGACATTGGGGAATCCTACCCTTCAGGGGTTCCTCCCTCTGTTTCTTCTCTCTTGAACCTTTTAAAAACTTGCTTGGATCTATAATATAGCGATATGTAGAATTCATAAAGAATAGATGGAAATTGTACGCTTTGTCTTTCAATTTTCTCTCCAATTATAGCAAAATACATGAAATTAATAAAAAAGATTACCTTTTCTAATCAGATTGCTTTCACAAATAATTTGAAACATTTAGCTTCGCTAATATTATCTTCCTTTTGCAGGATTGCAATATCAATTGAGTCATGACCTGCTGAAGTCAATATATGGTCTACAAACTCTCCATACCAAAGTAGTAACAATCTTAGATGTCATGATCGAGGGGGCTTCCATGATCCATCGGAGACTGATTCCTAGCTCATAACTCATTGTGAAAACATGATGCATTTTCTAGTAACTCTTATTCAAATTACATAGGGTCATGAGACACAAAAGCTTAAAGAATTTGTAATCAATGAGAATCTTATTTGTCCAACGGCTATTAATCTCTTGAAGATGGTTTCTCAAGGGATTGTAGAAGCTTCTATAAGTTAAGAGGATTAATATGTTTAGGTTGTTGGTGGATCCATTCGAAGCTGGATTAGTAAATGGGGATTAGTGTCATTGGTTGATTGTTAAAACGTGACGAAAAAGGAAGGGGGGGGGGGGGAGGGAATGGTAAACATGATGTTTCTAAAAATCCTTTGGCATTGAATGAAAATGAGAGTAAATCTGACTTAGCGATGATCAATCCTTTAAATTTTTGTATGTTACAATTCTTTATAGAGAAATTACAATAAAATGCACGTGATTATAATAAAATTACGACGGTAGATCTTGTCACCGGAGAATCCTAGAAGTTCCTAGAGACATAAGCACGCCCGAGTTGCAGAACAGAATGTGATCTTTCTTATCATCAGCCAGCAGCACAGCAGACAGCAAAAAGATAAAGAAGAATGCGAGGTCGGATCCTGGCATCACAGCATGAGAGAGAGAGAGAGAGAGAGAGAGAGAGAGAGAGAGAGAGAGAGAGAGAGAGAGAGATCAAAATCACAAGTTGGTTCTCCTCTCTTTCCTTGACATTGCCTCTCCAGAGAGACGAAAGAGAAAAAAAGATCTCTATCTCAGACAGAGACTGTACCACTTTTACAGATGCCAGCAGATAGATAACCTCTCTCTCTCAGAAACCCTAAAAAGATGACATTTCAGAGCCATCACAAACAAAAATATCAGAGGCCAAACAATGATGAGAGAATGGGCGGTGACTTTGGGATGATGTTGAGGATAATTCGCTCTCGTTCTCACGTGTGCCTTTGTTACTGTCGAATTGTTCCTCAAAACACAATACAAATTTAACGTAAAAAGCCTCTTTGATCTGTGAATATTCGTTCTGTCGACAGTCCCCCCACCCCATCTGTCGAACCCTTGTCAATTCCTCTGTCATTGATAAACACGTGCATGGTTAGAGAGAATATTTACTTCTTCATCCCTCATCCCCACCAAATGCTCATTGGGTGGATGTTATCTCATGCAGATTCAATGTCCGAGAGATGTAAAGCTAATGAATTGCCTCCATTGTAGATGCCCCTTTTCTTTTTTTTTTTAATAATTGTAGATATTTAATAGTCAAATTTAGGTCTACATTTTCATGGTGCATTCAGAAGAGTTTCTCCGGTTTCGGGTATATATTTAACTAGACGTTGCTCCACGCTCTGTGCGAATCATTCGATAAATTTTCTGATAAAAAGATGATGCGCAGACACATTCGAGCATAAAGACAACCTACTTATAGGCATATTAATTAGATTATACCAACTATACTGTTAACTTGATATTAAGAGTTTAGAGCAACTTAAATAAAACAGATTTATAAATATGATATCATGGCCTATAGTAAAAATAACTTATAATTGTCTAGAAAGATAAAAATATTCTTTAAAAGTAGGGATGAGCAAGACAGACCGACCAAATTAGGATCCGTTCAGATAAGACCAAGCTGGCTAGTTGGGTTCAGTTCCCCGAAGTGCTGGTCAAGTTCCCATTTCCTAAAAATGAAACCGGTGTCTAGGCGTTCTGGTTCTTGATTCCAAGGGGAGAATCGAACCACCCAAACGATTTTATTTATTTATTTATTTTATTTTTTAAATGTCTTATGTACACCTTCCCTTCTCTTTCGATCTTTCCTTTTTGCCTCACAACACTCACGCCTACTCTTTTCTTGTTGTCTTTCCCTTTCTCTGGATCTCCTTCACCTCTTATGGAATTTGAGGCATTCTCTCATTTGAACTAGGGATTAATGTATTATAAGTCCTAAGGTTTGTCATGAAAGTACAATTGGGTCCTAAAACTATTAAAAGTACAATAAAATCTTAAGACTTATCATAAAATTGCAATCGAATCCTATAATTTTCAAAAAATGTAATCAATTTCTAAAACTTATCATGAAAGTGCAATCGAGTCTTATAGTTTTCAAAACTACAATCAATGGAAGGACTTATTTGCATAAATTTGATAATTTTTAGGACCCGAATGCACTTTTGAAAGTTTTAGGACTTAATTGTATTTTGTGACAAGTTTAGGACTTAAAAATTTTAGTATTTAATACTTTTATGATAAGTTTTGAAATTTCGAATGCACTTAACCTTAAAAATAAAGAAGTTACAATTTAAATGAAGAAATTACTAAGAAATAAGATATTGATGGGACTGAACTTCCTCCTAAAGACAATGTACACATGTTTCACACAATTATTGTATCGAGATTCGATTGAGCCACGTGCAATTCCTTTTGTCTACCATTGATTTGATTCTGAATTGATTGTGGAAGAGCGGTTTGAAAACATAACGAACGAATTCTCAACGATGCTAGTGTCACTAAGAAGTCTGGGATTTTGGTTTTATTAAGTGGCATGTCATGCTTTCAATGATTAGTATTAAAAAAAAAAGTGGGACCCCAACACGAAGAATTTCCGTATGATTGAATACTCAATACTTTAGCAAATCAAATTAGGTATAACATATTATTTGCATGCCTATATCGGTCTCTACAAAATTGAAAGTAGCTTTTTTAACTTAGGATTGCTGAGGGTTTAAGCATACTTGTCTTCTTCGTAAAAAACTTCCGGCCATCACAGTTGCGCATGAGCCTGCATCTTGGAGTATGCTTGTGTAGTTGCTTATTTATCTGTTCCTCGTTCTTCAACTTCACACGCATTCCGCAAACTATGTTATTCAAGTTTGCACATTCTAAAAGGATTGTTAAAAGTTTAACACATTGCTAAGTACGCCAAAATCGCGCAATTATTCGCGCACCCGCATGCGGGTATTGTAGGGTTTAGCCCACACCAAACCTTTTCTTTAAACACACTAAAAAAGGCTCACATTTATAAATTGACCTATTTCCTCTTAACTTTCCTATGTAGGATAAGGAAGAACACACTTTGTTTATTTTACAAACAAACTTCCAACAGATAGATTGAAAAGGTCCATTTAAGAGAAAAAGAGGACGTGATTTGATCATTTTTCTTTCTTATAGTGTTAATTAGCCTTTTTAATGATAAAAAAAATGTGGACATATGTTGTGTTGCAACCCTCGTTTTCGTTGAGGAAAAGGACAGATTTAGAGGTAATGCCAAGTTGGGATCAATGCTCCTTAAATGGCTTGGATTTTCCCAAAAAATTTTACCTCAACATCGAGATATTATTCGATTTTAGTTTCAATTAACCTTATGAAAATTTTAAATGATGATTTGTCACTAATTTATTAGGGTCGGCTAATGTCATGACCCCAACTCCATCTCCAGGGTCACAAGCGACGAGGGTTATTTTTGCGACGTCCCAGGCACATCGCCGTCCCGTTCTTTTTATGTTTTCATTAAGCACATGCGGAAGCATTACAAACAACACCAAGACAATAATAAGCAACCAGGAAAACAACCATTTAAAAATATACAATTACATCGGTTGCATTTACAGGCCCCATTGTCACGGGCTGTTATACTTACAACCACTACATTTTCTACGCTCCAAAGGCTGGGTAAACCTTAGCTCTTCTAGCAAGACCTGCAACTCCAGCACTAGTGGGAGACCTCAATGCCTACAATTATGAAAAACAACGGGGTGAGTAAGTAAAACCTACTAATTTCCGGGTAGGAGGATGCCTCGCCCATCAACAAGCACATAACTCATCGAAAACATTAGTCGATAGCAGATCAATAGCAAAACAAAAATTTTGTCTTAAATGAAACATGAGAAATCCTTAATCAATGATATGCAAGCATAACCCAATATTCATCCACACCATGAGGAACTCACGCCTCACTAATGATATGCAGTATAACCAAATCCATTTCATAAAGGGAGAAACTCATGCACACAAGATTCATTTATTAATAGTCGAAATCCATCGACTCTTTTGGAATCCACCGGGCATCCGAACTTAATCGGGCAACGTCCCCAAATCCAAGGGTGACGGCTTCCTCCAACTATGCATCTGTCGGGCATTCGAACTTAATCGGGCAATGTCCCCTAACCCAAGGGTAACGGCAGTCTTCCGACGATGAGTCTGTTGGGCAACGTCGCTGAAATTCATCTGTCGACGGCTAGAAATTAGTTCATCATGTGACCATGCATCAAGTATTATAATTCGGTTCTTATCTTCACTTTTAGTTCAAGGGCTCGAAGGTGTGCCATGCATAAGTGTGTGAAATGACTTACTGAAATTGAGACATTAAGCATGCCGAGTACGAATCAAGGATCGTGACTTGATCTGACACATTTGAGCACCGATCTAATACCCAACTTGGCTCGGGAACGATATACCTCGATATCGCATTTAGACCATGATAGGATTGGCCCGTCACGACATGTTCACCGACCTAGTACTAAACTTGGCTCTGGAACGATACGCCTCAATATCGCACCAAGACCATGATAGGGCTAGCCTGTCATGACATGTTCACCGGCCTAGTACCAAAGTTGGCTTGGGAATGATAGGCCTTGATATCACACCAAGACTAAGAGAGGACTGATCCGTCGTGATCTCACGTACGTCAAGGCTGCCAAAGCCCTTTTTTCGAAGCTCAGGGCGTGAACCAGAGCATGCACTTGTGGAGAACGGTTGAAAATAGTTTTGTAAGGAAATAACAAGCTTTCACAAAAAAGTTTTTCAAATCGGTTTGAGTCAAGGCATAACCAAAGCGTATCGAACAAGTATGCAAATCGGACTTCTTTCAAAGCAATTCAAGCCAAAGCATGAGCCAAGCTCAACAAACAAGAACCGAAATCAATCAAGGGACAAAGTCACAACCCAACCTCAAGTAACAACAAGTCAATCAACTTCAGTCAAGGACTTGTCACACACTCGGAATAGCATAACACAACGTCCTGGCCAAATATTAGTAAGTTCTACTTACACCACTTCAAGGGACGGCTTAGGTGACCAAGCAACGTGCAGGCTGGTGAACGAGCAAGAGGGCATGGCCACAAGAAAGAGAAAGGGCGACGATGAGGGTGAGGTTGAGAGAGTGAAGAAGGAAGAGGGGGTGATGTGGAAATGAGGGGAGAGAATGCCTCTATTTATAGGTAAACCCCTCATGATGATTTTTCCAAATGGACCAATCATCTTCATGTAGGTGGACAATCTAAGTTGAGGAGGTAGCAATCTAAAGAGATGGGTGGCAAGTCTAGTTCCTAGGGGCGACACTTGCTCATCTTTCCATTGGTCCATTTAAGGGGTTGAATCATCATGAAATAATTATGTGTAATTATTATGGGGACATCTAAGCCAATGACTAAGCCTCTCTCATTTAATGTTTGGATCTTGAGTAATCATTAGACTAGATATCTTCATATTACAAACTTGCTCTCCACGTTTTTAGGTTAGGAGGCATTATGGCCTATTCCTTTAAGGCACACCTCAACTTGACATTGAAGAACTAGAGTCCAAAGATATTTGATGCATCATTATCCTAAATTAAGAAGACTCTAGATTAGCCTTGCTCCTTAAGTTGGACGTGCAACCCTCTCCCCTTCCAAGTTGGGCATGTGGCCCTCTTATCCTAGGATGAAAACAGTTTCAAGCAGTTTTCAAAATAAGCATCAATACCTTATCAAATGGGCTTGAAAAATTATAAAATTTTAATATGTTGTATATAAGACCTAAATAACGTTTTTCATGAAGAAAGCCAAGTCCAAATCGTTCTTTGGAAAGAGCAGTAAATCACTGAACACAACCCAAAAATTCGTCTGTCGAGCAGATTCAACAGTTGGAGAGAAAGACTCATTTCGAAATCTCAATATTCGCAAAACTCTTTGAAATTTCTATATGTTGTAGAAATGGATGTCCTTTAAAACTTTTATGAAGGAAGAATGATTAAATTTGAAAATAAATATTTCATAAAAATTCAAGAAGGCAACCTGGTCACTGTTTTCACTACACGGGAAAGGTTCCAGACGGTAAATGATTGGGCCTTAGTCCCTACCATTTCATCTTAGAAAAATATGAAATTTAAGTATATTTTAGATCAAGATGTTTAGAACAATTTTTATACGGGAAGTTTCTTTAAATTTGCACCACAAAAATCTGTGTAAAATTGACAAATAGCAGAGGTCCAATAATTTCGAAAATCAAAGGTAACAATCTTAGTTGGAAAAAGGAGGCGTCCCACTTGGTCAAGAAGTATTAATTGTTGGGCATCCTTATCTTCCAAGTTTCCAACTAGATCCTAGGTTAGTTTTTGATAGAACTAGTACGAGCACCTAGGGGGTGAATAGGTGATCAAAGAGATTTTTGCTAATCGTAACAAGATAGATTAATTTTTATCGATTGATAGACTAAGAGATTGAAAGCAATAATAGACGTATGAAGATGCGATGTAAAGTAAAAGGATTAGGGATAGAGAATCAAGACTCCAAGTTTATAGTGGTTCAGCTTAAACCAAGCCTATGTCCACTCTCCTGCACTGACAGCCCACCGGCTGGATTTCACTAAGAATCAAAAAGAGAATTTACAGTCTCACGTCCTTGATTCCACAGTGTAGAGACTCTACTACACTTCCTCAAGGTCTCACGACAATTAAGTCTCTCTTTTGATTACAAGTATAGCTCGACGAATAAGATCACAAAAGAATAAGGAGATTCAGACTTTGAAATTTTTCTATCGGGCACTCTTGAACAACTTGAATGTTTCCCTTATATATTTCTTTATGCCTTCAATACCGTTGGCACCTTTTAAAGAAGTTCTTCCAATCAACCCGTTGGACATAATCAATTAGAGAGATCTCGAGCTATTCAAGGAAAATGACGATAGCCCATCAATCCTGCTTGCCCATACAATCAGGATCTCGGTTTCCATAAGTAGAACCTTCCAAGTATAATTCGCAGATCAAGAGAATCTAGATTACTCGAATACAAATAACAGATCTTGAAGTGCTAACTCCAGCCGAGAGATCTTCTTCAGTCGATAGAATCGAATCCTTAAAGAAATACTCAACTCAGGATAAGTCTTCTTCAACGGTCTAGAAACTATCAATGAGGGTAGACTTTGAATCTTGAGTTTGGTGGTCTGGCAGTCTTCAGATTTTGACGACAGAGTCTGCATGTCTTCAGACCAGACCGATGGAAACGTTTTGTCAGCTTCAAAACAC
Organism: Eucalyptus curtisii; assembly: GCA_017140595.1. NCBI lineage: Eukaryota > Viridiplantae > Streptophyta > Magnoliopsida > Myrtales > Myrtaceae > Eucalyptus > Eucalyptus curtisii. The sequence continues at coordinate 12,063,994 of CM029495.1, read as the reverse complement.
GTAAGGAAGTTTTCTCCAACAGTTTTGACACTTCATCCTCCTTCATTTAATTACGCGATTCTAGAATTTTCTTTTGCTTTATCATTTCCTTCCTAAAGAAGGCGGTTTTCCTTCCTCAAGAAGGCAAGGGATCATTAGGCACCCTCGAAAAACCGAATCACGTACACCCGAGGTTCGGCCATTACGTTCCATATTCGCCCAAATCGTTCATTTGGATAGTTGGTCGGCCAATAGGGTCGATTGTCCTTCGATTGGTTCGAGACCAATCCTAAGGCTACCCATGGCCTAGCACTAAGACAAGGCACTCATGGACCTTAGAATTAGTAATGGAATAGCCGGGTCTAACCCTAGGCTCATTTCGGTTGGCACCCGATCCATCGGTAGGGTTCATGGTCGGTGCATTATTAATCCATGATCAGACATCACCAATTCAAGATTTCGTTCTGATCACTAAGAATTAAATAGGGAATGATGCATTTTTGGTCAGAATATGGTCGCATTTGATTAATTCGGGTTGTCTGTGTATTGATGTATAACCGGGTGGAATCACCCACGACTAGAAACTACAACCGATCGGATCGACCCATGACTATCTGCCGATCTAAAATCATCCTGTGACCAATTCTCGTGATCAAAAAGTCATCTTATGAGTTGGTAATCCTATTCCATTGGTATGGTCGGTAGAAAATTCACAGCTGACACCTAGACTATTTCGTGACCGGTCGGTCGGTCGGTCGGTCGGACCACGACCAATCCATGATTCCTTGCCGATCAAATCAATCGATCCATGGCCAATGGCCCATGATCGATCCTTTTAGGACCTTATGGCCGATCCTTACGGGGTCGGAATTGAGGATGTTACAGCTAAAAACTAAATGAGGCATATAAGCTATCATGACCCTTTTTTCGCGACACGTTGATATTTGGAAAAGTGGAGGCTGCGGCTGAAGATTCATAATTACGTAGTGCATGGATGATCGCTATTATCTTTGGATTGGTATCACGTTGAAATTCCGCAGCTATTACAATGCCTTTGCATGATATTAACGCAATAAAAAGATCAAATGCAATGTCAAATCAGTGATTGTATATATTCTTTCTTTTGGAAAAACGAGACAAAAGTTATCTTATTCTTGACTTTGTGTTGCTTCTTGACTTTGTGTTGCTTCAATTTTACGTACAGCCACCACTCGACATCGGAAGAATTTTCCTCATTTGGTACAATATTAAAATGGTCATGTGTATGAAGAATATTTAGGCTCTGTCTCAGATGAATTTTGCTGGAAAGTATTTGCAGAAGAACTTATTTTCAGGAAAAAGATGATTCATTTTCTAATTGTTTCGTTGTATTTTGAAGGTCATTTTCTTAAATATTACAAGTAAATTATGGAATAGACGTTTGAAAAAAAATTGGAGTACAACCTCAAGTCCTAAGTTTGGGTTCTTGGAGACTTGGACCCAATTGCTAGGGATAAAAGCACAGACGTCAAGATCCTAGACTCAGCCTTTAGGGACCTGAACCTGACGGGGTCCCAATCCCAAGCAACCGGATCCGAACTCGGCCGCTAGGGTCTCAACGCAGGAGTCAGTGTCCTAGGCCTAACCACTGGAGATTTGGGGAAGGACACGGTGGTCTCAAGCTCGGCCTTGGAGACCCGAACGCGAGGACTGACTAACGAGGCCCATGCACCGAGGTCCATCATGAGTTTTCGCCACAATAACTCTTTAAAATCTATTTTCATATGTACATCTTTTAACGCTCCCACTTCTATATATACCATACACAACATCCCACATCTTGTTATCCTTTTTCATGCCAATCCACCCAGCTAGAAACCTTAAAACCCACTTCCCAAAACTCTAACCAGCATCAGCCACAACTGTCCCTACCGAAAAGCTGGCCGCGGATGAACACGGCGGGGACTGCTGGGCTGCATCCGCGTCTAACGAGGGCCTGCTTGATCTCCTTGCCTCTCGGAATCTCGTCTAGGTTGTGGACCGTTGGTTTCCCCCCATTTCGTAAAGAAGTGACTTGATGCTGTGGCACATGCAACACGAGCTCTTGATTAAGATCACCAGAGGCTTCTCGGAGATCATCTTCGCCACCAAATCCTCCATTGAGAAAAAAGTTTTGAGATTTCAGGAACTCCTAGAACGTCGACTAAAGTGAATTCCAGAGAGTGGTAATAAGCTCAAAGAGAGAGCAAAGTGAGCTCTTGAAGGTTGGAATGTGATATTAGGATTTCTTTGTGTTCTGTGGATTGCTTAAGGCTTCATGAGGGACGTGCTTATATAGATGTTTCATGGTAGGGTTGGACTTGCATACGAGAGAGAGAGAGAGAGAGAATTTTTCCTTAGATATTTGGCTATTTTCACAAGGATTCTTAGGGAACTCTTGATCATTGCAACGTGGATAAGGACTGTTGCATTTGCACCGGAGAACAGAGGCTGCATACAAATGAATAAGATTCTTTCCATATGTAACAGAGGCAACGTGTCCTTTGTACGGCTTCACGTTATATCTACTATACCCTTTATTTTCATATTTTCATGGCTTTTGATATTTGTATGACTATCCTCCATTTCACGGGCAATTTTATTTTTAGGCCGAGTATTTCTTCCATCCTTTAGCAATTAAACCCATCTCCCCCATTATCTTGTCAACACTAGCTAGGGTTTATAATTTGGAACTATTTACTAATCAATTCAAGGATACCAAATGTACTTTATCCCTCATTTGATTTTTTTTTTTTTTCTTAACTCATTGTTGAAACAAGTTCTTTTCAACCATGGGAATTTTTCTGCGTGCTTTTATCTTGGAGGCATCTGCTGAGTTGGAGGATGAAACTATGGTTTATCCACTTGGGGACCCCTCTCTCTCTCTCTCTCTGAAGATTCTGATTCTGTGTTCGAAAAAGAGAATTGAGAAAGACCTGGTGATCATGCGCAAGGTATACATAATATGAAAAGAAGAACAATGTGGTAAAAACAAGTACTCCTTTAGGACAAGAACACCAATCAGATCACATCAGTCTCTACCCTCCATCTTTTTCCGAAGCCTTATGTCCTAATAAAGAACAAGATTCTGCCTACAGCGTTAGTGACTTTGGAAAGTCGAAATGTGTGGCTTTGCCTTAACTAAAGAGTTACAACTCATCATGTGATTGTTAACTGCCTTGGATTTGAACTCGCATATGATCACTGTCAAACTTTGGGACCATATGTTGGCTTGTCTATCTAGCTCCTTTGAAAATTCAAGGAACAGCTTAAATTAAGTTTGATGCAAAGCTTTTACAAGGCCTATTTTTAGGCCAAAAGAGCTTGAACAACTGATCACGGCTCTATTTTTCAGCTTAATATATTAGGGTCATTTGGCCAAACACTCGCTTGAATGTGGTGTGAGTCAACTTGTAGCTAGAAAAACTTGAATTCGATTATTTGTTTCTCGTTTTCAGCCAACTCTTCTTTTCGTCATCTCTTCTAAATATGATTTTTCGAGCAAGCAGCGCTAAAAGGTTATATAGTTTTCTACAAGAGCCAAGAGATTTGAAGTTTAATTCCTCATGCTTTATCATTACTCATTTTCGGATTTTCTTTATCCGTCAAAGTATTGACTATTTTTCGACTCATATGTACTTAAGTTATTCACTATCATACCACACAACTATCTAGTTAGTTCTTTGGATTTAAAGCCTTCGCCATCCCATGAATCTTTATGTGAGACTTTTCTACAAATATAAAATATATAATATTTCTCTAATAAATTCAACTTCTGGAGAAATTGATTAAGTACTCAAATTCATTATGTCCATATATGTTCTCGAACTTCACTCAGGAGTCCTCATACACTCATGCTACCAAGTCCAGTTGAAAATTAATTCATCGAACTTAGACCTAGTCAAGGGCATCACAAAATTTTTCTTGGATTAAACAGTGCTTGATCATCTCAAAATAGACTAATTAGATGTCAATACTATGTCCTTAGCATAAAAAGTTCTCCCAAACTCTATCACTAACAACAAATTCTAGATCGGAATTCCCCTTTGATTTGTATGATTAGCAGAATGTCAGGCATAAGGAATAATTAACCATAGTGTTATATCAGATAAGTCTGTTAAACAAACAATTAGCATCAACTAGCCAGGTAAAGATTCCACAAATCCGAATATATAACAAATATTGACCAAATTTAATCTGGTAAGAATTATTTACACAATCATTTATCCAAATTTTTATACACCTTTTTTCAATTGACATTATTCTCGCGCGTACCTCATGTTCTAGAGTGCTTTTTTGGCCTTGCAAAATCAAAAGGCACAACGATCCAAATCCGAAAGGCCACTTCACTTTCACAATTCGACTTTTCATCAGTCGTCACCATTTCGAATCTTCTTGCATTTTTTATTTATTTTATTTATGTCAATTTGTTTGAGTCTTTCAAGCTGCCACGTATGTACACCCTGCAAAAAGGCCATTCCACCCTAAAATCTTAGGGCACAGTATCTTCATAAACAACCCAATTGGTAGGCCAAGGGTCATTTTGTAAGTTCTTGTTCTTTTGGCCTTTTATAAAGAAAAAAGTGGGTCCTTCAATGTTATTTTTATCTTGTTGTGTGCTTGGGATTATTTGCACAATTTGAGGCAATGCAAAGTCAAAAGTGAACCAATTACGGAAAAAAGTATATTGAATTTATACGGTTCTATTGACGTGGCTTGTTAAATTCATGAAAAAAATAGCGGGTGAGTTCAATGCGCATGAACGTGAAATAAGAAATATTCTTTCATGACCTGATAATACCCTTCATCAGATCGGGACACCTTAATTGTGTCCCTCAGATTAGCTTTCTTGGTAACGGACGTTTAATTTCAATTGATGATTCCATTCTCGCCATGTATAACTTAAGTAAAATCCAGGTATATTATTAAATTTATACAAAATTGGATGTGCATATCTTTTGATACATCACCTGCTAAAATTTTCCTTCTATTAATTATCACTTAATTAGTAGTAGCCATGAAATAAAAAGGACCTAAAGTCTTTCCTAGATGCTTTAGTTTCATGGGTTTATATGTCTACTTTGGCTTAGGACGAACGTTTTGATCTGGTGGACAAAGATCTGCCTTCTTTCATTCTGCGGTGGAATCTTGAAAACGCTTGGATTGATTCTTATCAAATAAAGACAGTTGGATTCATCACATTCATAGTGCATTGGCGCTTATCTCAAGTCTTATCCTATTGTCCGAGTTCATTCTAAATGAGAAGAAAAAATTACGTACTTGAAGATCTTGAAGTGGTAGCTCTTATCATCCTACTTTCACTTGGGAAATAGGAATATTGAGTCTTCTATAGAGATGTGCACAATTCATAAAGATTTTTGAACAAGTCTTGTAACCAAGGGATACTAGGTTGGCAGTCCGTTACAAGACTAGTGCAAAGCACACGCCAACCTAGCAGGAGCCTTGGCGAGCTCCAAGCACACAAGACTACTATAAAATGCTATTCGGCGGTAGTATACCTGAAGACATGATGTGGTGTTTACCTTCACCACTGAAGGCCCCCTCCATTTCTGGGTAGATTTTTTCTACCCTACCTAGGAGGGAATACGGCATGTGACATTGGGGAGTCCTACCTCTTGGGGGTTCTTTCCATCTGTTTCTTCTCTCTTGAATCTTTTTAAAACCTACTCAAATCTATAATATAGCGATGTGTAGAATTCATAAAGAATAGATGGTTTGTCTTCCAATTTTCTCTCCAATTATAGCAAAATACATTAGTAAAGAAGATTGCATTTTCTAATTAGATTGCTTTCACAAATAATTTGAAACATTTAGCTTCGCTAATATTATCTTCCTTTTATTGGATTGGGATACCGGATCAAGTCGCAACCTGCTAAAGTCGATATATGGTCTACAAACTCTCCATACCAAAGTAGTAACAATTTTAGATGTCCTGATCGAGGGGGCTTCTATGATCCATTGGGGACTGATTCGTTGCTCATAAACCATTGTGATAACATGATGCAAAGATGGTTTCTCAAGGGATTGTAAAGCTCTTATATTAAGAAAAGCATTGCTCGATGGGCAAGGATTTTTGCTTTTTCTTTTGGTGCTCTTTGCCATATTATTTGGAAAAATAGGAATAGCATCATCTTCATTGATCAACCCCTTAGCGTTCTGGCTTTGAAAAACCATCTTTTTAAGGTGGTGAGAGATAGGGCTAGCACCTTCAAGAATGTTGACGATAACTTCAGGAACAGAAGGTTGTAGAGGAGCTGGGGCATCGATCCCGTTATCTTCACGGGGGATCCTTAATCGGCCCATTTTTTCAGCCAATGCTTGAGGGAGCTGCTGGACTTTCTCCTCATTCGCTGAGGTGTTTGCATCGTGCAGCCAGTTGTTCATGCTGTGTGTGCTTTAGTCTGTTGTGAGTCTTTGTCCTTGTTGTTGGGTGCCGCAGTTGTGGCTTTTACATCATGGCATCCTTCCACTCATAATGATTTTCTCATCTTGAGTGCAAGCTTTTTGGTGCCACGATCTTTTGTACATTTGGTCTTTCCTCAATATATTTATTACCTATTGCCAAAAAAAAGAAAGAGGATTAATATGTTTAGGTTGTTGGTGGATGCTTTCGAAGGTGGATTAGTAAATGGGGGTTAGTGTCTTTAGTTGATTGTTAAAACATAAGAGAGAAAGGGAGAAAGAGAGAATGGTAAACATGATGTTTCAAAAATCCTTTGGCATTGATTGGAAATGCAAGCAAATCTCACTTAGCGATCGTCAAACCTTTAAAATTTTGTATGTTACAATTCTTTATATAGAAATCACAGTAAAATGCACGTGATTACAACAGAATTCCGACAGTAATTCTTGTCACTGGAGAATCCTAGAAGTTCCTAGAGACATATAAGCATGTGCGAGTTGTAGAAAAGATTTGTGATCTTTCTTATCATCGGCCAGCAGCACAGCAGACAGCGAAAAGATAAAGAAGAATGCGAGGTCGGATCGTGGCATCACAGCATGAAAGAGAGATTGCAAAATCACAAGTTGTTTCTTCTCTCTTTCCTTGATATTCCCTCTCCAGAGAGACGAAAGAGAAAGAAGATCTCTATCTCAGACAGAGACAGTACCACTTTTACAGATGCCAGCAGATAGATAATTTCTCTCTCTCTCTCTCAGAAACCCTAAAAAAATGACATTTCATAGCCATCGCAAACAAAAATTTCAGAGGCCAAACAATGATGAGAGAATGGGCGGTGACTTTGGGATGATGTCGAGAATAATCCGCTCTCGTTCTCACGTGTGCCTTTGTTACTGCCGAATTGTTCCTCAAAACACAATAAAAATTTAGGGTGAGAAGCCTCTTTGATCTGTGATTATTCGTTCTGTCGACAGCCCCTCCACCCCATCTGTCGAACCCTTGTCAATTCCCCTATCATTGATAAACACGTGCATGACTGGAGAGAATATTTACTTCTTCATCCCTCATCCTCACCAAATGCTCATTGGGTGGATGTTACCTCATGCAGATTCAATGTCCGAGAGATATAAAATTAATGAATTGCCTCCATTGTAGATGCCCCTTTTCTTTTTTTAGTAATTAGATATTTAATAGTCAAATTTAGGTTTACTTTTTCATGGTGCATTAAAGAGAGTTTCTCCAGTTTCGGGTATATATTTAACGAGACGTTGCTCCACGCTCTGCGCGAATCATTTTATAAATTTCATGTTAAAAGATGATGCGCCGACACATTCGAGCATAAAGACAGCCTACTTATTGGTATATTATTAGATTATACCAACCATAATGTTAACTTAATATTAAGAGTTCAGAGCAACTTAAATAAAACAGATTAATAAACATGATATCGTGGCCTATAGTAGAAATTACTTATAAATATCTTTACAGTAGAGATAAATATATTCTTTAAAATTAGGGGTGAGTGAGATGGACTGACCAAACCAGAAATCGTTCGAACTAAACCAAGCCGGCTGGTTGGGTCTGGCTCTTGGAAGTGCCGATTTGGTTCCCGGTTCCTAAAAATGAAACTGGTGTTTAGGTGGTGAGCAATTGCTTTTTATTTATTTATTTTGTGTTTAAAATGTCTCACGCACACCTTCTCTCCTCTTTTAGTCTCACGCACGCCTCCTCTCCTCTTTTAGTCTTTCCTTTTCGTCTCACGACACTCACAGCTACTCTTTTCTTACTATATTCCCCTTTTTTTGGATCTCTTTCACCTCTCATGGAGTTCGAGGCATTCCCTCCTTTGAACTCAACTGGTTCCCAATTTTGGGGTAGGATCGGACTAGACCGGGAATTGATCACTGCTATTAAAGAAAAAGGATAAATGCACTAAGGTTCTAAGATTTGTAATGAAAGTGTCATAAAAGTGTAATTGATCTTAAAATTATTAAAAGTACAATCAAGTCCAAAAACTTATTGCGAAATTGCAATTGAATTCGGAAATTATCAAAAAGTGCAATTAAGTTCTAATATTTATTACGAAAATGTAATCAAGTCCTAAAATTAAAAAAAAATGTAATTAATGGAAGGACTCATTTGCACTAATTCAACAAGTTTTACGACCCAAATACAGTTTTTGAAAGTTTTAATACTCAATTGTACTTTATGACAAGTTTAAGACTTAAATTTTAGTATTTGATACTTTCATGATAAGTTTTAAAATTTCAAATGCACTTATCCCTAAAAATAAAGAAGTTACAACTTAGATGAAGAAATTATTAAGAAACAAGATATTGATGGGACTGAACTTCCTCCCAAAGACAATGTACACATGCTTCACAAAATTAGCAATGATTTGATTCTCAATTGATTGTGGAAGAGCGGTTTGAAAACATAACGAACGAATTCTGGACGATGCTAGTGTCACTAAGAAATATGGAATCTTGGTTTTGTTAAGTGGTATGTCATGCTTTCAATGATTAGTTAAAAAATAATAATAATAAGTGGGACCCCAACACGAAGAATTTCCGTATGATTGAATACTCAAAAGGAGTTTAACTCGTGGTATAGCAAATCAAATCAAATTAGGTATAACATATTCTTGGCATGCCTATATCGGTCTCTACCAATTGAAAGTAGCTTTTTTGACTTAGGGCTACTAAGGGTTTAAGCATGCTTTCCTTCATCGTAGAAAACTCAGTATTCGGCCACCATAGTTGCGCATGAGCCCGCATCTTGGAGTATGCGTGTGTGATTGCTTATTTATCTGTTCCTCGTTCTTAAACTCCACGCGCATTCCGCAAGTTATGTCATTTAAGTTTGTACGCTTTGAAAGGAGTGTTAAAAGTTTCTCACATTGTTTGCTTATTGGATTCATAACGAGACTATGTCCACATGTTCTTACCCGTAATGTCTTGTATTTTTTTGGGTTGGGCTGATCCCAACAGTGATTGTCCAATGTTCTAAGGATTGATGACAGGACTCCTATGGCCAACGACGATTAGCTGGATGCTCAAAGAGTTTCTCGAAATGAAACCCTAATACCCTCGCTTGAGCCATAAATGAACAATAATAATTGAATGGACGTAGAGTGGAGTATGCATCTCTTTTGTAGTTCTTCAGTCCGTCTAAATTAGCCGAACAAGAAAGACCAAGGCCCCCTTTCAGTAGCGGGTGCGATCTAACAAGTGATCGTTTGTGATATATGGTCTACAAAGTTCCATCATTCTCTTCTCCTTTTTTCTCCCGTGTAATAGAAAGGTTTAAGAGGAATGACCATTGTTACTATTTGTACTTAGACCTTACCATACGAGTCTCGTACCTGTTACAAATCTCTCCTCCTTATTCACCTCTATGTATATGTACACCATGTTTTGGTTGGGACGAAACTCATGACCAATTAGAAAAGTAACTGAGCATTTTCTTTCTCTTGAGGCATATCATATCAATGCATTAGGAACTCGAGTCATAGAACTACTGTAAGCATGTTCATTTTGTGGAGAAGTTACACAAAGTTGCCCTATACTCGGGAAAGTGTTAAAAAAGTCATAAACCTTTTGCATTTGTGGCAATTTAGTCCTAAATCTCTTTTTGGTGCCAATTAAGTCCTAAACATTTTTACGTTGTGCCAATTTAGTCATTTGCGGCCAATTTTGGCCGAATTTTGTTGATTAGACGCCGACTGGCTGACGTAGCCCGATCGGCGCGACGTGGATAACTTTTAATAATATTTTAATTTTTTTAATTTTGTTTTTTTCTTTTTCTTTTGATTTTGATTTTTTTCTTTTTCTTTTTTCCTTCTCCTCCTTCCTCCAGCCGGCGATTGGCCAGGGGCGGCGAGGCTCGCCCTTGCGGCCTAGGTGGCCTCGAGCTGGCCTTGCGCCGAGCTGATGGGGCTCGCCCTCGCCCGTCATGGGCGAGGCTCGACCCTCACTAGATTCGGCGAGGGCGAGCCTCGCCGCCCAGTGTGAGGCCGCCCTCGCGGCCACTGGTGAGGCGGCCGGCGAGGTCAAGTCGCCTTTGGCTGGTCGCCGAGGTTCGGCGATCGGCTGAAGGAAGAAGGAGGAGAAGGAAAAAAGAAAAAGACAAAAAAGAAAAAAAGAATTCAAGAATTCAAAAATATTAAAATATTATTAAAAGTTGTCTATGTTAGCGCCGATTAGGCCATGTTAGCCGACTGGCATCCAATTAGCAAAATCCGGCCAAAATTGGTCGGAAAGGACTGAATTGGCACAACGTAAAAAGATTTAATTGGTACCAAAAAAGGGCTTAGGACTAAATTAGCACAAATGCAAAAGGTTTATGACTTTTTTAACACTTTTCCCCCTAAACTCTAGGGGTAGCACACATTTGCCTCCAAACTTTCAGCTGTCACATAATACCTCCTGAAATTTCATTTTATTAATGCCATTAAATGTCCGTTATTTTTTTATTAATATGTGCCATATACATGACTTGTCATAAGAAAAATGCAAGTGCCATAACTTTCGTGCAATGCTCACTTGAGTACAATTACTTTCTTTTTGCTCACTTAAGTGCCACAAATTTGAAAAATCGATCACTTTAGTGCTATCAGTGATTTGCCTTGTTAGAAAATTCGATGTGGATGCCAATCATCCTACATGGCTTCACCAGTGCTGACGTGGATACTTTTGTAATATTTTCTATTTTTTCTATTTTGGATTTTTATTTTCCTTTTTTGCACTTTTTTCAAGGTTGGCGAAGGTTAGCAAGGGTCATCAGCGATCCTAGCTAGTTGCGAAGGCCTAGCCCTTAGCTACAAAGGCCCTAGGCGAGGCCAAGGCTTTTGCAGCCACACTAGCTGAGGGTGAGGTGGCCACACCTAGTCTGGGCGAGGCCTTTGCAATTGGCAAGGGTTACTGGTGATCCTCACTAGCCCTGAAATAAAAGCAAAAAAAAAAAAAAAAAAAAAAAATGAAAAATAAAAAAAAAAATCAAAAATTGGAAAATAAAAACATTAAAAATCCATGTTGAATGGAAAATTTTCACATGGGATGATTGATCGAATTGGCATTCAAATGATCGATTTTACTCGATGTGGCTCTTAAGTGAAAAAAATTTATGGAACTCAAGTGAATGTTGTATGAAAATCATAAAAAAACTATTGCTGTACTTTTCCCCATATGACTTTTAATGGGTAAATATATTTTCATCTCATTTTTTTAAGGAAATCTTTTCTTTGCCCTAAATTGCTTAAAAAAACGAAACTATTGAAAATGAGAGAAAAATGTATCAAACAAATACTAATAATAGAAAAATAAACCTTACAAAAAATAATAGAAAAATAAAGTATTCTTATAATATTAAACAACAAAAATTCGTTAAAATTCAATAAATATAGCTACTTTACTAACTCTATATTATAAAATCATCCACACAAAATAAATAAAAACGAAAAAATGCCTCCATAGCAAAAAGGTAAAATGAAAAAAAATGGTTACTCATTATAGGGTTAATTAGTGTAATAAGTGAGTGGTAAATGACTATATTCTAAAAATTATATAAAAAAAAACGATGTCCTCATTTATAAAAGGAAATGATTAATCGAAATGTAAGGTGATACTTTTAAATATTTTTTGTTAATCAATCAATTTGCATTAATTAACCATTTAAAAACACATATTGTATATCCAATTTTTGTAATTTTACCTTTTTGTCATTAAGGGATTTTTCCTTTTTATATAATTGTATTTCTTGTTTATTATCAAAATGCCTTATTAGTTGTCAAATATATTCTTAAAATATTAACCATATTTGATTTTAATATTATAAGTAATATATATATTTTTCTAATATTAATATTTTAGTTAATATATTTTCTCCATTTTCTTTATTTTTTCATCCTTTTATAGAAACCGATGGTAAAAGAGAAATTTCCTTAAAGAAAGATTAAAAAAAAAAAAGCACTCTCACCCCTTAAAAGTCGTTTGAATCGCACACACTAACAGAAAATATAATGCAATTTGAATGGCCAAAAGAAAATGAAAATGGAGGAGGAGATTGTGTAAATAGTTAAAAGTTTGGGAACAAACGTGCACTACCGTTAAAGCATGGCAGTGTTTTGAGTAATTTCCCGTATTCTTTCACAAATCATAGACTAGTGGGTTTGTGATTTATGAAAAATGAATGTACAGCTATTCGAAATCTTAGTTAAAGACTAGATTTGTTATCTCATGTTTGTTTTTCGTGATGCTAATGACAACCTGTACACGACTCCAACAAATTTTGAATGTTTTGCCCTAAGTTTTTGATGATTTGCAATAACACGAATTACGACCTTAATTTGGTACGTTGGTATTTTAGTCAAATGCCTGTGACAATACTCCCGAATGATTACATTGGGCAGAAGTACCATACGAGTGTCAAAACTTGGCACGAAAGACACTTAAATATCACAAGTTCCGAAAAGTATATTTACGTGTCACTTTCTTTGAAAAATGGGATATTTAAGTGGTAACTTCGGCGAAGGGTGCCAGAAATCCGACTTGACTTTTTTTTAATAATATAAGTTGCCCCACATGGTTTGTCAGATAGCCGAGTCAAGTAAAGAAGAGCCAAAACGATGTCGTTTTGCATCTTATTTAAATTTTAATATAAATATTAATTAAATTAAATTAAATTAATAATAATTTTAAAAAAGAAAGAAAGAAGAAGCCCTTGATATCACTAGGAAGGGCCGACGATGGTGGGGAGGCAGCGACGAGGGCTTGTATAGCCCTCGCCAATCGCTTTTGCAATCTTCTTTTTCTTCCTTTTTTTTTCCTAATTATTATTATTTAGTTTTATGTTGAATGTAATTTTATATTAATATTAATATTAAAATTTGAGGCAAAACGACGTCGTTTTCAGCTTATCTAGCCATGTTAGCATGCAAAATGATGTCGTTTTGCACTTATTTCGTCAGAAAAATACCACATTGGCATTTTGGCTAGAATTTTTCGCCGTTAGTACTTAACTGATCCATTTTGTTTCGATTTTGGTACTTAAGTGTATCTTTCTAAACTTTTGGTACTTAAATATCTTCCAGTGCCAAGTTTTGGCACTTGATGTGCTCGGAACTCGATTACAATGTGTCCAACCAAACAAAGAAATGAAAATGAGTCGGGGTCAACATATGAGTTGTTTCGCCATTGGTTGGGATGTGCATTTAAGGTTTGATACATTTGCCCTAGGCATATCATCAAAAGGAGAATCCAAATGCAAGTTCATTAACATGTCTAGTCGACGCTAAATATTTAATCCAATCCATGTCAAATCTCCAATAAGAGATTTCTCTCCGCAACTCACGTATGCACCTCAACAATATCCCTCTCCATGTCTGAGCTTCTTTTGTTAATCATACTGTCCCTTAATCCAGATATTCTTCTATGCTAACGTATCTTAAACCGAATCTCTGCTTGCTTGTCGCATGCGAGGACCGCAACAACTACATCACTCACATTTACTCTTGGTCTCTTCTACAGTATTAAATTATCAAGGTTGCCTTCGGAACCGCGTTATTACACCACAATACTCGCATACTCAAAAATTACATCGATCAACAGATTCTTTCTTTGAAATATTCCCCTTTGCAAGGGAAGTATCTATGGAGGGGCACGGGAGGTGAGGAATCCCTCTAGACTGGGGAAAATTTTCCTCGCAAAAATTGCCTTGCGGGGCATTAAGTAGGGCACAAGGCTGAAAGAAAGCAATAAAGGAAGGCAAGAGGAAAGGAAGAAGACAGAGAGAATGTCGTAGGGGAATTTTCTGTATTCCAATATGTATTGAATGTACAATTCAATCTAATAAATAATACAAGTTGTATTATGTGCAAGGAAAAAATTGATCTAATAATCAATCTAGATCTAAATCTAATATTTAATTGACATAAATACACAAAACACAATCAATCAAGATATCGGACAATTCCGCATATCTTCCAACACTCCCCCTCAAGCTGGTGGCTTGTAGATGTCCAAGACGCCTAGCTTGTTTAGTATATATGCGTGTTGTCTCTGACATAAGGGCTTGGTGAACATGTCCGTTGGCTGTTCCGTTGTCCCAATTCCTCTTGTCTCAATTACTCCTTCTTGGATCCTTTCCCGTGTAAAATGACAATCCACTTCTATATGCTTGGTTCTTTCATGCACTATAGGATTAGATGCAAGTTTAAGAGCCGCATCATTATCACAAGTACGGTTTCGTGGATCCTTGCACTTCTACTCCGAGATCCTTGAGTAATCCTTGTATCCAAACTACTTGACATGTAGCCTTAGCCATAGCTCGATATTCTGCTTCGGCTGAAGAAAGAGACATAGTAGCCTGTTTCTTGGTCTTCCAAGAAAGAAGAGATTCTCCCAATTTGATACGGTATCCAAAGGATGATCTTCTACTAATGGGACATGTGGCATAGTCTGCATCACAATATGCTGACATCCTTAAGTCACTCTTTCTAGATAGAAGTATCCCAAGTCCTGGACATTTCTTCAAATATTTCACGACCTTCAAGGCTGCATCCAAGTGAGATCGCTTGGGCTGATGCATGAACTGGCTAAGTGTCTGAACTGCATATGAGATATCAGGTCTAGTCATTGTCAGGTATATAAGCTTCCCAACAAGTCTTTGATAGCCTGATAAATCACTCAGTACGGGATCATCATTTCGAGATATTCCTTAATCATAGTCTGCGGTGGTCAGCTTAGTATTCTGCTCTATGGGAATTACAGCTGGCTTGCATCCTGAGAGACCTGCCTCTTATATGATCTCTAATATAAATTTCCGCTGACTCAGGGAAATTCCTTTGTCAGAACGGGCAATTTCAATTCCAAGGAAGTATTTCGGTGCTCCTAAATCTTTAATATGAAAGGTAGCGTGCAAATATTCCTTGAAATTCTCTATAGAGGTTCTATCATTTCCCATAACAAGTATGTCATCAACATAAATCATCAGATAGATAGATGACATACCTTTAATACGTGAAAATAAAGCATAATCATGCTTAGATTGCTTAAAGCCCGCTGTTGTAAGAGCATTAGCAAATTTTGCGTACCATTGTTTGGATGCCTGTTTTAATCCATAAAGGGACTTACGGAGACGACACACTTTATTCTCCCCCTGTCTCCGGATGCCTTGAGGAATATCCATGTAAATTTCTTCATCCAGATCACCATGGAGGAAGGCATTATGAACATCCATCTGGTGTAGATTCCAGTCATTAATGGCTGCAACAGCTAAGAATGAACGTACTGTGACATCTTTGGCAACTGGAGAGAACGTCTCGTGATAGTCAAAACCTTCTCTTTGGGTAAATCCTTTAGCTACCAATCTTGCCTTGTATCGTTCAATAGAGCCATAAGCACGATACTTGATCTTATAGACCCATTTGCATCCAATCGGTTTGCGATGATGTGGTAATGGAACAAGATCCCATGTGTGATTATCAGTAAGTGCCTTCAATTCTGCCGTCATGGCTTCTTGCCACTTTGGATGAGTGGATGCTTCGTCATAACTAGACGGTTCCTTGTCGTCGGATAAACGACTAATACAACATCTATGCTCCTGAGATAATCTATGAAAAGAAACATAGGAGGAGATTGGATGTTGAATACCTGGAGAATTGTGAGCAGCACATACATAATCCTTTGTCCAAGTTGGAGGTTTTGTAGCCCGTCCAGACCGTCTAGGATACTCAACTCCAGTTGTAGATTGTGATGGCTCTTGTGGGAAAGTTGGTGCAGTGTCATGTATTTCCATATTGGAATCTTCTTCTGCATCTTGCTGAATATGTTTTGAAGCGGTCAAGTGTGCATCAGAACTTGGCGAAATAAATTGGGGAGAAGAATCAAGACTCCTTGGTTGTGTCACTGGTATGTAGGAGAGATCTTGATAAGAAGCCTCATCAGAAAAACACTGATGTCTGGGAACTGTCGCTTGATCTTCATTTAGGGATGCATTGTCTGAAAATGGAAAAATATTCTCATGGAAAATCACATCGCGATTGACTAAGAATTCTTTCGTTGAAATCTCAAGAACCCGATATCCTTTCTGTAGATTGGGATATCCCATAAAGATGCATCGCCGTGCACGTGGGCCCAATTTATCTCGAGATCCCATTGTTGCGATATAACATAGACATCCGAAGATCCTGAGATGGTTTAACTCTGGCTTCTTTCCAAACAGCAGCTCGAATGGTGTTCGCCCATTCAGAATTCGAGTAGGCATTCGATTAATAAGATAAGTTGCTGTAGTGACACAGTCACCCCAAAAATTGTCTGGAATAGATGCCTGAAATTTTAAGGCACGAGCAACTTCCAGTAGATGTCGATGTTTTCTTTCAACCACGCCATTTTGTTGTGGTGAATACACACATGAATGTTCATGTTGAATGCCATGAGAATTGAATAATGAGGAGCATTCATGACTTAAAAATTCTTTTCCGTTATCAATACGTATCCGCTGAATGGATTTCTGGAATTGATTCTTAGATAGTAGGATGAAATTCTTTAGGTGAGAAACGACCTGATTCTTAGAATGCATCAAGAAAAGCCATATTGCCCGAGAATAGTCATCTACTATTGTAAGAAAATAACGAGAACCATCATGATTGACTGTATGATATGGTCCACAAATGTCCACATGAATCAATGCAAAGACATTACTAGTTCGTGAAGTACTAGAGGGAAATGGAGGACAAATAGAACACTCAGGATATGGAAAGGAAGCACTATGACCCAATCTCATGTGCATAGTAAAATTTCTATCATTGGTAGTGGAATTACACAATGATTTATTATTGCAAGGAAAATTGAAATTACTTGGAAAATCCGTCCAGAGATAGAGTCCTTCAGAGAGATTACCCAAGCCCATCAGTCTGCCAGTCGAAAGGGCCTAAAATAAACATGTGTCAGCATCGAAAAATACCCGGCATGAATTTTCTTTGTAGGCTCTAGACACAGATATGAGGTTGAACTGGAATTCTGGGACATAGAGCACATTCCGGAGAACAATCTGTGGACTGAGATTCACTGTCCTTGTCACTTTGACATAAGTGAAATTGCCATTGGGTAATTGTATGGAGACAGGATGATCTAATTTTTCATTCATATTTGAGAATAATCCCTTGTCACATATAATATGGTCACTTGCCCCGAATCGATAATCCATGCCTTTCTCGGAAATATAATTAATTAGGCAATGTGAAATACCCGAGAAATTTCCCCTTTGTTGGAAATATCCATTTTCCGTAATGTCTGCATGAGTTGCTGATACTGGCCAATTGAAATAGGCTGATCAATTCTTGGACCGGTTGGTCCAGTGACTTGATAGGCTGTGGAAATTTTTTTCTCCTTATCACCCGGTTTCCCGTGCAATTTCCAACAACTGTCGATAGTATGATTAGTATGCTTGCAATAATCGCAAAAAAATTTACCCTTTCCTTTAAAATTCTTTGCGAAATTTCTGTATGACGTGGCGAAGATCTGCCCGTCCGTTCCTTTGATCGCGATCTCCTGTCCGCCGTCCGATCCGGGCGCGAACTCGCCCCCTTGGATGTCGTCCGATCCTCGCGTGAAATCTGGGCCATTCGATCCGTCCCTTTTAAAGGAGCGTGGATCGGCGTCGCCGAACCCTAAAGGGTTCTTCCTTTCGCGAGCTAGGGTTGAAGCAGTCTTGGCGGCCGCGTCTCTTCGTTCACCGCGGGCGGCGAGAGCGATGCTCTCGCTGTTCCTCGTGTGTTTGGTTGATGCGAGTTGCTGACTCTCCTCCTGCATCGTCAACTGGAAGATACGTCCGATTGATGGCATGGGATCCATGGCTAAGATCTGGGATCGGAACGTAAGGTATGATTCGTTTAGAATCATGAGGAATCTCGTGGCCTTTTCTCTTTCTTTGATCTGTTTATACTGCTTGAGGGTTGATTCTGGCCCTTCAAGCTTTTCTTCCGCTGCCTCGAGTTGATTCCACAGAGACGATAGTCTGTTGAAGCAGACCGTGACCGTCGTGTTTGCTTGTTTGAGCTCGCTGATTTCTTGCATTAGGTTAAAAATTTTCGCTTGATCCAGTTTACCATACATTTCTCGTATGTTTTCCCACATGGTTTTGGCATCCTCTGTGGGTGGAAGCCCAGCCGCGACTTCTGGGGATAGGCAATTACCGATCCATGTTCGGATGAGGTGATTGCATTTCCGCCAGTGTCGGGCTAGGCGTTCATCAGAGGGGATTGCGATGGTTCCATCGAGGAAACCATCTTTATCCTTAGTTATCAATGCCCGCCGGAGCTCCCGTGACCACTTCGAATAGATCTCTCGCTCCGGTCGCTTGTTGGTTTATCGATCCGAAGCTCCGGTCCGTCGGCGTTGGAGACATACAAAGGGTCGCCCAGTGAACGCCGCCGTCGGAATGGGCAGAAATCCGGGCATGAAATTCGGGTAGGGATTCGTCCCTTGGCCCGATTCGCCTGACCCGATTGGATGACCCGCATTGAGATATCCCGGGTAGGGATTTTGTCCCGTACCCGAGTCGTCCGAACCGCCCGTCTGCTCTATTGCGATGGTTGGGCTTGCCCCATTTGTGGCTGGTGGGCCCCCATCGTGACTTTGGTGGCCCACGAAACCAGGTAGTGATGATATTGGGCTTGGCCCAAAATAAAGTGGGTATGGAATCCACTGGTATGGTTGGCCCGTCGTGGGTTGCCCCAACTGGATCTGAGCCTACATGGGCCGCCATTGCGGAGGTTGCAGAGGTTGGGCCTGAATTAATAGTTGATCGGATATTGAGGTTGTTGCAGGGAGATTCTGGTGCTGCGGAACTTGTGGATTGTCTTCTCCTCCGGTGTTCCTGCTGTCGGCGCCCAGATTAGAGTTCCGCTGAGGATTCATAGTAAGTATTTAAAAAATTCTCTTCCTTCAAGAGTATGCCTTTCTAATGCCGAATGATCAATCCTTTTGTAGGTTGGAAATTATCTTCGGCAGCAGCGGGAAGCGAGTCAGAGACCGATGGCTTTGATACCATGAAAGAAAGCAATAAAGGAAGGCAAGAGGAAAGGAAGAAGACAGAGAGAATGTCGTAGGGGAATTTTCTGTATTCCAATATGTATTGAATGTACAATTCAATCTAATAAATAATACAAGTTGTATTTTGTGCAAGGAAAAAATTGATCTAATAATCAATCTAGATCTAAATCTAATATTTAATTGACATAAATACACAAAACACAATCAATCAAGATATCGGACAATTCCGCATATCTTCCAACAAAGGCAAGTCAGGCGACGAGGTGGGGAGGGGATGGCATTAGTCTTGCTCCGCCCCGCCCCGGGAATCTACCGCCTTGGTATGGTTTTAGAAAAGATTTTTCTTTATTTATTTTGTTTATCTTATGTATTTGAGATAAAATGAATAAAAATATGAAAAAAGGACTCTAGGAGCAACCTTTTCTCATTACAAACCTTGATTTTATAGGGGATACAAGTTCGAAAAGTTCTCTAGGTAAGCAATGTTGGACGACTGTTCTCCATGTATTCCATCTTCACATTGTCCCAAATTGACTATTTCGTGATCTTTGAAGCTTTTTTTGACTCTATTAAACCTACCTATAACCTCAATCATCCTAAAACCCACCCACGAGGCCATCCCACCTTCATAAAGACTCCGTTCATTTCCCAAAAAATATGACTTTTTTCGAAAATATTTTTCTAGAAACCATTTTCCAGAAAAATGACCATATTTTCCGTTGTTCGGTTAAAACCTGAAAATGTACTTGGAAAATATTTTTTACTTTTGGTAAGGAAAATCTTTTCCTCCATGCACCCCCTTTTAATAATAATAATAATAATAATAATAATAATAATAATAATAATAATAATATTAATAATATTATTATTATTATTATTGTTGTTGTTATATACTTTTAAAAATAGATTTTTAATTATTTTTCTTTTTCTTTCTCTCATTTTCTTTTTCTTCTTCATTGGCAGGTCATTGACCATGGCGATAGGCGCCGATTGGCCACTAGTAAACTGGAGCCTTGCCATAAGCCGGTGAGGCCAAGTTCGCTCGATGCCAACGAGCTCAAGTTGGCCAGATTCGACCATGTGGACAAGGCTCGAGCCTCGTTGGAGGTTGCTAGATACTCGCCAACATTCGACGACCTCGGTCGAGGCTCGAGCCTCGCCTAGGTGGTTGGATTTGGTGAGGCCCTAGCTTTTTCAAGCCTCACCCAGGTCGTCAGAGCCTTGCTAACATTTGGTGACCTTTGGTGAGGCTCAAGCTGCACCTAAGTTGTGCGATTTGGCAAGACTTGAGCTCATTGGTGTTGGGCGAGCTTGGCTTCGCCACAAGCTGGCTAGGCTTGACCTTGTTGGAATCTGGCGAGCTCAAGTCGTTGGCTTGTGGCGAGGCTCCAGCTTGCTTGTGGTCAATCCTTAGCTACTGCCATGGCCGACGACCAACCAATGAAGAAGAAAAGAAAAAAGTAAGAAAGGAAAAGAAAAAGAGAAGAAGAACGAAAAGAAAAAAAACTATTAAAAATTGATTTTGTCAAAAAAATAAAGGAAAATGTATTTGATGAATTAAAGTGAGGTGAAAGAAGGTATGGAAAATGTTTTCCTCTTTCTCAAAAATGGAAAACATGTTCTCAAATCTTAGAGGATTTTTTTCCCTTCTAACTAATTCATTTTCTGTGAAACAAATGTCAGAAAATCTGAAAAACATTTTCCTGGAGTTATTTTTCATGAAATGAACGGAGCCTAAAGAGTAACATAATTTTCACCCTTATGTGATTAAATTCATCTTATTTTTACTAAAAAGGCAAAATTATTCTCGATCATTTAATTGCAATTTATTACGGTTGCCTCCTTCCTTATTTTATTCGTTTATTTTTATTTTTTATTTTGGATCTAATTGCCATAATTAGGCATTTCTTATGTTTTACTTTAGTATATTGTGGGTGCCTCATGTGTATTAAAAGCATTATCTCTCCAATACCAAAAAGAAAAAAAAAGCATTATTTTTTCTTTTTTATTTTTAATATTTATTTCCATAAACATAATTTTTTTCGAAAAGAGAAATTTCCATGAAAATATGCATCAACTCTCTTAATTTATGTAATATCCTTGATTTCGACCCTAATTCTGGCCGACTAGTAGGCCAAAGCCCAAAACGTTAATGGCGAGACTTGGCTTGGCCATTCAGGATTGACAACCCAAGGTCCGGTTATACGGTATTCAACCATGGAATGATTATTCGACTATAAGGATCGGTCGTGGGACGATCGTGTAGCATCATGGATCGGCGGACGGTCATAGCTTGATTTCGCCTGGTCAATGCACCGATCGCGGGTGATTCCGCCCAATCATTGTACAAGCCGCGGACGACAATGAGTTGATCCAAGACGACCCGAGTCAGAAGGAATCAAGTGATCTCACACGATTACATGACAATCGATAATTGACCATGGATCGAATGAACTTAACGTGGTTCAATTTCGGGCTGACCAGGACTTATGGTGTAAAACCTTGGACTAGTCACGAAACCGGCTACAGGACTGGTTGACCGGCCCAAGGATTGACCATAGGACTGGCCAAGTAGTATTGACCCATGGGCTAGCCCATGAACTGGTTAGAGAATCGATCAACTAGGCTAGAACCTAGCTAGCAAACCTAGTTGCGACCATCTTTCTCGATAAAGAGGAGCCGGAGCTCGGCTTGGCCAATCAAACCAGGTTGTGTTTGACTTTGTTTGGACATAACTTATGCATGAATCTCGGGCCAAATAAGAATTTCGACCGCGGTCAAACTCGATTAATCCCTATCCAATGATAAGGCATTCAAATTTTAGATATTTTCCAAATTGCATTTAACGCCTTTGTCACGTAGTTATTAAATGTATGTTGACTGAGGGTGGACACTTGACATGATAGACCCTTGCTTTGGAAAACAAGTTTGAAACTTGGACTTTGGCTCATTAATGACGGGACACCTAGGCCTAATTCAGAGGGTTCACACTAAGGGTTCACACTTAGGTCTTAGAAACTAAGTGTGAACAAATGTGAACAGTGCGAATATATTCAATGAAGTGTGGGCTACTAAGAAATATGTGTCCCTATAGTCTAGCCTAGCGTAGCCATAACACTAAACTAATTAGAAGATCTTGGAGGCCAAGAAAAGGACTACACACCCATTGGACGAAGAAGCAAGCAAGTCAAGCCATCTTGGACAAGATAAGATTGCATTAAATACATTTTGCTTCTAGTTATTCAATACCAAGATGAAGTGTTCAAGCTAACCTAGACTTAATTGGAAACTTGGAAGATAAGAATGCCCAACAATTAATACTTCTTTGACCAGGTGGGATGCCTCATTCTAACTAAGATTGACACATTTGATTTTCGAAATTACTAGACCTCTGCTATTTGCCAATTTTACATAGCTTCTTGTGCTTTGAATTTGAAGGAACGTCCTTCATGAAAGTTATTTAAAAGATTCTGATCTATAACATAATGAAATTTCATATTTTTCTAAAGTCAAATGATTGGGACGAATGCCCAATCATTTATTGTCTGGAATTTGTTTCATGTAGTGAAAACGATCACTAGGTTGCTTTCTCGAATTTTTAGAAAATTTTCTCTTTTGAATTTAGACATGCTTTCTTCAAGAAAATTTTTAAAGGAGTCCATATCTACAACATATAAAAATTTTAAAGAGTTTTGTAAAGATTTGGATTTCTAAATGGGTCATTCTTTGCAAACGTTGGACCTGCTTGATGAGCAGATTATTGGGTTATGTTTAGTGGTTTAATTCCCTTTCCACAACACGAATTTGACTTAACTTCCTCATAAAAAATGTTTTTTGAGATTTTCTCTATAACATGTTAAAATTTTATATTTTTTTGAGTCTGTTTGATAAGGTAAAGACATTGATTTCAGAAACTACTCAAAACTATTTCCACCCTAAGAGAAGAGAGTCACATGCCCAAGCTTGGAGTTTAGTTCTTAAATGCTATGTGGAGGTGTCCCAAGTGACTAAGCTAAAGTTCTCCCCTACCTTGAGACTTGGTGATCAAGTCACATTGCATTTAAAACTTCTTGGATTAGAGAGGAAGCCTTGATTTTTAAGGCTTGAAGAACAAGTTAGGATTGCCTATAAATAAGGGGGGCATCCCTCCCTTATTCCCACAACACACCACCTTCTCTCCTCTCTTCTTATCAGAGTTCGGCCCCTTTTCCCCAGGAATTTTTGTCGTTGCCCTTGCGGCCATGCTTGCCATCATCACCAATTTAAGGCCATTGACTTAGAAATCATAAGTAGAACTTACTAATATTTGGTTAGGGTGTTGTGTTATGCTAATTCAAGTATGTAGCGAGTCCTTGATTGAAATGTTATGACTGTGTTCTTACTTGAGGTTCGGTTGTGTTCGCTTGGATTGGTTTAGACCTTATTCTTTGATTGAGTTCGATTCTTGTTCAATGAGCTTTGGCTCATGCTTTGTCTTGAGCTACTTTGGAAGAAGTCGGATTGTGTGTTTATTTGATATGCTTTGTGACGGGATGTTGTGATAATTCTAGCTATCACGCTTCAATTATGGGATGTTGCCCGATTAAATTCGGATATCCAGTGGATTCCGGAAGAGTTGATGAATTTCGACTATTAATAAATGAATCCTGTGTGCATGAGTTCCTCATATTATGGAATGAATCTTGGTTATGCTTGCATAATGTTGAGTGAGGCGTGAGTCTCTCATTTTGTGGGTGAAACTTGGTTTATGCTTACATTGATTTAGGATTTCTTATATTTCATCCAAAACAAATATTTTGTTTTGCTATTGACCTACTATCGAATAATGTCTTGGATGAGTTATATGCTTGTTGATACGCGAAGCATCATCCTACCCGGAAATTAGTAAGTTTTACTTACTGAGTCCATGACTCACCCTGTTATTTTTCAGAATTTTAGGCATGGAGGACTCACACTAGTGCTGGAGTTGCAGTCTCGTTAGAGGAGTTAAGGTTTACTTGGCCTTCGGAGTGTAAAAAATGGAGTGGTTATAAATATGACGGCCTGTGACAAAGGGCCTGTAAACATAACCGATGTAATTGCGTATTTGCAAGTGATTATTCTCCTAGCTATTTATTATTGTCTGGGTATTGTTTGTAATGCTTCCGCATGTGCTTAATGAAAATATAAAAATGATCAGGACAACGACATGCTTGGGATATCGCAAAAATAACTTCCGTCGCTCATGACTTCGGAGATGGAGTTGGGGTCGTTGCAATTTTTGGTATCAAAGTGGGGTTATTATCTAGAGTGATAAGGTGCGCTGGGATTTGGGATATGTAGCTAGGAAGAACACCTCGTGCAGGTGATTGCTTAGTTGATTTTCTTAAGAGTTAGTCATGATCCCCTAACTTTAATTGTGGATGTAGAAAAGATTTCCTTAGAATTCTTGCAATTTCAATATGAGCACTCAGGGCCACACTTCAACCTCAAAAGGAAAGTCAAACCAAGACCTTCGACTGGATGGGATTCTACAGGCTCTTGAGACCATAGGTGGGCTGATGGAACGGCAAGCCCATCAGCAAGTAGCCAATGGTATGGTTGCAATGAATGGAAACGGAAATGGTAACGACGAACGTCTAATGCATAGCTTGGTTGAGCAATTCTTGAAGCTTCAACCTCCAAGGTTCGCCGGGAGAGGAGATCCCGAGAAGGCTGCATCCTAGCTTGATGAGCTAGAAAAGATCTTTGCACTTTTGTAGTGCTTTGATGAACACATGGTGACCCTGGCGACCTACCAACTACAGGGAAACGCCGGTCATTGGTGGAAGGCCACCAAAGGAAGAATCTTCCTTGAAGGTGTTGTGATCACTTGGGATGTCTTTTTTGAGGCATTCAATGGAAAATACTTTTCCAAATGCGCTTGCGACCGAAAACTGGAAGAATTCTTGCGATTTCACTAGAACAACATGATCATCGACCAATATGAAGCCAAGTTCGCGGAACTATTCAAGTACGCCCCTAGACTAATTGAGAACTCAGTGGATAAGGCAAAACGATTCCGTGACGGCCTAAAGACTGATATTCGAAGTCAACTGGTGCTGTTGAATTAGAAGGACTACAATGAGTTGTATGAGCGAGCCCAATTGATTGAAAAGGATTCACTTGAATGAGCAATTGCACCTAAGCCACATTATTCAGCCCCTCAACCCAACCAGCAATATGGCAAGAGGCCAATACAGGATGGAAAACACTCCTTGCCAATAAAAAGAACAACCGTCAGAAGCTAACCTTCGCCCGAGGTAAGATATGCCACATTTGCAGAGGACAACATGGCAACACTCCCTCCTTGGCCCGAAGAGGAGCTTGTTTGGTTGCGGCCAACAAGGACACATAATAAGAGATTGTCCGCAACGACAACAAGCGATGTAGCTACAGCAACTGCAAATGAGGGCACAAAATGGAGTTTCGCCACAAAATAATCCCATCGCCCCCCAGCTCAAGGACGACTGTACGTCATCACTCAAGAGGAAGCAGAAAATCCCAAGACCATTATCATAGGGACTTGATGAGTCGAGTGATCAAACTGTACATGGATTGCTTTGTTATAATGCGTGTAGATGACCTGTTACCGTACTCATAAAGTTCAAGTAAGCGTGAGTGATATTTAAAAAAATGGTATTGTAGACACTTCGAGAACACACAATATATGCTAAATCCAGCAAGTGTGAATCTTGGCTAAATTGCATGGTATTTTTAGGCCACATAATGACTGACGGAGAATAATAATTAGAGTGGCGCAGCAGAAGAATGACGAAGCTGAAGTTAGAAGACATGCTTCGAGCTTGTACCTTGGATTTTAAAGGAAGTTGGGATGAATGACTGCCCCTCATAATATTTTCTTATGACAACGGTTATCAGCAAAGTATCGGGATGGCACCGTTCGAAGCCCTTTATGGCCGAGTTTGCAGAACTCCAATGCGTTAGGATAAGGTCGAAGAAAGGAGGATTATTGGTCTTGAGCTAGTCCAACTCATCGTAGAAGCTAAGCAAGTAATCCAAAATAGATTAAGAATTGCCCAAAACCGCTAGAAAAGCTATGTGGATAGACATTGTAAACCGTTAGAGTTTCAAGTAGGTGACCATGTATTTCTTAAAGTGTCACTAATAATAAATGTGTTGCGGTTTAGGAAAAAAGGGAAACTGAGCCTAGATATGTAGGACTTTTTTAAATTCTTAAAAGAATAGGGAATTTAACCTATCGACTACCTTTAGCATTAATACTTGCTCAAATACATGATGTATTCCATATATAGATACTAAGGAAGTATGAGCTCGATCTGGCACATGTGCTAAACTTTGAAGAAATCGAAGTAGACAACCGAGTGTCGTATATTGAGGAGCCTATGCGGATTGTGAATCGAAAAGAGCAAGTCCTGCGTAATAAAGTCATTCCCATAGCTAAGGTCCTATGGTGACACCATAGCATTGAAAAAGCAACTTAGGAAAGTGAAGAAATTATGAAGCACCAGTACCCGCATCTTTTTGGATGATTAGGTATGCGTTTAAAATTTCGAGGACGAAATTTTTAAAGGGGAAAGAGTTGCAACATCCTCAATTTCAACCCTTATTTTGACCCGACTAGTAGGCCAAAGCCCAAAACGTCAATGGCGAGACTTGGCCATGAGTCGGCCCAAGGGTCGGTCATGAGTTAATTGGCCATTCAGGGATCGATAACCCAAAGTTCGGTTATAGGGTATTCGACCATGGAATGACTACTCAACTATAAGGATTGGTCGTGGGATGATCATGCACCATCATGAATTGACGGACAGTCATGGCTCGATTCCGCCTGGTCGTTGTACTGGTGGTGGATGACCATGAGTCAATCCAAGATGACCATGAGTCGGAACGAATCTATCGATCTCATACAATTACACGACAACCGATAATCGACCATGGATTGAATGAACATTCAATTTTGGATTGACCAGAACTTGTGGTGCAGAACCTTGAACTATTCACAGGACCAGCTATAGGATTGGTCGACTGGTCTAAGGATTACCACGGGACTGGCCAAGTAGAACTGACCCATGGGCTAGCCCACGAACTGGTCAAATGACCGACCGACTAGGCTAGGACCTAGCCAACAAACCCAATTGCGATCCATTTTCTTGACAAAGGGGAGCTGGAGCTTGGTTTGGCCAATCAAACTGGGTTGTGTTTGACTTTGTTTGGGCATGGCTTATGCATGAATCTCGAGCCAAATAAGGTTGTTGATCGCGGTCAAACTCGATTAATCCTTACCCAATGATAAGGCCTTTTAAACTTAGATATTTTCCAAATTGTATTTAATACCTTTGTCACGTAGTTATTAAATGTATGTTGACTAAGGATAGACACTTGGCATGATAGGCTCTTGCTTTGGAAGACAAGTTTGAAACTTGAATTTTGACTCATTAATGAGGGGGACACCTAGGCCTAATTAGGAGGGTTCACACTTACGTCTTAAAAACTAAGTGTAAACAAATGTGAACACGTGTAAACATATTCAATGAAGTGTGGGCTACTAAGGAATATGTATCCCTATAGCTTAGCTTATGTATAACCCTAAACTAAGTAGAAAATATTGGAGGCCAAGAAAGGGACTACACACCCATTGGAAGGAGGAGCAAGTAAGTTAAGCCTTCTTGGACAAGATAAGAGTGCATTAAATATGTATGGCTTCTAGTTATTCAATGCCAAGATGAATCCAAGCTAACCTAGGACTTAATTGGAAATTTGAAAGATAAGGATACCCAACAATTAATATTTCTTGACCAGTTGTGACGCCTCCTTCCAACTAAGATTGCCACATTTGATTTTTGAAATTATTAGACCTCCACTATTTGCCAATTTTACATAGCTTTTTGAGTTTCAAATTTCAAGGAACTATGAAAGTTATTCAAAACATCCTGATATACAACTTACTTAAATTTCATATTTTTCTGAAGTCAAATGGTTGGGACGAAGGCCCAATCATTTACCATCTAGAACTTGTCCTGTGTAGTAAAAACGGTGATCAGGTTGCTTTTCAAATTTTTATAAAATTTTATCTTTCAAATTTAGACATGCTTTCTTCATGAAAGTTTTAAATGACGTCTATATTTACAACATATAAAAATCGTAAAGAGTTTTGTAAAGATTTGGATTTCTAAATGGGTCCTTCTTTGCAAATGTTGAATTTGCTTGACAGGTAAATTGTTGGGTTATGTTTAGTGATTTGGTGCTCTTTCCACAATACAAATTTGACTTGACTTCCTTCATGAAAAATGTTTTTTGAGATTTTCTATATAACATATGAAAATTTCATAATTTTTTGAATCCGTTTGATAAAGTAAAGATACTGATTTCGGAAACTGCTCAAAACTATTTTCTACCCTAGGACAAAAGAGTCACACGCCCAAGCGTGGAGTTTAGTCCTTAAATGCCATGTTGAGGTGCCCAAGCTATCAAGCTAAAGTTCTACCCTACCCTGAGACTTGGGGTGCGTTTGTTTGCGTTCCTGTTCTTTTTTTGTTCCAGGGAACATAAATAGAAAAAACTATTTCTGTTCCGGGGAATAGTTTTTGAACAAAAAAATGCGTTTGGTAAACTTGTTCCTAGAATAAAAAAAGAACAGAAACATGTTTGGTAAATTTGTGTTCTTTTTTTTATTTCTTTTAATTTTTAAATATTTTTATTTTATTTTTCATTTTTTTCTTTCTTTTTTTCTTCTTTTGGCCGGTCGCCGGCCTTGGCCATGGCCGGCGAGCGGCCGACGAGGGCCGGCGAGCGGCCGACGAGGGCCGGCGGCCTTGCTCAGCCACGGCGAGGCTCGCCGGCCCCCGGCGAGGCTCGGCCTTGCCGGATCCGGGCGAGCTCGAGCTCGCCCAGCCTCAAGGCGCGGGTCGAGGCCGGGCGAGGCCGAGCTCGCGCAGCCACCGGCGAGGCTCGGCCAAGGCGAGGCCGAGCCTCGCCAGGGGCCGGCGACGCTCGACCTCGCCGGGGGCCGGTGACGCTCCGGCGAGGTCGCCGGCCCTCGACATCGTCGCCGGCCCTCGACGGCCGGTCGCCGGTCATGGCCGCGGCCGGCGACCGGCCAAAGAAAAAAGAAGAAGAAGAAGAAGAAGAAGAAGAAGAAGAAGAAGAAGAAGAAGAAGAAGAAGAAGAAAAAAGAGTGGAGAGAGAAAATTTGTTCCCAAAAATTGTTTCGAAACAAGAAACAACTTTTTTTTGTTTCTTGTTTCTGTTCTTTTCTTGTTCCCGGGAACAAAAAACAGATTTGGAACAAAAACGCAAACAAACGCGTTTCTGTTCTTTTTTTGTTCCCGGGAACAAAAAAACAAAAAATCTGTTCATAAACTGAAAAAAGAAACACAAACAAACAGGCCCTTGGTGACCGAGTCACCTTGCATTTAATGCTTCTTGACTTAGAGAGGAAGCCTTAACTTTTAAGGCTTAGAAACAAGTTAGGATTCTCTATAAATAGGTGGGCATCCCTCCCTCATTCCCACATCACACCACCTTCCCTTTCTCTCTTCTTATCAAAGTTTGGTCCCTCTTCCCTAGGAATTCTTGTTGCCACCCTTGTCGCCATGCTTGCCATCATCGCCAATTCAAGGCCACCGACTTAGAAAGCGTAAGTAGAACTTACTAATATATGGTTAGGGTGTTGTATTACGTTAATCCAAGTGTGTAGCGAGTCCTTAATTGAAATGTTGTGATTGTGTTCTTACTTGAGGTTTGGTTGTGCTTGCTGGGATCGGTTTAGATCTTGTTCTTTGATTGATTTTGATTCTTGTTCGATGAGTTTTGGCTCGTGCTTTGGCTTGAGCTGCTTTGGAAGAAGCCGAATTTTGTGTTTATTTGATATGCTTTGTTTTTTGCTTTAATACAAACCGATTTGAAAATTGCTTATGTGAAGGTTTGTTATTTCCTTACAAAACTATTTCCAACCGTTTTCACAACTGTATGCTCCAGTTCATGCCCCGAGCTCCGAAAAGGGGTTTCATCGGCCTTGAATGTACGTGGGAACACGTCAGATTGGTCATTTATTGGTCTCGGTGCAATATTGAGGTGTATCGTTCCCGAGCCAAGTTTGGCACTATGTCACACGACGGGCCGGTCCTATCATGGTCTCAGTGCGATATTAAGGTGAATCATTCTCAAGTCAAGTTGGATACTAGATCGGTATTCAAACTTGTCGGATCAAGTTGCGATCCTTGATTTGCGCCTGGCATGTTCAACGTCTCAGTTCTGATAAGTTATTTCACACACTTATGCATGGCATGCCTTTCGGGCATTTGAATGAAAAGTGAAGATAAGAATCGGATTGTGATACTTGATGCATGGACACAAGAGGGGCTAATTTATGCTGTTGATCAATCTAATTTATGTTGTTGATCAATGGATTTTGGCGACGATGCCCTCACGCCAACGGGATGCCCCCATGCCAACCAAATGCTTTGTCAGAAGGACGGGATGTTGTGATAATTCTAGCCGTCACCCTTCGATAAGTTCGGATGCCTAATAGATTTCGAAAGAGTCCATGGATTTCAACTATCAATAAATGAATCTTATGTGTATGAGTTCCTCATATTATGGAATGAATCTTGGTTATGCTTGCATAATGTTGAGTGAGGTGTGAGTTCCTCATGTTGTGAGTGAATCTTGGTTTATGCTTACATATTGTAGATTGAAGATTTCTCATGTTTCATCAAAGACAAATATTTTTTTTTGCTATTGATCTGCCATCAACTAATGTCTTGAATGAGTTATATGCTTGTTGATACGTAAGGCATCCTCCTACCTAGAAATGAGTAAGTTTTACTTACTAAGTCCATGACTCACCCCACTATTTTTTAGAATTGTAGGTAGGGAGGACTCACACTAATGCTGAAGTTGCAATCTCATTAGAGGAGCTAAGATTACCCGGCTTTTGAAGCGTAGAAAATGTAGTGGTTATAAATATAACGGCCCATGACAAAAGGCCTGTAAATATAACTGATGTAATTGTGTATTTGCAAGTGGTTGTTCTCTTGGCTTTTTATTATTGTCTGGGTGTCATTTGTAACGCTTCCGCATTTGTTTAATGAAAAGATAAAAAGGAACGGGATGGTGACGTGCCTTGGATGTCGCGAAAATAACTCCCGTTTCTCGTGACTCTGGAGATGGAATTGGGATCATTACAATTTACTACACCAAAGAGTTTGTCTTTTTTCGTTACTAACATTGAAATATTTTTACACAGAGCAATTAGGATGTTATATGAGTATCAAGGAATCCACTAAAAAAATCGAAGTGACAAAATTATGCATAACGAAGCATCTTATTATTTTTTTTGTAAAAATTTCATGGATAATATTAATTTCTGTTTATCCAAAATGATGAGATTTTCACGGGCATTTTTGAAAGTTTTCTTATTATGAGCAACGTTTTGATTTAATTTAATCTTGTCTTTTAAAGTTTTACATTGGAGACGAATAGAGTTATTTTGTTTTTGTTTCATCCAATCATCCCATTATATGTACACGTGTATAAAAGACAACTGATAAGAAAATGTTTGACAGAGATATAAACAACAAAAGTGAAATTTATAAACAAATGTTGTGTTATAAAAAAGCATATGTCAAATTTTTTCTAGATTCCACATGATAGTCGATCCATTAATTTGCTCGACAACAGAGAAAAAATTAGAAATTTAAAAATTCTTCTTTTCGACTAAACTAATTCTTATGAAAGTAAACTCTAACAACATTAAGAAGAAAACATAGTGCCTATAGTAAACAAAACTAAAACATGTGATATTCTTTATTATGACCACTAGATTCTACATAGAGATAGAAAAGCTAAAAAAGAAAGAAAGTAAATAAATTTAGGACTACCACTTTAAATTATAATGGAATTAGTTATATAGAGGATGGAAATAGTGCCGCCCTAGTAAAAAAATGACAAATAGTTTTCATCAGATATAATGCGGTGCCGCATGACCGAAAAACTTGACCCTCGCACGAGGCATAGGATGGTGGAGGGGCAAGTGATTTCCATCCCTTCCTTGCCCCATCTCCATCCTAAGGTCTGCCAAAAAATAATCATCATCGCCATTGTTTATTGCGACAAGCAGCAGAAGCTAATTATCAAAATCCTAGGGAATTGACAATAGGAGAGCTTTAGTTCAAGCTCATCAACATATCGAGTTTAACCTACCTTTACTCAAAAGTTAAATTTCAGGAATTTATGAAACAATTAAGATACACTAATTTCTCTAAATCAAATTAATCTCTGATCGCAGCGTTTCTAATACAAATCACATGCGCACTCAAAAACTATGAGTGGTCCAAGGGTTTATCATGAGTGGTGAGCTGAGGAATGACCTAAAATTTTTTCCGAAAGCAGATGCAAAGTGATGGATAAGTAAAAATTCCAATCTTGAAAGAAAGGGACTTCAATCCAGACGTAAAAATTGAAGGATAAAATAAAAGATTTTTCCCTGGAAGTTATCTTTTAGAGGTTTTTACAATCCCTCTGGAAAGAATTCTCTTGGTCGTAACGCAAGGTACCCAAGTATAAGTTCCTAGATAAAAGTATTGTAGCGCACTCTTTCAAATGCACGGTCGAGATTTATCTCGAAAGCTAAGTTTCTCGACGAGGGAAGTGAAGAGTCATTTTCTTGCTTGGCGAAGCAAAGTTCACAACACCTGGACGAGGCCCCGCCCCTTTTGCTCCGAGCCTTATCCGAAGTTGACATTCCCAAATCCATATCAAGCCTTCCCTTCTGCGCTATCAAGAAAAACATTCTCTTTCAATGCAATTCCGTACTATGCTCATATTCACACATTTTGCACCCCTATTGAATTAAAACCCGCTTTCGGCAACTTGTCGTGCCTCTGGCGTCCCACGGATTATCGTCAATTCCATGAACAATCCGGAATAAATGTCGCCATCAGATCGAGGGGTGTTTCTCGGAATCGCATCAAATATCTCAAAAGAACCTTCGCCTTTTTTCATCACCATCACCTTCTTCTTCTCTTCTCTTCTCTCCGCTCCTCCCCTTTTGTTCTCCACTTCGCTTTTTATATTCAATAACAAACCAATATCTAAAGATGCTCTCCTCCTTCGTTATATATAAAGGTCCATGACACGTCCATATTATTACATCACAAGGCAATTGCACAACATCAACCCTCCACAAGTAAAAAAGAGAGGTCCCAAACCCTAGCGGATCTTGTTTATAGAGCACTCGCCATTTTTCCTTCACTTTTTGATTACATTCGAGAGAAGATCTACCCTGAAACGACCCCCGCCCCCTCTCTCATCTTTGGGAGATCCTAGCTAGATAAAACTAGCTCAACCAAGACTAACCGGAGATACCATCTGGTTGGAGACATGGATAAGGTGGCGAGGCTAGCGTCGCAGAAGGCTGTGGTGATATTCAGCAAGAGCTCGTGCTGCATGTGCCATGCAATCAAGAGGCTGTTCT
Organism: Eucalyptus curtisii; assembly: GCA_017140595.1. Classification (NCBI taxonomy): domain Eukaryota; kingdom Viridiplantae; phylum Streptophyta; class Magnoliopsida; order Myrtales; family Myrtaceae; genus Eucalyptus; species Eucalyptus curtisii. The sequence goes on along the minus strand of CM029495.1, from coordinate 12,030,045 downwards.
ATGATCAGGGCGTGAGCCCTGCGATCCACGAGCTTGACGAGGAACCGCGCGGCAAGGAGATGGAGCGGGCGCTGATCAGGCTTGGGTGCAACCCTGCGGTCCCCGCGGTCTTCATTGGAGGGAAGTTCGTCGGGTCTGCCAATGCCGTCATGACGCTTCAGCTCAATGGCTCACTGAAGAAGATGCTCAAGGACGCCGGAGCTTTGTGGCTCTAGCGAGAGAAGCTGGTGACTTGCTGCCCCCCAAAAAATAAAAGTTTGCTTATAGCTGGGAAAATAAACTTAACAGTTATAGCTAAACACTCCATTATCTAATTATCGATGTGTAAGACCCTTGCATGTGCGGCTTTTAGTGGACACTGCAAGGAGAAGATTAGAGCAAATCAATGAAGAGAATGTCGGATAATCTTGCTGATTTTGATTAAGGGTCTTCATTATGATATGGAATGTCTTATTGTCTTGCTGATTTTCATTAATGGTCTCCATTATGATATGGACCGTAAGATGATGTGTCTACGAAAGTGAACTTCAACAACTTAAACCCTTTCGAACGGCATGCTGCAGAGTGATCTTTATCATGCGACATATAAAATTAGAAAGTTTCATTAATGATGATAGATTGAAAAGGTCCATATAAGAGAAAAAAAGTAGGACGTGATTTGATCATTTTTCTTTCTTGTAGCGTTAATTTGCCTTTTTAATGATAAGAAAAACTAACGAGGACATACATTGCGTGGCGATCCTCATTTTCGTCTTGGAAAATGACAGGTTTAGAGTTAATGCTGAGTTGAGATCAATGCTCCTTAATCGGCTCGGATTTTCCCAAACTTTTACCTTGACGTTGGGATATTATTCGATTTTAGTTTCAATTAACCTTATGAAAATTAAAAATGATAAATCATTATTATTTTATTGGGGTTGGTTAAAAACTAAATGAGGTATTCAAGCTGTCATGATCCTTTTTTCGCTAGACGTTGACATTAAAAATTGGAAAAAAGAAAAGGTTAGGCTGCGGCTGAAGATCCATAATTACGTAGTGCATAGATGACGGCTGTCACCTTTGGATTGGTATCCCGTTGACACCTTTGGATTGGTATCCCGTTGAAATTCCGCAGCTATTACGATGCCTTTGCATGACATAAACGCAATAAACAGATCAAATGCAATGTCAAATCAGTGATTGAATATATTCCTTCTTTTGGAAAAACGAGACAAAAGTTATCTTATTCTTCACTTTATGTTGCTCCAATTTTACGTACAATCGCCGCTCCATATCGGAAGGATTTTCCTCATTTGGTACAATATTAAAATGGGCATTTGCATGAAGAATATTTAGGCTCTGTTTCAGTTGAATTTTGCCGAGGAACTTATTTTCAGGAAAAAAATGATTCATTTATAATTGTTTCGTTGTATTTTGAAAGTCAATTTCTTAAGTATTATAAGTAAATTATGAAATAGACGTTTGAAAAAAAATTGGATTGCAACCTCAAGTCCTAAATTTGGGCTCTTGGAGACTTTGGCCCGACTGTTAGGGATCCGGGCACAGGCTTCAAGATCCTAGGCTCAGCCCTTAGGGACCTGAACCCAACTGTTGTGGTCCCGAACCCAAGCAACCAGATCCAAGCTCGGCCGCTGGGTTCTCGATGCTAGAGTCAGGATCCTAGGCCTAACCACTAGAGATTTGGGCAGGGACACAGAGGTCTCAAGCTCGGCGGCAGTGTCTGGAATGCGAGGACTGAGTAACCAGGCCCATGCGCCGAGGTCTATCATGAGTTTTCGCCGCCACAACTCTTTAAAATCTCTTTTCATACGTACATCTATTAACACTCCCACTTCTATATATACGATCCACCCATCCCGCATCCTCTTATCCTTTTTCATGCCAATCCACCCAGCTAGAAACCTTAAGACCCACTTCCCAAAACCCTAACCAGCATCAGCCACGACTGTCCCTACCCTGCTCATCTCCTCGTCATGGCCAACCGTCGCTCCTCCTCGTCTCCCTCCTCCGTACGTCCTCTCTCTCTCTCTCTCTCTCTAGCGTACGCCTCTGGTTTGTGGGGAATTGGTGACTTATCAATAGGGATGACAGTTTGATCTTTTCAAGTGACGGTGTTCTGTCCAAGATGCAAAGACGTATTTCTAAAAATAAAGGATGCGAAGTCGTAAAAATGGAAAAAGGTGAGGAAGTTATGCTGTATGTTTCAATTAAAAAGAAAAAAAGAATATCGGTACCGTCACAATTAGAAAAGGAAGCGATTATATGTTATGCTAGAGGAGGCAATATCTCGAGTGACCTGATGTTCTTGTTAATTTAATATATGATAAGATCTTCTTACTTAAACCAATTTGACCCCGTGAAATATTGGGCATTTAACCTTGTTAAAGTATTATTTGGTTGCTTGAATAAGGATCTATAATGGGGGTTGCATAAATATGTGGAACTTGCTTTAATTAATAGCTAAAACTTTTTGGTCGAATGTTATAATAACTTAGCATACAAGACATAGTCGGGTTTATTTCACGTGTGACTCATCGTTCTTCAAGTCCTTGTGTGTCCTTTATACGGCTTTAAAATGTTTTGTACGTGAAATGGGTGTTAAAGTTGAATATTAGATCAGATTAATACATAAAGTTGTTGGTTGTCGAAACAGCTTTCCAAGATCGACATAGCTAGAAACTTGAACATATTGAAGGAGAAGAAAGAGATTTGCATACATTATTTGGAATCCATTATTCTTGATATAGAACAATGATAATTCAATCCTTTGATGCTTAAGATCTTCTCCTCTATCACCCTCTGGACCCTGGCTTGATGAGATTGCCCCTCACGAATGTTCCTTATGTGAGGTATATGGGTGTGTATATTTGAAAATGACAATTGAGGGTTAGAAGAGAGACCTTAGCCTATTTATAGAGTTTTGGCTGGGTTCTCTCATCATGGGTCGATCCCAACTCGGTCCACACAAGTTAGGTCCATATTCGACTGTTAAAAAACTTTATATCTTACCTTATTAGACCAACTCCGTAAAATGGTAAATCATAATCTCAATTAATATAGTCCACATAAAAAAAAAAAAAAAAAAAAAAAAAAAAAAAACTCTTACATTCTCCCACTTGGACTATATTAATTGAGATTATAGTGTATGTGTGCGCTTTTACATTGGTCTAGAGATAATTTTCAACATTTAATCCGATCATATAAAATCTCAAACACTAGATCATAGCGTTAACTGCATGTACATACATAGAGTCTTTTATGGTCACAAGTGCTTTTAACTTTACCGGTATGGATTCAATATGTTTATTTGACAAATGGATAACATCTCATAAAGAATGGTACCTTATGTATTGTCCTCTTTGTCGATTAATATTCTCTTACTTTAAGCATTACAAAAACTGGATACGCCACTAGAGAATATCTTTATGGTTCTAATGAACTCACATATGTCTTATATTTATGGTTAGCATTTCTTTATATGGAATTGAGACAAATGTACAAGGCTAATAACTAAATGCTTTTAGCCTTTCCTCAAGATTTACACAATATCCTTAGATTTTGATCAAATGTATGTATACAACTCAATAACAGTCCATACAAAAGGAGTCACTATAAATCAAAATGTTACCAAACGTAATAAAACACATATGTAAACTTTATTAGAGCAAATCTGAAACAACTCCCACTAAACGACAACATCTAATGATTATCTCAAGCTCATGTTCATGACATGTCGCTCAAATACACAAGGGCGAATGCCTTTTGTCAATGGATTTGCAATCATATCATTTGTGGGAATATGCTTGACTGTAATGTCACTATTCTGCACCATTTCCTTTATGGTAAAAAACTTGACCTCCATATACTTAGACCCCTTGAGACTTCTGTTATTGTTGATAAATAACACTGTAGAGTTATTATTTCAATATAATTGTATAGGTCTATCCACAAAGTCAAATACAATCAATTCCTTAATGAGATTCATGAGCCAAATAGCTTGAGTAGCGATTGAAAAGCATGCTATAAACTCCGCTTAAAATAGAGGATGATATAGATTTCTATTTTTCGCTTTTCCATGATACTACACCTCTTGCTAATATAAATATATATTTTGTTGTCAACTTCCTATTATCCTGAAAGCTAGCAAAGTTTGCCTCCAAATATGCTGCTAGATGCAGATCATGAACATATCTGTAAATCAACATATAGCCTTTTGTTCTTTTTAAGTACCTGAAAACTTTATTGGTAGCAATCTAGCGATCGTGTTTTGAATTTGACTGATATCTATCTAGAAGTCTTGTCACAAAAACGATATTTGGTTTGGTGCAAACTCGAGCATTCATAGCATAAGGTATATCTTTCATTTGAATTTTCTCAAAATCTGATTGGGGACATTGTGAGAGATTCAATTTATCACCATTAATGATAGGAGCAATTTCTGGCTTGTAATGTTGCATATTGAATTTTTCCAAAATACGATCAATATATGCCTTTTGACATAAACCTAACATATAGCGAGAACGATCCCTATGAATTTCTATGCCAAGAATGAAAGATGCTTCACTAAGGTCTTTCATGTCAAAATTCTTCGATAGAATTTGATTTGTCTCATACAATAATCCAATATCGCTACTTGTAAGCAAAATGTCGTCCACATAAAGTATGAGAAAATAAATTTCCTCCAACTAACCTTGCAATATATGCACTGATCTACTTTGTTCTTAACAAAATCGAAAGAAGTGATGACATTGTGAAACTTCAAGTACCATTGTCTAGAAGCTTGTTTGAGACCATAAATAGCCTTCTCCAATTCACTTACAAGCTTACCTGAATTATTTGGTGTAAAACCTTTAGGTTGTACTATGTAGACTTCCTTATTAGGGTCTCCATTTAGAAAAACAGTTTTAACATCCATCTAGTGTAACTCCATATCAAAATGAGCTACTAACGCCATCATCATTCTAAAATAATTTTTAGAAGAGATTGGAGAAAAAGTTGCTTCATAGTCTATTCCTTATCTTTGAGTGAAGCCCTTAACCACTAATCTAACTTTAAATTTCTCAATCTTTTATTTAGAATCCCTCTTAGTCTCATAAACCTATTTGCAACCTATGGGTTTGCAATCTTCCTACAATTTAACAAACTCCCAAACACCATTATGTTTCCATAGATTGCATCTTGTTTTTCATCGCATCCAACCACAAATCTAATTGAGGACAAGAAATAGGGTCTATATAAGTCACCCTGTCTATAACGCAGTCGATATCGTACTCATTCTCTCCTAAATAAACTATATAATCCAATGATATAGCTGAACACCTTTCCCCAGTAGATCTCTTAAGTGGAGCTATTGCAATCTCATTCTAAATCTGAGAAGCTTAAAGAACTTCATCAAGGGCCATCTCAACAATAGGATTCGGAGTCTCGATAGGTTTAGTTTGTGGTATAGTAGACTCCAATAATCATTTGCTCGGGTAGGAAAAAGACATAGTTGACCCGGGCATATTGTTATCCTTAATAATTTATGAGCAGCTACCCTCTTCAGCCACATCGAATTCCAAAAACTTCACCGTTTGTGATTTTACAATTATTGTGCCTCCATTGTATTATAAAACCCATATCCCTTTGAGTAATCCGAGTAAGACACAAAGTAGCATCGTGATTTTATAGTCCAACTTACCCAATGTTGGATTGTACAACCTTACTTCTGCAGGACATCCCCAAATCTTGAGATTGTTTAAACTAGGTTTGCATCCAATTCATAATTCAAAAGGAGTCAATGGAACAGCCTTGGTAGGAACACAATTCAGTATGTAAAAGACTTTTTTTGAAGCCTCATCCCATAAGAAGCTAAGCAAATTGGTCTTACTCATCATACACCTCACCATATACATAAGAGTACGATTACGCCTTTCGGCTACACCTTTCTGAGAACCTTTATTACCTTTCCTAACTGCGTCTTGACTTCAGTCTGAAAAATTTTGAACTTGTCAAGGGACTCAGACTTTTCCTTAATTAAGTATAGATAACCATATCAAAAGTAGTCATCAATAAATATTATAAAATAAAAATTTATATACAAAGTTGCGGTATAAGGTCCACTAATATCAATGTGGATAATCTCCAATAAGTCAGAACTTTGGATTGCGGTTTTCTTTTTTATCTTAGTCATCTTTCCTCTATAACAATCTACGCAAGTCTCTAAATCACTTTTACCAGCTTTTCCACTCTTTCTTTAGAGATGTGACGAAGTTGTTTATGCTACAATACATAAGATTATTCCTTAGGTAGAAGTCATTTGGAAACAACACTTTCAACTGTATTAGCGACATATATATCATCAGGGGATAAACACAATCTCTACAATCCTCTAAACATATTACAGCACCCAACCTTATTTGAATTAAAGAACATAGATAAAATATTGTTCTTTATTTCAAAGAGCAGTCACACATGTTCAAACATGATACATAAACTAACTTCCATCTAAAGGAAGATATATAAAAGGTGTTTCTTAATGTTAGATTGAAACCACAATCTAAAATCAAAATGACATCTCCCATTAACTCAACATCGTTTTTATCATTGTTTCCCACAATGAGTTTTGATTTATCCTGATTTGGCGTCCTTTTGTTTATGAATTCATGCATGGTAAATGCAACATGATTAGTTGTACCACTATCTAGCCATCAAGAATTAAACGGGGCTTCAGATAGGTTGAATTCATAGATAAATGCCAAAGAATCATTACCTTCAGGCTCATTCTTGAACAACCAAGCTTTATATTTATCACAGTATTTCTTTATGTGTCATCTTTTCCTGTAAAAGTAGCAACAGACACCCTCCCTCTTAGAGGGTGTTTTTCTAGGATCCATATTTATGAAAGGACTAGCAGCTTTAGGATTTCCTTTTGTAGGAGTTATATTATTAGAAGGGCCTACGGCTTAAGGATTTCCTTAATTATGACGTACAATCCCTTTACTCTTCCTGTTGGCAAAACTAGAGACATACAAGATAAGATGTAATTTTTCTTTCTTCAGTTTCTCTTCCTCTGCCACCACTCTAACTATCAAGTCATTAATTGACCAAGTCTTATCTTACGAGTTATAATTGGTCTTGATAATTCCAAAATCAAGAGGAAGAGTATTTAATACTTGATGCACAATGCAAACAAGAATATCAACATGAAGAACTCAGAGTTTTGTCTGTAGGTCTATCATCCTAAGCACATAATCTCCTATCCTATCTAAACCATCATACCACATATTGAAGAATGTTTGCATAAGGGTACCAATCTTAGCATTGGACAAAACATGATACTAGCCTCCAAGGCTTTTATCATTTGTTTAGCAGTGCAGTCAACTGGTAAGCCACTCATCAAATGTTCTTGAATGGATCGTTTCATGATGAGCAAGCAAATCCTATTACTCTTATTCCAAGCATCAAAGCATGCTTTCTGGGCTTCTATACTAGTGTCTGTAACATCTGCAGGCTTATCCTCAGTAAGAGCAATATGAATATCTACTAGCTCCATCCCAAACATAAAATCCTCTTTCAATTTCTTAAAGTTTGAACCAATAAGAACCTTAATCACAATGGAGTTGCCATTTATAGAAAATGTAACTGATTTGACGAGTAATGTATATAATTAACATTATGTGAGTATTATGTAACTTGAAAACTATATAAGTATACATCCTGAGAGCTATATACATCATCATGTAAACACCTTTAGGTAGAATATATGACATGCAATTGTATACTCTCTACATGATAGCGGTAAGGAGAATATATTATAACCTTTTGTGAATTCATTACCTTTGGGTATATGAACCACTAAGGTCAATCACTCCTCAACCATATGCAGTACATGTGCCCCTCCTTGAACTAATACACAATCACCTCTTTTAGGAGATGACCACGCATTAAAACAGGAGACATCCTATCACAATATGAAACTGATATTTCTTAAATCCAATCAAGTGTACTACTTTGGCGGTCACAATTCAACTGAATCATTGAAATTCTCTCATATCAGGAATAAACTTTATGTCTTGCATTTGCCTTATACATGTGATATTAGACTTGATGACATGGACTCTTTGTCACTAAAATCATATGTCATGCTAATTATATTGCTCCATTCGTTGATACATGTTGAACCTTATACATGTCATTAATGAATCAATGATCTACACATTCTTTATGTGATGATATACACGTGAGCTTGGAACTGTATACATAAACACACGAAAAATACTAAAAAAAATACCTCAAGATACACATATTCAGGGTTCCACATGTATTTTGATATCCTTAAAAGTATCAAATATGCAAAATAAATACATCACAGTATAGAGAATTCCATACGAGCACACTAGCATCAAGCACGCGTTGAACAGAACTTACACACGCCCTTATGTGCCGCTGGAGTTCGCGGTGTGTGAACTACACGTGTTGGCGTGCATGGGCCGGTTAGAAAACTGGTTTGATTGGTATTGACCAATCTGATCGATTAACAGTCAATAACCGGTCTGATTGATTGACTAGTTTGGTCAATCGATCAACTCAGGTCAGGTCGACCCGATCAACTTAGGTGAGGTCACAGGATCAACGGATTAGGTCGAGTCAATCGGGTAACATCATCAATGATGTCACATGACACGTGTCAAGTGCAGGTAAGGCGATGACACGTGACATCATCATTACGTCATTAGCGACACACGTCCAATGTCAGTGACATGTGTCCACGAATGTCGTCATCCGCGCCTGAGGCAGTTCACACACTGCGCATGTGAGAACAGTTTCCAATGCCTCCTTGGCACATGCAAGCACATGAGGCAATGTTCGGTCTCTGCCGGAGGCGTGCCACCCACCAAAATCTTCGTCTCGACGAGAGGAGTCTAAATATATGATCAAAATTCACTTTTATTCAAAAAAATTCATGAAGACGTGCAAAATGATTTGAAACAATCTCAAATTTGAGATGCTCATGAGTGGCACATTTGGCCTCCGCCAGAGGCATGCCACCCACCGAAACACTCGGCTTGCCAAGAAGAATCCGAATATGTGTTCAAAATCAAATTTCAACGGATAAAAATTTGGAAAGACAAGCCAAATGCAACAGTTCGAGTTCTAGACTATGCAGGCTTTGATACCAAATGTTGGTTGTCAAAACGGTTTCCCAAGATAGATGTCGCGACCTACCCTCGGGGGGAGGGAACATGTTTAGGGGTATTGCCTAAAGGATAGGCCTAAGGCTCATGATTTGGCGTGGGCTTTCCCAAACCCATACCTCGCGTTATATTAGGGTATTTTAAGAATTTTGCAATAAGGAGTCGCCACTAGCCTATTGGGGTCGGCTAGAAACCAAGTGAGGCACGAGAGTATGTCACACTTTCTACGCAACCAGAAAATCTAGGATCGGGGACTTGATTACATTAATTGACCAATTAGTGCCCTTTCGGTACCTAATCTTGTTCATTTTAGAAAAAAAAAAAGATTTTTATCAGGCAGTTTAGATTGATTTTATACCTATCCACTAACATGTGAAGTGGTCTTGTGGATGCGCAATCATCATAATAACAATTATAGCTACCAAGATCCTAATTGCAGTAAAATTGAGCACGTGCAATTAAACATCCACAAGCGTAATTAAATATGCAAATTAAACATGCTATATAATTAATTTATGAGCAAATAAAGGCCTGATTATACTAAAAAGGTAATGCATAGTAATTCCTAACCAAACCCCATCATTTTTGGATTTTCGAAATTTTTAAAATTTTTAAATTTTTAAATTTTTTAAAATTAAAAAAATATATAATAATTTATTTTTGGCGAACTAGGTTGGGTCTGGTCTGACCCGACCCGAGTTTGACCCGGCCCGATAGGTTGGGCCTGGTTCGGGTCAAACCTGCCTGAGTTCGACCCGCTCAGCCCGTAAGGGTCAAGCCCGACCATCGGGCCTTTACCTGGTTCAGGGTTGGGCCCGACCGATGGGCCCAACCGATGGGCCCAACCCCCCTAACAAAAGCCCGCAGAGGAGGTGGCAGTAGAGGAGGCGGCGGCGCTTGGCAATGGGCGGCGGGCGCGGCGACGAGCGGGCGCTACGGTGGTGTGGTGAGGAGCTTAGCCGCCGGCGTCGGCGAGAGTTGGGCGAGACGAGGTGGAGCTTCGGATGGAGGACACCACAGACGAGGGCTACTGGGCGTCGGAGCAGAGGCGGAGGCGAGCGGTGGCTCGGCGACCGGTTCTGGCGTCGCGGGAGGGTGCTCGTGTAGAGGTGCTGCTACGGTAGTCCGGCAGAGGCGAGTGGTAGACCAACAACGGTGGTGGCAGAGGTGAAGGCGCGGCGGTTTGGACGGCGTTGGGCGGCGGCTTGGACGGGAGGGCGGCGGGATGAGGCGATGAGGCCTCCTCTCTCCCTCGAGCTCTCCCTCTCTCCTCGTCTCCTGCTCTCTCCTTTTCTCTCGCGGTGCGCTCCCCCTTCTTCTTCGTTCTCCCCCTCTCTCCCTGTAGGGTTTCATGCGAAGAGGAAGAAGACAGATGGGATGGGCCGCGAAGGTGGAAAGAAAGCTAGGCTGGGCCTAGGGCCAGGCGGGGGGAGAAAGAAAGGAAGAGGGGCGGGCCGGGCCAAGGCAGGATCCAGCCCGACCCAACCCCCACGGCTTTTTTTTTTTTTAATGTATATTTTTTTTCAATCAATTTTTTCAATTTTTTTTATATGTGCTTGAAAATAAAAATTAGGTGTCAACAATAGACAAAGTTAGAAACTCGAACATATTGAAGGAGAAGAAAAAGATTCACATACTTAATTTGGAATCCATGATTCTTGATACATAAGAACAATAATCCAATCCTTCAATGTTGAAGATCTTCTCCTCAATCACTTTGGAGACCTCGGCTCGATAAGACTACTCCTCACAAACGTTCCTTATGTGAGGCATATGGGTGTGTATGTTTGAAAATGAGAATTAAGGGTTAGAGAAGGGACCTTAGCCTATTTATAGAGCTTTGGCCAGGCTATCTTATCAAGGGTTGGGCCTAACTCGGTCCACACAAGCCATGTCCATATTCGACTGTTAAGAAACTTTATATCTTACTTATTAGACAAATCCCGTAAAATGGTAAATCACAATCTCAATTAATCTAGCCCACATCAAGAAAACTCTTACAAAAGTCTCTCAACTTGACGCCACTCTCAACTTAAAAAGTTGAAGTACATTAATTTTAGATCCTTGTTAGTATTTCATGGACGTTGGACGTTGTAAGTTAGATCATGCTATAATCACTCTGACGGTAACTTTATGTTGTATGCTTCCAACACTTTACTACCTTTAAAAGCAAACATACGTCTGGATGTTATCAATTTCATTGGTAACTTACTATCTTTGATTACTCTAACATTGGGATAATGTGTCACACAAGTAAAAGTTTGAGTTTTTGGCGTCACAAATGATGTTTGGGGTAAATATGTCACAGTAGGCAAAGTTCAAGGTTTTTTTTTTTTGTGAATTTTTCCCTTTTACCTAGCTAAAATTTAGTTTTCAGTAGTAGATTTAGAAAAGACTTGATGAGTAACTACTACATTAAGGTCATAAGTCGCTTGTATCATTAACAAATTACGTCAATGTATAATAATTTTACCACTATAATCTCTAGTATAGTATATATTTCACTACTTACTATTTATATAGTAAAGACTTATGTGTGAGTAGTAAATATATCAAAAAGAAAATCTTAATAGGCTCCTATTACATTGATGCTCGTAAGTTGCTACCGTTGATTGTAAATTATAACCGGTAACCTGCTGTTTTTAGTTGCATAAATTTACCATAATGATTTAGAATCCACCACCAATTTTATGAATTTATTACTCGCCGATGAATACCTTAACATCTCTTGTGAGATGTTTCTTATGGCAACTTAGACTATTGTCGTAAAAGAAAACTAATGTCGTAAAATAGTTTAAAATATCTTTCCTAAATGAGAAATATTCCGTACTAGATTTAAGGTACTCAATAGGCTTAAATCAAAGTTTGAATAAGTTTCTTTCAACTTCTTTTTGTCTCAGTCAAAGGATCGTATCATGTGCAAAATCAAATCACCTAAGAGAAGATTTCCAATAATTATTCAGATTAACAAAATTTAATGACTTGTTATTGCTAATATATTTACTCGTTTATATTATCATAGACTTGCCTATTTTTTTATGTGTTTTTGGTAACTCATTATTAGGGAAAAAAGTGTCAGAAAAGTTCTAAACCTATTGTATTTAGTCCTAAATCTTTTAATGGTGCCAATTTAGTCCCAAACCTTTTAACTTGGTACCAATTCAGTCCTAAACCTTTTGATGGTGTCAATTTAGTTATAAACCCTTTGAACTAGTGTCAATTTAATCATAAACTTTTTGACTTGGTGCCAATTTAGTCATTCTGACTAATTTTGGCTGGGTTTTTGCTGACGTGGATACCGGTCGGCTTACGTGGCATCTCTTGTATTAACGTTGACAATTTTTAATAATATTCTAATAATTTTTCAAATTTTATTATTTTTTCTGATTTTATCTTTCTTTTTCTCTCTCTCCTTTCTTTTTTCTTCCTTTAGGCGGTGGCCAACCAACATGTGGTGGCCGGGCAGGTTGGAATTGCTTGGCTAGGGCAAAGCTGAGCCCCAACGAGGGTTGGCCTCGCCCAATTTGGCTTGGAAGAGGTCAACCCTTGCCTAGGCAAAGGAAGCCTCGGCAAGGAGAGCCCTCATCTCAGCTAAGGCGACCTCACCAGGCCTCGCCCTCACCCAGGCAACCCTCGTTGAGGCCGCCCTAGCCCAAGTGAGGGCCGGCCCTGTAGGTGCTGCCCTCACTAAGGCTCGGCCTTGCCTAGGCCAGGCAAGGCCAGCCTGCTCAGCCATGGTCAGTGGTCGGCCACCACCTTGAGGAAGAAGAAAAGAAGGAGAGAGAGAGAAAAAAAGAAAACAATAATAAAAAAATCAAAAAAAAAATACTAAAATATCATCTAAAATTGTCAACGTCAACGCCGACAATGCCACGTAAGTCAGCCGATGTCCACATTAGCAAAATCTCACCAAAATAAGCCGGAAGGACTAAATTGGCACCAAATCCAAATATTTAGGACTAAATTAACACTAGTTCAAAGGGTTTAGGATTAAATTGACACCATTAAAGGTTTATGACTGAATTAGCACCAAATCAAAAGAATTAGGATTAAATTGGTATCAGTACAATAAATTTAAGATTTTTTTGACACTTTTTCCCTCATTATTAACAAAGTAAATAACTAAAACTAGATTTCATCCGCATATCCCTTTTGTGGCTCTTCATCACAACCCGTAATGTTCTTTTCAAGGCCCGCCCGCGAGTGCCGTCTGGGCGAGCTTTTTGGCCCTGCCCCATTAGACCAACGGTACACTTATGTCGAGATTTGTCCTTTGTAGATTAATCAAGATTTTCGAAGATCAATGATAGGCTCGATCAACAACAGTGGGGCTATTCAAGGGGAAAAATCTTACAAAAATAACGTTTTTGGGCTTGAGCAGAATTAAAGCCTAAAAAAATCTTTTCCCTTTCGAAAATGATACTTTATCTAGCAAAAAGTATATTCACTGATTATGGTGTTCGTTTATTGCCTCCTCGGGAATGTTGAAGATCGGGCCAATTATGACAAAGTCGCCTGGTTTAGTGAGTAAGAGGTTTCGTAAAAGCCAACTGATGATTTTATTTTTTCGCATGAAAAATGCAGTTTGTATGAATTAAGTGGTTAGTTACAATGTCCTCCATTCAGACTGACTTTTGGAGTTAGTGAAAAGCACACCCGATGCCCGTGAAAATGGGATCATTTGCTTGTATCATGGGATTGAGCAGAAAGGTCACGATGTCCGGTATGCTATGCAAGAATAGAAGGATTGGATGGGTAATTTCTTTCTTTGCCCTTTACTTTCCTTTGGATATAGTCAAGATGCTATGTTTTTTTCTCAACTATGCATATACTATTCAGAGTAGGAAATGATTGCTCTCAACGTCTCTTTATAACCGCTGCTGACTCGTCCATTTGCAATTCTCTACAAAGGAGCAAGAGCGATATTAGGGATGAAAATCCTCTATCCCACGTGATGCTCTTTTCAGAAACCAATGGGTTGAGACCTATTTAAACATCAAGCAACATTCCTACATCTGCATTATATATTGTGCAAGATTCACAGTAGAGTTTGACGTTAGCAGCATAAATGGCTCTTCCATATCGTAAGGAATAGAGTCTGAGTACATGGATTTCACGTATATTTGCACATTGTCGAGTGAAAGTGTGTATATGACTATCAGAGACAAGATATGGATGATCACGTATAAGTTGGACAGATGAAAAAGCAAGAAAAAATAATAATAAAAATAGAAAGAAAAAATTACACTCCTCTTCCTAAATTTACACTAGTTTTCTAATATACTCTCTATATTTTAAATTTTTCTGATCAAGTCCTTTTACTTATTAAAAGTGTCCGATCAAGTCTTTTCAACATTAAATCCGGCCACATTCAGCTTGTGTGATCCTAGTACACGAGAGTGTGGCGTTGATTAAAAATTGCTTACATTGACACCCACCATGGCCATCAAGAAGTCTATGTGTAGTATCGTTCCTCGGTTATTATTCTTTTATTCTCCGGCACCTTAAATATCTAAATTGGGTATCCACATAGTAATGTTTAATATCATATCACACTTTGACATCCTTAGACGAGGTTGGAATATCGAAGGTGACTCGATTATTATTATTATTATTATTATTATTATTATTATTATTATTTACTCGCCCCTTGTTTTTCAATTTTACGAAAAGAAAAACATCTACATCCTTTACAAACAACTTTTGTCACCTTAGCTATTTCATCCACACCCATTACATTTTAACGTTTACGGTTTACTTAATGTTTGTCTTTTTCTAAACTTATTCTCCATTATTAAAATCGGAGCAGCATTATTTATACATCGAAATTAAGAAATGTTAGTTTTATCGACAAATTATTTACTTTATTTTACTATATTATCTTCATGATTGTGAATTTCTCGGTTTTGATTTTTTGTAAAATCTTACTAGTTACTCAAAGATTAGATATTGTGGTAGGAAAATTCCAAATAAAGACTTGAAGTGTCATTATTTTCTCAAATAAAGACCTGAAATGAACATTGTTTTAAATAATGGCACTTTTTCTCAAATAAGGGCATGAAGTAAACTTCATTTTAAATAAGAGCCTGAACTTACCAAATGTGAAAGGCAATCTTGTCTTTTTAAATTTTTTAGATTTTTCTTTTTTCTTTATTTTTCTTTTCAAAATAAAAAAGAAAAGAAAAACATAGGCAAGAGGGTCCCTCCCGCTTGTGGTTGCCGCCCCATTCTTGGTGAGGTGACGGCGAAGGCCGGTATGTCGGTGCCTAGGGGAGGGTTGGCGATCTGGCCGATTAGAGGCGAGAGTCCTCGTTAGAGGCGGGAGAGGGCGGTGACCCTATCCTAGATTTGGGCAAGGGTCGCTTGCTGTCAGGCAAGCCTAGCGGCCCTTGCCTAGCGCCATCAACCTCCCAAGACACTGGGCAGAGGTCGCTGGGCGGAGGTCGCCCTCGTCAAGGTCGAGCGAGTGTCATGCGTTGACCTTCAGACGTGCCACAACCCTCTTCCTCTATGGTCAATTAATTGCGATATCCTATGAGGCATCCCGACTCATTCATTTTATCTTTCGATTTTACGCAAGTGAAAACATAATTTACACTACTCAATCATTCATATCAATAGGGATAATATAGAACACACATCAAACATGATTTCATCTTATATATACATTACACCATGACTTAAACATCGGAAGTTCATATTTACACATCCGCCTTACGAATCCTTTTCGATCGACCAAAAGAGGGTTAGGGTTAGCCTAGCACATCTAAGCTACAAGGGCGACTTCAAAAGATGTTATCTTTTATGCATCTAGTATGCATTTAGGTCATAATACCATGGCTCAAGCTCGAGTCCGACTATGGATTCGGATCCACCTTAGAGTCAATGACATCGCTGTCAAGGGTATCCACATCCATGGGGTCCCAACTAGCGTTCCGAGTCCCCTACTTGGAAACTCATCAAAACCCTAGAGAAGGCCCTCGAGCTCCCCTCTAAACCAAACAAACTAGGCCTCGAACCTATGGAGCATTGGGTTAGGTAGCCCCTTATCTATCCAGATGGTGGACACGTGCTTCTCATAGACTACGTTGGTACCCTCGATCACGTATGGGGTCACTTGGGAGTCCTCATCGACAGGCACTCCAAAGGGAACATGGCGGAATGAGCTAGTCATGGAGAAGGCTTGAAACATTTGACAATAACAGATGAGATACATTCAGTAAGTAAACTCCCTAATGCTCGCGTAGGAAGGTGCTTCACCTCGGAGACGCTCTAAACATGCAAGTTAATTATCAATGGCAGATTAATAGCAAAGTCTAAGCTTTGCCTTAACCATAACATGAAGGGTTCTACCCGGACCTTCATTCCTTGAGTCCTAACACAAGCATACAAATCCACATACTTCTTAATCATGAACAGGGTTAACCAAACGCATGCATGTGCCACACAAGCCATTAATGTGACATTTCATTCATGCACATGTCTCATGAAAGTCATGTATCTCCATGCCACACATGTGCAAGTCATAACATCACTCTCAAAATATGCATTAGCACTCATGCACTTCTCATACGTGGCGTCTCAAGAATCGCATGGTATCCCATACTATCATGCATTCCTCGAGATCATGATTTCACATTATTACAACCACTCTCGACCATGACCGACACTAAAGTCGATGGTCTTCTGGCATAACTGGGCATCGTCCCGCCCCATATGGCATGGCATCGTGTGACATCTTGCAATTTTGATCCTAGAATCTACAAGTAAGCTATTACTTTTCGAAGAAATTGAAATTGGGCCGAGCTAAACGTGTAGGAGGCCTAGTAGCCAAGTTTTGGATTGGTGAGAGGAAGGTGGGCCATGAATGGGGTCCAAGGGGCCAGAGATGAGTGGGAGGCCTGGTTTGGGATGAAGACGTCTAATTTCGTCAATATATGTCTTGTGCGAATTCGGATGATCTTACATGTCTGATGGTAATTTCTTGTAGTTTGAATGATGATGTTGTGAGATATAGAATTATTAGTGGACTTAGAACCTTTGAACATTAGAAATAACAATGTGAAAACATCCAATTAGGCTAGATTAGTCTTTAAATTAGTTGAGTGGTGTGGGGATATGAGAAATTCCACTAAGTTTTGGCTCATGGTATTAGTGAAGTCATTAAGGTAAGGTGACTTAGTTTATGTGTCCTAATCCTCTTTAGTGGTCGAATCTTAGGGGGTAGAATGGGGAATAACCTTGCATTTTGCTTAAATTAAAATTTGTTTAAGGCACAAAAACCAAATAGGAAAAGACAAAACTAGGATTTGCATACAAATGGGAAAAACTTCCCTTTTGTTTCCCTATGCAACCTTTAGTTTTTCTCCCCCCTACAACTTGCCGGTTCAGCCCACATGATGATCTCAATTTCCCCAGCCAATCCTTTTCCTTGTATGGTTGCCAGCAGGAGAAAGTTTCCAAGAATTACCATAATTTCCCTTCATCTTCCTTTCCCTTCAATTCTTCTTCCTCCTTTTCTCCCCCCCCCTCTCTCTCTCTCTCTCTCTCTCTCTCTCTCTCTCTCTCTCTCTCTCTCTCTCATTTTCTTCCCTAAACTCTCTCATTTCCTTGATGTTCTTCAAAAGACTAGAGGGCTGAGGAGCATCAAACTTTGAGACAGCTAAAAAAAAGCCGTTTTTGAGTCCTAAAACTTGGTAAGGGAGAAGCTAGGTATCAAGCTTGAATATCCTCTCAGCGCTCGAGGGTAGATTAGTTTAATTTAGTGGATTCTTAGTCATGGGAGTTAGTTTCTTGGATAATCTTGGCTTGCATATGTTATAAGATGAGTGACAGGTCTTGCATGTGAGTTTTCTGGAAAGTTTTGGATGATAAGCTTGCATGAGGTGCGATCCTAGGAGCTGAGGCAAGTTCTTCCTAAAATTTGTGTTACGGGACCTTTTATGCGTATTGATTTTGTGGATTGAAATGTGCTGCAAATTTATGGTAGCTTCATTCATGAAAAATATTTTAAACATCTTCATTTATAACATATATTTTACTTAAGATTTTCTGAATTTAAATATCCAAGTTATCAGCTTCGTTGCATGCAAGTTAGTAAGCTGTTTTGTGTTGGAATCTGTGACCCTTTGATATTTAATAAGTTTTTATCAAGCTTCATGGTTCGATTTTTGAAATGGTTTTTTTACAAAAGTTGTTAATCACTTCTTAAAGTACAACATAGTCAAATTTCAGAGCAAATGAATGAGTTTTGGATGTCAAACTAGGCTGGTTTTTCAAAATGTGTATTCTGGATACTAAAATTGTTTTGGTGGCTGTTTTTTTGTGAGTTGCTGCTCTTATTTTAGAAAGAATAGGGTTAAACTTTCTTCATGAAATTTTTTTGTTAAATGTTGGTTACAACATATTAAAAGTTGAGAATTTTTCGAACTTATTTGGTTAATTTCCTGGATTTAACCCTAGAGCCATGCGGGCAAGCTCAGTATTGTCGATAGGGGCCATTTGTGGTCTAGTTGACATTTTTGGCATTTCTCTTGCTGGAAAACGTATCTTTTGGTGATTGTGAAGGACTTTAGCATGCTGTGGACCTTTGTTTGATGGTTGTGCACAAGTGGTACTTGATGTGTGTGCGGAATGATGTGATTTAGGCTTGGATGGTTGTGTAGGGCACTCTATTTTGTGTATGGTGTTGCATTGTGATGATATAAGTGTGCCAGTGATGATATAAATGTGCCTTAATGAAAGATTGTGGAGCGATGAAATGTGTGAATGGCTTAAATCAAGAGATATTCCGTCAACCAGCGTCCCGATGATGCCCTCGAGGAGTGGCAATGTCCCAAGCTATTTAGTCATGGATGCCTCAATTTAAATCACAAGGCCAGTAACCCTTGGATATCGAGATGCTTGGGAAGGAGATGCCCAAGGCCAGAGTCTCTTGAAAATCTGGCTAGAGACCCGAAAATGACTCGAACAGACCAGCCAGCATCTCGGATTAAATTCGTTTTGTGGGTGGAAATGAAATATTCACACATTAAAATTAATCCACAAGACGTGTAAGTACATGTGGTGATGTGAAAACGTGTGCTCATTGCATGATTGAATTCGTGTGTGCCTTGTGATGCATGAATGGATTCGTATGTGCCTTGTGATGCATGAATGGCTTCGTGTGTGCCCTATGATATGGTCTTCATGCATTTTATTCACTATAGCATGTTTGGATTGCCGTTATCAATGTCATTACATGCTACCCTCTTTGGTATTGTTCATGCTTATGATAATTCACTATTTTGAGTTATGTTTCCTATCAAGTAAAGTTAGGATCTTATTATTTAATGTCGTGCTTTGCCCTCTCATATCATTAGCAATGGATGTGCCACCATTGGCGACTTATGGTACGCTAGTGCATGTGGTGGGCGCATATATGAACTTTGAAGATCGAGAGGTCGGCCTCACTTTAACCCGTTATGTTTGCATTGTATGGATAGATGATAGGCGCTCCAATCTTTTTCCTATGTGTTTTGTGTCCGTGTATTTGAACGTGAACAGGAACTTGTATGGCCCCATCCACTGGTGATGTTGTAGGCATGAAGTCAGGAGGCACACGTAGTAGGGAGTGATGGGATGAATGAGGAAGACTATCGGGTAAAGGAGTTAGGCATTTTTTTAGTCTCTCTTAAATGTTTTGTTCTGGTCATCTTGATACGTGTTTTGGCTGTGTGGGTGACAATCAAGATGTTGTTTTTCTCATGTAACCATGCATATGACAAATGAAATGAAAGGAAGTGCTTATAAACTTGCTTTTAAGTACAACTCTTTTATTATCAACGCTGTAAATTGATGTATACTCTTCCACTTGTGTAATAAGAATAAAAATTATGGTCTAGCTTTTAGAGTGACGGCCTGGCACGTCACAGCTTTTTTTGGTATTAGAGCATAGGTTCGATATAGAGTGATAAGGTGCACTAGTGGTGGAAGAAGATAGGACACACGCTAAAACACTAAGGGCGCGTTTGGTAACGATTTTATTCCCAGGAATAGATTCTGACAAGAAATGATTATTTTTTATTCTGTTCCCGGGAACTTATTCTGAGTAAAATAATGCGTTTGGTAACTGTCCAAAATTTCTGATTCTAGAATAGAATTGTGTTTGGTACCATGTTAATTGATTCTATTCCAAATCAATTTTTTTTTTAATTTTTAAATAATTTTTATATTTCTTTTCTTTTTTTCCTTTTTTCTTTTTTTTTTTTCTTTTTTCTCCTATTCTTCTTCTTCTTCAAGCCGATCGCCAGGTCCGGCGACCGGCCGACGAGGGCCGGCGACCTCACCAAAGCATCGCCGGCCCTCGGCGAGGCCGGTCCTCGTCGGCCGAGCCTCGCCGGCAGTTGGGCGAGGCTCAGCCTCGCCAGATCTGGCGAGGCCGAGCCTTGTCGGTGGCCAGGAGGAGCTGGGCGAGCCTCTGGCGAGCTCGCCGGACCTCGCCCTGGCCTGGCAAGCTCGCTGGACCAGTTGCCGGCGACTGGTGGCGACGGACGGAGGTGGGCGGCGGTCGCGGGATGGCGGTCGATGAAGAAGAAGAAAAGAGAGAAGAGGAGTTTTGATTCTCAATTTTGTTCCCGGAACAAGAATCAACTTTTTTTTTTATTTATTCTTGATTCTCTTCCCATTCTGTTCCCGGGAGCAAATTTGGTCCCGGGAACAAAAATTTTACCAAACGGGATTCTCGTCCCAAACTGATTCTGGGAACAAAAAATCAGAATCATGCACTGTTTGAATGGTTACCAAACAGTGCCTAATTGTTTGAGCTTGATATATTGTTGTTTTGTGAGGAATAAGTAACTTTGTTTACTCATAGGGTATCAATAATTTATGTTACTTATTAGTCTGGCTAGGGTATTTGGTCAATTGACGACTAGTGACCCATTTGCAGAATGGCTACTACTTCAAGAATGAGAGGAACTGGTAGGAGGACTGCCACGAGTGGATCCTCCATTGGGACGAAGACCAAATTGGAAGGAATTATATAGGCCCTTGCTAATGTAGGAGCCTTAATGGAGAGATAGGCTCAACAGCAACAACAAGGCGGTAAATGCCGGATGCAAGGGTTGGTTGAGCAATTCCTTAAGTTGAGGCCATGAACATTTGCTGAACTGAGGGACCCCTCAGAGGCTTAGGTATGGATAGATGAGATGGAAAATATTTTTGTGCTGTTAAATTGCACAAATGTGGAAAAAGTATCCCTAGCAGAATACCAACTTTAGGGAAATGTTGACCATTGGTGAAGGGCGACGAGAGGAACTATATTTCCAGAAAGTACGGAAGTGACTTGGGCTGGTTTTATTCTGGCTTTTTTTGGAAACACTTTTCTAACTACGTTAGAGATAAGAAGGTAATGGAATTTATTCAGCTGACCCAAAACAATTTGACAATGGATCAATATGAGGCGAGATTTGTTGAACTCTCCAGATTTGCTCCTAGGCTAGTGGAGGATAGGGAGGATAAGGCTAAGAGGTTTCTAAGTGGCCTAAGGTTTGACATTCATAGGCATTTGGTGCCTCTGAACTTAAAATATTATTATGATTTGCATGAGTGTGCTTAGCGAGTGGAATATAAGCTTATGACGAAAGGGATCCCAGTGGCTTCTCAAGCAAGACCAAGCCACCAGACTAGTCAGAATAATTTTTGCCATGATAAGAGACCCTATCAGGCTAGGTGACCATCTTTTTCATTGGCTAAGAAGAGTCGGATCAGAGGTTCTGGGAAGGCATGGAATAGTTAGTCATCAGGGTGACTGTAAACTTAGAGTTGTACTTGTCGTGTGTGTGGCAGACTGCATGTGAACATGCCATGTCGTTTTGTAAAGACATGTTTTGGTTGTGAACAACCAAGTCATTTGGTTAAAGACTACCCATAAAGGAGGATGCGGTAACAACAATGACCACAATCGTCGGTTGCGTCAATGCAATAGGGAAATAACCATAGGCCGCCGGCTTAGGGAAGAGTCTATGTAGTTGTACAGGATGAAATTGAGGCCTTTAAGACGATCATTACATGTATTATTTCCTTGTTTGACCAAAATGCTTATGCTTTTTTTGATACATGAGCTCCGCACTTGTTTGTGTCTACCTAATTTGTGCAACTAAGTAGGATGAAGTCTAGAAAATTGGCAGTGCCCCTTAGCATCTCCACATTGTTAAGAGACATAATATTATCTACCCTGGTGTGCAAGGACGGTAGCATCTTTATAAAAGGGCAAAATTTGCCTTTAGATTTGATGGTGTTAACTATCTATGATTTCAACATAATCTTGGGGATGGATTGGTTTCATAAGCACCGAGCCAATATGGATTGTTATAAGAGAATCATTCGATTTAATACTCCTGACCGCATTAGTTTTGTATTCTATGGAGATAGAATGACCCTTTCTATACTGCTTATCATTGCATTTGAGACTCATCGACTCCTTGAGAATAGATGTGAGGGTTATTGAAAAATCAAGATAAAGGAAGAGTAAAGCTAGAAGAAATTCCGGTAGTTCGAGAGTTTCCTAATGTTTTTCCTGAAGAGTTACCAAGATTGCCCTCGGAAAGAGAAGTTGAGTTCGTTATCGAACTAGCACTTGGTATAGAACCTATATCAAAAGCCCAATACCAAATGGTGCAAACTGAGTTGAAATAACTGAAAATGCAACTACAGGAGTTACTTGGCAAAGGATTCATTAGGCCAAGTACATCACCTTGAGGTGCACCTATATTGTTCAGGAAAAAGAGGGACGAATCACTATGCATCTATATAGATTATAGGCAACTGAATCAAGTAACAGTTAAGAATAAATATATGTTACTTAGAATCAATGATTTATTTGATCAATTGCAGAAAGCATTGGTGTTTTCTAAAATTGATTTGAGGTCAATGTATCATCAACTAAGGATCGAGAAGGAAGAAGTCCCCAAGACGACCTTTCGAACTTAATATGGACATTATGAGTTCCTAGTCTTGCCCTTTGGATTGACTAACGCACCAACTTCTTTTATGGATTTAATGAATAGAGTATTCAAACCATTCTTGGATCGATTCGTAATAGTTTTCATAGATGACATTATGGGGTATTCAAAAGGGCGAGTTGACCATGAAGAGCACTTGAGGATCGTGTTGCAGACCCTTAGAGAGCATTAGCTATATGCCAAATTTAGTAAGTGTGAGTTTTGACTGGATAGAGTCATATTCCTAAGTCATGTTGTGATAGGAAAAGGAATATCAATAGATCCAGAAAAGGTCGAAGCAGTTATAAACTGACTGAAACCGACACCAATGATAGAGATTCGAAGCTTCTTGGGCTTCACAAGATACTATAGAACATTCGTGGAAGGATTCTCATAGATTGCAGGGTCGTTAACTCAATTGACCTGGAAGAACTCAAAGTTTGAATGGTTAGAGGAGTGTGAGCAAAGTTTCCAAGAACTCAAGAGAAAGCTAACCACGGCATCAATCCTAACGATACTCTCTGGATCTGGAGGATTTGTAGTCTACAATGATGCATCACACGAGGGACTAGGCTTTGTTTTGATGCAACATTGGAAGGTTATTGTGTATGCATCAGGACAGTTAAAGCCATATGAGATGAACTACCCCTCCTAACCTAGAACTTACGGCCATTGTCTTTGCATTAAAGATATGGAGACATTACATGTATGGGGAGAAGTTTGAGATCTAGACGAGTCATAAGAGCTTGAAGTACCTATTCTCTTAGAAAGAGTTGAACATGAGGCAAAGATGATGGATAGAATTATGGAAAGACCACAACTGCGAGATTTCATATCACCATGGGAAGGCAAACTAGGTAATGGATGCCCTTAGTGGGAAGTCAGCCATAACAATATCTAGCTTGATGGTCAGGGAATGGAGTTTACTAGATAAGATCCCTAATTTGGAGTTTAAGGTCGAGATAGATGATCTCATGAGCATAATGGCTACCTTTAGGATCGAGCTAGAAATTATACAATGAGTCAAGACCCTGCAACAATCTAACCCAGAGACCTCAAAACTTCGAGATGAGATCGTGAAAGAGAAGAGATCGGATTTCCAAATTTTGGAGGTTGGAATTGTGAAATTCAATGGATGCCTTTGTGTACCTAATGATGATGAGTTAAAGAAGCAGATTTTGTTAGAAGCCCATAAGAGCAACTACAACATCCACCCTAGAAGTATTAGGGGTGAGCATGGTCCGGGTTGGGCCGGTCCACCCCCTAACCCTAGGACCAACCCGCATAGTGTTGGTCCTCAATTTTTGGGACCGAGGACCGACCCTATGAAGCTTGGGACCGAGGATCGGATCGACCCAATGGGTTTGGTCCGGTTCTAGGGTCAACCAGGGACCAACTGATAAATTTTTATTTCATTTTTTGTATTCCTTAAAAAAGCGATTAAGGACCAGAGTGACCCAATGGGTTTGGTCTAGTTTCAAGGTCAACCCACGACAAACCAATAATTTTTTATTTCATTTTTTGTATTCCTTCAAAAGGGTAACCAGTGATCGTACTGATCCAATGGGTTCGATGATGATCGAGGTTAGCTAAGAAAGGCAAGCGGTGAGGGTTAAGTGGGGTGAGCCTCGAACAAAATGAGCATTGAATGTCGAACGAGGAGCAACAAGCCAAGCGAGCATCGAGCGGCGAGTGGCATGAAGTGGTGAGTGGCACGAGTGACCCAAAACGAGCGAGGCGAGTGTCGAGTGACGAGCGGAGAAGTTGTTTCTTTCGATTTTGGCAAATTGAAGATTAAAATGACAAATAAGACAGAAGAAAACGAATACTAAAGGAGGATGCCATAAGGTGTATTTTTGGATGTCGTGAGGATTCCTTACAAAAATATTTTCCTCATTAATAAATTATGACTATTGTCGCTGTAAAAGACATTAAAAACCTAAGTTATTAAAAAACAATGTAAAATTACTTGAACTTCTTACTAAAGAGCTGTTTAATATTGTTGACGCCGTTTATTTTAAGGTTTTCTCTATATAAATTTTTTTTAAATAATATCTTATATATATAAATATATAGTCAGGGTTGGTCCGGGTTGGACCGACCCGGAACTCTCAGAATCGAGAACCGACCCGCACGGTGCTGGTCCAGGAATTCTAGGACCAAGGACCAACCCAGTTTCCCTGGGAACTGGACCAGGACTGGCAGGGTTGAGCCGGTTCAGGGTCGGTCCAGGGTCGACCCTGGACCGATGCTCACCCCTAAGAAGTATAAAGATGTGTAGGAAT
Organism: Eucalyptus curtisii; assembly: GCA_017140595.1. Taxonomy (NCBI): domain Eukaryota; kingdom Viridiplantae; phylum Streptophyta; class Magnoliopsida; order Myrtales; family Myrtaceae; genus Eucalyptus; species Eucalyptus curtisii. The sequence goes on along the minus strand of CM029495.1, from coordinate 12,004,602 downwards.
CTTCACCAACACTGTTGGTTGAATGGAATGAAGACGGATATCGCCAAACACGTTATAAGGTGTCTGACATGTCAACAGGTGTAAGTAGAACATTGTAAACCTACAAGAATGCTAAGATCATTGAAAATCCCAAAATGAAAGTAGGAGCATGTGACCATGGCTTGGTGTAAGGATTGCCAAAGACCTCAACTAATCATAACTCGATTTGGGTGATAGTGGATTGATTTAGTCAATCAGCACACTTCCTGGCCATATGAAAGGGTTATTCACTAGAAAAGTATGCCGCATTATATGTTAAACAAATAATAGTTTACATGGTGTCCCTATAACTATAACTTCAAATTGAGACCCGCGCTTTACATTGACCTTTTGGTGGAGTCTTCAAGTTGCATTAGGGACAAAGCTCCAGTACAATATTGCTTTTTACCCACAAACGAACGGACAATCAGAGAGGACTATACAAACATTGGAGGATACACTGCAAGCCTGTGTCATTGACTTCAAGGGTAATTGGGATGAAAAGTTACACCTAGTGGAGTTTGCCTATAACAACAATTATCAACAAAGTATAGGCATGGCTCCATTTGAAGCACTATTTGTTGGAACGAGGTCGGAGAACGAAGATTAACAAGACCAGAACTGGTTCAGGTGATAACTGATGCAATAAAGACAATTTGGAATCGGCTCAAGACTGCTCAAAGCCAACAAAAGTGCTATACAGATAAGCGTCATGGACCTCTAGAATTCAATGTAAGCAACCACGTGTTCCTAAAGGTATCGTCCATGAAGAGTGTGTCAAGGTTTAGAAAGAAAGGAAAGTTAAGTCCGCGGTTTGTAGGGCTTTTCAAGATTCTTGAAAGGATAGGAGAATTGTCATATTTTGAATAGCTCTACCATCGAAATTGTTCAACATACATGACGTTTTCCACATATTTGTGTTAAAGAAGTATGGACCGGATCTTGCACATGTGTTGGATTTTGAAGTATTTGAAATAGATAAGGAACTAAAGTACATAGAAGAGCCCGTACAAATTTTGGATCATAGGGAACAAGTGTTGAAGAACAAGATAATACTGTTGGTCAAGTTATTATGGAGATACCATGACTTGGAAGAGGCGACATGGGAAATCGAAGAAGAGACGAAACTCAAGTGCTCGTAATTTTTCCAACAATCGGGTAAGCTTTTAGAATTTTGAGGACAAAATTTCATAAGGAGAGGAGAGTCATGACATCTTGAGATTTCGATCTTAGAATTTATGAATAAGCTATTATTTTTCGAAGGAAATGAAATTGGGTTAAGTGGTCAACCCAGTGGACCTTGTGTGTGAGCCAAACATGTGGGAGGCCTAGTGGCCAAGCTTTGGGTCAACGAGAGGAAGGTGGACCATGAATAGGGTCCAAGAAGCCGGACGTGCATAGGAGGCCCGTTTGGGGTGAAGATTCTCATTCTATCAATATATGTCTTGTGTGAATTCGGATGATCACTAATGTCTTATGGTAATTTCTTGTGGTTCGAATGGTGATGTTGTGACATATAAAATTATTAGTGGGACCTAGAACCTTTGGACATTAGAAATAGTGATGTGAAATTATCCAATTAGCCTAGATTGGTCTTTGGATTAGTTGAGTGGTGTGAGGACATGAGAAATTCCACTTAAGTTTTGGCTCATGGTATTAGTGAAGTCCTTAAGGTAAGGTGACTTAGTGTAGGTGCCCTTTTGCTTAAATTAAAATTTGTTTAAGGCACATAAGTCAAATAGAAAAAGACAAAGTTACGATTTGCATGCAAATGGGACAAACTTCCCTTTTGTTTCCACATGCGACCTTCGGTTTTTCTCCCTTACAAGCCGCCGGTTCAACCCTTATGATGATCTCAATTTCCCCGGCCAATCCATTTCCTTACATGGCTACCAGTAAGGGAAAGTTTCCAAGAATTACCATCATTTCCCCTCACTTTTCCCTTCATCATCCTACCCCTTCGGTTCTTCTTCCTTATTTTTCCCTCTCACTTGCTCAGCGCCTCACACACACACACACACACACACACACACACTCTCTCTCTCTCTCTCTCTCTCTCTCTCTCTCTCTCTCTCTCTCTCTCTCTCTCTCTCTCTCATTTTCTTCCCTAAACTCTATCACTTTCTTGCTATTTTTCAAGAGATCAGAGAGTAGAGAAGTATCGAGCCTTCAAGACAGCTTGAGGAAACCGTTTTTGAGTCCTAAAACTAGGTAAAGGAGAAACTAGATATTAAGCTTCGACATCCTCTCGACGCTTGAGGGTAGATTAGTACGATCTAGCAGATTCTCAATCATAGGAGTTAGTTTCTTGACTAATCTTAGCTTGTGTGTGTTCTAAAATGAGTGACAAGTCTTGCATATGAGTTTTTTAGAAGGTTTTGGATGAAAAGCTTGCATGAGGTGCGATCCTAGGAGCTGAGGTAGGTTCTTCTTGGAATCTGTGTTACGGGACCTTCTATGCTTGTTGATTTTGTGGATTGAATATGCTACAAATTTGTGGTAGCTTCCTTCACGAAAATGTTTTAAACATATTTATCTATAACATATATTTTACTCAAATTTTTTAAATTTAAAGAACTAAGTCATCAGCTTCGTTGCATGCAAGTTAGTAAGTTGTTTTATGCTGGAATCCGCGACCCTTTGATGTTTAATTTTTTATCAAGTATTGTGGTTTAATTTTTGAAATGTTCCTTCACAAAATTGTTCAGCACATCTTAAAGTATGACATGTCAAATTTCAGAGCAAATGAATAAGTTTTGGATGTCAAAGCAGGCTGGTTTTGATAATGTGTATTTTGGATACTAAAACTGTTTTGGTGGCTATTTTCACGTGAGCTGCTGCTCTCATTCTAGAAGCAATTAGGTTAAACTTTCTTCATGAAAATATTGGTTTAAGTGTTGATTACAACATATTAAAATTTGGGAATTTTTCGGACTTGTTTGGTTAAGTTTCTAGATTTAACCCTAGAGCAACGTAGGTGGGCTCGGTATTGTCGATAAAAGCCATTTGTGGTCTGGCTGATATTATTGGCATTTCTCTTGCTGAAAAACGTATGTTTTCGTGATTGTGAATGATTTTAGCATGTTGTGGACCTTTGTTTGATGGTTGTGCACCAGTGGTGCGTGCCGTGTGTGCAAAATGATGTGATTTAGGCGTAGAATGTTGTGTAGGACACTATGTTAAGTGTAGGGTGTTACATTGTGATTTTGGCACATGAGCACATGGTGTGGAAGTGTATATGTGTGCTGGTAATGATATAAGTGTGTCTTAATGAAAGATTGTGGTGTGGTTAAATGTATGAATAGATTAAATCAAGAAGTTTCCATTGGCCAACATCTTGATGATGCCCCCAGGGAATAAGGATGCCTCATGCTATGTGATATAGGATGCCTTGGTTTAAATCATAAGGCCAATATCCCTTGGAAGTCCGACCAATGACTCGGAAGTGACTCGAATGAACCGGCCAGTGTCCCGGTTTAAATATGTTTCGAGGGTAGAAATGAAATATTCACATATTGAAATTAATTCACTAGGCATGTGAGTATGTGTGGTAATGTGAAAGCATGTGCTCATTGCATGAATGAGTTTGTGTGTGCCTTGTGATGCATGAATGGCTTCGTGGGTGCTCTTTGATGTGGTCTTCATGCATTTTATTCACTATAGCATTTTTGGATTGACATTCATAATGTCACTACACACTACCCTCTTTGGTATTATTCATGCTTATGATGATTCATTATTTTGAGCTATGTTTACTATTGAGCGAAGTTAGGATCTTATTATTTAATGTCGTGCTTTATCTTTTACCCGGCATTGTTGCTCACCCTTTATTTTTACCTCTTAGATCATTAGCGATGGATGTGTTACCATTGGCGACTTATGGTATGCCAGTACATATGATGCACGCATATAGGAACTTTGAAGATCAAGAGTCCGGCCTCACTTTAACCCGTTATGTTTGCACTGTGTGGATAGATGATGGACACCCCAATCTTTTTCCTATGCGTTTTGTGTCTATGTATCTGAATGTGAATGAGAGGTTGTATCGCCCCATCCATTGGTGATGTTGTAGGTGTGAAGTCGGGAGGCGTGCATATTAGGGAGTGATGGGATGGATGAGGAAGACTATCGGGTAGAGGAGTTAGGCATCTTTTTAGCCTCTTTTAGGTGTTTTCTTCTGCCCATCTTGATATGTATTTGGGTTGTGTAGGTAACTATCAAGATGTTGTTTTCCTCATGTAACTATGCATATGATTAATGAAATAGAAGGAAGTGCTTACGAAACTTGTTTTTAAGTGCAACTCTTTTATTGTGAACAATGTAAATTGATGTATACTCTTCTGCTTGCATGATAAGAATAAAAGATTATGGTCTAGGTTCAGAGAATGATAACCTCAATCGAAGATGGCATTCCAATTGAGGAGTTTTATTCCGAAATTCATCCATGAATAGCATCCCGTTAACGTAAGGACATCCGAAATCTATCGGACATCATCCCTTGTAATCATACGAGTATGGAACTATTATGTGATCACACGAGCATATCACCACTTAAGCCAATTTTTTTTTTTTATTTCTTATTAGCCAATACAAGAGTGTTTAATACTCATACATCATACATTAGCAATATTTGCATGCAAAGATATCATGAAATAATGCCATGTGATCACCCCTCGATTAACCATTCACCAAAGCAATCATGCATCCACCTCATGATACATAGCATCACACCATGATCTCACTTATCAATTTAGCAACTCCCTTTTCAAAATAGCCGTTCATAAGCACTTATTATTTATAAAACATAGAGTGCCAAGAACATTTATCATTTTCAAAATGAGGATTTCATAAGCACACATTACCTTTAAAATCAAAATTGAATAAGCACTTACCACTTTAAGACTTACAATTTAATATGCACTTATCGCAATTAAGATAACTTATCGCATCCAATTATAACCTATCATGATAGTTTATCGTATCCCATTATCACTTATCGGGATAGCTTATCGCATCCAATTACCACTCATCACGATAGCTTGTCACATCTAATTATCACCTATCATGATAGCTTATCACCACTACTTATCATCTATCATGATAGCCTATCACCTCTACTTATCGCTTATTATGATAGCTTATTGCATTAATCCACTTATCACCCAATCTAACTATCATTAACTTAAATCTAGTCCTAATCTTACTCCTAAACGTAACTACCACCACAAACGAGGGTTAGGAAGTTACTCAAGATAAGATCTATCTCCGTGAGCGTTGACAATGGCGGCAAGGGGTCATAGTGTGGATGGCTTGGCACAACGTGAGGTGAGGCGGCTCGGTGAGGCCCGGTAGACGACTACAACTCACGGTGAGGGCGTAGCAAGTAAGCTCAGCAACTCAAGGCGTGAGACGCACGATAAGGAGGCGGCGGCTCGCGGCGAATGGCAAGGCAGCACGGCACAACAACATAGGGTGGCCACGGTGGAGGGGTGGCAAACCAAGAGAGAAAGAGAGGGGGAAAGAGAGATGAGCCGAGAGAAAGAAATGGATATGGGGGCTTCGGTGGTGAAAAGAAAATGAGAGAGAGAGAGAGAGAGAGAGATGAGGGAATGATGAGAGAGAAATGAGTCTTCATTTGCATTCAATGCAAACTTGCATTATTGTCCTTCATCCATCATTGTCTTAAACTTGGGGTTCAAGAAAAAATCTTGGCCCTTTATTAGGCCACATGCTTAATACAAGTTCAATGGCTTGGATCGCTTCTTTACTATTCATACGAGTTACTATTCATGTAGATCACTATTCACGCACACTATTCATGCACATAAGGCTTGGGCATAACTCATCCAATTTGGACCTTAACAAGCTTAATGAGCCTTTAATTAAGCTTAACAAACTTGAGCTTAACTCACCCAATTTGTGCTTTAACAATCTTAATGGGTCTATAATTGAGCATGATATCCATTGGGCCTAACTCAGGCATGTAGCCCATTGGGTTTCCAATGGTTGGCCCACTTTTCCAAGACCAAAGATTGGGGCCAAAACTATTCGCAAGTTTAAATGTTGACTAAACCAATCATGGATGTTTCCTAATTATCCACAAAGGATACTTGTAACCAAACCGAGGTTCATGGCAAATTTTGATTGGAAATGGCTTTAATGAGGCCTATATGAATTGGGGGGCCTCTTGGGTATTGCTTGCACAACTAATCCATATTTGAGTCTAATCGATCAATGGATGATCTTCAGTTGTTATGTAACCAAGCGAAAATCGATTTACTTACTTTATTCAATGGTTACTTATAATTGATTTAGGGTTGTTGAGGATTATTATAACGACTGTGTGATCACTCGCAATCTGTCTATATATATACTTAGGCCAAATCGATCTATAATTATTCATTCAATTATTTGTGCTGGTGTAAGGTCGCCTCACATCAATCCTTATAGTTGAGTTATCGTTTCATGGTCGAGTACTCTAGTTAAGTGCATTTCTCGATCCACAATTACCTTTCCCAATTAGATAGTTGACTTATAAATAATACTTAAATCAATCCATAGTCTATTGCCGTTAAGGGCACATTGAAGCTTTAAACCATTCCTCGAGTTTAGGATATAGGTCAAATTTGAGGATATCACAACGAGAGGCGTCGTTGCCCAACGCAGGAGAGGGCCGCCCTCGCTTGACATCGTCGAGGGCGACCCTCGCCTGAGTTAGGCGAGGGTTGCCTTTGCCCAATGCCGGTGGGGGCAACCTCCATCAACCGTCGATGGCCATATTCGGGGAAGGGAAGAGAAAAAAGGAAAAGGAAAGAAAAAGAAAAAAGAAAAAAATATGAAAAATTAAAAATTTAAAATTTAAAATATATTTACAATTTTTTTACCAAAATATCCCTTCTCCAATGGTTGAAAAAGTCACCACCAACGGAAGGCTCCTATTTGAAACGATTTAGCAACTTCAAGCTTTTATTTGAAATGATTTGGTTACTTTAGATTCTTATTTGAAATAATGTCTACTTTATACTATTATTTTAGAAAATTATGGCACTTTAGTGAAATTTTCCCTTTGGTGGTTGATGTATTTATTATACGCAATTTACTTAAAGATTATCCTTTTACTTGTGCTTAAATTATTTTTTGAACAATGTCATCCTAGTATAAAATAAATGTATATAAATACAATTTGTTAACAAAATAATTAGTTTTTTTTTGTCAGAAACACAATAATTAGGTATCCATCTACCCAAAAAATTAAAGTAATTTTTGGAAAAGAGGCACATCAATTTTGTTCCAAATAGAGAAAGAAAAGAAAAAAAAATCAAAAAAAGAAGAAGAAAAGAAGGCAACCATTAGTCTTAAATCAAGAATGGACCCCACATTTAACATTAATAATGTTCTCTTTGCTAAAATAACCTTAATAATTGTTATTTGAGAAGAGTATATCTACTTTCGTCTTGAGTAAAATTAAGACTATATATATATATATATATATATATATAATTTTAAATCAAAAGTGAGATTCGTGATTAACGTAACTAATTCAACTTAACAAAAGAGTGGAAATACGTCGGTCTTAATTTCTTTCAAGTTCGTACAAGAAAAGTAGAATCTCACGTCAACAACAAGAACTAATCAGGGACGACTACATTTCCGAAAATACCCACACACGAGCACCCAAATCACCGTAGTACGATGGAGGCACCCTCGAAAATCGCGCCCAAAATCATAGGCAAATCAGGAATATCACGAAACAAGCAGCCCCCACCCGTCTCTGTCCATCTCGCGGTCGGACTCCCCTCCCGTCGTCGCCTTCCTTCCGCGAGTCGAAGCGATTCCCCCATAACTCAGCACCGCACGGAACCACCCGCCGAGTCGCGAATCGGGCCGTATCGCCGCCGCGCGTCCTCCGAGACCCCCACCGGCCCGCCGCGATCCGCCGATCGCCGATGGATTTTCCCGTTTCCTCCCTCGATTAGCGCGGCGGGCGTCGGCGGAGCGAATCGGCAGCGATTTCTTGTGTTTTCGGTTTGATTTTGGAGCTGCGGGCGATGGAGCGGGGGAGGCGGTGGTTAGGGTTGGCGGTCTTGTTATGCCTATCCGCTTCTTGCGGGGCGAGAGGTGGCTTGTGATTTTCCTTGTTTTTTTTTTCCCTGTTCTGTAGCTCGCGAGGGTGCGTGATTTCATGTGTTTTGGCTTGATTGCTGGTGCTCGGGATAGATTGTCGTGATTGTCGGCTTTAGTGAATTTTGGGGCTGAGGAGTATTTTTGGGTGTGGTTTTGGAGTCAATTGAGTTAATGCTCACCGACTGGAGGTGGATTTTGTGAAGGAATGGAAAGTCTCTGTGGTTGCAGGCATGGTTTGCTTTGTTTACAATGCCATTTTGAGGGCACTTATGATGAAGTTTCGCGGGCAAATATAGGCGACATATCTGGGGGTTATAGAGTGCTGATACATGTGGAAGCCAGCATGTTGTTTGGGCGCTAAATTAATGGAGATTGTATGAAGGCTCTTTGCCGATATGGAACTTAGTTTCAATAAAGTACAAATTTTTAGAAGAAATTTTACCTTTTCTTTTCTTTTTCCTGATTTAACTCGGAGATGCTTTTATTGGAAAACCATTTTCCATTTTCAACTAACTTGAAGAATGGGGCTGTCATCTTATGCCATCAAGTTAATTGTCTTGTGGACTAGATTGTGACTAGAATGTTCTCTCTAACCGACTGGATGTCGTTATTTGCTTTTAGTAAGTTGGAGTCGTCCCGGGCAAGCTAAATGTTTGATGGACCTATATTTCTACTCAGGATGTTTAATTTGGCTCTGACATCTTCTGCTGTTATATACAGAACTTAAGATCAAGCACAAAGACAGTGGCCCTGCTTATAATCACACCCTTGCCAAGATATTGGTGGAATATGCATCTGCAGTAAGCATTACCACATACTCTCTTTCCTCTATTTTTGGGTCATTTCGAAAAGATGTAACTTAGTAAAGATTATTGCTAGCCACCTGCTGGCAGAAACAAATTTCTGTTTAAGTTCTCCATATGTTGAGACTTTGATAGTCATTTCTCTAGCCTTAGTTCTTCTTTTCTTCACTTGTAGTTTTAACTGTCTATGAGTTTATTTGTAGATTTACCTTTCAGATATGGCAGAACTTTTCACGTGGACATGTTCCAGATGTGGTGGCAAAACTGAGGTAATCGTCTAAAATTAACATGCTAACTAATTCAGGGGCTCATAGGGTAGATATTTAGTATGTTTTAGTAGTTGAGCTGACAATCTATGCTCTAACATGAAAACAGGGATTTGAGGTCATAGAGCTTGTTGTGGATGTACAGCACTGTTTACAGGTTAACCATGACCTGACACTCTGAACTTGTGTCATTGCTTCAGTTGGTGTTCTCAGTTAGTGGTCTTTTTATGCCTTTCCTTTATGATGGATTTCAATAAATTTTGTGCAGGCATTTGTGGGGGTAGCACAGGATCTTAATTCTATAGTAATTGCATTCAGAGGGACTCATGGAAACAGGTTTTGACATTCAGATGGCTACTCTGTCTTAGCGTTGCCTCCAAAATTGGAACCATGCTTTTTTACTTGTACTGTGATATATATATATATGCAAAGTTGTAGGAATGTAGCTGTGATGGATGGTATTATGGTCTTAGGGGAAGTACAAACACTTCTGGATCTTAAGAAATGAAGTTTTATTTCTTTCTTTTTTTTCATAAATATATCCGAAGTACTTCATTTTGTTGACTTTCGTGTCATTATAATTGTGGAATAACTGGCATATCGAATAAATCTTTGGTGAATGGCCACAACTGTGCTCACAAGTTAATAGAAGCACCATCTTCTCCCTATTTTGGAAGGGTATTAGGAAAATGTTCTAGAAGTTGCTAGTGTCAGTGCCATTTACCTGCTTGTTGATGACTGTTCCAGTTTTTTTTCTCATTGAAGCCGCTTTTATTTTTATCTCATATTTGAGAAAATAATGACTACTTAATTCATACAATGAATATGCCCATCCAAGTCAGTGTCTTCCTTTTTTTTAATCAGAATTTATCAGTTATAGGTTAGTTTTTCCATGCCGCAATTGTTTGATGCTTGTTTCATTGTTCTCATTTCTGTAGTCACCACTTGCGTTTATTATGTTTCTTGCACCACATTGATTGGTGTTAGTGTCTTCAGGGTGCATTAATGACCTGATTTTACTATTGCAGCATCCAGAATTGGGTTGAAGACCTTTACTGGAAGCAGCTTGATCTAAATTATCCTGGCATGCCTGATGCAATGGTACATCTTTCAATCTCTTTGTTAAGTCTTTTGGTGCATATTTTTGGTTTAGTTAAGGCATCTTCTGATGTCTCAACTGTTTCAGGTGCACCATGGATTTTATTCCGCTTACCACAACACAACCATACGGCCTGGAATTCTAAATGCTGTTAAAAGAGCAAAAGAGTTGTACAGGGATGTCAATATCATGGTGACAGGACATTCCATGGGAGGGGCTATGGCAGCATTTTGTGGACTTGATCTCAGAGTAAGGATTCTTATACCTCTGTTAGCAGAGATGGAGTAGCTTCAAGGTTGTTCAAGTCTCTGAGATTAGCTCTGAGAAGAAAATGAGTCTCTTCTGCATAGTCCTACCTGAATGGTACTAGCTTCTTTTAGATGAATTTGAAATTCATGCAAAACTGTTGCTTATCTCACAATTTGCAAATCAATGATAACTTTTTAGCTTTGGTTGAAGCTTAATTTTGTTACTTGCCATTGAGTAGAATTTTGCCTTTTGCCGTTTGTTCAGCAGCTTATGTGCAGCACTGGATCCTATCTATAGAGCATTCTTGCAAAATATGTGAATGTGTTTCTGACTAATTGCTACTTATACTCTAGGTAAATTGTCTAGCTCAGAGTGTTCAGGTTATGACATTTGGACAACCTCGTATTGGCAATGCGGTTTTTGCATCCTACTACAGTGAACTTGTGCCAAATTCTTTTCGGGTTACCAATGGGCATGACATAGTTCCTCATTTGCCTCCGTATTATCATTATTTCCCGCAGAAGACCTATCACCACTTCCCAAGAGAGGTAAATTTTCTTCTTGCTGTCTGATGGAGATTATGAGCCGTGTCTGCCCTAGGGAATATACTTTCTGTGATTTGCTTCATATGGCACCTCATTGTGTTTTGAGTTTTGTTGAAATTTCTAGAGCATAAATTATCAGTTTCCCAAGAAAATTTGTGGCTTTTCATTTATGATCGGTTGTTGAGATTAACTATTTACAGGGATGATGTTTCTATGACATTAATTGCTCTCTAGGCTCTCTGCCTGCCCTGGCTTTGTAGTTTTTATTATGTTCAGTTGCTGACTTCTTGTTATTCTTACTGGATTGCTCTATAATCATAATCTGGTACTAAGGCAAGCTTTGACTAGATTTGTATTTGTCTGGTAGAAAAACCGATTGACTACATTATACTGACATTGAAACACATTAAATGCTTTGATTCCAGGTATGGCTTTATAATGTAAACTTGGAGAGTTTGGTCTATACAATTGAGAAAATTTGTGATGATACTGGGGAGGACCCATCATGCTGCAGGTAAACACATCCCAGATGTCGCCTTTTTCTTTGTCTATTGTTTGCACCTGCTTATATCTGAAAATTGTGTCCCAAAGTTTATGTATATTAAGTTACAATCAAACTTGGTTTGCTAATTTTTAAGACACTATACTCATAAAAATCGAATCTAAACAATCTTTACAAAATATAAGTATGCAAGGTTTCAGAAGTTCAGCTTTCTGTCTGAAACTTGGACTTTTTAGAGAAAATGCACGCTTCCAGCATTTTGGTTTCATGTGTTAAGTTCGATCATTTGCCCTCTCCAGTTGAATATATTCACCTACTCAATCTGTCTTGCCACATTAGTTTTACGTCGATTTTTAAAGGAAGTTTAGTAAGCTTTTAAGGGAAGTGGGGGACGCATGATCAGGAGATAGAAAAGTCAGAGAAGTTTGGCCTGTCTAGGACTGCGTCTGTGCGCAAGAGCTTTTTCTCACAGTTAACATGGATTAATCCTTGCAGGTCCGTTACAGGGAGCAGCATTTCAGACCATTTAGTTTACTTCGGGGTGGAGTTGATGGGCGACCCATCGGGATCATGCAGAATAGTCACAGACCCTCATATAATGAAATATGGAACTGCAGATCCTGAGGGAAATCTTGTATTATCCAAGACTCCCGTTGGCTCCGTCTTGAGATCTGGTGGGGGATCAAATGACGGGCAAAGCATTCTTTAAGATTATGTTCTCTTGGGAAGATAATCTTCTTCAGCAACGAATATAATAAAGTAGATGGTGCAAGCCTAATTTAGAGCAAGCTTCATCATTCTTTGTACAGTTCTTCTAAAGAAGACATGATGTCGAACAATTCATGTGCTTTGGCTTGGAAAGGGTTGTATATAAAGCAGTGAGTCACGTAGACCATCCTCATCAATAAGAAAAATATTTTACTTACTATAAGTTCCAATTCTTGTCCATTGTGCCTGTCCATGAGAGATCCATGAAGCGCTTTATTGTTGTACACTGCTTATGAAGTTCTATCATTGGCTTATAGAAAGTTCAAGCTTTCTGCAGAATGGGACATCTATTACTAATTGCCAAAAAAGCTGGCTTCATTACATCTCTGTGGCATGTTGCGAACTATATAGTGTAAGTCATAAGCTGAGCCTGTACTGTAAAGGCGTAATCAACCCTAACCTACCCAGGCTGCAGTTGATTTGATCTTCTTCAGTGGATAAACCACAAGGTGATAGAAAGTAGATCAAGCAGGATTCTCATGCGGAGTAGTAACATGAACCCAATTCGATAAAATTCAATCCAAGATGGTTATGGGTTGCCATTTGCAATGAAGTTGATGAGACTTTCGTTCGCCATTATGAACTCAAATCGTTCCAAGGTCACAATGAACTATCGGGACATTGTTGTAGCATTCAAGTTGTGATAAAAGCTGTACCTCAAGAGGTTGTCATAGTAAATTACAATGCAATAGTACGAGAGATAAAGGAACCTTCCAACTGCAATTGGCTCCTACCCAGGTATGCCGAACTCCTTCAGTTTGGCTTCTGGTCGCTAGCTGCTGCATTTCCCTGCACATACGAGAATTTCTGTCGATTCAGTTTTTTTTTTTTTTTTTTCCTGCATAGTTCTGTTCACACAAAGTTTATACGGGCCTTAGTGATCCATTTATGCTCAACTGATTTCGCAGGTACAGATCAATGGATAGTTTCTCGTAGAACTCTCTAGATTTTCAGTTCTTACATTTTTGTTTTGGGTAAGCAGTATATCATCTCTTGATCAAACAGCAGGAATAGTATTGTCATAAAAAATTTTCCCTGTTTTCTTGATCTAACCTTAGAGAAAGCACCGCATCAAAGTACCCTGTTTACATGTGTACTTGGAAATTACAATCCAATTGAATTTACCTCTGCACTTGTTACTTTCGATTCATCAACTGTTTGGGCAGATTCCAGTTCCTTGGTCGACTTCTCTTCTTTCACAACCTCAGGCTCTCCTGCTCAAAAAATGAATCGACCTTAGACTAACATCGAGTGTGCTGTCTATATTAGCTAAAGCCTTTTCTTCTTTACCGTTGTCCGTTTCTTCTTTCTTCTCTTTGACGACATTTTCTGGCGGGACGCTCTCAGCTGACGCAACACTCTCAGCTGACGCAACATTTGCACTTAAATCCACCTCCTTCGTCGAAGAGGAGTCATTCGGTACGGCCTCCCCATCTTTCCCTACGCCTGCTGTAACCTCAGTCTCTTGGGTTACGTCCCCAACATCGGCTGCCCCCTTCACATTTTCACCTCCCGAGCCAGTGTTCACCTCGCTTTCCCCTTCTTTTTGTGTGGACACGTTTGTGCCATTGGTGTTGGCCGCTTCAGGGGTGGTGTCGGCATCCTTTTGGATTTCCTTTGGCTCGTCGATGTTTGATTTCTTGCTGAGGCTGATGGTGTTTCCAGCGGCAACATCGTGCTTCGATTTGCCGCAACCCATGATTCTGGATCGAAAGAGCGAGGGACTGTTCTAATCGACCTCCCTTCGTGTCTGTGGCTTTGTGATTTCTAAGTTGTCTTTTCCTTTTGGATGTTGCAGTCGGTTGGTGTTTTGCCTGCAATTGAGGAAAGAAACCGTTTTTTCTGTTTTCCATTGATGGTGGAAAGAGGTGTACATCTTCTGTCAGGCAACTAAAATGGTCTTTGCATTGTGAAGAATTGGGCTGGCAAATCATGGGGTGTCATTTGATTGTGTTTAATGTATTGGGAAAATGTTTTGTACATTGTGTCACACTTCATTGGAATAGGTTTCATGTTTCCGAATTGATAAAATGTCCATGCTTCAGTGACATGACTTAAAACAATTATAATTACTTCCTATTCAATTTTCTTTTACAATAAGTAAATTATGCATCAAGATTATATATTGATATGGCTTCGGTGCACAACTTGTCCGTGATCTCACATTGTTTTTGTTGCAGCAATAATTTGTCAAATTGAAGACTTGGTAATTCAGTTTTAATTTAATTGAAAAAAAAAGCTAAAATACATTGATTGGTCAAATTAAATATCTTTGAAAAGGCCATTTCATGATGGGATGGAGACACCCATTCAGGGAAAGAAAAAAAGAAGTCTTGAACCTTTAGACAAGGTAGGGAATGGGTTGAATACAAAGGAAGATGTTAGAGGATTTGATTCTCAAAAGTCAGAATGCAGCATGGTACGCACCACATCTCTGGGTCATAATTTGTATGCCATGTGAAATTCATGCCACATGCATGTCATGTGCCGTTGTATGCTATGTCATATCATCATATCAGATGCCATGATATGGAAATATAAAAAACAAACCAAACTTTTTGACTTAATGTGATCATTTACATATCTCTAAGCAAATTTCCACATTGACAAGACAAATTTGCCTCCTTGTGAATTCATTTTAGCACCTTGCTTAGAGTTTGGGTGATTTTTTATTTTGAGTAGGTTTTAAGTGTTTTTGTCTGGATAAGAGAATTTATGATTTGGACATGGCATTTTTTGGAAATAAAATGACATTTTCATATATAGGGATAAAAAGATAATTGATGTAAATGTGCAAGGTGATATCTAAAAGTAAAATGTATGTATGTATGTATTTGGTATTTTCAAAAGTAGCCTACAACAAGTGGATCCTAAATGATTAGTAATGATCCCATCTCCTTGACCCTATCAACTAGTTAAGTCCAAGCTTTTGACCTAAACCGATAGTCTTGCCCATTTTGTGGGATTTAACAAGTGAACTCCAGTTCCTAACGATAATCCTTGATGCCCCAACCAATTGCGCCAACTAATATGGTCTCCTTAAATAAAAATGTTGCTAATACAAGTATTTGAATATAAGAACGAACAACTTCTATGAAAATAAACCATACATAGATAGTGTCAACAGTAGAACGTCTAAAGCATAGAAAAGCTTTGGCTATGCAGAAGGAGAACAAGTTATTGGACCAGATGGACCTTTGTAAAAGGAGAACGAGTTGTAGATGGAGAGTTTGCTAAAACTTGGATGGACCAATAAAAGGTAAACATTCTACGAATCGTAGACGTCAATCTACTCGGGCGAATCGTCGTGTCGTATGTGAACAGACCATAAAACGACATTCAGAAAAAAGATTTGAATGTCCGTTTTTGCAGAAGCAGTACATGTTTGTGACGATGGGGATGGTTCTACGTATGAACCTCTAGGATCCTAGTAGGATTACCCAGCTATTCATCAGTTTGAATTGCACTCAAGTAGTCAAGCTGGTTATTTTACATCTGTATTCAAGTGCTTGAATCAGCTAAAAGCAACCTGGAATAAATCAAACTTGTTTTGTCACTTTTCGGTAAGCAAAAGAGATGTCAAGCGCACTGGAAAAGTAGGGTGTCTTACTTTGGAAAATGCCAATTTGCACATTCATTACAATCCAAGCACGACTGACCCTGCAGCACCAACTTCTCCAAGTGTATCCATCTACCGATAGCATCATCAGGTTAATAACAGTCGACTTATCGAGGAGACGGGGGTTTCGGCAAAGACCGTGGCTCACAGACAACCTTCACAAGATCGCCCGCAATTGGAACTATAATATCGAGAAATCACTTAGTGAAAACCAATCATAAACCATCGATAACAAAGCCGCCCGCATTGAAATTAAAGGGGAAATGTATGCGTCGCATGTGAAATATTTTTACACGTGAAAAAACTAATCATTTTTCGCGATACTTCTCTGAAATAACTTTTTTATTCGACAAAAAAAAAAAAAAAACTCTCGCTTCGTCTTCCTCCTCCTCACCACCTTTCTCTTGCCATCGTTTCCCGTTTGTTCCTAGTGTCGCTCTCTTCCGCCGCCATGATCAGAGTGCTCTGCTCAGACGATGCCCCCATTGAGGGTCTCAAGTTTTTATACAACGAGGAGAAATGGCAACGAATGTGCAACCTAGCTAGCGCTCCAAGAGGGAAAGAAGATGTGTCAAACGACTTTCGTTTTTGCCCAAAATAGTAATGAAGTGAATAAGAGTGTTTTAAAAGACTAAGGATCTGTTCGTTTCGCGGAAAATGAGCCATTTTCGGAAAATATTTTCCCAGAAGTCATTTTCCAGGAAAATGACAATATTTTCTGGTGTTCGGCTAAAACCTGAAAATGTTTCAGAAAATATTTTCCGGTGTTCGGTAAGGAAAATATTTTCCACTTCTCAAATTGGCGAGTGCGAGCATCAAGCTCGAGGCTCGCCAGATCCGCGAGCGCAAGTTTGAGATCGACGAGCTTGAGGTTCACTTGATCTGACGACTAGCCAAGAAAGAAGAAGATGGGAAACAAAAGAAAAAGGAAAGAAAAAGGAAATTAAAAATAATTCGAATTAAAAAAAAAGAAAAAGAAAATTAAAAAATAATTCGAATGAAAAAAGAAAAGAAGAAAAAGAAAGGGGAGGAGGAAGTCATGATTTGTAGATGTGTGACATAAAAGAGATCAAGTGAGAAAAGTGAAAAACATTTTCTCCTACTTTAGAATACTTTTTTTCTTTGATGGAAAACATTTTCCTCAATGAATTCATTTTCCGTGAAACAAACGCCGGAAAATCTGAAAAACGTTTTTCCGGAAATTATTTTCCACTAAACGAACGGACCCTAAGGGAGACAAATAAAGGGTCTGGAAAAATTTGAACTTGAGAGAAAGCTCCTACTTTGATACACATAACTTTTTGTGAGACGGCTCCTAAATGTTTTAAAAAACTAACGTGAATATATACAATGAGGGAGAGATATAAGATTGGGTTAATAACCCAAAAATTCTAAATTTGTACACCTACGATAAATTTACTCTTTGTTGATTTCTATTAAATTTTATCGTCAAATTACAGAATTGAATAACGTATGCAGATGACGGGTATATCAGTTTGGGATTATATTATCCTTTCATCATAGATATACCGGTTTATGATTTTTTGTAGTATTAATTCAATTTAATGAAAACTAATAGTAGATAAATTTATCACAAAAATATCAATTTGAGATTTTTAATGATTTGTCACAAATATATAATTTAGAGTTTTTCGCGATAATGACTAATTGTTGATCATTCTAAAAGTTCATGCTGCTAAATAAAGATGTGATTTTATATCTAAAGCGTATTGTTACAAAATTTAAATATTTAGAATAGTTGGCAATGATTTTTTAAAATTTTTCAACTACATCCTATTGAAATGGAAGAGACGGAGAAAAATTCTCTTAGATTGCAAGTTTTGAAATATAAAGGATACTCAACTATCTTGTCAGATAATGTGATGAGGTTTGCCGTCATTTATGCACAATAAGAAATATTAATTAATTAATTAATTAGGTGCCTGGATCTGTCTCTAGAGCCTCCAGATCCACAGGCGTCAGAGGCCCCCCCCCCCCAAAAAAAAAAAAAAAAAAAAAAAAAATTCTGCAGGTCCATCTTCCCATTTCTTTTTCCCACAAATATCATTGTCAAGTGCTTTGTCTCTGACCAAAAAAAATTGAGAACATTATGCAATTGGCCTATTTATAAGCTTTATTCAATAACTATCTAAAATAACATATCGATCAAGATCTACACAATTAGACAGAGATGACGGAGATATATGCACAATCTTAAAAAATATGGATAATTAATATAGATATAATAATTATCTCTAACATAATAAAATATCTTAGAGAAATATTCTAATTATCTGTAACATTATGAATCCTGAATTCCAGATGTATGAATCTATTCATGCATCGTACGTTTGGACCGGTCTAACCACAAGTTGATCCGGTCAACAATTTGGAGCTATCTTGGGCCATGGAATCGGGTGAAATCAGTACACGAGTGCAGTAGATGCACCAAACAAATTATCTTATGTCATCCGTAGTTGTTGAATTTTCCATTTGCTTTTTTTAAACCAAATTAAGGTGTGTTTGTTTCATAAAAAAATAAATAATTTAGAAAATATTTTCCTAAATGTGATTATTTATATTACTTTAAAAAATTAGTTAATGGAGGAGGATTGGAGGTAAAGGTAGAACTCTTTCATCTTTGCTTTCTTTGTCTATGGCTAATGATTGAATTTTCTTTTGACTAGCTATTAGTACGTAAAGTTTGATGTCTCAGTTAGTAATTCATTGCATAGAAATTTAGAGATCAACCCTGGCCTCTATAAAAAAATAATGATTAAATAGTATAGAAGCATTAGGAGTATGTTTTAGTTAATTGCATTTTATCGAAACAGCGGTAGATTGTTTTGAACTTAATTGAATAGTATGAACCCATGAAGTAGCAGAATTCGACCAAGCCCATGGAGATACGCACTAGCCGAAAATCACACAGGTGAATGGGTATGAGTTTTGAACTAAATTTAATTAAAAGGGTTAAGCCCATTAGCTTGAGTTTAATGTTAATAGAGCCCATGACATCATATGTGCCACATCATTGCCACGTCATTTACATGTGCCATGTCATCACATGCCGTGTCATCATTCAATGCTATGTCATTGCCATGTCATCAAGCCATGTCGTGTCATCACGCTAAGTCATATATATATATATATATAGGTGTCCTTTAGCGGTTGCATGTTTAGGGCCATTTAATTTGAGTTGCATGCCTCGCTAGGGTGGTCGCATACTAATTTTGCCCATCATTAGAAATTGCATGTCGTCTCAAAGATTGCATGTTTAGGTTCATGTAATTAGGAAATTACGTGCCACGTTAGAATTAGGATATTTAGTTGTCACCGGAATTAGGACATTTAAATAAATTATGTCGCATTGCATCTTAGATTAATAACATAAATTGCAGATGCTTACGTTGCTATGAAGTAAGTAAATTCCTTCCTTATCCCTTACAATTTATTTATCATTTTGATTATTGGGTGATTCATCAATGGTTGTGTATAATCATCTCACATTTAATAAATAGGTTAAGATCAATTGAAATTGCCTGACAAAATATTTATGAAAAAAGAAGAAGAAGAAGAAGAAAGGTATCAAAATGGCGTTATAGTAATTTAGTATAATCAAGTTCTCGAATCCATAATCCATAGTTTATAGGAATTAAGTAATTCTTCTAATACTTTATTTGAGTTTTTAATTGACACACAAAAAAATAGATTAATGGCAACTTTTAATTGAAACTTATTCGCATATTAATAATTTATATTTATGTTGCGAATTGGTTTGAATTTGGAGGAGCTCAAACTAAATTTAGGCTTAGTATTTTTAATCACCCCTAGCTATTTCACCGTAGGTCGCAACACTAGTCTAACTGTTGGTTCTTAGTTTATGCAAGGAGGTTACGAAGAATCTGCTAGTTTATAATTGCATCTTTTCCATTTTTCTTCCTTGATATTGGTCTAGGAACTCTCTTTCAAAGTTTGCAAAACTTCTCTGCTAGGGAAATTGTCCATCAAATACTTAACTTGTTGTACGAATGTTAATTCAGTTTTTAATCGTTTCATTTTAGTTTTAAGTCTTTGCAGGAAATTTCAATGTCACCCTTTAAGCAAAATTTCACCGAAAATCGCCGACGTAAAAGTGTGGCATGTAGGATAGGCAGGCAATGGCTATTGACATGAGCTTAGTTTAAGTTATAAAGTAGGTTTCTCAAATATTTTTATTTGATTAAATTCCTAAACTATTATCATTATTTTTCATATAGATCTATTGGCATGAGCTCAGTCTAATTTTTGGAACCTCAAATTTGACAAAAACCCGAAATTGTCAATTTGTAAAACATTAATTTGCAGTATTACACATAAGCCTAATGTCATGAGCTGTTGTTCTTTTCATGAAGCTGAAAATCACTACTTTCTACTCTAACATGAAATAGTGATGGTAATTTGCCCTCTCTATGGAACAAATTGAGCAATTATTTTTGCGAATTAAAGTAATGTTGACATAGTCTATCAAGAAAATTCAGCCGCTCTCTTCTTACAACACAGACAACGCATCAGTGCGATTCCACAAACCAACTATGCCTAAACTAACAATGCAATTTCAACCAAACAAACATATCTTGTAGACACTCTATTCCAATAGAAGGATAATAATTAGAGTCACCTCATAAGTAGTTCGAAAATCCTCTCTTCTTTTCAGTGAAGAAACATGCAACATCGAAAAACATTTACCTTGTTTCCGAATTTGAGAAGTTACAACATACACATTAATTGCTTCTTCGACTTTGCCCTGAGCCAAGCCTATCTTTCTAACATTTGCAATGTCTCTCATCAATGTCAATAGGTCAGAGGGAAGCCTTCCAATTTCTTTAGATTAATACCCCTCCAATTGCTACAAAAAAGGCTTATTGAATCTCAAAATCCTCTTCTTCTTTTTTTAATCCTACTCCAACTCTCAACTCACTCTCAGACTATTATTGACGACATTTTTTTACCATCAACTATTATCAAGCTTGAAAAATTGAATCTCCATGCCCTTTGCTTCTCTAGTAGGCAATTATGATACCTTGGGAGAGGTTAAAGCAAATAATAACTTTTATCATAAATAGTTAATATTTATCACCCAATTTCTAAAGTTTGGAATCTCCTTTCTCTTTCAAATAATTCATTTCCTTTTTTTTTCCTAATTGTCAAATTTATATTGTTAATTCTAATTGACTTCGATCTTGATGTTCGATGGCACACTTTTCACTGCATTATTCCATTAATTCGGTCCCTCCCTTCAATGATCTGGCCACTATATCAATGCAATAAGCACCCAAAAATTGGAAATTTTTCCCTATGTCTTGTCAGCCGGGTGGGGAACCTGTGATCATGATGATTCATGAATCTGGCCACAATTCAAGAGGAACCATCTGGAAATGGGAGGAGGATGGATCTAGTTCTACTACACAAAATACAGACAAAAGAGTGCATTTTTCCACTAGTACTATGATGATGAAACATGCTTCCTCTTGATCTTTGGTCCAACCCCGTTTTTTCGTGGAGAAGTTAAAAAGAGTTAAAGTTCACTGACTCTTCAACAAGTTCCATCACTCATGGCATTCTTTGACCATCGACCATTCTCGGACTTCGAGGAAAGGCCATTGAAAACAAAGGGAGCAAAAAATAAAAAATTGTTATTGCAGAGCACGCTTACTAAAATGACTAAACAAAAAGATGTCTTCCAAATTCTATTGCTAATCAAACGTTAAGAAAACAAAATTCGTTACATTGATATAAATAGCTAAGAATTCTGATAGTTTTTGCACGTTCTCAAATGAAGAGTAATGTGCTTATTTTATAAATTTTACGGAATGATTATCTAAATAGCAGAATGTCAAATACAATCAATCAAAACCAATTAAGGAAGAAATATACGGAATCTGCAATAGACATCTTTGACAAAAGCGATCACAAAATATTTTTGTAAAATCCTCTTTAAATGGGCGATTTTTATTGGTTAAGATTCAAACGATTCTTCAGCTACTTAAAGAACAACAAATTAAAACGAGGTGATTTATATAGTAATGTCTGATCATAGGCTTGATTAATCAATATAAGTGAGGAGGCGAAAAGTTGAAAATGACAGCATCGCAAGTGGGGGTTGGAGGATGGGTTAATTAATCAGTATAAAGACTGACGGCAGCAGCCCCCAAAACAAGACGACGCAGCTTTTCTGGGCGTCCGATGCTTCTTCCCCAGTCCGATGCTGGCAACGTGATTGGCCCAGATGGCGGCTGCCTGTCGCTGTCGCTTTCAATTCAAGTCACCCCCCACCCACACCACCTTATCCTCTCTCTCTCTCTCTCTAAGTTGGGGCATGCTAGTCCATTAGGGATTCATCGATTGGATAGCATCAATTCAATGAACTACAAGCTTTCGTGGTTGATAAATTATATTTTAAAATAATTTGTTATATGGCCTATAAAAAAAAATGAACTGAAAAATTTTATTGTTCACGAAAGTATTTAGATATAAATTATGTTGATAATGAATCAGTTTTTATGAATTAATTATTTCAAACGATACATGTGATCATTTTTAAGAAAATATTTTTTTAAATTATTTATTTTTCTAAAAATAAATGAGAGCGTTAGAGAAAATATTTACTTTAATCAAGTTGTTGCAAAAAGAGATGAAAATGAAACTCGTGATTTGCATTTTACTTTCTGAAAAAAAAAAAAAAAGAATGGAAAGGAAATAGAAGACTTTCTTGTTTTGAAACTAAGCGAATCCAAGAAAAAACAACTACGTATTATAAAAAAATTATGCTTGTTGATTAACAATCGAGGATTTTTTAGAAAGCATGCCTATCCAAGGGAAATTTCAAGTTGAAATACTCAACTCGTTTAGGAAAATCCTCCCTCCTTTACCAAACATTAGAAAGATGATAACCTTTTTTTATCTTTTTTTTTTATTCTCCAATGGACGTGAATTTAGAACGTCGAAAGATAATATTTAGTAAAAACTATACATATAGTTAATTTAACAAGTAAGGCTAGGGAGCTCATTAACAAGTTCCTCTTTACTATCGGGTTTATCGAAGTCTAAATTCTATGGTGCTGCAGGAAAGAAATGCTTTCTTCTTTTCGATCTTTAAAGTATATTATCATGCCTGTAATAATTGGACCCTCAACATTGATAAAAAAATAAAAAAAACCAATCGAATCTATGAGGGAAGGAGTAGGCTAGGCATGCATATTGTTTATTATCAATGGCGAATTGTAAATGAAGATAGTCCACATGATATATATATATAAGTTGTAAATGAATGGCTTTTGTACTTTACCTAGCCTTCGGCGTAGATTTGAAGACAAAAACAAGCGAGGCCCACATTCCCAAATCGGGAAACTCTGTCTCCCTCCCCCCTTCTGAGCCATCTTTTGCCTTCTGGTTTCAGCTTCTCCTCCATCTTCATCCTAAAAAATCATGGAAGGCTCAGCTAACGAACGTCTTGATTTTGGGAAGATGGGCTATGGGTGGGTGTGTCTAGTTCTCACCGTTTGTTTTTTCCTTGAGCTCGTTGTTGCGTCCTATCTTCTCCTGTTTTATTGATTCGTTTGTTTCATTTCATTCATCAGATGCCAGCATTATAGGAGGAGGTGCAAGATTCGAGCTCCCTGTTGCAACGAGATCTTCCCCTGTCGCCATTGTCACAACGAGGCCGCGGTAAAAAAAAAAAAAAAAAAAAACGAGAAGATGACATGAAAAAATGAATCTGTTTAGGTCTTTCTTTGCTTTCTTTTTGATTTTCTGCATGTGGGTATTTGATTTTGTTCTTGTTGGGTAACTTTTGACTGATGCAGAGCATGCTGAGAAACCCCTTTGATCGGCACGAGCTCGTTCGCCAAGACGTCAAACAAGTACCATTTTGGCCTCTCCTCTCCGTTTTGCTAACTTTGGTGTTTGCTGATTTATGTGGATTTCTTGATGTTGTCAGGTGGTTTGCTCGGTTTGTGACACGGAGCAGCCGGTATGAAATGCTAGATCTGTAGTGAATAGAACTCTTTTTAATTGAATATTCTTGTTGGGGATTTGAAACTTATGTAATTTGCATATCTTTCAGGTGGATCAAGTTTGTACAAACTGTGGAGTCAGAATGGGGGAGTACTTCTGCAAAATTTGCAAATTCTATGACGATGATGTAATTAACTTTTCTCAATTGATGTTTACAAAGATCTCTGCTTTTTAAGGATGTAGCTTGGATTCTTAAGACACTACTTTGGCCTTTTTCTTTTTGGGGACCTTGATTTGGTTTATCTGTCGCGGTTTAAGTGGATATGTGGCCTCAATACCAATTTTACTTTGTGTGATGTGAGAGTTGTGATTAAGAGTGGCATTATTTTTGCAGACTGAGAAGGGGCAGTTTCATTGCGATGATTGTGGCATATGCAGGTGAGTAAGTTCTAGCCAATTCTTCTTACGAGTTCCTTAGCATTATGTTAAAGCTGAGCTTGTTGATCATCATCTGACTTGTATCATATTACCTGTAACAGAGTTGGTGGACGCGAGAACTTCTTCCATTGCAAAAAGTGTGGTACGTACTTAACAGATTTTGATATTTATTCGCGATCATGGTATTTTGATGCCTTTTCATTTCTAAGACCATATTTATCTGTATGTTGTACATAGGTATGAATATTGAAGAAGCTTCTTTTTCCTGTAGCTAATTAAAAAAATCTTACATTGGATTTACATTCAATTTCTTGGGAATAGTTGCTATAGACTGGAATTGTCATTACTCTTTACTTGAACAGACATGGTTGTAGCTAGTTATGTTCATTACCTTGGTACTGTGACCAAGAACTGATTCTTCTGAGATCTGTTTTGTTCTAAAATCTGCAATACATAGTAGGTAAATTCTTGATGGAGGGTGCTATTTTCGGAATCTTTAGTTCCCAGCAAGGTATATTTTAGGAATTTTATGGACCTGGCTTCCTGCCTTGATTGAGATGTCAAGATGATGATACTTAACATATTAGTAAACTTTCTCTCCTTATGGAAGGAAATAGATTTGAGAACCCTGAGAAGATTCAGGATAAATTGCCTCAGTAAAAGAAAGTGTTTTCGCAGATGAATTCTCCAATTCCTCGATATCATTTATCACCACAAAGTTTTGAAACATTATATGATTGTAATGAGCTAACTATGCGTTCTTCTGTTTGTGCCTACTTAGCAGTGAGCATAGTGAAACGTCAATAAATTGAAAAGACGCTAAAGCTTCAACATGGAAAAGGGAATGACAGATTTATACATATAAACCACTTAATCTGCTTCATGTACTAGAAAGTATTGGCGTGTTCTTTTTTTTTTTTTTTTTCAAATTATGTACACCTTGAACACCATTTCAATCTGAAATTACATGGTTATGAGTATTTGTCTTACAGGCTCTTGCTATTCCATTGGTCTAAAAGATAACCATTCGTGTGTGGAGGACTCCATGCGTCATCACTGCCCCATATGTTATGAGGTTTGCATTGTAGTTTAGTTGCCTTCAGAAATATTTGAAAGGACAGAATTTGAGATATTTTGTCTATCCTTCTACATTGTTTTTGTGCAGTACCTTTTTGATTCTCTGAAAGATACAACCGTTATGAAATGTGGGCACACGATGCATTGTGAATGTTATGGCGAGATGTTAAAGCGTGACAAGTGAGCCTTCAACCCTTTTTGGCTAATTTGCGTAAAAAAACTTTTTCTTGACTATTTTACATTGGTTTTCTGACTTGAAATCATTATCTTCACCAGATACTGCTGTCCAATATGTTCCAAATCCGTGATTGATATGTCTAGGACCTGGAAGAGAATGGATGAGGAGGTAGGCTCACAAATAAAGAACTAATTTTATTCACCTAAATTAGTATGTGAGGCTATACATGATGGGGCAAATAGGAGCAATTATCTTTCATAACAATCTCGATTCAATCCTTATGAATCACTTAATTTTGACATTCTGAGCAGATCGAAGCAACTCAGATGCCTGAAGACTACCGCAACAAGAAGGTGAGAGCTCTCTCATCCTCTCTGACCATCTTTTCCTCATGTCACATAGTTTTTCTGGGCGAAATGCTGTATTTCAGTCTTGAGTCTATGCTGTTTTGTCCTTGCTCTGATTATTCCAAAATTATAGGTGTCTCCTAAATCGGCCTATGTTTTGGTCTGTCTTAAATCATTATGATTATTTGTGATCTCGCTTGCTATCTGCAGATCACATCTTTGGTTTGTCTGCTTCGTTTGAGAACAATGATACAGTCGCTTTTGAAATGTGAATAAAGTGTCTCCAATGTCTGTCTGTTGTTACCCGTATAGAATGCCTTTGTCACATGCTCTGCTACGCTAAGCTTAATTTCTCTGGAAGTGATTCTAAAATGGCAAATGGATTTTGCAGGTGTGGATCCTATGCAATGATTGTAACGACACTACTGAAGTTTACTTCCACATTATCGGGCAGAAATGTAGCCACTGTGAATCCTATAACACACGAGCAATTGGCCCTCCGGTTCTTCCTCAATGACTAGGTTCTAAATCAAGGAATTGTACCAGGCAGGGAGGTATCACTGAAGCTTCCACGCTTTGTGTGAAATGGCAAGGATGCTTTGGTTCGTACTGGGTCCCTATTTATCAATTTGATCACTCTACAATGTTTGTGTACCATTATACTCTTCTTCATTGGATCTTCTCGAACAAACATTCTTCCTCCAAATTCATGGAGTTGAAGCCCAGGTAAGGAGTCTCTGGGGTTCTGTAAGCAATTCAAATATACCAACACTGGGATTGGGGATTAAATTATTCCTGTTGTGACAACAACATTCTGAGACTAATGATATACCCTTTTTTTCGTCGTTTTTCTTTAATACCGATGTACCGTGGCTTGTAGTCTCATTTGTACATGAAACCGCTTGTTTGATGGTGGAATTTTATCCATTTTCAGCCCTATCTAGCATTTTGCTGCCGTATTTCCTGCGAATCTATCTCTGGTCTGGTGTAAATCAAAGCTTAATCGGTGTTCAAGATTGAATAGAGGTGTTACTGATATGATACTTGTTCAGGGATTCTTTTCTTCTTAAGCTGGTTACTTTTCTTATACTTGAAATTAAAACGAGACCCTTTCAAACGCTACTGGATGAACATTTACTTAAATTGTCTAGGATGGAATTTCATATAGCTTCTTTACTATGACAATAATGCTTTAACTGAGAATCACACACATTTCCTTCCTTCCCTATTTACCTATATATATGCGAAAAAACATGAGATGCTAATCTAAGTGTACGAAATCAAGACCCTTACATAGTTCACACCATGAGAATGTCCTGCTTAATCTTCTCAACAGCACCGTCTGCCACATCATTCACTGAAGCCGTCACTGTCATATTCATCCACCCTTCCTGAGCCATGACATTAGCAGCAAGAATTTCTGCTCGATGTTGGCCAAAGACACTAATGATGTCGGTCAACAAATTTCGTCGGACAGACGATGTGATTGCAAAGACAGCGAGGTTGCTGTCGGACAAAGCGACGCTAATTGATGAGCTGTTGGCTATTACTTGGGCCGACGACATCTTCAGCTTCTCCAACCTTACCCTCTCCTCTTCAAGGAACTTGATGTAAAGATACGCTTCCTGCAAAAGTTCTGCCCTTGGAGCCTGCAGAAACAAGAAAAGAAACAGACAGGATTAAGAAATCTGAAGTTGGCCCAGAAAAATTACACCTTTCTTCAGTATTTTGCTCGGCAATGTCGTTGACTTAGTGAATTATTAAAAAACAAAGTCCAATGGAAATTTTCCACGGATAAAACCATTTTGCTGTGCACCAATGGTCGATATGGCTATTAGGCTGCCAATGTGATTCATGTCGATTCTTGCCAACGTAGAAAGACCGCCATTTTTACTCAACTGAACAAGCTAAACGATTGACCCTGTTCGTTGGTATCAAAACAGAGTATCACTGGCTCTGTTTGTTGGTATAAACGAGCCTGTGTCTAATGTAAGAGACAGAATGGGAACGCGACGGAACCTTGGGGCACACGCCGGGGACCATAAGACGGAGCTTCAAGTACAGCTCGGCAATATTGTCCCTCCTGCACTTGTCTCTCTTCGGGCCGTCGTGTCTCCCTCGACCATCGCGCTCCGCCCTCCCACGCTTCCTCAGGCCCGATCCCTCCACGACATTGGCGGTCTCCCCTCCACCTTCCATGACGAACTCCCCTAAAAGCTCCGCACCAGTCCCGTGCCTAACTAACAATGTCTGTCTCTGGAGTTCACTTCCGCTGCGGAGGAGAGTGGAGGGCATGCCCTTTTTATGCTACTCTGCGAGTGAGTGAGGAGGGGGGAATGAATGCCTTCTCAGGCGGTTGGAAAAGTGCAGCGTACGGAGAGACAAGACGATGCCTTGTCTCAAAACATTCTCTCTCTCTCTGAGTGGCATGTGCTTTCGATTTTCTCCATATAACACAAAATCAGGATCAAGATGCTTTGGAAAAGCGTGCTAAAACAGAAGAGTTGAGACGATAAAAAGATGAATGCTTTTCTACCTTTTGGGTTTACATGCTTATCACGTGATCCGTAAAGAATTTCTCGAACGCTGTCGGGTTCATGCGGGTTCAATACATTCCGGACTTTTGATTTTTAGTAGATTTTACTTAAGATCTGTACAATCTGACGATCATAAATTAGCGAGCTCACCTTACCATAGTATAGTTGATGTCTTCTTGAGATTGAAACATGCTAAGTGTGTGCACTCTATTTCCTACGAGAGCAACAAAATTTTACAAAAGTAT
This sequence comes from Eucalyptus curtisii, assembly GCA_017140595.1. NCBI lineage: Eukaryota > Viridiplantae > Streptophyta > Magnoliopsida > Myrtales > Myrtaceae > Eucalyptus > Eucalyptus curtisii. The sequence goes on along the minus strand of CM029495.1, from coordinate 11,975,792 downwards.
TGGAAAGGCAAGAGGAGACATGCCGAGTGTGCTTGAAATGTTAGTTAAAGTTGGGTTAAAATAAAACCCAACAAAAAATTATGACCATGGTTAGTTGGAACCAACCCAACTCCATATCAAAGCGGAAATCTAAGAGTTTTGGCAAAAAATTAATTAATTGAACGAGTAATTAGAATGCTAATCATGATAGGCCTTAGATCTTTTCATTGATCATGTCAAAAAATCCCAAGGGATTAATTAGCCCCTTAATTTTGCCTTATAAATCGAGAGGATCCTCTACATCAATATGCAAAGTGGAGGATTTTATCGGGCTATTCGTTAACATGTTCATTGTGCTATTCATGGGTTTAATCTAATCATGTGAGTTTAGCGCATTACAATCCTTAACTTTAGTAGATTCATGTGAGATCCACACAATTTGAATGACCATGACAGATTGAGCTAACCTGGAATTGATGCACCTAGTACTAATACCTGTGATTAATGGGGATGGCAATTTTTTAATTAAAAAAAAAAAAATCTGTAGTTTGCTTATAAGCAAAAAGAGGGAGGATTTCAACTTGTGCTCATTAAAGGAATAAGTTTTAGAAGATCAATTTATGTCTAAGATCATGACGCATAAACAAATTCATATGTATTTTCATAGTTGGGTAATTGAAATTCAGATTAACGTCGGCCACTGGTCGCTGCCCGTTGTTGGTCGCGAGCTACTCACCTTCGATTTGCTAGCCACCTCTTGCTGCCACTTAGGATGGAGAAATTTTGTGTCATTAGGAAATGAATTTTTATTTCAAGAACAAAAATTTTATATCATTATCAAATACGTATTTTTCCTCACAAACTCATTCAGTGAATAGAAATATAAAAATCAATTTCTAGCAAAATTGAATTTTGGAACAGAATGATTATCATTCGTGCCCTAGATCTTTTCTCTACAAAATTGTCTTGTGTTCCTAATGAGAAATTAACCATCTCTATCTGCTATTAGGTTTTTTATCGATTTTTATATGGCCCTCAATGTTCTATATATATTATTAGATGAAAGTGATATGTAAAGTTCAAAAACTTATTGCGAAAGTGCAATTGAGTTTTAAAACTTGTCAAATTGATTTAATCGAGTCCTAAAACTTGTCAAATTGATTCAATCGAGTCTTTTTATAAACACCATCAATTTGTTTAGCAAAAAATATTGACATGGAATTTTTAAATTAATTTATTTTTCCTATGTGGCATCTTTTATTACTTTTTGTTTTAAATCATATTTAAATAATAGTTACAAATAAAAAATAAAAAATATAAATAAAGAAGAAAAGGGGTAGGGATTGTGGTTGGGTGTCGCCATAGCTGCCATTGTCAGAGAGGCCGATGACCTCCTCGGCCCTAGGTAGTGGAGGGGGGGCGGCCCCCCTCCTAGGTAGGGAAGCTCACTAGCCATAAGTGAGGGCCGGGATCGCCTAGATCTGGGCTAGCCTCGCCCGAGCCTCAACTAGGCAGGTGATGGCCTAGCCTAGGCCGACAAGGGCTGCCCCCTCCATCCCCTAGGGTGGGCGACCCTTTAGAATATGGGCGGTAGTGGTGTGCCCAGCCACGACCTTGCCCTTTTTTTTTTTGTTTACAATTATATTTTTAAAATTATTTTAGCTTTTTTAAAAGTTTTTTACCATTATCTAAATAAAATTTTAAAGAAAAATGTAATAAAATTCCACATAGGATAAATAAATAAATTTAAAAATGCCACGTCAACATTTTATGTTAAACAAATTGACAGTGTTATCAGAAAGATTTAATTGCGCTAATTTAACAAGTTTTACGATTCGATTGCATTTTTTGAAAGTTTTAGGATTTAATTGCATTTTCGTGACAAGTTTTAAAACTTGTAGTGCAGATATCCCTAGACGAAATAATAAGATCTTTGTACTTTTAAGAATTGTAATCATTTTTTCCTTTTCAATACATTAGGGGTGTGCAAAATACCCGGGAACCGCCCGGACCGCCTGGAACCGGACCGGAACCGCCCGGAACCGGCGGTTCTTGAGGGAACCGGTCCGGTTCCCGGTTCCAATTTATAGAAACCGGTGGGTACCGGTCCGGTTCCCGGTTCCATGGGCGGATTTGCCCGCCCGCCCACCCGGACCGGACCGGAGCCTTTTTAATATTAAGAAAAAAAATTACTAAAAGAAACCCTAGATCTCATCTCACTCCCTTTGTCTTCGGTTCTCTCTCTCTCTCTCTCTCTCTCTCTCTCTCTCTCTCTCTCTCTCTTCATCGGTTACTAAAATTATTAAAAATTACTTCTCCCGCCGTCCGCATCTCCACGTACTTAAATTTGGTTTTTCTTTCTTTGGCTTGCTTTGATGTCACGTAGTCGTTCTATGTTGAAAACCAAAATTGTTTCGCGTCAAGATCGGTTCCATGGATCCACCCGGGAGCCGGACCGGACCGGCTGTTCGGTTCCCGGGTGGATCCATGCAACAAACGGGTGGATCTTGATTCCAATTTTTCGGAACCGGTCCTTAGCGGGCGGTTCACGGTTCTAGGTCGGGAACCGCCCACTCGAACCATGCACACCCCTACAATACATCAGTGACTTTTTTATTTCACAAGTATCATTAATAATTTTATTGTTCTCTAACATTTTAAAATAATAGAATTGGAATCCTCTCTCTCTCTAATAATTTTATTTTTCTCTAACATTTTAAAATAATAGAATTGGAATCCTCTCTCTCTCTCTCAAATATTTCTAAATAAGAAGTTTTTGTTTAGTGGAGAAAACGTGCTATATTAAAGTAAAGTGAAGGATTTTCTTGGACAATTTCATCAATTATTATTATTTTTTTTTGCATTATCCCTTTTTGTCACTTTTTTGTATCCTCTCGAACCTATCTATAAAGTCTCTTCGAGTAAACCATGTACATATGCACCATGAGATCTCCATTAATTTCAAATGGAGAGCATGGAATTGATTTGCAAAAGTGTGATTCTTATAAACCATTCCTTATTTATATGTCTTGCGCGATTGATTTAACCATAAAACAGGACAATGATTTTGTAGATGGTCAAGACTAAGGCCCGCAACACAACAAACTTTTTATCGGCCCTAAATTTAGTATAGAATCGAGGCCGAAAAAGGACCCATGCTTATTGCATCAATCATAAAGACAGATAATCAATGGGCAGACGGCCGACTTGGCCCGATAGGCCCAGAAGACAAATGAAATAAGAAAGCACAGCGGCGCCCAACTTTGGCTAAAGCTCGATCCGAACATTTCAATGTAAAAAATATATTAGGGCCGGGCTTTTAGCAATACAATTGACCCGACCTTCGCACCTAGCTCTACTCGGATCCGCCCAACGATCACCATGGTATGAGAAGTCAAGGCCCAAATGAACGGATTCAGGAAAATTAACGGACTTTTCACAGCTTCTGTGAATTAATAACAAAGCTGATCGCACAACTTTTCTCTTTTATCGATCGATAGAACACATATACATCCATATCGCGCAGGCCATTCTTACCAACGAAAAAGAAGAAGAGGAATATCATCACATAAGCAACATTTACCAAGACACACCTCCACATCTCAATCCCCAAATAAAAGTATAAGCAAAAGCACAGAGACAACAGCCTTAAATATCGAAAAGGAAAGTAAACAAGAGGATGCTTTTTCGGAAAGGGCCCCTCAGGCCATGACCGCCAAACCGCCCATTAAAACGAAAGCTAACGACCCAAATAAGGACAAGCCGATGGCGACAGCCACGCGGTCACAGAACTTGTCAAAGACGTTGCACACCTTCCCCCATTGCACATGCGAGTTGCCCTCGCGGCCGATGACCCCGACGGCCGTGGCGGCACCGCAGCCTGAGAAGAGGAGCGCCACCATGATGATGTCCAAAATCGCCACCGCTGCGGCCAGGGTTCTGCTCTTGCCGGCCTTGTTGGCGAGGAGGAGGAGCAAGGAGAGCACGGAGTAGCCGCACGCTATAGCGTTAGCCACCACAAAGTACCTGGAAAAAGAGAGAAAGAAAAAAAGAAGAATAAGAGAGATCACGAAAATATCTTAGTTATTTAAATCGAAACAATTCTATTGAAACTCCTTTTTTTTTTTTTAAATTAGTCTTGAAATTTTCGATAACTTGATGCACAATTATGAGCTGAACTATGGAGTCCACTAGACCAGCGGTCGAACCGCTCGTCTCGTCATGAGGTTTAATATTTATAATTGACCATTTGCTGCCAACCCGAGATATATTCTTTTTTTTTTTACGGAATTTATTAAACAATATTTACGAGACACTTATTAGATATATTTAATAATGAATACTTCGATTATAAGAGTATTAATCACGCATAACACGTTAAAATTTCAATTTTTCCTTATTTAATTACTTAACAGGTGTTGTCGGATTATTTTTTTTCAGCAAAGTCCTTATATTTATATAGATATATATTTATATTTATATTTCTCGTCTATGTTGGTCAACCTTTCTATTCTTTGCTTGTGCGCCCACAAAAAAGAAAAAAAGAAAATCAATATAGGCCGTTCATCCATTTCGATGCGACCAAAGTATTAAATGCTGGGAGGCGATAGTAGAATTTTCTACAAAAGTCGATACAAAGAAAAACCTAGAGAGGCGTAGGTGGTGTCTTCATCAATTTTAAACTGCCTAAGAGGATGACAGGCAAGGGCTTTTAATGCACAATCGATATGCCCAAAGCGCTCGGAATAAATATCAAGGAGTGATGCTATTAGTTCACTATGAAGACTTACAAAATAAACTTTAGATATAATATTCTAGAGATACTAGGTACTCCGCAGTCGATCGAGAAAACTCTATAGCTTCCCAATTGTATCATTGTCCGCGTGCTATGCACAATCAGTGTTTTGAAAATCGAACTAAGTTATACTTAACAAATGTCCGATGAGCACTTGTTAACAAAAAAACACGTATATTTTTTAGTACTAATGTATCTTAGATGACATACCATGATTTAAAGACATATACCCGATCGATGCACACGAGTTTCAATCACTAAAGCAACTTTTTTTTTCCTCCTAATATTTAGAGAAGTATCGTAATTAAGGTATTGAATGAACACATGCACATATGTATTTCTTCCGAATAATCATCAGAGAAGAATTGAAGTGTGGTGTTATGTCCATCTCAATCATTGATCACGTAAGTTTTCAAAAGAACCCATATAATTGATGGTTAAGACAGCCCCGGTGCATATGGTTTGCAGACGATGAAACAAGTTTCCTCAAAATCTAGCAGGATAAAGAAATTGAAGGATTAATTAACTTGAAAGGTGAGCTTCCTTATAGCTTTTATAAGTAACTCCATTATAGTTGGAAAAAAAGGAAAAAAGAAAAAAAAAGAATGAGAGTAAGGATAACCTAAAACTGAAAATCAGGACATGAGCTCTAATGCCATTTTAAGAACCTACCTTTTACACGCACACCAAGGACAAGAATGCCTTAGACTTATACATATATATGAGAAGCAAGGCCAAGTATTAAGATGGTTAGGCGACAAATGAGGTATAAATCGAGATCTGATACCAGTTAGATATTTCATTCTTATATCTTAAGCTATTGATTCATATTATAAAACAGTAATAACCCACGTTGATGATAGAACATGACATCACACATATGTTTCCTCCATTATAATGGACACATATGCATCATGTCAGATATCTCTGACGTGTATAGTGGATACAATCCTTTTTATCTTCTGAAGTAAAGTCAAGCCCTTTTTGCATAAAATCCATGAAACACTAGAACGAAATATCCATAAGCGATTCACCCAAAAGAGGAAAAGAGAGAGGGCGAGAGACGTACACGAAGGCGGACTGGTAGTGCCACTTGGCGGTGACGGGGACGTTCAGGGCCGGCAAGGAGGGGCTGACCTGAACCGGCACGGTCTTGGTCTGCTTGTCGACCCCGAGGACCACCGCGGCGGCGAGGGTCAGCGCCAGGGCCAGGAGCCTCAGCGCCAGACCGCACGTCCCCGTCCGTCTATTCTCGCCATATCCCCTCACCGCCTTGTTCGCCTCGCCATCCATATTCAGGCTGCTTCTAGTCCCGTTGTTGCTGTAACTCTTCATGCGATACGCGAGAAGTCGTGTGTATGTCTGAGAGAGAGAGAGAGAGAGAGAGAGAGATGAATGGTGGAGATCAAATGGGGGTTCTAATTTATAAAGGGAGGTGTGAAAGGAAGGTTTGGAATCGTGCGTTTTTTTTTTTTTTTGGGGGGGAAGCTTAGAAGAGCTCACAAGACAGTGAGGCATCCGTGAATTTATGGCATGCATGGAAAGGTGGGTGTACACATTCCCCGAATCGATGGGCACGTTGTCACTTGCATCATTTCATATACGTGCGTTCAAACTTCACTCCCTTTTCCACAAATCTAATTATTTTCACAAAGTTGATGGTAGATAATACAGTTTCTGACAGGTTTCAATCGCGTATTTCATGTGATCCGATCGCTTTAACAACCCGTTAGAGTGCGCCGCACGTGGCTCAATATATGAATTATCCGGACTAGTTTTCGTATAGCCGAAATTTGGGTTTTATCCTCATTGTTTTGGTCGACCCAGTTCACTTACCCGAATTGGTACCGCTTTTTGTCGTCGTGGTCGAAAGATAAACGTTCAAGAGAGATTAACGTCCTGTTACTTTGACTCCTGGAGATTAGGGTTTGAATTTGAGAACTCCCTCTGATATTTTGACTTTTACGTGCATGCGAGAAGGTACAGCTTGTAGAAATTGACCCCCTTTACACACCGACGCACTTATTAGGTGAAGCAAACGAATACTATTCTGACTAACATGCTCACTATTAAATGAAAATCGGAAAATCTGCATATCAATCTTAAATTTATTATATGAATATTAATTTAATATTATTATTGTTTAATTTTATCAATTTATTTCTAAGCATTTACGTAAATGTAATCCTTTCGATTAGTATTTGTAAAAAATTATTGAAGTGATAGTCCAGTCATCGATGACCGTCCAAAGTGGCGCACTGTTATGTTAATAATTTCCAATGCAAATTGGTTGGAAAGACTATTAAAATTTTATGCAAAAATATATGATTGAATTAGTATACTTCGGAAATTCAAAATTGAATTTGCATTAGATAATTTCTCCCTCGAAACCCATGCGCTTGCTTGTGTGTAGATAAGCATTTTCTTGCCTCAAAGCGACAATTATGAACCCAACGACCCATGAATGCAAAACTTATTTAGCCGCATTCACACTAAAACAAATAAAAATATTTTTAATATATTTTTAATAATTATAGCATTTGAACACCTAGATATAGTTGGGAGATAGGTGGAGGTTCGTGAAGGAATGGACAACATTATTTTATTCTTTTCGGTAATATATAATGTGCATTTGGATGTGAACGTCTCCCATGCTTTCATACGGTTCGATATCTGACAAAACATCACGAATTCTTAAGTGGGACGATCTGATCTTTGCATTTTCAGACAATTTTGAGCTTCATTCCAAATAGGGTTTGTCTTTTCCCTTTCTATGTCAAAATTCAAAACCTGTGTCTATACAAAGTCTTTATCTTCATTCGTTGATATGGTAATTCATAGCAATGGCGCTTTGTCTAATTTTTGTAATGTATTAGGAAGTTTGAAAGACTAGTAAGCAATTAGGGTTTACGTCCATGTCATGGACTGCTTACTGAGTTACTATATAAGAGATTGTGATTACTACCGAGCAGTGAGATATTGATTGTGTACTCAAAATTTGTTAAATTGGTAAGCATAATTAATTAGGTTGGTGATCCGTGGTTCAAGGACTATCCTATCTTTAGTTGAACCTTTATAATTGCCATGAAAATGCCAAACAACTTGGCTGCTTCAATAACACCCCATGCTTTTCGGTAATATATAATGTGCATTTGGATGTGAACGTCTCCCATGCTTTCATACGGTTCGATATCTGACAAAACGTCAAGAATTCCGAAGTTGGACGATCTGATCTTTGCCTTTTCAGACATTTTTGAGCTTCATTCCAAATAGGGTTTGTCTTTTCCCTTTCTATGTCAAAATTCAAAACCCATGTCTATACAAAGTCTTTATCTTCATTCGTTGATATGGTAATTCATAGCAATGGCCGTTTGTCAGATTTTTGTAATGTATTAGGAAGTTTGAAAGACTAGTAAGCAATTAGGGTTTACGTCCATGTCATGGATTGCTTACTGCGTTACTATATAAGAGATTGTGATTACTACCGAGGAGTGCGATATTGATTGTGTACTCACAATTTGTTAAGTTGGTAAGCATAATTAATTAGGGTGGTGATCCATGGTTCAATGACTATCCTATCTTTAGTTGAACCTTTATAATTTCTCTAAACGGTGACTTCCATGTGTTATTCAACTTAAAAGAGGTTTCCACTGAACAAAGGATTTGATCCTAGTCATACTTCAGCACTTAAAAAACAGGCTATGACACTATGATCTTCACTAGGAAGTCATAGCCGTAACAATTTCCAGAGCATTGAAGTCAACACATACCGATGGAATGGTCATATCGAGGACTAAAAATTGTCAAAACTCCTCGCCAGATTGGTTCAACATGGTCATCAATGTTACTTGAGTTAGGAGGGACTTAAGAGTTACTGCACCAAACATGCATGTCCAGAAGATTAAGCGTATCAAATCAATTTGGGGGAAATTGTTCAAAAAGCCCTAAATTTATTATACTTTTTGCCAATTCAATTCTAAATATTTTAGCTTTATCAATTGAATTCTAAATTTTTCAATATTTTGCCAATTAAATACATTCAGTCAATTTTGGACAAAATTTGCTGATGTGGACACTGATAGTCCTATGTGGCATGATCAGTATTAATGTAGACAAAATTTATTATTTTTAATTTTTTTGAGATTTTAATTTATATATATTTTTAATTTCTTTTTTTTTTTCTCTATTTTTTCCTTTTTTTTTTTCTCTCCTTTTCTTCCTTTGGTCTATCGCCCAGCCTTTGGCGGCCAACCAGGGGACATGACTAGCAAGGGTTGGCCTTGTTGGGTTATGGCAAGGGGTGACCTTGTGTAGCATCCGAAATTTTAGGTAACCCTCAAATAGGTGGCAGTCACCAAGCCGTGACTTTGTTTGTAATTTACAATTATGAATTTGTATTTGTCCATTTGAATTTTGTATTTCAATTTTATTCTTTTAAACTAAAAGGATGGCATTTGATCTCACCTAAAAATTTTATGTGCAAATTTAAATAGTATTGACGAGCCGCTATTTTGGGATATATATACGTATTTATAAAGTAATCTGAAATTTTTCTATTTAATCAAATTAGGTAGAAATTATATACTAATAAAAAAAAAAGGGGATTAGGGCCCCATTTCTTTTGGACTCTTGGGCCCAAGAATTTGGGCCCAAGCAAAGCCCAAAAAGACACCCCAAGGGTGTCGCACGAAGTAAAGGGGGAGGGGGGACATTTCTTGCATGTTTAGTCCACATGTCCAACCTCCTTTGCCATCTGTCCATTTCATTTTATTGATTAATTAAGAAAGAAAAACAAAACAAAGGGGGAAAGAGGGGGGCTTCGTACGGAGGAAGGAGAGACCGAGAGAGAGAGTGAGAGGAAGAGAGGGAAACCGGAGAGAGGAGGCCGTGCGAGCGAGCGAAGGGAGAGGAGGAAGAGCCGTGTCCCGCCTCGTCCATGTAGCCGCCATCGACTTCACCGGACCCCGTCGCCGACCGGCCGAGCCGTGACCGCCGGACCTCCAAATTCGGACCACTCTTGTGTGAGAGACTTCAAGGCAAGCATTTGTTCTTCAATCTATGTTGTAGCAAGCTGTTTTGCCTGGAAAAGAAGCGAAATAGGTGAGGAGAATGGAGTATATGAGCTGCATGTAGAGTCTTTGATGTGTAGGAGGGTATTTGATCAAGAAGATTGGCTGTGGAAGGGATGCATGTGCTGGGTTTCGAATTTCATGAAGTGTGGGTGCTGGATTTTTGAACTTGCAAGCGAAAGTTCATCTATCTATGCCTGTGCATGCTGAAAATTGTTTGTGGGATGCTGATAGATGTGAGGAAGTGGAGAAATTTGAGTTGCATGTTGATTTGATTCTCTCTAGATGAAGTTAGATTTGGAAACAGAGTAAAACAGGGCATGTAAGGGAAAATTTTAATTTTCAGAAGGAAAAATCAAGATTTAAAGATTTAATAAGGATGGATTTTGGGAAGTAAAGAGAATATGGTGTGATATTGTGTTCTGGTATGGACATATATTGGCTTGTGTGTGTTGAAAGTCGAAATCCATGAAATAGGAACAAATTCCCTTTTGGCCAGTATACTGTTTTGCAAGAGACAGAATGACTATCGGTGTTTCTTCGATTTTACTGTAATTATCTAGCCCTAATTCGACTTCGACTCCTTAATGAAAGTTTTAGAGCACATCTTCATGAATAACATATCCAAAATTCAGAGAAAACAAACAAAGAATGACCTTGAAATAATTTTCCTACAAAAATATGGAATCTGGAATTTTACAGAATGTTGGGTAGGAAGAAAATCGAAGTTTTACCCTCGGTGCCGATGGAATCTGACCTAGTGGCCTTCTTGAGATTTGTTCCTCTAGATCTTATTGATAACGTGTCAAAATTTCGTAATTTTCTGAGTCCGTTTAGTAATTAATTTGGAATTCTTGCTAAAACTGTGCAAATTGTAGAAATTAAGTTACTGTTTCGAGATTTTTATGGGATTGTCCTATGTGAAGTATAATTCTCGAATTTGCCACGTGACATAATGATGCTGATGATGGGAGGTTTGTGACTTGATGATGCTAATAGTGGAATATTGTGATTGATAAAAAGTATGTGAGATATCTTGTTTGGCATATGATGATGCATTTGTGAAATGAAATATGAATCGTTATCCATTGAACCCTCGGGTTGATGATGCCCCGGGAGTCGGGAAGTCCAAAGGATCGAAAGAGTCGATACCTTGTGGATGCCCAAAGGCCCTATGTGGCTGAATGCTGGAGGTATACCCCGGGAGCTTCGGGATGCCCGGTTGTATGCTTGTCGGTACGTAAACCCGGATGGCCGAGCAACCATTCTCATGGTGAGCTTCGGAAGTTTTCCTCGTGATGCCAGGTGGGGTACGAGATGCCTGGAGGCGTGATTCGCTCCAGATGCCCGGTGGCCCTATGTGGCTGAATGCCGGAGGTATTCGTGATGCCAGGGTGGATGCGAAGGTTCAGAGGGACGCAAACATTGGTCCTCTGAGGAATTGAAATACTGTGATGGCTATATAAATGACGTATAATATGAGTATGTGGTATATGATGTTAGTAGAATTGCAATTGCTGGTAAATGATATGAAATCTGATTATATGGCATGTGGTGCTTGTAGATTTGCAATTGCTTATAATATTGAAGAATTTCATGATATTGATATTCATATGTTCCTTGATTTCTCGCTTCGTCTATCTTGTATGAAACTAGGTATTGATAGTCATGCTTGATATAGCTTGTTGAATCTCTTGCTGCTGAGTGGTTGTACACATCCCGTTTGGGGACTAACATTTCAGATTAAGATGCCTCTGCTACCTGTCTCTCGTGGCACGTTTTACGGTGTACCGGTTGATGTGGAGTGCTCGTGTTCGGAGCACATCTGCGTTGGTGTGCGAGGGCTAGTGTTTGTTCGGCTCCGAGTCCTAGTTATGTACGATGTTGGCCTACCCGGAGGCCCTGTGGTGCAGGAGTTTTTGTCTGTGCACATCCGCCGTGACGGTGTTATGATGGGGATGCTGCCGCGGCCGCCAGTCGATGGACCGGGCTGGGTGTGATCGACCCCGGGCGGTGAGTAGCAGATGAAGCTTTTTGACTGCCGACACTTTCTGATGGATCAAAGTTGATGGTCGCTGTAGAGTTGGTCACTTTTGGGTCTAGCCGAGTTTTAGTAAAGCCTTGGCCTTTTGATTGTACCAACTCGTGTAATCCATCAAGTTAGATAAATAAAAAGTGTTCGGTTTATCTTATAAAAATGTTTAGTATGTGTGCATCATTTCGAAATTTCAAGTTGGGAAGATGTGAAATCACTTCCGCTATACCTCTTATGTTGCGCCGGGACCGTTAAAAATAAATGTCAAACTCTCAGGACTTATAAACCTTCAAGTTAAGGAAACGGAGCGGAAAGCACACTGTGGCGACCCTATTGGATCGGGGTGCCACACCTTGCCTGAGGCCTGCGAGGCTCGACCTCGTCGAACTTGGCTAGGGCGAGGCTCGCCTGAGGTCGGCGAGGTTGCCCCTCGTTAGATGCCGGCAAAGGTGATCAAAAGGTCATCTTATGAGCTTGTGATCCTATCCCATCGGTGTTGTCGGTAGAAAATTCACAGCCAATACCTCGACTAGTTCGTGACCAATCGATCAGTTGGACCATGACCGATCCTTGATACCTTACTGATCGAATCGATCAATCTCATGGCCAATTGTGACATCCCGATTTTTCCAATTCTATTTTCAGTAAATTGAGATGGGTATTTCATCTTTGCACATATAGTTCTTTTCTTTGAGTCGGCCACTCATGTGAAATCTAGTCTATCAGGTGAAGCCGTTAAGAAATTCTAATGCATTAGACTCGAGAATTTGACTAGGAATCGACCTTTCGACCGAGCTAATCTGCAAGGGTCATTACGGCGCAGTTAAAGTCGATTAGAGACCGACCGACCGCTCGGCCGCCGCCCGCATGCCACTGGTCACTGCTCCGTCGTCGTCGCCGCCCGTCCGTGCGCGTCGCTTGAGCACCCGCTCGGCGGCCAGCTCGTCGCGCCGCCTCCGCCTGTTCGTCCGACCGTCGTCCATTGTCCAGTTGCTGCCGCCGTCGCCAGGGTTGCCAGAAGTCTCATCGGAGCCGCCGCCTCGCTCGCATGAGCTGCCGCCGTTTGTTCCCGCCGGTCCCGCGCCCGTCCGACCGCTGAGCCGCCCCCGTCTGGCCAAGCACAGCACCGGAAGTTCCATCCTAGATCTAGATCTTCAAGGCCTGCTTAGGGTGTCTTCCGAACCTCCTTTGGTATCGCCTCGAGGAGATTTGTCGACGGCCTCGCCGTCCTCTTCGCCGGGGACTCGTCGGAAAGCGATTCCGGTGAGTTTAACTCACTAAATCTTGATTAGAGGGTTAATGATGTCCTAAGTGTGCTTATTCTAAGTTAAGTAAGCTTATGTGGTTAGTTTAGTTTATTTAATTGTGATTTAGATTAAGATGCTTGTTTAATTTAAAGCATGTTTAATTAAGGCTAAGAGAGTTTATTTTATAATAAACCTTGATGGGACATAATATGAGTTTATTTTTTATTTACTTAAATGTTTCGAAATTCTGGAATTATTTAATAATATAATATCTTACGAAATTATTAAAATATTATTATTTATTAAAAAAATAAATTAAAATTCTGAAAATTATTTTGTGACCTTAATTGGTCAAAATTCCGTGTTGATCGCTGCTGTTTATTTAGAATTTGAATTTGATGAATGGATGTGGCAAATTGAGTGTTGATTGTGATAAATAGGGATTTTATTCATAAAAATCCAAGTGTCGGGTTTTGATGCAAAAATTGGATTTTAAGTATTATATTAAATAGTGGGGTTTGAAAAAGTGAGATATTGGTTTTTTAGATCGAAATTAACATGTCCCCAAACACGTGGTTAATTTCTGGAATATTTTTAATATGGAGAAAAATGGCCGGGATCACTATTTTTAATTAATATGAAGAAAAATGATCGGGATCACTATTTTTCATTGGGAGCATTGAATGAAATGCAAAGTGTCTTGGTGCCAATTGTGAAATTGTTGTGTGATAATTAAGAGGAGATCGTCCTGGGTTGTTGAACCGGACTTGCCCCTATATGGGATGCCTCTTACAACGGATGCGGGTCGCAGTAGATTCTGGGCCCATGCTCCTTCGGGAATGCCGTCAACGTAGTGATGAAGCCGTGCTCCAAGGGAGGAGGCGATGCCTGGCTATGTTCTAGTAGATAGCCGAACTGCGAGTAGGTTATGTTCATGTGTGGTGATAAGTAAAAATTGAAACGTGTGCTGAGTGTGGTTATTGATGATATGAAAATGATTGTGTTCCAATTGTTTAAGTTCTTATGACTACATGTGATTTAGTGATTTGAACTGTCCTAACCTGTAGGAAGGAAATAAGGCGAGGTAAGTCTTCTGTGTGATGTGGCTAGGCCACCCTTGGGTGTATTTTCTTTCTAATAGGGGTTTAGAGGGTTGAACTTGCTGAGACAATGTCTTACCCCGTTGTGGGCCAAAATTTCAAGACCGTAGATGGCGGAACCCTCGGAGGCTGATCTGTCAGAAGTGGGATCAAAGAACGAGTCCGACTAGTGGTCATAGGACTGTTTCTTCTTTTTGGTGGACTGATCTCTTTTTGTAGACTGGCCCTTTTTGGTATATATGTAATCTCCGGAGTGATTATCTATGAAAGCATGTTTGTTTATGTATGAGTCGATTGCCTGCTTTCCTATCCCGTGAGTTTTTGTCAGGGGTTTTATAATACGTTCCGCATGCGCAATAATAAATGAATGGGGTCGGTGACACTACTTGGGAATGTCACATTTGCATGACCATAGTGGGTTGTTCACGTGTCTTTGGGTTCGGGGCGTGACAACCCCATTTAAGTGGTATCAGAGCATGGTCTGTGTATGGAGTGATAAGGAGCGAGGGAGTCATGGGATAGTTGGTAGGAAAGGCTTTTAATATGCTGATGTATGTGATTGATAGCTGTTTGATAACTTGTTGGTGAGGTCACTCAGGTTCTAATGTGGTATTGGAATTTGCAAACAGGTATCTATATTGAGCTTGTAGCATGAGTGACCGAGAGCCGAGAGCTGCTAGGAAGAGAGCAGCAACCCCTGTGTTTTGGGGTGGGCTGCCGATGAGAGTCGGTGCTCGTTGTGCCCTTGGGAGAGCGCAGGCTGAGGCCAGCGTGAGTGGTGCAGCATCGCCTCCAATCGATGCTTAGGTGGTAGCCCCTCAGGATCCAAGGTTTGTTGGAATCATGAGGATGCTGGAGCTGATGGGTGACAGAATGGATCAGCAAGATGCCGCTTCAGCTGCCGCTACCAATGCCACCAACGCCGCCAACGCCACCAATGCAGCTGCTGCTGCTGCTGCAGTTGCCTCCGCCCTTGCCGTTGCACCAGTCGATGAACCTGAGGAAGCACCTGTTGAAGTTCCACCTGGGAACGTGGCCGCTGGGAGGCCCATGCATAAGATGGTAGAGCAATTCCTGAGGTTGAATCCGCTGAAGTTCATGGGAGTAGGAGATCCCGAAGCTGTAGCACTGTGGATTCAGGAGCTAGAGAATGCGTTTGATTTGCTGATGTGCACTAAGGCAGAGAAGGTTGTTCTGGCAGCCTATCTATTGAAAGGGATTGCAGGTATTTGGTGGAAGACTACTAAAGGGATAGCGTTCCCTGAAGGCGTAATTCCACAGTGGAATGCCTTTCTCGAGATCTTCAACGAGAAGTACTTTTCTGAAAGCACTAGAGAGATGAAGATGGCAGAGTTTCAGCGCCTTCGCCAAGGTACGATGTCGGTCGATCAGTACGAAGCGAAGTTTGTTGAACTATCGCATTATGCCCCTGATCTAGTCCAGAGACCGTCAGACCGAGCTTGAAGGTTTAGAGATGGGCTCCGACCGGATGTGAAGAGCTTGGTGGTGCCACTAGATCTGAAGGAGTACAATGCCATTTACAAGCGGGCCCAGTTGATTGAGAAAGACCAGAATGAGAGAGCCGCTGCATCTGGGTCGCGGTTTAGTGTGAATAGAGAAGGTAATCGGTTTGGGAAGAGGCTGATGTCTGGAGGAAGATATCTTGTTCCACCCAACAGGAAGGATGGGATAGGAAAGCTGTCGTCAAGCTTTAATGGAGTGTGTCGTTTATGTGGAAGACAACATGGTTCATCCCTGTGTCCCTCTAGGACAGATGCTTGTTATGAGTGTGGCCAGCAGGGTCACATGGCTAGGAATTGTCCCAGGAGACCGATGATACAGCATCAGTTGCCACCGCCACCACCGTTGGATCAGATAAGAGGAATCGCGCCGCCGAAAATGCCGCAGGGTGGGTTGACCCGACCTCCAACTCAGGGAAGGACGTATGCTATCACCAGAGAACAGGCGGAGGATGTGCCTGATGTGATCACATGTATGATCTTGCTGAACGACCAACCTGCTTATGCTTTATTTGATCCTGGAGCTACCCATTCGTTTATAGTTGAAAGATATGTTAAGTTAGTAGAATTGATCCCTGAGTTGTTGGAGTCAGTGATTAGTATATCTACGCCGTTGAAAGATAAAGTATTAGCTTCAGTGGGTTGTCTTGGTTGCAAGTTAGTGATTAGTGAGCGAGAGGGGATGATAAACTTGATAGTCTTGGCCATGTATGATTTTGATGTGATAATTGGCATGGACTGGCTCACCAAGCAACAAGTTAAGTTGGACTATTATTGCAAGGCGATTCAGTTTAACCCGTTAGGGGGTGAGAGCTTCGAATTTATTGGGAGTCGAGGAGGTCGGTTTCCTTAATCTCATCGCTTGAGGCAACTCGTTTTCTAGATGAGGGTTGCCAAGGTTACCTGGCGACTGTCGTGGATACGACAGTGGAGGAGTTGAAGATAGAATATATCGCAGTGGTGCAAGAGTTCCCAGACGTGTTCCCGAAAGAATTACCAGGTTTGCCGCTAGAGAGAGAGAGAGATACAGTTCGTGATTGAGTTAGCCCCCGGGACCAAGCCAATCTCTAAAGCTCCTTACCAGATGGCCTTGTCAGAACTTAAGGAATTGAAGGTGCAGATGCAGGAGTTGTTGGATAAGGGATTCATTCGCCCTAGTGCATCATTGTGGGGAGCACCAGTTCTGTTCGTGAAGAAGAAGGATGGTTCATTGCGCCTGTGCATCGATTATCGACAACTCAATTAGGTGACGATCAAGAACAAGTATCTGTTGCCGAGGATCGATGACTTGTTTGATCAGCTTCAAGGAGCGTCGATATTTTCTAAGATCGACTTGAGGACGGGGTATCATTAGTTAAGGATCAAGAAGGAAGACATACCGAAGTCGGCATTTCGCACTCGATACGGTCATTATGAGTTCACTGTGATGTTGTTTGGGTTGACGAACGCCCCAGCTGCTTTCATGGATCTGATGAATTGTGTGTTCAGGGAGTACTTGGATCGGTTTGTAATTGTTTTCATCGACGACATCCTGGTATACTCGAAGAGTACTAAGGATCATGAAAGACACTTAAGGGTAGTGCTTCAGACTTTGAGGGATCATGAGCTGTACGCCAAGTTCAGTAAGCGTGAGTTTTGGCTAACTAGTGTGGCTTTCGTAGGTCACGTCATCTCCAGAGAAGGAATCTCAGTGGACCCAGCCATGATTGAAGCAGTAACTAACTGGCCAAGACCGACTACAGTGACAGAGATCAGAAGTTTTCTGGGTTTAGCAGGGTATTACAGACCGTTTGTAGAGGGGTTTTTAGTGTTGGCATCGCCGTCGACAAGACTTCTGAAGAAGGAAGAAAAGTTTGTGTGGTCAGATAAATGTGAGAGTAGTTTCCAAGAATTTAAGCAGAAGCTAACTACTGCACTTGTGGTTACTATTCCATTTGGTCCAGGAGGTTTTGAGATCTACAGTGGTGTGTCGTTTAGAGGATGAAGTTGCGTGTTAATGCAGCATGGTACGGTTGTTGCATGTGCGTCCCGTCAGTTGATAACTCACAAGTTGAATTATCCGACGCATGACTTAGAACTCGCAGCGATCATCTTTGCCATGAATATTTGGAGGCATTACTTGTGTAGAGAAAGATTCCAGATTTTCACTGACCATCAGAGTCTCAAGTACTTATTCTCTCAGAAGGAGTTGAATATGAGACAGCGCCAATGGATGGAGCTCCTGAAGGACTATGATTGTGAGATCTTGTACCATCCTGGAAAGGTGAACAAGGTCGCCAATGCGCTGAGTAGGAAGTCTTTAGTTGCACATATGGTACTCAAGGAGTGGAGTCTACTCGAGAGAGCACGAGATTCGGGTTTCAAATTTGAGGTAGGTCACCTTTCGAATCTTATGGCCACCCTTAGGATTGAGCCAGAAGTGCAGGTCAAAATCAGAACACTTCAGTAGACAGATCTAGATGTTCAGAAAATACTGCAAGAGGATATCGAGAAAAGAAAAGCCGACTTTCAGATTTCTGATGATGGGACATTGAAGTTCCGAGGGAGATTGGTTGTACCTGACGATGTGGAGCTTAGAGAGGAGATCTTGTCAAAAGCTCATCGTAGCAGTTACAGTAGTCATCATGGTAGTACCAAGATGTATCAGAATTTGCGTCAACACTATTGGTGGTAAGGTATGAAGGCGGACATCGCCAAGCATGTCGCTAGGTGTTTGACGTGTCAGCAAGTTAAGGCTCAACATTGCAAGCTGGGAGGACTTGTACAACCTCTCAAGATCCCAGAATGGAAGTGGGAGCATATCACGATGGATTTTGTGACTGGACTACCAAGGAGCCAAAGAGGAAATGATTCGATTTGGGTGATAGTCGATAGGCTGACGAAGTCGGCTCACTTCATCGCAGTGCCAAAGGACCTGAGTTTGGATAGACATGCAGATCTGTACGTGCGCCAGATAGTTCGTATGCATGGAGTGCCGGTTACAATTACTTCAGACAGAGACCCAGGTTCACCGTCGCCTTTTGGAAAAGCTTGCAAGCTGCTTTAGGAACGAAACTACAGTACAATACGGCCTATCATCCCCAGACGGATGGCCAGTCTGAGAGGACAATCCAAACCTTCGAAGACATGTTGCGAGCTTGCGTGTTGGACTTCAAAGGAAGTTGGGAAGAACAGTTTCATCTGGTCGAGTTTGCCTACAACAACAGCTACTAGCAAAGTATTCAGATGGCTCCTTTTGAAGCGTTGTATGGCAGAGCGTGCAGAACGCCAGTGTGTTGGGATGAAGTCGGGGAAAGAAAGATCACAGGCCCAGAGTTAGTTCAGTAGTTAGTGGAGGCAGTTGCAATTATCAGAGGTAGATTAAAGACTGCTCAGAGCTGTCAGAAGAGTTATGTAGATAAGCGCCGAAGGCCATTGGAGTTTTAGGTTGGTGAACACGTCTTTCTGAAAGTGTCACCGATGAGGGGTATTTCACGCTTTGGCAAAACGGGGAAACTGAATCTGAGGTACATAGGTCCCTTTGAGATTTTGGAAAGAATAGGGACTTTGGCGTATCGTCTTGCACTACCGCCGAGGTTGGCACAAGTGCATAACGTCTTTCACATGTCGATGTTAAGGAAGTATGAACCTGATCCGACACACGTTCTAAATTTCGAAGAATTGGACGTGGACGGCAATGTGTCGTACATTGAAAGCTTGGTTCAGATCGTGGATCGCAAGGAGTTGGTTCTGCGCAGCAAGACCATCCCGTTGGTCAAAGTGGTTTGGCAACACCACAGCACTGAAGGAGCAACTTGGGAAACCGAAAATTCGATGAGACAATTGTACCCCCACCTTTTTGCTTAAAGTGTTGTAATAGTTTAAATTTTGAGGACGAAATTTTTATAAGAGTTGAAGAGTTGTGACATCCCGAATTTTCCAATTCTATTTTCAGTAAATTGAGATGGGCATTTCATCTTTATATATATAGTTCTTTTCCTTGAGTCGGCCAATCATGTAGGTGAAGCCGTTAAGAAATTCTAATGTATCAGACTCGAGAATTTGACTAGGAAGCGACCTTTCAACCAAGCTAATCTGCAAGGGTCATTACGACACAGTTAAAAATCGATTAGAGACCGGAGATAGGTCGACTCGACAGAGGCATGTGATCAAGTGTGGGTGATTCCACCAGATCGCACTATTCTTGTCGGTCAGCACTAGACCGGCTTTTCTATCGATTGGGTACCTTGTGTCCATATTTGAAACCTTGAGATCACCACGACAACCGAGAGTTGCCAATGTGTCAAAGATGTACATTGTGGCTTGAAAATAATCAACCACATGTCAAATGCATAAAAATTTCTAAAAGCTACCCGATAGGTTAGGATGCGCTAATATCGTGCCAGAGTGAAATTAACCGTGAAATTGAAAGCGAATTCATAAATTGGAAGTCGTGTTATTTCACAAATCTTATTAGGAACATTGGATTAATTTATAGATTTTAATTGGACTCAATTGGAAGAGAATTGATGGGAATTGAAGAATTTAATGTACAAGATGTCATGCCACGGCGGAAAAGAAAATTGCACCCATTGAAATAAGGTTGTGAAAGATTGGAGATAGTGGAAGATGACATCACCTTATGTCATGGTGGTTGGGGCCAAGTGATGGGAGCTTGACAAGTGGAGGGTCGAGATTGGATCTAAAAAAGGCACCCATCAACATCATCTTTTTCATTTGAACTTGGAGGAGAGAGAGAGAGAGAGAGAGAGAGAGAGAGAGAGATATCCGAACTGGAACCAGCAGCTCGTCCGCCCGATCGCCCGCTCGGCCGCCAGTTGCCGCTTCGTCGCCATCGCCGCCCATCCGTGCGCGTCGCTTGTGTGCCTGCTCGCCGGCCAGCTCGTCGTGCCGCCTCCGCCCGAGCCTCCGCCCGTTCGTCCAACCGTCGTCCGTCGTCCAGTTGCTGCCGTCGTCGCCAGAGTCGCTGGAAGTCTCGCCGGAGCCGCCGCCTCGCCCGCACGAGTTGTCGCCATTCGTTCCCGCCGGTCCGGTCCCGCGCCCGTCCGACCGAGCCACCCCCGTCCGATCAAGCACAACATCGGAAGTTCCAACTAGATCTAGATCTTCAAGGCCCGCTTTGGGTGTCTTCCGAACCTCCTTTCGTGTCGCCCCGAGGAGATTTGTTGACGGCCTCGCCGTCCTCTTCGCCGGGGACTCGTCGGAAAACGATTCCAGTGAGTTTAACTCACTAAATCTTGATTAGAGGGTTAATGATGTCCTAAGTGTGCTTAGTCTAAGTTAAGTAAGCTTAGGTGGTTAGTTTAGTTTATTTAATTGTGATTTAGATTAAGATGCTTGTTTAATTTAAAGCATGTTTAATTAAGGCTAAGAGAGTTTATTTTATAATAAACCTTGATGGGACATAATAGGGGTTTATTTTTATTTACTTATATGTTTCGAAATTCTGGAATTATTTAATAATATATTACATTAAAACTATTTTGTGACCTTAATTGGTCAAAATTCCGTGTTGATCGTTGCTGTTTATTTAGAATTTGAATTTGATAAATGGATGTGGTAAATTGAGTGTTGATTGTGATAAATAGGGATTTTATTCATAAAAACCCAAGTGTCAGGTTTTGATGCAAAAATTGGATTTTAAATTTTATATCAAATAGTGGGGTTTGAAAAAGTGAGATATTGGTTTTCTGGATCGAAATTAACGTGTCCCCACACACGTGGTTAATTTTTGGAATATTTTTAATATGAAGAAAAATTGTGGGGATCACTATTTTTAATTAATATGAAGAAAAATGGCCGGGATGACTATTTTTAGTTGGGAGCATTGAATGAAATGCAAAGTGTCCTGGGGCCAATTGTGAAATTGTTGTGTGATAATTAAGAGGAGATCGTCCTAGGCTGTTGAACCGGACTTGCCCCTATATGGGATGTCTCTTACAACGGATGCGGGTCGCAGTAGATTCTGGGCCCATGCTCTCTCGGGAACGCCGTCGACGTAGTGACGAAGCCATGCTCCAAGGGGGGAGGCAATGCCTGGCTATGTGCCAGTAGATAGCCGAACTGCGAGTAGGCTATGTTCATGTGTGGTGAAAAGTAAAATTGGAACGTGTGCTGAGGGTGGTTATTGATTATATAAAAGTGATTGTGTTCCAATTGTTTAAATTCTTATGACTACCTGTGATTTAGTGATTTGAACTATCCTAACCTGCAGGAAGGAAATACGGCAAGGCAAGTCTTCTATGTGATGTGGCTAGGCCACCGTTGGGTGTATTTTCTTTTTAATAGGTGTTTAGGGGGTTGAACTTGCTAAGACAATGTTTCACCTCGTTGTGGGCCAAAATTTCAAGACCGTAGATGGCGGAACCCCCGGAGGCTGATCCACCAGAAGTGGGATCGAAGAACGAGTCCGACTAGTGGTCATAGGACTGTTCCTTCTTTTTGGTGGACTAATCCCTTTTTGTAGACTGGCCCTTTTTGGTATATATGTAATCTCCAGAGTGATTATCTAGGAAAGCATGTTTGTTTATGTATGAGTTGATTTCCTGCTTTCCTATCCCGTGAGTTTTTGTCAGGGGTTTTATAATACATTCCGCATGCGCAATAATAAATGAATGGGGTTGGCAGCACTACCTTGGAATGTCGCATTTACATGACCATGGCGGGTTGTTCACGTGTTCTGTGGTTCGGGGCATGACACCAATGGCCTATAATCGATCGTTTTAGGACCTTATGGCCAAATCCTTATGAGGTTGGAATCAAAAATGTTACAGGCGTTGCCATAGCTACCATTGTTGGAGAGGTTGAGGACCTCTTTGGCCCTAGGCAGTGGAGGGGGGGCAGCCCTCGCTGAGGTTAGGGAGGGTCACTAACTACAAGTGAGGGTCGGCATCACCTAGATTTGGGCAAGCCTTGTCCGAGCCTCAACTAGGCCGGTAAGGGCCGCCCCCCTCCACTTCCTAGGGCGGGCAACCCCTTAGACGATGGGCGGCAGCGGCGTGCCTAGCCACGACCCAGTCCTTTTTTTTTTTTTGTTTACAATTATGTTTTTTAAACTTATTTTAGCTTTTTAAAAAGTTTTTACCATTATTTAAATAAGATTTTAAAGGAAAATGTAATAAAATTCCATGTAGGATAAATAAATAAATTTAAAAATGTCACATCAACATTTTCTGTCAAACAAATTGACAGTGTTATTGGAAAGATTTAATTGCACTAATTTGACAAGTTTTACGATTCAATTGCATTTTTTAAAAGTTTTAGAATTTAATTGTATTTTCGTGACAAGTTTTAGAACTTGTAGTGCGGATATCCCTATATCAAATAATAAGATCTTTGTACTTTTAAGAATTGTAATCATTTTTTTTCCTTTTCAATACATCATCGACTTTTTTATTTCACAAGTATCATTAATGAATTTATTTTTCTCTAACATTTAAAATATTGTCATTAATAACTTCATTCCATTATTTAGGGATTTAGATATTTCTAAATAAGATTTTTTTGTTTAGTGGAGAAAACGTGCTATATTAAAGTAATGTGAAGGATTTTCTTGGACAATTTCATCAAATTTTTTTTTTTTTTTTATGTTTTTATGTTTTTCGTTTCGTTTCGTTTTGTTTTGTTTTGGTGCATTATCCATTTATGTCACTTTCTTGTATCCTCTCGAACCTATCTATAAAGTCTCTTTGAGTAAACCATGTACATATGCACCATGAGATCTCCATAAATTTCAAATGAAAAGCATGGAATTGATGTGTAAAAATGTGACTCTTATAAACCATTCCTTATTTTTCCGTCTTGCATGATTGATTTAACCATAAAATAGGACAATGATTTTGTAGATGGTCAAGACTAAGGCCCGCAACGCAACGAACTTTTTACCCGCCCTACATTTTAGTATGGAATCGAGGCCCAAAAGGACCCATGCTTATCGCACCAGTCATAAATAGAGATAATCAATGGGCAGACGGCCGACTTGGCCCGAGAGACCCAGAAGACAAATGAACGGGTTTGGCCAAGGGGCTTTGACGAGAAAGCACAACGGCGCCCAACTATGCCTAAAGCTCGATCCGAACATTTCAAAGCAACAAGCATATTAGGGGCTGGCTTTTAGCAATACAATTGACCCGACCTTCGCACCTAGCTCTTCTCGGGTCCGCCCAACGATCACCATGGTATGAGAAGTCAAGGCCCAAATGAACGGATTCAGGAAAATTAACGGACTTTTCACAGCTTCTGTGAATTAATAACAAAGCTGACGATTTTTCTCTTTTATCGATTGATAGAACACATATACATCCATACCGAGCAGGCAATTTCTTACCAAAGAAAAAAAAAAAAAAGACAAAGAATGTCGTCACATAAGCAACATTTACCAAGACACACCTCCACATCCCAATGCCCAAACAAAATTATAGGAAAAAACACAGAGATAACAGCCTTAAATATCGAAAAGTGCAGTAAATAAGAGGATGCTTTTTCGGAAAGGGCCCCTCAGGCCATGACCGCCAAAGCGCCCATTATAACGAAAGCTAACGACCCAAATAAGGACAAGCCGATGGCGACGGCCACGCGGTCACAGAACTTGTCAAAGACGTTGCACACCTTACCCCATTGCACATGCGAGTTGCCCTCGCGGCCAATGACCCCGACGGCCGTGGCGGCACCACAGCCGGAGAAGAGGAGCGCCACCATGATGATGTCCAAAATCACCACCGCTGAGGCCAGGGTTCTGCTCTTGCCGGCCTTGTTGACGAGGAGGAGGAGCAAGGAGAGTGCGGAGTAGCCGCACGCTATAGCGTTAGCCACCACAAAGTACCTGAAAAAAGAGAGAGAGAAAAGAAGAAGAAGAGAGATCACGAAAAAATCTTAGTTATTTAAATCGAAACAATTTTATTTAAACTCTTTTTTTTTTTAATTAGTCTTGAAATTTTCGATAACTTGATGCGCAATTATGAGCCGAACTACGGGTCCGCTAGACTAGCGGTCGAACTGCTCGACTCATCATGCGGTTTAATATTTATAATTGACCATTTGCTGCCAACCCAAGATATATTTTTCTTTTTTTTTTACGGATTTTATTAATCAATATTTACGAGACACTTATTAGATATATTTAATAATGAATAATTCGATTATAAAAGTATTAATCACGCATAGCATGTTAAAATTTCAAATTTTCCTTATTTAATTACTTGACAAGTGTTGTCGGATTATTTTTTTAACAAAGTCCTTATATTTATATATATATATATATATTTTATATTTCTCGTTTATGTTGGTCAACCTTTCTATCCTTTGCTTGTGCCCCCACAAGAAAAACAATATAGGCCGTTGATCCATTTCGATGCTACCAAAGTATTAAATGCTGGGAGGCGATAGTAGAATTTTCTACAAAAATCGATACAAAGAAAAACCTAGAGAGGCGTAGGTGGTGTCTCCATCAATTTTAAACTGCCTAAGAGGGTGATAGGCTAGGGCTTTTAATGCACAACCGATCTGTCCAAGTACTTAGGAAAAAAATATCAAGGAGTGATGCTATTAGTTCACTATGAAGACATATAAAATAAACTTTAGATATAATTTTCTCGACTAATGTTATTCTACAGATACTGGGTGCGGACTCCGCAGTCGATCGAGAAAACTCTATAGCTTCCCAAATGTACCATTGTCCGTGTGCTATGCACAATCGGTGTTTTGAAAATCGAACTAAGTTTAATATACTTAACAAATGTCTAATGAGCACTTGTTAACAAAAACCACATATGTTTTTTAGTACTAATGTATCTTAGATGACATACCATGATTTAAAAGACTTATACCCGATCGATGCACATGAGTTTCAATCACTAAAGCAACTTTTTTTTTCTCCTAATATTTAGAGAAGTATCGTAATTAAGGTATTGAATGAATACATGCACATATGTATTTCTTCCAAGTAATCATCAGAGAAGAATTGAAGTGTGGTGTTACGTCCATCTCAATCATTGATCACATAAATTTTCGAAAGAACCCATATAATTGATGGTTAAGTCAGCCCCGGTGCATATGATTTGCAGACGATGAAACAAGTTTCCTCAAAATCTAGCAGGATAAAGAAATTGAAGGATTAATTAACTTGAAAGGTGAGCTTCCTTATAGCTTTTATAAGTAACTCCCTTATAGTTGGAAAAAAGGGAAAAAAGAAAAAAAGAATGAGAGGAAGGATAACCTAAAACTGAAAATCAGGACATGATCTCTAATGCCATTTTAAGAAAATGAGATTCTTGAAAAGAAGCGCCCTACAGCAGAAGCATACAATTCATGTATATGAGTCAATTTCATTCCTTACTCCCCCCAAAAAAGAAAAGAAAAAAGAACCAAAAAGATAGCAAGGTGCAATTATAAACCTACCTTTTACACGCACACCAAGGACAAGAATGCCTTAGCCTTTTATATATACATATATATGAGAAGCAAGGCCAAGCATTAAAGAGATGGTCAGGCGACAAATGAGGTATAACTCGAGATCTGATACCAAGTTAGATATTTCATTCTTATATCTTAGACTATTGATTCATATTATAAAACAGTAATAACCCACGTTGATGATAGAACATGACAGCCCACATATGTTTCCTCCATTATAATGGACACATATGCATCATGTCAGATATCTCTAACGTGTATAGTGGATACGATCCTTTTTATCTTCTGTAGTAAATTCAAGCCCTTTTTGCATAAAATCCATGAAACACCAGAACGAATCCATAAGCGATTTACCCACAAGAGGAAAAGAGAGAGGGCGAGAGACGTACACGAAGGCGGACAGGTAGTGCCACTTGGCGGTGACAGGGACGTTCAGGGCCGGCAAGGCGGGGCTGACCTGAACCGGCACAGTCTTGGTCTGCTTGTCGACCCCGAGCACCACCGTGGCGGCGAGGGTCAGCGCCAGGGCCAGGAGCCTCAGCGCCAGACCGCACGTCCCCGTCCGTCTGTTCTCGCCATATCCCCTCACCGCCTTGTTCGCGTCGCCATCCATATTCAGGCTGCTTCTAGTCCCGCTGTTGCTGTAACTCTCCATGCGATACGCGAGAAGTCGTGTGTATGTCTCTGAGAGAGAGAGAGAGAGAGAGAGAGAGAGAGATGAGCAGTGGAGATCAAAGGGGGATTCTAATTTATAAAGGGAGGTGCGAAAGGAAGGTTTTGAATCGTGATGAATAGTGGAGATCAAAGGGGTGTTCTAATTTATAAGGGGAGGTGCGAAAGAAAGGTTTGGAATCGTGCGTTGTTTTCCAGGGGATATGGAAGCTTATAAGAGCTTACAAGAAAGGGAGGCATCCGTGAATTCATGGCATGCACGGAAAGGTGGGTGCACACATTCCCCGAATCGACGGTGCACGCTGTCACTACCGTCATTTCACGCTGTCACTACACGTGCATTCACACTTCCACTCCCTTTCCCACAATTCTAACAATTTTCACAAAGTTGATGCTATATAATACGGCTTCCGGCAGGCTCCAATCGCGTATTTCATGTGACCTGGCCCCTTAAATAATCTGTTAGAGCGTGCCACACGTGGTTCGGTATATGAATTACTCGGACCGGTTTTCGTCTAGCCGAAATTTGGGTTTTATCCTCGTTGTTTTGGTAGTACCGCTTTTTGTCGTCGTGGTCGAAAGATAAACGTCCAAGAGAGATTAACGCCATGTTACTTTGACTCCGGGAGATTAGGGTTTGAATTTGAGGACTCCCACTAATATTTTGACTTTTACGTGCATGCGAGAGAAGGTACAGCTTGTAGAAATTTCCGTGGGCGGGCCCCTTTCCACGCCTGACGCACTTATTACGTGAGGCAGACGAATACTATCCTGACATACATGCTCACTATTAAAGGAGAATCAGAAAATCTGCAAATCAATCTCAAATTTATTATAGCAACGTCAATTCAATTTTTTCTTTTAATTTTACCAATTTATTCCTAAGCATTTATGAAATTTTAATATAATCCTTTCGATTAGTATTTATTGAAAATTACCGACGTGACGGTCTAGTCATTAATGACGATCCTAGATGGCATACTATTATATTAGCAATTTTCAACGAAAATTGAGTGAAAATATTGTATTAAATATTTTCGCAAAAGTATATGACTGAATTAGGATATTTTAGAAACTTAAAATTGAATTTGCATTAGACAATTTCTCCCTCGAAATCCACGCGCTCGCTTGTATGTAGATAAGCATTTTCTTGCCTCAAAGCGACAATTACGAACGCAACGACCCATGCAAAACTTATTTAGCCGCATTCACACAAAAACAAATAAAAATATTTTTAATATATCTAATGATTACAGCATTTGAACACGTAGATATAGTTGGGAGATAGGCGGAGGATCGTGAAGGAGTGGACAATATTATTTTATTCTTTTCGGTAATATATAATGTGCATTTGGATGTGAACGTCTCCCATACTTTCATCCGGTCCGATATCTGACACATCGTCGTGAATGCCGAATTCAGACAATTTTGAGCTTCACTCCAAATGGGGTTTGTTTTTTCCCTTTCTATGTCAAAATTCCAAACCATAGTCTATGCAAAGTCTCCATCTTCATTCATTGATAAGGTAATTCATAGCAATGGCCTTTTGTCAGCAATTAGGGTTTACGTCCATGTCATGGAGTGCTCGCTGCGTTACTATATGAGAGATTGTGATTACTCCGAGCAGTGCGATGTCGATTGTGTACTTACAAATTGTTAATTTAGTACGCATAATTAATTAGGTTGGTGATCCGTGGTTCAAGGACTATCTTTAGTTGAACCATCATAATTGCCATGAAAATGCTAAACAACTTGGCTGCTTTGATAACACCACAATAATGAAAAATCGTGATCATGTTGTCCAATGACATTTAATTTAATAGGACCAAAAATTAAAAAAAAAATATTTAGAGGGAAACAACTTTTTTTTTTGTCGGTCCTATTCTACTCCTATTCTAACTCTCACTCTCAGACTTTCGCCCTACTTCCTTGCAGAGCGTGAGAGTTGAAATCCACACATGAAACTAATTTGTCACCACCTCAACCTTCTTGAGAATGTGATGATTTGAACTCCCCACCTCCTCCTTTCATGTTGGATGGCCACGGAGGGGGAAACAACTTTGAAAAGCATATATTGTTGGGAAACGCGAATGTAAATGCTCTTGGAATACTTGACAGACCCAATGAACTTTTAGTAAACGATCCTCGCCACGGTAGGTATAGATAGATTTAAACAACTCACGTCTAATTATCGAACTAAAAATCCTTCGAAACCCCAATCAACTGCCCTTATCTTTTCAATGCAAGAAATCGATTCCTTGCACACTTCATCAAGTACCCTTATTTCATAAAAAAGTTCTTCAACATTTATAGTCATCAAGTCTCATATGAGATTATGCCAGAGTGGGAATCTTGTATTTTAATTTTTGGGTCTGGGATAGGTTGCAGACTTCCAGCATACAGGGTGGCCTTTTAAATGCGGCCAAGAAAAAAAAAAGAAAAATAAATTTGTGAGGGAAACGTGGCCAAAATATATCCATGGGCCTGTATTATTACTGGCGCGGTTCTAAGGTGTTCGGCAAATCTGCCAGACAGGACTCTGACCTTGATCTGGACTGCAAACCAATTGTAGTCATATTTTCAGGAGATGGTGAAGCTGCCGGATCTGGATGTTAATTTAGGAGTCCTAAATTATTTGTTTCTGATCAAATGGTCTTTGTGTTAAAAATTGTAAATGCCACGTGGCCCCACTGCCTCAGTGTCATGTCAGCTTCGACGAATATCATTAGTGCTGACTGGATTGTTTAACACCAAAACACCTCAAATGGAGATGGGGGAGACAGAGAGGTGCCCAGGGCCACGAAGTGCTCGCCAGCCTTTGCCCAACCACGACACAATTGGCGCGGGCGCCAAATCGAGGAAGAGACAAAGTTAAGAGAAAAGTGCCACCATCTCTTGCCTTATGAGCGACCTTGAACTCGTCATAACTAGATTCGCACGACCTCAGCTATCCATTGTCGCCGGTACCATGCAATCTCAACCACCCCTTGCTAGTGTCATTGTGACCATGGCCACGAGGCCCCACAAATGGCACCAGCACATGTTGAGGCCGACACTATTTATTTATTTATTTTGGGTACATTTTATATATAGTCATTCATTTTTTTAAAAAAAAAAATTCAAGGTACGTAAGATATCATGTATTCGCCACGTCACCATTCCGTTTCCAATTTTTTTAACACGGTGACTTCCTCGCTATTATTCAACTTAAAAGAAGTTTCCACCGAACAAAGGATTTGATCCATGTCATACTTCAGCACTTAAAAAACCCGCTATGACACTATGATCTTCACTAGGAAGTTATAGCCGTAACAATTTCCAGAGCATTGAGTCAACACATATTGATGGAATGGTCACATCGAGGACTCGAAAATGTCAATGAACTCCTCGCCAGATTGGTTCAACATGGTCATCAATTTTACTTGAGTTAGGAGGAACTTAAAAGTTATTGCACCTAACATGCATGTCCAAAAGATTAAGCATATCAAATCGATACGGGGAAAATTGTTCGAGAATTCCTAAACTTATTATACTTTTACCAATTCAGTTTAACATTTTAACTTTACTAATTGAGTCATAAACTTTCAACATTTTACTAATTGAGTCAATTCGGTCAATTTTGGCCAAAATTCACTTACGTGGACATTGACTATTCTACATAACAAAGTGGCGTTGACGTGGACAAAATTTATTAATTTTAATATTTTTTTTTAATTTTAAATTTTTTTATATATTTAATTTCTTTTTCTTTTTTTTTTTCCTTTCTTCCTCCTGGTCGTCGACCAACTAGAGGCCATGACTGGTGAGGGCGACCTCACCTAAGGCCCGCGAGGCCGACCCTCGTTGGCCTTTAGCAAGGCTTGACCTCGTCGAACTTGGTAAGGGCAAGCCTCGCCCAAGGTCAGTGAGGTCGACCCTCGCCAGATCCCAACAAGGGTGACCTCGCCGAGGCCGGCGAGGTTGATCCTTGCCGATCGTTGCCTCGAGCCGGTCATAAGAGGTTGGGCAATCGACCAAAGGAAAAAAGGGAAAGAATTAAAAAAAAAAAAGAAATTAAAAATGTAAAAAAGAAAATTTTAAATTTAATAAAATTTGTTCACGTTAGTGCTGGCGTCCACGTCAATGAATTCTAGCTAAAATTGGCCGGATAAATTAAATTGATAAAATGTGAAAAAATTTAGGATTCAATTGATAAAATTGAAAGATTTATGACTTAATTACTGCGATAAATTTAGGATCTTTTGTATAATTTTCCCAGTCGATTTGACTTTATGTGCCATCACGTGTAAATATTTCCATGCAATAACCACCGAATCTCAACTTTGATTCTCATCTTGCTTGATTCACGAGATTGTCGACACACCATTTCAAATATCCGGCCTATTCTACGTTTCTTGAGAAACTTTGGTTTTTGTTTCAGTTGTGGTATCCGGATGCATCATGCCAGCTTGCCTTCATGCAAAGTTACAAGTTCCCAAGTTCTGTCCACGTGCGATTAGCACAACTAATGATAGTTAGGGTGCGTTTGTTTGTGTTTCTGTTTAAAAATTGTTCCAGGGAACAGAAATAGAAAAAAATTATTTCTGTTCTGGAGAACAGTTTTTGAACAAAAGAACGCGTTTGGTAACTGTACAAAATTTCTGTTTCTGGAATAGAAAAAGAACAAAAACACGTTTGGTAACTGCACATAATTTCTGTTCCTGGAATAGAAAAAGAACAGAAACACGTTTGGTAAACTGTAAAAAATTTCTATTCCAAATTTTTCGCAAGTGATTTTTTTTTTTTTAATAAAGTGTAAACTTGGTATTAAATTCCCATTCTCATGAACTGCTCATCAATTTAATTTTGTTCATGGTGAGTGAAGACAAACATTCTGAACATGATCATATGTGCATACTTGGATGAAAATTTTGTGTGCATACTTGGAAGAAAATTTTGTAAGTAAAGTTTGTACCAAATTTTTCTCAAGTTTTTTTTTTTTTTTAATAAAGTGTAAACTTGGTATTGAATTCTCATTCTCATGAAATGCTCATCACTTTAATTTTGGATCATGGTGAGTGAAGAAAACCATTTTGAACATGGTCATATGTGCATACTTGAAAGAAAATTTTATAAGTAAAGTTCGTATAATAAGAACTAGCAAAAAGAAGAGTATCTTATAGATCTCAACATGGACCCTTTCATACATGACATCACAATAATGAAACAATATAGTTCATTGTTCAACTTCATCACATTGACTTTGATAAGTGAATACTTCAAAACAATATTACAAAAGTCGGAAACACAAAGTCATGAAATCTCAGGCATATTGTGATCCCTTGCCATTTTATTTGCAATACTTATCCTAAGTATGTTTATCCCAGGTGCCTGCTCATGCGATGTACCATCTGCAACCTCCACTTCTCTAGGTCCAAATGGATACACCGGATCTCCATATAAAGAAAAGTTTCTGTCCATCATATCTTGATCACGAATGTAATTATGAAGAGCACAACATGCAACTACAACAAGTGCTTGCTTCCGAATTGTAAATGGAGGCATATGTCTCAAAATAGAGAAGCGATTCTTTAATGCCTCAAATGACCTCTCAATTACATTTCTTAGTGAAGAGTGCTTATAGTTGAACAATTCTTTTGCTGTTCTTGGCCGTCTCCCACTCCCTCTATAATCGTTCAGATGATACTGTTCGCCTTTAAATGGAGTCAAAAATCCCGAAAGTGCTGCATAACCGGAATCTGCCACGTAGTATTTCCCTACAACATGATATATATAAATTTGTTATGATATTAAACCATAATATAATCACAAATGTCAATATAAACAAAGTAAATACCGGGTGGTGGTCGGGGAAATTGCAATTGAGGAGTTTCGAGTCTTTGCCGAAAGCACTCGACAATCGTTGGCGATCCTTCCCATCCAGCATACACGAAAGTAAATTTCATATCAAATGAACAAACACACAACACATTCTGGGTGGTAATCCCTTTCCCGCCTCTAAATCGAACCTCGCTTTCCGACACCGGACGATAGCATTTATATGGGTGCCATCCATAGCACCTACGCAGTCCTGTCAATTTATTACCAATCTAAGATTATATAAGATTATCAACTACATGTATTTGACGGTATAAAATCGATAAAAAAACATACCTTGAAGTAGCGTTTATGACTAGGATCCATAAGAATTTCTTGTGGGATGACATCAATGGACGGTGGTTTGATGATCTCTTTTGAAAGTTTGATAATTGCTTTCAACACTTTGTTGAAATACTTGCTAATCGTTTCTCCAGAATGTTGGAATCTCTCACATAAATCTCTATTTGAGCTATTGTGACAAACCAAAGATAAGACTATCCCTACTTGTTCATCTATTCGAACAAATCGACTATCTTTCAACCAACCTCTTATCCTCGTTAAATCACATAAATTCAGAAAAACATGTCTCTCCATCCTAAAGGCTTCATATATCCTATCTGAATGTCCATAAACAATCTCCATTATCCATTCGGATCCTGATAATTTACTGTCCCTAATAGGTTCTCTTGTATGCATGGACGCGTCCATCACAACCGTGCAAAACCACGCTATCAATATGTCAATATCATCATCATCCAAGAATTGTTCAACTGGTTCTACCTGCTCACTAGATACACTATTTGATCCCCATTCCATAGTACCTATACCATCACAAAAATATAAAAACATCAATATAGATTTTGAAAATATATCCAATAACATAAGTCATAGTCTCAATAGAAGATGGCATTACATATAACTACCAAGAGTCTCAACACTAATATCTTTATAAACTAAATATTAATAGATAACATAAGTTATACAGTCTAATGAAAGGCCATGCAATCCATAATATATTTCCACACATCTACTAAAGCCAATAAAGAAGTCCACTTCTCCTTCCAGGTGGAGATTTAATGAAAGCCTCCCTCCATGAGGCACTAGAGCATGCTTGTTCCACTGCTTTATTGTAAACATCTTGCTCTAGCTCAGGCATACCAACTAAAATATCGATGACAGCAGATACGGAGAAGGGGTCTACAGGTGATGGTGTAACCCTTGAGGTCGCAGAGCCACTACCAGATTGACTTGACTTAACTTTCAAAAGATCTTGTATGGCTTTGCAAGTCTTAGCAATACCAGCTTGGTTGCTCTTTCTTCTCCTCTTAGTATTTGGAGTTCTATCCAATTTGTGCTTTCCATGAATTGAAGTTGCAGCATTGTCTGATGTAAAGACTCTCTCATCAATGTGGTGTTCACTGAAGTCATCTATATTGCCACCACCATTGTCACCATATGCATTGCCACCACTGTTGTAACCATATGCATTGCCACCACTGTTGCCACCGCCTACATTGCCATCACCATTGTCATCTTCCTCCAACTCCATCAAATCTTGTGCATTTCCTACGGCATATTCCCCAGTAGCATATGTACCACCAAATACAATACATAGCTCAGGAAACTGGGGAAATCCATCCTTCTTGAATTTTGCCCACTCAACATTCTCCTACAATTTTCACAATAATAACATTTCAGCAATATAATCAT
Source organism: Eucalyptus curtisii (assembly GCA_017140595.1). NCBI lineage: Eukaryota > Viridiplantae > Streptophyta > Magnoliopsida > Myrtales > Myrtaceae > Eucalyptus > Eucalyptus curtisii. The sequence continues at coordinate 11,941,396 of CM029495.1, read as the reverse complement.
ACATTTTAAAATTTACATCTATAATGACATCAAAATGACCAAAAAGTTAAAAAGATACCTTGATGTGAGATTCCCATATACTTGGATCGTCGACGACAACTCTTTTATTCACATTATCCCAACCAAATCCAGACTAAGACATGAATTTCTAAAAACTGCCATACTGTTTTCTTAGTTTGTTTACCTTGTTCCTCAGCTGGACCATGCTATATTGGCATCCCGTCTGTCTAACGAATTCAGTCTGTATATTCTTCCACCCCGCTTTGTTGAAAGTAGAAGAGGTGCGATTTCCCTTTTTGACCTCATCCACCAACAAACCGATAAATAGGTTGGTTACAGACTCGGTCCACTTTGCACTAAATGCCTGTCTCTCAGATGCCATTTAATCTTTGACCGGTTGAGCATCATATGAGTTATGATTTAAATCAATAACATAATAGTATACATGCCATACATAGAATCATTCTCAAGAGATGCAAGCGGAGAAGAGTATAATGACAAAATTGACAATTCTTGAACTAATTTGTATAGAACAGAACATAAGTTGCATTTTGAGCCACAAGAATTACATAGTACTATGACTATCAATGATCAATGAAGTAGAATGCTCAAAATAAAATAAAGAGCATTGTGAGAAACCTACCATGTCAAAATATATTAAAAAGAGTCTATACAACCACACAAGTCAAAATTCATATGTTTCAAAATAGATGTTCAATGTGCAATAAAAGTCAAATTTCAAACACTACAATAAAAGGAAATGCGAAAAGTTCAATCTTGCTCCAAATGAACCTAAACAACTACTCTCTCCAACCTGTCTTTGAGCTGTAAAATCCAAATGATCAGCCTAAGCATTTCATTGTAATGCTAGATATAGTATGCAACCATGAAATTCATCCAACACAAGGCAGCATAGCCTTGGTTCTTACCTTCAAACACAGAAAAAAGTTCTTGAAAGTGGCTCCGGTCCTTCAGTGCTTCAGTGTTTCCTCTGTAAGTCCACCGCCTATAGTCCCTCTCTGTCAAAAGAGATAGCTCTCAAAGATAGTCCAAAGAAATTTACTTGCCGTTGCTCGCTCGAGGGAGGTTGCTGCTCGGCTCACGATGCTCGCTCAAGCGAGCAAAGCGAGGAGGAGCTCGAGCGAGCGGAGCGGCTCCGCTCCTCGCGATTTGCTCGCTCGAGCGAGCAAAGCAAACGCTAGCTCGAGCGAGCTCGTGAGCGGCGCGCTCGAGCGAGGAGAGCGCGCCTGCTTCGCTCGCTCGAGCGAGCACAAGAGCGACGCCGCTCGAGCGAGGAGAGCGCTCGCCGCTCGCTCGCTCGAGCGAGCACAGCCGCTTCGCTCGCTCGAGCAAGCGCCGCTCACGAGCTCGCTCGGCGCTCGCTCGAGCGAGCATAGCGTCTGTCTTTCTCGCAAGCGACGCTCGCTCGAGCGAGCCCGACAACGCTGCTTGCTCGCAAGCGACGCTCGCTCGAGCGAGCGGACGCCGCTGCAGATTCGGTCGGCGAGCAACGCTCGCTCGAGCGCGTCTCGCGGATCTGGGCAAGCGCGCGCTCGAGCGAGCCGTCACGCTTGAGCCCCGAGCAGCCATCGCCCGGATCTACGAGGGGTGGCTCTCGCCGAAGCGTTTGAAGGAGGAGCGATGTCGGTGAGGAGGAGCAAGCGGTCGGTGAAGGAGGAGCGGCGCGGTGAAGGAGGAAACTTACCTCGAATCGAAGCTTCGGCCCGGTGAAGGTGCGCAGCTGTCGGCGCCGGAGTTGGGAGTCGCCGGACAGCCTTCGACGGTGGAGAAGCTGTGAGAGACGCCGGATGAGAGACCGCACGACAGAGGGAGGAAAGCAAGAAACAAAAAAGAAACAAGTTTCTTGTGTTTTTGTTCTTTCAATTCTTCGAGAAGTGTTTCTTGAACAAGAAAACAAGTTTTTATTGTTTCTCGTTTCTGTTCTTTTTTTGTTCCCGGGGACAAAAAAACAGATTTGGAACAAAAACGCAAACAAACGCGTTTCTGTTCTTTTTTTTTTCCCGGGAACAAAAAAACAAAAAATCTGTTCATAAACAGAAAAAAGAAACATAAACAAACACGCCCTTAATGTGCCAAACATGCGTTTGCAAGAATCTTTTATTCATCTTCAGTCGATTATATGACACATTGCGGATCTTCTGCTTGAATAAGAAATCAATATGAGGAGATAAAATGTTTCTATAATGATAAAAGACTAATTGATTAAATCATTCTTTTTGTGATAATAAAGGGTAAGTAGCTTTGGTTCTCAATTTGAATGGATCATTGTTTTCAATATGCCGAAAACATCTGCACATGAAAATTTTTAACATAAGCATCACAGAGAAATTTTTGGATATTTGGACAATATCTTTGTACTTTACCTGTTAGAAGTAATATCTCGTCTTTCCTTAACTTGAGAAAATTTAAGAATCTCAAACTTGTGCATCAATATGAGACGAAGAAGAAGATTCACCTCCTCTCTTTTCCACATAATACTAGATGGCTTTAGGGTTCGTGAACCACTAATCTCTAGGATGATCTAAGAGAGGTGAACCATCAATCTCTAGAATGATCTAGGAGGAGTGAATCACCCTCTTGTAAAGACTATAAATAGTCAAGTGCTCTCATTTCATTTAACAATTAAATTTCGACGAAATTTTATTTAGGTTTTACAAAATTATGAACGAATCTATTTATAATTGTGTACATTTTGAATGACTTTGGGTGTTTCATGTCAAATGAAAGTCACAATACATCAGCGATAAATTCAATAAATAAATGTAAAAGTGTAGGTAATTTAGATAGGAAAATTGTCCAAAAAGTCCTAAACCTATTGTACTTTTGCCAATTCAGTCATAAACTTGTTAAGTTTACCAATTCAGTCCTAAACCTTTTCACTTCTTGCCAATTGAGTCCATCCGGTCAATTTTGGCTAGAAAATGCTGACGTGGACACTGGCGGTGCCACGTAGGACCGCCAATGCTGATGCGAACAATTTTTGATACTATTTTAATATTTTTTCGAATTTGTATTATTTGTATTATTTTTTCTTTCTTTTCTTTTTGGGTTTCTTCTTTGCCTTTTATGATAGGCAACAACTATCCATCGGCCATAGCCAGCTAATTGGCCTCGCCTGCCACAGGCGAGACCCGGTTGAGCAAGGGTTAGCCTCGGCGAGGGGAGCCCTCGCCCAGGTGTAGCTTGGCAAGGGTCGCCTAGGCGAGGCCGCCCTAGCTTGGGTGACGGTCAGCCTCGCCAAATCTGGCGAGGGGAGCCCTCGTTGTGGCTCGCCCTCGTTGGGCATCGGCCGAGCGACGCAACGCCGCCCTAGCCTGGGTGCAAGTTGGCCTTGCCTAGGCAACATTGGCTGAGTAGTGCTTGGGCAAGGGCTCCCCTCACTGGGGCTAACCCTCGCCTGGCCGGGCTTTGCTTGGGTGAGGGCTCCCCTCACTGGGGCTAACCCTCGCCTGGCCGAGCTTCGCCTGTGGTGAGCGAGACCCGAGGGGCCGGGCGTGGTCAGTGGTTGGTCATCGCCGGTGGCCAGCCATTGCCCGTGGCGAGTTGGCCACCGGAAAAAGGCAAAGAAGAAAGCCAAAAAGAAAAGAAAGAAAAAAAGGGAAAAAAGGGAAAATATAAAAAATAATAAAATTCAAAAAATATTAAAATATTATTAAGAATTATCCACGTTAACACCGGCAGTCCTACGTGGCACTGCCAGCTTTCACGTCAGCATTTTCTGGCCAAATTGACTGGATGAACTCAATTGGTAAGAAGTAAAAATGTTTAGAATTGAATTGGCAAAAATGCAATAGGTTTAGGACTTTTTGGACAATTTTCCCTAATTTAGACCATAAATTGCAATGACGACATTACTTAAACAACATGTAATTTCAAAAAGCACTATTGAGTCACAAAAAAAAAAAAAAAAAAAGCATTCTTGAATTGAATCTCCCATGACGTGTATAGCCTGTTTTTGCCCCAATCCAAAGATGGCTTAAAATTAAATTGACAATTTTGCCCGAAAACTTACGTGAAATTTTTTCTTCTCAACACAAGCATAAACAAGTGCCTTTAGAACACTTAAGTATATTACAAGATCAATAATTAACTTTTCCAAACAAAAGTTACACATAATTCTCTAGGGGCATTAGCTAATAAAATCCAAGAAATTACCCAATCAATGCTAAACCTATTGTATGGAATTGAAAAGTTTAGAACTAAATAAGTATTTGTGCAATAAGTTTATGATTGATTGACAAATTTTCCTTCCAAAATCCTTAGGTATGCACCGAATCCTTGAAAATATGCACAAAGATAGTGTTGACTCCATGTTCTAAATTTAAAACACATAGCACCGTCGATGATTTCCTTGTTTATGAATAATAATTGGGAATTTAGCAAAAAAAGATTCATAATCCTCGTGGTGAATAACAAAATTACAGAAAGTTCATACTAAGTAAGTAATACGGCTTGTAATCCTTGTGTCAATGTGATACTAAGTTAGGCTATAAATTTTCATCAAAATTTAATTCTAACTATTTTACAAAGTTGATATTGAGAAACATGGCTTATGTGAGGCTCTGATTGAGTGTTTCATATGACCCATTTGTTTGACTAATTAGACCGTGCCACACATGCTTAGCTTACAAATTCTAGGTATTAGTTTTATTACAACCAAAATTAGGTTTCATCCACTTTTTTCAGTCAATTAAGGGTACGTTTGGTAATCATTTTGTTTCTGAGAACAATTTATGATCATATTTGATTTTTTTTTATTATATTTCTAGGAACAATTTATAAGCATTTTAAGGCGTTTGGTAACTATCCAAAATTTTTATTTCCGGAGTAGAATTACATTTGGTGCCATTGTCAAAATTTCTAATCCAAACCGTTTTCTTTTAATTTTTTAATAATTTTTTTTTCTGTTCTTTCTCTACTCCTTCATGTTTTGGCCAATCAACAACCTTGGGATGATCAACGACCGGTCAAATAAGGGACCACGACCTCGTCGGAGCATCGTTGACCTTCGGCGAGGCCACGCTCCTTTGTTCAAGCCTCGTCAGTAGCTGGGCAAGGCTCGGCTTGGCAAGGCTCGGCCAAGCCTTGGCTGGGCGAGGAGCCTTGCCCAAATTTGGCAAGGTCGAGTGTTGCCATAGTTGGGCAAGCTTGGCCTCGCCAGATCTAGGCGAGGTTGAGCCTCGCCCAACCATGGCTTGGCCAAGCCTCCCCCAATGAGGAGAGGCTCGTCGATGGTCAAGGGAGGCTTGGGCAAGCCCACCTAGCCACCAATGGCTGGGCGAGCCTTTGGCGAGCTCATCAAACCTCGCCCAACGGATTGCCAGCAACCGAAGGCGGTGGCTGACGATGACGGTCGTAGAAGAAGAGAGAAAGAAGAAAATAAGAAGAACAGAAGAAGATAAATAAGAAATAAGAAATTTGGGTTGGCTTGATTCTGGAATTATTCTCAAGAACAAAGAAGCTATGTTTTTTTTTTTCCTTGATTTTGTTCCAAATCTATTCCCAAGAACGAAATAACAAAATCAAACACTACTTGGCAAGTTGCTAAACGCACCCTAAATTCATGTATCAAAATTAGGACCAGTTTTATGCAATATGGTCAAAAGATAAATCATTCACAAGAAATTAATTTCTTTTTAGGGTATGTTTGTTTGGGTGAAAGAATTTCCCTTGAATTAGTTTTTTAAGTTTCACATGTTTGGTTCTTACTAAAAACGATCATCTACAGTAAAAGAAAAAGTCTATGCTTAAAATATGAAGAAAAATAAATTCACTAATCTAAAAAATAAAAAACAACTTTCTTAAAAATGATTGTTTTATGAAAAATATTTATTTTTATCATAATGTTTTTTTCTTGGAACAAATGCACCTTTACTTTGATTCCTAGAGATTATGACTAAATTTGGGGATAAGTATAGTAGATGTGCCACAGCTTTCGTATGACGCTCGCTTGGTTGAGTGCTATAACTTTTTTTTTTTTCGCTCACTTAAGTGCCACAAATTTGATCATTTGAATACTATTTCTGGCAAATCATCCTATTTGGATTTTTTTTATTAAAATAAGACATAAGATGACTGGCGTCTATGTTGGATTTCTGACGAGGCAAATCGCAAATGGCACTTAAGTAAGCTATTTTTCAAATTTGTGGCATTTCAGTGAGCGCCATACAAAAGTTATGGCACATCAAATGTACTTTTCCCAAAAATGCTTATACATGTGTCCGTTGAAGGAGTAAATATTTAAATATTGTACATATATCAATTCTGTTTTAACTTTTCAATTTTGTCAATATAGTCCTACACAGTTGCATGATATTTAAATGTAGTCTTCCTGCTAATTGCCGTCACAAATTGCGACATGGAAATCAACAAATTGCCCACCTAGACACCACATCAGTGATTTTTGGTGGCAAATGTGGAAAAGATTACATTGAAATATCACCCAAAAATTTAGAACTATAATGATAAAACTAAAAAATAGGTTGATTAAATGGAATAATTAGTTGTTGGCAAGAAAATTATGACATTTCTAATTGCATTCTAAGATAATCCAACCAAACTAGTGGCAAATACATATATTTTGGCAATTCTAAATGCATCAAATCCAAAGAAAGAGAAGAAAGAAAGTAATAAATCATCTTAAATCTGAGACTTGCAAGAGATACCGTAGTCAATTTAATGTAATTGGGGGCATCAAAAGTCAAAAAATAGATGGAAAAAGTGACTCTTTATGCGTTTATTCTTTTTCATTTAATTACTCATTTAAATGTTAAACCTAACCTACTTATTTATATTTGAGTTGATGTGAGTAAAATAAGGAGAGAGCATGACTGCTTTCTAGAGTCAAGGACCGTACGGTGATTGGGAAAAAGAAGAGAAATAGGAGGTAATTTATAATTAATACTAATTATGTTTTAATACATAATAATTGTTTTGATAATAATTTAATTTTAATTTTTGTTGCAAAATAAATTTAAAATAATTGGGGTTTTATATACAATGGGCTTCATTCATGAGAAGTACCAGGTTTTATATATATGGTAGCCACTTCTATTATATGTCTTATAAATAAATAATTAATGCAAGGCATGAGTCGACGTGGGACTCTTATGATAAAATTCAAAGGGTTAGCTACAATGATTGGCCCTCCCAACCTTTTCACTTATAAATAAAAATGCTTTGGATAATGATAACAACCTTCATATGAAGTTTACTTGAGTGTCATAATTTTTTTTTTTTTTTTGTGCACTTGACTACTATATCAAAATAAAATTAATCATTTGAGTATCATTCCTAGCAAATCATACTACATGGATTTTTTTATTAATTTTACATTTTGATTTGAATCTTTTTTATTTTTTTATTGATCCACTGGCGTTCACATTGGAATTTCTGATAAGGCAAATCGCCAATGACAACTTAAGTGATCGATTTTTTAAATTTATAACACTCGAATGAACGAAAAAATAGTTATGATACTCAACCAAGCGTCGTATAAAGATTATGACATTTTTTTGGTGTACTTATCCCTTAAATTTGATACTCTCCCACTTCGTACTTGACTTTTATGTATGTACGGGAAGGCACCACTTAGAGAAATTTTATCGGCAGGCCTCACCCCTATTTTGTGGAGGTTGATGAAGGAAATCCATATTTTAGTTGATTTATTGTTGTTATTTTTTAAATAAATTTAATGGGCTTAATCGCAGTTCACATGTCTTCGGGTGTGAAAACTTTTCATACTTTCATACGGTTTGATTTCTGCCTTTCATACGTTATGAATACCAAAGGTGGAAAATATTTTCTTGCCTTTTCGAATAGTTATGGGCTTCACTCTGAATAGGGTTTGCCTTATCCTTTCTTTGTCAAAATTCAAACCCTTGTCTTGACAATGACTTCATCTTCTTTTATTAATTTAAAAAATTATGGCACCGTTCTTAAGTTACTAGTGAGCTGGTAAGTTTGAGACTAGAAGCAAGTAGGCTACGTTTGGTGTGGAATTCTACTCTATCCAGTGTTTACTTTTTTTTTTAATTTTTGGTCGGTCAACTCTATTCAGTGTTTAGAGTAACGCCAAATTCTTGCCGATAGGATTGGCGTCCAAGTACGAAGCCTGGAATCAAGGAGATGCAGTTGTAACTGCATTTAGGGCATTTATTGCTTATATGCAATTGCTTTTAATAGGCTATAAAAGGTGGCGTGTAATCTTTAGAAATGGATCAATCATCAAGAACATATATGTCCGATATACCATTATCAGTTTATTAAACTTAATGTCTTTTCAGTTTCATCGTTTACAGGTTTTTACCTTTAAATTCACTGTCTTTCTTCTTCATTATCCCAATTGAAATCCTATTTGAAATCACCACCAAACTCATCCAACAAAAATCCAAAAATCAACGCTTTTATGAAAGATTTTTCACTATGTGGGTCAACGCCCATTTTTTTGGTGAAACACGTACTCATTGCCATGAAAAAAAAAAATTGACAAATTTCGCAATTTGATAACACCCAATAATGAAAAACCATGAGCATGGCTTTGCTAAGCTAAAATTACTGTGCAAAACTACGTCTTCATGATATCAAAAAATGCCTCTGTGAAAAAGGAAAGTTGGATTTAGGGACGCATCGTTGACGTCATAATACAACCACCATAGCACTTGCTCATATGGGAATAAGGCACTCAAATGAACATTGTCAAGTGGTAGGATGAATTTATTTCGGGGTGCACTATGCACTGGGTTGCCTCATGAAAAGAAGCTCTTATATCGATTTGAGAATAATAATGCGGAAGACAATGTTGAATTTTTGTGTATATTTGATATATTGATTAAAAGTACATAAGCCCAATTATAAGCTTTATTGGATGATTATTTAAGGAAATCAAAGAAATTAAATCCGATTAACTATTGAATGCTCATAAAATATCTTAGAATTCCAATGAACAAGTTAAGTTTAATCATTTTCTTTCTATGCATTGTTGTCCTTATCAGTAGTTGGATATAGTTGATGAGATTCAATTTCCAAAGCGATGTTTATCTAACACATTCTGAAAATCTGTATCTCAAGCAGGAAAAGGAGAAAAAAAGGGTTTATTAGAGGAGACTCAATGTGAATTTAATAGATTCTTCATATGGGTAGTCGAAATGTTTCATATGAAATATGATAGAGTGGGCAAGTTTTTTTTTTTAATTTTCGATCTGGATAGGTTCCAAGATTATCCAGGGAAACAAAAGTTGTCAGGGACACGTGGCGAAAATATATCCATGCATTATATGATTTAAATTTCTATAAATTATCAGGAAACTCGTTATAGCATTCTTCCCTTCAAAGGAAGACAACTTACGATATTTACGGCGCGATTCTTACGCATTCCGCAATCCCGCCAAACACGAACGAGTTTTCTTGCAATTGGACTACAAAACAAGTGCTGTCGTATTTTCAGGATATTGGGGCACTGCTAGAGTCGGTACAATTTTCAATTTGTTTAATTTCATGCCTGTCCTTTTTTTATTTTTTATTTTTGCCAAATAGTTTTTTCTGTTCTATTAGTCCTGTTAAAATTGCAAACGAAGATGCTACGTGGACCGCCAGCCCGGCGCCGCATCAGCCTTGCCTGCGTCGTTTTTTTTTTTCCTGCGTCGTTTGTGTTGACTGGGTTCAAATATTGGAAATTTCTTTGAAAATAACACCTCAAACGTTAAGAGAGAGAGGTTGTACAGCTTTTCGGTTAAAGTCAATATATATCTTACCTTTATCAAAAATAAAAAATAAAAAAAAAACGTTAAGAGAGAGAGTAAGTGGTGGCTCTGTCCAGGTGCCGGCGAGGGCCACTAAGCGCTTGCCCGCCTTTGGCCAACTCCAGCACGGTGGTCACCACCTCCAGTCAAAGCACACACTCACCGCGGCTGACTGAAGCGGGGTCGACCAGTTCTGATGTGGCCTCATCGGTCTGGTGACCCTAACATGCCATGGCTAGGGTCGTGCGACCTCAACTAGCCATCATCGTTGTTGGCATCACGTGACCTCAACCAAACTTTGTCGATGTCGTGGTTGCCATGGTCAATTTTAGATTGTGGCTGTTGGGCCCTGCAAGTGGCGCCCGCACTTGCTGGGACAACTGTTTTATTTTCTCTTCTCTACACTTAAATATATCTATTATATTTTATTTAAAACAAATCATAAGCCAGAAAGGATGCCACATTTTCGTCACGATACAATTTGATGACCACGTAGCCACATCACCATTTCCCTTTGAAATGTGGGAAAAAAAAAAACCATATGGTTTACTGACCACACTGGCCAAAGAAGTAATAATAATAAAAATAGTCCAAACTTATTGTATTTGTGTCAATTCAATCCTAAATTTTTCAATTTGATCAAATTAATCTTAAATCTACCGAATATTTACCATTGTAGTATATTTAGATAATTTTGGCCAGAAATCGCCAACGTGGACATCGATTGTCTTATGTGACACGATCGATGCAGATGTAAGTAATTTTTAAATTTTTTGTTTTCTTTCTTTTTATCCCTTCCTTAGCCAGTTGCCGAGCCTCCATGATGGCCGGCAAGACTTGACAGAGGTTGCCCCTCACCAGCCTTGGGCGATCATGCCCTTGCGAGGTCAAACCTCATCGGTGAGCGAGTGCACCAAGGTTGGTCCTCACTAGATTCGATAAGGGTGAGCTTTGCTGGCCATCTCGAAAGCCTAGTGACCAGCAGAAGGAGGAAAAAAATTGGAAGAAAAGAAAAGAAATAAAAAAAAAAAAAATTATAAAAAATTATTCATGTTTGTGCTAATTGTGCCACATAAGACGATGACATTCACATAAAGATTTGGCCAAGATTGGTCACATAGATTATATTAACAAATTCTCAAAAGGTTTAGGACTAACTTAGTTAAATTGAAATGTTTAGAACTGAATTAATATAAGTGCAACAGATTTAATTTTTTTTAATAGAATTTTCCCACCACAAAACGTGGCAGGAACTAAATTTAAGAAGTTGAGAAAATACTGGGATTGGCTGTGACCATATCTCTATTATTCGGTGCTAGTGTGAGGTGTCATTCTAGTTTCGCATTTGAGATCTTATTTCGATTCTATTATAAGCCAGTTATTCCCATTATAATTAGTGGTTGACTTCCCCGTGATTAATTTAACTTAAAAGAGACTTCATCTGAAACAGAGGATTAGATCCATGTGATATCTGACTATTTAAAATTCATTATAGAACTATGATCACGATCATCCATATCTTCATTCATATAAGTCTTCAATAACAAGTCATAGCTGTACTGATCTTTAAACATTAGAATATATATATATATATAGAGAGAGAGAGAGAGAGAGAGAGAGAGAATGGTCAAACCAACCAAGGAAACGAAGATGACAGTGAACTCATCCTCCGAATCGACCCGGTCATCAATATTACTTAAAAGTTAGGATGGGCTCGACAGCTAGTGCGCCAAGCATGCGTGTACAGAAGATGAAGCGTATCAAATGGATTTGATTTCGCTTCCATAACTTGCTCGTCTGGTCCTGCGTTCACGTTATCCATAGGGATTTATATATATATATATATATATATATATATATATTCCTATCAATTGTTGCAATAAGGACGAATAATTGCCATGTGTTGACTAGGTGAGATGGGATCGTGTCGGCTAACGTTACAAATTTACTGAGCTGTCTGATGCATAATGATTGGGTGGCAGCTCTTATTGCCACTGACAGAGTCCTTTAACTTTGCCTTACATTTAATAAATAGGATTACGCTAATTGCAGCAAATAAAGACATTTTAAAAGGTAGATTGACTATTGACAGGTTCGATTTGAATCTAGCAAACCCTTCATTTCTCATGTACTTTTGAAGCGTCTCTTGTAATTGTCCGTGCTTTCCGATCATTCTGACTGATGTGGTTAGTCACTTAAGTGTCCACAGCCTGCATTTCCAGTGTAAAACCTTTTATTTCCATGACTCGGAGGGAAATCACATGTACTTGTTGCTGGTCGATTGTCATGAGTCACAGCCCCTTGGGGAATGTAACCGTGCACCCACCACTACACCTAAGCAACAAATGAAAGGTTCGAACTCGACACTCGTAGGTGGGATCAAAACAGCACCATCACTCATGTGTTACACTATTGGACTACGTGTAAAACATGAATTACAAACCTACGGGATTAGTTTAGTTGTTAAGGAGCAAACTTGTGCCTGGTTTACGCTGACAATACGGGTTTGATTCCCAAAGTCATCGGGTGCACATAAATTAGGCCAGTCATCCAGGTTTTTATCTCATGGATAACGTAGCCTATGAGATAGTGGGCTACCTCACGGGCCCAATATGTTTTAGACGAATCTAGGAGAGACAGATGATGAAGAGACAACAACGACAGGGTAAATTGGAGCTGAAGTTGCTATTGGACAGGGTAAATAAGAAAGGAGACAGATGAGGGTACGTACATTCTTGCGCGGGTGAAGATGGCTCGATGCTGTGTCTCCATTTTGCTTTATAACTTAGTATACATGCTGATGTCTCACGTATCAAGAGCATTGATAATGGTATTTGGAGGTGACCGTAGTGAGGGCAAAAATAGAACGAGATTCTCTTAATGCTATTAGGATGCTTAGGCGGGAGAAGAAATAAATCGAAATATATGCACACTAGTATCGATGAGAAGGAAGTCATTTATGATGTCAAAAATGAACCTTTCAGATAACGCTCCAGTCATCGTAGACACATCCATCACTCCTGATTCCTCAAACTCATTATGTGGAACCAATGCTTAGATGATCGGCTATCTTTATGAGGTGTCTTACCTCTATAGTACTTTATTAATACGTCCATGATGAGATGCAATTAAAAAGCACCGTTTCGTCTTGATAAGTTATGATGGAAATACATCATTTGAAAGGGTATGAGGGAGTCGTATAAAAATCTTCTAAAGATAACTATTGGGACAGTTGGTAGAACGTTTGCTCAAAAAGAAATTGTTCTCCTTTTTTTCATCCCCTTTCCATCAAAGAAAAAGAAGACGTTCAATTTTTCCTTTACGAAAACAATTGGCATTTACGCTGTGGAAATTTGATGTTTTTCTCGTAACTGTATTCAAACCAACGTGAAGTAATATTGTTCGTCGTTCATCCACAATTCAACGATCGTTCCGGGGTAAATTGTTCATTACGCATCCGAAAGAGGTAAGTCGTCTTCTGCCGACTTTCTTTCTACATTGGTATCAGAGCCAGGTTGTGATTTCTATCTTATTTTTTCATCGAATTTTCTCGTTTACCATTTGATATCGAGATCAAGAGAATGAAATTTACACTATTTGGATGTTTATTGCTCATAATTGTAATATGAATCGTCAAAAACGAACCGAAGCGAAGAATGAGTTTGGGGCCACGTACAACTGGATGGTTTTGGCCTTTTTTTGGAAAAAAAATTTCTGCCAAAATCAATTTTCAAATACACAGGATGAAAGTACTCGTCGAGACAAGTTGAACGACGGGTCGAGCGTCGCTGGAGGACGTTGGACGTGCCCACACGCGCGGCCAGAAGCTGCGGCGCATGAGCGCCACGTGCCAGATGCACATGTCGGCGAACCGACACTTGCTAACGTCATCCAACAGTAGATAACCGCCATATGACGTCATCGATGACATCACCGCTGGCGACAGTTGGCCAATCGGCAACCGGCCGGCAATCCGACCCAAGACCCGACTCAACCTAAGACTTGATCCGACTCGAGACCCGAACCGTTGACTGGTCAAATCGATCGAGACCGATCAACCGGTCCGGCGGTCGAACCGGTTGCTGGTTGGACCGGTCAAACCAGCCAGGAGCCTTCTGGCTTGCTGGCGCATGCGCTACATTCGCCGCACACTCAGGCGGCGTGTGTGGGCGCGTGCGGTGTCCGATTGGAGCGTGGTCGGCGGCATTTGGTTCGTATGGATGTTCTCTACACTGTGGTATAATTATTTTACATGTTTGATTTTTTTAAAGGTATAAAAATGTATATGGAACCCTAAGTACGTGTATTTTTGGGGTGTTAATGTATTGTTTATTCATTTTTAGCTTGTATTTTCTCATGGTTTTGGAAATACAAGAGCTAGCTTACATGAAAATGATATTATATATGTTGTGTAAAACTTGGTTTGATAATAGCATGTATATAGTTTAATATACTTGCAGTTTTCTAGTTCCAAGAAAATTCGAACAATGGTAGGAAATCCTTAATTTTTCATTACATGTTAAATTGCGGTTTTAATTATAGTTGTTGCATGATTGTTTTTTATACATTAGTTCACATCATGCCATGCATTTTGTGTTAATGGAAAAATGTAGAAATTACATAAGGTCGTGTAATTATTTTTCCTAGTGGGAGTTCGTAGGTTGGTAGAATTTGAATGAGTCCTTACCTAGAACTAAAGATTTACGCAAATTAAACTAATTAATGGTAATAGAACAATCGAACATAAGAGCTAATTGGGAATATAGTGAACTTTCGTTTTCGTGTTCTTTGTTGAATTATCATTAACTTTGTTTGTCTTTACTGCAAATTAAATATGTGTGTTACTTTGAAAAGTGTGCTAGTATTGATTCTGTATTTATTATGTCAATGTATTATAGTAATTGATTATGGTTTCGGCATCCAAGACCATTGTAGCTAACCTCAGGAAGGGTGAAAAGCTGAATGGTGACAATTATGATACTTAGCACCGAAAGGTTCAGTATATCCTTGAGAAGTGAAAGGTTTTGGAAACCCTCAACCACATCATAGATGAACTTGAGCATAGAGCTTCAGCTCAACACAAGAGAGATCTAGAAACTTATTAAGCTGCTCACATCATGTTGCTGAACTGTATACAAGATGATCTCATATGTGGGTTTGAAAGTTATGATAAAGCTTAAGCAATGTAGGTTGCCCTGAAAGACAAGTTTGGGGATACATCTGTCACTAAGTTGAGGAGACTCATCATCAAGTTTGACATATACTGAAAACGCTCAAATGTAACAATGAGGCAGCATCTTCGGGAGATGTCAAACATAATTCGTAAGCTAAAATCGACAAATCACTCCCTTACTAATGAACAACAAGTTCAGGCTATTATAAGGTATCTTATTGATAATCGAGAGCATATGAAGATCAACATGACGCATAATGAAAATATTGTCACTTTTGATGATATAACGCGTCATTTGGAATTAGAGGATGAGCGCCCAGAGGCTACGAGATCCTCTACCCATGCTTATGTTACTGAATTGAGTTCGCGCAAAGCTTCGAGCTTAAAGTGCAAAAGGAATCATCAATTCAATAACAAATGGAATAAGATTGATCAGGCACCTAAGAGGGTTAAGACCTTCCAACATAAAAAGCGTGGTGGGAAAAAGGACAATGCCAAAATAAAGTGCTACAATTGTGGCAAGATGGGTCACTCTACTCGTGAATGCACTGAGTCGAAAGAGATATCTTTTAACTCAATTACGTTAAGTAATGCTTTTGTTTCCAGCATTGTAATGTTTGCTGAATCTCATCCAATGTGGACTGTGGACTCAGGAGTAATAGACCACGTAACTAGAGACCGAGAAGCATTTGTGGAGTATTGTCGGATACAGCTTGGAAGAAGATTAATATATGTAGGGAATAACTCAAGAGTTAAAGTAAAGGGTATCGACACATGTTAATTAATTTTACATGGTGGTCGAAGCCTATTTCTACATGATATCCTCTATACTCTAGATATTCGACGAAACTTGGTCTCCGTAGTTGTTTTTCTTAGCCTAGGTAATGTATTGAATTTCCATGGTGATTGTATTGACATTTTATTTGTAACAGTTTATTATAGTTCGGGTAATGTATTGAATGGTTTTATGGTGTTAGACATTGACTATGATCAGTACAATATTAATGTCGATGGTTGTTTTTCTTTAATTGCATCTTTTTAATAATATTGAGATTGATGCAGGTACTTGGCATGCTAGATTATGTCACATTTTGTTTTTTTGGTGACCGCAGAATCGTCTCACAGTCGACAGCACTCAGCGTAAACCACGGGGGGCATTAGCATGGGGACTCACCTCCCACGGCGTCCCACTTAAGTCGCGCAACGGGACGAGCTGGGGATTCGAACCCTGCCCAACGAAGGGGGGAGGGAGGGCAACGTATGGCGTAACCAACTCGCCCACAATAGGGTGGGTCTAAATTAGGTCACATTGGGTTACAAAGAATGCAAATATTAGCTAGAGAATGCATTTTAAGGTCACTTACAAATATTAATCTACTCGTATGTGAACATTGTCTAATGGGAAAAACAACTAGAAAGTCGTTCGGTAAAGGAATTAGAGTCGAATTTCCATTGCAACTCATACATTCTGACATTTGTGGTCTTTTGAATGTGAGGGCGAGTCATGGAGTTTCATATTTCATTACTTTCATAAATGACTTCATGCGTTTCGGTTATATTTTTCTGATCTCCCATAAGTCAGAAGTATTAGACTGCTTTAGACGATATATAGCGATTGTAGAGAATCAATTGAACAAAACAATAAAGGCATTGAGAATCTATCGCGGACGTAAGTATCTATCTGAGCAATTCAAGGCTCTGTGATGAAAAGGGAATTGTACGATGTCGCGACCCGATCTCGCCGCCTTCGAATCCCTCACTATCATAAGGAGAGAAAAGGGGGGAAATGTCGGGTTTAATGGTACTTGATCACGAGAGTTCCCTCATGGCTCTCGTTCCAAAAGATGTCATCACCTCGCCTTTTGGATTAAGCCTATAGTGAGTTCCCTCCACAAGATTGTGAGCTCTCCCAAGCTCGTATCATGCGTGACAGTGGAGTGTCGCAATCCATACCCACACGAGTGACACACCTTAGAAGAAGGGGTCGGGTGGGTATCGAATTTAATGGTAACTTTACCATGATAGCTCTCTCGACAGTATGCCCTCACTCATAAGGATGTCATCACTTCATTCTTTGGGATATTCCCATATCGAGTATACTAAACCATGGTGAATTTTATCGAAACTCGTACCCCGCGCGACGAGTTTATTTATACGGTCTAGTTATTTATGACAACCTAAAAATAAGACGGGAGTCACCACTAGCTTCATTGTGGGGGTCGGCTAGAAAACCAAATTGAGGGTCGAAAGTGTTCCCTCGATTCCTATGTAACCAAATATTTAGGTTCGGAAACTTGGGTTAAGCTAATATTTCTATTAGCGTCATTTCGGTACCTAAACAGTATGTTATGTTTTCCTAACATGTCCATGCGTTTCTTTTTACATTTTCGGGATCATTAGTCCTAAACTAAGCGATCATGCGTGGTTGATCATTTTCATTCTATTCTATTTCTAGAAAGACAAGAAAAGAAAGCAATCAATGGAATTGAAATTATGGGACAGTAAGTAAACAATCAAGGAAAGCAGTAAATCTACCATACAACCTTAGAAAACATAAAAGAGAAATACAATTGAAAAAGATGAGAGAAAAAAAGAAAACCCGCAACTCATCGGGCTTTATACAACAAATAGAACCCGAGACATATGTCGAGGAAATGAATAATATATGATAATGGTTGGAATGAACATCGACCTCCACCGTCTTTGCGCTTTTTCCATCTTCAGGGTCCTAATCTAAACTTATTCTAAAAAATCTTATAACCAGGTGCATACAATGGAAATAAACAAGCATACACATCAAAATAATAAAAAATAAGACATCTTATCGAGATCAATTATTGTCTTTCTTGCGAGGGTCCTACTAAGAGACCTACCCAATCCATTTTTTGTGATTTATAGCCATTGCTGATCAATTGTATTCTCGCATGGCTAATAACGCTTATAAGTCTCTTAATTAAGTGATCTATGTGATCCTAGGGTTTTTCCTCGATATCATGTATCGACCCTATCATTTATCTAAAAGTCACATGCATTGCAAAATTTTAAACATGCATGCAGGTCTTTTGAACCTTGTTTCTCAACCAATCAAGCAAGAAAGTGAACCGTTGGTGGGTCACTTATTACCAAGGGTATGCGCCAATCACAAACACAGGCAATTTCTAATGCATGATGGGATTTCATGTATGAAGGGTACATGTGATATTTCAAAAAAAATATATTGAAATCGTTCATGAAAATTTTTGAGACAAAGTGATGTCTCAGCTATGAAAGATATTCAATTACCACGACTAGCCTAAGGCTCGTATAAATGCACTCACAAGTATCGCAAGTATTTTGAATACAATTCAAACCGTGACTTTCACGATGTCAAATTAGGATTTTTAAAAAAAGATTTGAAAATATTTAGGATTAAGGAATATCTAGACTATGAAAAACATTCAATTGTCAAGGCTAGCCCGAGGTTCGCCTAAATGCACTCACAAGCGTCGTAGGCATTTTTAATATGGTCCAAACCACGATTTTTCCTTAAGCCAAATCGAGTTTTGGAGAAGAACTTTTTAAAAATCATTTTTTAGAAACATCACATGTACCAAAGTAATTTTTGAAAGATGCAATTTGAAAAGGCCGATTGTTTAACAACAAAAATCAAAGCATTTGGAACAATTTTCATGAAGATGACATGTCCTAATTTCATGCACAAACTAACCTAAAAGGTATAACTAAACAATCACAATCACGTTTATGATAGAAAATTTCAGAACAAGCGTGTAAGAACAGAAAAATTGAGCAATACTTAATGACAATTTGGTAATGACAAAATTTCCTAACATGCATGACATGATAATGAACAACTTCTGTGAAGAAGGTTTTCTTAAACATGTTAGGGAAATCCCTTATGATGTTTTGAAGATGACAAAATAAATCAAATGCTACTAACGTGTTTGATGGTTGAGTAATAGACTATGCAGATGATAGAACATGTAAATAATATTATCAAAGTCTATTATGAAGATTTCCAAACTTCTGTGTCAAAGTTTGAAGACTGCCAGACTTTAGTGTCAAAATCTATTCTACATCAGAAGTCTGCCTACTCTGACAAATTCCAAACTGAACGTGCTTGGAAGAACCAGAAGACAGACTCTATGCTTTGCCGAACCGGGTACATACCTTAAAGCTAAATCTGTTCAAAAGCGAGAATATGTTCAGACTCGATTACAAAGTTTATCGCACTCGACTCGGATTGTAAAGTCTATTGCTCTCGAGATTTTACATCCAAAACTCGACAGAACGTAACACAAGCCCCGAAGATATAACGGCTAGTGATCTGGTTTGGATTCTACATCAAGATTGATTTAATTGACTCAATCTAATTGATTGACAATTGGATATTGAAGACAAGAACTTTTTATACGAAGAAGCTTTACTTATGGAAACCAAGATTCTATTTGTATGGGCGATCGGAATCAATTTGGGATTCTACCTCTATCACTCAACAGCTACTAAATCTTCTAGATATAGATCTGTCTAATGGGTAGATTGGAAGACGATCCTCAAGATGCTGTCCAACGACTAGTTTGGAAGTGGAGGAGTATTTAAAGAGATCAAAGACCGATGAGCAAGTAAGAGACGGAGCGTAGAATTTATAATTCCAAAGTCTGAGCAACTTCGATCATATACTTGTCTCTTGTGAGCTTAAACGTTTGTGATCTTGAGAGAAATACCAAAAGAGTGACTTAGTGAGATAGTGTGATCTACTACTAAGTGTTTGCACTCAAAGTTGTAATCTTTTGTTAATTGCATAGTGGAATCCAGCCAAGAATGCTGTTAGCGTGGGAGAGTGGACGTAGGCTTGGATTAAACCGAACCACTATAAATCTTGTGTTCTTATTCTCTTCCCTGAACTCCTTTATTTTGTTCGTAATTCTATTTAACTGCTAAAATCTGATCTCGCTCAAAGTCTGCTGCTCTTCAGACTCAGTTTCAAAAGTCTGTTGTTATTTAGACTCAAGTTAAAAGTAAAGGTTTTCACTGCATTTTGCAGAATCTGTTTTTACACCTATTCACCCCCCTTTATGTGTTCATACTATCACTCTCAAAACAATCTACAAATGATTTTACAAAAATCAAACAACAAGCAACAACACATCAGAAATTTATCAAAACAATGGGACATTCAGCTAATGTCACGAGAATTTTTCTCATCAAAACATTTCTAAAAATCATCAAATTTACACACAACATAGCCAACATGATAACAAGAAAGTTTCATTAAGAGGCCGAGTTCAAATTCCAAATAAAAAAAATAAAACAAAAATATCAAAGATCTGTCCAAACAGGGGTTAGGACAGGGGTCCGAATTTGATCCCTTGTTCAAATTGTGTTCTAACTTTGAAAAAAATGGAAAATAGTCCAAACAATGAGCGATTGGCATGAAATTAGTGGCATTATAAACTTTTAAGTGTGCCTTACGTCTTCTTACAAGAGCTCGAGTCCAAACTAGGTCAATTTGGTATCTTAAGATCGAGATCTTTATAAGTGTGCGTATCAATAATTAAGAAAACATAACATAAGCATTCATTAGAAAACCTTAAAATCACTCAAAGAATGCCCAAATGATATGAAGAAATCACACGGGACTTAGGATTGGATGCGACGGAAAGTTTGGATAGTCATCTAATCTTAAGTCGGTATGTAAAATGTCATACAATTTAAATGACATTATGAAATGATTCATGGTTCCTAAATTATATGCTTGGGAATTCCAAGTGTGATGAACACTTTTTGTGAGACAATTTAATATGCAAGATGAAACTCAAATTACATGACCTAAAAACATATGCAAACCTTGCAACATGCGGTTCAATCATCAAGAAGGCATGATCGTAAGATTTTATCTTTAGATGACTCAAACAAGCATGGAAATGTGCACATATGACAATGTTTCATTTCAGCATTAAGTTTACAGAACAAGCATGATTTCAGCCATCCTCAAGACATGCATAAATCCTACCAAAAATCTCACATATAGAGCATACGATGATGAAGATTTCTCGTTAAGAAATTGAAACTCAATTAAGATCATATGAATCGTGGCAAAAATGGCAAACAGATCAAACATATGTCCAGCACATATTGCTACAGTACCTTTTACTCTAATGCATACAATTGACTCACTTTGCCAATGTAAAAACCTTGCAAAAAATGTATCAATTGAACATATATATCATGTAGTTCAATTCTCATGAAAGATTTGAGACCAAATAGGTGCATTTATGGACTTAATTTCATCACAATAAATCTCGGACTAATGCTGGACAAACTGACTTATGTTCAGATCTAAGCAATTTTGATCTAGCTAAACATGTCTAAAAATTTTGGAAAAAAAAAATACCAGACATGCAAAACACCTGTACGACCAACTTCCATGAAGGAAAATTGTTCCAGAACTCAACAAAAAAATCAGTACAAAAATAGCAAAATCAGAGATTGATATGGAACAAATTGACCTAGATCTAGATCTAAGTAGATCTAACCTAGTTGAATAGATCCAAAAATCATCAAAAAATTAGGAGACGATTTGGAACAAAACTCATGAAGACGATTTTGTCAAAAATTGATCACGAAAGTCAGCACAAAAATAACAAAGCCAGAATGCGGAACAGAATTAAAATTGAAAAAGACCTAAACTACTCTAGAATCATTAATCTTCGGAGGTGTTTTTCAAGGGTCAAACGATGCTCAATTGGGGCGTGTGACTAACCGTTTCGAAGCTCGTGACGTCTATTATCTAATCCTAAGAGAACTCGAGCTGAAACGAGTTCGTTTGGTCAAAACAGAAAGTTACTTTTGGTGTAAAAAACGTGCAGAAATAAGAACGTTTTTTTTTAGGATCGACCTATCCAAATGATTTTCACAAATGCTGGAAAAAATGTAGGTTGTAGAGAAACATATTTTGAACAATTTTCATGAAGGTGTTGATTTAAGATTTAAAGCACAAAAATCCAAAGAAAATCGATAAGCAACCAAGATCGATCAATACATAACAGTGAACTAAACCATGTCAGTTTTCCAGAACCATTTCCTGACTTTCGAAGCAGATTTTAGATAGCAAACGACATCAGATCGGGAAGTGCTATAGCTCATTGGAAAGCTAAGCAAGTCATCTTTGACTCTCATGAAGGCATCGAGCACAAAAAAACACATCTACTAGCTTGTTTCCAGGCATATGCACAGAGAGATCTGTCATGGATCCGAAATTTCATGACAATGATCATCCAAGCAATCAAACATATTATCATCATCACAGCCTATCTACTTCATTCACAATACATCCTAAATATCATCAAGTCATCATAGACCTCACAAATCAATCCCTAAGATGAACTCTAGTCCCGATCTCCTATTGAGACCTCGCTTCATCGAGCTCGAGGCCAAAGAGTTTACCTCTTAATGTTTTCGAATGAAACGAACTCCCGTGAACTATCACCGAGCCACTGCGACACCTAGGAACATCAAGGACTGTCTCAGAGAGACTGAGATTGCTGGAGATGCTGAAAACGATGCCGAATTTGCTCCGATTTGCTGCTGGACAGAACAGCTATCAGATCGGGCACCAAAAGACCACCGGTGACTTTTCCGATTAATCCTAGCCACTTGGAACTCGAGAAAGGGTAGAGGAATGTTGTGGTGGTTGGCAGCGCTGGAGAGCTTGCCGGAAAAAGGCTGAACACCAGCGAGGGGTGGTGCGGCCAAAGGAAAGAAAATGCGCGCGAAGATGAGAGGGAGAAAGTTGGTGGGGAGAGAGAGATGTAGAGAGAGAGTTTTTAGTCAGAGAAAACAGATCTGAAAAAATGGCCCCCCCTTTTTTTCAAAGGAAAAATGATATTTATATGTACATGAGAGAGGCTATCCTAGGATGATATCTTTCTTCTTAACAAACTTAATAATCCTAAGATAACACCCAAATCCATCACATGTTTAAATTGAATGGTCACGATGCTTTCTCAATGGACGGTGATGATCTAATCTTGAGGTAAGGGATTAGTTGGGGTCCTTTTGTAATTTCATCAAACTTGGGGGGCAAATTTGCAAATTTCGTAAGAGTATGCTCCTATCCACAGATTCAAAAATGACTATCAGGAACGAAATTATCCTTTTTTGAAACCCTGCATAAATGCATTGGCCATGAAGTGGGTCAGGTGAGGGTGGTTTCCGGCCAAAAAAATGACCGAAAAAAATTCGCTAGTCAACACCAGTCAAATATGGTCAATGCCGATCAATGCTGGGTTGACCGAGTTGAATTTTTGTCTGAATTTTATTATAATTTTTCTGGTTTTACCCAATTTAAACAAAACCAAACATTTCTACATGAATCAAATCAAATGAGATGCAAGTGGGCTATTTCAAGTCGACTAATTGTGCACAAAATATTTAGATCCATTGAATTCCTATTGAAGGGAGGCCACAAGCTAAACTCATATTTTTAATTAAACCTCAATTAGCCAAATTGAAGTTCAAGTATTTCAATTACATTTTAGTCTAGAATGGGCCAAGTCAAATTATATCAATTGAAGCATCTTAGCTGAGTTTTCTAACCTCTGAATAAGTCAAATCGACCAAACTAGAATGTACCCAAGTGAATCTCCCAAAATTGACCCCAGATTTGGACATATCTCAAGAAAATAAGTGAAATGCAATCGTTCGTAAGTCATGCAAAATAGATTTTGGTCCCCTAATTAGGGCTTAAAACGGCAATTCGCATTTTGACTCAGTAAATTGAGAACTTGAATACACAAATAGATTGCAAACAGTTCCTAAACCAAAAATCAAAGAAGAAACGCACCTAATTATGACTAGAATAAAAGTAATTTTATTTTTGATCGATTTAGAACCTAAAACTGAAAAATTCAAAAATGAAGGTTCTTAATCGAATTTTGTGAAATTTTTTACACAAAAGTCAAATTGGCATTAAAAGAAATGTATTTGCACATTTTTTATTTTTTTTATTTTTTTGTCAAAAGTTTGACCAAAAGTCAACCATTCATATGACTTTTCCTAAAAGATCGATTTTTGGTCAAATCTTTGAATTTTCAAGAAATTGATCTGATAAAAGTGAAATTAAAACTAAATGGAATCTTTTTAGGCGAAAAGTCAATTTTTAACCTGGGGTTGACTTTGATTGACTAAAAAGTCAACCCAAAAATCAATTATTTGACTTTTTAGGTTTTTCTTGAAAATGAGCTAGACACTTTTTGGTTGAGAGATAGGGCTTCGTCGCGATCAGAAACCTAAATCTTGATTTTTTTACCTTTTGATGATGCGTCGATTTTTGTGTCAACATACGACAATTGACTATTCCCAATACTTCACAATAAAATGGGGTTGCTGAGAAAATGAATAGAACTCTATTAGAAATGGTTAAGTTTATGATGGCGCAAGTAAATTTACCTATCTCCTATTAGGGAGATGCGTTATTGACTGTTGTCTATATACTTAATTGAGTGTCCTCAATATCAATCACTTCCACCCCTTATGAATTGTGGACTGGTAGGAAACAAGACTTAAGTTATCTACGTCCATGGGGGTGTGCAACTTATATTCATAATTCTTCTTATAAATATGGCAAATTAGGTCATAAAGGGAAGAAATGTATCCTTATAAGATATTCTGAACACTCTAAAGGGTACATGTTCATAGGTGAACAAGCTAATGAAAGTATGACCGAAATGAAGTCACGAGATATCATGTTTTTGGAAAACGATTTTCCTAGTAGAAGTGAAATTAATAAGGACTTCCAATTATATAAGATGGAAGATTCTAATAACACACTCACTAATGTTGTAGAAGGAAATGAAAATTTACCTCAACATACAAGGCTTAGTGGGAGTGTTGCATCGCTTGACGAACTGAATTAAAGAGAAATTTAGTTATGTAAAAGTACTCGTAAAAGTATTTGTCACACCCCGAACCTCGAGTGCGCACATATCCCTCGGTGGTCAATCAAATTGCAACGTTCCTAGGACGCGTCGCCGATCCATTCATTTTATGCACATGTGGAAGCGAATTAAACAATCTCCATACAACAATCAACACTGGGATAAAAAAGCAGGATAACACTTTATCTTTTCATAAAACACACTTATATATTAGCCAAGTCAAACTTACGGTTTATATACAGGAGGTCTATCTAAAAAAGAAAGCCCTAGGCAACCTAAGCTCTAGATCCCACCGACTCTAGCTCCGGATCCTCCACGACACTGTCAGGGATGTCGATGTTCATAGGGTGTCCATTTTCCCATTCCCTGGTCCCGATGGAAGGCCTATCAAAACCCCGCAGAGACCCTCCTGAGCCCCGTTGGGATAGTTGACGAACCACGCTCCGAAGTGATGGGGTATCCAATGAGGCTGGCCCTCATCGACCCAGACAATGGACTCAACTAACTCACGAATTAGGTTGGTCCCGGAATAAGGTAATAGGAGTGCTTAAAGTCTATCTCCCACGGAACCCCAACACGATCGTGTCGCACCTCCATCTAAGGACCTGTAAAATTTAAACCACGACGAGGTGAGATAAAGTCTCAACGGGTTTACACCCTAAACCCCGATTAGGATGAAAATTCACCTAGAGGCAGCCTAAACACACATCATAAAAGACTTACCTCGTCTCAACACCTCTCTACACATTAGTACAGCTCATATACATATGCATACAGTAAACATATTTAACAACTGGAACACTACACATCAATCATCAAATACTCACATGGGTCCCGATTATAAGGCCAAATTGTTATGATACATCTCATTTTGTGCCACACAATTTTGTCCCATAATTAAGCATGTCTATTTCACTCATTCAAGCATTCCAGTTAATTACGACCCAACGACCACGGCCAACTCAACAATTGGTGGTCATCCGGCATAACCGAGCGTCGTCCCGCTTCGTCGGGCACGGCAACGTCTACATCTAGACAGCATTCCCGAAGGAGCATCGGCTTAGCTTCCACTACAACTGGCATCCGTTGACATGAGGCATCTAAACTTAATCAGGCATTGTCCGGCATAAACGCATCATGACGGGTTCCAATAGCGGTCACACGCACATCCAATCTCGGCCAAGGACATCGTGTTTTGCACTCAAATGCCTCAATTTCAAATAACGTACTTGGCCTATTTTCTTCATATTAAAAACACTCAGTAAAATAATTGTGCGTGGTTACACAGTCAAATCAAAACATAAATCGTGATATTCTCCCATTTTAAAATTCTACGATTTTATATAGTATTTAAAATATTTTTGGCGTCAAAACCCGACACCCGGTATTTTTCTAATTAAATATCAAAAATTCATATTTTTGAAATAATAATTAAAAATCATCATCTAGCACTCAATTGCATAAATTAGTAATCAATTGCATAAACCAATACAACCATGACGATCAACACGAAATTCTGACAACCGACTATCCCGGTATACTTTACGCTAATTAATAATTAATTAATTAAATTGTATTTAATTAAATATATTGCAAATTATTTAAATTAAACCACTAATTAATATACATAAGCTAATATAACCACCTAATTAAACTAATTAAATTAATCTACCTAAGCTAGCTACATAACCTACTAAGCTAACTAACTAATTTACTAACCACCTAATTACTAACTAGCCTAATTACATAATCTAATTAACTAATATCTACTGTAACATTTGTGAAGTTAGTTGAGAAGTCTTATTCAATGTCAAATTGCCAAGCATAATTATCAAGAATTGTAGATTTGGATTTAAGGTGGTGGATTGATCCAAGTTGTTCTCTAACAAATTTAAGCATTATTATATCTAGTTACACGTGAAATCTTCATTCATGAGTGTCATATGTATCTTTTTGTTCGCCATCAATTCCTAATTTCCTGATATGATTCTTCTCTCCTCTTCGTGGTGGTCCAACCAGTACATAAGTGGTTCAAGACATCACTTTGGAATCATGCCACTAAACCAGGTATTCAAACCTGCCGTGGTTTCTACATAAAAGGCACCTTATTTTATCCATAGCTAGAGATCTCGAAACTTAAAGTTTAAAATTGACATTTTCAGAATATTACTATGAGATCGTTGTTTTACTAATATTGACTGGCTCTTGATTCATGTATTATGATACAACTTGATTCAATTCAAAGTCTAAACAATAAGTATTCATTAGGTGAATCCGTAAAAATTATCAATCGAAAAAAGATTTATTAAAATCAATCACTGAATCTTCCCATTTATCATAAAGAAAGAAAGGAACTCTTTTTTTCTCATGACATTGGGTGCATTCGTGGATAGATCCATCTATCCTACAATGCATGCATTTTGATTTTTAAGCCGCATGTAGTTTGCTTTCTTGAATCCACGATATTCTTCTCAACTACTATATATACATGAGAACCTGGCTGAAATGTGATAGCCTCTTTAACCTTTTGATTCCTCATTGTGGGAAAAATGTTTATCTGATGTTACATGCGGTACCTTTCATCAAAAGGATTGGAGAATCAAAGTTGAGACACAAATGCTCACTAGAGTTTGCAGAAGATTTTGTTCTGAAGAATAAAAATATGAAATCCTCGGAAATAGTCAAGTATTTATTGACTTCAGGCATTATCCTTGACTCTGCATCTCGCGGAACCCATGAAATTGTCAAATTATGTCTTGACCATTTTCCAGAGTTAATGTGGGACAACAATTTCCCAAAAGAATTGATGAGAGAAGTTGTGAACGGACGACAAGTTGAGTTATTTAGACTAGTGAACGCATACAACAGAATTCCAAAACTGAGTGATGACATTTTTACGAACCGCGAACTGATGGAGGCAGTAGTAGAATGGTCACCAAGATGCGTATCAGCAGATGTTCTTGGAGCAGCTTTTCTTTTGCAGAAGGAACTTCACTGGTTCAAGGTTTGATCATTTTATTTGTTTATCACCCTTTTGTGCTCTTTTTATCTGAAATTAAATTGACAGGTGTTGGTTATTTTTCTTAAGGCACTGGAAGATAGGAGTGATCCTTCCTTTAAAACTCTGAAATTTAAGGTCGGTTCACCTTATTTAATTGCCGTACTTTGTTCTTTTTAATTTACGTTTACATTAATAGGCATCCTTTATTTTTCTGAAGGTACTGGAAAATAGGGGTGATCCTTCTTTTAGAAGTCTGAAATTGGTTGAAACGAAAGAAAGGGGAGGGAAAACATACTGGGAAATTTTTTTAGAGCAGCGTCAAGATTTGCTTAAAGAGGCAGGAGAGTGGATGAAGAATACATCATCATCTTGTAGCCTCATTGCAACTCTCATAATTACGGTAGCAATCGCTGCAGCTTTTACAGTTCCTGGGGGCTACGACAACAGTACGGGGATCCCAATTTTTCTAAAGAAGGACTCATTCATGATATTCGCACTTGCAGACGCTCTCGCTCTCTTCTCCTCTGTCACTGCCACTCTGATGTTCTTGGCCATTGTTACTCCATGCTACACATTCGAAGATATTCTCCACTCGCTTCCAAGAAAGATGATAATGGGCATCACTTCTCTCTTCCTCTCTTTGGCCTTTACGTTGGTGGCATTCAGCTCTGCTCTTACGATGATCCTCAGCAAAAGATTTAAATGGATTTACATCCTAATGACCTTGCTGGCTGCCATCCCTGTTTGTTTTTTCTTATTCGTACAGTTTCCCTTGTACGTTGAAATGGTCAAATCCATCTATTGGCCTCGTCTCTACCATCCACTGAAGCCTAGGATAAAAAGAGGGTGGGACTTCTTCAATTTCAGTCCAAAATTCTTTCGGACCAAAGCGTCATGAGGGATTACACAATGATGACTCTTTAATTTTGAATCATGTTACTGATGCTTAGTTTGATAATATATTTGTATAGTGATAGTTGTTTCTTTCATAATAACTATGATTCTTAAATTCTGATGCATGTTACTTTCATGCTTAGTTTGAAAAACATATATTTGGATAGTAATAGTCGTGTTCCTTTACGTGTGAGGATTTGAGTAAGAGTTGTGTTGTTTCACATGTAAAGGACTTGAATTTTGCTTGATATATTTGAAGTAAGAGAGACTTTCTATCATGATATTAAAGGACGCAATCTTCAGGATATCAAAGGGTGCAAATGGCAAAGGGTATAATTGGAATAGGAAAGTTCCGAAACACCCTCTTGAGCTTCACATTTTTAATTAGTGTTTAGATCTATCAACTAAACAAAATTAAATCAATAAAACACATTAGAACACGTTGTATATTAAATGGATATATTTATTTTTAATTAATTTGATTCAAATTTGTAAGAGCCTATAATGAATTTACACTAATAATATTAATAAATTGACAAAAGTTATTAATGAAACTAAAAAATTAGAATCAACTTATTTAAATAAATCCATGATCTTCTATAATAACCAAAATTTATCACAATTCAAATTTAGTATTTTTATTTTTTGAAATTACTTTTTAATCTAATTTATTTATTTTTCCAATTAAAAAAAAGTCTCATCCACCCCCAACCCCCACCCTAACTTCCTTCTTTCCCTCGTCTCTCCCCACTCCCACCCTTCCCTCCCCCACCATCTGACACGCTGTCCCCCACCCCTAACCCCAAATTTATTTCTCTTTTATTTCTCCCCCCACCACCACCCCACCACGTGACATGCTGTCACTTTCCCCTCTCTCCAAAATTAAAAATCAACCCCTTCCCCCTCACTCCCTTCTTTCCCTCGTCTCTTCCCCCCACCCCCAAATTTATTTCTCTTTTCTTTCCCTCTCCTACCACCTAACAAGTTGTCACCTATGTAAGATCGACACGCGACACGCGACACAACACGCCAACACGTAATTTTTCAAAAAATAGAGAATTCCGACACGTTCCGACACGTTATATATTAAATATATATTTTTATATATAAATGCAAAAATAAATAATAAAAAGAGCATAGAATTAATTTATACTAAAAATATTAATTTAGCATTTTTTAATATCATTTATTATTTTAATTTGACAGAGATTGAATAAGAAATTCAAAAATTGTAAACACAAAAGAGTAAATTTGAAGGAACATGTCATGTTTTCTTACACTTATCGGAAATTAGTGAGATTTCTTATAGTCCCAGACAGAGTTCAGAGTTCATGATATAGACTAACTTGAAGCTCCTCTGCAAAACAAGGTTCGAGAAAAATGAAAATCTAAGACAAGAACTCTCGAAGTACAACCAAAAGAAACGGAAATAACTAAATTCGCCTTGCAAAATACAAGAAATAACTCACAAGCTAATGACATAGACCAAAAGAGATAACTCACAAGTGATGCCTGCAAGAGGCGGAAAGAAGAAAAAAAAAATCACTACTTTAAGCCTGCGGGGGCGGCGGAGCGACACCAGTGAGAAGAGGGGCGTTTCATCGTCACTCGCGGGAATGTCAAAACTTATAATTGAGAAACTTGAGAGTAAGAATTTTCTTATTTGCCCTTTATTTTTGTTGTTTTCATTATTTGTTCATATATTATACTTTGACCCCTTAAGTATTGAAATTTTTTAAAATTGACCCCATTAGTATCGGAATAGCGTGGCGAAATTTTGGACTCGCGTGTCGGGAATAACCATGTATCGGATTTTCCGACACTTGTTGACCGCGTGTCGGACACGTGTCGGAGTGTCAAACACGACACAAAGACTTCCAGAGAGTGTCGGTGCTTCTTAGGCTGTCACTTCCCCCTCTCTCCAAAATTAAAAATCACGCCAAGTCTATAGAATCCCCCTTTTTTATTCTTTTTGAGTTTCCTTCTCAAAAACCCTAGGCAGCGCCCTCCTTTTTCTCCTCCTCCTCGCCGCACGACCCCCGTCCTCTCCTCTTCCTCTCGATCTCTGCTTGCTCTCGGTCCTCGTCACAATCATTCACCGGCTTGCCTCCGGCCCTTTCTCCCTCACAGATGTAGCCTCATCGCCAATCCATCGCAACATCACATTGGCAGCCCGTGCCTCCACCCCCCATCGTCTTCCGGACACGCGTGTCAAAACGTGTCGAGAAAAGTTAACCACGTGTCGAAAAATCCAACACGCGTGTCCAAGCGTGTCGACGTGTTCGACACACTTCAACACGTATTGAACACGACACGAAAGCACGTGCAACGTGTCCGTGCTTCATAGGTTTTAACCACCTTAGGGCCAGGGACCAGTCTATGCCCCAGGAACCGGACTGGACCAGGCCAGTCCAAGGTTGTTCCAAGATCAACTCTAAACTGATGCTCACCCTTCTACCAACCAATACTTAACCTGTATTATAGTACACCATAAGTGCACCAATACATAAGAGTCATTCAGATCATATGCTAAATTTCTATGATGTTCTTAGGCGGCTGCGAAAGGAGAGACTGCGAAAACATTTGATTGAATGCATCCGTCTCATTCTCAACCTAATTTTAACGTGTTTCATTCCAATATTTTATATTCTATGGATGGCATTTTCTCATTCACATGTTGGTCTTAACTTACGAGGAATCCTTTTAGTAGCCAAGAATATGTTATGATCATATGCGTATTCAACTCATCGTGTTCACAGAAAATGAATGATGAAATAGATTTTTAAATGCTCGTCCCCATTGACTGATTTTGATATTTTAATTAGGCATCTCTTGGTTAAGAATAATACAACTTAGCATGTGCGTAATGAATTATTTTTGTCTAAGGCTCCGTTCGTTTCGCGGAAAATCGGTCATTTCCGGAAAATATTTTCCTATAAGTCATTTTCCAGGAAAATGACAATATTTTCTGGTGTTCGGCTAAAATCTAAAAATGTTTCGGAAAATATTTTCCGGTGTTTGGTAAGGAAAATATTTTCCACTCATCAGATTGGCGAGCGCGAGCGTCAAGCTCGAGACTCGCTAGATCAATGAACGCGAGTTTGAGATCGACGAGCTTGAGGTTCACCTGGTCCGACAACTAGTCAAGAAAGAAAAAGATAGGAAACAAAGAAAAGAAAAAAAAGAAAAAAACAAAAGAAAAAACAAAAAACAAAAAGGAAATTAAAATTAATTCGAATAAAAAAAAAGAATAAGATGAAAGGGGAGGAGGAAGTGAGGATTTGTAGAGGTGTGAGATAAGATAGATTAAGTGAGGAAAATGTTTTTCACTTTTCAAAAGTAGAAAAACTTTTTCCTCTAATTTAGAGGATTTTTTTCTTTTCATAAAAAACATTTTCCAAATGAATTCATTTTCCGCGGAAATGTCAAAAAATTCGGAAAACATTTTCCTAGAAATTATTTTCCGCGAAACAAATGGAGCCAACGTGAATTACTTATTCCTCGTGTCTCCTCGTTCGTCGTACAAATGAAAGACGTTCCGTCTTTAATTTTTAAATATGACATCTCCAGCTGGAGCCTTGGCTTCGTCTCCAAGTCGATGTATAAATAGAGAAGATCCATGAGACCAGAAAATAATTTCCGTTTCAACCACGTAAAAATTACTTCTCTGCTTTCATATTTACATTGCTCGGGAGACGGCACGGCGAAGAATCCTCCATGGCTACCCAACGCAGCTCGACGTCGCCAGGTATTTCCGTTCTTTCCTTCTTTGTTCTGATTTGATCCCATGTATCTGTCACCACCAAATACCGCTCATTGATGCATTTTCTCGGGCCCAAGGACATGACTATTCCTCCCAAGTAAACAAAGTGTAAATATAACATTAAAGAAGAAAATTCAATAAAAAAAAACACATTCTCCAAGATACATGGATGGTGGAATGTTCTTGCCACAAAAGAAAAGAAAATAATATGTATTTTCTAAGAAACGTCGGATGAAATCTTTTTTCCAACCGGTAAGGCAATCTATGAAGTTGAATCGATACACTTTTATGCAACAAAAAATCCATGCAATGCATCGATACGATAGCAGCAATAAATGTCATAAACTTGTATCCTATATGAATTATCACTTTTTAAATTAATCGTACTAATTGATGAAATCAATGTAATTAATTTAATTTATATTTTTTTTGTGTTGGGTTTTTTTTATAGATAATTGTGTGTAGAAGTACTTTATAATTATTTCATTAATTTAACGTCAATTTTTTTGTTTGAAATTTACCATCTATGTTTATTACAGAAAATTCCATGCGATGAATGAGCCTCATGCTAGTCATTTATAGATCATCTAAAGCATACAAAGTGTAGTTCATTTATCTAAGTTTATTTATGTTCATTTTTCTTTTTGATAACAAAGAGATTCGCATAGACTCGAGGTTAGAAGGCACATCAACTGATAAAGCTTCCTGAAACGGTCACATTTCAATTTCATTTCAAGACAACATGAGCAGCACGGATCAATATAAAACTAAAGGTTTGACACTTTGAACTTTTAATTTACGTTTTTTATAAATCAATGTGCTCCATGCATTTTGGCTTTTTTTCACTTCGAAACATTTTAAGATGGTTATTTATGTTCTTTTCTCTTTTTGTTAACAAAGAGATTCACGTAGAAGTAAGTTCAGAAGGTAGTACTTTATAATTATTTCATTAATTCAACGTCATTTTGTTTTTGTTCGAAATTTACCATCTATGTTTATTACAGAAAATTCCATGCGATGAATGAGCCTCATGCTAGTCATTTATAGATCATCTAAAGCATACAAAGTGTAATCCATTTATCTAAGTTCATTTATGTTCATTTTTCTTTTTTATAACAAAGAGACTCACATAGACGTGAGGTTAGAAGGCACATCAACTGATAAAGCTTCCCGAAACGGTCACATTTCAATTTCATTTCATGACAACATGAGCAGCATGGATCAATCAAAAACCAAAGGTTTATCACTTCGAACTTTTAATTTACGTTTTTTATGAATCAATGTGCTCCATGCATTTTGGCTTTTTTTACTTCGAAACATTTTAAGATGGTTATATGTTCTTTTCTCTTTTTGTTAACAAAGAGATTCACGTAGAAGTAAGTTCAGAAGGCACGGCAACTGAAAAAGCTTCCTAAGATGGTTGCAAACCAACTTTGATTGAGGTGTGCATGACGATCACAAATCAATCAAAAACTAAAGGTTAATGTTAAAAATTCTTTTTTTTTAAAGAGTTTACAATCTAAGTACATTAAAAAAAATGTTTTATGAAATGATTGATCCCGATATTAGTCATGTATAGATGATCGAAAGGATACAAAGTGTAATAAATGTTTCTAAGGTTATTTATGTTCATTTCTGTTTTTTGGTAACAAAGAGATGCATGTAAATATGAGTTCAGAAATCACAACATCTGATAAAGCTTCCCAAGGCAGTTTCACGCCAATTGAAGGTACGTCATTTTGAACTTACAATTTTCATTTTTCATATAACTTGCGTTTCATGCATTTTGACATTATTTAATCTGAAATACTTTGAACTTCACCACATACAAAAGCTGGCATTTAAATTCAAATATCATCTTTTAAAACTTTTAAAATCTAAATAATATATTGAATTATAATCGAGAAAGCCAAGTTTTTACTTCCAAAGTGTGAACGAAGGCACTCATAGAAGAAGGTATGTTGAGCAAACTGTTAGAGTTGTTCACTCCTGTGGAGGAAGCCCAATGAGTTGTAAGCCCAAAAAGGGCTTGAGCCCATATAATAAGTTATATAGAGAAATAGGGTTTCTCGCTATCTTTAAAAGAGGTAACCGAAAAAAAGACGTAGTAACAAGAGAAAAAGAGAGTTTTTTTAGGGGTTGGGGCAATATCTGATTTACATCAAGTTGGCATTGGAGGTCAATTTGTGGTCCGATTGAACTGAAATTTTGTCAGCATGTTTGTGGCACAATTTTCTCAAATCTGAACGGTTTGATTTTTGTTTGAAGCTCCCTACATCAGGTTTTTTGTGGATTGATCAAAACCTGCATTTTTGGTCAGATTGTTCCTTGATCTCTTGTGAAATTCATGTGTATTGCCAATAATTATGTTCTTGAGGTCTTTGCTACTATGTATCTCTAGTATTTGCTAGAGAAGAACACTGTTCACCCAATTTTGTTGATAGTGAAGATTTTAGGGTGCACTCCGATCCCGTGGTTTTTTATCTCCTCACATCGAGGAAGTTTTCCACGTAAAAAACTCGTCTCGTGTTCGCTTGCTTGGTATTTATTTTACTCTAATATATCGATTCCTATTAGGTTTACACAAGAGGGGAGATTATTTTATTCTGCTGCGTTAATTCGATATTGTTCGAATTGTTACCGTTTTCCCATCAGAGTGGTATCAGAGCATCTGGTTGTTACTTGATTTTTTTGCATTGTGTTAAACAATGGAAACGAATACGAGTAGAATGGTTACACTGAATCGTTTAAATTATCATATTTGGAAAAGGAGGATGGAAGACCTTTTATATGTGAAAGATTTTTATTTGCCCATATTTGCTGAGGAGAAACCGGAGAATAAAATTGATGCTGAATGGTCTATGTTTCATCGTCAAGTGTGTGGTTATATCAGGCAGTGGGTAGATGATAATGTTTTGAACCATATTATTGAGGAAACACATGCACGCAGTTTATGGGATAAGCTCGAACAGTTATATGCTCGAAAGACTGGTAATAATAAGTTATTTTTTATAAAACAGATGATGGCTTTGAGATATCAAGATGGTACTCGTTTGACTAATCATTTAAATTCTTTTCAATGAATTATAAATCAGTTGGATGCGATGGGAATCAAGTTTGATGATGAGATACAAGCACTATGGTTGCTTGGTACTTTGCCGAACTTATGGGAGACGTTCCAAACATTTTTGTCTAATTCTACCCCGGATGGTACGATTACCATGGATTTGGCCAAGAGTAGTATTTTGAATGAAGAGATGAGAAGGAAGACATAAGGATCGTCCTCTTCACATTCCGATGCCTTGGTTGTTGAGAAAATGGGAAGAAGTGAGTCTCGAGATCCAAGAATTAGAGATAAAAGTCGAGATAAAAGTAGAGGTAAGTATAATAAATTTGCTAATGTTGAGTGCCATTATTGTTAACAGAAGGGACATATTCAAAGGTTTTGTCGCCAGTTAAAAAGGGAGAAACAAAAGGAGAAAAGTAAAGAGGAGAAAATTGATAATGACAGTGACGACAATCGTGTTGCTACACTTAAAGAAGACTTTCTCATTATTTTTTATGGTGATGTGATGAATTTTGTATCTTATGAGACCAGTTGGGTAATTGATAGTAGTGCATCTGTTCATGCTACATCTCCTTTACATCATACAAGTCAGGTGACTTCGGATCTATGAAGATGGAAAACAATGGGCTAGCTCAAGCTGTAGGTATCGGTGATATGTGCCTAGAAACCAGCAATGGCACAAGGTTAGTATTGAACAATGTTAATTATATACCTAATATCCGCTTGAATTTGATTTCTATAGGCAAGTTGGATGATGAGGGGTATTGTAGCACATTCAGTAATGGTCAATGAAAGCTCACCAAAGATTCTCTTGTTGTGGCTAGAGGTGAAAAATATTACTCGTTGTACATTATGCAGGCAAAGTTGTCCACAGACAAAATTAATGCAGTAGACAGCGAAGATGCAGCTAAGTTATGGCATAAAAGGCTCAGTCACATTAGTAAGAAGAGTTTGTCAATATTGGCCAAGAAGAAGCTCCTTTGGAGATTGAAAAGTTTGGTGCTAAAAAAGTGTGCTCATTGTTTCGCAGGAAAACATAACAGAGTTGCATTTAAAAGTTCCCCTCCTTCAAGAAAGTCAGGTATACTCGATTTAGTGCTGATATTTGCGGTCCTATGAAAACAAAATCACTTGGTGGCTCTCTTTATTTTGTTACCTTCATAGATGATTTTTCAAGAAAAATTTGGATTCATACCTTGAAAGCTAAAGATCAAGTATTATATGCTTTTAATTAATTTCAGGCTTCACTTGAGAGACAAGCCGGAAAGAAATTGAAATCCATCAGAACTGATAATGAGGGAGAGCATATTGGACATTTTGATTAATATTGTAGACAACAAGGTATTCGATATCAAAAGACACCTCCCAGGACGCCTCAGTTAAATGGCTTAGCTGAGAGAATGAACAAAACATTAGTTGAAAGGGTAAGATGCTTACTTTCACAGTCAAAGCTACCTAGATCCTTTTGGGGTAAGGCTTTAAGTACAGTTGTGCATGTATTAAATCTTTTTCCATGCGTTCCTTTAGAGTTTGATGTTCTTAATAGAGTTTGGACAGATAAAAATATTTCTTATGATTATTTGCGTGTCTTTGGGTGCAAAAGTATTTGTGCATATTCCCAAAGATAAGAGGTCTAAACTTGATGTGAAAACATGACAGTGCATATTTATTGGTTATAGACAAGATATGCTTGGTTACAAATTTTATGATCCGGTTGAAAAGAAAATTGTAAGAAGCAGAGATGTTGTGTTTATGGAAGATCAAACAATAGAGGATATCGAGAAAGTAGAGATGATTTCAGCACCACAAGTTAGTGATAATTTGGTTTATTTGGATCCAGTTCTTCTTACAAATATTCCTACACATGTTGATGAAAAGCAGCAGGAAATCAATGTTCTAAATAACGCACATGTTCCTGAACATGTTGAAATAGATAATAATATTCTTGAACCAGAGGCTCAATTAAATGTTTCACAGGATGTTTCATCCATTAGAGACCGACTACTTTCCACCAGGTATTCTGAAGATGAGTGTATATATTATTGATTGATGCAGGTGAACTAGAGTGCTATGCATAAGCAATAGAAGATGAGTATAAAAGTAATTGGTTTGATGCTATGCGAGATGAGATGCAGTTATTTTAAGATAATCATACTTTTGAGTTGGTGAAGTTACCTAAAGGTAAAAGAGCTTTGAAGAACAAGTGGGTATATAGGTTGAAACAAGATGAATATACTTCACAACCACGATACAAAGCTAGATTGGTTGTTAAGGGGTTCGGTCAGAGAAAGGGTATTGATTTTGAAGATATATTTTCTCCGGTAATGAAAATGTTTTCTATCCGTGTGGTACTAGGCTTGGCAGCTACCCTAGATTTGGAAATTGAGTAAATGGATGTTAAAACAGCTTTCCTACATGGTGACTTGGAGGAAGAGATATACATGGAACAACTTGAGGGTTTTAAAGTGAAAGGGAAAGAGGATTATGTGTGCAAATTGAAGAAAAGTTTCTATGGCCTAAAACAAGCACCGAGGTAGTGGTACAAAAAATTTGCGTCAGTTATGACAGAACAGGGCTATAAGAAGACTTCCTCGGATAACTGTGTGTTTGTCCAAAAATTTTCTGATGATGACTTTATAATTCTCTTACTTTATGTTGATGATATGTTGATTGTTGGTAGGAATGCTTCAAGAATTGAGTTATTGAAGAAACAATTGAGCAAGTCTTTTGCCATGAAAGACTTGGGCTCGGGAAGCAGATTCTTGGCATTAGAATTACCCGAGACAGAGATGCTAAGAAGTTGTTTTTGTCGCAAGAGAATATATCGAGAAGATCCTTCAGAAATTTTACATGGACAAAGCTAAAGTGATTAGTACTCCTCTTGCTGCCCACTTTAAGTTAACTATGAAGCAAAGTCCTACGACTGATAAAGAGAAGAAAGATATGGAAAGTGTTCCATATGCCTCAGCTGTAGGAAGTTTAATGTATACGATGGTATGTACACACCCAGACTTGGCGCACGCAGTTGGCGTTGTTAGTTGCTATTTGTGAAATCCAAGTAGAGAGCACTGGAATGCAGTGAAGTGGATTATGAGGTATCTTCGGGGAACTTCAAATTTGAAACTCAGTTTCGAGACCGAGAAACTTGAGTTAGTTGGATACATAGATTCCGACTTGGCATGAGATATTGATACTCGTAAATCTACTTCTGGTTATTTGATTTCTTTTGTGGGTGAAGCTGTGCCATGGAAGTCAAGATTGCAGAAGTATGTTGCACTTTCTACAACCGAAGCTGAATTTATTGCAACGACTGAAGCTAGTAAAGAGATGTTATGGATGAAGAAGTTCTTAGAAGAACTTGGGTTCAAGCAAAAGAGGTATGTGCTATTTTGCGATAATCAAAGCGCAATTCATCTTAGTAAGAATTCATATTTTCATTCTAGATCGATGTTAGATATTATTGGATAAGAGATGTTCTTGATGAAAAGTTGTTGGAACTTGAGAAAATTCATAGGGATCAGAATGGTTTTGATATGATGACGAAGACTCTACCAAGAGGGAAGCTTGAGCATTGCCAATTGATAGCAGAGATGGTGAATCCCTCCACATTGTCGTGTGGGGGAGATTTGTTAGTTGGGTTCACTCCTATGTGGAGGAAGCCCACGATGGATCGCAAGCCCAAAAAGAGCTTGAGCCCATATAATAAGTTATATGGAAAAATAGGGTTTCTCACTATCTTTAAAAGAGGTAGCCGCAAAAAATACGTAGTAACAAGAGAAAAAGAGAAAACTTTTCTGGGGGTTGGGGCAATATCTGATTTACATCAAGCTGGCATCGGAGGTCGATTCGTGGTCCAATTGAGCTGAAATTTTGTCAGCATGTTCATGGCGCAATTTTCTCAAATCTAAATGGTTTGATTTTCGTTTGAAGCTCCCTACATCAGGTTTTTTTGTGGATTGATCAAAACCCGCGTTTTTTGTCAGATTTATCATTAATCTCTTGTGAAATTCATGTGTATTGTCAAGAATTATGTTCTTGAGGTCTCTGTTGCTATGTACCTCTAATATTTGCTAGAGAATAACATTGTTCACCCAATTTTGTTGATAGTGAAGATTTTAGGGTGGACTCCGGTCCCGTAGTTTTTTATCTCCTCACATCGAGGAGATTTTCTACGTAAAAAAATCATTTTGTGTTCGCGTACTTGGTATTTATTTTACTCTACTATATCGATTCCTATTAGGTTTACACAATATGAGAGATTATTTAATTTCGCTGCGTTAATTCGATATTGTTCGAATTGTTACCGTTCTCCCATCACAAACAGCACCCCTTAGCTTGCATCCACCTTTCATTGGAACATTGAATAGGTGCATTGGTTACACTTGACCTAAAAAACAAGAAGTGCTAAAGTTTGAGGACTTTTAATGTGTAATTTTTATCAGTTATGCCAACACCAGAGATCAATGAAAGGCATCGATCATTGTTTCAAGACGTAGTGAAAGGTCAATGGAAAGCTGCTGAGGAAATCCTTGATAAAGATCCCAGAGTAATGATGGAAAATGTCATGACTATAGGAAATAAATCCGTTAGTGTGCTTGAATTTGCGGTTATGGCTGCACAAGATCACTATCAATTGGTCGAAAAGCTCGTCGACCGCTCGGATCCAACATACAAAGAATCCATTTTGAGGAGTGCCCTCTACGATGCTGCCCGAAGAGGAAGAATAATGATGGTAAAGGCACTAGTAAAGAATGTTGGTTCAGAATATAATATTGTACCCAATGCCCTGTCGTATGCTATTTCGAATGCTCCTATGCAAAAGGAGGTCATCTGGCACCTCGCCAGACGAACAACATCCGCCCCAGATTTTAAAACCATGAGCTGCCTTATTCTAGCCGGCCATTTGGGTATGATTTCATACTCACTCATCTTAGAAGAAACTCTATACCAACCCTAAACTTATTGTACATATGCTAATTCAGTTCTTAAATTTTTATTTTGCTTTAGTTATAAACCATTGCCAATTTTGTAGTCCTTCCATCCAATTTTTGCTTGAAGCTGAAGTGGCAGTGTGGCACTTAGGACAGTCATTGTAACATGCAATTTCTAGCAAAAATTAACTTGAAGGACTTATTGGAAATTCATGTAAAGGTTTAAACTAAATTGATCAAATTAAAAAGTTTAAGATTAAATCAGCATGGTATAAAAGGTTGAAGAGTGATTGGGTAATTTTTCCCTTATCTTATCTCACTTTCTTAACTGTTTAATTAAATTAATTTTTTCATTCTTGTGTCTCAATAGACATAGGCTTGTTTTTAGCTCGCAAATACCCCGAAGTAACATCCAAAGATAACATAAACCGTAGCTTGTTGGGAGACTTGGCGAAGATGAAGTCTTACTTCCGTAGTGGAGATAGACTCAATTTTTGGCAAAAATGTATTTATAAATGTAGGTACTTCTTCCACATATAGATATGTAGAATTTGAGCAATTCTATTCACATGGTGTTCACTCCATCTATTCTCATTTTTAGGTATCCCAAGATATATGGTCGATACATCATTTGACAACCCCGAAGATACAGAGATGGCTTGAGGTATTTCTATTAATCTA
Organism: Eucalyptus curtisii; assembly: GCA_017140595.1. Taxonomy (NCBI): domain Eukaryota; kingdom Viridiplantae; phylum Streptophyta; class Magnoliopsida; order Myrtales; family Myrtaceae; genus Eucalyptus; species Eucalyptus curtisii. Next base: position 11,900,190 of record CM029495.1, on the reverse strand, counting down.
TGTAATATCTAAATTAAGAGACAATGATTACATCTATGTATACAAATTATTATCCAAACCATGATGTATGCCACGACTAATATCTACTATAACATTTGTGAAGTTAGTTGAGAAGTCTTCCTCAATGTCAAATTGCCAAGTAGAATTATCAAGAATTGTAGATTTTGATTTAAGGTCATAGAGGTGGATTGATCCAAGTTGTTCTCTAACAAATTTAAGCATTACTATATCTAGTTACACGTGAAATCTTCATTCATGAGTGTCATATGTATCTTTTTGTTCGCCGTCAATTCCTAATTTCCTAATATGATTCTTCTCTCCTCTTCGTGGTGGTCCAACCAGCACATAAGTGGTTCAAGACATCACTCTGGAATCATGCCACTAAATCAGGTATTCAAACCTGCCATGGTTTCTACATAAAAGGCACCTTATTTTATCCATAGCTAGAGATCTCAAAATTTAAAGTTTAAAATTGACATTTTCAGCACATGGTTTTACTAATATCAACCGGCTCTTGATTCATATATTATCAGACAACTTGATTCAATTCAAAGTCTAAACAATAAGTATTCATGAGGTGAATCTGTAAAAATTATCAATCGAAAACAGATTTATTGATCAATCGCTGAATCTACCCATTTTTCATAAAGAAAGAAAGGAACTCTTTTTTTCTCATGACATTGGGTGCATTCGTGGATAGATCCATCTATCCTACAATGCATGCATTTTGATTTTTTTTTTTTTTTGTAAAGATGCATTTTGATTTTTAAGCCGCATGTAGTTTGCTTTCTTGAATCCACGATTTTCTTCTCAACTACTATATATGCATGAGAACCTGACTGAAATGTGATAGCCTTTTTAACCTTTTGATTCCTCATTGTGGGAAAAATGTTTATCCGATGTTATATGCAGATTTCATCAAAATGATTGGAGAATCAAAGTTGAGACACAAATGCTCACTAGAGTTCGCAGAAGAACTTGTTCTGAAGAATAAAAATATGAAATCCTCGGAAATAGTCAAGTTTTTATTGACTTCAGGCATTATCCTTGACTCTGCATCTCGCGGAACCCATGAAATTGTCAAATTATGTCTTGACCATTTTCCAGAGTTAATGCGGGACAACAATTTCCCAAAAGAATTGATGAGAGAAGTTGTGAACGGACGACAAGTTCAGTTATTTAGACTAGTGAACGCATACAACAGAATTCCAAAACTGAGTGATGACATTTTTACGAACCGCGAACTGATGGAGGCAGTAATAGAATGGTCACCAAGATGCGTATCAGCAGATGTTCCTGGAGCAGCTTTCCTTTTGCAGAAGGAACTTCACTGGTTCAAGGTTTGATCATTTTATATGTTTGTCACCCTTTTGTGCTCTTTTTATCTGAAATTAAATTGACAGGTGTTGGTTATTTTTCTTAAGGCACTGGAAGATAGGAGTGATCCTTCCTTTAAAACTCTGAAATTTAAGGTCGGTTCACCTTATTTAATTGCCATACTTTTGTTCTTTTTAATTTACATTTACATTAATAGGCATCCTTTATTTTTCTGAAGGTACTGGAAAATAGGAGTGATCCTTCTTTTAGAAGTCTGAAATTGGTTGAAACGAAAGAAAGGGGAGGAAAACATACTGGGAAATTTTTTAGAGCAGCGTCAAGATTTGCTTAAAGAGGCAGGAGAGTGGATGAAGAATACATCATCATCTTGTAGCCTCATTGCAACTCTCATTATTACGGTAGCAATCGCTGCAGCTTTTACAGTTCCTGGGGGCTACGACAACAGTACAGGGATCCCAATTTTTCTAAAGGACTCATTCATGATATTCGCATTTGCAGACGCTCTCGCTTTCTTCTCCACTGTCACTGCCACTCTGATGTTCTTGGCCATTGTTACTCCATGCTACACATTTGAAGATATTCTCCTCTCGCTTCCAAGAAAGATGATACTGGGCATCACTTCTCTCTTCCTCTCTTTGGTCTTTACGTTGGTGGCATTCAGCTCTGCTCTTACGATGATCCTCAGCGAAAGATTTAAATGGATTTACATCCTAATGACCTTGCTGGCTGCCATCCCTGTTTGTTTTTTCTTATTCGTATAGTTTCCCTTGTATGTTGAAATGGTCAAATCCATCTATTGGCCTCGCCTCTACCATCCACTGAAGCCTAGGATAAAAAGAGGGTGGGACTTCTTCAATTTCAGTCCAAAATTCTCTCGGACCAAAGCGTCATGAGGGATTATACAATGATGACTCTTTAATTTTGAATCATGTTACTGATGCTTAGTTTGATAAATTTATTTGGATAGTAATAGTTGTTTCTTTCATAATAATTATGATTCTTAAATTTTGATGCATGTTACTTTCATGCTTAGTTTGAAAAATATATATTTGGATAGTAATAGTCGTGTTCCTTTACGTGTGAGGATATGAGTAAGAGTTGTTTTGTTTCACATGTAAAGGACTTGAATTTTGATTTATATATTTGAAGTAAGAGAGACTTTCTATCATGATATTAAAGGACGCAATCTTCAGGATATCAAAGGGTGCAAATGGCAAAGGGCATAATTGGAATAGGAAAGTTTCGAAACACCCTCTTGAGCTTTACATTTTTAATTAGTGTTTAGATCTATCGACTAAACAAAATTAAATCAATAAGAGACGTTAGAACACGTTATATATTAAATGGATATATTTATTTTTAATTAATTTGATTCAAATTTATAAGAACCTATAATGAATTTACACTAATAATATTAATAAATTGACAAAAGTTATTAATGAAACTAAGAATTTAGAATCAACTTATTTAAATAAATCCATGATCTTCTATAATAACCAAAATTTATCACAATTCAAATTTAGTATTTTTATTTTTTGAAATTACTTTTTAATCTAATTTATTTTTTTTCAATTAAAAAAAAAAAAGTCTCATCCACCCCCAACCCCCACCCTAACTTCCTTCTTTCCCTCGTCTCTCCCCACCCCCACCCTTCCCTCCCCCACCGTCTGACACACCCCTAACCCCAAATTTATTTCTCTTTTATTTCTCCCCCCCCACCACCCCACCACGTGACATGCTGTCACTTTCCCCTCTCTCCAAAATTAAAAATCAACCCACCCCCCCCCACTCCCTTCTTTCCCTCGTCTCTTCCCCCCACCCCCAAATTTATTTCTCTTTTCTTTCCCTCTCCTACCACCTAACAAGTTGTCACCTATGTAGCATCGACACGCGACACAACACAACACGCCAACACGTAATTTTTCAAAAAATAGATAATTCCAACACGTTTCGACACGTTATATATTAAATATATATTTTTATATATAAATGCAAAAATAAATAATAAAAAGAGCATAGAATTAATTTATACTAAAAATATTAATTTAGCATTTTTTAATATCATTTATTATTTTAATTTGACAGAGATTGAATAAGAAAGTCAAAAATTGTAAACACAAAAGAATAAATTTGAAGGAACATGTCATGTTTTCTTACACTTATCGGAAATTAGTGAGATTTCTTATAGTCCCGATGGAGTTCGGAGTTCATGATATAGACTAACTTGAAGCTCATCTGCAAAATAAGGTTCGAGAAAAATGAAAATCTAAGACAAGAACTCTCGAAATACAACCAAAAGAAACGGAAATAACTAAATTCGCCTAGCAAAATACAAGAGATAACTCACAAGCTAATGACATAGACCAAAAGAGATAACTCACAGGTGACGCATGCATGAGGCGGAAAGAAGAAAAAAAAAAAAAAATCATCACTTTAAGTCTGCGGGGGCGGCGGAGCGACACCAGTGAGAAGAGGGGCGTTTCATCGTCACTCACGGGAATGTCAAAACTTATAATTGAAACTTGAGAGTCCAAGTTTTCTTCTTTCCTCTTTATTTTTGTTGTTTTCATTATTTTTTCATATATTTATACTTTGACCCCTCAAGTATTGAAATTTTTTTAAATTGACCCCATGCGTATCGGAATCGCGTGGCGGAATTTTGGACTCGCGTGTCGGGAATAGTTGACCGTGTATCGGATTTTCCGACTCTTGTTGACCGCGTGTCGGACACGTGTCAGAGTGTCGAACACGTGTCAGAGTGTCGAACACAACACGAAGACTCCCGGAGAATGTCGGTGCTTCTTAGGCCGTCACTTCCCCCTCTCTCCAAAATTAAAAATCATGCCAAGTCTATAGAATCCCCCTTTTTTTTTTTTATTCTTTTTGAGTTTCCTTCTCAAAAAACCCTAGCCAGCGCCCTCCTTTTTCTCCTCCTCCTCGCTGCACGACCCCCTTCCTCTCCTCTTCCTCTCGATCTCTGCTTGCTCTCTGTCCTCGTCACAATCGTTCACCACCTTGCCTCCGGCCCTTTCTCCCTCACAGCTGGAGCCTCGTCGCCAATCCATCGCAACATCACAGTGGCGGCCCGCGCCTCCACCCTCCATCGTCTTCTGGAGACACGTGTCAAAACATATCGAGAAAAGTTAACCATGTGTCGGAAAATCCGACACACGTTGACCGCGTGTCCGAGCGTGTCAACGTGTTCGACACACTTCAACACGTGTCAAACACGACACGAAAGCACATGCAACGTATCCGTGCTTCATAGGTTTTAACCACCTTAGGACCATGGATCAGTTTATTCCCCAGGAACCGGACTAGACTGGGCCGATCCAAGGTTTTTCCAAGATCAACTCTAAACTGATGCTCACCCTTCAACCAACCAATACTTAACCTGTATTATAGTACACCATAAGTGCACCAATACATAAGAGTCATTCAGATCATATGCTAAATTTCTATGATGTTCTTAGGCGGTTGCCAAAGGAGAGAAAAACATTTGATTGAATGCATCTGTCTCATTCTCAACCTAATTTTAACGTGTTTCATTCCAATATTTTATATTCTATGGATGGCATTTTCTCATTCACATGTTGGTCTTAACTTACGAGGAATCCTTTTAGTAGCCAAGAATATGTTATGATCATATGCGTATTCAACTCATCGTGTTCACAGAAAATGAATGATGAAATAGATTTTAAAATGCTCGTCCCCATTGACTGATTTTGATATTTTAATTAGGCATCTCTTGGTTAAGAATAATACAACTTAGCATGTGCGTAATGAATTGTTTTTGTTAAAGGCTCCGTTCGTTTCGCGGAAAATTGGCCATTTCCGAAAAATATTTTCCCATAAGTCATTTTCCAAGAAAATGACAATATTTTATGATGTTCGGCTAAAATTTAAAAATGTTTCAGAAAATATTTTCTGGTGTTCAGTAAGAAAAATATTTTCTGCTCACCAGATTGGCGAGCGCGAGCGTCAAGCTCGAGACTCGCTAGATCAATGAACGCGAGTTTGAGATCGACGAGCTTGAGGTTCACCTGGTCCGACAACTAGTCAAGAAAGAAAAAGATGGGAAACAAAGAAAAGAAAAAGGAAAAAAAAAAGGAAAAGGAAATTAAAAATAATTCGAATTAAAAATAAAAAAGAAAATTAAAAATAATTCGAATAAAAAAAGAGAAGAATAAGAAGAAATGGGAGAAGAAAGTGATGGTTTGTAGAAGTGTGAGATAAGAGAGATCAAATGAGGAAAATGTTTTTCACTTTTCAAAAGTAGAAAACTTTTTCCCCTAATTTAGAGGACTTTTTTCTTTTCATGAAAAACCTTTTCCCAATGAATTCATTTTCCGCGAAACGAACGCCGGAAAATCCGAAAACATTTTCCTAGAAATTATTTTCCGCGAAACAAATGGAGCCAACGTGAATTATTTATTCCTCGTGTCTCCTCGTTCGTCGTACAAATGAAAGACAAATTCCGTCTTTAATTTTTAAATATGACATCTCCAGCTGGAGCCTTGGCTCCATCCCCAAGTCGATGTATAAATAGTGAAGATCCATGAGACCAGAAAATAATTTCCATTTCAACCAAGTAAAAATTACTTCTCTGCTCTCATATTTACATGCTCGCGAGACGGCACGGCGAAGAATCCTCCATGGATATCCAACGCAGTTCGACATCGCCAGGTATTTCCGTTCTTTTCTTCTTTGTTCTGATTTGGTCCCATGTATGTGTCGCCACCAAATACCGATCATTGATGCATTTTCTCGGGCCCAAGGACATGACTATTCCTCTCAAGTAAACAAAGTGTAAATATAACATTAAAGAAGAAAATTCACTAAAAAAACACATTCTCCAAGATACATGGATGGTGGAATGTTCTTGCCACAAAAGAAAAGAAAATAATATGTATTCTCTAAGAAACGTCGGATGAAATCTTTTTTCCAACCGGTAAGGCAATCTATGAAGTTGAATCGATACACTTTTATGCAACGAAAAATCCATGCAATGCATCGATACGATAGCAGCAATAAATGTCATAAACTTGTATCCTATATGAATTATGACTTTTAAATTAATCGTACTAATTGATGAAATCAATGTGATTAATTTAATTTATATACTTTTTTGTGTTGGGTTTTTTTTTATAGATAATTGTGTGTAGAAGTACTTTATAATTATTTCATCAATTTAACGTCAATTTTTTTTTTGTTTGAAATTTACCATCTATGTTTATTACAGAAAATTCCATGCGATGAATGAGCCTCATGCTAGTCATCTATAGATCATCTAAGGCATACAAAGTGTAGTTCATTTATCTAAGTTTATTTATGTTCATGTTTCTTTTTGATAACAAAGAGATTCGCATAGACTCGAGGTTAGAAGGCACATCAACTGATAAAGCTTCCCGAAACGGTCACATTTCAATTTCATTTCAAGACAACATGAGCAGCACAGATCAATAAAAAACTAAAGGTTTGTCACTTTGAACTTTTAATTTACGTTTTCTATAAATTAATGTGCTCCATGCATTTCGGCTCGTTTCACTTCGAAACATTTTAAGATGGTTATTTATGTTCTTTTCTCTTTTTGTAAACAAAGAGATTCACGTAGAAGTAAGTTTAGAAGGTAGTACTTTAAAATTATTTCATTAATTCAACGTCATTTTGTTTTTGTTCGAAATTTACCATCTATGTTTATTACAGAAAATTCCATGCGATGAATGAGCCTCATGCTAGTCATTTATAGATCATCTAAAGCATATAAAGTGTAATACATTTATCTAAGTTCATTTATGTTCATTTTTTATTCTGATAACAAAGAGACTCACATAGACGTGAGGTTAGAAGGCACATCAACTGATAAAGCTTCCCGAAACGGTCACATTTCAATTTCATTTCAAGACAACATGAGCAGCATGGATCAATCAAAAACTAAAGGTTTGTCACTTCGAACTTTTAATTTACGTTTTTTTATGACTCAATGTGCTCCAAGCATTTTGGCTTTTTTTACTTCGAAACATTTTAAGATGGTTATTTACGTTCTTTTCTCTTTTTGTTAACAAAGAGATTCACGTAGAAGTAAGTTCAGAAGGCACGGCAACTGAAAAAGCTTCCTAAGATGGTTGCAAACCAACTTTGATTGAAGTGTGCATGACGATCACAAATCATCAAAAACTAAAGGTTAATGTTAAAAAAAAAAAATTAAGAGTTTACAATCTAAGTACATTAAAAAATGTTTTATGAAATGATTGATCCCGATATTAGTCATGTATAGATGATCGAAAGGATACAAAGTGTAATAAATGTTTCTAAGGTTATTTATGTTCATTTCTGTTTTTGGTAACAAAGAGATGCATGTAAATATGAGTTCAGAAATCACAACATCTGATAAAGCTTCCCAAGGCAGTTTCACGCCAATTGAAGGTTTGTCATTTTGAACTTATAATTTTCATTTTTCATATAACTTGCGTTTCATGCATTTTGACATTATTTAATCTGAAATACTTTGAACTTCACCACATACAAAAGCTAGCATTTAAATTCAAATATCATCTTTTTAAAATTTTAAAATCTAAATAATATATTGAATTATAATTGAGAAAGCCAAGTTTTTACTTCCAAAGTGTAAACGAAGGCACTCATAGAAGAAGGTATGTTGAGCAAACTGTTAGCTGGGTTCACTCCTATATGGAGGAAGCCCAATAAGTTGTAAGCCCAAAAAGGGCTTTAGCTTATATAATAAGTTATATGGAGAAATGGGGTTTCTCATTATCTTTAAAAGAGGTAGCCGCAAAAAAGATGTAATAACAAGGGAAAAAGAGAAAGCTTTTCTAGGGGTTGCGACAATATCTTATTTACATCAAGTTGGCATTGGAGGTCGATTCGTGGTCCGATTGAGCTTAAATTTTGTCAGCATGTTCGTGGCGCAATTTGCTCAAATCTTAACTATTTGATTTTCATTTGAAGCTCCCTACATCAGGTTTTTAGTGGATTGATCAAAACCTGCGTTTTTGGTCAGATTTATCATTGATCTCTTGTGAAATTCACGTGTATTGCCAACAATTATGTTATTGAGATCTCTGCTACTATGTACCTCTAGTATTTGTTAGAGAAGAATATTGTTCACCCAATTTTGTTGATAGTGAAGATTTTAGGGTGGACTCCGGTCCCGTGGTTCTTAATCTCCTCACATCGAGGAGGTTTTCCACGAAAAAAATCGTCTTGTGTTCGCGTGCTTGGTATTTATTTTACTCTACTATGTCGATTCCTATTAGGTTTACAAGAGGGGAAATTATTTTATTCCGCTGCGTTAATTCGATATTGTTTGAATTGTTATCGTTCTCCCATCAGAGTGGTATTAGAGTTTTTGGTTATTGCTTGATTTTTCTGCCTTGTGTTAAACAATGGAAACGAATACAAGTAGAATGGTTACACTGAATGGTTCTAATTATCATATTTGGAAAGGGAAGATGGAAGACCTTTTATATGTGAAAAATTTTTATTTGCCCGTATTTGCCGAGGAGAAACCGGAGAATAAAACTGATGTTGAATGGTCTATATTTCATCGTCAAGTGTGTGGTTATATCAGGCAATTGGTAGATGATAATATTTTGAACCATATTATTGAGGAAACACATGCACGCGGTTTATGGGATAAGCTCGAATAGTTATATGCTCGAAAGACTGGTAATAATAAGTTCTTTTTTATAAAACAGATTATGGCTTTAAGATATCAAGATGGTACTCGTTTGACTGATCATTTAAATTCTTTTCAAGGAATTATAAATCAGTTGGCTGCGATGAGAATCGAGTGTGATGATGAGATACAAGCACTATGGTTGCTTGGTACTTTGCCGGACTCATGGGAGACGTTCAAAACATCTATGTCTAATTCTACTCCGGATGGTACGATTACCATGGATTTGGCCAAGAGTAGTATTTTGAATGAAGAGATGAAAATGAAGACACAAGGATCGTCCTCTTCATATTCGATGCATTGGTTATTGAGAAAAGGGAAAGAAGTGAGTCTCGAGATCCGAGAAATAGAGATAAAAGTAGAGGTAAGTATAATAAATTTGCTAATATTGAGTGCCATTATTGTCATCAAAATGGACATATTCAAAGGTTTCGTCGCCAATTAAAAAGGGAGAAACAAAATGAGAAAGGTAAAGAGAAGAAAACTGATAATGACAGTTATGACAATCATGTCACTACACTTAAAGAAGACTTTCTCATTATTTTTTATGGTAATGTGGTGAATTTTGTATCTCCTGAGACCAGTTGGGTAATTGATAGTGGTGCATATGTTCATGCTACGTCTCGTAGGGATTTCTTTACATCATATAGGTCAGGTGACTTCGAATCTGTGAAAATGGGAAACAATGGGCTAGTTCAAGCTGTAGGCATCGGTGATGTGTGCCTAGAAACCAGTAATGGCACAAGGTTAGTATTGAATAATGTTAAACATATACCCGATATCCGATTGAATTTGACTTCTACATGCAAGTTGGATGATGAGGGGTGTTGCAGCACCTTCAGTAATGGTCAATGGAAGCTCACCAAAGGTTCTCTTGTTGTGGCTAGAGGTGAAAAATATTCTTCGTTGTACATTATGCAAGCAAAGTTGTCCACAAACAAAATTAATGCAGTAGACAGCGAAGATGCAGCTGAGTTATGGCATAAGAGACTCAGTCACATCAGTGAGAAGGGTTTGTCAATATTGGCCAAGAAGAAGCTCCTTTCGAGATTGAAAAGTTCAGCGCTAAAGAAGTGTGCTCACTGTTTAGCAAGGAAACAGAACAGAATTGCATTTAAAAGCTCCCCTCCTTCAAGAAAGTCAGGTATACTGGATTTAGTGCATTCTGATGTTTGCGGTCCTATGAAAACAAAATCACTTGGTGACTCTCTTTATTTTGTTACCTTCATAAATGATTTTTCAAAGAAAATTTGGATTCATACCTTGAAAACTAAATATTAAGTATTAGATGATTTTAAGCAATTTCAGGCTTCAATTGAGAGATAGAGTGGAAAGAAATTAAAATGCATCAGAACTGATAATGGGGGAGAGTATATTGGACATTTTGATGAATATTACAGACAACAAGGTATTCAATATCAAAAGACACCTCCCAAGATGTTTCAGTTAAATGGCTTAGCTGAGAGAATGAACAGAACATTGGTTGAAAGGGTAAGATGCTTACTTTCACAGTCAAAATTACCTTGATCCTTTTGGTTTAACACTTTAAGTACAGTTGTGCATATATTAAATCTTACTCCATGCGTTAGTTTGATGTTCCTAATAAAGTTTGGACAGGCAAAGATGTTTCTTATGATTATTTGTGTGTCTTTGGGTGCAAAGCATTTGTGCATATTTCCAAAAGTGAAATGTCCAAACTTGATGTGAAAACACGACAGTGCATATTTATTAGTTATGGACAAGATATGCTTGGCTACAAATTTTGTGTTCCGGTTGAAAAGAAAATTGTAAGAAGCAGAGACGTTGTGTTTATGGAAGATCAAACAATAGAGGATATTGAGAAAGCATAGATGATTTCAGCAACACATGTTAGTGATAATTTAGTTGATTTGGATCCAGTTCCTCTTACAAATATTCCTACACAGGTTGATGAAGAGCAGCATGAAGTCAATGTTCCAAATAACGCACATGTTCCTGAACATGTTGAAACACATAATACCATTCTTGAACCAAAGGCTCAATTAGATATTCCACTGGATGTTCCAGTCCGGAGATCCATTAGAGATCGATGACTTTCCATCAGGTATTCTGAAGATGAGTATGTATTATTGATTGATACAGGTGAACCAGAGTGCTATGCAGAAGTAATAGAAGATGAGTACAAAAGTAATTGGTTTGATGCTATGCGAGATGAGATGCAGCCACTTTATGATAATCATACTTTTGAGTTTGTGAAGTTACCTAAAGGTAAAAGAGTTTTGAAGAACAAGTGGGTATATATGTTAAAACAAGATGAACATACTTCACAACCACGGTACAAAGCTAGATTGGTTGTTAAGGGGTTCGATCAGAGAAAATGTATTGATTTTGAAGATATATTTTCTTTGATAGTGAAAATGTCTTCTATCCGTATGGTACTAGGCTTGGCAGCTACCCTAGATTTGGAAATTGAGTAAATGGATGTTAAAACAGCCTCCCTACATGGTGACTTGGAGGAAGAGATATACATGGAACAACTTGAGGGTTTTAAAGTGAAAGGGAAAGAGGATTATGTGTGCAAATTGAAGAAAAGTTTCTATGGCCTAAAATGAGCACCGAGGTAGTGGTACAAAAAATTTGCGTCAGTTATGACAGAACAGGGCTATAAGAAGACTTCCTCGGATAACGTGTGTTTGTCCAAAAATTTTCTGATGATGACTTTATAATTCTCTTACTTTATGTTGATGATATGTTGATTGTTGATAGAATGCTTCAAGAATTGAGTTATTGAAGAAACAATTGAGCAAGTCTTTTGCCATGAAAGACTTGGGCTCGGGAAGCAGATTCTTGGCATTAGAATTACCCGAGACAGAGATGCTAAGAAGTTGTTTTTGTCGCAAGAGAAATATATCGAGAAGATCCTTCAGAAATTTTACATGGATAAGGCTAAAGTGATTAGTACTCCTCTTGCTGCCCACATTAAGTTAAATATGAAGCAAAGTCCTACGACTACGACTGATAAAGAGAAGAAAGATATGGAAAGTGTTCCATATGCCTCAGCTGTAAGAAGCTTAATGTATGTGATGGTATGTACATGCCCAGACTTGGCGCACGCAGTTGGCGTTGTTAGTCGCTATTTATCAAATCCAGGTAGAGAGCACTGGAATGCAGTGAAGTGGATTATGAGGTATCTTCGAGGAACTTCAAATTTGAAACTCAATTTCGGGACCGGGAAACTTGAGTTAGTTGGATACACAGATTCCCACTTGGCAGGAGATATTGATACTCGTAAATCTACTTCCGGTTATTTGATTTCTTTTGTGGGTGGAGCTGTGTCATGGAAGTCAAGATTGCAGAAGTGTATTGCACTTTTTACAACCGAAGCAAAATTTATTGCAGCGACTAAAGCTAGTAAAGAGATGTTATGGATGAAGAAGTTCTTAGAAGAACTTGGGTTCAAGCAAAAGAGGTATGTGCTACTTTGTGATAATCAAAGCGCAATTCATCTTGGTAAGAATTCATCTTTTCATTCTAGATTGAAACATATTGATGTTAGATATCATTAAATAAGGGATGTTCTAGATGAAAAGTTGTTGGAACTTGAGAAAATTCATACGGATCACAATGGTTCTGATATGATGACGAAGACTCTACCAAGAGGGAAGCTTGAACATTGCCAATTGATAGTAGGGATGGTGAATCCCTCCACATTGTCGTGAGGGGGAGATTTGTTAGCTGGGTTCACTCCTATGTGGAGGAAGCCCAATGAGTTGTAAGCCCAAAAAGGACTCGAGCCCATATAATAAGTTATATGAAGAAATAGAGTTTCTCACTATCTTTAAAATAGGCAGCCACAAAAAAAAAATACGTAGTAACAAGAGAAAAAGAGAAAGCTTTTTTGGGGGTTGAGGCAATATCTTATTTACATCAAGCTGGCATCGGAGGTCAATTCGTGGTCCGATTGAGCTGAAATTTTGTCAGCATGTTCGTGGCGCAATTTTCTCAAATCTGAACGGTTTGATTTTCGTTTGAATCTCCCTACATCAGGTTTTTCGTGGATTGATCAAAACTCGCATTTTTCGTCAGATTTATCCTTGATCTCTTGTGAAATTCATGTGTATTGCCAAGAATTTTGTTCTTGAGGTCTCTACTACTATGTACCTCTAGTATTTATTAGAGAAGAACATTGTTCACCTAATTTTGTTGATAGTGAAGATTTTAGGGTGAACTCCGATCCCATGGTTTTTGCTCTCCTCACATCGAGGAGGTTTTCCACATAAAGAAATCGTCTTGTGTTCGCATGCTTGGTATTTATTTTACTCTACTATATTGATTCTTATTAGGTTTACACAAGAGGGGAGATTATTTTATTCCGCTGCGTTAATTTGATATTGTTCGAATTATTACCGTTCTCCCATAGCAAACAACACCCCTTTGCTTGCATCCACCTTTCATTGGAACATTGAATAGGTGTAGTGGTTACACTTGACCTAAAAAACAAGAAGTGCGAAAGCTGAGGACTTTTAATGTGTAATTTTTTCAATTATGCCAACACTAGAGATCAATGAAAGGCATCGATCATTGTTTCAAGACGTAGTGAAAGGTCAATGGAAAGCTGCTAAGGAAATCCTTGATCGAGATCTCGAAGTAATGATGGAAACTGTCATGACTGTAGGAAATAAATCCGTTAGTGTGCTTGAATTTGCGGTTATGCCGCATAAGATCACTATCCATTGGTCGAGAAGCTCATCGACCGCTCGGGTCCAACATATAAAGAATCCATTTTGAGGAGTGCTCTCCACGATGCTACCTGAAGAGGAAGAATAAAGATGGTAAAGAAACTAGTAAACAACTCTGGTTCCTAATATAATATTGTACCCAATGCCCTGTCGTATGCTATTTCAAATGCTCCTAGGCAAAAGGAGGTTATCGGGCACCTCACCAGACAAACAACATCCGCTCCAGATTTTAACACCATGAGCTGCCTTATTCTAGCCGGCCATTTGGGTATGATTTCACACTCACTCATCTTAGAAGAAATTGTATATCAACCCTAAACTTATTGTACATATGCTAATTCAATTCTTAAATTTTTATTTTGCCAATTTAGTTATAAACTTTTGCCGAAATTTCAATGTAGTCCTTCCATCCAATTTTTGCCTAAAGCTGAAGTGGCAGTGTGACACTTAGGACAGTCATCCTAACATTGACAATAACTTGAAGGACTTATTGGAAATTTGCATAAAGGTTTAAACTAAATTGATAAAATTAAAAAGTTTAGGATTAAATTAGCATCGATATAAAAGGTTTAAGAGTGATTGGGTAATTTTCCCTTTTCTTATCTCACTTCCTTGACTGTTTAATTAAATTAATATTTTCATTCTTGTGTCTCAATAGACATAGGCTTGTTTTTAGCTCGCGAATACCCCGAAGAAGTGACATCCAAAGATAACATAAACCATAGCTTGTTGGGACACTTGGCAAAGATGAAGTCTTACTTCCGTAGTGGAGATAGACTCAATTTTTGGCAAAAATGTATTTACAAATGTAGGTACTTCTTGCACATATAGATATGTAGAATTCGAGCAATTCTATTCACATGGTGTTCACTCTATCTATTCTCATTATTAGGTATCCCTCTATGTCTGGTCGATACATCATTTGACAACCCCGAAGGTACAAGGATGGCTCGAGGTATTTCTATTAATCTACGTAATATCTAAATTAAGAGACAATGATTACATCTATGTATACAAATTATTATCTAAACCATGATGTATGCCACTACTAATATCTACTATAACATTTGTGAAGTTAGCTGAGAAGTCTTACTCAATGTCAAATTGCCAAGTAGAATTATCAAGAATTGTAAATTTTGATTTAAGGTCATAGAGGTGGATTGATCCAAGTTGTTCTTGAAAGGGGCTAGTGAATACACCTAGAGGGGGGTGAATAGGTGTAAATAAAAATTTCACAAGACTTAATGAGATTGATCGATTTTAAACATAAGCAATATTCAACTTGAAGTAAATAAACAACCAGTAAATAGAAATAACAAGTTCAGGGATAAGAGAAAGTGAACACAAAATTTATAGTGGTTCGGCTTAAACCAAGCCTACGTCCACTCTCCTCGCTGACAGCCTATTGGCTGGATTTCACTAAGGATCAAAAGAGTTGTTACAGCTCGTGATCTTGACTATCACAGTGAAGAGTCTAACCAAACTCTTACACGGTCACACTAAGAGTTCCTCTCTTTTGTATACAATGTTTTGCTCGATGAAAAAGCAATAGACTAGAAAAGATTCAAACTTTAGAATTCTCTCTCAAGCACCGTATCGAACAACTGAAGAATCGATCCTTAAATACTCATTCATGCATTTTCGACCGTTGGCACTTTCCAAATGAATTCTTCCAATCTACCCATTGAACAGAATCAATTAAGGTGATCTCGAGTCATTGGATAATTTGTGTTGAAAGCCCGTCAATTCTGCTCGCTCATACAAATCAAGATCTTGAGTTTCCATAGGTAGATCTTCCAAGTTTAGCTTGCCTTCCAAAGATTTTCATATCGAAGTAGTTTCCAATAAGAATAATCAATCAAGTATTTGTGAATTCCAACTGTAAGATCTTCCAATAAACATACGAAATGAATCTCTGAAGATAACATAACATCTGGATAATAATTATGTATTTTGATAAATCTTCATACTTCAGTCTGGAGCTGCCAGTGAGGATAGACTTTAAGATAGAACCTGGTGATCTGTTGGTCTTTAGACTTTGACGATAAAGTCTTCAGATCTTCAGACATAGACTTTGGAAAGGTTTTGTCAACTTCAAAATAATAGAGGAGTTTTCTCTAACAGTTCTCTAACAAATTTAAGCATTATTATATCTAGTTACACGTGAAATCTTCATTCATTAGAGTCATATGTATCTTTTTGTTCGCAGTCAATTCCTAATTTCCTAATATGATTCTTCTCTCCTCTTCGTGGTGGTCCAACCAGCACATAAGTGGTTCAAGACATCACTCTGGAATCATGCCACTAAATCAGGTATTCAAACCCGCCATGGTTTCTACATAAAAGGCACCTTATTTATCCATAGCTAGAGATCTCGAAATTTAAAGTTTAAAATTGACATTTCATAATATTACTATGAGATCATGGTTTTACTAATATCGACCGGCTCTTGATTCATATATGATCATACACCTTGATTCAATTCAAAGTCTAAACAATAAGTATTCATGAGGTGAATATGTAAAAATTATCAATCGAAAACAGATTTATTGATCAATCGCTAAATCTTCCCATTTTTCATAAAGAAAGAAAGGAACTCTTTTTTTCGCATGACATTGGGTGCATCGTGGATTGATCTATCTATCCTACAATGCATGCATTTTGATTTTTAAGCCGCATGTAGTTTGCTTTCTTGAATCCACGATTTTCTTCTCAACTACTATATATACATGAGAACCTGGCTGAAATGTGATAGCCTCTTTAACCTTTTGATTCCTCGTTGTGGGAAAAATGTTTATCTGATGTTACATGCAGTACCTTTCATAGAAAAGATTGGAGAATCAAAGTTGAGACACAAATGCTCACTAGAGTTTGCAGAAGAACTTATTCTAAAGAATAAAAATATGAAATCCTCGGAAATAGTCAAGTTTTTATTGACTTCAGGCATTATCCTTGACTCTGCATCTCGCGGAACCCATGAAATTGTCAAATTATGTCTTGACCATTTTCCAGAGTTAATGTGGGACAACAATTTCCCAAAAGAATTGATGAGAGAAGTTGTGAACGGACGACAAGTTGAGTTATTTAGACTAGTGAACGCATACAACAGAATTACAAAACTGAGTGGTGACATTTTTATGAATCGCGAACTGATGGAGGCAGTAGTAGAATGGTCACCAAGATGTGTATCAGCAGATGTTCCTGGAGCAGCTATTCTTTTGCAGAAGGAACTTCAGTGGTTCAAGGTTTGATCATTTAATTTGTTTGTCACCCTTTCGTGCTCTTTTTATCTGAAATTAAATTGATAGGTGTTGGTTATTTTTCATAAGGCACTGGAAGATAGGAGTGATCCCTCCTTTAAAACTCTGAAATTTAAGGTCGGTTCACCTTATTTAATTGCCATACTTTTGTTCTTATTAATTTACGTTTACATTGATAGGCATCCTTTATTTTTCTGAAGTTACTGGAAGATAGGCGTGATCCTTCTTTTAGAAGTCTGAAATTGGAAGAAACGAAAGAAAGGGGAGGGAAAACATACTGAGAAATTTTTTTAGAGCAGCGTCAAGATTTGCTTAAAGAGGCAGGAGAGTGGATGAAGAATACATCATCTTTTTGTAGCCTCATTGCAACTCTCATTATTACGGTAGCAATCACTGCAGTTTTTACAGTTCCTGGGGGCTACGACAACAGTACGGGGATATCAATTTTTATATAGACGGACTTATTCATGATATTCGCATTTGCAGATGCTCTCACTTTCTTCTGCTCTGTCGCTGCCACTGTGATGTTCTTGGCCATTGTTACTTCATCCTACACATTCGAAGATATTCTCCACTCGCTTCCAAGAAAGATGATAATGGCCATCACTTCTCTCTTCCTCTCTTTGGCCTTTATGTTGGTGGTGTTCAGCTCTGCTCTTACGATCATCCTAAGCGAAAGATTTAAATGGATTTACATCCTAATGACCTTGCTGGCTGCCATCTCTGTTTGTTTTTTCTTATACGTACCGTATCTCTTGTACGTTGAAATAGTCAAAATCCATCTATTGGCTTCGCTTCGCCTCTAACATCACTGAAGCCTAGGAAGAAAAGAGGGTGGGACTTCTTCAATTTCAGTCCCAAATTCTTTCGGACCAAAGCATCATGAGGATTATACAATGATGACTCTTTAATTTTGAATCATGTTACTGATGCTTAGTTTGATTAATATATTTGGATAGTAATAGTTGTTTCTTTCATAATAAGTATGATTCTTAAATTCTGATGCATGTTACTTTCATGCTTAGTTTGAAAAATATATTTGGATAGTAATAGTTATGTTCCTTTACGTGTGAAGATATGAGTAAGAGTTGTGTTGTTTCACATGTAAAGGACTTGAATTTTGATTGAGATATTTGAATTAAGAGAGACTTTCTATCATGATATTAAAGGACGCAATCTTTGGGATATCAAAGGGTGCAAATGGCGAAGGGCATAATTGGAACAAGAAAGTTCCGAAACACCCTCTTGAACTTCACATTTTTAATTAGTGTTTAGATCTATCGACTAAACAAAATTAAAGCAATAAGATCTCAACCAATATTATGCCGACGGTTTTGATGTTCCTCCACTTAGTTTGGTCTAAAACCACTAGTGTTAAACTCTTACTAGAGAGCTAGCCTCAGACTCGTTCTGAATAAGGAGGCGAACATTCGTTATAAACTACTGAATTTTTCTTGGAAAAACATCGTCATATATCTGAAGTTTAAGAGTGGTATTATTAGCTTGACAAGATGAACTAGTTATGTGAGTATCTTCTCCACTTGCCACTTTATGGCTCAGAAATTTCTAATACCATGAAGGAACCATGGATCCCAAAGACGGGGAAATCACCAAAAAAATAATAAATCTATTGCACTTGTACCAATTCAATTCTGAATTTTCAGTTGTATCATTTAAGTCCTAAACCTTTTTGCATTTTTTTCAATGGAATTTATATGGCCAATTTTGGTCAAAAATCATTAACATGGCCACTAGCCCTCTTATGTCGCATAACTAACGCTGATATGGACATTATTTAATAATTCTTTTATTTGCTCTTTCCTTTTCTTTTCTTTACTTTCTTTTTTTGGACTAAGGCCCAAACAAAGGTCATTGGCCAACTTTTGCCAGCCACAAGAGAGGGGCCACGTGCCCTCACCATGGCTGGAGAGGGCATCAAGCGAGGGCCCATGAGCCCTCACCTAGAGCAGCCTATGAGGGCATTGCGATCCTCAACCAATGCTAGTTGGTTCTCACTCCCAAAAAAAAAAAAAGTAAAGAAAAGAGAACAAAAAAATTATTAAAAAATACCCAAGTCAACACCAACTAGATCACATAGCATGGTCATCGTCTATGTTAGTAATTTCCATCCAAAATTGACCTAATAGACTCAATTAGTAAAATGTAAAAAGGTTTAGTACTCAATTGATATAATTGAAATATTTAGAACTAAATTAGTACAAGTGTAATTTATTTAGGACTTTTTTCATAATTGTCCCCTTGAGACAGATTTGCTATCCCATAAATATACGGCTAACACCATAAATCTGGTTCATAAAACTTTGGAATTTAGATTTTTTTTTTTTTTGTTGATGAGTAGTTACTTCCATGAAACCATCACGTCCTCGAAATAACTACCAACTTTCTTCTCACGGAGAAAAACAGAACTATACACTTTCTTTTCATGCATAACCACCCAACGTACACGCTACTGCTTCTAGCATATGTAGAATCGAGATCCTCTACATTAAGGGCACAAATTTACGTCTTATTTACCAAAATAACAAAGACATAATGCCATAGCCGAAAACTCAAATTACAACCTACTCTAAGCAATACAGTGGGAGCCTCCTCCCTGATGGTCTCATAAACAGTTTCAAGCAAACAAACCGGGCAAGAATCAAAGAAAAGGGCAGTGAAGAAGTTCATGAGCAACTTTGTTCCTCTCTTGGTATCCACTCCAACTTCCAGGAGCTATACGACGGCTAAAGAAACTCTGTAGTGTAGGAATTATATTGTGGTTCGTCACGTTGAACAATGTCAAACTGGTTTTAGAAGAACTCCTGAATCTTTTAAAAGCATATAACTTGTTCACATTGTTAGATGCCAAGGCGGCTTACCAGGATCGACATAGCTAGAAGACGGAACATGCAGCAGGAGAATACAAAGGTTTGTGTACCTGATTTGGAATCCATTGTTTCTTTATGCGGAATGACGACAATCCAGCTCTTAAATGACGAGCCGATGCCCAAGTTCTTCTCCTCTATGACCCTCGGTTCCTGGCTCAATGAGACTGCCACTCACTAGTTGCCTTATGTGATGTGAGAGAGAGTTCGTGGAAGAATGAGGGCTAGAGGAGGGACCTTAGCGCTATTTATAGAGTTTTGGACGGGCCCTCTCATCACGGGCCGGGCCCAACTCAGCCCACACAATGCCAGGCCCATATTCGACCATTAAGAAAACCTTATGCCTTACCTTATTAGACCAACCCCGTAAAACGGTAATTACAATCTAAATTAATGTAGCCCACATAAAGGAAAACTCTTACATTCTCCCACTTGGGCTATATTAATTGAGACTGTACTTTATGTGCGCACCTTTATGTTGGTCTAGTGGCAATTCTTAATAGTCAATCATATCCCATAAAATCTCCAACACCGAATCATGGCGATAACTGCATGTATGCATACAGAGCCTTCCATGGTCACGAATGCTTTCAACTTTATTGATATGGATTCAATACGGTTGTGTGGCAAATGGATAACACATCATGAAGAGTAATACCTTATGTGTTATCTCCTTTGTCGGTCACTATTCTCTTACCTTAAGTATCACAGAAAACCGGATGTGCCACTAAAGAATATCCTTATGGTTCTAATGAACCCACATATGTCTTATCTTTATGGTTAACCTTTCTTTATGTGTAATCAAGACATATGTTCAAGGCTGATAATCAGATGTCTCCAGCCTTCACTCAAGGCTTACACAATACCTTGAGATTTTCATTACATATAATCAATTCAATATGCTGACCACACATTCATGAACACTTTATTGAATGTGCAACTTATATAAGCTTTATTAGAGCAAAATCAAAATAGCTCCCGCTAAACAATAGCATCTAATGATGCTCCTTACCCTTGCTCATGATATGTCGTTCAAGTACACAAGGGCGAAAATCTTTAATTAGTGGGTCTACAACCACATCATCCATGGAAATACTGCTCTACTGTAGTGTCACCATTCTGTATCATTTCCTTATGGTCAAAAACCTAACCGTCATATATATATATATATATAGACCCCTCGAGACCCTTATTGTTGTTTGACAAACAACACTGAAGAGTTATTGTCTCGATACAACTGTATGGGTCTATTCATAATATCAAATATGATCAACTCTTTAATGAGGTTCCGAAGTCAAATATCCTGAGTAACAGCAAAAAGGTATGCTATAAACTATGTTTATATGGTAAAGGATAACATAGATTTATGTTAATCGCTTTATCATAACACTGCACCTTTTGCTAATACAAAGATATATTATGTTATCAACTTCTTGTTATCCTTATAGCCAGTAAAATCTGCATGTAAGACACTTGTAAATGCACTAGCATAAAGAGTATCCTTTATTTGGATTTTCCCAAAATTTGAATAAGGACAATCCCAGATATTCAATCTATTACCCTTAACAACAACAGCAACTCCTGACTTATTGAATATTTTCAAAATACAATTAACACGTGCAATCGAAGATAAATATAACATATGCCAAGAACGATCTTTATAGATCTCAAAAAACCTTGACAATATCTATTTTATCTTATGCAGTAATCCAATATTGCTATCACAAGCAAGTTATCACTTACATGGAATCTGAGAAAACTAAATTTTCTCCCACTGACCTTGTAGTATATACACTAATCCACTTTATTTTCAACAAAACTAAATGAAGTGATAACACTATAAAACTTCAAGCATCGTCTGATATACAGACTCTCTTAAGGCCATAAATAAGGGTTTTCAGTTTACACACAAGTTTACTTGAATCATCCGCTGCAAAACCTTTGGGTTATACTATATAGACTTCTTTATTAATGTATTCATTGAGAAACACAATTAGACTTATTTATCTAATATAAATCCATATAAAAATGAGCCAGTAATACCATATTCACTCTGAAATAATCCTTAGAAAAGACTAAACTTCTCTCTGAGTGAAACCTTTTATTACTAATTTGAATTTAAACTTCTCAATATTTCCCTTGAAATTTCTCTTAGTCTCATTCACCCATTTGTAGCGGATGAGCTTGTGACCCTTAACCAATTCAATAGGCTCCCAAACACTATCACATTTTATAAATTGCATCTCGTCTTTTCATTATGTCTAACCACAAATCAAACTGAGGACAAGAAACAGCATTTACATATACAAGTCACTAGATCGACCACGTAGCAGATATCGTAGTCATGCTCTTACAAATAGACTATATGGTATGGTGGTATAACTGAACATCTTTCCATAACAGATCTCTTGAGTGGAGCTACTATAATTTTATCTTGCACTTGAGAGGCTTGAAAAACTTCATCAGGAATCATATCAATGACAATATCCTGAACCTCACAAGCTTAATTTGTAGTGTAAAAGACTCCACAATTGTCTGTATAGGGAAAGATAAGACACAATGGTCCCCACCATACCATTACCTTAATAGTCTAAAAGCAACTATTCTCTGCATTTTCGTCGAACTCTAGAGACTTTGCTATCTGTGATTCAACAATTCTTATGCATCTTATTGGGATAATAAAACCTAATATCCCTTCAAATGATCTGGATATAATACCGAGTGGTACTGGATTCCAACTTATTTAATGTTGGATTATGTAACCAAACTTCTGCAAGACACTCCAAACTTTAAGATGATTCGAGACAAGTTTACATCAAATCCACAACTCAAAAAGGAGCCAATGGAACATCTTTGGTAGTAACACGGTTTAATGCATATTAGGTTGTTTCGCCCCATAGAAAACCTGATAAATTAGTCCTAGTAATCATACTCACTGTCATGTTCATCATGGTGGCATTACACCTTTCGGCCACACCAATTTATTTCAAGATTTTCAGATATAGTAAACTAAGTTACCATCCCAGAATCTTTCTAAGTATTTGACAAATGGCCATTTAAGCTATCCAGCATTGCCATAGTCAAAACACTCACCACCACGGTCATATCTGACAATCTTTAAGACTCATCCCAACTGTCCCTTGACCTTAATACGAAAGAATTTGAATAAATCCAAAGATTCAAACCTTTTTTTTTAAGAGGAAATTGTCGTCAATATTTCTATACAACTTTACCATATATGGTCACCAATATCAATGTCAATGACCTCTAACAAGTTAGGACTTCAGACTGCAGTTTTCTTCTTTATCTTGATCATCTTGCTTCTACAACAGTCCATTCAAGTCTTTAGGTAACACTCTATTGGAAACAACATTTTCAACTGTAAGACGACATACATATTATTGGAAGATAAACACAATTTGTACAATTCATTTTACTTGGAAAACATTGAAACAACATTTTCTTTATTTCCAAATAATAGCCGTACACTTCCAGACATGATACGGAAACTAGGTTACGTCTAAAGGAAGGTACATAAAAAGTGTTTTTCAACATCAAATGCTAACTAGTATCCATAGTCAAAACAACATATCCCACTAAAACGACGTTAAAAGTTGTTTCCCTTAATGAGTTATGATTCATTTTGATTTGACTTCCTTAGATTTATGAATCCATTTATGGTAAACAATAATTTGTTACACCGCTATCTAGCCTCCAAGAACCAAATGAGGCTTTTGATAGGAATTGAATTCATAAATGAATGCCAATGAATCATCAACTCCAGACTCACGCTTATATCATTACAATATCTTGAGATCAGATTGTCAGAATGACCAGTGGTTTTATGAATTCCCTTATGAGTATGATTCCGGACTTCAAATCTACCAACTTTTAGGACGTAATCCTTAACCTCATTAGAACCATCATACTTTATGTTGAAGAGTCCTTTGCATTTATACCAATCTCGGTAACAGACATAAGACACAATTTCAAGCCACTAGGGCTTCTATCATCCTTTTAGCAGAAAATCATCATCACTATTTAAAAAATGACCAATAGGAACCTCAATCACAATAAAGTTGCCACAACTGATAATGTAACTTAATAACAAGCAGAACATGTAATTGGCACCATGTGAGTATTGTGTAACTTGAAAACCTTATAAGTACACATCCTGAGAGTTACATGTATCATCATATAAACACCTTTGGGCAGAATATATGACATGCAATTGCATACTCAACCTCAATCACAATGGAGTTGCCATTACAAATAATGTAATTTAATAACAAACAGAATATGTAATTGGCACCATGTGAGTATTGTGTAACTTGAAAATCTTATAAGTACACATCCTGAGAGTTACACGCATCATCATATAAACACCTTTAGGCAGAATATATGACATGCAATTGCATACTCTCCACATGACAGCAATCATGAGAATATATTATGACCTTTCGCAAATTCACCACATTTGGGTGTATGAACCACTAAGGTCATTCACTCCTCAACCATATTCCTCCATGAACTAACTCACAATTATCTCCTTTGGGAGCATAAACATGCATCAGAACAGAAAACTTCCCATTATGATATGATATGAAACCGATGTTTCTCAAATCCAATCAAGTGTGCCACTTTGGCGGTCACAACCCAATTGAATTATCGAAATTCCCTCATATCAAGGATATAACTTTATAACTCACATACACCTTTCACATGTGATTTTAGACTTGATGAGAGGGGCAATTCGTCACTAAAATCACATATCATGCCAATCACATTGCTCCATTCAACAATACATGCTAAATCTTATACATGTTATCGATGCTCTACACATTCCGTCTATGATGATATACATGTGAACTCGCAATGTATTTCCAAAATCATAGAGAAATACATGAAAAATACACAAAAAATATCTCCAAAATCACGTACCTTAGGATTTCACATGCATTTTCACATTCATAAAATCATCAAAAATATCAAATAAATACATAATAGTGTAGAGAACATCCATACGAGCACAACGGTCCAAGCCACGCGCCGATCCGACCTCTCACACGCCCTCACGCGCCGCTGGAATGTACGGCGCGTGAGGCCCACGCGCTTGCCTTCCTTATATGGACTAAACCAGTCCAAAGCTAGTCCGACCGGTCAACGGATCGAACTAGTCAACGGCCCGACCGGTCAACGAGTCGACCCAGTCAACGGTCAACCGGGTCGAGTCAACCGGTCAACTCAGGTCAAGTCGACCCGATCAACATCAGGTCGGGTCTTGGTGACGTCATCGATGACGTCACATGCCACGTGGCGGTCACACGTAAGGCGGCTTACGTGACGTCACGGATGACGTCATCTTCGGACACCTATCGACGGGATGACGTCATCATCGCACAGCTGTCCACGGCGATCGGCGGGATGACGTCACGATGACATCATCACCGCTAAGGCGGTTCTGGCACTGGCGCGCATGCGGGCGCGTGGGACCACGCGCGCCGCCTCCGAGCTTCATCTCGGTGCATGGAGGCGCGTGCGGCCGTTTCCGGCCTCGTCTCGATGCGTACAAGCCATCAAAATGCTCGTATTGATTCGTAGAATCTATATATGTGATCAAAATTCACTTTCACGGACCAAAATTCACGAAAGCAGGCGAAACAGTGCAAGGGTAGGTGAAATCCAAACTTCTCATCGCCGGCGCATTTGGCCTCCGCCAGAGGCGTGCCACCCATGGAAGCTCTTGGCTCGACGAGAAGAATCCAAATATGTTTTCAAAATGAAATTTCAACAGGCAAAATTTCTGAAAACGGGCCAAAAGCAACAGTTCGGGTTCTAGGCTACGAGGCTTTGATACCAAATGTTAGATCCCGAGGCGGCTTACTAGGATCAACGTAGCTAGAAGACGGAACATGCAGCAGGAGAATACAAAGGTTTGTGTACCTGATTTGGAATCCATCGTTTCTTTATGCGGAATGACGATGATCCAGCTCTTATATGACGAGCCAACGCCCAGGTTCTTCTCCTCTATGACCCTCGATTCCTGGCTCAATGAGACCGCCACTCACTAGTTGCCTTATGTGATGTGAGAGAGAGTTCGTGGAAGAATGAGGCTAGAGGAGGGACCTTAGCGCTATTTATAGAGTTTTGGACGCGCCCTCTCATCACGGGCCGGCCCAACTCAGCCCACACAATGCCAGGCCCATATTCGACCATTAAGAAAACCTTATGCCTTACCTTATTAGACCAACCCCGTAAAACGGTAATTACAATCTAAATTAATGTAGCCCGCATAAAGGAAAACTCTTACACACATGAATGAGATTTATCATCTTATTTTATGTTCCTCGTTCTTCCCAAGTTCCCACACATCCATGGTGTAACTGCCGTACTTCTTCTTCTTCCTCCTCCCCGACCCAAACGTCCCGGCCATTAGAGTTGTTCTGCTCGTCTGTCACCACCACAAGCTGTCGTGGTCGCCCACATCCTGGCCACTCGATCTCCTCCACTCCGATCATCTCTATCTCTCTCTCTCTCTCTCTCTCATGCCCGAGGCCATGGAGATCAAGGTGGCCGTTCGTGTCCATGAAGGTCTCTGCGGTAGCGCGAGGCCAACGGCCTCCACGGCCGTAATTTGGATTGACATTAGAATGTAATTTTAAGCGTGTTTGAGCGAAAGTGCTACCAATAATGGATTATCTCCGGATCTTATTTGGGCCACGCATACACAAAATGACCAACTTCAATCTTGCTTGGGCCATACATATTTTACGTGAAAAGGACCAACATCCGTGGCCCATACAATGGACCAAACTAGGGAATTCAACGAGTTCTGCCGTGTCAAACTTATCATTTTCGGGGTGGATTTTTAAACTTATCTTTTTCCATGCTTAATCAGATCTTTTTCCATTTGTATGATCTCATCATTTCATTGCACATACGTGGACTGATCAACAAATTAGCACCAACCACCATGACATAAGAGAGGTGTCGTTGTTCAAGATCATTTTCTCTTTTTCTTTCATTGCCTTCTTGAACAAGCGATTAGGAATATATGTGCAGATATTAAGCCAAGATAGAACGAATGGAAACATTAATATAGTCTGGATTAAAAAGCCTTTTCTTGCTGAGCAATCATTTTGGTTTCCAGCCCACCAAGAAAATCTGTACACCAATTAAACTTTTCTCCCCTTGTTTCTTGCGGTCAAGCTTCTTCGAAATGATGGTCATGCCCCTCGAGCGTACCCTTATGGTGGGTTTGGCGCGTGGGCACTCATGTAAATAAGACCTAATTGAGAAAACTTTTCGTTTTAATTAGCGTGGATTTGACCCGCAGCCTCTATTGGATAAGCTCCAGCTTTTTCACTAGCATGACGTATTAATGTCCTAAAATTTCTGAGCCAACCTTCACCAGCCAATAGACAACAAGGGTATGTGATATCTTGAACATTCGACACTCGACGTTGGAATATGTCAAAAATGGGCAAGAAATCGATTAGCAGAATCAGATGATTCCTCCTTCAAGAAGGGTTCATCTACCGTATACTATAGATTCATGGAACGGTAGGTCGCATATCGTCCAAAAAAAAGTTGGCCATCTTATTGACATGTGTGCAATGAATTTGTCCAATCATTGGGGTTGGATGAACCACATGAAGAATCCAAGGATAAGTTCAGACATCTCATGCTCCTTTTTTTTTTTTTTTTTTTTTTTTTTTTTTTTTTTGTCTTTCACGCCCATAGAAATTGGTAACCCTGAAGAACAGAAAGCAAGCTGGATATGCGTGCCAGCTGGTTTTTGTTTGGCGTTTATTTTATTTTTCACTTGTTGGAAAATTTTAGCACGCCCATAAAGAAAGAAAGAATACGTGCCATTTTTTCTTAACAACTAATAAAGGTGGAAATGGGCGATGATTATAGTTACTCATTTTGGGTGTTATTATAAGGTCTCACATCCGTCATGGATATTGGGTAAGAGTTACAGCTACTCTATCCAAAATCCTAAAGTTTCCAAGTTGAGCTTATTTCAGTAGTCTCATTAATATGCTGTAAATCAAGAATTTTCTTCACATAAAATAGTAGATCCCAGGGCAAATTAATCAAAAAATCACTCCCAATCCAATTCAAACTCAACACCTTAGGAAAAAGGATGTGACTCATTTATCACTAAATCGCTACACTTAGCGATTAACTATTTACTTCTATCATAAGAAATCTATTCAATCATAAAGAAAACAACTAAACTTGAATGCAGTGAAATTCCCCCGCCATTATAGGATGGAATACTATGCAGGGCACAAAATCCCTCTCAACTCGACTTCCCACGGATGCATCCATCGTCCGCATGCATCGGATAAGGTTTCGCCCATAGAATAACAAGCACGACATCTAAGACTATCGTGAGCAAAGCTATTGTGATTGGAACATGCAATCACATTTGAACTGATATGGTTTACATCCGGTGGAGTAGAAAGTCTAATCGAATCATGAGCGTAAACGGGACATGGAACATACATCACATCAATGCATTATTTAAACCCTAAATTAAAACCCTAAATTAAGTCATTTGTTCAAATGGTCACTAAGATCTCTTGGAGTGTGTTGACAAGAAACCTACCAATGATGCAGATTTTGCGCACTTAGATAACCCTCGTGGCTCTTACCCTCCACATGCGTTAGGGTTTCGTAGAATTCTTCATCCATTGGATTTCGAGCTGTTTACTTCTATGAATCACTTTCGTGACTCAAACCACAAGATCCGTTGTCCCTTTGTTAAGCATATATTCTCAAAGGCAATTGATGTGTCGACATACCAAACAATTCATTGTCTGTACTATGAACAGCTAATAACTTCTCATTGCAGATATACGATACTTTGATTTAATAGAGGATGCACTTTTTAAATTTTGACATTGATAGC
Source organism: Eucalyptus curtisii (assembly GCA_017140595.1). Taxonomy (NCBI): domain Eukaryota; kingdom Viridiplantae; phylum Streptophyta; class Magnoliopsida; order Myrtales; family Myrtaceae; genus Eucalyptus; species Eucalyptus curtisii. Next base: position 11,871,370 of record CM029495.1, on the reverse strand, counting down.
TTCTGCGTTGCCCAAACCTCTCAATTGTATGGGAAACAATCGTTGAAGGATTGCTCCAATTCCAAAGGAAAGAAGGCATATGGACATATTGAATTGTCTCGACTCTTTTAGACTCATTTTTCCAGCTAGATCAAGCCAATCAAATTCTTATTTTACCGGGAAAAGAAAAAAAAAAAGCAATTTCACATTTGAATCTTGAGAAAGGTCATTTCTTCCTACATATTTAATTATTGTGACTAAGTAATTGTATCAAACACACCATTTGTAGAGATTTAAATTATGTGTGCTTATTAAGGTCTTGTTAATCAATGATCAATGTACTTTTTAAACATATTTGATGAAAAAGTAATTGCTTTTGAGAATATAGTTACATCATAAGGACAATCAATTCGTTTGACATTGTAATTTTTTTTATTTGATAGCTTAACAAGTGCCTCGGAACACTCTTCAACGTATACTTTCACTTTGTTTTGCATATTTATGCTTGTACAACAACATTTTCAATTGGGTGATTCTAATTCATAACATTTATAATTTTTTGTTAACAATGAGTAACTCTATGCTCCTAGATTGAGCAAACATATTTGTAAAGTAGTTATAAGAGTATTACTCATACTTGACGTTGTGAGATACTCATGATCGTATCATATGTCCACTAGAGGAAATAGATTTACCTAGATGGAGCCCCTTTTCTTAGAAGTAGGAAAAAAAAAAACCTATCATATTGACTTAAACCCATATTGTAAAAAATACAAGACTCAAAATCCAATCTTACACGTATGTGTGTGTGTGTGTATATATTTGTTGTGTATATATATATGTTCGCAAATTATAACAATCTTTTCAAGAATCAAGATCCCAGAAAACCAGCTGTTCAATATCTGTCAATGTCAATGTCCTACTCTCATCGAACAGGACTGCCGCGTACCCAACAAGCTCCCCAGCTAGAGAGTTACCTACAATTAAAAAAATGCAACCCGAAAAGACAGGTCTCCATTTCTTCCTTCACATTCGCACTCATGAAAATGAAATATATAATCACCAAATGCCTGAGTTTGGCTGAAGTAACCCCGTTTCAACGATTCCAACTCAGAGAGAGAGAGAGAGAGAGAGAGAGAGGGGGGCACTCATCTTTGGGTGCTCAACAAAGGAAGCAACTTTATTCAAATCCATTTTGCTTTGGCGTGCCCGTAATTCCAACCAAACATACCCTCAAAGCCCTAATATATACTCCCACAAGCACACCACGTTTCCTACACACAAGCACAAAGCGTCAACTTCTTCTTCGCTAAACTGGTCTCACACACAGTCGCTTGTCCCTCAGTCCACACTTTGGCTTAGCTCACAGCAACTATGGCTGAGACAGCGGAACCGGAGAAGCTGGTCGAGCTCGAGAAAGTGCCCGACCCCGAGGCCGGCGAGCCCCTGAAAGGAGAGGAGGCACCCCAAGAACCCCCACTTCCGCCCCCAGTGCCGGCGCCGCCGGTGGATACGTGCGTCTTGGTTGACGTGGCGCTTAGGGTTTTGCTCTTCGCAGCGACACTGACCGCTGTGGTGGTGATTGTCACGGGCAACCAAATAAAGGTGGTGCCGGTGCCGGGGGTGGCGATTCAGGCTCCAGTCGAGGCCAAGTTCCAGAACTCGCCGGCTCTTGTGTAAGATCATATTCATTCCATGCACAGCAAAACTTATTTTTCTTTTTCCACTTTCAGTTTTTTTTTTTTTTTTTGGTTGATTTTTTTCAATCATGTTCTGCTCATCGACTTTTCCAGAAAAATGGTGGATTTTATTATTATTATTCTTCGTACCAGAGAATTCTCTTGCCAATAAAGATGACATGACTCGTACATAGACAAGAATAGTTGGCTTTATAATTTTTATCTTTTGGCGGGGGACTCTTAAGGAAAAAGTTGTAAATTGTTTATAATAATTGTCATGTAACAAGGATTCGACCTGATAAGAATCCACTGACTAGGAGGATTTGAGTTGAAATTCTGTCACCCGCTCTCCATACTTATCAACAACATCAAATGATTATAGAGAAGAAAATAGATTATTGGCTTTTGGCATGAAGATAAATCATCTACCATACTACTATACCACACAAAATGCAGTTTCTCAGGGCAGAGATGGTTTCTTGAACAGGGCTTTTCCTAGTTAAGCATTAAAACTTATGTTGGTTCATAAACATGGACCAAGCCCATACAAACCCAGTTCAAATTCAAGTGGGATTCATGTAAGTCTCACTTTTCATAAAATGACTTGAGACTCGGTACACACTATTTTATAACTCATAATATATTGTTATTCTCACAATAGCTCAGAAACTATTATACCAGTAAAGCTCAAGAAAAAATTAAGTTGTTATCGATATACAAGTATCTTGAAAACATCATTTTTGATTCACTTACAAAATGAAAATTCTACAAATTTCCTACCAACTTCTATTAGTTTATTCTGCAATAGAAGGTTTCTCAAATTAAGCACAAAGGATCGATTCTTCCACCTAAATGGTGTTCTCTCCATTTGGGTGGGACCTGTACTCCTACTAAATAATAGGAAAGTTGAAATCTTGCCTATATTAAATTTGGTTGATCACGGGACCCATATATTCGACTATTCAAATGACTCAACCCGTCCATGATGAATTGAATCTAGATAAATAAATATTTGTCCAAGTAGACGAAGTCTTTCCCCAAAAATACAAAATATATATTTTTTTTATCGATTTTTCGTGAAGATAGAATAATATCAATTGTGCAAAAGATGTCTAATAAAAGTAATTTATATATTAACATACCATACTTTCACTTGCGAATGTTAGTACATGACCAGCTTCCAGTTAGATAACAATTTATCTTTTAAAGATATGTTGATCCAAGTAGATCGAGTCTTTCCCATGAAAAATGAGATGTTTTGTGCCAGTTTGTAATCAAGAAAGAGTAATACCAGTTATGCAAGATCTGTCTAATAAGATTAATTTATAAAATAATATATCATATCATATTTTTGTTTATGAATGTTTGAATACGATCAGCTTCTATTCATACTTTGTTAAAAAACTTGGTAAACCAATATCATTCGTTCCTTTTGACCTTGGCTCATCTTAAGCTCAATGATTGCTTGTTTTACATAGAACCATGTGGGACAAATGCTTATGCATATAATAATGGTATGGACCACAATCAAATCAAATACTTAAAACACAAAGTTTGATGCATATCTTATGATAATCCAAGTTGGTGGAACCGCCTTTTCTTTACTCCACCGGTGGATTTCTTTACCTATGATTAATTAAACAATCAATGATTACAATCAAAAGTTCAAAGATGTGCCTTGATGGTCTATAATTACAATTTTTATTTATTTATGTATTTATTTGTTTATCTTTTACTCAAATTTGCAGATACTTTGTGACTGCCTTATCAGTGGCTGGCCTTTATAGCATCATTGCCGCACTCGCATCAATTTCTGTGATCTTGACGCCTATGTTCGCAGCAAGTTTCCAGCTCTTCTTCCTGCTCTCTGATGTGGTGAGCTTTCATTTTCCTAGCCATCTTTTCATGATTTACTCGTTTACTGGATTCACGGAAGGAACTCGATTAATTGGATTGTCCAGGATAAAAATACATTTAATCATATTAATCGAGATATAAAGTGATGACGTCATAAAATCCACTGAAAAATGTGAATGAATTTAGTGTTATGAACTTGCAATATTGATCTTATGTTTGAACTTGTCAATAGCTAATTCAGTTTGTATTAAGCATATACTATCACCGGGAATTTATTTGATTAAATTATTATACTTTTTGCATCAATATTTGATTGAATCAGAGCTCAATAAAGTTGGACAAAAATCCAATTATAACTACAACGCTCTCGTCTTGTTCACTTTGACACCTGCTAAAGAAAAGCAATTTATAAAGGAAAAAATGCGTTAGAAGTGCATTGTGATCATGTCTTATAATTTTTAAATTGATTCAATTGAGTAAAACATTTTTTGAAAAATTTTAATAAGTCCTTTTGATGAACAGTACCTAATTTTACATCTCCGTTTCCTTAAATTGCAAGTTTCGATGTTAATTTGTGGAGTTAATCAAACCAATAGAAAGGTTTAAGGTTCTGTTGTACTTTTCGGCTCATGTTAAGGACATGATTGTGGCAATTAAGGTCAGGATTCAACTATATTTGGTATATGAGATTAAGACTGGTGGTGCGATTCTTCCAATTTCAATAATGATGCCGGAGTTATAGTCAATAGCATTAAAAAATGCAGTAACCAATAATTTACGAACTAACGTGAGGAATACTTGTTAAAATTAGATTTCTATTTCCCTAACTTCACTAATCCCCCCTTACCGCATTCTCGCAAACATCACCCATTTTCTCTCATTTTTTTTCTTGCCGTTCTCTTGTACATTTACGCGTATGCTTGGTGCACAAACAGGTGGTGCTCGGCATCGTCGCGTCGGCCACGGGCACTGCCGGCACGATCGGCTACATCGGCCAGAAGGGCGACACCCACGTGAATTGGGGAAAAGTTTGCAATGTTTATGACAAGTTCTGCCAGCACATCGGAAGCGCCACCGCGGTCTCACTCTTCGCCGCCGTCGTCCTCGTCTTCCTCATCGCCCTCTCCGTCTTATCTATCCACAAGAAGATCCCCCAGTAGAGGGGCTTTTCTTGTCTGTAAATTGCTCTATTGGGATGTGCTTTGCGTGCAATGTGGTCGATCCTGTACCGGCTGGAACAGCGGTTTAGTTCGTGTAAATTTGTATGTATGGGTTTTTTTGGGTCATCATGTCTTGTTCTGGGAGATGCGTACATTGTGTTTCCCATCTTGTGCGTGTATTTGGGCCACTCAATGATTATGGGTATTGATGTCGTTTCGCGTGGTTCCTATCCTCTCAACTCATATTATCCCAGTGACACAAGCATCTTTATCGTGAAGTAAAAACCTCGATATAACTTAGGTTATTAAAGATAATTTCGACAAGTCGAATTAGAGTGCCCACGAGGACTCATTAATAAATTTTATTTGAAAAGCACTATATGTGAAACTCGGTAAATTTTTAATTGATGAATGTAGCGGTTGTGACGGCACTATTACTAATTTGTCCGTAGTTGCAACTTTGCGCACTAGTTCATTTCTGGCCGGTAATTTACATATGATCAGCACCAATAAGTGCCTCATCACAGATATACAGTAGACAACCAATCAATTGGCCATAAAGTAAAACTCTATTGTAGATGATAGTAGCTATTTCCGTTTTGAACGATTCTATTGGGGCAAAAAAATTTCCTACAGGCTTGATTAGAGAAACCTCCCTCCAACTATACCTTCGATTGGTAGGTCACAAGTTATAAATATCACATATATGCAAACTTAATGAAAATAAAATACATGTGATGTCCATGCTTGTAATCCACTAATCAAACGTATGATGAAAGGGGACTCCCTTCAACTAGGATGTAAAAAATATGACTGGTTTCTATTAATCTAAATAATTGAATTGGATTTCTTTTTGAAAGTTTACTAATTGTACTTTAGGAAGAAGTATTTTTTATGGCTCCTTTTTAATCTTCCTTTGAAAGGTTTGGAAACAATTTGGTTCTTCCTTTCAAAACCTACCTAACTAAACACTACCTTGAATCGCCATCCAAAGCTAACTGCAGTTGCACCTACCCTTCATGCCATGCCAAAAATCTTCATCGCAACTGTCAACAAACCGCCACATCTTTGTCATTTGAGTCTCCATACGTGTTCCTTTTCAGTTCTAAGACAAGATACGTTTGAGAAACTCATGCAGTGTATTGGAGGCTAGAGCTCCAATAAGAGCAGCACTTTGACAATTTTCAGTATGTTCCAACTTCAATGCTGCTGTCTTTTATCGACTCGGTCTGCTGGTTTGGGTCCTTTATGCTTGCTGTTAAGGTGCATGTTTAAGGATGTCAAGCGAACAAAGTTACACAGCGATTATATGGTGTAACATGGAGCAATTAATATATCTTAATCGACACATGCTCATTCGGTTTACACTTTTGAGTAAAAGTGAATCTAAATAGATATGTTGATGGGTTGGTGAAAGTATCAGGCTTCTGTTATGACCTATGGACATTTTGGCTTCATTTGATAACATTTCTGAGAACAATTGATTCTATTCTTTTATTCTCCGGAATAAGAAAAAAAACATAAATCCGTTTAGTAAATTTTTTGCTTCCGAAAATAAAAATCCGTTTTTTTTTTCCGAGAATAGGTCTGGAACAAAATCAAAAAGTAGAAAAAAGTAGTTTCTTATTCTTGAAAATAATTTCACAATCAAGTTCAACTTCTTCTTCTTTTCTTTGTTTTTTTTTTCCCCTTCTTTTCTCCTTCTCTTCTCTTCTTCATCCATTGGCCGCCGTCGCCACTAGTGGTCGCCAACGACCGATTGGGTGAAGTCTAGCGAACTTGCCAAAGCTTTGCCAAGCCAGGGTAAGGTTCGACGAGCTTGTCGAAGGCTCGCTTGGCCACCGCAAGCTCTCGCAAATCTAGGTGAGGCCAAGCCTCTCCCTTGCGCCGCCTGGGGGAGGCCAAGACTCGTGGTGGCTAGGCGAGTTCACCAAACCTCGCCCAATGGCCAGCGACCAACCACAAAGATGGAGGAAAAAGAAGAGAAAAAGGAAAAAGAAAAAAGAAGAAACAGAAAAATAAGAAAATATAATAAAAGTATTAAATTTTAGAATCCTACTAATGCCTTCAAAAACTCAAAAATTGTTCTCGAGAATATAATAAAAAAAAAAATCATTTCTAAGCAAAAATCATTTTATGGAACAGAATGATTACCGAACGCGTCTTTTGTGTTCTTTTACATGATGAAGTTACAAGCTATGGAGTCTTAAATTGCTAAAGTTGTAACAATTGCAAGCTGTCGCAACTCAGTTAGTATAGTGACCTACATGCAAAAGCTCATGGTTCATTCGGTTCATTCGGTTCATTCATCTGAAAATCATATTGCACGGAATCAACACTCTGGATTTAGTTTGGGACAAAAAAGGATCAAGCGCTTTGAGAGATTGATGATCCATATCTGCTAGATACCGCCGGTAGGCAAAAAGAAAGGCAAAACCGTTTAGCCAGTCGAAAGCAATAGCATGTACCGGGAGAATTATATTAACGTTTTATCAGATTTTTCAAAGATTGAATACACTGACATCTTCGCGTATCCTTCATAGCCGAAATCCTTGAAGTTTTAGAGACGAACATAAGTAAGAACTGCAGGAGTATCCATGCAAGAAGCGGAAAACAATTACCGGGAACTGAATAGCAGCAGGACGAATAACTGCTAATTATAATCATGTAGAACTCATCTCTCGCTCCATGGAATCAACGTAACTTTCATATAATACAAACGCTTAAGGAACAGAAAATTCATAATTCAAATGACCCATGAAACCTAAATTATTCATGAAGCAGCTGGACTGCGAAATCCAGTGTTTATCAGAGTATCAAAGCACAATAGTGACAGAAACTAGCAAGGTTACATGGAAATGTTTGAACCCAAACTTTGGCAGGATCGGGTCAATAGCAATGAGTCCTGCAGCCATATCTCGGTTGTCTGCGCGGCGCGGAGATGTACATGAGCACCACGTACACGACCACCCCGATGATGATCCAAGTTAAATCAAAGCCGCCACCGTTTTCTTCTTCTTCTTCAGATGAGCAACACAACTTTCCCATCTCCGACGGAGGCTCTGAAGAGGAACTGATGAATTGGCTCTTTATGCGTGAGCGTTCGCGAAGTATTATTAAAGGGATGGGAGGGAGAAGAAGAGTGAAGATGCCGAACTCTTGGTTCAGCAGAATTAAGTTGACTTGAGATTGAGAAGTTTCCCCGAGGCTTCCCTCAAGCCTCCACTAAATATGCCCTTGGTACCTCTGGGGATTTAACTAAGAATCAATTGTTTTCAATATCTATTTGTGATGCAACCACCGATTGAGGATGGTTCAACCATCAAGACTAAAAACAGGATGAACTAATAATTAGTTATGTCTAGTGGCACCAACTGATGATAAAATTCAATAAATCTGCGGTTGAAAGTCGCATTGCTTCAGAGAGGACACCGAGAGTAGTTAGAGGAGGGATTTTTTTTGACGTCTGCTCGGTGGTTTACAAGCATGGCGGATGCTCTCAGCAAGTAGCAAAGTAGGCAGGTGGAATGAAGACAAGAGAGAACAAGAAGGAAAACTTTGGTTTGCTTTTGTCAGTTTATGTGACTAGCAACTTGTTTAGGTAGTCCATCTAAAGGAGAGGCAAGTGAGAGGAACAACTAAATGCTACTTTCAACTCCTTGTTTGATTAAGAATGGAAAAATAGTTGCAGGAAGTAGCACAAAGCAGGGGAAAGATTAGAACAGAGGTTATAATTTAAATCCAAGCATGTTTCCGAAGAAATTTAATTGCGTAAAATGGCCCAATCTCGACTAACTTCTTTGTTGAATGTACAAAAACACACCGATTCTGGGGGACAACTGTAGCTGGTTCCTCCGACATTTAGGACTATATGTTCCGTTACATGATGAATGGTGTAATTCGAGTTTGAAAGCTCTTTTCAAATTAGTTCAGGCGGCAATGGCCTGCAACTTCCTCAATTAGGAAATTTCGAAAGAGCGAACAAGGGGAACATTGCAGTTCGCAACCAGCATTGCCTCTGCGTTTTCTTTGCTCACTAGATCATGGTCTGCCATTATACCTATACCAAATGCATTAACCATTCATTTTTTATTTTATTTTTTGAACAACATGAAGTAACAGCAACTAATGGCCAATTTCATTTCTTAAAGCAAGTATTGTAGGATGAGCCATTCTTTTGCAGAATATCGAGTAGACATATCTTCCATTAACTTTGAAGAATCAATTGGTTGTTAACTTTTCATGAGGCGTTTGAATTTGACTTAGATCCTCCACAAAAATGAGCCATAAGCCAGTTGATGAACAAAGGAGATGGATTCTTCCGACAGAGAACACTCTCAAACTCAGCATCACACTAGACAATCCTGTAAGATGGCCAGATTGCGGGAAACAGAAACTGACTTACCTCATAGATAGCCAAATTGACATTGTATTACATAAACTAAGATAAAATTTCAGCTGTTTTGTCTACTGGTAAGCATAAAGTTCCGCATAATCAGAGCAAGCCCAAGCTGACTCTTAAATGAAAGGACTTGTATACATGAACATAAGCTCCATCAGCTTCTTATTGAGCATATTTTCTTAACAGTATGTACACATTTTCAATCACTGGGACACAGGTAACAAATCGAAATAAATTGGTCATAAAATTGCCTTCAGTCTTAAGAGCAGGCATTTTTCTCCCACCATGTCTGTGGGTCAATTACTGTCATCGCATGGGACAGCACTTACTCAGCTACTCCAAGAAAATGTGAAAAGCTTGGATACTTGGGTTCCCATCCAATTTCTGCACGAGTTTTCGAGTTGTTCAATTTCTTACCCAGCGGATCATTAGTTCCTGAAACAAGGTAAGCGAGTGAAGTTCTGTTCTAGCAGAATGGTTTCCGCGAATCCTATACTTTTGAAAAATGTTCAGTACTTGATCTAAGTAACCAGTGATTCATTTTAAATGTCAAAGGGGAAATTACCAGTGAAACCCTCAAACTTTTTACTAAATTTGCCACTTTTCTCCACAATGTCCATCACTTCCTGCCTGCATTCAAAAATATTGGATGCTCATAATAAGGCTCATACACTCAGTAAGATTAACTGAAATCTAGGAATGACGAATTGAATGCCTCATAACATTATATAAACAACACCAGAATATCGTTTTTTGTCTACCCACAAAAATCTCATTCCCTACCTGGATAAAGGGTGATTGTCACATCCCAAGAAGATCCTGCTACGAAGTTTCTTTTTCATAATTGCAACTGAGATGGAAGCAGCATCCTGTCCAAATTCAGACCATTATGTAAGTGCACTACATCCTTCCCAAAAATGACTAAAGGCAAAGGAGCTATCTATATAACAAGAATCCAGATAGGTCATTTGTGCACACGCGCACACATTGAAATCTGTGGAGGAAACAATGAAATACAATGCAAAGCAAGATCAAGTTTTGGCATGCAAGCACCCTCATAGTGTATACTGCTAACTTTACTTGCATGAACCTAGAAAAAAACTAAAAAAAGAGCAGACATAATGCAGGACTCCCATTTTCCTTCACATCCTTTACCCTTTTGAGTTTTTCGCAGTGTATATTCCAAAATTGGTCAAACTATGAGAGAAGAATGAACAAATAAGATACGAACCTCATAGTGTATGAGATTGAGGATGTGATCTGGACGAACTTCAACAGTTCCCTTCTCTAGCCAATAAGAATGTGCACCCCTATCTGCTTGGTAAGTAATGTCAAGGTTAGCAGAGGTGGTAGTTTTCCCATTACAAACTCTAGGTGTTTTCCTCCCAATATACCAGTTATCAATTCATAGAACTTTAAAAGGATATGTAAAGTCCAGCCAATCTAATAACAGAGCCACCGAATTCCATCACCACTGCTTCTGCTTTCAGAAGAACATCTGTCCTAGGGCTCCTACCAATAGGGACAACAGGACTATCCTGCAAAGCAAGACCAACAGAGCAACACCAATAGTTAGGAAGACAGTGAACTACTTCACAAAAGTACAAAAGATACAGGCACAAGAGTAACAGCAGAAAAATGACTAAGAAACCTAAGTTTCCAACAAACGTGCACTAAGTGGAGATCCCAATAATCCCGCATAAATTGCAACACATGCCGATGTGTGCTACATATTTATGAACAACCACTAACAAGGTATTCTCAACAAATTGTTAGTTAAAGCAGTAGAGCAAAGTCCAGGTTTCCCTTAAGCCATGGGAAAAACATGAAACACCATAGACATTGGGGAAAGTTAATCAACATGTTGGATTAGCACCTCATCACAGTTTCCATTGTCGTTGCAGTCATACGGAGCAGAGCTTGATGTGAATAAGAAAGAACCTTCCCCATTCCAGCTCAGGGCAGCCAGTCTGCGTAAAGTTAGATGAACAGTTCAAATTTATTATCTTGCAGAGCACAAGCACCAAAATATTCAAAAGTGTGATATGCAGGCCTAACCACCCAAAGTTTTGCCATATAGTGACATTTTCATCCAGTGCAACTGAAAGCAATTAGAAAATTGTGCAACAGGTTAGTGTTTTTTAGTCTCACCTGACATCACCAGGATAGTCAGAAGTTCGTGATGGTGGAGCACAAAAAATCACATAAGGAAACTGCTGATCTGTCTTTGTTCCTTTCACGGATGGTATAATCCCCAACTTGACCAACTCGTCGTGATGATCAGAAGTCACTGTCTGCCCATAAATTTGGCAGCCTGAATGCTCCTGCTCAAAAAATACATACTTTCAGTATCATATATATAGGTTGTCCTGACGTCTTAAGCTAGCAACATAACCCCCCCTGAATAACACAAAGGGGATATCTGGCGAAGCAATCAGTGAGTACGTCAGAACAGTTACAAAACAACAGAAAGTTGTCAATCAAATTGAAACAACTCTAAGCAGATTCAGAATGAGCCACACATTAGCCAGGTGTAAGAGGCAAAATCCAGCTGAGACAAGCAATACGTATATTGGAGAGACACATGTGAATGAATTAAGAAGAGTTAGCAACAAAGGCGGTATCAAGCAAGAGGCTTAGACAAGAACATAGTTGCATTTTCATGCTATGGAATCTTTTCTCTTGGTTTTACCCTGCAATACTTTCACAGATTGAGTAAATTTTGTATCTATACCTCACGCCATCTTTCTGCCACCAAGCGCCCAAGAACGCCAGGTCCGACAATCAGCAAATCGTTCTGTCCAACTGCTCCGGTAGATGAAACCGCCATTTCTTCACCCCGTGCTCCTTCGCCCACCAAAATTAAACCATCAATAAACCAAGAACAACTTCTTTTCCATCTTCCAAAGCAAACAAAACAGACTGTACACAGTCAACATGAGAGTCAACATCCGCCATTGCACAAGCACTTGAAAAAGAGACGGCCTAAACATTGCTACTTCATTTTCTTTAGGGTCAACGCTTCCTCATGTATCAAGACATTCGCGCAGCTAAAAATTCAATCTTCAAGCCGCAACTCACCTCATCCAGCTCACACCTGTACCTAAACTCAACTGGGTGATCAAAAGAAAAGCAATTCGTGATAAATATCCAATCCAATTCACCTTCATTACCTCAATTACGCAGACAGCAAACAGCGATGGCCACCCAAACCGACAAATTCCTCAAAAGAACTAAGTCCAATCACAATTTTCTTATAATAGACCCAGTCAAAGACTTTTCAAGTAAACCCACAACCCAAAAAAAGAACAGTTCTTTATCCGGGTCTTCTCAATCCGGCGACAATCGAGAAGCGCCAAAAACCAAGCACGCCCCGACATTTCGTGAATCGCGAAAAGGGCGGATAAGGAAGGGAGGGGGGACGGTGGGGGGACCAACCCGCGACAGAGAAGGCGCGTACTCGGAGGCTCCGCGGCGTCGACGGTGGCGATTTGAGCCGCGGATCGAGATGGGAGATCCCGGAGATCGATGGGGCCCGGCTGGTGCCGCACGAGGGGAGGCGTACGGAGCTCGGGAAGCGAGGAGAAGAGGGTCGAGCGAGACGAGGCGGAGCGAAGTACGAAGAAGAAGAAGAGGGAGAAGGAGAAGAAGAAGCTATGAGGATGGCGGTGGCGGCATCCATTGTTGCATGCTTTCAAATAAAAAGAGACAGTGGAGATAAAACAGGGGCAAGTTATTTGCAGTCCGATTGCTGATTGGCTCCTCCACGCCAGAAAGGGAAGAGAGACAAAATGGGGAATTTGGATAATTTTTTGGAAAGGCTTTCCAAATGAGGGAAGAAATCCTATCTATCCAAGAGCGATGGTTGCAATAGTTGATCTCCAACTCGATCTAACGATAGGCATTGTATTTGGATAAAATTGATAAAATTTATCTTATTTTGGTAACATTTATTTCTATATATTTTCAAATAAAATGAGATAGTGGAGATAAAATTAGGGCAAGTGACTTGAAGGCTTGATTGTTGATTGGCTCCTCCACATCAGAGAGGGAGAGAGAGACAAAAGGGGAAATTTGGATAATTTTTTGGAAAGGCTTTCCAAATAAGGGAAGAAATCCTATCTATCAAAGAGCCTCGATTATAGTCATTGCTCTTTAAATCAATCTAACGATAGAGATTGACGAGAAGCTTTTAGAATACAAGCATATTTCTCATTTTTTTCAAAGAATACTCCAAGACTGTATTTGGTAATCAGTATAAAAAATTCAAGATAGGATAAAATTTATCTTAATTTGATGGCATTCATTATTGCATATTTTCAAATAAAAAGACATAGTGGAGATAAAAATGGGCTGATTGGCTCCTCCACATTAGATAGGGGGGAGAGAGAGAGAGACAAAAGAGGGACTTTGGATAATTTTTTCAAAGGCTTTCCAAATAAAGGAAGAAATCCTATCTATACAAGAACCCAAGTACAATCGTTGATCTCCAACTCGATGTAACAATAGAGATTGATGAGATGTCTCTAGAATACAAGTGTATTTCTCATTTTACACTCAAAGAATGCTTTAAAACTGTATTTGACAATCAAGATAAAATTTATCCTATCATACGTTTGATACTTGCTTAAAACACGATAAAATTGAATATAAAGGGATATAAGTCAAATATATCTCATGAGAGATAGGATAAAGGTGGATATAATTTCTAACATTCAAGGAAATTTTTTTTTTTCAAATAACAACATTTTTAAATTAGTAAAATTAAAATTATATTTCAATAAATTATATTTGAATTCGAATAACAAAAATAAAAATTTATTTTTTAGATTAATATTATTTTTGTTTATTGTGAAGGATAATTGTTTTTTGATTAATCAAAATGAAAAAAGGTTACAAATATATATATATATGTGCGCAACCCTACTCATAACTAACTTACTATTTTACCCTTATTACTCGCAATATTTCTCAACACTCCCCCTCAAGTTGGGATATTGATATCAAATAATCCCAACTTGTTACATAAGACGCTCACTCTATTCCCCCGTAAAGACTTCGTAAAAATGTCTGCAAGTTGATCCTCCGACTTTGTGTGTTGAAGAATAAAGTCACCTTTCAGAACTTTTTCTCGCACAAAATGACAATCAACCTCAATGTGCTTAGTTCGCTCGTGGAAGACTGGATTAGATGCAATATGAATAGCGGATTGATTATCACAATACAACACTGATGGATTTGACGGTGACATTCCAATCTCTGATAGTAAGATTCTCAACCATAGTAATTCACTTGTTACATGTGCCATAGCACGATATTCACTTAGCGCTTGATCGGGAAACTACATGCTTTGTTTCTTGCTTTTCCATGCAACTAAATTACCCCCAAGAAACACACAATAGCCTGAAGTAGATCTCCTATCCACAGGACATCCAGCCCAGTCGGCATCAGAAAAGCCTGTAGTGTTTAGATGGCCATAATTCTTGAACTGTAGTCATTTACCTGGCGCTCCCTTCAAATATTTGACGATCCGTAGTACAGCATCCCAATGAGTGGTACGAGGAGAACTCATAAACTGACTTACTACACTAACCGCAAAGGAAATATAAGGTCTTGTGATGGTAAGATAGTTTAACTTACCAACCAATCTTCGATACTTTGCTGGATCATGTAGTAATTCTCCATGTTCTGCATCAAGTTTCATATTGGGATCCATAGGGGTATCAACTGGCTTTACTCCAAGAAATCCAACCTCGCCAAGGATGTCCAATACATATTTTCGTTGCGATAAATTGATACCAGCATGTGAATAGGATACTTCAATACCAAGAAAATATCGAAGACGTCCCAAATCTTTAGTACTGAATTCTTTATGTAGAAATTGCTTAAGTTTTTGAATACCACCCGAATCACCGCCGCAATGATGATATCATCCACATATACAACTAGAAGGATACAACCAAATAAGACACGAGCTGAAAATTGAATGATCTACCTAACACCGCTTTAATCCAAATTTGATAACTGCATCACTAAATCTACCAAACCAAGCACGAGGAGATTGTTTAAGTCCATACAAAGCTTTGTGTAAATGACATACCACATTCTCCCCCTGAGCAATAAACCCAGGTGGTTGCTCCATGTAGACCTCCTCAGCCAGATCACCATGTAAAAAAGCATTTTTGACATCCAATTGATGAAGGATCCAGCCAAATTGCATAACCAATGAAATGAAGACATGGACAGAGGGAATTTTGGCCACAGGAGAGAAGGTGTCATTATAGTCGACCCCATAAGTTTGAGTATACCCCTTCGCAACTAATCGTGCCTTCAATCGATCAAGAGTACCATCCGGGTGAACTTTAACAGTGAAAACCCAACGACAACCAACAGTTACTTATCGAGGTAAGGAAGTAAGCTGCCAAGTTTTGTTCTCAATTAGTGCCTTCATTTCATCTTCCATGGCACGACGCCATCCCGAATGAGCAAGAGCTTCAGCAACACTGCTAGGCACAGAAATAGAAGACAACGACGAGAAAAAGGCAGAGAAGGTAGGAGATAAACGATCATAGGACAAAAAATTGGAAATAGGATGGTGCGTACTAACACAATCAGAAAGACCAGAATAACGATCAACAGGACGACCAACACAAGAACGTGTACCTTTTCGAGAAGCAATGGGCGGATCAGGATCAGAGGCTGGCATTGCAACTGATGGGGGAACAGATGAATCGGGTGCTGATGAAGGCTGTACTATCATAGTTGGAACTGTACGTCGTCGATGATAGGTGCGGTCAGCAAACTGAAATTTTCTGGAGGTAGCTGGAGAGATGGAAGGCAGTGGAAGCATTGGTAGTACACAATCATCACTATCACCAGGTGTCTATGGAACATTCTGAGAGGAAAAATATGACTGATCTTCAAAGAACGTCACATCTGTAGACACGAACATACGACGACGAGTAGGACTATAACATTTGTATCCCTTCTGAGTTCGAGAGTATCCCACAAAGACACATTTTTCAGCACGAGGATCCAATTTATCAAGACCAGGAGTAAGACTATGTACAAAGCAAACACACCCAAAGATTTGAAGAGGTAAGGAAAAGAGAGGACGATTTGGATGTAAAATTGAGAATGGTGTCTTCCCTTGAAGAACAGAAGTTGGAAGCCTATTAACTCTCATATGGAACTAATCAGCAAGGTTTGACAGAAGGATTTGCGATGATGGGGAATCGAGTAGCAACCACAAGGCTGATTGATGCCTTCCCAAGGCGGGACTTGAACGATAACAACTAGGGTCACCGATCTACGATGCCGGAGGCGCGGCCTTTCCTAAGTGACGTAAAGTGGTCTCCGTAATCTAGCCGCTAGGGTTTTTATTTTTATTTTGTTAAAGTGCGGCTCGATACCATGTGAAGGATAATTGTTTTCTCGATTAATCAAAATGAAAAAGGGTTACAAATATATATATATATATATATGTGTGTGTGTGTGTGTGTGTGTGCGCGCGCGCGCGCGCAACCCTACTCATAACTAAGTTACTATTTTACCCTTATTATTCGCAATATTTCTCAACATTTATATATTCGAATATAATTCTATTTTATAATATAATTTTAATATATATTTATATTTAATACATGTTTTAGGTATATTAGTACAATTTACTTTTTAATACAATTTTATTAGAGAACGATGGAAGGGGAAGAAAGAATAAAAAAGAAATTAATTAAAAAATAGAGGAAAATAAGATAAAAAAAAAAAAAGCAAGTACAAATAAAGTAGGCAAGAGTCTTGCAAGCGATTTTTACCATCTTCATTTGTAAAAATTTTGATTCATTTATACTTTGATATGCCATTTTACAAAATAACGTATATAATATAATGTGAGTATATATGATTTTATTATTATAGTCAAAAAATAATTGATAATATATATCAAAATATCTAGATTTCATATCTTATCATATCTATACTAAAAATTCAAACGACCAAACGTAATTTAAAATGCCCTGAATGTACATCTTTCATGGGGTAGTATTATGTCCACTCATATATAACTAAATCCACCCAATTTTCAGTAAAATGACAAAATTGCCCTATATCATTAAATTGCAATTTATATGGGTGGTCCCAAATTTTATTTACTTTCCTTTTTTTTAGTATTTATATATCTATGTAGGATTTACTTATCATAGTTGATAATTTCTTATGTTTAGTTTTTTTTTTATTATAGATTTTCTGTGTATGTTAAAGGCATTATTTTTTTTTAATTGTTTGATATTACTTCCATAAGAATTTCTTTTGTTGAAAAGAGAAAGTTCAAAGAAATCTAGTTCTTTTCTATATTGTTGATCAAATTTATAGATAAAATGTTAAGTAGATGAAATTTAATTAAATAAAGCATTGCATAAAGTAAAGACCTTTTTTTTTTAAATGTAATTGAAATATCATTATTTTGGATTAACAAGAATTAATTATCTATGAACTATATAAGAAAAATATAAAGATACATCATTGTACACAATATTTTTAGTGTATTCCTATATATTCCTCTAACATCTTACATGTATGAAAGTATCTCATTAATATAATAAGGGAAAAAAATAAATTCTTTGATACAGTAAATAAAGAGACTTAATATATATTTTAGACCAACGAAATTAATTAAAGTTTCACTAAAAAAAGTGAGCTTTGAGAAAAATGGAACAAAATAAATAAATAAGTCGCTATAAGATCAATGACGAAGAAGGGACTTTTCAGTTTAATACAATATGAAAATTGTCTTTTTTCCTTACTATTAGCAAGATTATTTTAAACCGAGTATGTAAAATGTTAAAAGAATATTTGATGCACTTTTTTTATATGCTAAAAAAATAAATTTTAAATTTTAAGTAGCAACAAAAACAACAATAGAGCTAAAAATCTTTTTTCTTTTCACAAAAAAAGGGATAGTTGTTGTTACCTAAATTTTGCCCTCTTTATCGTAAAATATTAAGTTTGACCTAGGCTCGATCAAGAGTTGCTCAAAGGTTGACCAAACTGAGATAGAAGGTGCAAGATAGGAAAAAATATTGGTTGGAGCTGGGATTTTATCGTGTCAAACTACGAGTCCACTCATCGGACGACACGTGTCGCCCAGCTCCATTGGGTCATAATCCTTTGACACCCATACCTCCCCCCTCTGTCACCTCTCTCTCTCTCTTCCCTCTCTCCTTTTTTTCCTTTATTTCTTCTTCTTCTTCTTCCCTCTGGTCTTCCCTTTCACTCCACCGAGGAACACACAAACCTTGGACTCGGCCCCGGTGAGGTCTAAGGGCATCGAGATCTTCCCAAGCAGCCTGCAAAAACTCACTTTGCAAGTAGCCCTACGCCGGCCCGTGTAGATGGGGACCTTCAGGCAGACCTTGGAAGATGGACTTCTCAGCAAGCTTGTCGAGGTCGGACTTATTGAGGTGGAAAGTGGCATTGTCGTCGCTGCCCCATCCCCTAGGAGGGGAGGCGATGCCCCCGTGGGGGGGGGGGGGGGGAAGGGTAGCATCGAGCGGAAGGTAGGGGACGAGGGCGGTCTAGTGAGGGAAGCTCTTGAGCTTGATCTTGTAGAAGCAGCAGGAGGAGGAGGGATGGGCGGCGAAGCGAGAGAGCTTGGCGGCGACGGGGATCTTGAAGTCGAGGCTCCCCATCGTGAGTAGAGGCAAGAAGAAGAAGAAATAAAGGAAAAAAGAAGAGAGAGAAGATAGAGAGGCGATAGAGGGGAGAGGTATGAGTGTCAAAGATTCTGATATGGTGCTGCCGCCTGGTGAGTGGATTCGTAGTTTGACACGATGAAATCCCAATTGCAACAAATATTTTCTCACGAGATGGACTTTAAACATCAAAATGAGTCTTTTGACACTTGCCCACAAATCCAAGAGTCAATTTTTATTACTTTGGGGTTTCGGGACTGGTCATTGAATCTTCACATTGTCTAGAAATTTACGATTTATGTTGCACAAGATTGCAAGCATCCTAAAGCAACAAAAATCTGGTCAAATAGACGTATGGGGGAGTAATAAGCAGTCAAACTTCAGCTAAATCTTTCAAAACTCGAAATAAAAACCTAGAGCCTAAAGTAACACTCAAAGGTCTCATGATTGAATGAAAGTTTCCAGACCTCTAAATTATGGTAAATAATAATTTTGTAAAAGATGAGTGACTGAAACAATATTTGATACATAGACCCAAGCTTTAGTCCTCAGCATTAGTTGAATTCAATCCGATTTTAACATTTCCTATTTTTGCGTTTTTTTTTATCCATGCAGATACTGAAACTCTCGTGCTTTTAATGTATATCTCGACTCCTCTCTTACTTTCAAATTCATATAGAAATGCATGTTATGATAAAATATATGCTTTGCCAAGCAGAAAAGGTGCTTGATTTTCCACCTACTACTTTTCCCTCAAATTTTGAAAATGTAAAAAATCACATACGATTTTCTATGTCACTACTTTTTTTTTATAAAAAAAATAGGTTCTAGTTTCTTCATTAAAAAAAAGTCAAAATGTATGAGTTTGATATCTATGAAGGCTCATTTTTTTTAAAGACTTTAGGACTTTAGTTTCACCTTATTTACACATTCGGTATCTGACCATCCTATTATATGTAATAATGACACCGATATTTTCACAAAACCTGTGTTTGTCTGTCTTGCTCTTTGGATATTCCACTATTACCCTTACATCAATCAACTCCCTATCGGGCCCCTTCGCTTTGGGAGTTGTGGCAGACGTGAGTTGAACCCCTGACCTATGGGATCAAGAGGCTAGTCCTCAACCATCACAACCCATACGTGAGTGGGTATCAAAACATATGATTTCATAGCCGTCAATTGCCATCTTTTCATCATGCAACCATCCAATTAACACGTGTTTAGCAACTACATATTATGTCCATCAATGATTAATCGATTCCTTTCAAAACAAGACTCCTTTCTCTCCCATCTTAATTAACCTACGACCATGCACGCGACACGTAGATCATCACTTTTCTTGTGAGTTGAATTATCTACTTAGAAAGCAAACTAAATTATTAATTACTTTAAAATTTTTAAAGTTATTTAAACAAGCCACCAAGCGATTTTACTACCATAAAGCCTAGATCAATCAGGATTATAGAATGTTGAATTTTTTATTAATTTCTTTTGAAATAATTAAAAAGAAACTTCATAAAATCCAAAAAAGGAGAAAAAGAAAAGAAAAAAAGGACAACAAGATCTCCTTTTTTTTTTTTAACCCAAATTTCAAAGTTTCAGAGATTCGGTACGGTGCGGCGGGGATCACGATAACGAGCTAACGCACAAAACAATATAAACGCCAGCGACATTCATCCCTCCCAGAACAAAACCTTCGCATTCTCTCTCTCTC
The DNA here is from genome assembly GCA_017140595.1 of Eucalyptus curtisii. Taxonomy (NCBI): domain Eukaryota; kingdom Viridiplantae; phylum Streptophyta; class Magnoliopsida; order Myrtales; family Myrtaceae; genus Eucalyptus; species Eucalyptus curtisii. The sequence goes on along the minus strand of CM029495.1, from coordinate 11,850,887 downwards.
TTCACCTCCCTCCCTCTCTCTCTCTCTACGATTCTAGAGAGAGAGAGCGACCCGCGATCCTCCGCCGCACCGTCGAGCGAGCGAGCGGGAGACGAATCGGGATGGCGTGACGCGGCGGCGGCGGCGGCGGCAGCGATTCTCGTCCACTCTCTTCCCCTAGGGTTCCGTCGCCGGCGACGCTTTCCCCCGGCCTCGTTCCGACGTACATTGCTTCGGTTATCGGTTCTTCGCACTTTGCTCGTTTGGGAGCTCGATCGGCGTCGTCTCGTTCCGCTTCGCGGGGTCGCGGTTTTGATGCGGTCGGTGGGAGCTGCAGTTCGTGCGGATTGAGGTATTTTCGTTCTGTTCTGTGGAGCTGATTCGGTTGGGTGGATGGGCGTCTCTGGTGCGGTGGATATGATTTGCGGGTTGAATTGTGGAAAATGTTCGTTTGTTTCGGCCGCGATGATTCTCGGGAGGAATGGTGTGATAAAAAAGTCGCATGCTTGTCTGTTGGAATTAGTTGTTTTGTTTAATATGCGCATTCTTTGCTGCTGCGTGCTTTGATTTTCCGAATCGTGGGCTTTTAGATGTCGAGTTTCATAATTTCTCACCGGATAAATGATGGTAGTCGTGTTTTTCGGCCTAATCACGGGTCAACGCATTCATGTCATTGTTCTTGTATGAGAGACTTCCATAATTTAAATTGGTTTTAGCGCAATGAACGCAGCTTTATGCCATAACCATTGTGAATTTCTCATTCATACATTTTCAAGGTGATTTGCATAGACAGTGCCTTGAATGTGTAGATTAGTGAAATGAACTGAACTATTAATTTTGATTTGCAGATATATGTTAGACCGTCCCTCCAGTCTCAATGGTTTGCCCAGTTGGGAGTGGGAAAATGGCTGTTTTGGCTCGTGTTCTTGCGGGAGGCGGTTTCTCCAGTACAGCAGGTACATATTGGCCGCATATAGCATGGCCCCTGTCCTGAGCACCGTTTGATAATTCCATGGCACTAACAAGGATTTTCATTAAGCTGTCAATCATCATGTATGCTTTTGAATGGTTTTTCTGATTGACCTGAGGCAAAAAGATCTGGAGGGATTCTGTCAATTAACTTTTTGATGTATGAATGACAGTACATAGGCCTGCGTTGAAGTTTGACCAATTGCATGGGGCTGAAATTCCTTTTTCTTTTGTTGGCTTAGAGGTCTGCTATTACAACTGTGTCTATCCACACTTACAGACTTATCTGAAATGAATATGCAATTTGTACTGCACCGTTTCATAATGAGTTTGATTGATACATGGAAATAGAATTGCCGTGTATTTCCATAGGCATGGTTTCATGCTATTTTGTCATAATAGTCATGAGTGGGAAATAATTACAAGCAACTTGACAAATGTGTAAATGGGAGCACTATATGTACGGAGCATTTTGTCCAAGTAGGAATGTATATATTATGGCGTGCTGGTAGATGTTAGCAGCACTTAGAAGCTTTGTTGAAATGCTGCTTGTAATTACAAGTTAATAATCAGTTATTCTCTTGTCAAATTGTTCTATTATTTATTGGGAAGAACAAAAAGCTTCTATTCAAATGGCGTCAAGGCGTGCTTCCCCATATAAAGTGTTATCTATGAGAGATTGAGTCCACTTAATCTGATGTCATTTATTTCAAGACCTGACTGTTTGTGAAATGAAAACAATTTTACTGTAGATAAATACTAAAACCACGAATTCCTTACGGAACACAAGCAACTTCCCTTGCCATAAGAAACGCTCTTGTTCGGTTCTCTCCAAATAAATCAAAGCTAGAGGAATTATATTAATCAACTTCCTCTTTCTTTTGCACACTTGTATAGCGGTGCACACTTTTAACTCTTCTTCAACTGTCTTTGCAATTGTCTGCTGTATTCCCAGAATTGCCCTCATGGACCACAAGTGCCTAGACCATTGGCAATGGAGTAATAGATGATCAACTCAATCGCCTCTTTAGCTACTCTGGACAAACAACATATGTTTAGCATGTTTTCGCTATTCTTTTGCAAGTTGTCAATGGTTAAATGTTCACCTATGGTGCCTCCTAGGCTGAAACGAGAACCTTCACTGGCGCTTTGTTCTCAAACTATTTTACTCTTCATTTCTGCTATCGTATCTCAAGAAAATTGACATGTAGCTCTAGACCCCATTTGGTGCTACTTTGTTTTTCATACAGTCTGATATTGGTGCTTTTTCTTTTAGTTGTTGACTGTTTGTGAATTCTTTTGCCCAACTTCAGAAGAGGAAGTTAGCCATCAGAAATTATTGGCTCAGCACATTTTTAAAGAATTTCGTGAGGCTGATGAAGCAAATTTGCTCGATGAGGAAGGTAATTCTTTTAGTATACCCAGTGCTGCAATGGAACGTTTGCATTGTTGGCTATTATTTTCGTTGCAATAATGGCGTAGTGGAGTGGGAGTAGGCTAATTAGCAAGGTCATTCTTATATAAACTTATGCCATCAGGTGGTGTATGTTGCCTGCTCAATAGTTATATTTCTTTTCGTCAGAAAAAAGGTCATCATTTTCTTCTTTTTTTCTTCAATTTTTGGTTGACCTACTCGATTGGGAATACTATATGAATTGTGACTTTCTTCTTTTTAGTTAGATTTTTGGGTTACCTTTTAAATGGAGATTACTGCAGAACATTGATAGTTAGTGTGGATATAACTTCCACAATAGAATCACAATGATGAAAATGTAAGGATCCTGAGTACCATCCAACAGTGTGCGAGATTGATTTTATAGGGTAAAATTGGAAGACGTTAAAAAAAAGTGATTTCTTGACCAGAAGTATCTCAACTTGGCCCATGGAACGGCTGAGTCTCTTCATCTTTTTGTTTTGTTCTTCTTGATCTTGGCAAATATTGTTCAAGCAACAAGCAGCTTAATCAGGAGAAAGAGTTTGGTATGGATATTAAGTCATTATAATTTGGATGCTCATAACCGCTATATAAGAATATGGAGATTAGATAATCACTTTCTAACTTTTTAAAGTTGTAATATATAGTATCCAGCGAAGTCTTCTTTCTTGCCCCTTGCAAGAATTATGCATACATTGTCTTGGATCACCTGGTTTGCCATAAGAGACACTGTATCCATGTGTCCTAGTAGCATATTTTTATCTCTTGTTCGAGTTATTCATACATTGAAGATGCTTTTTTTTTTTTTTCCAACACAAGTTACAGTAGAGGTTTTTTTGTTTAGCATTAGGCATTAGGAAAAAGTTACCTTATTGTCTTTATGCCAAAGTTTAAAACATTATCCAATTTTCAAAAATTATAAAAAATTTATATGTGAATTTTGTCAACATTTATACGTTTTGAAAGTTTTAGATGTTTCGGATCAAAAGAAGTTAAATCTGTTTGTGTTGTAAGATTTACATTTAAGTAAAAAGTAAAAAATAAAAGACAATCCAGTTGTACCATTAGTTAACACGTCATGGGTTATATAGTGTATGGATCAAGGCTGGTATAAGGACAGAATCTAAGCTTTTCAGAGCTTGGACAATCTTTGCTGCCAAAGCCTGTTGAGAAAGTTGAAGGAGAAAATTTTAGCATGTTGCTGTTCACATTAGAATTTTTATGTTCTCTGCATTCGTTCAACTATTTATTGGGTAGATTGTATGTATGTCATTCTCTTTCTCTCCCCCCCTCTTCGCAACTCTCAATCCCCTGACCTAGGGTTTGAAAGAAGCTCCCAAAGCCACCAGGCTGGACGATGGATTAATATATCTTAAAAAGTGAAGAAAACATATAGAGAACGTATTCTGTAGCATCTAATCGTGCAAGTGCTGTGACTTGTTAAGTGCGATTTAGTTTTGATTGTTTGTTCTTTTTGATAATCTGATGGCCTTGTGGTTTCTGCTCTGTGGATGCAGACATGCATGTATATGGTTTGAAGCCTATGGCTGATCAACTGCATTTGGTAAGGTTCGGAAATGCATTTTCTCTTTGTACTTTTTCTTAGTACTTACCTGTGCATTTCTTGCTTTTTCCTGGGTTTATGTACATCACTGCAACTACCCTTATTGATGAGGAGAGCTGCACTTTGCCTTTGGTTCCTCTTGTTTGGGTTTGATATGAGGCACAGTGGTGAAATATGTTAGAACAAAGACTTCAGATTGAGCAGATTATGACAATATTTGCCTTCAGATTCAAGTTTATGCTTTGAATTGGCTTCATAATCTATTATCTTAATATTTCTTTACAGTAGGTTTTTCCTTAAATAATTTTGCTTTATTGCTGCTTTCTCAATTGTGTGATTGTACTTTCAATCCACTTTCTGTCAGTTTTTTCGAACATAACAGTGAGGATTGTTTTTGCTTGATGATGATCACGAGATATGGCTTTTCATCTTAGGGCAATATTTTTTCTGCAGGTACGTTGCAATGCATGTAAGAAGCCAATCAAGGCCAGTCAATATATGGCTCATGCAGGTTTGAACCTGACTTTTGTGAAGCATTGAGGGATTCTGTTAATTTGTTTTGCTTATCTGTCATATAGCATATTTAAAGAGAAACTTTTGGCATATTTGTTCTGCTAAATTGAGGATTCTAGGGGCGCCATGCTGTCTATGACTCCTAATCAATCTAGATATCTCGTCTGGTTTTGTCTTGTTCAATCATCTTCTCCTTTTGTCTGATTTTATCTGATGATTAATCTGAGTGGACTGGATTTACTCTACTGTTGCCGTGGTGAGAAGATCAGAAAATCTTCACCTTTGTTATCTTCCTTGTAGAATTTTCACCTCTTCTTCTAGTGGTACAACTCCCTTGTCGTTAGATTTTTTCTCAATACCATTGTAAATCTCCGTATCACTTGTCTTGATATTTCTTAGAATTGTGAATCCCATTCTCTTTATTTTTTATTACTTAGCAAGTCTCTATGATCCACTGGCTAATGCAATACATGGGCTGACACTTCTAGATAGCCTTAGTGCACTCTCTACCATTTAATTGATAAGCGTAAACTGCTGGCTGTAGCTGTTTATTTTTCTTCACACCAAGGTTTTTTCTTTAAATTTTTCAGAATTATGGAGGTTTTTAAATTATAGAGAAAAGGCTTTTACTGCTTATCCTAACCTGTTGGGTCTTGTTATACTTTTTGGTTCACCCCTCCGTTGTTTTTTCAGATACCTGTCGGTTATTGAATTCTACACAAGAAGCTGTTTTGGAGCCTAATGGCACTGGAAGGGGCAAAAGACCACCTAGGAAGGAGAAGAAAAAGTCCACTACTCCCAGTATCCTCTCTCTCTCTCTCTCTCTCTCTCTCTCTCTGTGCCTGCATGCTTCTATGCTTAAAGCTTAGAGTAAATCTGTTCTTTGTTAGATTTTCGCTTCTCTTTAAAGGAAATGAAATGATTTAGTAATTAGTATTAGACAATCCTTGGCTTTTTATTTCACCTTGATGCTCTTGGTTTTGTTAAGATTACAATGATGAATCTAATCTTATCGTGACGATAATGATGGTTAATCATCCAACTTTCCTTAGGGGTGACGATTTTCATTTGCATCCTTATCTGCTATTAGAGCAGGGACTCACTGTTGGAGAGCAAGGAAATTCTGAACTTGTGAAGAATACCATCACTGTTGAATCACAGTTTCATTATAATGGAAACCAGCAATCACCTTCTTTATGTTTGGAGGTCAAAGGTAGTTTACTGTTGTTCGTAGTGGTTCTTGATCATGTACATGCTCATCTTTGACTAACTGCATCTTAACCGAAGTTTGGTTTTATTCAGCTAATATATTTAATTATGGGGTATAAGTGAGCTGCATTAAGGCAATTCAAGTGCATTTTCTAACTCTACTTGACTCATTGGCTTCTTGAAGATCAACTTGAGCTGGATCAAGAATCACTTTATCATGCTCAACTCAAGTTGAAATGTTTTCCAATGTTTTCAAGATTGTCTCGACTTGACTGAACTTGATTTTGCCCAGTAAAAAAAGAGGTTGGGCTTGAACTTGAATTGCTTGATATTTATGAGAAAAAAATCACCATTTCATCATAGGATATTACATATTAGATTAAATATGAGATGCATATGGTAAATCATGTCTAAATCAATTCAAAAAATGACAAGATCATAACTTTCTTTGAATGGGAATACTTCCTTTAGAACGTAGTTTTGGCCCTCAACTTGTGCTTTAAACTTTGCCAAGTACTAATAGAAGGAATGAGAAATCTTCATGGTGAATTTAACTGAACTAGCCAAATGCCATCAAAAAATACCTCCTGCATCCATCTTTACAGAACAAACTTCTAGAATTGGATACCTGGTGACTAAACAAATCACTAATCTAAACCTTAATTTCATAGGACCTTTGTTCAATAGTATGTTCTTAGTATCAGAAGCTCAAATGAACTCAATCTTAGGAATCATGGTCATAGGAGCATGACCCTTGAGGACAATGGTCTTGAAGGGGGAGGAATTTGAAGTATGTTAAAATAGCTTCATTCTTTGTCCCATGTCAAAGTAGAAGTACCAGGAATTATAACGGAGAAAACTTGGACTTGAATTTTTGTCCCACATTGATGGCTTAATGACTCAGAATGAATAAATAGGAATTCTCAAAGAAGAAGAAGAAGTGGCTTTGCATGATGAAGTTCAGGCTTTTGAATGCACAAGACGCACGCGAGGTAGCTATTTGAACAACGTGAAGGGTGAACTGGATTAATTAGTTGTAGACATTACTGGATCTGTATAAACTTGTAACTCCTTTCTAGTTTGTGCTTAGATGATCAACAATGAAAATGTTGTGTTTCTCTCTAATTCTATTTGGAACTCTCTCTCTCTCTCTTCTTGCTAATAATTTCCTTAATAAATTTTCCACACACATCATCCTTTAAGCTAAGTCTAAGAGTTGCATGTTGATTGGCCTAAAGTGTGATGCACCTACACAAAATTCTCAGTGTAATCTACATGGACTTTTAGTATCAGATAGATTAACATTGCATTCCCTTAGGTGTTTGTTCACATATCATACCGTTGGACAATCTCTTGTTTTTCAGAGGGTAGTGAATGTATTCACTGTAAATGGAAGCACATCAAAACAAGAACTCAAATATGAATCTGGTTTCATTGATATAATTATCCACAAGCTGCACTAGAATAGTCAAACAGGAGGTGAAGATTCTTGGTGACACAGATTGGAATACGAGGGGGTGGGAGAGGAAATGAGTTACAGGTGACTCAAACCTGGGTTGAAATAATTCTCTTGCCAACTATGCTATCGAAGAATGTGATCGCCTTCCTATTGCATTGATTGAAAGAGAGAAACATTATAGAACACTTTGGAAACATCACTTTCTATGTTTCTCTAGGGTTTGTTTATCTAGTTGTTTATGTGTCAAAAAATGCTATAAGGGTCATCACACGGCCTGTCTGCATGGATCCTTTTGTAACTGCTGTGTCTCCTCTTGATATGGGGACGTAAAATTCATTAAAAATGTCTATTTATTTGTTCATGATGCATTATTAATATATGAAGTTTTTACAGATTGAATTGTTAATGTGAGTTTATTTACTTCAGGAAATTCAGCTAGTCAGTTTTTTTCGGGAAGTAAAGATGATCCAGGAGTTATCCCTAAAAATGCTGATGAGTCAGCAAGTCAAATGCATCCTCCTGTGAAACGTTCTAGATTGTATGATTCCATTCTTGTTTCATCTCTTCATTCACATGTTAACTTGTTAATCTAAGCAGTATTCACTGGCCAACAAGACAATTGCAATCTTCATTTCAATAAAGGTCATCTGGTGCTCGTGTTGTGTAGTGAAGGTGTAGGCAGAGGAAACATATCTTTCTCAATATGTACTACTTGAATAAGAGTTTAAATGAGTAAAATGTATACTTATTTGTAGAATGTTTTGACATGCATGTCAGTGTCTCATCCTTCTGTTTCTTTGTTGTAATATCTGAATTATATTTTGTTATTGTAGGGTAGCAGGGGAGAATAAGTCAGAAACAGATGATCAAGAAACAGATTCTGGTATCACTAGAAGTACATGTTCATAGCTTGAATTTGCTAGCTAGTCTTGAATTTAGGAATTTGTTTCCTGACATCTGGCATGCATAACTTTTGGATTGACCATCTTCTGCCAAGAAATGATTCTTTCCTTAACAGTGGAGAAATTTCATTATCTTCTAGTGATTGGATGCTTAATTAATTGACTGCTTTTCTACCATGGAAAATGGATGAGGAGTTAAAAAACGAGTTCTTTAGCTTTAGAAACTAGAAGAAAAGCATCTACCTATTAATTGTTTTAGCCTGCATCACTCTGCGGAGCTCTATCTAATGTTGACTGCCTTTAATTTTCTATTATTTATTAGATATGATTACATCTGATCACAAAACTGAGTGTTATTTGGGTCCATAATTCAACTTCTTATGCCTCTTCTTTTTCCTTGTTATGTTCTTTTGATTTTATACATGTGATAGGCTGTGTTTGGTTTATGTGATAGCTTTTTTTTCCTCACATTTGTCAGATATATGTCATTTGCCTTGACAATAATATTCAAGTTCTGTTATGTGAAGCCGGGGAGAAAGATTCTTGTAACATTTGGGTCCTGTTCTTTGAAGTGGTTTTTACAAATAAATAGGGGTTGTGGATGATTTCTAAGCTGAAAGTATACTAGATATAATGTTCTATGACATGGCCTTTTCATATTTTAATCTCCTTGGGAAGGAAAAACATTCTCTAATTTACTCTTATATTTTGTCTTTCATATGCAAAATGCAGATAGATTTTACCAGAGTTGAATGTCGCCAACAAGCATAAAAACTTGTGATAAATTATTCAAAGCAGAAAAATCGAAAAAGAAAAACATCACTGAAATATCATAATTCCTTGTTCGCCTGAAACTTTGGTTAGCAGAATGTCAAAAAAATCAATAAGTTACCTAATAACAACAAAGCTTCATCATCCAATAGACCAGTAATAAAACCAAATTGACGCCAATACCTTAAACTTCCTAGTGGTCCTCAAGAGCTGGTCTATTGATCTACAATGAGTCATTATCTGAAACATGCCAAAAGAAGCTATAAAGTTTACAAAACAAAAATGGATAAACTTAAGGTGGGTGAAATAACCCATCTATCTTGTGGATTGTGCAAGACAAGTCGAAACCTGAGTTGGTGGACCAATCACGAAACTATTTGCGTTTGATGTCACGGGGTATTGCAATTGTGCAACTAAATCACGCACATAAGTCCGTTCCTTTACCAATAAGTGAAATTTCGGGGGATGATTTAAAATTAAGGCCTTTGAGTTTAGAAATTGAAAACTCTAAAAAACATTGCTGTAGCTAAATTATGGTGTGGATAAAAATGTCGCATTAATTTCTGAGTATGCTTCTTCTTGGAGCACCCGTATGGTGAAAGATGTGAAGGTCAAGTAAATAAAAATCATAAGACTGCAAATGCGGAAGGAACTCATGTGACATGTTAGATGAATTAGAGTGTGTAATGAATGAATATGACAGGAAGTAACGAACTACCGAAGGTTAAGTAGCATATACCAGTCTAGTATTGACTACCATATCCACTTTGTAATAAGGCCATAGTGGCAGCCTAGTTCTCTTCTTTACAAAATGGGACTTCAAAACAAGCACATGCATCATCGTTCTGTGGCTCTTTTTATTTATAGGGTTACAGTCTTTAGATCACAAAAATTCTAGAAAGGGAGTAATATAAGTGGCCAAAAAGATGAAAGAGAGTAGAAGAGAGGGAGGCTTTACTTCGGGTTTGATAAGAGGGGGTGGATGGAAATGGGGGAATACTTAGAAGTTGATGTGGCATTAATGGGCTAAACTGCCAAATAGTGGGAGGTGCATGATGGGGCCTTTGCTTGCATGAAGTAATGCATAAGACTTTTGCAAAATAATTAATGGATTTTCAAAGGATCTTTTGCATTTTAATCGGCAAAACCTTTTGCAGCATTTAATACGGAACCCAAGTTCCTCAATTTATACATAATTAGATGAGAGAGCAAAATGATTTGCCTTCCACTTTTAGTGAAGTATACATGAGTAGAAAATGAAAGCCTTCCAAATAAAGTTGGATTACTTATTCGAGTATTTTATGTTCCATTAAAACTGGTGAAAGGATAGGTAAGAAATCTGAGAAATTTAGAATTTTCAGTATCGAAAATGCATGAATCTTCAAGGACATGCTACAAGATTGAGTGATTTCTTATAGACAATCCACGCGACCAACCACATATAGCAGGACAGCAATTGCAATTTGAAGGCTTAATCTTTGTCATTTTGAAAAGGCCTATTTAGATTGACTTTTGCCTTCTGCTTTTGATCTAAGTTAAATCTTGCTGCTCACACACTTTCGACTTTTTTGAAATCGGAAACTCTTGAAACTTTAACAACACTCAATTGATATGTAGATTCACGTATCTTTTTTATATTTTTTTGAAATTTGAATAATATCGTAAATTCTGACAAGAAAGCAACGAAATACTTCTTGCTAATATTAAAGTTTATCACACAGGCCCTTGTCCTTTTTTTATTATTTAAAAATATTATCACATGTTTGAGAAAAATATGTGCTTGGTCATTTGGATTACTATGCAATATGTCTAAAGCTGATATAGGGTGCATGATTCAACAGTATATTCAATGGTATAATAATTAACATTTCGTTTTATGTTGCCAGGTCGGGATCTCCAAAAAGAATCACTTCCGGAACAAGAAGCAAAGAGTGGTTGTGCTAGCGGCTATAAGAATCCCTTGCAAAGTTATACAGATAGCCAATTGACACAAGGTATGATAGTCTGGCTGTGCTGTAATTTGCTAAATTCTGTGGGGGGAGTACACCGTAGTTGTTCATTTCATGAGGTAAGATGTGATATAAAGCCAAAGTTGCTTCTCTAGAGGAGTTTTGAGGATTTTCATGCAATATACTGTTTCAGTTTCCCATTGTAAATATTTTTGGTTTTGTAAGACTAACTAATGGTGGTGGTGATTATAGGTACTCCTTCGCCACTGGCTACCAAAATATATTACTCTCAGAGAAACAATCGTCTCCGATCAGCTATCCGCCATCTTTATTACATGACATCAACTGATGGGCTTCTTGATGACTTGGTGAGTATAAGGAGATGTGAATGCAGGCTTGACCTCAAAAGAGTTCTTTACTCATGGGAAATAGGTTGTTTAAGAATTATTTTCTTCTTTGTTCTTAGAACCTGAGCAAGTGTCTGATGACATCTGGCCCATTTCGCTTAATCTTATGATGATGCTTGATTTCCTAATGCCGCTGCTATGTTAATAGCATGTTGTGTAATCCTCTGTTTTGCATATACTAGTCATGTGATATTTGTAGTATTTGTAAAGGCATACTTGATGCTATGAGGCAAATCCTTTATAATGCTAATTGTTGGAGTCCACACATAGACATAAAACCTTGATGATCACTCTGGCTTTATGAATTCTGCACTTAGCTAGTTTGACTTTGAAAATGTGAGAAGTACAATGTTCAACTTTCTGGGTATTGAGGAAGTGTATTATTTAATGGTGATATCACCGAAATGTGGGGACTTTGGTATCCCCCAACCAATTAAGTATTCTGTTCAGAAGATGTGTACCTTTAACTAGCAAAGCAAATCCCTTTTTCATTTGCCTTTGCTAGTTAAGAACTATGTATGGTATTGTAAGATCAAACTCACCAGTCCACATGATGCCGGTGTCAAATGATATAATTTTTACCATATTGCTCTGATTTGCATTCTCAAATAGCTAACATGTCATTGTTTGTGAGGCGGTGGCATTAACTTGCAAAAATTACTATGAGAAAGTAGCTATGCTCATTCTATTCTCAGGAACTGAGAGATGCACAGCCATCGCCTTTACTGCAAGAACCTGACCCAGTTCTCCCGAAAAGTTCATCATTACTTTCAGATATCTCTGCAGTATCTTCGCCACCGTCAAAAGTATCAAATTATCTATCTGCTGATGCTGCTTTGAGGCCTCAGGATGCTCCAATTCAGTTAATGAAAGGCAGAACTTTTCCCAATGGTTATTCTTTTGCTGGTGACTCAGGTAAACTTGTAAAAGCCAAACTATGAATATGTAGTTTTTTGTCCTTTGGTGTTTGCCTCTTATATATGATTAAATAGAGCTCTTATCATAACTAATTTCCTATGGGACAGTTGACACCTCAATTCCTTGCAATTTAATTATGATCTTGCTATTTTTTTTCCAATTCATTACAACCTTTTTAGTGGAAATCCATAAACCATAAGCCAGACGCTGGGCAGATAACCCAGCTTCTGGCTTTTGCAGAACCACAAGGTCGGGAGCTAAAGTCCCCCAGAACATATTGCTGGAGCATTAGAAGATATGAATCTCGTGCATATCATCCAGTAACATTTTTCCATTGATTGTCAGGATAGATTTGTTCCCTATATAAATGATAATCTCACTTATTGGACTACGTGACGTCTTACAAGCTATGCCACATTGTACTTTTCAAGGCATAAGAGAGAGAACAATAGCTTGCATTTGTGTGCAATGTCTTGAGAGGTCCAATATGTAACGACAATTCAGGGAGATGGAAATGGAATATATGCATATCTTCTCAAGGGTGCTATTCAGTGCTTGCTTTCGGAAGGCTCGAAAACCTTGCCTGTGTTCCTGATATGCATAGATATACCCAGACATATGCATGTACCCGCACACTCACATGCACTTGCCTGTGAAAACACTGCAAGCTTGTCTAGGATCAGGTCCATTACCATTGTTGTGGAATAAATCCATGCTCAGAAGTTCACGATATTGTTACGTGTTTATATCCTTTCATTGTACGTAGTCTGGTGCATCTTACTTGTGTTGAATTGAATGATATTCTTTTGTATGTAGGAAAACCACTGAGCGTACAGCAGCCCGATGGAAGCGTTTCAGTTTCATAGAATCGCTACTTTGGATTTTTTTTTGTTAGGTGTCGGTGTAAGTAGCCCCATACATGAGGTTAGAGCAGTTTTTGAGAATCAATTGTAACCTTCATTAAATTGTTCATTCCTGTCTCCTATACTGCCAATGCTCAAATTGTTCTTTTTGGGCAAATGGCGCGAATTGTTCATATTCAGTAAATATAATGTCAAATCCTTTGCTGGCCATACTGCTCTATTTTCGGACATCAAACATGCTTGTGGCTCCAAATGTATAGCATCGACATCCATAACGTGGCTTAGAAATTATGAAGTTGGTATATATGACAGACTTATTTATAAAGATAGACATGAATCTCTCTTAGCATGAGAAAAGGGAGAGGGTTCGACACAAGCCTGGTTGATGCAATTCAATCATTAGATCAAATTCACTCTCACATAGGAGAAGAAGTTGAGAGCAGATCAATCTGAATAAAGCAATCAGCTTCTATCGCATTGGTGCAGGGTAGTTGATGTTGACAGAGAGTAATGGATCTTATAAAACGAGCACGTTTGACGGGAAGGCAATGCTGCATCTGTGTAGCATTCCAGCTGTGAGATCTCTCATGCATTGTGAAACTACCTAGATTCATGTCATTTGCTTTCTTATGGTTGAATGGTGGGGATTGATTCGTGCATACGCAAGTCCCACTTGATCATGTTACGCGCCATGAGGTCGACTCTGGGTCATGTTCAAAGGCATAATTCGAGTCATTTGTGTGCTTGCATCGAGTTGTTACGTTCAATCAATTACTCATAATCGCCGGTCAATGCATGAACCCGAGACCCAATGGATGCACTCTTCCTTTTCGATTGATTCCCCACTTTTATATTCTGCATCTCTAGTCCTGTTCACCTTTGGACCCACACCTTCCTTTAGTTATGATTTGTCATTGCAAAACTCTTTACTTTTGCAAAAGAAGAGATTCGATGGAACACGTATTATATTTTGCATGTCCTAACGAATGGCGGGATTGCTCTCTGTTGTTGCCAAGTCGAAGCATTTGATTATGCAAGAAAAAGCGTAACGGCACACGCAAGATCTTGACCGATTTTGTTATCTTGTCACTGACCTTGTGCTCCCATTGTCCCATTGCAAGTAGGTCCGCTGCCCCCACACGTTGGAAGATACCATGTTATGCTTCTTTAATCATTCCGTGTTAAGTTTCTTTTCGTTTCTTTTTTCCAAAAGGTTATTACATTCTCTTAGGAAAAGGGAAAATGAGATGAACGGCCTTTTTTGGGGTCCAAGGTTCTCATGATGATGCAACCCAAAAGTGGGGATTACTTAAACCTTAAACACGACCATCGCTGAGTGAACATTAAAGTAAAGAGCGACCGGATCGAATGATGATCCACGAGAACGTCTTTTTGTAAAATAAAGCCCACGTCGTGTACCTCCCCTGGCGATGCAATTGATTCCCCTCGAGAGCAAAAAGGTCAAATTCGTTAGGAGTTGTGTGGGATTGATGGAGTTGTCCATTGAGTGCCAGATAAAGTTTGATTTGTAGCATTTGAAAATTGATCGATGTGAAGGACTTTAGCTTGGTGGAAACATCGATTTGGAGTTGTCAGCCACCATGGACGACGGATGTGTTCTCATCCACGGCTTCCATGACCTCGACCCGAGGACGGGGACGGGCGAGCTCGGCAACCTTGGCTTGAGGTCACCTCACCCATGTCGAGCAACCTCTATTTGGGGGCTGCCTTGTCTTTCAACGGCTTTGGCAGCCCCGGCGAGAGGGTGAAGGAGATGAGGGGTTGTGCCGAATAGGGTAGCGAAAGGCCGTGACATGTAGTGGGGTACGGAGGTAGCGTACCGATGTATATAGTACCATCGGACCTTCCTAGCCCCCAATGAATGACGTGGACGCCGTCCGATGGTCGTCCGATTCCCCTCCACTCCTTTGTCCAATTGCGCGACCACGCTACCCCCACCCACCACTTATCGTAACCTCCAACGATAGCCATCACAACCCCCATGCAAGGACTGCCTCCACCACCATCCCGACCTCCGCTTTCGCACCAACCCCTCGAGACAGACCTCCACCACCATCCCTGGTCTTCACTCACCTTCCTCTCCACTCATGGAAATCGAAAACACTCATAGTTCCTCGTAAAACGCAGATGTCATATACTCACATCTAATTTTGTCGTAATTTCCAAAAGCACGTCCAACATTTTCAAACTATATTTTTGGGAAAATGTCACAAATGGTCATTGGACTTCTACTTAATGTGCAATATTGTCCCTGAACTTTCGATTTGCTCAATTTGGTCTCTGAACTATCAATAAATGTCCGATCTAATTCATGACTATTTGAAAATTGACCAATTTCGTCATTTCGTTAGTTAAAGTTAACGGAATTGGGCATTTTGATATTTTTTTTTCTTTTTCTTTTTCTTCTCTCTTCCCTTCGCCGGCCATGGCAGAGCCGGCAGAGGGAATCCGGCGTCCGGCGAGGGTCACCCTCGCCTTGGCTGGCTAGGGCCGCCCTCGCTGGCGTCGGGCGAGGGCTGTCCTTGCCGGATGCGGGCGAGGGCCGTCCTTGCCTGCGTACAGCCGGATGCGGGCGAGGGCCGTCCTTGCCTGCGTTGGGTGAGGGCCGCTCTCGCCTGCATCGGGCGAGGACGACCCTTGCCAGATCTATTGCCAGCGTCTGGCGAGGGCCTCCCACGCCAGATCTAGTGAGGGCACCCCTCGTCGGACGCCGGCGAGGGCAGCCCTAGCCAGCCCAGGCGAGGGCGACCCTCGCCGGATGCCGACTTCCCTCCGCCATGGCCGGTGGAGGGAAGATAGAAGAAGAAAAAAAAAAAAGAAAAAAAAATAATTAATTTTTAATGGAATGACTAGATCGGACAATCATCGATAGTTCACTGAATTAAATTGAGCTAATCGAAAATTTAGAGACAATATTGCACATTAAGTAGAAGTCCAATGACTATTTGTGACATTTTCCCTATATTTTTCTCTATCTACACATACACATGACTTTGTGGGATACGGCCAATCGCAATACAGAAGCGGTACGAGGATCGGTATATTCTGACATGTACTGAGGCGAAATTTCTTAGTACGCAATGATGGGATGCTGGCCATGGCCCTCCCACGGACGGGGACAATCGACACACGCCGGCAGGGCCGCCGTACGGTGGAGCGGCACTAAAATAAGGTCGGCACCAACCTGATCCTGTGGACGTCATCATCTCCGCCGTACAAAAAAGGAGAGATAAAATAACGGAATTAAATTTTAAAAATTGCCCGCCGTCCGGTGCGGGAAGCACATTCAATAGTGTGCTCTGGCTTTTGAAGAATGGGAGGCACGGTGGGCCCCATACCGCACCTGCTCTCTTCCCAAAGGGGTCGTATTTTAAAACGGTGCCTTCCCCCCTTCCGTA
The DNA here is from genome assembly GCA_017140595.1 of Eucalyptus curtisii. NCBI lineage: Eukaryota > Viridiplantae > Streptophyta > Magnoliopsida > Myrtales > Myrtaceae > Eucalyptus > Eucalyptus curtisii. Next base: position 11,834,530 of record CM029495.1, on the reverse strand, counting down.
GATTCGGGCTTTGGCGCTCGCACGCTTTGACATCGGATTTTACTATAATTAACCCGTTTTGGAGTTAATCATAAGATCCGCTAAGGTGTCTCATGTCACCTTATTGTTTTGAGTTTGAAAAAAAATAATACAAATGATCCGTGAATTATGATCTGATGTGTAATTGTCATTTTTGAATTTTTGATTTGTTCATTGTAGTTTCTGAACTTTCGACACGTATTCAATTTAGTCTTTAGATTAGATGACTTAATGATTAAATTGAAAATAGTGATATGATAATCCAGAGAGTAGATTGAGTATTTATCAAAAGTTTAATGATCACATTGAACAAAATAAAAGATCATGAATGACATTATATATTGGGCAATTTAGGAATTAAAAGTTCAAGAAACGATACACATTAAGTTATAGTTCAAGGATAATTTGTATTCATCCTTTTCAATTTTTTTTTTTTTTTGGTTATCTATATATGTGACATCTAGTTAATCAAATTATGCATATCGTTCCACTAATATAAGTGTGTCCCTATTATATTTATGAGTTGATATTATTATTTTGATAGGTCTTCCATATTAAAAACTAGCTTATAGAATCCCGTTGATGAGCTACACAATTTTATGGCTCAATACTTAGGATGCAAATGATAACTATTTTGTTTCAGAAATCAATTGATGATTATTTCTATTTCACAAACGAGTTTTTGAGTAAAAATACGCGTTTGACAATGATACAAAATGTTTTTACCCTAAGCAATCGGCCGGTGGTAGTGGGAGGTAGCCGACGGGCACTAGACGATAGTGGGTGAGCGGCCGGCTAGTAGTGAGAGTGAGTAGTGATAAAAAATTTTATTTCTCATTTTTATTCTATAAATAGAAAAGTGTGAAGTTTTTACTTCTCATTTGTGTTTCAAATTTATTTATGGAGTAAAAATTTATTTTGAAAATAGAAAAATATAATTATGTTACTAAACAGATTTTTGTTCCATTCTTGGGAACAAAAAAATAAAATATAGAAAATATAATAATTATCATGCACACCTTTAGTATATTTTCTCATATGTCGTTCCACTAATTTGTGTTTAGATTTATCAGTCACGTGACCATGAATTTTACGATATAATTTCATTATGTAATTCACTTGAATTTTACTATTAAAACACCACACCAACTACATAAATTCGAGAACGCCAGTGCATTTGCACTTTGAGATTTTCTTATTTTCATATTTAAATTTCATAGTGAGTCATCGTGCTCTCTTCTCTCTCCTTTATTCTCTTTTTTTCTCCTTTATCTTCCTTTTACTTTTACTTTTTTGACTTTCTTGATCGAGTTCATGCATGGAGTCTTTCTTCATGCATGTCCGTTAACTTAGCAATCCTCTGCGCTCATGCTTATCCATTGCTGAATACTACTTAATCTACGGCACGTTCAATATCATTTTATGGACAAAGACCCCACTTTTAAAACTAGTCTATGATAATTGAGTGTAGATGCGACATGGATAAAATGCAGCAAATTTGTTAGCAATTTTGGAATTTTTTGGATCATTTAAGCTTCACAATATGTGCTAGTAATTGGCAAAAAAGTTATTATTTAATGTAGCAAACTAATAAAAGTCGAAATACTTTAACGTAATACTCATATAAGGATACTGGGTTAAAGGATGTATGTGTCAAAAGGAAGACCAAAACGTCTCAATAAATCGGAGAAATTATAAAGATACTCGATAGATGGCAGAGGTGCCACGTCTCAGCACCTCGAGAACTCTCTCTGAACCTCGACTTTGCTATTATCTATATATGTATTAATGAAGAATAATATCAGATTCGCTGGACTGCAGAAATTAAATTAAATTTATGGCAGGCTAGTAGATTTTTTTTTTTATTTTTCTCTCGAGTAAAACAGCTGGGAGGGGAGACCAATGCTATCAACCCCTTGGGGACATTATCATAAAATTTCGACACCTGGTACGGAATGTTGGCATGAATTATACTTATCGAGTGAATTTAGAATTTAATTGAATCTTTTGGGTCAATACTAAACAAACCCAGTTGAATTAAGTTCTTTTGTTATAATTTTAGACTTCATTGGGGTTGTCTGGAAGGTGGATATTTTTATTGTTTGGCCGCCACTATAGAAACAGCTGATTAGAAAAAGCACTTGCAACACCTGATCATGATTCACATTCTGTCATGTCAGTGAAAATTGTTCTAGGAATAATCTTTTGTAAAATCACAAGATCGATGGGAACATGTCATTTCAAAGATGGCACGAATCATGTTCTTGACAAATTAACGCTAAGAAGCATCTAGTTCCGTTTCACCTTCTTGAGGTATGGTAGTAGGCTTCGTGTCCATATAATATATATACAAACACACATGTACATATATACACGCGCATAGAAAAGTATGTACTTTTATGACGATATCTTAGAAAATATTGATTTTTATATTGGTAATTCTAGTGTTAACTGATAAGATATAAATTATTGTATTAGATCAATCTGACTAAGATTACTATCGTAATTATTATATTTTGTGCATATTACTAACCGATAGTTTATCATTAATCAATGAATTGCAAATCACAAATGAAATTTCACTATACAAGAAAATTTAATGCTTAAGTTATGATTTTTAATTTAGAGTAAATTCATCATTGTAGTTTACTGTTATATACGATCAAGATACAAATTATCTATTTATGAATATTATTAGTAATCTCTATAGCAATTACAACTAGAAGTTAGTATAGCAAAAATACGAAATACTATTATAAGATTAAAAAGCATCTCACATGCTATTTACAATTGAAAAGGTTTTAGAATTATGTCTGATAAATTATTATATGTTTTAATTCTCACTGAAATTGAACTATTATAACGTCGTAGATTGAAATAGTGCAACATATTGTAATTCCAAGTTGAAATTTATTGGGGTGCTAAATTCATTTTATTCCGTAATATTTTATCTCAAAATCCACCAAAAGAACTACTTTTTCATGAACGATTTTAATTGTCGCTTATATGATTTTGAGCCGGGCAACAAGTGATGTGAGTTGAGTCCACATAAATCACGTGCAACAAGTTAATTCCTTTGGAAAAGATACGTCTTGACCATGTTAGACTAATGGAGGTGGGATTTAAATTTAAAGATTGGCCAAAAGAAATTTCGAGATTTACACTATCGATTTCTTATGATTCCATCGATTAGATGCATGAACAAATTTATTTCATGTCTCTACTTTTCTTTAGTTGACTTTTTTTGTGTGTGGCATGGAGCATAACTTTTGACTTTGTTTTGGAAAAAAGCACGTAGAAAAGTTAAAAAGATCGGAGAAGGTCACAGGAGTGTCGCCTACGTGTTGGCTTATCAAGCACGCCTTGCATCGACATAATTGATGCCCCTGGTTTAATTGCCACTTCATCTGTCGGTGACAAAATTATTATCCAATTACAGCGAATCATAGTAGCATGTTAAGGGTCTAATCATGTTCTTTTAGGTGGTTCGACTCGTCATCTTAAGTACTCGATGAGCCAACCTTTTCTTGTTCGTTTGATTGTGAGAATCACATTCAAGGTCTTAGAAAAAATTACCCAGTCAATTCGAAACGTATTATAAGATTGTCGATTCGGTTTTAAATTTTTAAATTTTATCAATTTAGTGCTAAGCTTTTGTATGAAATTTCAATGTAGTAATTTCCATGTGAAATGAACGTAAAGAATCAAATGTTAAAAGACAAAAAAAAAAAAAAAAATAAAAGACCAAAGTCACTCTTAACAAACCTTTAATGACCCTTTTAAATTTCGTAGTGTAGAATTTCCAAAAGAGCGGCTGATTGGTGTATTATTTCATTTGAATGTTAAATTTTGTATGTTCAATCAGGATAACTTTTATGGCCGCATCCGACACTCTATAAGAGGAGTCGGGAGAGTTGTTAATTAAAACTCAAATCTATTGTACAAATGTCAATTAAGTCATAAATTTTTAGTTTTACCAATGTAGTTTTAAATCTTTACCCCAAATTCTAATATAGCTCTTTTAGTTAATTGCCATAGAAAATTGCTAATTCGACAATGGTTTGCATAACTGGACACCGTGTTAGCAATTTCGGGTAACAATTTGTTAGAAGGACTACATTGAAATTTCATGCAAAGGCTTATGACTACATTGATAAAATTAAAAAGTTTAAGATTGAATTGACATTTATAAAATATGTCTGAGATTGATTTTAGAAATTATCCTGATGTCCAACATGCGCTATGTGCGAGCTACTAATTTTGAGATGATATCGCAAATTCTATTTGCTAAATTTATATAGTGGTGTTATTCTAGAGATAAGATGAGAATCCTCGAACCTAAAAGTACAGGTAGAAACTTCTATACTGATGAAAATGCCCATAAATCACGTTGGCACTCAGAAAGAATAGGATGAAAAGACTGTCACTCATATATGCGTAGAATAAAAGTGAATGGTTACTTGCTTAATATCAAACAAGCTTGATAAATAGTGATTTTGACTTAAATATATACAGAACCCATGTCTCACGCATTTCATTAATAAATTCGTGCAGGTCATCCTTTTTAGGTATTCGATATGGGAAGTTTTATGCTCTTTTTGACCCTTTAACCATTTTAATCTTCGAAAAAGTTCTTTGATGAGAAGAATAAACTAACAAAAAGAGTTAATTTAAAAAAAAAAATGATACCTAATGCAATGAGAAATTTAGAAAGTCAAAAGTGAGAAGCCTTATTTTTGATCTAAATATATAGATGTAGACATACAGGCGAGAAAATATGTTCCATTATCGGTTACAAGCTTGGCTTAAATATTTGGACTAATAAAATTCTTCTGAAGAACTTCCATTAATGTCTGTGTGTCTAAGTTCATAAATTCATCTCCACAGTCCATTATTGCTTTTGAACCAACTGTCCCTATCGCCAAAAGATTCTGTAAATAAGAAAAAGAAAAAAAGCCTCCCCATTTCGTTGGTGTGTGTACAGTGAGTCCTTTAGATTCCATAAACGACATAATCATACGAGTGGAACTTTCCTCTCTCTCTCTCTCTCTCCATTTGCTTCCAAAACTCAAGAGACTCACTCGCTATTATTCTTTTAATGCAACCGTATATATACCTTCCATTTGGCAACCTCTATCTTCCCAGCCCTTGGCCTTCTGTCTTCTAACTGAAAAACTCTCTTTCTCTATAGAATTTATGCTTGTTGAAGTTTTTCATGAGTTCAGGCAAAGATCTGAGGTGGGTCTGTTGGGTTTGCTAAGTTTCTTGCACCGGCTCAAGGTTTGTGGCGAGCGACTCGAATCACTGACTCATGTGGCGTTGGTCCGAGGCTTCTTGAAGCTTGAAGCTGTTTGAGAGTCTTTGTAGATATTCCTGTTTTTCTTTCTTCTGGGTAGCTGAAGGAGACACGCTGAGGAAGCTTCACGGTCGGTTTCTTCAGTTCTTGTGCATGTAAGTCGTACTCGTTTGAAATTAAAGCATAAAGTTGGCTCCAAAAAAGTAAAAAAAAAAAAAAGTGAGTGCTATGTGAGAAACAGCGAAGCCAAATTCACCTTGTTCCGTCTCTTGTTATCCTAAATTTGGAAATACTGAGATTTCGTTGTCTACTATAATTTCACCATATTTCCCATGTTTTGGCGCATCCTGAGTTTCTACTGTTATTTTCTCTCTTCTTTTCTTTTCCCACGGCTGGAATATGAGAAATGAAAACCATCATTTTCCTTTTTCTTAACTCATAAAATCTGTGTTTTCTGTTCGTTTTTTTTTTTTTTTTTTTGGGTTGCAGCACATAAGGTTTTGGTGGGCAGAACTTGGAAGTGCAAGTGTGCATCAGTTGGCCGTTTTGCTCCGCTCACAAAGATTGAGGATTTGAATTGAACCTGAGATTTTTCTTTCATTATTCAGTTCTATATTCTAAGAGTTCGTGTGGCAATGGAGACAAGCTTCCTGTTGGCTAAAATCAACATGTTGATGACCTCTGATCATTCCTCAGTTGTGTCCATGAACCTCTTTGTGGCACTTCTTTGTGCCTGTATTGTGGTAGGCCACTTGTTGGAGGAGTACAGGTGGATCAATGAATCCATCACAGCCCTTGCCATTGTAAGTTCAATAGACAGATTTTTTTGGGGAAAATTTATATCTTGATTTGATTGTTTAAGTGATTATTGGGCTCTAATATGTAGGGTCTGTGCACTGGAGTTGTAATTTTGCTTACTACTGAAGGAAAGAGCTCTCGTCTTATGGTTTTCAGTGAAGATCTTTTCTTCATTTATCTTCTTCCACCTATTATATTCAATGCTGGGTGAGTTGAGACAAATTTCCACACCATCTTTTATTGTAAACTACGCCATATTTGATTATGCGAGAGATTGGAGTTTGCTGTATCTTCTTTTGCTAAATTATTGGATGGAGTTTAGTTCATCCACAATATATTGTTGTATCCCCAGGTTCCAAGTGAAGAAGAAGCAATTTTTTCGCAACTTTATGACGATCATGCTCTTTGGTGCAATTGGTACTCTAATATCCTTTGGTATCATATCGCTAGGTATATATCTGCAATCTGTTCTCATCTCAAGGAAAAATAATCATTTCAATCTGATTGTTCATCTGCACCTTCATCGATTCTCAGATATAGTTCTGACTGACTCTTATAGTTTCATGCCCTCTTATTCAATTTAGGTGCCGTGCACATCTTTCAGAAAATGAATATTGGTCCACTTGAAATGAGAGATTATCTGGGTATATATATCTTATTTAAGTTATTTTTTTCCTTTGACTTGGGACTCAACATTTAAGTGCCTTATTGTGTATTTGAACTAACACTCCCTTTGGTGAATGCAGCGATTGGAGCAATACTTTCCGCGACAGATTCTGTCTGCACCTTGCAGGTACTAATGTGGTACGAAGCTGGAGTCCAATTTCCCCATCACCTGGTCAGAACGATAAAAGGAGAAAACATAACCGATGTTCAATTACTTGGTGCAGGTGCTTAATCAGGATGAGACGCCTCTATTGTACAGTCTGGTCTTTGGTGAAGGCGTTGTGAATGATGCCGCATCAGTTGTTCTGTTCAATGCAATTAAGAGCTTTGACATTACTCACATCAACTCGAGGATTGCTCTGGAGTTCATGGGCAACTTCTTATACTTGTTTATATTGAGCACAATGCTCGGAGTTTTGGTGAGACTTCCTCCTCCTTCCACCCAACTTAAGAGGCTGTTCTTGATCTGTTTTGATATGTTTGGTTTGCATTCCTGCAGGCGGGGCTGCTCAGTGCTTACATTGTCAAGAAACTCTACTTTGGCAGGTTGACAAATTGATCCTTAGCACTGATGTCTGGTTTAATTGTGTATAAAATGAAACCAGTTAACAATATCTGTTCAGTGCTCACATTTTAGTTTGCGTACTTTCTTTTTTGTGCTCTTATAGTTTATTTTATAATTGCAGGCACTCTACAGACCGTGAGGTCGCGCTGATGATACTCATGGCATACCTTTCATATATGTTGGCCGAAGTAAGATAACCTTTAGTACTCATATGCTCGTAGAACTATTCTTCACAGATAATTCTTTTCTCGCCTCTCTTCGGACTGTTAAGAGTGGATTGTTTTGGCAGTTTTTCTACTTAAGTGCCATCCTCACCGTGTTCTTCTGTGGAATTGTCATGTCGCACTATACATGGCATAACGTGACAGAGAGTTCAAGAGTGACCACTAAGTATGTCAAATTTACTCACTTTCAATCTTTTTGTTGGATATGATTTCTGTTATTCTTATGCCGCTAATGTTCACATATACTTGCGAATGATTGCAGGCATGTTTTTGCCACTCTGTCATTTGTTGCTGAGATCTTCATCTTCCTTTATGTTGGGATGGATGCGTTAGATATTGAGAAGTGGGGAGTTGTCAGCAATAGGTAATGATAAGTCCATGTTACATTCTACATTCAATAAGCAATGTTGAATAGGGGAAATTACATTTCCATTTTCCTAATGTTTCTTTCTTCTTCTTTGTTCATTCACAGTCCTGGAAAATCGATCAAGGTCAGCTCGATATTGTTGGGACTCGTTCTGATTGGAAGAGCCGCCTTTGTTTTTCCCCTATCATTCTTATCCAACTTGACTAGGAAGTCTAAGTATGAAAAGATCGATTTAAAGCAGCAGGTTAGAGATACAGAATCTTCTTGTGGATTTTTCCTGCACATGAGGTACTCAGCATGATGGAGTTCCCTAATTTAACTAAGATATGTTCAGGTCACAATTTGGTGGGCAGGGCTTATGCGTGGTGCTGTCTCCATGGCACTCGCTTATAACCAGGTAAAATGATGGGATAATGCGCTTTTTGGGAAGTCTTTTCACAGGTGATACCGTGAGATTCTTTCTATTCCTCGCAATAAGATGAACGTGGTTGCCCGATATGCCTATTTGAATAGGTTTTATTATGTTTCCTCGTTTTAATCTGACAGATATGCTTGCTCTGAAGTTTATTTTCTGTGAGTGCAGTTCACTCGGTCCGATGCCAAATTGCGGGGCAATGCATTTATGATCACGAGTACCATCACGGTCGTTCTGTTCAGCACTGTGGTAAGACGGTGCTTCATATGCTGAGTCTAATTGGTGGCAAAACATGCAACTTGTGCCTCAAGACATCGTTCATTGATACAGGTGTTTGGACTGTTGACGAAGCCTCTAGTGAGAATCTTGCTTCCTTCGACCAAATACTTTGCCAGCACAACATCTTCCGAGCCATCAAGTCCCAAATCTTTCACTCAGCCACTGCTCAGCAATGGACACGACTTGGAGTGTCACCAGAATGGCAAAAGCATACTCCGACCAAGCAGCTTAAGCAAGCTCCTGAGTACGCCTTCTCACACGGTGCACTATTACTGGCGAAAATTCGACGATGCCTTCATGAGGCCTGTGTTCGGTGGACGAGGTTTTGTGCCTTTCATTCCATGCTCGCCTACCGATCAAGATGATCATCAGTGGCTCTAACAATAACCGAAGATGAGATCAAGAACTAATGATTTTGTTACGTGGTTTGTAATGATTTTGTTAGGGGGGTTTGTAAATAGGATACATTGATACACAGGATTTTCTGAGTGTGAAGTTTTGACGACTTTGACAAGATTGATGGCGTATACGGAGAGCAGCGGCATTTTATAGACACAGCTACTTTGCAGTTTTTGTGACAGAGAGATCTGATTTCTTCCCCTTATTTTTCTTTCTTGTTGTTTCTTTCTTTGTCTTGGGCATGTATTAAGAGCGTGATGGCTTTTGTAATCTCCTCCTCACTGAATGATATATCTGTATGTCTGAAATTCATTGCTTCACCAACTGTGTCTGATTTCCTTTAGAACAGTGAGCTTCTGAAGGTGTCAGTGTTTGCGTGCATTAACATCCTCCGGCCCGGCTTCGCATTTAGGCATCGTCTTGAATGTGCACTGCACCATTAACTTGAGTTCCATCATTGCAGGGGCACATTGCAACTGTCCAGCAGTGAAGTACTTCCCTCTACTTCCCATCACCGTCAACTTTCTCTCTTACCAATTGTCCAGAGAAAAGTCTCCACCAAATCAGTGTCATCATCTTATGTCCCTCCTAATGCTAAAAATTAGGAGTTACCGTATAGAAGGTTTGCCTCCCAATTTGCGGGAGCTTAGAATTTCAGGGTGCGAGAATTTGAAGCAGCTAGTGAGGGAATGGGGCTTACGCTTACATCCCTTGAGCATCTGGAAATTGACGGCAGCATTGAAGCGATGGAGAGAAGGTGCAGTTTCCTTCAGAGGACGAGGATGCATGGAGTCTTCTGTTTCCTTCCTCTCTAAGAAACTCTACTTTGGCTGATTGACAAATCGATCCTTAGCACAGATGTTAGGCTTAATTGTGTATCGAAAAAAACTACTAGTTAACAGTATCTGTTTAGTGCACAAATTTCATTTTGGGTCCTTTCTTTATTAGTCTTAATCTTACGCATAAGCTTCCTCTGAAGTTCATTTTTGCATGTGCAGTTTACAAGATCAAACGTGAAGTTGTGAGGCAGCATGTTAATGATCACTAGTAACATCACAGTCATTATGCTCAGCACTGTGGTGGCATAACATGTAGCTTATGAAAGGACTAGTATAAAAACCTAGAGGATGGTGAATAGGTGTGAAAACAAAATTTGCGAAAATGCAGTAAAAATACTTTACTTTTAAATTGAGTCTGATGAACAACATACTTTGAAGAAAATTTCAGACTTTAACAACTATTTAAAAAAAAAAAAAACACACACACACACACACACACACAGAAAGATATCACAACAAATAAAGTAAAGGAGTTTAGGAAAAGAAAAAGAACACATAATTTATAGTGGTTCGGCTTAAATTAAGCCTACGTCAACTCTCTCACGCTAACAGCCTTTTGGCTGGTTTCCACTATGAATTGAAAAAGAGTGTTACAGCCTTATGATCTCGACTTCTCAGTGAAGAGATTCTACTGCTATCATAAAGTCACTCTCTAGAGTTTTTCTCTTCTTCGAATATAAATTTGAGCACTGTAAGAGGAAGAATAAGTAATTTGGAAGCTTCAGACTTTGGAATTCTTCTTTCACGCACTACTTCGAATATCTTGAAAAACCTCCTTAAATACTCCTCTATGCCTTCTCGACCATTGGCACTTTTCAGAGAAGTTCTTCCAATCATCCGGTTGGACAGAATCAATCAAGGAGATCTCGAGTCATTTGAAGATTGAAATGAAAGCCCGATGATCCTAGTCGCTCATACAATCAGGATCTAGGTTTTCATAAGTAGATTCTTTCCAAATAAACTTGCCTTCCAAAATGATATTACCGTTCTTGATTGATTTTGATAATAGAATACAAAGAAGGTAAGTAAGATTTCCATCCAAAAAGCCATAAATATCCTGTTTGCACTGAAGCCTTGAAGAAGAAAAATGATCATGAGTCTGATTATATCTTCGTTCTTCTCTTGCATTGAGTCTGGATCTTCGTCAAAGTGGGCAGACTTCTAATGAAAGGTAGACTTTGACAGAATTTAACAGAAGTCTCGTATTCACTAGAAAAGTTTTGTCAACTTCAAAACCTAATATGAGTTTTCTCCAACAATCTCCCCCTTTTTTTATGGTGACAAAACTTTCTTGCAGATTTAAGTCTTATATCCTGCAAAACACACTTTAGCAACACATGATAGCTTATAATAACAACAAATTATTATAGAACTAAATGTCATTGATTCTGCATCCACAAAAAAACATATTAGTCATGACAATTTGAAGTTCAAGGATTCAAAAACTAGAAAATTTCAATCCAAATTCAATCCAAATACACAACCACAAAAGTTAACTGCAGAACACAAACATTCACAAAAGTTAATTCTGCAAAGTTCAAACAAACAGAAACTTTTAAATCTGCTTTTTTCTCCCCCTTTTTGTCAACAACAAGAGAAAGTCAGAATAAGAATTGTAAATAAAATGGATAAAAAGAGATGGAGTCATTCAGGGTTGTCTTGGGACACAAACAAGTCGGAAATCCCTCAGCGACTGCACTGCCTCCTCAAGCTTCTCTTGGCACTGCTGATAGACATTCTCTACTCTGGCGACAATCTGCGAAACTTGTTGATTCAACATTTGAACTTGAGTATCTAGAGACTGTACATTGCTAGTTAGAAAATCTGAGGTAGACCTTAAGGCAATATGTAGCTTTTGAATTTCAACCTCCATTGCATATTGCTGCGCTTTTAATACCAAAAGGAGCTTTATTATCCTTGGATAGTTTGCATCAGGTTCTATTTGAGCACTAGCTTCAACAAAGTGAGTCTATGGAGTATTCAGAAATGAGGGAACATCAACTTGATCGAGGGCAGTTTGTTTCATACCTGACTTAGAGTTTCTACATCAGCTTCAGGGAAATGAGATGCGAAAACATCTTCAGCGTCTGTAGGAGATCTACTAATGCCATCATTGGTAGTAGGTGCAATTAGAGGAGTTTTCTCAACATCTCCCACTGCTTTGGTGCCTGTAGGTGGAGAGGAGACCTCATCTTCTTGTACCCGTTCCTTTTCAGCACTAGATCTCTTTTCTTGTACAGTGTCTTCTCGTTCAGATGCAACATTTTCCCTGTTGTCTGCATAGTCATCTGATACCGGTAGTGCATCAGTGTCTCCTTCAGAATCTTCATCTTCATTCTCCTTTTCTGCTGATCTTTCGCCATCACCCGCTTCCTCTTCTTCTCGTTCTCTTTGCTCTTCTTATGTTGCTTCAGAATCAACATCATCGTTCTTCTATTTTGCATCACTCTCTTCCTCTGCTTCTTGTTCTCTATCCTCTTCCTCTATCTCTTCAGAATCAACAAAACCTTGAAGATTTCGCAAGGCAAGCGTAGAAATTGTCAGATCATCCTCCTCTTCTTCGTCCATTAGGAGGGTAGACTTCTTTTTCTTTGAAGTCGTTTGGGCAACATCTTTTCCTTTTCACTTCCTTGCAACAATAGATCCTTCATTTAGTTTGCTAGAAGATTTCTTCTTCAAACGTTCCAAAGCCTTAGATAGATCTGTGAGTCTCATTTTGGAGATCATCTTCATTCCTATCTCCATAGAACTGACGGTTCTTGAATAGAATTGAAGAGGGAAACTGGATTTGAAAGTGTCGAAACAATTTTATAATCAGGGGAGAGTAAGGCAATTGTCCTTTTTCTTTCATCACAGTCCTGTCCATATGCAAGAAGATAGTGTGCGGCAAAGAAAAATGAATTCCATTGCAAATAGCCCACATAATCTTTGCTTCAAATCTCGAGACATTAGTCTTGGAAGCAGCCTTGGGCCTAATGCAATTGATAAGAATTTTGTATAGCAAAATGTGTGAGGTTGGCATACGAGAGTAAGTGATACTCCCACTTGGCACTCTGTCTTTCACCAGAAATCGAGCGGCTTGACTGATGGAGACATTAATTAGTAGAAAACCACTACGTTCAACTCCAAGAATATTAGTCAGAATATTCACACCCACAACAAACACTTTATCACAGACAGTGAACTGAATGTGAGTTTGATCCAAGAAAGACAGATTAGAGTAAAAATACATTGTCAATTCAGGATAAGCCATTGCTGTCTCAGCACAAAAATTTTCAAGTTGAAGATTGGCTAACCTTTCCCTCAAGTTAACTGTGGCACCCCTTGACAGCCCTCGATCCGTTAGGGTCACCACAGTTCGCTTACCATTATCTTGCTTGACCTAAAGGTCTATCAATCTTGGGGGTTTACATCTTTTAGATCGGTCCCTTGCACAACTCATATGGCGGAAGCATATCCAACAACTCCCTTCCCTATATTCAGAAAACAGTGCACACCAACTAAACATCTTTTATAAGTTAAAGCCGAACACTTTTATTTACATAAAGCAGATGGACATCTTTAGTCGGTACATCGAAATGCCATGGTTTTCTATACTTGGCTATACTTCAAAAGATGACCGACATCTCCTCCAACTGTCGTATACTTAAAGTCCATTGATCAGTGTCGGCATCCAAAAGTTTCTTCCTTTGCTATCCTCCTCCTCGTGGTCATATCCAACCTCTTGATCCATCTACTGGTGGCAGTGGCAGTAGAGGAATCTTATCTAGTTTGAAATGTTAATCCCCAAAAGGGGTGAATACAAGCACTCAACAGTAAAGATCCACCAAACTACTCATTGCGTCACACAGAACAATCAAGGCATCATAATAAAGCACGTATCATTCATGCATTCAAGCATAACTTACCTTGCAGCCATGCATATGTCATCATACCATGATATATGCACTCATCATCAATCATTTATGCATATATCACCATGCCATATATGCACATACCACCATGCACTCATCATCAAGCATTCATGCATATACCACCATGCCATATGTGCATATACCACCATGCAGTCATGCATATCTCACCATGCCATCGTGCATATACCACCATGATTCATATCATCCATGCTATCAAGCATACATCACCATGAGATCCATTCATGCCTTCATGATTGCATTTTCAATATCAAATAGCATTAATTTACTTTCATAAGCAGATCATGCATCATGCCATATGCATACACCCATGCACATGGTTCATTTTCAATTCTTATCTTTCACAAGGATCTCATCAGTTTTTCTTTCCAGGGACCAATGTTTGCATCCCACAATTTATCGCTCGCATCCAACCTGGCATCGCGAGGAACCTCCGGGCATGTATTCAAAATACAACCGGGCATCCGGCACCCCGACATTCCGCGCATCTCGTATCCCAACTGGCATCACGAGGTATCCCCTCGGCACACACCTCCGAGGCTTCCGGGATTACGTACCGACATACCACCAGGCATTCCCCCTGGAATTACGTACCGTATACCACCAGGTATCTCGAAACTCCCAAGGACCCTCCAGAATTACGCCACTAGACCACCGGGCATCCGGCACCCCCACATTCCGGGCATCCCGACACTCCCGGGGCATTGTCAGCTCACACCTCCAACGGTATCCTCATTTATCATAATTCATATTCACATTTTTATGTCTCAATATCAACATGGCACACGATGTGATGGCAACAAAGTCAATTTCAGCTTTTGATTTTATATGTAATGCCAAATATCATCACATGTGCAGTAAGATTCAATCACTTAAAAAAATATAATTCATGGGGCACATACAAAACGGAATAGTCATGCACTACAGCCTTTGAAATTCGCACAATCCAGCTTGCACAGTTTTAGAAAATTTTTTAATTAAATACCCAAATGACCTTCAAAAATTATGAAATTCGAACATGTGATAGTCAAGACATAAAGGCAGATATTTCATGAAGAACACTACACCAAGAGACCCCCATATAGTTCAATACAGACCACGCATCACAGCACTACTAATTCTGTCCATTCCACTTGCACAGTTTTTGAAACATTTTTGGTTAAATAGTCAAATGAACTTCAAAAATCACGAAATTTGAATATGTTGTAGACAAGACATAAAAGAAGATATTTTATGCAGAACACTTTTTCAAAAGAATCTCATAAAAAACGGTATAGACCACGCATTGCAACATTACCAAGTCCGAACACATCAGATCGCACAGTTTTAAAAAAAATTTCGATTAAATACTCAAATGACATTTAAAAATTATGAAATTCGACTATGTTATAGCCAAGACCATAAGGTAAATACTTCATGAAGACATCGAAGTCATATTCGTCCTAGGTAATTAAATATAGGCGGTTAAAACTTCTGTTCTTAGTACCGAAATTTCCAGATCTAACCATCTTCGAAAAACCACGATTTCACCTACCTACTCTTGTTTGTTTTCCCTAAATTTTTGTTATGTTCTACCTCAAGAAGTACACTACAACTTTCATTAAGAGATCAAGGTTAGATTTTCACAAGAAGGTTACTTTACAGACCACGAAACCACTGAAGGTCAACACTACGAATTCCAGATCTAGTCTCTCCAAAGAAAAATCATTTCGCTAACCATTTCTCGTTCGTTTTGCCTCAAATTTTAGTATGTTGTTCTTCAAGGTGTTCTCTACAACTTTCATGAAGAAATCGAAGCAATATTTTGACTAAAAAGTCACATGCAACACACAAACTCAAGAATGGTCAAACTGGTCTCCCCAGAAACAGCATGCATTGCCAACGAATCTCTCTCTCCATAGCTCCGAAATTTCATCCCATCTACCACAACCAAGACTTACCATCTACTACACATACACACAGCAATGCAAAGAGTAGGTTTTAGGACTTCACTTGCCTCGAATTTAAGCACAAAACAGCGACAAACGGTGGGCAAAGCGGCGAAGGAACGGCGGCGAACGAGCTAGGCGGACGATCCTCCTCCTTCCTCTCGCACGCCCGCTTCCCCTTTCTCTCTTTCTCTCCTCTCTCTCTCGGACGACACTCTCTCTCTCTCCCTTTCCTCGCCTAATCCACCTCTCTCCTTTTAGCTTTCTTTCCCCCATAATCATTTGCAATCATTTGATTGCATGAAGCCGCCCAAGGAAGCCAATGAGGGCAGCCACACTTGGCTCCTCCTCCATGCCACTTGGCAGCTCGCATGCAAGGCTTATGGGCTTCAAGGTTTTGGGCCGGTCTTGGGCCTTCATGGGCCGGTCGACCAAGGGGCTGGCGTGGGCTGGTTGGACGACCTTTTGGGCCTAAAGATCAGCCCACCCTCTCCTATTCCTATTCTATTTAACCCTTATTTTAATAAACACCTAATTTCAACTTATAAGCCCACAAAAATTTACAATTTAAATCAATAATATTCTACTTATAAAGTGTACCCCCAAATAAGATTTCTATATCAATTTGCACCTTAATAAAATCCTTGGGTCACTTGTAGACACATCTCCATCCAAACAATTGTCCATTACAATGCCCGGCCTTAAATTAGTTGAAATTCATTGATTCAATGGCTGATTCATAATCCAATGGCACTTCCATCACCTATTGATGGTTCATAGCGTATCCAAGGGTTGTCATGAAATTTTAGGATGCCACATTGACCTTCATAGAGTCAAGAAAGTCAAAGTCTATAGTGCGTGGGTTTATCACTCATTTGTTCAGCATTTGGGCATAAACCCTCCTATGCTCTTTTGAACGAAACAGTCCGGTTCTTTCTCCAGGGACGTCAGCAGCCACACCTATGCGGGGTTGGAAATTTGTAAAAATTCTCTCATCATCATCTTTGTTCTCAGTCTGACTTTCTAACCCAAAACGTGGATCAGAAGGAAAGTTCACAAACGCCTTTTCAGCCGATCCTTTTGGTGCTACTCCTAGTCTTTCCATTGTTTTAAAAAACAAAGTCTCGTTCCCGTACCCATTATCTTTCAAGAAACTAGTGATAAAACTCATTGGACTTCCTCCCTGTTTCAAAAATGTGTTGCAACTTTTCTAAAGCTGGGTCTATGGTATCCAAAAGAATGAGACTTTACTCTACTTGGTTATTCTGACGCTGATTGTCATATTCTATCCCTTCTTCCTGTGTGTAGCCTTTTGCCACAAGCCTTGCTTTGTTTCTTATTACTTTACATTTCTCATCCATCTTATTTCTGAAAACCCATTTCATTCCAATAACATATTTACTTTAGGTTTTGGAATCAGCTCCCATCTATCATTGATGCTGAATTGTCTGAGTTCTTCTTGCATAGCTTCTATTTAGCTTTCATCAGACAATGCTTCTTCTACTCCTTTTGGTTCTATCTCATAAACAAGTGCTATTGCACTAGAGTCTTCTCTTCCTTCGGATCTGTGCGGATTCCTTCATCAATCTTGCCAATGATGAGTTCTTTGGAATGACTTGACTTGTGCTTCTAGTTGCCAGTTGATTTGGAAATCTGTTGATCCTCTGTTTCGTTTGAGTCTTCTTGTTCTGCTTGTTGTTGTACTCCAAAAGACTGAATTTCGCTGGGGAAAACAGACTTTGTTAAGTCTGGAACTGGTTCAGACTCTTCAAGTTGAACCTGATTTGGTTGAATTTGCATATTTTTCTGAAATCTTACGTTCAAAGATTTTTCCACAAATTGAGTCTTTTTGTTAAAGTCCATGTAAGCTTTGCTTGTCATTGAATAGCCAAGAAAAAGATCTTTCCTCGAATTTACCAAAACGATCATTCACATTCTTCAAAACAAAACATTTATAGCCAAAATTATGAAAGTAAGAAACATTTGATCTTTCCTCGAAAAGATTCTTCCACAAATTGAGTCTTTTTGTTAAAGTCCATGTAAGCTTTGCTTGTCATTGAATAGCATTCCTTCATTCTTTTCAAAAAACAATTCACATTCTTCAAAACAAAACATTTATAGCCAAAATTATGAAAGTAAGAAACATTTGGCTTATTTCATTTATATACTTCATAGGGAGTCTTCTCTAGGATAGGCCTTAAAAACACCCTGTTGATAATATAACATGCAGTAGAAACTGCTTCTACCCAAAATCGAAAGGGTATTTTGCTTTCTATCAATAGAATTATGGCCATCTCTTGTAAAGATCTGTTTTTCCTTTCCACAACCCCGTTTTGTTCTGGAGTGTATGGAGAAGAAAAAACATGTTGAAAACCAGATTCATCACAGAAGTTTGCAAAATCCTGATTTTCAAACTTACCTTCATGATCTGTTCTTATGCTTGAAATAGCATATCATTTCTCATTCTGAACTTTTTTTGCAAAGTTTGAAAAATATGAAAAAGTTTTAAATTTGTTTGTCAAGAAGAATACCCAAGTGAAACGAGAATAATTATCCACAATTACTAGACAATATTTCTTTCCACCAAGACTTTGAGTTCTTGTTAGCCCAAAAAGATACATATGAAGAAGCTGCAATACTCGATTGGAAGAAACCTGATTTACTAGTTTAAAAGAATTTTTGACCTACTTTCCTAAGACACAGGGAGTGCATAACTCCGACTTCTAATAAGCCAGATTAGGAAGCCCTCGAACCAGCTTCTTAGAAGAAATTTTGCCTACTTCATATTTACGTGACCGAGCTTTCTTTGCTTCATCTTGAATAGAAATAAGGCACTATGAATTTTCTGGATTTACGTCCAGAAGGTATATGTTGCCATGCCTTCGCCTAGTAAAGGATTGAGAGAAATCTTGACTTATTCCCAAACAAATGCCTTCTTGAAAGTTTATTTTGAAACATGTCACAAAGCTAACTTATACTCAGCAGATTATAATTTAGACCTTTCACCAGGGAAACATTATTGATAGTTAGACTTCCAATATTCACAGTTCCGCATCCTATAATCTTCCCTTTGCTGTTCCCACCAAAAGAAACTTTTCCTCCTTTTAGTCTATCAAGCTTTACGAAACAGCTTGAGTCTCCTATCATATGCCTAGAACAGCCACTATCCAAGTACCATTTGATTTTTCTTTTAATAGTGTCCTGCAATCAGAAGAAAAACTCAAACTTTCTTTAGTACCTAGATTTTCTTGGGTCCAAGGATGTTAGTGTTAAAAACAGTTATTACTCAATCTTTCTTAAATGGTCTCCAAACCTTGGGACAATTCTTTTCGAAATGTTCTGAGCTGTTACACTTAGAACATTTGAGAGCACTTTGGCCAACATGTTTTACAAACAGGTTTTACAAACACTTTTTGAAAATGATTTTTGTAAAATGTCTTTGCAGGTTTTTGTTTAAGTCTCTCTTTTACTTTAGAAAAATCAATTAAATGAACAATCACATTATTCATACCCAAACCAGATTTATTAAAATAGGGTATTTGAGCTGTAAGAATTTTCTCTAATTTTTCTGATCCCTTTGAAAACATTTTTGAAATATCTGAAATTTCCTTTTTTAAAACAACATTTTCTTTTGAAAGAGAATAATAATTTTCTTTCAAATCATCAAAACTTCTTTTCAGACTTTTAAACTTTTCCTTCCAAGAAACTTTCTGTTGCTTGAGCTTTGAATTCTCCTTTTTTAGTTCGGAAATCATTTTAAGAGAAGATTTAAGATTAAGACAAAGTTCATTTATATACATAGAGACTTTAACAGGAATTTCAAAATGACTAACCTCGATTTCTTTTTCAGAATCTAAATCAGTGTCCGTCTCTGATTCTAAGTCTGACTTTGAGTGAGCCATTAGGCATATGTTTGCAAATTCTTTTTCGCTTTCTTCACATTCGGTGTCACTTCAGGTTTCTACTTTAAGAGTTTTTTTGTATTTCTCAAGCTTCCCTTTCTTCTTTATCAACAATGGATAGTTCGGTCTGATATGCCATTTTTTCTTACACTCAAAGCATATTACATCACTGCTAGTTTCAACTTCTTCTATTGGTTTCTTCTGGGAATTATGCATGCTTTGCTTCTTCCAATTGAACCTTCTACCCTTTTTATTTAGTCTTTTGAATTTCTTTATCATTAGGGCCAGCTTTTCATCATCCATATTATCTTTCGAATCTGTATCATCAGAATCAATGTGAGACTTTAATGCAATTGATTTCTTACATTTTGGATTTTCCTCATCATTAATCTACTCCACTTCGTATGACTGAAGTGTGCCTATTAGTTCATCTATTGATAGAAGCATAATTCTTTGAGTCTCTTTGATTGAAATTTTCACATGATTACAATCCTTTGAAAGTCCGCACAATAGTTTGTTGACTTTCATTGGTCCAGAAATTGGTTGACTTTGATAAGCCAAGCCATTCACAATTTCTGTGAAGCGACTAAATATATCCGAAATAAATTCTCCATGTTTTATTTGAAGGCTTCATATTGTCCAAGCAGAATGTTAATTTTATTTCCTTCACACGATCAGTCCCCTCATTAGGTAACATGTAGTCTGTCCCAAATTTCTTTTGATGTTTCACAAGAAGAAATTCAGTTATATTCTGTGGGAGACAAATCATAATATAAAGAATAAATTGTTTTTGCATCAAGAGCCCGTCTCTTGGTAATTTCAGCTTGTGTTGAATCATTAGCATCAATCACTTATTTCCCTTTGTTTGAGGCTGATGTTGCTTTAGGATTGATTCCTTTTTCAACAACATCCCACTCTTGGGGATCTTTGGATCTGAGAAATGCCTTCATCTTGTTTTTCCACACATTATACTCTTTTCCATCGAAGTTAGGAGATCTGGTGTTACTCTGTCCTTCAACCAATCCTGGAGCCAAGATACTAGCCATAGAAGATCTTTAACTTAGAAGTAAAAACACTTCAATAAAGTAAGCACACAAGCTCTAATACCAATTCAAATTGCTAGTATAAACACCTAGAGGGGGGTGAATAGGTGTGAAAACAAATTTTGTGAAAATACAGTAAAAATACTTTACTTTTAAACTGAGTCTGATGAACAACATACTTTGAAGAAAACTTCAAACTTTAACAACTATTAAAAAAAAAAACACAGAAAGATATCACAACAAATAAAGTAAAAGAGTTCAGGGAAAAGAAAAATAATACAGAATTTATAGTGGTTCGGCTTAGATTAAGCCTATGTTCACTTTCCCACGCTGACAACCTTCTAGCTGGTTTCCACTATGAATCGAAAAAGAGTGTTACAGCCTTATGATCTCGACTTCTTAGAGAAGAGATTCTACTGCTCTCACAAAGTCACTCTCTAGAGTTTTTCTCTTCTTCGAATACAAATTTGAGCACTGTAAAAGGAAGAATAAGTAATTTGAAAGTTTCAGACTTTGGAATTCTTCTTTCACGCACTACTTCAAATATCTTGAAAAACTTCCTTAAATACTCCTCTATGCCTTCTCGACCGTTGGCACTTTCTAGAGAAGTTCTTCCAATCATCCCGTTGGACAGAATCAATTAAGGAGATCTCAAGTCGTTTGAAGATTGAGATGAAAGCCCGATGATCTTGGTCACCCATACAATTAGGATCTAGGTTTCCATAAGTATATTCTTTCCAAATAAATTTACCTTCCAAATTGATATTACCGTTCTTGATCGATTTTGATAATAATATCCAAAGAATGTAAATAAGATTTCCATCCAGAAAGCCATAAATATCATGTTCGCACTGAAGCTTTTAAGAAGAAAAAATGATCCTAAGTCTGATTATATCTTCGTTTTCTCTTGCGTTCAGTCTAGATCTTCGTCAGAGTGGGCAGACTTATGATGAAAGGTAGACTTTGACAGAATTTAACAGAAGTCTCGTATTCACTAGAAAAGTTTTGTCAGCTTCAAAACCTAATAGGAGTTTTCTCCAACAGCTTGGACCTTAAGATATCATTCATTTGATACAGGTGCCTAGATTTTTGCCGAAGCCTCTAGTGAGAATCTTGCTTCCTGCGACAAAGATTATGCCAGCACAATATCTTTCAAGCCATCAAGTCCCAAATCCTTCATTTAGCCCCAGCTCAGCAATGGACATGACTCGGAGTTTGACTAGAACAACAAAAGCATACCCTAACCGAGCAATTTGTGCCAGCTCCTGAGCGTGATATCTTTTGTGATCACATGTATGATCACAATTTTTTTGTTCAGCACTTTCCTAAGATGGCATTTCATATGCTGATTCCAACCAGTGGCAAAATATGTAGCATGTGCCTCAAAATATCCTTCATCGGTACAGGTGTTTAGACTGTTGACAAAGCCTCTAGTGAAGATCTTGCTTCCTTGTATTGAGAAAACTCCTACTAGGTTTTGAAATTGAAAAAACTTTTTAGTTCTAATACCTATTTTAAAGAACATATTGTTTAAAAGTTGTTTCTGAGGAACCATCGAGGACTTTTGTTAAAGTATATTTTATCCCAAAAACATATCTCACTCTAATGAGTCTAAAATGAAATAGTGTTCAGAACGAGGAAGAGTCTAGAACCAGACTCACAAATTTTGTGACATAGATCTAGAATAAACTTATTTGGAAATTATTTTACAACGATTAGTTTTCTGGCAAAGATCTTTACTTTCTATCTATACAAATATTGATTTTTTTTTGTCCTACTCTAACTCTCATTTTCAGACTTTTGTCCTACCTCTTTGTAGAGCATGGGGGTCAAAACCTACACTTGAAACTAAATTGTTCCCATCCCAACTCCCTGAGAATGTGGGGATTCGAACCACCCACCTCTCCTTTCCATGTTGGAAGGGTGGCCACTAGGGCAAACCCCAGTGGTTCTATGCAAATATTAATTGAATCAATCACAAATTGATGAAATCAATCTTGAAGATAAGTTCCTTTTCGGAAAGAATCACTTATGAAAACTAAGATTCTAATTGTATGGGTGATTAGAATCAAGTGGAAATTTCCATTCCTATTTTTAATGGCCACAAGATCTCTTTGAAAGATTTTGTCCAACGATTTGATTGGAAGAAATTCTTCTGGAGAATGTCAATGTCTAGTGTGGCACATAGGAATATTTAAAGGAGGTCATTTAGTCAAGAAGAAAAGACAACGTGGATTTGAAAATGCTTGAGAGAATTTGACGGAATGAAGGTACTAAGAAGTTTAATTTTGCTAAATGTTGAATTTAGTGGGAATGGCAAATTTCATATTTTCAACAAGGTGTTGCATGACTTGCTAACAAAATTGAACTACTTGAGGTTATTCTCCTTGTGCCATTGTGACATCATAGAGGTACTGAATTGTGGTGGTGAGTTAAAATATATTCAATATCTCAATTTCTCATACGTTAATATTGAAACGCTACCTAAGTCAATTGTTGCATTGTGCAAATTAAAAACTTTCATCTTAAGAGGTTGTCAAAAGCTTTCTACATTGCCATTAGGGATCATAAAGTTGGTCAACTTACAGTTTATTGACATTAGAGATACAAAGAGTCTAAAAGAGATGCCCTTGAATATCTCTAATTTTGAAGAATCTTACTATCTTGTCCAAGTTTGTGGTAGGACAAGAGAAAGGGTCATGATTAAAGGAGTTAAAGAACTTGCTACATCTTCAAGGAGAATTATTCATATCGGATTTACAAAAGGTGGAATAAGTTAGCAATGCTGTAAATGCTAATTTATTTGGAAAGTAAGGCCTTAGCAACTTATTCTTGCATTTATTCTTTGCAGATGATGTCTTTCTCTTCTGTGAAGCAAACTTGGCCTCGGTGTCTCTCCTCACGGAAGGCTTGGGAACCTTTTCTGAGTGGAGCGGGCTGAGGCCCAATATAAACAAAAGTGAATTTTTCCTTGCTAGAGGGACATATTCTTTTCGATCCCAGATTCTCCATACCTTTGGTTTTCGGGAAGGGAAGATGCCGGTGCACTATTCGGGAGTTCCCATTATCACCACTAGACTTGGCAAGGCTGATTGCATTTCTCTTGTCAACCGAATAACTAGAAGAGTGTAATCTTGGACTCAGCAGTTTCTTTCCTTTGCAGGCTGGCTACAACTTATAAGGTTAGTTCTCCACGCTATTCAAGCTTATTGGGCTCGTGTTTTTAATTCCAAGAGCTGTGCTGGATCGCATTGAGCAAATCCTAAGACAGTTCCTCTAGAAAGGACCTGGCCTGGGAAGAGGAGGTGCAAAAGTCTCCTAGGATGATGTGTGCCTTCCTAAGGAAGAATGAGGACTTGGCATTCGCAAGTTGCGGGATTGCAATAAGGCATCTATGCTTAAACACATATGGATCCTCTTTACTGACAAGGAATTCTTGTGGTGTAAGTGGATCCATTCTAATTTCTTGAAAAGGAAAAAATTTCTGGGTTGCTTGGGCATGGAAGAAGATACTCCAACTTAGAAGAGAGTTTCGCCAGTCCTTTCAATGGAGTATCGGTAATGGCTGCTCGGTGTCCCTCTAGTTTGATTACTGGCATCATAGAGGCCCCCTCAATCTTTTGTTTTCTGACACCTACATCTACCAGTTAGGTCTTTCCAGGATGGCCTCGGTTGCGGACCTTTCCTCTACTAAGGGCCAGGAGGTTAGGACCATTTTGGAGGCTTGTGAGTTTCTCCTCCCCGTCATTACTTAGAACCCGGATTGCTTCCGTTGGACCGAGAGTACCTTAGGCACCTTCTTGATTGCTTCTGCGTGGGAAACCATACGACCAAAAGGAACCTTAGTTCCCTGGTTCTCTTTTATTTAGAGCAGCTCGCTCTCGCCACGTTATCAATTCAACCAGTGGCTCATTGTTAAGAACCAGCTTCCTACTCAAGTTCTTCTTCTATCCTATGGAAGGATTGATGACGTCTCCTGTGTCTTCTGTAGATCTAGGCCGGATTCCGTTGATCATTTATTCTTTGGTTGTCATACCTTCGCCGCTCTTATGTCTTTTTGGGCGGCTAGGTGCAATCTTCCTTGGCATAATGGCACTTGGTAGGATAATCTCCAGTGGGCCTTGAGATTTCTCTCTGGAAGTGACTTCTACCGTTGTATGGCTCGGTTCTCTTTTGGTGCCCCCTGCCATGTGATCTGAAAAACACATAACATCATCTTATTTCAGGAACAAGCTTTGTCTTTTCCTTCCTTGAAGAACCACCTTGTCAAAGTCGTTAAGGACAAAGCCTTGTCTTTTAACAATGTTCCGGACACCCCAAGAAATAGGAGAATGCAACGTAGCTGGGGATTCGACCCGTCCATTTTCTCCCCTGTGTAGACTTATTTTAACCTGTTTTTACAAGTTGGTTGATTATTACTGCTTCACTGACTTGGGAGCTTCCTGGTCAGTGGGTGGTTGGCTAGTTGGCTACCTAGTTGGATGCCTGGTGATGCTGCTTGTTGTTAGGCTCGCAAGATGGGAGATTCTGGTTCGTTGGCTGAGGCCAGTGTTCTGTGGCGATTTATTGCCTTGCTGTTGCTTGGCTAATCGAATTGTTGCTGGGGCTGCCTCGAGTTCTCCGTAGGACTATTGCTGCTGCTCGGCTGTTTGACTTATTGTCGGGGGCTGCTTCGTTCTTCGCAGGTTGCTGGCAGTCGCTGGTGGTTGGGACGTCCTCTTGAAGCTGTTGTTTGAATGGCTGCTGCTCCATAGCTAACTTCGTTTACCTTGATCTAGTTGGCTGATGCATGATGTGAGCTGCCGGTTGCTGGTGATAGTTGTTGGTTGATGTGTCCTCTTATGTAGACACTGCTTGGCTGGATGCTGCTCCTTAGCTGGTGGAGGCACCTTGTTCTGGTTGGTTGTTGCGAGCTGTGTGCTTCACTGCTGTCTACTGTCTTCGCCTCTTGTATTTGTTGTTGGCTGATTGCTGATACGTATTTGTTGCGGTGTTCCTTGTTTATGAGCCCCTATCCTTTGTTGGTAGCCGTTGTTTGGCTGGTTGTTTGTCTTTGTGTTGGCTGCTTCATTCTGCTTTTGTTGGTTGCCACTGTTGTGGCTTCCTTCTCGGCACCCTTCCACTTGTTTTGACATGTGTGTCTTCATGAGTGTAAGTTTTTGATGCCGAGTCTTTGTTGTATAGTTGTATAGCTTTTGGTTAAAGTTCAATATATCTCTTACATTTACCAAAAAAAAAAAAACTTATTCTTGCATTGGGATGAAGATATAGGAAATCTTCGGAACAATAAGCATGAAGCATGAGTGCTTCATTCTCTATGACCTCACACTAATCTTGAAAATCTCACTCCTTCTTACTATGAGGAGACAATCTTCCCTTCCTAGTTAGATGGTCCATCCTATTTCAAGATAGTGTCTTTGTACTTGTGTGACTATCCTAATGTTAGATCGTTGCCGTCACTTGGACAGCTACCACTTAGAGAATTATCTCTTGAAGGTCTACATGCAGTAAATGTCATAGGCTCTGAATTTTACAAAACTGAACGACCTTTTCCATCCCTAACAACTTTGAAGTTTGAACAAATGTTGTCATGGAAAGAATGGTCTCATTATGCCAGTGGCCAATGAGAAGAAATACCATTCTCATGTCTTCAGCATCTTGTTGTCAAGAACTGTCCTTCGTTGATTGGGATAGTGCCTTGTCAACTTGATCATCTCCTAAAGCTTGACATTTTGTCATGCCCAAATTTGAATATGTCAAACAATGTGGTTTGTCTTCCATCTCTCCAGAAGTTATTACTTAATGATTGTGACAAGGAGATCTTAAAAAGCTTGGTCAAACTAACTTCTTTGACCATTCTGATTATCAATAATCTCTAAGAGCTAATTTCCATGGATCCTAGTTTTGTGAGTTGCTTAGTTAAGCTAAAGAAGCTTCATATGGTAAGCTGTAACAAGCTAACATAACTATGGCAAGATGGCAATGAAACACAAAGTCTTACTTGCCTCCAAGAATCATACATCAGAAGCTGTCCTCAATTCACATATTTTGTGTCAAGAGAAGAAGAGTTAGAGCTGCCTTAAAACCTTCAAAGGATAAAATTAATGGATTGCATGAGATTAAAAAAGCTTCCGAGCACGATGCACACACTCAACTCTCTTAGACATTTGAGGATTGATAATTGTCCAAAACTCATGAGACTAACCATTCCTCCAAATGACCCCTACAGCAATAATCGAAAGTCTCAACTTGTTGCTTTGAAGACACTAAATATTTCGGGATGCAAGGGAGTTGAATCGCTAGAAAAGATCATTGTAGAATCGCTCAAACATATTGGTATTATCAATTGTGAGAATTTGGGAAGCCTAACATAGTGCCTTCATAGGCTCTCCCATCTCACTCATTTAGAAATATACAACTATCCAGCAATGGAGTACTTCCCTTCTCTTCCCATTCTTATTAATTGTCCAAAGATAAAGTCCACCAAATCGGTGGCATCACCTTACATCCCTCCTGTCACTTAAAATTAGGAGTTGCCAAAATATCAAATGCTTCCCTACAGGAGGTTTGCCTCCCAATTTGCGAGTTTAAAATTTTCGGAGTGCAAGAATATGAAGCAACTAGTGAGGGAATGGGGACTACACATTCTCACATCTCTCGAGCATCTGGAAATTGACTATAGCATGGGAGGTGATGGAGAGAAGGTGTGGTTTCCTTCGGAAGACGAGGATGCAATGCATGGAGTCTTCTATTTCCTTCCTCTCTAACCTCTCTTGAGATGACAAAAATGAGGAATGTGGAAAGACCATCAAGTGGTCTTCGCAACCATCTATGCTCTCTCAAACAGTTAAGCTTTGCAGATTGCCCAAAGTTGAGATACTTGTCAGAGGATGGCCTCCCTCCCTCCAAGTATTGAACATCTACTTCCATTCTGCTTTCTCATGACAAAGATTTCTCCCGTTGACTATTTTTCTAGGGTTCAGGTAAGTTTATGGTTTTAAAGGCATCAACTTCCATTATGCTTTCCCATGAATGATGTCTACTTGAATTTCCTCAAACAGCCATTGAAGATCAAAGACTTACATTAGGGTGGGTGTTATCGTTGGGTTGGATGGGCTCTGTTTTATTGGACAATTAAGTGCAGGATGAAATGCTTCCAGAACTGCTTCTTTCTCTATTGACATATCTTGAACTCTTTGATGCCCAAAAAAATTGCTTATTTTTGCACTCGAGTGAGCCACCAACCAAATTGTGAATGAAAATGCACTATGCTTTGCATGAGAATCACAAACAATCATCCCGTCCCATGTTCATATTTCTCCGCATTTTCAGCGTCAACTAGGTAGACGAGTGAGTAGGTTGATGTTAGATGCATGAGCTGTCGCATATGGTGTGTGCTAGTCAGTTTCTTTAGCGGGGGAATTAGTTAGCATCCTTAGATGGTTTGAATAGTGTAATCTAAGTTGTGTAAATGCTAAGCTGTTATTCATTGGTGAGTACCCTGAAACGTTAATCGGAATCACTATAATTTCCACACTTCATTCCGTTTTTTCCCTGATTTCTTTTCCTTTATTATTTTCTCTATTTCTATCTCATGGGCAATCGCCTTCCAGTTCCTTTTCGGTAAATACAAGCTGTTTTTTCTTTCTTTCTTTCTGTAATTCATCTCGTCCTAATTAGCTTTCTTCTGCATGAAATTTCTCTTGCCATTAGATTTTTGGGATTGATTTTGATTTGGGTACTTTCTTTACTATGCTCTTATAGTTAGTAATGTTACAATTGTGGGCACTCCACAGATCGCAAGGTTGCGCTGATGATACTCGTGGCATACCCGTCATACATGTTGGCTTCTTCACCTCTTTTCGCACTCGTCGTTTTAAGAGTGGATTCTGTTGGCACTTTTTTTACTTAACCGCCATTCTCACCGTGTTCTTCTGTGGAATTGTCATGTCGCAATACACATGGCATAATGTGACAGAGCTCAAGATTGACCACTAAGTATGTTGAATCTACCCAATTACCATCTTATTCCTTAGACATAATTTCTGTTATTCTCGTGTCAGCTAATGTTCACATCCTTTTGCCATTGATTGCAGGCAAATTTTTGCCACTTTGTCATTTGTTGCCGAGATCTCCGTCTTCCTATATGTTAGGATGCGTTAGATATTGAGAATGGGGAGTTATCCGCAATAGGTCATGATGAGTCTCTGTTCCATTCTATATTTGCGAGGCGAGGTTGAATAACGGGAATTGAATTCCCATATTCCTAACGTTTCGTTATTCTTCTTCCCTCCTTCTCAGTCCTGGAAAATCGATCAAGGTCAGCTCGGTATGGGGGGTACCCGTTCTGATTGGAAGAGCCACCTTCCTTTTTCGCCCATCGTTCTTATCCAACTTTGCCAGGAAGTCCAAATACGAGAAGATCAACTTAAAGCAGCAGGTTAAAGAATTGAATTTTCTTGCGGATTCCTGCCTATGAGGTAGTTGGCATGATGGAGTTTCCTAATTTAAATTTGATATGTTCAGGTCACAGTTTGGTGGGTAGGGCTTATGCATTGGCCTGTCTCCATGGCACTCGCTCAAAACCAGGTAAAATGATCAGATAACGCGCTTTTATGGAGACTTCCACACGTGATACCGTGAGATTGTTTATATTCCTGGCAATATGATGAATGTGGTCGCTAACATGCCTATTTTAGGAGGTTCACTATGTTTCCTTTTCTTAATCTGACGCATAGGCTGGCTCTTATGTTTATTTTGTGCGTGTGCCGTTTACAAGGTCTGACGTGAAATTGCGGGGCTGTGTGTTTACGATCACGAGTACCATCACAGTCGTTTTCAGCACTGTGGTAAGACGGCGTTTCATATGCTGAGTCTAATTGGTGACAGCAAATGTAGCTTGTGCCTCAATCGTACAGGTGTTTGGACTGTTGTCGAAGCCTCCAGTAATCTTGCTTCCTTCGACCAAATACTTTGCCAGCATGACATCTTCCGAGCCATCAAGTCCCAAATCCTTCACTCGGCCACTGCTCAGCAATGGACACGACTTGGAGTCTCACTAGAATGGCAAAAGCATACTCCAACCGAGCAGTTTGTGCAAGCCTCCTGAGCACGCCTTCTCACACGGTGCACCATTAGTGGCGCAAATTCGACGACGCCTTCATGAGGCCCATGTTTGGCAGGTGAGGTTTTGTGCCATTCATTCCACGCTCGCCCACCGATCAAGACGATTCAGTGGCTCTTACGATGGCCAAGGATGAGACCAAGAACTAATGATTTCGTTGGGTGGTTTGTAAATAGGACACATTCATACACAGGCTTTTTCGAGTGTCAAGTTTCGACCGCTGTGACGAGATTGATGGCATATACACAGAGTAGCAGCATTTTGTTTGACGCGACTACTTTGCATTTTTGTGACAGAGAAATCTGGTTTCTTCCCCTTGTTTCTACCTTTTGTTGTTTCTTTCTTTGGTCTTGCGCTTGTATCAAGAGAGTGAATCGCTTTTGTAATCTCCTCCTCACTGGATGATATCTGAATGTCGGAAATTCATCGCTTCATCAACTGCTTCCGGTATCCTTTCCGACAGTCGAGCTTTCGAAGCTGTCAGCGTTTATATGCATTAACATCTGCCGGCCCGCCGTCACGTTCATGCATTAATTTAAGTATGCACGCCATTAAATCGAACTTCCATCATTGTAGGGGCATATCGCAATTGTAATTAGTAATTAGGAAGTGAAAGAGGGCAAATTTTGTCAAGATTCCAATGAATTCTCATTGCACAAGGCACATTTTTGCTGGTAACCTAACTACAACCATCCCTTTCAGGGCAAAATTGCAAGCGATGGACACTTATGAGGTCTTAGCCAAGAAATGAAAGTTGGGCCATTGATCTCAACTCTTTCTTCTCCAAATTCACATCTATGAAGTCACATTTCGACTTCTCATAATTAGAGCCTAAGAGAAAGTTTTAAAGAAGGGAAGTGGCTAGACTTAACCCTGTTTTAAGCAGAATTGTGGCATCTCAAATTACATTTTCCGCCTCACTTTGGCTGGGCCAGGTCGACCTCGCCCAGATCTACTGAAGCCGAGCCTCGCGCGGCCATGGCTAAGCTTGGCCTCCCCAGCTGGTGCAAGGTTGGGCCTCACTAGGCCGGGCGAGGCCGACCTCACGCCGCTTGGGCGAGGTCAAGGCTTGCCGTGGCTAGGCTGGCCTCCGGCGAGCTCGTTGAACCTCGCCCAGCCGGTCACCAGCCACGGCGGTAGCCGACGATCAGCCAAAGAGAAAAAAAAAAAGGAAAAGGAAAAAAAATAAGAAAATATAATAAAAGAATTAAAAAATTAAATGAAATAAAAAAAAAATCTAAGAATCCTACCAAACGTATTTCTATCCCGAGAGTAGAAATTTTAGGAAGTTACCAAACTCGTTCTTTTGCTTAGAAATTATTTCGAGAATAGAATCGGAAAAAATCATTCCTCCTTAAAAATTGTTCTCCGGAATCTGAATCATTATCAAAGGCGCATTTACTTTTCAAACTTACAAATTTAATGCAACTTCTTTCATTAACACGATTTATTGTGCATGATTTGTTTATATTAGTACTTTCGAAAGTTATTGCTTAAGTGCGTAAATTGTAAATTTTCTGCTTTGTTTTTTACTATGAAGCACGAACACTCTCCGGGACCCTTCGTGTCGTGTCCGACACTCCGACACATGTCCGACACGCGGTCAACTTCCTCCGACACGCTTCCACACGTGAGTCGGAAATTCCGACACGTGACTCCGACACGCACGGGGTTATTTTTATAAATTTTCAAAACTTCTGGGCTCTAAATATAAATATATGAAAAAAAAATAAAAAAGTAAAAAATAAAAAAAATAAAAGTTAAAACGTCGGTCGCACTCGCACGCACGGGTTCTTCACTTCAGTCTTCTCTTTGTCTTCTTGATCACACGAACGAGCCGACCGGTGAGCAGACCACTTTGGTTCTCTTCTTTCGCCGTGAGTGTCGCCGGTGTTGCTTTGCCGGCCGCGCGGGCCACCCCACCCGCCGCCGACTCGCCGTAGCCCCCGCACCTCGGGTTAGCATCTTGTGATTTGGGATTTTTTTGGCAAACCCTAGTTCGGGGAAAGGGGATTTTTCGAACCCTCTTTCCGTCTCTCTCGTCTCCGGCGCTCTTGTGCCGTTCTTTTGCCGGTTTCGCTCCCCGGGTTGTTGTTGTTTTTGTTCGGTGGACTGCTTGCTGACCGATGCTTCGCGTTCTCTTTCTTTTTGTAGATTTTGGTGCTCCGTCCGTTCCGTTTTTTCACTTGATTGTGAGATTTTCCGTGAATTGTCTTTTTCTGTCGATTGATGCTTGGAAACTCTCTCTCTACCATCGCGACCGTCACCGTAAATCTGAGCTGCCTTTCGAATTCGAAGTATTGATTCCGACGTGGGTACTCGTCTTTTGCGTTTGTGTTTCAGTTTCGGGGTTGCATTTGGAGTCGAATCTCTCTCTCTCTCTCTCTCTCTCTCTCTCTCTCTCTCTCTCGATGCAAAGCAAAGAATACTTCACGGGACTCAAAACTTCTGTGGTTGATTGGCCTGCTTTTGCTACTAACGCATGAGGGGATAGTTTCGAAATTGTTCTTTTGTTTCTGTAGCGTTCGAATGTGTTTCTCCCCTTTACAGAGTTCTTTTATTTTTTGGGTGATTTACTGATTTGTAATTGATATTAAAGCATTATCATTCATACAATTAGTGCAATCTATGATCTGGTTCTGAATGTTGGTTTAGGAAAGGGGCTACACGAGGTAGATAGTGAGAAACTACGAGTTTAGTGGTTTTTATCCTTGTCTGATTTGTATGATTGGTCGAGCTTCAAAGTGCTTTGAACTCATCCTGTTCAATCTTGGGTATGTTAATTCCAGCCAAGCTCAAGCGCAGAGTCTGGCTTAGGGTTAGAGGTCTTGTCAAACTCCCAAGTCTCAAGTTCATGAGTCTTATCCTATTGAGATTTCAACCATATTAGCTCGATTTTTAAGGCGATATGGATTGTGCTCTGTTCTGATTTCTTTCTTCTTGGGTGTTTGACTGGCGTTGATGTTGGTTCACTTGCTTCCGACTTGAAACCTTATAGCAATTGATAATAACATGTTTATTTTTTCTTTTTTTTTCTTTTTGCAGAATGTCTTCAAGTTCAAACATGGCTAGTAGTACTTCAAGCACACAAGCTACCTCTAGCAATGAAGTTGTAAAACAACCATTATGGAGGTATGTTACTAAGTTAGTTAATCATACTGATGCGGGGGGAAATTTGTCTTGGAGATGCAACTTTTGTCAAAAAGATTTTAGGAGTTCATATACGAGAGTGAGGTGCCATTTGATGATGATAAGTGGAAAAGGAATTGGAAAGTGCACAAAAGTAGAAAAAAAAGATCTTTTGGAGATGGAAAGATTAGAGGAAGAGGTCAATACTAAATTAATGAGTATTGCACCTAGAAATGTACCTTTGCCTCCTGCTAGTTATTCACTTAGTGGTGGTGGTGGTGACGGAATGGATTTATCATTGAACTCTAAAAAAAGGAAAGGTGAAAGTGGGAGTGGAAAATCATTTGAAAATGCATTTAATATAACTTAACGGGAACGTCTAGATTGTGAGATTGCTAGGATGTTTTATTCGGCGGGCTTGCCGTTTAACCTAGCAAGGAATCCTTATTTTCAATCCGTTTTCACTTATGCCGCTAATCATAATATTGCGGGTTATGTACCACCGAAATATAATTTGTTGAGGACCACTTTGTTGCAAAAGGAGAAGGCAAATATTGATAGGTTGTGTACATCTATCAAAATCATGTGGAAGGAGAAGGGTGTAAGTATTGTGAGTGATGGATGGAGCGACTCACATAGAAGACCGCTTATTAATTTCATGGTGGTATCGGATGGAGAACCAATGTTTATAAAATCGGTTGATTGCTCGGGAGAAACAAAAGATATGCATTTCATTTTTAACTTGCTGAAAGGAGTTATAAATGAAATTGGGCATGAGAATGTGGTCCAAGTAATTACGGATAATGCTTCAAATTGTAAGGGCGCGGGACAACTCATTGAGCAAGAATTTCCATCCATTATGTGGACGCCTTGTGTGGTGCACACCTTTAATCTAGCTTTGAAGAACATTTGTGCCGCAAAAAATATGGAGAGCAATTAAATAGTTTATGGGGCATGTAGTTAGATTTCAGATATTGTTAAGGAAGTTATGCAAATCAAACATTTCATCATGAACCATTCTATGAGATTAGCAATATACAATGAGTTTGTTAGCTTGAAGTTGCTTTCTGTAGCGGATACACGTTTTGCTTCAATGATTGTGATGCTTAAGAGATTCAAGTTGATAAAAAGTGGTCTTCAAAACATGGTGATTTGTGACAAATGGAATATATATCGAGATGTTAATCAAGAGAAAGCTAAGTTTGTCAAGGAGAAGGTGTTGGATGATTTTTGGTGGGATTTGATTGATTATATACTTTCCTTCACGGCTCCTATATATGATATGCTTAGAGTTTGTGACACCGATAGGCCTTGTCTTCACTTAGTTTATGATATGTGGGGTTTGATGATCGAAAAAATGAAGAAAGTTATATATGCACATGAAGTGAAGAGGCTAGATGAGAAGTCCACATTTTATGAGGTGATTCACATAATTCTTGTAAATCGTTGGACAAAGAACAACACTCTACTTCATTGCTTGGCACATGCCTTAAATCCTAGGTAAGTTCTAAAATTATATGAGATTATTACTTTAGTAGTTATTTTTTCTTTAACATGATAATATAATACTCATCTTATTTATTATTTTTTTTAATTTTATTTCATTTTATTAAATAAAGGTACTATAGTGATCAATGGCTTGATGAAGATCATACTCGAATTTCTCCATAAAAGAATAAGGAGATCAACCAAGAAAGACTGAAATGCTTCAAGAAATACTTTCCTAACTTGGATGAGCGCAACAAGGTGAATTTGGAGTACATAGATTTTGCAAGTAAAAATAGAGATTTTAGAGAATTTGATTCCATTCAAAATCGATATTCTATGGATCCTAAGGCTTGGTGGGTCAATCATGGTGCATGTGCACCGATGCTTCAAAGCATAGCCTTAAAGCTTCTTGCACAACCTTCTTCTTCATCATGTGCTGAGAGAAGTTGGAGTACTTACTCATTTGTGCATTCGGCGAGAAGAAATAAGATGACCCCAAAACGTGCAGAAGATTTTGTTTTTATTCATAGCAATCTCCGTCTTCTATCAAGAAAAAGCCCACAATACGCAGAAGGAGTGACTAAGATGTGTGATATTGGCGGAGATGCATTTGACTCGTTTGAAGATGTTGGGGTGCTTAAAGTTGCAAATCTTTCACTTGATGAGCCGGAGATGGAGTCTGTTTTTTTTTTTTTGCAGAAGAAGTGGATAATGTGGATGAATGACTTTTTGTTATATTACTTGATGGAATGTTGATTGTTTTTTTGCTTATTGTTAAATTTTAATTTAATAGTGGAATGTGGATTACTTGTTTTTTCCTTCAAGTTTTATGGTTTATTACAATGAAATGTAGTTGAATTTATCAAATTAAAAGAATGAATGATATTAACAAATGTATGATTAATGTTTTTAGTATAGACTAATTCTATACTCTTTTTATTATTATTATTTACTTATTTATGCATTTATATATAAAAATATTTATTTAATATTTAACGTGTCGGAACATGTCGAAATTCTCTACTTTTTGAGAAATGACGTGTCACGTGTCGTGTCGTGTCGTGTCACGTGTCGATGCTACATAGGTTGTTTACAATGGGATCAGATGCAATAGGTATTCTTTTGTATCAATTTATTTAGCTTAGGACACTTAACACAATATTACGTTCTATCAATTTAGGAATTTTATATTTCAGGGACAAGATCATCATTATCTTTATTTTGTCAACTTTTTCTACATTTTTCCTTATTTTTTTTCTTGTGTTTTGGCCCTTTTATGATGGTCAAAATTCACATATGACATCTAAAAATGTCTTGCCAATGTCATTACATAGTGTAAAAATGCTTAAGCTCTCAAATTATTATTCTCTTTCTCCCTTTTATTATCAATTGGTATTGTTTCCTAGTACTTTACTTTTCTATCATTCATTCGAACATATAAATTTTGCTTTCAGAAGCCAAATAATATTTATAAGATGTTTTGTTTGCATGATCACCCTTGACATGTAGAAGAATCCAATAACGTAATCCATAAACAGCTCTAAACAGCTCTAAGTGCACGTGTTACTCATCTAACTATAACATGTAACTTCTATCACATCAAAGTGCAGTTGATTGAAATTTTGCTAACAATACTTATTTTTCAAGCTTGAAAAGTCAATGGGACTTCTATCATGAACTCAATTTCTTTGGTGTGGTATGTTTGTATCAGTTTTTTCAGATTTTTTAAAATTATTTTAAGGCTCAGATCTCGTAGATCTACTTCTTTGCTTTTTCATGAATGAATAATTAACATGATAACAATATGGATCGCATGTATGAGGAAATTTATTAGTAGGAATTTATTTTGTGTTTATGTATCTAATAATCTATGATAATTAAATAATACTATATTCTATCACTTTAAGATTTTTTTTTTGGGCCAAAATTAATCATTATGTTTTTGTGTTAGATTTTATTTTGTCTTTTGTTCTTATTTGTTTTGAGTTTTGGCTCTTTTGTTGTGGTCAAATTTACATGCGGCATCAAAATAGATTGCCAAATGCCATTGATGTATTGCAAATAACTAAAGCTTTCAATTTACTAGGAAACTATCATATCATATTCAGGCGACGCAGTAAAAAACACTAGAAGGTATTTTTTTTATGGAGTTTAAGAGACTGCCAATTTTATCTTTGGTAATTCTTTTGGCGGCGATGAAAAGTGAAGAGCGGACAATATGCTCTCCACGCATGTTTGGTGATCGGGAAGGAAGTCATTTGAATGAGTAGAAAGCGGTTCTCTTTCTGGACACCATGTGGTTGATGGGACTAGGGGCGTATGGAGATGAAATTGGGCCAAATTCCCCTAAAATGATCCAGTTTGGTTCATGTCCCAATTTTGACACAACTTATTTTTGTTTGGACCCTCTTTGAGTCGGTACTTAAAGTTGGCCCTATTGAACTTCCACCCAATGATATTGTTGAAGTTTCGACAATGTGCATATAGAAAATCTATTAAAAAATTAGTTGATGTTATTAATGTTTAAACTTTTCATAAATATTTTAAGGATAAATTACAAAACTCACCCTCATACTATTACCACTTTCGTTTTTGTCTATGTACCATCTTCAAAATCAGCATTACCAGGTCAACAATATCTGCACTACGCTACATGTTAACCTTTTGCACTTAGTCAACGTCTCTTATCTGCATTTTGACAGAAGATATGAAATTTGGCCGAAAATTGAGACAGGAGATTTGATTAGAGACCAAATCCATTAAGATGGTAAATGTACCAAACTTGAACATGGGCAATAGTATTAGGCATTAATAAAAAGGAGTGGAAAGCGGCGATCCGCACTAACGATCCCCTTTGGGCCTTAATCTCAATAACCGATTTGTTTATTCTAATTTAGCACCTAAGAAGATACAAAAATACGGAACATGTCCTTAATTGCAACCAAAATTTTAGTTTAGAGCAATAGCACAGGGACTGCCCATGTAATTTCCCAAAAAATTAACATTTCATCCCCAGAGGCCATGACAATTGACAAATACAGAGCGATAACCATGATATCTCGGTTTAATTCCCATTTTTTCCCAACTTCCTTCCCACTTCACCAAACACAAACCGTGTCGGAACTTGGAATAACTAAAACCCGGAGGCGGACACAAAAAACTCGCAATCCAAACACTCAGTTCGATAATTACAAGGAAGACGGGGACAAGCCAAGTGGAGTGTGCAGCCAGCGATTCTCAACAACGCACGAACAAACGCTGCCCTACAAGGACAACCTTCTTCCTTATATAGCTCTCTCATCTCCGTCTCTCTCTATATCTCCACTGTGATTCATTCATTCTTCAGGAGTCTCAGATCTCTTCCTCTCGCTCTCTGCGTACATCGTATTCTGGTTCCAGTTCTTGTTTTTGCTCTGTGTCGCTCGTCTTTCTTGTTTCTTGGTTCGAATCAATGGCGTCCGCTACTAGAACCTCCCTTTGCATGAAGCTCGCTTCGTGCTCTTTGAAGCAGACCCAGGTGATGATTTGTCCTGATCTCTTCTGGGTATTTGTCGATCCGCTGTTTCACGGCGAGATTCGCTGCGCTCTGTGTCGAAAGCTTTGATTTTTACTGGTTTTTTTGTGGATGAGCTCTGTTTCGGATCGATATCTTCGATTTGTGCCGCTGTTTCTTAGATTCAGTGGGTGGTTTGTCTCTGATCTACGTTGCCCATGGATGCTGTTGTAGATGAACCCGATGGTTACACTGTATAAAGATTCAAAATTTGTGATGTTATAATATGAGGTTTTGGCGGCTGGGAATCTGCTGGATTTCTTAATAAATGGACAAAGAATTATTCCTGTTTCACCCAAAAATCAAGAGTTTGTCTTATGAATCGAAATGGTTGCATGGGGGATTACTGATTATTCTTGAAGTGCTTGTAAAATATTCACGATAATTTTTGTTTAATTTAGCTATGATTAGTGGGTTATGTTTTGTTGATTTTTTGTTGCACTTTAGGATGACCCAGTATTTTTTAGGCATGTAGATGAAAATCAGTATTTAGATGGTCTGGAGATATTGCTTGGTACATGACATGAGAGAGGACAGTTCTATTAGATAAATAATTTCATGAGATCCGTGAAACTTGTTTATCCTCTGCCCTTGGTAGCGAAATTTTCATTTTTGTGCCAATGTCTACTAGCAACGGCTAGAATTGTACATAAGTCTAGGTGAGGTGAAATTTTTTGAGAGGGGAAATAAAGGGAGAAAGGTGCTTGGAGTTTTATGTAGCTGATGCTGATGATTTGCTGTGTGTATTGGCCCTTATAAAAGAAAGGGTTTTGTTCATGGAATGCTGCTTTCAATTGGCAATACCATCTTAAATTTTCTATTGAATAGCTTTTGTTAGCATGGTCAGATTCTTTTTTTAAGTGCCGGCCTTGCCGGCCTTGACATGAGATAGGGTCCAATGAACCTCAACACGTTTTAGCTGACTGTTGTGACAAATCTGGGGGCTCATGCTTTAGATAAATGCTTCAGGACAAAATTTTAGTGAAGTGCTAGTCCTTACTTGTTGGTACTATGTATCCTGCTCCTTTTTTGTTGCCAACAATTTTAGCGGCCAACTGAAGCCGGTGAGACTTATATTTATGACTTTATGTTACTTGTTATCTTGTTTGTGGATTATTATTTTTCTTTTTTACTAAGCGTGGACTAATCTATATTGCATGTGAGGAGATGTGGCTTTATCTTCTATAACTTCATGTTTCTTGTCCAATGCTTTTTGTAGCCATCAAACAGCAGAATCTCAAGTCTGAGATCGGTCTCAGTGCCCATCAATACAAAAGGCTATCCGTCTCTTGTTTCACGCCGAGGGTCATCCCGCCTTCAGGTTTTATGTGCGGTATGCATTATCTTCTACTGTTCATTTTCCATGTTCCTTTGTTGAAGTTCAATATAGTCTACTTGCCATGATAATGAGGGCTTTGAGGCTTAATCAAGTTCAATGCAATGCAATGGTGTAATTCATTGTTCACATGCTCTAAATAAATGGCATAAGTATGTCATCATATCCCAGCCTCATGTAAGAATTTGGGTTTATTTAGATGATATCTTTCCCCTTTTTTATTAGTAAAAGAGAACAATATTCATGAAGTTGCCAGAATTTGGGGGATCGTGGATGTCTAATTAGTCACTGTTGTATTGTTGGCTATGCTCCAAATTTGTGAAATCTGGTCACTTGTACTCGTCAATTCTGTATTCATGCAAATCGGTTCGTTGATGCTGCTACTAGTGAGATTTCAAAATCTTTATTTATTGACAGGCCAAGCCCGAGACTGTGGACAAGGTCTGTGCAATAGTGAGGAAGCAGTTGGCGCTGCCAGATGACTCTGCCGTTACAGGAGACTCTAAGTTTGCAGCACTTGGAGCTGATTCTCTTGATACAGTACACCTCCACAAACTTCTAATATGGGTTCTTCGCTTCATATCTGAAAGCATCATCACTTCAACCTTTTTTGTGAACACTAATGCCATTGGCACCAATTCATCCTGACAATTGTTGTGCTCATGCTTGCATTAACGTTAGCTTTCTTGCACTCATTATCAGTCAATTAGTGAAGTGGTCACTTAAATGTTGAGAGACTAGATGCCTGATGGCATGGCTATGAAGTTGTAGTTCTGTTGATTGTGGTCCATGATTGTCTCTTGAACAACTCCAATATCAAGGATCAAAGTCATATCCTAAGAGATCATTGTCAAGTGTAGGTAGTTTTCATATCTCAAAATGCTACTCTAAAATGACATTTCCTCTCAGATAACATAGTTATGCTAAAAGATCCATCCTTTACGTGTGTATATGTAATGTGTGGACTCTTTCACGATAGTTTTTCATGGCTGACAAGTTCTTTTTGGTTCAGGTGGAGATTGTGATGGGGCTTGAGGAGGAATTCGGGATCAGTGTGGAGGAAGAGAGCGCTCAGAGCATCACCACCGTCCAAGAGGCTGCTGATATGATTGAGAAGCTCATTGAGAAAAATTAGTTCTTAAGACTCTTCTAAGAACCAAGTACTTTTTATGAAGGATGTTGGTGCTCTTGTGTGGCTTTGCCACAGTTAGGACTCCCTACTTACTAGATGAATATGCTAGTTTGGATGGGAATTTTATGTTAAAGTTACATTAATTTTGGCCTGAAATGGAACTTGCTGTTTGTGCATTGGGTTGTCTTTTTCTTCATCAGCATCCATTGGCATTGGGTTGTCTTTTTCTTCATCAGCATCCATTGGCATTGGGTTCGTCAAGAATGTCATGAGCCATTAGGTTTTTGGGACTCATTTGTACCCTTCTCATGCTCTTAATGCTACAATGATCAGCATGTTGCCTACAATGATGGGTAGAATTGCTCGGGTTCAGAGACTCCAACCAAAGCCAACGATACTAGAAGCACGATTTCGCATTTGAGCGTGATAGTCAGCTTAACAAGAGCGTCCCTCGTGCAATGAAATGTTGAAGTTGCCCTGTCCTCTCCTCCTCTTTCGACATGGAAATACCATGTGCATCTTCACTATAACTGGACCTTCTATGATTGCACACTTTTTCTCTCCTAAACGAATAGTATCGATACAAATCCAAAGCTAACTTCGAGGGTTGAAGAGGGTGAGTGTTTTTCTCCTTCCCCACAAGTACATTGAATGAATTAGTTGATGAAAAAGCATCCGTCTTGAATAACTGAACTAGGAATATGCCTTGACAGAAGATAGGGGAGTCTTCTCACCATCGCTTCGGATTTGAGATGATTTCTCTTTTGAGTGGATTATAAATTCTTAGGTTAATACCATAAAATAAAATAAAAATCCACACCCTTGACAAATTTACTTGAAAAAAAATATTTTTTTATTATAAAAATTTTAAAGTGGTAAATCTGTGATAAATATTCTCTTCATTAATTTCCGTTAAATTTTTCCT
The DNA here is from genome assembly GCA_017140595.1 of Eucalyptus curtisii. Taxonomy (NCBI): domain Eukaryota; kingdom Viridiplantae; phylum Streptophyta; class Magnoliopsida; order Myrtales; family Myrtaceae; genus Eucalyptus; species Eucalyptus curtisii. The sequence goes on along the minus strand of CM029495.1, from coordinate 11,793,172 downwards.
TCAAATTGCTTAATTGGATGATTCGTAATAATTGGTGGATATATCAATTTGTGATCTTCTGGTACTAACTACTAACGAATGATAAATTTTTCATAAAGGTACTAATTTAAATTTTTTTATGGTTAAAAAATTAATTTAAGATAATTTTGTTATAAGTGTATTAGTTTGGAGTTTTTGGTCTATAATTTTGTCCGGCGAAATTTTTTGTAATCTTCCACGTGGCCAAAAAAAAATAAAAAATCATGCAACCCTTGTAGTTGGTTGATTTGGTGTAGTTGGTTGAGGCGTTGAGTTTAAAAACTAGAAGTCACTCGTTATACTTATAACCTCATTGACTATGTAAAGCTGTTCAAGGACAGGGTCATTTGCACAGATCAAAAGCTGATCTTAGCTGGTTTGGTTACATTAGTAAGGGTAAAATGAGCATTCGGATAACTGGATTTTCACATCCGTATCTTTGGATTATCAAAAACGAAAAAGAAAATTCGTGTCATCTCGTGATCCTCTAGCATCATGCAAGCCCCCACATCTGCATATGTGCATATACACATGAATTCGTCCCACATTATGTTCCTACTGCTAGCTCTTTTCACCTGACATTTCCACAGGCCAGTGCAATAATACAACTAGGCCCTAGGTCATGGTACCCCTTATCGGGTCACATGACCACCGACTTCCCTTTTTGAAATCTAGAGCATAAATTTTAAACGAAATCACGGTCAAATCCATTTACCCAAACCTTGAATTATCACTCTGATCATTGCACCAAAACCACTTTGATTAGGTAATCCCCACATGTGACTGGTTCCCCTTTGCTTTATCCGGTCACCTAATTCACCCTCCCTTTCCCTCTTGCTCCCCCAAAAAAAGGCCCCCAGAAATATTAGCGCAATTTTACCATGAAATTGCATATTTAGCCTCAAGAACCGTGGGATTTCGAATTCGATTTTTTTGAGAACACGAGTGGACTTTGTTTCGTACTCGAAAATTAGCCCGGCACCACCTCGTCGCGACCAAAAATAGACTCGAGAAGAATTATGCGATTCGACAAATATCGTGGAACATTCGTGTCTTAAAGAGGGAGCTAATTACTGCACAAAAGAGGGAGTAGATGTACATAAAATCTGAATTACATTATGAAAAAAGTAATGAATGTGATGGCTTTTCAATGAACTGGTGAGCACCCAGCACACCCATCTTAATCTAATTTTCCTAGTAATTACCCGAAAAGAGAAATAAATAAATAATAAAGAAAAGAAGCTCACATTTTCAGAAGCTGCATTACCCAAGATGCTGCCCAAATAGAAAATGCGACCACGTTCATGGCTACGATCGGCTTCGTGCGAATTGCGGAGGAGGCCATCAACGGGTCCTCCGGCGCGACTGCGGAGCCCGGGCCGAGAGGTGCGTCGTCCGGGTTCGGCGGGCTCGGAGTGGAGGGGATGGTGGGGATGGAGGAGGACCCGCCGGAGGCTGGCACGGCGGCCCCTGGGGAGGGCAGGAGAGGGGTGATGTCCGGCGAGAGCCCTTGGAAAGGCGGCACGAGGGGGTCCGACGACAGGGCTGGCGGGGACGAGATCGCCGCGGTGGCGGGCGGCGTCGCTGAATTGAGCTCCTCGGAAGGAAGAGATTGCGAAGGCAGAGCCAGGAAGGACACAATGATTGCCGATGACACAAACCAAGAAGACACCATTCTAATGATCAAGAAATGATGCCTTTTCTCGAACATCGCCAGCTATGGAGAGTATCGATCCTTTCTTTTTTCTGCTTGAGCTTGGGCATCTGAGTGTTGCTGGTGGGGCATTCAGCCATTATGATCAAGAGCAAAGGGATGTGGGGCATGGCGGCACGTGGCGGGGGACCATTGGTCTGTCATGGGAGGATACAGGTTGGCTAGGTTTTGAGGGAAGAGGCAAAGGATGGAGAGGAGGGGTGGACTTCTTTGTTGTGGTTTGGTGTGGGCTAATGTGGAGAAATTGATTCTCTCTCTCTCTCTCTATAACTACAACAGATGACCCGTGATGAGAGAATTTGATGGGAACGTCGAGTCGAGGACAAATTATGTTGCGAATGATTTCGTTTGGATCGTGGGATGCTGTCGGAGGGTTTGTCTCTTCTTGCATTGTCTCATCTCCCAAAGAGGGTAAGCATCTTATCTTGAAGGAGCACACAAGTTGCTTGCATTTAGTGTGGGGAGCATGCATTGATGATTAGTTTCATAAAGGTGAAAGTAGTGTAGTGGTAGCCAGTGACAACACGAGATCCTGTTAGTAAATGTGATCAACTAATTCGAGAGAATGACCAAGGAGCTACAGTTGTGTAAGATCTATAAATTTTTGTCTGATTTCGTGCAACTCGATTGGCCCGAGTATAGCGCATCACATCTCATGAAGTCAATGGAGATTTGAAACTCGACTCTAGCGAGCACTCTAGTGAAGATTTTTTCGTTTATGAGAAGTGGATCGATATGAAAATTTCAGTCAATCATACAATTGAACACAGATGAAAACGAATAAAAATAGTAATTTTGAATTGTCTTGTCACTCTTTTCACCGTAAGGAGATAAAAAAGCAAGAAGGACGCCATGGCTTCCCCTTCCTCTTTCTCATACTCTCTTTTCTCTCATCTTCTTCGCTCGATATAGTTGTACCGTTTATACAAACTGAACAAATGTAGATGTTTCACTTGAATTGAAGGTTTTGGTCTCAATGCTCTCTCCGTCCCTCTAATCTTCTCCAACACTCGACCCAATCATGCTGATATCGCTAGCAAAAGTACTGTACTTAAAAGAGAAAATGTCTGCTTGATGATCGCTGTGATAAATATATGTAATTATGATCAATATTAACAAAGTTGTCTGATTTTTCGATACTACTCTAAAGATTATTTCATGTACAATAAACAATTTTTGGTGACATAATGCTCATTAATACTCAATCGATGATCGGGAAGCTAATCGTAATAACTAAATGCATTGAACCAAACAATCCAAAATTAAACACCCCCTACATATAGTTCACAATCTTAAGCACTGACCAGTCAATCCAAAAAGATTACAAATGTCGAGGCAAAGTACGTGCAGGAAAGAAAGTTCACCGTTCGCTTTTTGATCGATTTACAATGGGGGAATCCATAGGATGCCTTCAATAATGAAGGCGCGACCGAGAAAATGTTCCACCGCGAATCACGGGTTCCACCGAATCGGCCCATGAGCAGACATAATCCGACCCACGAGTTAAAGACAATGAGTGAGAAAGAGAAATCAATTTCATATTATATATATTATTCACGAAAATTAAAATTTGCAGAAATTATACTCAATAAATGAATAGGCCAAACCTCGTAACTGGATGATAAAAATTCTCAAATATGAGAAAAAATCTATGAATATCTATAAAACATATGCATTGTGTTGGTTTGAATGAGTCGAAAATGGGTTTATCCAAAATTGATCCATTTTTATGTAATTTGATTTAACGAAATATACTCGACCCAGCTCGGATTTAAATACCCAACCTGATACAAGCTCCAATACGAAGCAATTTTTCCCCTTAAATATGAAAAGTTTTCACATATCCACATGCTTGACTAGCTCAAGTAACCAAGTCAAGATAAAACGAAATACTATATTCCCACATTAATTAATGTCTCGCACCAACTTTTGAAACAAGGATAGCGACAATATTGATCGAGTGAAGAACCAATTAAATTTTGCGGGGTCGTGCATGTGCATGTGCATGTGCATGTGCATGGGTAGTTCTATTGCTTTTGCGTATTGTCTTATTACAATAATAAATGTCGAGCAAATATTAGTTAAAAATAAGATGTTGGCATAGCTGATGGTTTTATTTATGTAGATGGGCCTAAGTTGGCCCATCCGCTCATGTTGGGCCTAAGAACTCGGCCCGCAAGATTAGGGCCCATGGATGAAAGTGTGCGTTGAGGGGTTGCATCTTTTGGATGAGATGTTACGTTGAGGGGCCAAGCGTCGCTGGAGTAGACGCTTTGAGGGAAAGTAAAAAGGAAAAAGAACGTACCTTTTGGCGTACGTACGTGAAGACATTCTCTCTCCCTCCAAGTAACATAAGACGCTACGCTCCCTAAAGATAGAGTTCTCTCTCCCTAACAAAGAACAAAGACGTTCCTAGGTAGAACGGATCATGATTCTTCCTCAAATCAACGTTGGTATTTAATGCTGTGACTAACAAGGTACGTTCGATTCTATGATGTGCCTTAGGATCGGTGATACATGTGATTTTCCCGGGCTCGTCTTCCGCACTTGTTTTACGGGTTCGATTTAGTGTCGAATCCGGTTTTTAGGGAATCGGTAAACCCTGACATTGGTATCAGAGCCGTAGTTCATGTTTCCCGATCCCTTTTTATGTTATTAAATTATTTTTGTGGTCGAAATTCAAGAAAAGCCGCTCACCGGTCGATCGGGGACGAAAAAAACCCAACACCCGTGTACTGTTCGCCCTGTTTTGTGATTTTTTGCAAGTCAAAATTTGTTTTTGATAGCACGGGGTCGAAGCTCTCGTCAATACGAGAAAAACGAGTAGTGGATCGCTACCGGAGGCCGCCACGTGCGGCCGGAACACATGTTGCACGCGCCGATTCGGTCCCCCGCAGGCGCGTGCGTCACACGCGCCGTTTCGGCCCCAGGCGTGTGCGACGCACGCGCGGGACGTCACTGTGACGTTAGCCAGGCACGCGCGTGGCACGTGTCGGTCGGTTTGTCCGACCGGCCCGACCGGGCAGTCCGGTCCGACCCGACCCGATCCGTTCAGCCCGACCGGCTCGAACGGTCCAACCCAACCCGTTGATTTTGACCGTTAACAAAAAAAAATTGTATTTTTTAATTTGTTTATTGAGGATTATAAGTAATCCCTTTTTGTTCTTCATTTGTTGCAAGAACCATGGAAAATTATGTATTTTCCCTTTTGTTCATTATGGATTATATGTTAATCCTTTTTTGTTCTGCATTTGTCGCAGGAATAATGCCTCCCCTTAAGTTGCGCACACCTATTCGCGCAATTACCGACGAACAAAAAGAAAGGCTTTCAAGGTTGATAGCCAATTTGAATAATTATCGATGGGAGAGCGGGAACATAATAGATCATGTTCTTGAAGTCAACGGGAAAATTCAAAAGGTCATATGGAATGGTCGTCCCATGCCACAACGAGATGGTGCGATTTTTCATGAACACTCTTCCACCGAATGGCAAGGAGTGTTGAATCGCATATGGGATGTCAACAAAGTTGCTTCGTATAGGAGTATTGTGATGGCTTTTATAGATGATTATTACCTGATTGTTACAAAAGAAAATATCATGAAATTGAACAAAAAATGAGCTTTCCCAGTTCATAATTGACTTGGGTTTAGATATTTCGAGTTATCTTTCTTTTAGTACACTTTATGGATACCTTAAGTAAACGTTTTACTACCTGGTTGTTGTTGATGTAGCAACTGATATAAGTTGTATTATGTAAAAGCATTATTATTCTATTGGATGTCAAATACTATTTGCTTTCTGTTATTGTTGCCTGCTGTGGGTAGTTCATAGAAGTTTTTTTTGTAGCTTCATAGAATTTATTTTGCATAAGACAATTATATTAATGATAGTTTTAAGTTAGGATTTTTTGGAGGATGATTGGAAACATAGTGACATTTTGATTCTGAAACCTTACTTGAAATTGTTTATTAATATGATGGGTCTGTGCAAAATGGATGCATAAATGATAGGCATTAATTATTCGTGCAAATATATTTGATGTGTTCAGATCAATGGCTTCAGCCACAAAGAGCATAGTTGCCGAGCTGAACAAAGGTTAAAAGCTCAATGGCGACAACTATGAAATCTGGCACATGAAAATCCAATATGTACTGGAAGAGTAAGAGGCACTAGAAGCTCTTAACCTAATCATGGAAGAGCCTGAAGATGGGAACACTACACAACACAAGAGAGATAAGGATGCATTTGCTGCATGAAAAAGGAAGAACTCCTTTGCTCGCATTACGTTGCTGAGTAGCATGGAAAATGATGTCATGCGAGAGTTCAGGCGTTTTGTGAATGCCAAGGAAATGTGGGAAGCGTTGGTAGCAAGATTTGGTCATACTTCGGTGACCAAACTGAGGCAGCTCACTATTAGGTTTGACTCTTACAAGAAGCCTCATGGTCAGACCATGAAGCAACACTTGAGAAAGATGTCAAACATGATAAATGAGCTAAAGGATGCTGGCCATGTCCTGACTGATGAGCAGCAAGTGCAAGCAGTGATCCGTTCCTTGCCTTAAAGTTGGGAGCATATGAAGGTGCACCTTACCCACAATGAGAATATCAAAGTCTTTGAGGATGCAGTGCGCCATCTTGAGCTGGAAGAGGACCGCCTCTTGGCGGCTAAGCCGAAACCGAAATATATGACGCTGGTTCTAGCTCAAATGGAGCTTCGGCTCCAAGCGCAAACGTCCCGACCGGTTCAAGAGGTGGAAAGGCAAGGGACCAAGTGTTTCAAGGAAGAAACTAAAGGTTGACCAACATGAAAGAGGAAAGCGTCCTCGAATGAAGAAGCTGACAAGGGTGAAGTGTTACAATTATGACAAGAAGGGTCACTATGCTCGCGATTGTCGCTAGCCAAAGAAGGTATACACCCCTTGTGCTTTTAAGAACTTTGCCTATGTATCAAGTTTTGTATTCTTGACTGAATCTAATCCTTTGTGGACTGTGGATTTAGGAGCGACAGACCATGTAGCGAAGGATAGAGGATCCTTCGTGGAATTCCGACGAGTACCAACTGGAACTAAGTGGATCTATGTGGGAAACAACTCTAGAGCTGAAGTAAAAGGAATTGGCACCTGCCAACTGAACATGCGTGGTGGACGCACTTTGTTCCTATATGATGTATTGTATGCTCCGGAGATTCGTCGGAATTTAGTGTCTGTTTTAGTGTTGGTCAAGCTAGGTTTTAATATGAACTTCCATAATAGAGGTGTGGATTTGTTTTTGGATACAAATTTCTATGGTTGTGGTTATTTTCTAGATGGTTTCATTGTATTAGATATTGACTATGTTAATGCAAATGTTTGTTATTCACTTCTCACGTCTCCTAATTCATATAATAATGATGTGAATGTGTGGCATGCTAGACTTGGTCATATTGGCCAACAACGTATGAATAAACTAGACAAAGAGAGCTTGTTGGGCAACATTGAAAAAGTCGATTTGCCCATATGTGAGCATTGCCTAGTAGGGAAAACAACAAGGAAACCATTTGGAAAATGTAAAAGAGGTGAATTTCCTCTGCATTTAATCCATTCTCGACGTCTCGTGTGGTCCCAATGAATGTGAGAGGAAGGCATGGGGCTGTTTATTTCATCACTTTTATAGATGATTATATTCGATTCGGATATGTCTATTTGATTTCTCATAAATCTGAAGCATTGAATTGTTTCAAAAGGTTTATAAACTTGGTAGAAAATCAATTAGACAAGAAAATAAAAGTATTGAGATCTAATCGAGGTCGAGAATATTTATCTGATGAGTTCAGAAAATTATGTGATGAAAAGGGAATAGAAAGACAGTTGTCTATTCCATATACTCCTCAACAAAATGGTGTTGCGGAGAGAAGGAACAGAACCCTACTAGAAATGGTTAGGTCCATGATAGCGCATGCTAACTTACCTATCATCTTTTGGAGTGATGCGTTATTAACTGCTGCCTATATACTTAACCGGGTGCCTTCCAAATCAGTTACTTCCACTCCATATGAGTTATGGACAGGTAGAAAACCGGACTTAAGTTTTCTTAAGCCATGGAGTTGTGCTGCCTATACTCATGAGCCCTCTCACAAGTTTGGGAAATTGGGTCCCAAAGGAAAGAAGAGTATTTTCATAAGATACTCCGAACACTCGAAAGGGTATGTGTTCATAGGTGAGCAGGAAAGTGGAAGTATAACTGAATTCGAATCACGGGATGTCACATTCTTAAAGAATGAATTCCTAAGAAGAGCGAAATAGGTGAAGATTACTTCTTATTTGAAACCTTGGATCAAGATAATGATATTAGTGGAGTTCGTCCAAGTGGGAGTAATATGAGAAGTGATGAATTGAATTCAACTCATTCTCAATTACAACCACATGATGAGACGACATCATCATTATCTAACCCTAGTGGGAGCATAATGGAGAATGATGTGGAAAGTATACAATCTCCCATACGGCGAACAAGTCGCAAAAGTATTCCCTGTCGACGTTTTGACATTGAAGGGGAAACTTTTATGGTTGCTCCACAAGATGAGGATGAGCCAAGAAATGTTAATAAGGCTCTAAATTGCCCTAGTAAGGAAAAGTGGATGCATGCAATGGAAGATGAAATAGAGTCAATGAAGTCAAACCATGTTTGGGAATTGGTTGACCTTCCAAAAGGACGCAGAGCTTTTGGGAACAAATGGGTTCTCAAAATAAAGCGTAAAGTTGATGGCTCGATAGAAAGGCATAAAACTCGCCTTGTGGCGAAGGGATATAATCAACAGGAAGGAATTGATTATGAAGAAACATTTTCTCCTGTAGTGAGATTTACCTCAATTCGCTTATTCTGGCAATAGTGGCAAATATGGATCTTGAATTATATCAAATGGATGTAAAGACTACTTTTCTCAATGGAGAATTAGATGAAGAAATATATATGGAACAACCTGCTGGTTTCATAATGAAAGGCTAAGAAGAAAAGGTATGTCGACTTTTGAGATCGATACATGGCCTTAAGCAGTCGAGACAATGCTATATACGTTTTCATAATGCCATAATGGCATATAATTTTACAATGATTGATGAGGATCATTGTGTGTATATCAAAAGATTTAAAGATCAATTTGTGATCATAACATTATATGTTGATGATATACTAATTGCCGGAAGCAATATGGAGTTAGTTGACACTGTCAAGAGTTGGTTATCTTCCAACTTTGAAATGAAAGATATGGGTGAGGCTGCATACATCCTTGGAGTTAAGATTTTAAGAGATCGTTCGAAAAGATCATTATCTCTTTCGCAAGAAACTTACATAAATAAGGTCCTTGAACGATTTCGTATGCAAGATTGTAAACCCATTGATACTCCTATTGCAAAAGATGAAAGATTGAGCCATAGACTGTGTCCAAGGACTCTACAAGAGAATGAACAAATGAAACATGTTCCTTATGCTAGTGCTGTTGGGAGCTTGATGTACGCTATGATGTGTACAAGGCCTGACATATGTTTTGCAGTTGGAATGGTGAGTAGATACCAATCCAATCCAGGTCAAGCACATTGGAAGGCCGTTAAAAGAATACTAAGGTATCTCGAAGGGAACTGCGATTACAAGCTGAATTATCAAGGAAAGGATCTGCGACTTGAAGACTATTCGATGCTATTGGGGAGGAGATTTAGATGAAAGAAAATCTACCTTTGGTTTTGCTTTCTTACGAATAATGGCGCCATATCTTGGAGCAAGTAAGAAGCAAACGTGTATAGCCTTGTCCACGATGGAAGCTGAGTTCGTGGTATTATCGCAGCAAGACAAGAGTGAGTTTGGCTTAAGAGATTTTTGGATCATTTAGGTGTTATTGAGAAAGCTGCAAATCCATTATTGGTTAACCGTGATAGCCAAGCGGTTATAGCGTACACCAAAGATCCAAAATATCATGGCAAGACCAAACATATAGATACAAGTATAACTTTGTCAAAGATATGGTTGCACGAAAGGATGTGAACTTACGGTACATATCTACGCATAGAATGGTAGGAGATCCTATGACAAAGCCAATACCTAGAGATGTGTTTTGTGGTCATGTAAAATCTCTAGGATTGCGTAGAGTCTGATGTACTGGATATTGTAATTTTCCTGAGTTGTTCACATTTATGAACTTGTGTTTTTTCATTATTAATGCCTATGAATCTTTGTTTGACCTTTATGCATCTTAATGCTCAGTGCATTACATTAAGTTGAGAAAGTATGTCGGACAGATATAAGATTAGCCCACTCATACGGGTAATCGTCTCTATTTACTATGTGATAAATAGAGATGAAACTGTTTTTAAACTTATTATCTAGGTGATAATCGAGAGCTCAAGCTTAAAATATATATGTCACCTTAACTAAGTGTTAAGATGAGGACATGATATGTACTATGTTCGAAAGTAAAATACCCCACATATTTTACTTTATCTGTCTAAGATGCCAGATGTGAGTTTTGATGAATTTTGTGAATGAGTAGATACGTGAACTCAAGTTAGACACTGAGTATGTTTGAACTATCATCTGTACGGTATTGAAGGTGTAGACATACGCTCCATGGGAAATGAGTTAATACTGTAATACGTATTTTATACTATGTATGCATGAGACGACCGATAAGAGTGGCAAAAGTTTGATCTCAACTTTTATGCTGTGTGATACTCTTGAGGAAAAGAATTCCTTAATTTTAATGCCCTCATGAATTTTATTTATTCTCAAGATTTCTATTTAGTGTTTGTTATCTTAGAATGTTGCCAATGGTCATGAGTTGATTCGATCTAATGGGACATTTCTAGAAAAGCAAGCTGAACTGAAATTGAGAGTTTGAAAGAAAGAGGAAGATCGAATTTGGAGAATCACATTCTAAGTTTTGTATTCATCGGTCGATCAATTATGACCTTTGGGATAATCATAATTGTGAATATAAGATAATCATAATATGTAAATATATATATATCATTGTTTAAAAGAGATCAAGAGAGATATAAATGTGATCGATCGATCTAGGATCTTTACTCGCATACTAAATCTACTCAAAGTGTGAAGCCCATTATGAGCTGCTATATATTCCTAAGATGTATGGCAACGAGCTCTCAAAGTATCTTTGGTCGCACGGATTATTCACTGGTATGAATGTTGTAGAGAGGTAAAGAGGATCATGTTCGGCCCACCACGTGCGAGTGGGAGATGATGGTTTTATTTATGTAGATGGGTCTAAGTTGGCCCGTCCGCCCATGTTGGGCCTAAGAACCCGGCCCGCAAGATTAGGGCCCATGGATGAAAGTGTGCGTTGAGGGGTTGCATCTTTTGGATGAGATGTTATGTTGAGGGGTTGCGTCCTTTGGAGTAGACGCTTTGAGGGAAAGTAAAAAAGGAAAAAGAACATACCTTTTGGCGTACGTACGTGAAGACATTCTCTCTCCCTCCAAGTAACGTAAGACGCTACGCTCCCTAAAGATAGAGTTCTCTCCCCTAACAAAGAACGATCGTTCCTCGGTAGAACGGGATCGGATTCTTCCTCAAATCAACGTTAGTGTTTAATCTGTGGCTAACAAGGTACGTTCGATTCTGTGATGTGCCTTAGGATCGGTGATACATGTGATTTTCCCGGGCTCGTCTTCCGCACTTGTTTTAGGGGTTCGATTTAGTGTCGAATCCGGTTTTTAGGGAATCGGTAAATCCCGACACCAGCCAAAAGCGTTGCACGAAGATGCGATACCAATCTATGTTAGAGTGAATTACTAAGGCGGACCATTTGAGCAAATTGCGGACTTTCGATCTAATGGTATGGTTCTAATCTCGGATGCGAGTGTTCTCGAGCCTTCATTTGAGGGAAAGGAATTTTTTTTTTTTTTTTTAGTTAGAAGCAAATTTTTTATTCACATAAAGAGAGATGCATAATTTCAAGACAAAACCAATCCCGAAGGTTAACTTAGTGCAATTTGTAAAGACTCAATCATTATACAATAGATTTGTCATAACTTCAAAGCACAATTAGCGGCCGATCATCGAAACTCACAAAAGTAGGTGTGTGCCTAGATTTGGCGTTCCCTTTGAAAATCCCATATCTATATCGGCAGAGAAGAGCACTCAAATCTAGATTTATTCCCTCTTTTCCAAAGTAAATTGAGGTGGTTACATAACCCGTCATCAAGTAAAATCTTGGCACCTCAATTTCAAACCGTATTTTCATATTGTTGAATTTGACCCTAGTTAAGCCCTAAACATGTGAGTTTCAAGAATTCTTGAGTTCATGCCTTGATTATTAGTATACTTGAAATTTGAAATGTTATATAAACGATTAATATAAAATTAATACCCTCGATCCTGCACTTCAATCATTGATTGAACCACGAAAAGTTAATAGAAAGTTCTATAAAACATCAGTAGAATAATAATATATTTGAGTTGCAAAAATCTAGAGGTTCAAAATTTAAGACTTCATTCATTTTGCAGAAAATGTGGCGTTTTTGGGAAATGTTTTTCAAAAAGTCATTTCCAATAAAATCACATTGTATTTCAATGTTCAGTCGAAATTTGAAAATGAACTAGAAAATATTTTTTATCGTTTGGTGGGGAAAATCTTTTCCTTCCATGCACTCATTTCAATAATTTTTTTTTATAATTTTATTATTTTAAAATCGATTTTTAATTATTTTTCTTTTCTTTTTATTATTTTTTTCATTTTCTTGTTATTCTTCCTTGATCGATTGCCGGCTACGGCGGTGGCCGATGATTAACCACATGTGAGCTCGAGCCTTCCTAGCTAGGGGCAAGGCTCTACATCGCTTGATCAGACGAGGCCAGGCTCGCCCAAAGTTGTCGATACATTGATGAGCTCGAGGTGTAAATTGAGCTCAAAACTCAACTCGAGCTCGATGGATTATTATAATTTCGTTCGAGCTTGACTCAACTAGAATATGGAGATACTCAACTAAGATCAATATATGAAGGCACTCTAGCTCGACCTTAACAAAGGTCGAAATGTTTATTGTTAACCGATACTAATCTCTTTACAAATATAATATAAGCTCGATCACGCATGCTAACCTACTGAGATGAGAATTGATGAGCTTAGGTCAACAAAACATTTGGATAGCTTCAAACTCGAGCTTGACTCCAAATCAAAGTCAATCGCGAGTACCCATTTAGTCGATCTGAAGCCGCTCGTGAGTAGCTTGATTTAGTCTCACCCAATAATTAAGAAGGACGAATTTTCTGACCCCAAGCAATTTGGTTCTACGACCCTCTTTGGTGCGATCTCAGTTCGAAACTCTCTTTCAAGAATTTTATTTTACATAATAGAAAGTGTCGAATGATAAAGAATAATATAAATAAACAATAAATGAAATAAAAAAGGAAGAATTGATGAGCTTAGGTCAACAAAACATTTGAATAGCTTCAAACTCGAGCTTGGCTCCAAATCAAAGTCAATCGCGAGTACCCATTCAGTCGATCTGAAGCCACTTGTGAGTAGCTTGATTAAGTTTCACCCAATAATTAAGAAGGCGAACTTCTAACCTAGAGCAATTTGGTGCAACAATCCTCTTCGGTGCAATCTCGATTCCAAACTCTATTTCAAGGTTTTTATTTTATATAATAGAAAGTGTCGAATGATAAAGAATAATATAAATAAATAAGAAATGAAATAAAATAGAGGAAAAGTAGCGACCATTCCGAAACTCGAACTTGGGACCTCTCAAAGGAGGGGCACTTAGAATTCCCTCCAAGATCGCCTCCCGCTCCCATTTTCCCTCCAAACCCTAATCCATCTCTCTCTCTCTCTCTCTCTCTCTCTCTCTCTCTCATACTGATCATCGACGCGGACCAATCCGATAACGCCGGCGTGTTCTCGCGGTTGGAGCGAACGAGATGACCTCGGTCGGCGGCGGCGGCGGCGGCGGCGATGGCGGAGACCCCGCCGCGCCGATCACCAATGCCGATTCCGTTCCTGCTGGGGCCCTGCCTGCCGATTGCGAATCCTCGCTCTCTTCGTCCTCAGGTAAGCCGGAAAAAACCTTACTTTTGTGGTTTTGCTACTCTATGCGTGCATGCTTCACTGCTTCGCTTCCAAATTCGGGGATGGTTTTTGCATTTTGAATGCGTTTCGGTTGCATTTCTCTAAATTTTGTGAGCAATGTTCGGCGAAAAAATCATTTTTTTTTGCGTCTTTGAGATCGTACGGAGGATCGAGTTTGTAAACTGAGTGGTTATGAGTGTGAATTAGGGGATGCGTCTGCACGTGAACGTGTTTCGGCGTGATTAGTTGGTGTCGTCGTCGTGCTGTTCTGATATGCTGTGTGTTGCCGATGACAGAATCAGGTGACGTGATGAAAGGAGAGACCTTGGACGAGCTTTATGTGGAAAGCACGATGCGGTTCGATGATACTGTCCCATTAGACGGTGCATTTGAGACCCAGATCCTAGATACAGGTGGAGAGACCCAATTGGTCAATTTCGGGGGTGAAACTCAAGTGATTGATTGCGAAGATGGCATCGGGAATGTTGAGACGCAGCTCTTATTAGATGGCTGTGATACTCAAGTTGCTTTTGATAGTGATGGTGAAGGTACGGGTGGAACTGAAGTCCTGGGTTCTGATGATGAGGTATCGGATGGCGGCTTGCACCGGGAAGGTGGTTGTTCTAGGGATGAGAAGAAGATGTCCTGCAGTCCTTTTAGCAAGGATAGCGAGACCAAGGAGCAATCCGCTGCTTTGACTGATGAACCGTGCAGTTCAGGTGAGCCTGTTTAGATTCTACACGAGCATTATGTCTAATCATATTCATAAGCCATACAAACGACTTCATACTTTTGTGGCCATCTTTTCTTCCTAGTTGGTTGGTGGATTTGCTTTTGTTTATTGCATCGGATGGGTTCTTTGTAGGTTGGGAAATCATCCCAAGAAATATCATCATAGTGAAGATTGATGAAACATTAGTAGCAGGGAGATCTTCTATTGGATGCTCATTCAGATATATTTTCTTGTGTACTCACCCTCTTTGAAAGTATGCAAGTTCAGCAGTAAATCCACTTAATGTCCCTGTCTTGTGTTCTCCTGAGTTTATCATTTCCTCTTGAGTCTGACATTCTGTTGTTGCTTAGCTTTTATTTCTCTTGTGCCACCATGGTATGAAGGTACCGGACCATTGGTGGTGAACTGTACGTTTTCGCTCTCATGCAGAAAACTTACATGCAATTTTCCTTCTTAAAACAAATTGCATAGTTGAAATATCTGTCTGGCAATGAATTTAACCCCTCACAAGAATGACGATCAGGTTTTTAAGATTTCTGGCTGTCGCTTTGGAACGAATTATTCGCATTACTGCATCATTTCTTCTTGTTATGGTGTGTGATGTCAAATATTGTTCTTATTCTTTTTTGCTGAATTGTCCAATAGTATTGCAGAGACTGTAAAGATGACTGACTAACCCTCTTTATTCTGTAGGGAATGTATATCCAAAATGCCAATTATCGGCTTAGGTCCTTATAAGGTGGTCTAATACTGAATCAGTGAATGTTCTGTTGCACCTTTTCTGTAGTAATTATTTACTTCCATTATGGTGCACCAATGTTTTCTGCCTTTTCAAATCCTGATCATCTGTGTCAGTGTGATACAGATTGGAAAATTAGGAAGTTCTGCTTCTTCGGAACTTAATGTCTTAGTTTGTTAATAATGGTCAATGTTATGGTATGTCAGTGCTCCTGCCTTGTAATTGTTGCAGTGCTTCCTTGGTCTTCATCCTGTTCTTCTCTTGCTTAGGTTCTGTCAGAAGGGGATTTACTTCAATTCGTGCAGCATCCCTCCGAGCATCTGGTTTAGCTGCTCGCAGCATGTTCCTGAATGGTGCTAGTAGTGCTAGCATGAGGCAGTCTTCAGAAGAACAGGCTGGTGAAGATAATGGAACATCTTTTCAAGGTGCTTATATAAAATCTGGTGACGAATTTGATCAGGACTGTGATGCTGAGACTAAAATTGAAAATACAGAGGAGATGCAACATGGGAAGAAGTGCAAAATAGGGAGTTGCACCGTTAGAAGACTCTTTGCAGAGGATGTTGTTGACACCATGCCTGATGAGACAGCTGACTCAAAGGAAGTTCCTCTTGGAAATGACAAACTTGCTGGATTAAGCTATGTAGAATCTCAAGAACCGGGAGATCTTTCTCAGGCAAATGCACTTGATTTTGTTGACAGGTTTCTGAAGGACAATGTTGAGCAACTTGATGAAGAGCTTGACTTTGGAAAGACCATTGGAAGAAAACCATTATCAATCTCGTGTGCAGAAGGGCCACGGAATTTGGCCAAGAGTGCAAGTAGAATAACTGTAAGAGCAGAGGTTTTTGACTGGGATGATGGACGAGAGGATGAGGGTGGTGGAGATATTTTTTGCAGGAGGAAGGAAGATTTCTTTGATGGTGGGAGCAGTAAGTGCAGATCCGTGACCTTGCCCAGGAAGCACAGAAACAGATTTCAAGACGGTCAAGCAGATAGGGACGAACCATCAAGTGCTCCCTGCAAAACAACTGGCGTACTTCATTCTGATTCAAATGCAATTCGGAGAATGGGTGGAAAAAGTCAGATGTTGGCCAAAGCGGCTCAAATGAATCACAAAAGGGATCTTGCAAATCAGTTGGATGAACAGTCTAAGATAGATTCTTCAAGAGACAACTTGGGGGCAATTGCTGTTGATGCTTGTGTGCCAGACATGCTCAATGTAGGCTTTGACACTCAACTGGCTGCAGAGGCTATGGAAGAATTATGCCAAGGGGAGACCCTTCCTAGGGAGAATAATTGTGATATCAGCATTTCTACAAGAAAGTTGAGAAGCACAAAGAGAGATGATAATGAACAAAGTAAAAAGCCATCTATCTCCCTGCAGAAGCGTTTCAAGGATAAGAAGAGGTGCCGCAGTTCTGGACAAAAAACTCACAACTTGGATATGACTGACCTTACTGCCAATATGAGCAAAAACTCGAATAAATTGCCTTCCGAGAACTTACAGTATAGAAACAGGGAATCTCTTGGAAGATGCCAAGCTGGTGACTTTGGTAAACGAATTGCCACCAGAACATCGAATGGAGTTACTTTTGCCAGCAAGCAGCAATTACTAGGCAAAGGTGGTTTCTTTACACCCATTGCTAGGAGAACTAGATCTTCCTTGGCAGTTAATCAAGTGCAAAGGACAGAATGTTTATCAAGCAACCACACTAAAGCAACAGATGGCGCAGAGAATGTTGAGGTACGTAAAAGGAAAAGAAGCACCCAAGAAGGAAGAAGCAGCAAAAAAAGTGATGATGACTCAATGGTCAAAGCTAGAGGAAATTCACCGGAGCAACTCTTTGCAGTAGAAAGGGGCAAGAGGTCTGTTAGACGGATGAAATCTGATGCTACAAGAAAGGGTGATCTGGAAGTACAGTTGCCAGCTCAAAATTTTGAAGCTGGACTAGAGAATGCCGCTAGTGAGACCACTTCTTTCAATTTGAATAGGGAACCGTTAGCTAAAGGTTTAAACATGACTGACACAATTGGGCAGTCTGAGAGAAATGGAGATGTGGGCGCCCATCATCCACTGAGAATTCAGAAGCAAATGCCATTTTAGATCATACTTCAGGAGAAAAATGTAATGGAAATTCAGCTCATACTACCCCTATTAACTGTTCAACGCCCTTCAATGATGCTTCGCCGGTTTGTGTGGGAAATGGTTATATGTCTCCATCGTGCAAGAAGAACCTTTCAAGATCATACCTCAGGAACGAAATTAAGAGCTTAAGTGCAACAGGACCACAACCTTCTTCAGCATATAAGGATATGCGGAAGAGGAGAGACATGAGTGACATTTGTGTCTTGTACAGCCACCACTTGGATGATGATATTATCAAGCAGCAGAAAAAGGTATTACCTGTGATTTTCCGAATTTTTTGCCAGGAATCAATTTTTGTTTAAAATGTGTCTCATGGTTCTCTTGTGCAGATCTTGGCTCGTCTAGGAGCTTCTGCAGTGTCTTCTATTGCTGAAGCCACACATTTCATAACAGATAAATTTGTGCGTACAAGAAATATGTTAGAAGCAATTGCTTCTGGAAAGCCGGTAGTTACCCATTTATGGCTTGAGAGTTGTGGACAAGCAAACTGCTTTCTTGATGAGAGAAATTACATACTAAGAGATGCTAAGAAGGAGAAGCAATTCGGCTTCAGTATGCCTGTTTCATTGGCACGTGCATGCCAGCATCCACTTTTACTGGTAAGGTTTGATTTGTTTTTACTTAGGCCATCATAGGATCATTGTTGTTTTGTCAGCACATTCAAAACAGTATCTATGCAGGGTCGAAGAGTTTTGATCACCTCAAATGCAAAGCCTGGTAAAGACATAATATCAAGTCTAGTCAAAGCAGTTGGTGGCCAAGTATGTAGTACATAGCTTCTCTGAAGCATTTATTGTTTCCAGTACGTATTGTCAGTTCAAATTCTTATGGTATTCTGACTTTTGAATGATTTCAGCCGGTAGAGAGAATTGGAAGATCTGCTTTGAGAGATGATAAATTAACAGATGATTTGTTGATTTTATCCTGTGAGGACGACTATGACATGTGCCTTCCTTTCCTTGAGAAAGGTCAAGAGTGATGATTTTTTTGGACTTTCCTAATCCCATTAAAATGCGACGTGTAGAGACTTGATCATGTTCTCTTGTCCATGCAGGAGTAACCGTATATAGTTCAGAGCTTCTGCTGAACGGGATAGTAACTCAAAAGCTGGAATATGAAAGGTTAGTTTCCTCAAATGTACTACTGTGAACCAAAATGAATTGTCTGTGTGAGAGAGTTGGAGGGTGGTTTTTTCATCTGTCTTAGAATTTCTTTCTCATTATTATTCTTCGGGGCCATTACCTGTCTTCTTACTTATTCTTGTTTTTTATCTGTTGTCGTTCTTATGCAAGTACATCAATTATCAAATTTTAGAGAGCTTGAAATGAGTACCGAATGCTTCGGCAAGTTTTCACTTTGGTTTTCCTAATATACGTGCTTTACATGATTGCAGGCACCGTCTCTTTGCAGATCATGTTAAAAGAACTCGCTCGACGATTTGGCTGAAAAGAGATGGTAACAATTTTGTTCCTGTGGCCAAACATAAATAGAAGGGGTAAGCCTCTTCTGTCCTAACGCCTGCACATGTTGGCCTTGGCTTGATACCGTAGCTATGCAGTGTTTTGTACATAGTATGCTGTACCGAGTTCACATGTTGTTCAAAGGAAATTATTTATTTGTCTAGAGCACTTTATTATGCAAGGGGGGTTTAGGACTACCATTCAATTGATTCTTTCTTGTTTTGCAATGAAATGGATTCTAAAGCTGCTATTAAAATGAAGTGAAATGAAGAAGAATGATCCAATTTTTACTTGAATTAGAATGTTATATTTTCTGCAGCTTTTAGTTAAATTTCCGGCATTCCTAAAGATGAAAAGATCGCAAAGTGTTGATTTCTTATGGTGTTTATTGAACTGTGGAAGATTTTATTGGCAAATTTCTTCAGCCACGGACACCACGCAATTTTTATGTAATAGATTGTGCCAATCCACAATTCATTTGGCAGGGAAGAGTTTAACCTGCCTATCCATTCCAATCAACGGATAAGAAAGCCATTCTCATTGGACGGTACTCTTAGGTGTCTTTTGGATTCTTTTATTTTTTGTTAGAAAACTTAATGTTGTTATGTGGATCACACAAGTTGAATTCATCCCTTGTTCTTTTCCTTTTTCATTCACTGATCTCATCCCTTTCATCGATTTTGTGTCCATCCTTCTTTTCTTTTGAAAAAAGGGAAGGAGAAGGATTTTCCTTGGTGGATCCCTCTCGTGCCGGCTTAGTCCTCTTCATTAAAAACCGTTTATATTTCTACATCTATCTCTTTCTCGATTTCCCCCATTTTCTTCCGTTTCTGAGGTTTATTTAGACTTCCTAGTAAAAATGGGTGACGTTATTCTGCGTGCTGTGGTGGGAAGCAACAATCGGTAATAACGTGAACGTGACGCCAATTTATTGAGAGAAACTCAAAAATTGACCGGACACCAACACAGGTTAACTCGAAATTGACGCATAGTTGACATTTTTTTGATGAATTCTAATAAAAGAATCGATTTATCATTGTTTGCAATGAAATTTGCTGTTCTGCTTCGGTCATGATGTGAACCAATGCAATATTAAATGCATGACATGAATTGTTCACCCTTCTCGTCGAGGTACGTTATTGTGCCAGCCTTTCCAATCTGCTTGTTTGGTCATGAATTGAAAATCATCAGCTTCGACGGAAATATTACATGATTGAGATGAGAGGTATAGCACACTTTGGCACTGTACTGTGGGAGGTCGAATCGACTTCCTTCACAAGGCATCTCACTTATCGGTTGTCAATTATGGGTGGACTTGAATCGATGTCTTGGAGCGCATAGATTTTTGTTCTTTTCCCCTTTGCTTTTCTTACCGAATCGATGTCTTGGAGCGCAAAGATTTTTGGTCTTTTCCCCTTTGCTTTTCAACGACGCCGAAAGGCGAAACCCTGCCTTTGACCAACATTACTTGTTTCGAAGAAAATGTACCCGATCTATACGACAGTGCACGATCAAAAGAGCTATATGATCTCCACATATAACTACAAATAACAAAAGATAATTTTTCCTTCATTTTGGCATACAGATCCGATCGTATGGGACCCCTAGACTTATATGATTTTGTGTAACAAATTCGGTGTTCTCGAAGAGAGCTGTCATCCTGGAAACCGGAGTCCGACATCACACACAAAATCAACTTTGGCTTCCCAACTTTGGGTGGTGGTGGGTCATTTATCCTGATACAGCACTGCCTTTATCCATGCAAGAGAAGCCTGGTGGATGCAACTAATCTATGTGATGATTGCGACGACCGAACAAAAAGCATGGGGGGAACTTTCCTGATCATCTCCAGGTTGATCACATATATTCAACCTTGTTAGGAGTGGATTCGGTGTACACAGTTGGCACCAACCAACAATATCCATTAGGTTATATATGTCGTCGAAGAATATTAAGCCATGCATTTTACCACGAGCCTCTTATGGGCAACTCGCAGGTTTTAAAAGGCTAAAAAAGTTGAAATGATGCGTTCTTTGAACAGGGAAGACGGAATTTTCTCCACCTGCCATATGGAATTTCGATCCCCCCCGGGAGTCATTTTCCAGAAGCCCTGGCGTAACCCCACCGAAGTCGCTATCTCCATTTTTAACTGATTCCGCACCGCCAGATTTTTCAAACTAGCCATCTCTTAGTTTAGGTCACCCTTTAACCAATACACTGTACCGGGATGTAAACGGACTTGGAGCTACACGACAAGTCAACACGAAGCTCTTTTGACTATGATCGGGCTTTGCTTGCTTGATGATCTCACCTTGCTTGCACCAGCTTTTTAGCATGAAAACAATGATATAATTGCTGGCCCCTGCGAAAAATGCAAACCCAATTGTCTTGTTTCGCCTTTGTCTACCCTATATAAAGGATGAAAATATGCATGAACACGCATGCCTTACTAGTTGTTTGAGAGAGAGAGAGAGAGAGATGAGTAATATGAGCTTAGTGCTGGTAATCACCATAGTTGTCTTCTTTGGGCACATAGGAGACTCAGAAGGAGGGGACTTGAGGAAGAATTTCTACAAGAGCGCATGTCCTCTTGCTGAGGAAATAGTGAAGAATATCACGTGGAAGCATGCCGCCAGTAACTCAGCTTTGCCCGCCAAGTTCCTGAGGATGCATTTCCATGATTGCTTCGTTAGGGTACGTACGTATATATACACTACAATCATCCATGCGTTGAAGTAGATTAATCCCGACACTATGCCTATGCTGGAACTCTCCTTGGGCTTGCATTTGCACGTGCACCGGCCGGCGAACTCGCCTTGTGCATGAACTACCGTCGTTTGACAGTGTCATCTATATATATAAAGTACCATCGTTTGGCCGTGTCATATATATACATACACGAGTCTCTTGCTATATCTAGATTGAACTGAGAACTGATATTCTTTAGAAGCATCATATCATTGTTCCATATGGTCGCACAAGGTAAAAAATCGATGCTTATGTGCATGGTTGTAGAAGGAGAGTTTTGCGTGGTAATATTTCTTTGGTGCTTGATCGCATCGTTTCATGTGTGTAGGGTTGCGATGGCTCGGTTCTGCTAGACTCGACGGCGAACAACAGGGCGGAGAAGGTGGCGGTTCCGAACCAGTCGCTAACTGGGTTCGACGTAATAGACGAGATCAAGGAGAAGCTGGAGGAAACATGCCCTGGGGTCGTCTCTTGTGCCGACATCCTGGCTTTAGCTGCTAGAGACTCAGTCTCTTTCCAAGTAAGACTTTTCGGGGTGATGAAAAACTCTAGGGCCATTCATTTGCATTCTCTTGGGTTTGTTTCAACGCTTTTGAAAATTTTTCTTCATGAGTTAGTAGAATTTTAATAACCTCATCAACACTCCATGACACGCGCTCTTGAAAAAAACTATTGTGGAAAAAGCTTTTTTAACCATCTGATGGCGACGCTAGATTATCAAGTAAAAAATCATCCATCTTCTAATGATACTATTCTCGACCCTACACATGCATCGGCCCTAATTATATTTTGATTTGTGATCAATCCATAGATAATAAAAAATATTCACCGATCCTAATCATTATCCAATTGAACGCTATTGCTTCTAGAAAAAAGTGTCCCGACACTTTACTATGAAAAAGTTCAATAAGATCGATCGATTTGAGGAACAAACGTACCTCTTTTTCTTTCTTTTTTTTTTTCCAAAATTAAAGTTTTCTCTTGTTTCTGGTTGTTGAAAATTCCCACTAATAATGTGCAAATCAGTCGCGACAAAGTTGATCCCGATATTGGTCGACAGCTTCCATATATAGTGTATTTATACTATGTTTTACATTAATTTGACATATTAGTGGATCTCACATGATTGCAACGATTAATTGTGATTTGCAGTTCAAAAAGTCGATGTGGGAGGTGTTGACTGGAAGAAGAGATGGGAGAATTTCACGTGAATCAGAAGCGCTTTCCAATATCCCTTCCCCATTCTTCAACTTTACATCTCTCAAGCAATCTTTTGCCAACAAGAGCCTCACTCTTCACGACCTTGTTGTCTTATCAGGTAAATTAAATATAAAAATTTTCACATTTTATAGGGTCAAAATTAACCATGTGCTCGTAGGAAGGTCCTAATGTCCAGTAAGTCAATTTCCCCTTTCAGGTCATTTATTTCTTTTTCTTTGTGTGTGTGTCTGTGTGTGAATATGTTCGTAAGAATACACATGAATTGTACCGGATTCTCTCTCTGAAAAATATTTAATGAAATACCCATTGCTTGTTCCTGAAAAGGGAAACAAATTGATTAATGTGCTTATTATCTTCTCAAATATCCCATAACAAATGTCCTATAGGAATTTATGAAAAGCATAAGTAAACAGTTTTCCCTAATGACGGTGAACAAATGGAAACTCATAGCCCCATACATATAGAGAGAATCTGAAGGTCCGATATACATATATATTATAATGTTTATATTTTTTTTGAAAAGTTCTCAAGCACTCGACTTGAAAAAAGGGTCAACTTTCAAACTTTGTAAGAAAAGGAAAATTCAATCTTATAAGAAGGAAAGTTGAATGAATTAATTAAGTATACGACATGTCTGGGTCATCAGGTGGGCACACAATTGGGGTCGGGCACTGCAACTTCTTCAGCAACAGGCTCTACAACTTCACCGGAAAAGGCGACCAAGACCCGTCCCTCGACCCGACCTACGCCTCTCAACTAAAGGCTCAATGCAAGACGCTCTCCGATAACACCACCACTGTCGCGATGGACCCCGGAAGCCCCCTCTCCTTCGACAGCCACTACTACAAGGCCTTGAACAGAAAGCAGGGCCTCTTCCAGTCCGACGCCGCTCTCCTGACCAACATGGAGTCGAGGAAGATCGTCAACGAGTTGCTGGACCAGGATGGCTTCTTCACCGAGTTCGGCCAGTCGATGAAACGGATGGGCGCGGTCGAGGTGCTCACGGGGAGCAACGGCGAGATCCGGAAGAAATGTAACGTGATTAATTAGAGTGTGAGGTTTTATGGTTTCTTTTTGGGTTATGCATGTGTTTTGAGAGCATATAACTTATTTGAAGTAGGTGGAGGACCATTTGCCTATGGGAATAGGTATTTTTGTGCAAGATTTATATTGGGAAAGTGTGATCTAATAATTGTTGAACAATAGTTTAACTATGATCCTTTTTGTCTTATTTTGGCCAGTCTTTTCTGTCTTATGTCAGCCAATCTTTTGCTGCTAAAAAATTAGCTTAGGTTTGGTGCCAATAATTTTGCAGAACTTACTCTAAACCAAAAAATAAATAAAAAAATGAGACACATCTCATATAGATAGTGCTCCTATAAAAGAACTCCCCGCGCCCAAAAAATAAAATACAAAACACACATTACTTGCTTGTTTATGTCAATCAAATTTTTGTAATTATAAAAATCTAATATATAGATGTAATGTTATGAAAATTTTTATGTGAGAAGTAACGAGCTAAAGCTCCTAATGGCAATTCTTGCTCCTGGCTCCACCCAATGCTAGGCCAATTTCACAAGTAAATGGACCAATCAAAGTATGCCTACCTTGATCAATTATGTTGTAATGATCAATTAGAATAGAACGCATTCATTATCTAGTAAATAATACGGCACACAAAATGTCTTATCTTGTTAAACAATACATGTAGGTCGCTCCAACTAGTGAGTCATTCATTATTCGTAACGTGTTTGAGATAATATTCAATTTGTAAAAATTCTCCAAACACAAAAATCATGTGATTTATAAGAATACAATGTAAAGTCCGTTCAATAAGTGAAAAACAATAATACTTGCATTAGACGTGTATCATATAAATTCAGCGTGTTTTTTCCGAAATTTCTAAGAAGAAAATTAGTTTTTAATATTTTTAATTGAATTTTGAATAAGGACATTAAGCAATAGTGTTTTTTCAAAAGATGACCCAAAATAAACCTTATTTCTAATAAGAGCCCAAAGAGGCAAATTAATCTCAAATAAGACAGGGAGCGTTCTCATAAAGAAAAAAAAAAAACTTTTTCTATTTGTTTTCGTTCTCATTCACTTTCTTTCTTTTCTTTTCTCTTTTTTCTTTTATGTTATCTTTTCTCTCATTTTCATTTTCCTTTTTCTTCTATCCCAATCCTCACCTTCGAGCCCTCCCTCTCCGCCCTGGACGACATCCTATGCGCTCTCCTCAGCCTCGACCGCGGATTCATCCACAAGTTCGACGCACTCATTACTCGCTTTTGTCATCATGTCCACCTCAACAACAAAGCCCTAAACATTGTCGAGATGATGGCGATTTAGTGGCTTCGGCTTCAACGTCACAACGCTGAAATTCGACCGGCGAGGGTAGCCACCTTCGAGCCTTAGTCAACGAAGCCCGCCTCGACGCTCCTCTAAGCGGCAGCTTAGAAGAATAAAGCCAGCGCCTCAATGCCTCAATCTCGGCTCGTGGACAATTCCCAATTGTGGGATGTTACCACGAGCTTTCTATGGGCAACTTGCAGATTTTAAAAGGTTAAAAAGGTGAAATGATACGTCTTTGAACAGGAAGATGGAATTTTCTTCACCTGCCCTATGAAATTACTATCCCCAGGAGTCAATTTCTAGAAGCCCTAGAGTCACTATCGCCATTATAAACCTATTTTTGCACCGCCAGTTTTTCAAACCAGCCATATCAGGTTAGGTTACGCTTTAACCAATACGCTACTAGGATCTCCACAAGACTTGGAACAACACAAGTCAACCTCAAAACTCTCCAGACCGTCACCGGGCTTTGCTTGCTTTGTGATGTGATCTCACCTTGCTTGCATTTAGCAGTTCGGGCCCCTATATAAAGGATGAAAACATGCATGAACATGTATGCCTTACTAGTTGAGAGAGAGAGAGAGAAGAAAGATGAGTAATATGAGCTTAGTGTCGGTAATCGCTATAGTTGTCTTCTTTGGGCACATAGGGGATTCAGAAGGAGGGGACTTGAGGAAGAATTTCTACAAGAGCGCATGTCCTCTCGCTGAGGAAATAGTGAAGAATGTCACGTGGAAGCATGTCGCTAGCAACTCAGCTTTGCCCGCCAAGTTCTTGAGAATGCATTTCCATGACTGCTTCGTTAGGGTACGTATCGTATGTATACACTATGTCATCCATGCATTCGAATAGATTAAACCGGACGCCACGCCTGTGGTGGGACTCTCATTAGGCAATCAGCAATCTCTCCATCTAAAAAGAAGATGATGATGACATTATACGCGCTTGACTTGCATGAGTAAAACTAATTATATGAGACTGTAGTACGATCCGGTGAAACTTACCGTCATCCAAGGATGCACGCACGAGTGCACGGGCCGGTGAACTCAACCTTGTGCATGAATTACCTTCTTTTGATCCAGTGTCCTATATATATACGTGAGTCTTGTGCATGAAGTACTCAATTTTTGCGCGTACACATGCTATGTCTCGATTGTACTGAGAAGAAGAATCATTTCATTGTTTCGTGTGGTAAAAAATCGATGCTGACGTGCATGATTGTAGAAGGAGAGTTTCGTGTGGTAATATTTCATCGGTGTTTGATTGCATCGTTTCACGTGTGCAGGGTTGTGACGGCTCAATTTTGCTAGACTCGACGGCGAACAACGAGGCGGAGAAGGCGGCGGTTCCGAACCAATCGCTAACTGGGTTTGATGTGATAGACAAGATCAAGGAGAAGCTAGAGGAAACATGCCCGGGCGTCGTCTCTTGTGCCGACATCCTCGCTTTAGCTGCTAGAGACTCGGTCTCTTTCCAAGTAAGACTTTTTGGAGTGATGAAAACTCTTGAACAATTTATTGGTATTCTTTTGAGTTTGTTTCAACACTTTTGAAGACTTCATGAGTTAGAACTTTAATAACCTTAGCAACAATCCTCACACGTGCTTTTGAAAAAACTATTATGGAAAACCCTGTTGGACCATTTGATGGCGACACTAGACTATCAAGCAAAAGCTTATCTATCTTCTTTTGATACTATTTTCAACCCCACACATATACCAACCCTAATCATATTTCGATTCGTGATCAACCCATAGATAATAAAATATATACATTGGCCATAATCATTATCCAAAATTAAAGGATATCTTTTTCCTCAAAATTAGAAGTTTTCTCTTACTTCTGGCCGTTGAAAAATCTCACTAATAATGTGCAAATCACTCAAAACAAAGTCGATCCCCATATTGGTCGGCAGCTTCTATATAGTGGATACATATCATGATTTACATTAATTTGACATTTCAGTGGATCTCACATGATGGCACCAATTAATTGTGATTTGCAGTTCAAGAAGTCAATGTGGGAGGTGTTGACTGGAAGAAGAGACGGGAGAATCTCACGGAAATCAGAAGTACTTTTAAATATCCCTAGCCCATTCTCCAACTTTGCGTCTCTCAAGCAATCCTTTGCCAACAAGAGCTTCACTCTTCATGACCTTGTTGTCTTATCAGGTAAATTAAAGACAAAAAAAATCACATTTTATATGGTAAAAAATTAGCCAAGTGCTCCTGGGTAGGTTGTCCTAATGTTTAGTGAGTCAATTTTCCTTTACAGGTCATTTATTTTTGCGTGTGTGAATATCTTTGTAAGAATGCACATGCATTGTACCGGATTATCTCTGAAAAATATTTGATGAAATAACCTTTTCTCGTTTCTGAAAAGGGAAACCAATTGATCAATGTGATGGGTAAAATGGCCACACACAGTGAATTTATGCACTTTCAAGCGAATCTCATTTCCCAAAACAAAGAAATGTTGCAACTTGGACCCCACTTTCTATTTTCTACGGGATGGGCAACCAGAACACAATATCCGTGGACGAGCATTAGATTCGAAATTTCATATTTATGTAAATTCTATGTAGTTTTTGGTCTTACAATGAGAGAAACATAACTCGATGATATTATTCAAGCAAAAAAAAAAAAAAAAAAACTCCATGGAAAGTTCCATAGCAGTTTTAGGTGGACGTTGCAAAAAAAAAAAAAAAAAAAAAAGAATGATAATATCTACGAATTGATAAATGCGAAAAGTAAATATCCGGTCATGAAGGATATAAATCATGGATTTTCAATTTTTCTACCATTTTCTGATTACGAAACAACTAAACTCTTATATATATTAAAAAAATATATTTACTCGCTCTTTCTAAAAAAGAAAGTTTATCAATTTCTTGTTTACTGTCATCACATGCAAGTAAATGGGACTGTTTTGTTTTTTTTTTTCGTCAGAAAGTAAATGGGACTTGAACATCGAATTTAGTGGTTGTTTATCAAAATAACAATATTTCTTGAAACAAATATGCTCAAAATATTTTTTTCTGGTTTATTTTTTATATGCAGTTCCTTTTACCATATTTGGATTGATTAAAAAAATATTACAAGAAAACTCGAAACAGATGGGATAAAAGATTGATATCAGACGTAAACAAAAGAAAAATCAACTTAAAATCGAATACCATAAGTTGATGAAACGAATATTGTTTCATATCCGTGATTATCTTAATTACATTCAACAATTGTTGTAGATTTCATTTTTTTTTCCTCCCTTTTAACTTACATTGGACAATTTTATATTTTAAGGGAATCCCACATGGTGATTAACAATGGGCTTATCTTCTCAAATTTCCCTTACCAAATCTCCTATAGGAATTTTATAAAGTTGAGGCTTGTATAATTTACATTTAATTATCTAAAGTTTTAGAAACGACAAAAATATATTTTTAATATTAAATGGAAATATCATAAGTGATATATATACACACACTTGAAAAAGTAATCACTAATCAGAATAAGAAGAGAAGTTAAATTAATTTACTAATTAATTAAGCATACTACATATTTGGGCCATCAGGTGGCCACACAATTGGGGTCGGGCACTGCAACTTCTTCAGCAACAGGCTCTACAACTTCACCGGCAAAGGCGGCAAAGGCGACCAAGACCCTTCCCTGAACCCGACCTATGCCTCTCAACTGAAGGCCCAATGCAAAACGCTCTCCGATACCACCACCACCGTCGCGATGGACCCCGGAAGCCCCCTCGCCTTCGACAACCACTACTACACGGCCTTGAACCAAAACCAGGGCCTCTTCCAATCCGACGCCGCGCTCCTGACCAACAAGGAGTCAAGCAAGATCGTGAACAAGTTGCTGGACCAGGACAGCTTCTTCACCAAGTTTGGCCAGTCGATGAAGCGGATGGGCACCGTCCAAGTGCTCACGGGGAGCGACGGCGAGATCCGGAAGAAATGTAATGTGATTAATTAGGGGTGAAGCTTTATAGTTTCTTTATGGGTTATGTATGCGTTCTGAGAGCATATGGTTAATAAGAAGTAGGTGGAGAATCATTTGCCTATGGCAATAGTTTTTTTTTTTTTTTTTGCAAGATTTATATTTGGAGAGTGTGATCGAATATTTGTTGAACGAGAGTTTAACTATGGTCCTTTTTTCTCTTATTTGGGCCAATCTTTTCTGTCTTACGTCAGCCAATCTTTTCTGCTTAAAAATTTAGCTTAGGTTTGGTGCAAATAATTCTGCAGAACTTAGTTTAAATCAAAAGCAAAAATAAAAAATAAAAAATCAGACGTATCTCATATAGATAGTGCTCCTATAAAAGAACTCACCCCGCGCAAAAAATAAAATATAAAACACACATTACTTGCTTGCTTTATGTCAATCAAATTTTTGTAATTATGTAAATCTAATATATAGATGTAATGTTATGCAAATTTTTATGTGAGAAGTAACAAGCTAAAGCTCTTAGAGGCAATATGGCTCCACACGATGTTAGGTTAATTTCACAATTAGTTAGGCCAATCAAAGGATGCCTACCATAATCTACCATGTCGTAACGATCAATTAGAATAAAACACATTTGTTATCTAATAAATAATGCGGCACATGGAATGTCTTATCTCGTTAAATAATACTTGTAGGTCAGTTCAAGTGGGAAGTCATCCACTATTCGTAATGTGTTTGAGATAATATTCAGTTTGTAAAAATTCTCCAAACACAAGAATTATATGACTCATTAGAATAGTCGGGTCAGTAAGTGAAAAACTATCATACCTGCATTAGACGTGTATCGCATAAATTTAGCATGTTTTCTTTTGAAATTTCTAGAAAGAAAACTAGTTTCCAAAATTTTTAAATAACAGAAAATTTTCTGATAAGGGCATGAAGCAAAAATGTTTTTTTTTTTTTTTCCAAAAACGACTCAAAGAAGACCTTATCATCTCAAATAAAAGCTTGAAGTGCCGAATTAATCTCAAATAGGGGCCTTGCTCCAACCAATTAGTTAAATCTTAACAAGGTCAAGGGCATTTTTGTCAAAAGACTTTTTACCTTTTATTTGCTTTCTCTTTCACTTACATTCTTTTATTTTCTCTCTTTTCATTTATCTTTTCTCTCATTTTCATTTTCCTTGTTCTTCCATCCTAATCCTCACCTTCGAGCCCTTCCCCTTGGCCCTGAACGACGTCCTCTGCGCTCTCATCAGCCTCGACCGCGGCTTCACCCACAAGTTCAACGCATTCATTACTCGCTCTTGTTATCACGTCCGCCTCAACAAAGCCCTGCACGTTGTCAAGATTATGGTGATTAGCGGCTTCAGCTTCAACGCCGAGACGCTGAAACCCTACCGGCGAGGCCAGCCACCTTTGAGCCTCAGTCAACAGAGCCCGCCTCGACGCTCCTCTAAGCGGCAGCTTAGAAGAGGAAAGCCAGCGCCTCAGTGCCTCGATCTCAGTTCGTGGATAATTCCTAAACGTTGGATGTTACCATGAGCTTTTTATGGGCAACTTGCAGATTTTAAAAGGCTAAAAAGTTGAAATGATGCGTCTCTGAACAGGAAAATGTAGATTTCTCACCTGCCATATGGAATTACGATCCCCGAGCATAACCCCACCAGAGTTGCTATCACCATTTTTAATTGATTCTGCACCGCCAGTTTTTCAAGCCAGCCATCTCAGTTTAGGTCACCCTTTAACCAATACACTACTAGGATCAACACAACAAGTCAACTCAAAGTTCTCTTGACCCAGTGAAATTCACCTTCATCCAAGGATGCATTCGCACGAGCACTGGTCGGCGATCTTGCCTTGTGCATAAATTAGCAGCTTTTGATCTAGCGTCCTACACGGTCATCTAGAGCATATATACTCAAATTTTTTGCATACACGAGTCTCATGCTACGTCTAGATTGCACTGAGAGCGCACATTCATTAGAAGAATCATTTCATTGCTCCATATCATTGCCACATGGTTGTAGAAAGAGAGTTTTGCATGGTAATGTTTCATCGGTGTTTGATCGGATCGCTTCATGTGTGTAGGGTTGCAATGGCTCGATTTTGCTAGATTTGACGGCAAACAACAAGGCGGAGAAGGTGGCAGTTCCGAACCAGTCGCTAATTGGGTTCGATGTAATAGACAAGATCAAGGAGAAGCTAGAGGAAACATGCCCCCTCGTCGTCTCTTGTGTTGACATCCTCATTTTAGCTGCTCCAGACTCGGTCTCTATCCAAGTAAGACTTTTCGAGGCGATGAAAACTCTTGGACCATTCATTGGCATTCTTTTGAGTGTGTTTCAACACTTTTGAAAGCTTTTCTTCTCGAGTTAGTAAAACTTTAGTAACCTCGTCGACACTCTTCAACATGTGCTCTTGAACAAAACTATTGTGGAAAAAAACTTTTTTGGAGCATTTCATGGCGACACTAGATCAAGCAAAAATTCATCTGTCTTCTTTTGATACTATTTTCGACCACACAAATACGTCAAATTCAACCATATTTTGATTTGTGATCAATCCATAGACAATAAAAACTATATAGGCATCATAACTTATCGGGAAAAATACAAAAAAAAAAAAAAAAATCGTAAACCTATTACATTGATACAAATTCAATTATAAACTTTTTAATTGAACCAATTTAATCTTAAATATTTCTACATTAGTATCAATTTAGTCCATCTAACTAATTTAGCCCGGAAATTACTAAAGTGGATGTGGACCTTAGTCGTCCTATGTGGCACCACCGATCGCTGACGTAAATAATTTTCTTAATTTCTCTAAAATTTCATGGCAACACTAGATTATCAAGCCAAAGTTCATTTGACTTCTTTTAATACTATCTTCAACCCCACACATACATCGACCTAACCATATTCCAATTCATGATCAGTCCATAGGTAACAAAAAATATATAGGCATCCTGACTTTATTATTATCCAATTGAATGCCTTTTGCTTCTACAAAAAGTATAACGACACGGTTGAAAAAAATGTTAGATGAGGTCCATCGAATTGAGAAACAAAAGTGCCTCTTTTTCTTTTTGAAATTAGAAGATTTTTTTCCCAAGATTAAAGCTTTCTTTTGCTTCTGGCTGTTGAAAACTCCCACCAATAGTGTGCAAATCACTCGAAACAAAGTTGGTCCCGATACAGGTTGGCAGCTTCTATATTGTGGATTTATATCATGATTTGCATTAATCTGACATTTTAGTGGATCTCACATTATTGCACCAATTAAGTCAGTGCGGGAGGAGTTGACTGGGAGAAGAGACGGGAGAATTTCACGTGAATCAGAAGCGCTTTCCAACATCCTTTCCCCGTTTGGTTCAAAAAAAAAAAAAAACATTCTTTCCTCGTTCTTCAACTTACACGTCTATCAAGCAATCCTTTGCCAACAAGAGCCTCACTCTTCACGACCTTGTTGTCTGAATTAGGTTATGTTTGTTTCACGGAAAATAACTTCTAAAAAACGTTTTTCAAATTTTCCAAATGCTTCGTTTCACGGAAAATAAATTAGTCGAGGAAAATATTTTCCATCGTTAGAAAAAACAAAATTCCATAACTTCTTCCACCTTACTTCTTTTTACCAACACATTTTCATTTTATTTTTATTCTTTTTTATTTTTTTAAAATCGAGTTTTTAATTTTTTTTTCTTTTCTTTTTTTCTTTTCTTTCTTTCTTTTTCATCTTCTTCTTTGGCCTTGGCCGATCCGCGCGCCACGGCGGCGACGGCGACCGGCCGCAAGCCCGGCTTGAGCCTCGCCCCGGGCCGGCGAGGCTCCGCCTAGCCCGATCCGAGCCCCACGAGCTCGGGTCTCACCAACCTGGGGTGGAAGCTCGGGCCTCGCCATATCCGATGAGCTGGGCGGGGCTCGAGCGAGATCGGTAGCCTCGAGCTCGCGGATCCGGTGACCGAGTCTTGGTCGGTCGCGGGCAAGCCGGCCATGGCATGCGCATGCGGCGGAGGAAGGAGGAGGAAGAAGGAGGAAGGAAAAGAAGAAGAAAAAAAAAAAAAAGAATAAATAATAAAAATTTTCGATTTTTTAAAAATACAAATAATTAAAAATTTATTTTTAAAAATATATATAAAAAATAAAACTAAATTTTTGGTCAATTAAAAATATTAAAATTCAATTTTTTGATCATTTTTCCCAAACAATTAAATTAAATAACGAACGATGGAAAATGTTTTCCACTCAAAGTTCAAGTTTTAACCAAACACCAGAAAATATAGTCTTTTTTCCAAAAAAATGATTTACTAGAAAATATTTTTCTAAAAAGTGATATTTTTACCGAAACGATCGGAGCCTAAAATTATTAATGATTTTTTCCCCATGTACAAAAATTTCTTGGAAACATAAAAACACCTCGACATGAGATGGATTATACCAATTGACCATTCTAAAATTCTCATTAACAAGCATTTCATTTGTAGGAAAGAAAGTATTCTAGAAGAATTACTTTCACTGCGGATGTTGAGTATATCATCATCTATCACTGCAGAATCCACTCTCTCTCTCTCTCTCTCTCTCTGTGCGCGCTGCAACTGCGAACAGTCAATCAGGTAAAGATGACGACTTTGCCCAGAAATTCAAAGATCTCTCCTTTCGATCTGGACTTCTCTTGGTCTTGAATTCCCGGATCACGCATTCGTTGAAGAAGAATCTGCTTCACCCATCTTCTCTGCCGCAGAAAAGAAGAAGGAAGAGAAGATAACCCAAGAGGAATTCGATGTCGGCCGGGATGGCGACGTCGCTGGACGCCGCCGGGGCCCCGATCCCGACGTCGGCGGTGCTGACGGCGTCGTCGAAGCACATCGGGGCGAGCTGCCTGTCGGAGAACGTGACCTTCCTCAAGTGCAAGCAGAAGGACCCCAACCCGGAGAAGTGCCTCGAGAAGGGCCAGCAAGTCACCCGCTGCGTGCTCCACCTGTGAGCGTGATTCTTTCTCTCTTGATGCTTCCCGATTCGGTCGCGCGCGCCTTCGTTATGATTGTTGTTCTTGTTGTTATTGCCGCATCGTTTGTTCGCTTATCTGAAATGCGAGGAAGTGGGGGCACTTCTTGCGTCTTTAGATTGGCATATGTGATTTGGGGAATGTTGCTGAGAAAACCCCAAAGAGTAGAGCGTGGGATTTTCTTAGTTGATTGTGAATGTCTTCAAAATGGGCAATTGGAATCATTAGCAACTAAGGATGGTATTGGGAAAGGTTTTGGTATAAGGTGGTTTGCATACCGAGTTCTAAATGTAGTCATAATGGGTCTGGAAAGCACAGAACATGGTTTCGGGTATCTGACGTACAGTTGCATCTCGATTCCCGTTTGGCCAGTTTTTAGCTATGCCTGTTCATATGTGGTTAAGCATGCGATCTTTTGAATGGATTTTGATGTACAATTTAGTTTTCTTCACATCCATATTCCACGAAGTTTCTGACACAATTTTGTGAGAATAGGAACAAGAATTCCAACGGAATGCCCCTTGCTTCATGTTTTCTCAAGTTCATCTCCTCCCTATATGAGTTTGTAAGGGAGTCATTAATGGTCTGGAGAACACAGAACATGGTGTCGGGTATCTGACATGGGGTCGCTTCTCAATTCCCTTTTGGCCAGTTTTTAGTTATCCATGTTCATATGCGGTTAAGCATGCAATCTTTTGAATGGATTTTGATGGACTATTTAGTCTTCTTTACATCCGCATTCCACTAAGAATTGAACAAAATTTTGTCAGGATAGGAACAAGAATTCCAAGGGAATGCCCCTTGCTTGTTTTTTTCTCAAATTTGTCTCTTCCGTAAAAGTAAAAGAGGGAGAGAAGGAAAGTTACATTTGGGGAAAAAGACTCATTTAGCTTTGCCACTTTAATGCAAGGAACATTCAAGTGGCATTGAGAAAAAAAAAAAACACAAGCAAGGGGCATTCCATTTTTCCATCAGAATCAAAAGTTAAGAATATTCTTCTTTTGATTCAATTCCTTTCTCAACAGGAGCTCCTTTCACATCTGGCTGGGAGCTTCCTTCCTTAAACCTCTTTATCATTTTGGTTCAATCAAATGTAGTTGAGTAGTATTTTGGGTCTTAGTTCTGGATCCTAATTCCAAATCTCTTGGTAGAACAATTATTTCTGCTTTGAAGGTAGTCATATAGGTCGGGCTTCTGTTTTGTGCAGCATTTAAGACTTAGTGCTTTAGAATCAGTATGGTTGAGTTTTCTCTCCATAAAGATGTGTGCGGGATCTATGACTTTTGCTTGGATCAGTAGACTTTGCTTACACCATTTGATGAAAGGGATTTTATTCTAGATACTTGATGATCTTGATATACAGAGCACACGGCTTGGTGACTGACTTATGGGCTATGCACTTTCAATTTCAAGTGAGAGGAATGCAGTCTACTTCTTTTCATAGTTTTAGATGCAGACATACTTGTGAGCCTCTTAGTCGTTGCATTACTCTGTCTTCATATTTGGGCTGCACAACCCTTGCATTGGCAAATACAAACTGGCTATAAGCTTTACTGTCAATGATTCATGACGTATGCCCACATACAAATGGTTTTTTTGGAAACTTAAATGGAGGTGCTGGAAAAATTTGTGACGCCTCTTTCAACTGATAAAAGTAGCTGTTGCATTTTACTTACCACTTTCCGTTGCAGTATCTAAACCATGTATTTTTGGCTATGCAGACTGAAAGATCTTCACCAGAGGTGCACAAAAGAGATGGATGCTTATGTTGGTTGCATGTATTACCACACAAACGAGTTTGATTTATGCCGCAAAGAGCAACAAGCCTTTGAAAAGGCATGCCCATTGTAATTAAAAGGGGGTTAGTACCTCAAATCTCAACCCTTAATAACTTAGAGCAGCTTCCAAGGTAGCAGATGCTGCTGTGGTTCAAACCCTCTTGAATGTTGTCAAGATGTTGCGCTTGAACAGCTCAAGTTAGTCTCTTTTTTGAAATGTCTGAGAGCAATAAGTCTACTCCTTTGCGCTTAACTACTGATGAACGCATTCCTTGTTGGAAGATTTTTTACCAATGCCACCTTCAGTTTCCATTAGATGTGGCAAAATGGCGACATTATCTAATTTTTATAAATCTAATTATTGTTTGAGTATTATGAAGTTTGAGCCAATTGAATATGTCAATATGAGTGTCTCCGGCACTATTCATCTTTTTTAACTTAGGGTGACGCAAGTTGTCCAATTTATTGGAAATTATTATCTAATAAATTAGGGAGAGAATTTCCAGAACTTGTCAAACTGATGATTTTCTTGGGATTTTGCCTCTATTTTGAAATGGCATAATGGCTATGATGATGGTCCGATCATAAGTGAATTAGAAATAAATGGAGCTCTCCACTCATATGAGAACATTTCTTGCATTTTTTTAATCCCTTTCAACTTTTCCCTCCATTTCGAGTGTGGAAATAGTGTGGCCTGTTTTTGTAACTATTTATTTTATAATAGGGTGTTCCATGAGCTTTGAGTCTATTCATCCCTTTGAGTTATAAAAAGCTATGCATTGCCTATGATGATAGACGTATCGAGTTTTCTAATAGATCTGCATCATTGTAGATTTGTGAGGATGCGAGTCTACTCTTTTTTTTTATTATTATTTATAACGTTTCATATTTATTTTTTAGAAAAAAATTCCAACTTCTTTTCAATTCTACCTTTATTGTCATTTAATTTTGCAACAAGAACGTGGCGGCACTGCCACACTATTTTTTCATCCCGCTGAACACATATTCACGTTCACTCGCAGAGAAGACATGGTTTGGAATTCACTATTAGAAAAAGATATGTACAGCAAATGGGATCCCCACTACAATGTATTAGTCTCCATGATCAGCCTATGCTTCATGAGCGCACCAGCAACCATCGACAGAGTATTTACAATTCAGCATATCATCATTTTTAGCTAATTTCAGAGAGTCGAGTTTATCCGCCTTAGAGTATCGGAATCATCATTTTTAGCTAATTTCAGAGAGTCGAGTTTATCTGCCTTAAGAGTACCGGAAGCCTACCAAGACCGAGACATTCGGGAATGGACTCAAAAGTGGATATCAATTTAGATCTACTTAACCTATCCAACTGGTACGATGAATCATTCAAGCAGACAAAGACGATGCGTATTCAAAGCCATATTCAGACTAATACGGCTCAAGCATTTCACCAGACATTTAATGTGCATTCGATGAAATGGCACAGTCTAGCAACGAGAGAGCGAGAATCATGACCCAATCAGCACGAGATCATCAAGACCAAATCGCAGTTGTTAGTAATATAATCTCGGATGTGAACAATTTTCATTGCTAGCAAACAACAAAGCTCTCGGTCTCTATTTCACACGTGCGACACTCAAAACAGAATAGAGAGTTTTATCTCAGCAAGGAGCGATCATCGGTCATGATTGGTTGTTCAACTAACCAGACGAAGTCTTGGACGGCGTTGCTAGCGACGATTGAAGCTGGTGGATCCAACGGGCTTTTTTGGCTCCAATTCTTGTGCGTTTTGAGGTCGTGTGCTCTTTCTCTCTCTCCATTTGCACGATGACGTCGTCCAATTCTCTCACGAGAGCTCACGATTGCCGCCTGCGTCCGGACGGCATCCGGTCGCCTCTTGCTCGCTCCTTGCACACCTCCCACCATCTCCATTTTCCCTCGGAGGATTTTCCAGTTTACTTGATCGGCTCTGGGTTTTGATTGATCTCCAAGGAGAATTGAAGGCTTCTGTGAAAGAAGAGGATCGACACCAGGTCTGGCTCATACCGTTTTAGAGACCAACGCTTCGAAGGCCAACTTGCATTTTGATTCGGTAAGTTACATCACATGTGGACATAGGTATTAATTAAACCGGGCGATTTTTCCAATTCAAAGACCGCTTGGCATATCTCCAAGTTCAATCTCGCTGTTATAAGAACACACATAGAACTATAAATCAAACTTATATGAGTCGAGTACTCTCGATCTTTTCATTTCTCCTGATAGTCGCCGTAACTCACATCCATAGTGAGAAGGGATTGCCCAGCCATTCTTTTTAAGAAATGAAGGACCAAGCCTTCACCCAAAATTAGTGATTTTTAAAAATATTTATTCCGCTTGCCCCAATATATATATATATATTTATAGCATTTCAGTTTAGAATATTTCCGGATTAGAGATGCTAAAAAATATCCAATGCTTGATCTAACTTTTTAAAATAGCATGCCATATAAGAATATCTATTTATATGCTTAAAATGCTATAAAAAAAAAAAAAAAAAACCAAACGAACGAACAAACACACCATGTCACAGTGTAGCTTCTTCTCGACAAATCATGTCATGCACTTTTTTAAAATATGGAAGTGGTGGAAATTACATACCTCGATAAATCGCTAATCCAAGTCACATAACTTTATCTCATATTTCCTCCATCCCTGAACGAACGCTGAATGCACTTGGGCTGAAAAGCTCGTTCAGACAACAATTACGTAAATGCCCTTCGAGACTCGATTTCAAGCGCATAGGCCTCGACATGCACCCCATGACCCAACAGATATTTTACTGTTTCAATCATATGAAATAATCTTCTTTTTTTTTTTGCGGAAATTAGTTAATTTTATTTTTCAGAAAGCTGAAAAAATTAGATCTTTCCAATGTCACGTGCTCTAACGCTTTTTCTTCAATGATCGCACCGAACTTTTCAAAGGAATTAGAATTTTCCACAATTAATATTTATATTTGAACTCACGAGATTGACTTGAAATTTTTTGTACATCCTATAAACCATGTTCCATAATTTCACAATTCTCATAATTTCTAAGTAATAATAGAAATTTCTGTATTTTAAAAAATCATTAAAATTTCACATAACATAGTAGCCTTTACGTTGAGTTTAACGAAGAAAATGGTGTCGCAATAAGACTTCTGGATGGACTGGGCGAGCTGCCAAAGGAACTGCAGTGGTAAAAGCCTAGATTACAAGAGGTGTTGACTTCGGGCACTCAATTCTCACTCTACGGATAATTGAATTAATCAACCTAGCAACCTAAAACCCGAATGGAATTGAAATTACAGCTTAATCTAGAAAAATTTCATCGATTAGTAGAATTAAGTCTTAGAATTCTTATCAAGCGCTGCTTGCACGACATTAATCCAACTTGTTAAGATGTTCCCAGCAAACTTGAACCGAATCCTTTCTCTCTCTAGCGCGCTTTTCACTTTCACTTTTCCAGCTTTCCTGATTCTTCTTTCTCCCTCTTAACTATTCCTCTTCAACGAACAGGGAGACCAAGTTAGTTCTCTGATAAGCCAACTACAACAATGATAATGTTTGGACTAAATGTCTTTTGTTCCCAGGAAGTAATGAAAGAAACCAAAAAAAAAAAAAAAAAAAAAAAAAAAAACTACAACAATTATAACTAAGCTTTTTACCAAAAAAAAAAACAATTATAACTAAGCTGAAGGAATTTAGTCTGTTGGGCTTCAAAGCTGCAGCTTCATGGGCGTAATAAATGAGAATTGGGTCTCTTGAGACTAAGCCCCTTCTTCTTCTTTTTTCAAGAAAGACTCGTTCGTTTTGGTAGCAACTCTTGTTAAAGTCTTAGACACGGGATGGGGGAAAATTTTTGAATGAACCCAGCGCATGTAAGCCCAGCTCACATCCACTATTGAATGAAGTGAGCTCCACGTTGAATCTAATTTTTCATGGCGCATGTAAGAAATTGTAAATTTTAGAATTCAAATTTTCAATTGTGAATATATTTATAGATTAAGTCAGTTTAGTCATTAGGTAATTTAAGGTGACTGGTTGTGATGGTTAGTCCGGCTAGTAGCGCCAACTGCAACGGTGGCCTATTCCTGATTTTTCTTTTCTTTTTCAGTTTTTTGCTTTTTTTTTTCTTGTTCAGTTTTTTTTTTTTTTGCCTTTTTTTCTTTTATCAAACTTAAACTTGTAAACATGAATGAACACCTAGAGATAATTCTAATAGACAAGTACAATAGAGATTAATGAATGAAAACCCCAATATAATTAAACATGAAATTAATTAACTGAAAATTATAGTATTGTTAATTTTACATGTAACACATGAAAATTTCACTAGCAATGGAAAAATAGACATTCACATAGTGACGAAAGAGAAATGTGAAAAGTGAAGGAACAAAGCCAATTTGCATCTAGCAAAGTCTTGGTCCTCCTGGAAATGATTAAAGTTTTTCTCTAATCATCATTTTTTTTTTCACAAAGTCTTGCTCTATGTGGAATTGATTAAAGTTTCTCTCCCATCATCACTTTTTTCGCAAAGTCTTGGTCTATCTGGAATTGATTAAAGTTTCTCTCCCGTTATTGCTTTTTCTTCAAGTGCTTCACTATTGCTTCACATGTAATGCGTGGAAATTATCTACTTTTGCTTCACTTTTCAGACAAAAAGGCACATGATATCCAACAAAGTCTATGGGGATATTCTCTAAATATTGCAAACAAGCACTTGTGGACAAAAAAATATTTTATATTGATTTCTCTAACCTCCTATGAGCATCTTTGAAAGTCTTGGTCTTTGTTTAATGTTTTTGATAGGTGAAAGTCTTGGTCTTCCTAAAATTCATAATTTTCTCTCTCCATCGGCTCATTATCACTTAGCTTCACCACAACCCTTATTGTTCTCTTCAATGATTGGTAAACCCATGACTATTGGAGAGATCTTTTTGGGCCCCTTCTTGGCTCCCTTCTTATACTAATTTCTGGTATTGTTAATTTTAAGCAAGACATGTAGCATGTGGAAATTCTACTAGTAATGGAAAAAGAGAAACTCATGTAGCAATGGAAGAGGGGAGATGTCAAAAGTGGAGCAACAAAGCCAATTTACTTCCTACAAAGTCTTGATCTTCCTGGAATTGATTAAAGTTTCTTTCCCATTATCACTTTTTCCCTTTTACTTCACTTTTTACACAAAAAAGTTGATGAGTCCTAGTAAAGTCTTGGTCTTCCTAATACGCCAAGAAGTTTGAGTTAGACCAGAGAGCGTATGTTTTGATGCACATTATGTCCTCGAGTAAGATTCCTCGAGTAAGATTATTCTCCTTTTTCTCCAGATCAAGACTTTTGGATGTCGTTTGAAACATAGGACCATTTCTTTTACCAAAGCACGTGATTTTGTTTTCCTTATCGAACAGACAAACCTTGTAGTCTTTGATGACTCGTGGATGCATAACAGAATATAAAATGCCATTGTTGGCTGTATCCTCAATTATTTAGGTTCCAATTACATTGACAAAGCGGCAATCCTCTGATGTGATTTTGGCCCCATGATGCATGAGGCGCTGTTGAGGAGGCATAAGTTGGCACGAGATGGCTAGATGCAGAATCCTTGCGACGAGTACCATGTCATGATGGAGATCGACATAATTTTTTAGCCTTCGGATATGGATGTCAAGCTTCAAATTCATTAAATGGTCTAAATTCAAGTCTCACATTGTTTGTGTACGGGCTTATGATAGTGCATGATTGTGAATTCTCCAGAATCACTATAATTAGCATGTTAACCGAGGCATAATACTGATTCGCTTCAAGTAAATATTAGAGGAAATGCATAATATTAATTTGTGCCCTCACTCAAAATAAGTAGGTTAAATCATTCTCAAAATTCTAAAATCGTAGATAATACATATCCATTGTGTAGAAAATTTTCCTTACCAATTGATTTGGTGTCCCCACTCAAAAAGGGCATGCATGTGACGTGCAATGTTTTCCGAGGAAAGCATATGATGAAATAGTTTTGAGCATTGACGAAGATAGGTTTTGCTATCAATGTATGTTATTTAGGTAGTTTCAATTTTTCTATTGTTATTGTACAATCATATCGCCTTAAGAGAGTTTCTGTAAAATAATTAAGGTATGGTGCCGATGTTAAGTTTTGTCTTTAAAATGAGGTGATTGGTCATTAATGAGAGACAATTAACAAAGGGGGTGCTATTTCCACCCCCCTATATGACTAACTCCATCCATCTTTCACCCGAAAGGCAAAACTGCCTTTTATCATTCAATTGCAATTTAAATTGATTGTCCCAAATTTATTTATTTTCCATTTGTTTAGTATTTCTATATCCATGTAAAATCTACTTACCCAAATTACGAATTTCATACATTTATTTTTTTGTTTATTGCAGATTTTCTAGGTAAATTAAAGGGACTGTGCTTTTTTATAGTTAGATATTACTTCCATAAAGATTTGTTTAGTCGAAAAGAGAAATTTCCAAGAAATCTATTTTTTTTCTACATAGTTGATCAAATTTATGGATAAATTGTTAAGTAGATACAATTTCATCAAACCAAAACATCACATAAAGTAAGAACTTCGGATTGACAAAAATCAAAATCATCTATGAACTATTTATGTAAAAATATCAATATACCTCATTGTACACAATATTTTTAGTATATTCTTACATGCTTTCTATAAAAGTATCTCGGCAATATAATAAGGAAAAAAGATAAATTCCTTGATATAGTAAATAAAGGGACTTTATAAATATTTTTGACAAAAAATGGATAAATTATTATAAGATCAATGATGAAGAAGAGACTTTTCAATTTTATACTATATCAAAAAATGTTTTTACTATTAGCGAGATAATTTGACAGGGAGTATATAAAACATTATAAGAATATTTGATAATGCACTTTGCTTTAATACACTAAAAAGAAAACAAAACATTTGAAATGTTTAATTATCGTAATTATCCTAAATAGAAAAGGAAAGGGGCCATCAATACAAACTGCAGCTGAAAGATTGAGAACAATGTTGTCTTTTTAGTATAAATGGGGTTTAATAAAGTTATTTAAGGGGTGGAAATAGCACCGCCCTTAACAAATTAACATTTGATTTTTAGTATATAGTATGTAAAATCTCCATTCTAATTGTTAATGATATTTGGATATTTACTTGAATTTGCATATTTTTCAGGATTATACATATATCTCATTCAATAATGCATATCCTTGATTAATTATATGTGGCATTATATTTATCTTATTACTTTAAATAGTTATCTAATAAAGTCTCATGTATTGTTTATCAATACGTAAAAATATACAATTATTCCCCATTTTCTCTCTTCACTTTATTCTTATCATGGTACTATAGCCATTATAAATTGATGAAGCGCCATTAAGTCTTTAATCTATAGTGGTGGTTGCAATATTATGTCAGCTTTGCCGGTATCCGTATTTGGTCAAACCCGTCGCTATTGAGTGTCATTATGCCTCCCTTCTGCTGTTTTTTTCGCAAAATCGATGCCAATCGTCAAACTCACCATCCTCCAAAGTGATATAGGCCGTGAAATTTCAGCCCTGTTCGCTGCCGCACGTCATGCTCTGCCACGTGCTGCGACATTTCAGATTCACTGACCTCAACAACTATCAGTTAGCTCTCATGTAAAAATCTTGGGAACCAGCCTTTGGAAGAACTGATTTGGAAGAGTTCAAAACAGTAGGGGTGTCCAAAAGCTTGACCCGACCCGAACACGAAACAAGTTGAGTATACATTTCGGGTCTTAATATTATTTAGGTAATGATTACAAAACAAGCAAATAAACATTTTTTAGATCGGTTAGGGTCGAAACATTGTTCGGCCGTAAACACATTAGTTACTCCAAATAATGAAACAAACATCACACCCAAACACAAGACACTCCGCGCCCAAAGCCGACGACTCTGCCTTCTCGCTGTCTCCTCTCATCGACACTGCCGCCGTCGACGATTGCGCCTTCTTCGGTCATCAACTCTGCGGCCGCCGCCATCGACGACTTCGCC
Organism: Eucalyptus curtisii; assembly: GCA_017140595.1. Classification (NCBI taxonomy): domain Eukaryota; kingdom Viridiplantae; phylum Streptophyta; class Magnoliopsida; order Myrtales; family Myrtaceae; genus Eucalyptus; species Eucalyptus curtisii. The sequence goes on along the minus strand of CM029495.1, from coordinate 11,749,189 downwards.
TCCTCGTCGACTCTGCTGCCGCCCTCTTCTTTGCTCCTTGCATTCTAGGGTTTCGCTTCGCGGTAAGATCTCCGCCGTCACTCCTCTTTCGAGCCATCTTCGTCCCCAATTTGCAGTTGGCGAATCAAGCTCTGGCGGTTCATGGTCTTGCCTTACGATCGTTAATACAGGCACCGCCCTCTCCTTCCTTTTTTTTTTTTTTCCCTTCTTGTGGGTTTTTGTTTTCTCGTCGCCCTTCGTCCTAATTCTCGGGCTTTTGTTGGAAAGCTCGGAGCTTGCTCTGTTTTTCTGTGCAATGCTTGTGAAGTGAGAACGACATTGAATCTCGCGGTGCTTTGCTTGGAACTCCGTGTGTTCTTCGCGGGTGATCATTCCGTGTTTGTTTTTTTATGTGGTTTCTGGTTTTTGTTTTGGATTGTGCAGAAAAGTTTGTTCCTTTTCGCTGGTTGGTTTTGCAAATTCTTGTTCCTCTATTCTGAATGAACACTCTCCTCTTTCGTCTCTTTTGTTCCTTTTCAGTTAATATAAACAAATTCACCATATGTGGATTCTTGGCGAAAGTGTAATTTTGTTCAATTTTTTCTTGGCTTTCTTCAAGAGTATGGGTTGTGATAAAGTGATCTCATCTTGGATACATATATAACTTTCCTTTTACTGAACTTATTTCTTGCTTTGCAACGGTAAGTAGAGGATTGATCTTTTGGTTCATCTTGATGCATCATCTGTATTGAGGACTAAATCCTCTCCGTCTTGGTTTGAGGATGCAGAACTTGGTTTACTTTTAGTGAAACATTTTGTTCTGAAAAAAAAAGTAAACCCGAAACTCGACCTGGACCCGACCCGCAATATTGCTTCGGGTATTATGCTTTTTCGAGTCGGTTCGGGTAACATCAAAACCCGACCCGACCCATTGACAGCCCTACAAAACAGTGCTAAATCTTTTATATTTAAAGACCCTCGCTACTCTCTTTTAGTTCTCACTCCCATAGCTAGCCTCTGTCTCACACTCTTCGTCTCTCTGACTTTCCCCAGCAGTGCCCTTGATCTCTCTATTCCTGGAGTCTTTGCCCATGCCGTCTCATCTCATCTCTCTCTTGATCTTGTCGACACCGTCTCCTGTCCTCCTCTCTTGATCTGGCCGGTTGGGGCCTTGCTTTTGTTGGTCGGCCGTCGATCAGCCCACTATTAGCCAGGTTCGTTCTTTCTTATAGCGACTAACCAGAGAGCTTTTCTGAAAATGAATAGATTGATGAAACAAAGAATGCTTAGGGAAACTATGACGTCTTTTATTTGGATTTAAAAATATGACTTATATGGCGTAAAGATTTACATATTTAGGATATTTAGCCTTCTTCAAATTGGGCACATAAGAAGATGTAACATGTCCCAATTTCCAATTCTAAATGGAATTCACAAGAGAAGATTAGCCAACTTTAAGAGCCGTTCTACCATTCCGCATATTAAAATCTAAAGTCGAAAAGCATCCTCATCAGCTTGCTTTTTTGTTATCCCACCGCACATGGTGCTTCTATACCAATCTGCAATTTCTTTTTTGCACACAAAGGTTTCAAACTACTTCATTCACAATTTATAATTCATAATCTTTTCTTCAGTTTTTTATTCGGACAAAAGTGGAAATTCATTAACATAAAATTTTTTTTTTACCATGTGAAGTTAGATTTTAAGTTGCCCCCGCGGCTATGATAATTTTCCGTCTTCTCAAGATCCAAGTTCTATTAATCTTAATACTCCGGTGTTTACTACAAAACAACTGGGGCATGCATGTGAACCGGCACTGCATTAAAAGGAAAGCATGTGAACGTGCACTGTTTTCTAAGGAAAGCATGTGATGAAACTAGGAAAATGGGCATCATCAGAAAAAAGCTGGGCTCATTTGTTCTTTAGCCCCCTTGGGAGAAATTTTCATTTACAGCTGCTGAGAAAAAAAAAAAAACTTTAATTTTCACTTTCTAGACCCGTGGGCGGCTTAAATATTGTTTGTCAATTCATATATTTTCTTTTATTAAACAGGGTCGGTGGTAATTACTTTTTTAAAGCAAAACTTACTCGTCCCATGAATCGGTCACAAACTTTATGCAATTTTTGGTCTTACAAATTAAGATTTACTATTACATTGCAAAAAGCATCAATTTTTTTTTTCAAACTTGTCCTTTTTTATTTTTAAAATACATGAGACAATAAGAATCAATGTAGATAGGTTACCTTTTATGTAAAATATTATTAATAATGTAAATAGGTGAGTACTTATTTATATATTGGAAGTCGAATATCTTGTAAAAAGTTACTGGTCAAATGAAAAATTACTCGCTATGTACATACTAAGAGTCACATGATTTCTTTTGAAAATCCGGCAGAGCAAGGGGCAGTTAGAAAGAAATGGAATTAAATATAATTGATCCATAGAAATTATGAACATGCAACTAACATGGAAGATTACAACAACTAATTGTGATTATAAGTGAATAAGAACGTGCAACACCTGCTATCCTTATTAAAGATCTCAAGCATCTTGCCAAATGTTTCGTGAAATATTTAGTATCATGTTAAGACTCGTGCTATTACTCATAAATTTGGACCTGATTTCAAATGATCGCCATTTTATGTACTTTTTCTTCGTGCGGAATAGGTCATATATTGGAACACATTTTTCTTACTTGTTGGATGTGATTTAGAAAAACTTGAGTTCAACACTAATAAGAAAAGGGGCTTGGTAAAGAGTTCAAAAGAGATTGTGCAAAAATTGACAGGGACGCTAGATCTTAAGACTCAATATCTTCATTTGTCTTGTTCTCTTACACGTACGGTCTTGCAAAATACAACATTTTATCACCGAGCATAAGCTGATCTTGTCCACTGAACACTAGAGAGTGGGCATCCATCGGGGCATTCCCTATGCTGCTGCCCCTATCGAGACAGCTATGATAACTTTCTAAGCTGCAATGAGATGGTTTCCGGGCTTGAGCAGATTATGGTGGATGTAGTGTAGCCCTCGTAAGTGGATTCTGATTCTGATTTTGTCGGCCAATGAAGTGAAAAATTGTGGCTTTGCTTCAACATCATGTTACCTTACACTTTCTGTTCGCCCAAAAAGAGAAAAAGTAAGGAAAAAGAAAAGATAACAAGTACAAAGGACAACGACATGGTCCAAAACCTCTAGCGGATTTAAAGAGCATCACCAACTTAGCTCATGGCTTGTCTTGATAGATTTTTACATTTTATTTTTGTTTCTTCTAATGTTATCTCAGTCTACATTTTACATTATTTTGTCTTTAAACATATGAAATTTTCACAACACATAAACATTAATATGTAATTTGAATAATGACTTTTTATATTTAAATAACATTTTGAATTTTACATAAGAAAGCACAAAATTAATTTTATTTTTTAAAAAGCCTCCTATCCTTGTGATGACCTTGTTTCATTTTAATTTATTACGCATCATTTATTAAAACCAAACTAAGAAGAAAGTCCAGCAAAATGGAGCTTAACGGTCGAACCACATCATCACTCAATTACCTCCCAATTTCCTTAATGTTAATTAGACATATTACTTAACAGTATGGTAGAAAAAAAAACTTAATCAATCTAATATAATCTAACATAATGTTTCTAGAAGAATGTATGAATAGGAACTCGCCTTACTTATTAGATGGGATGGAATCTTACATGACATAGGATGCTTTGGAATTACTATTTGTCAGTTAAATATTTTCTATTATCTAATATTATTGTACACTTATTTAATCTCAAGGACACTTTTTATACATCATCTAAGAAGACTCTAGCCTTGGAACGACAGGACTAAAATCTTCTCAACCCCATAGAGAAAGAGAGATAGAGAGAACAAATATGGCAGAAGCTGTCATCAGCATTGGTGGAAGCGTCCTTGCCAATCTGATTACTCAAGCACTGGGAAAGGTTGGAAATTTAGGGGGCATCAAGCGTGAACTTCAGATGCTCAGGAGCACCGTCACCATGCTTCATTCTGTGCTGGACGATGTAGAAGAGCAACAACACCAGAGTTCCCAAATCAAAGATTGGGTGGAGAAACTAAAAGAGGCTTTCTATGACTTGCAGGACATGCTTGAAGAATTTAATATAGAAGCTATGCAACGAGAACTGAGGGGCGACAATCAGATGAACAAGGTGGTAAGAACATTTTTCTCAAGTTCAAACCAGCTTGCTTTTGAACTGAAGATGAGTAGAAAAATAAGAGAAGTGAGGGAGAGATTGAAAGATATTGAGGCTGAAAAGAACTTCCACTTGGACAAGGGACCTATGAATTCGCAAGCAAAGAGAGGGCGGAGGAAGAGAGAGGAGACGCATTCGTTTATATGTGAGGAAGACATTATTGGAAGAGGCAATGATAAAAAGAATGTCATGAAATTCTTACTGGATATGGATGTGAAAGAGAACGTTTCTATCCTTCCAATAGTTGGTATTGGTGGGCTTGGAAAAACAGCTCTTGCTAAATTTGTGTATAATGATGAGATGATCAGTAAACATTTTGACTTGAGAATGTGGGTTTGTGCCTCTAATGACTTTCACATGATAAAAATAGTGAAAGATATCATAGTTTGTGTGGAGAAGAAAGAACCACCAAACTACAATGTGATGGATAGGTTGCAAATTGAGCTGAGGAAAATAATTGATGGAAGGAGATATCTCTTAGTTTTGGATGATTTGTGGGATGCAAAATCAGAAACATGGCACAACTTGAAATCATTATTGATGGGAGGTGCTAGAGGAAGCAAGATCCTTATAACTACACGCCTTCCTTTGGTTGCAAAGATCACCTCCCCAGCTCCGCCTCTTCTTCTTGAGGGATTATCTGAAAGTGATTCTCTTGATTTGTTGATGCGAATGGCTGGTCGAGAAGAAGGGGCCAACCAAGATCCTAGCATGCTAGCTATTGGTAAAGAGATAGTTAGAAAGTGTTCTGGAGTTCCATTGATTGTTCGAACTATTGGGAGGTTATTATTCTTTAAGGAAACTAAAGATGGATGGTTACGTTTCAAAGATGTTGAGCTCCCAAAAGTGTCTCAAAGGGAAGACCATATAATATCTATTCTTAGGCTAAGTTATGACGATCTTCCTTCACATTTGAGACAATGTTTTGCTTTTTGTTCATTGTTTCCCAAAGATTTCGAGATAAAGAAGCATACTTTAGTCTATCTTTGGATGGCAGAAGGATTTATCCAGCCATCAAATTCAGGTAAGCTTTTAGAAGACATTGCTCATGAATATTTCATGGATCTATGTTGGAGTAACTTCTTCCAAGATTTTAAAAAAGATCCATACACGAAGGAGGAAACTTGCAAGATGCATGATTTGATGCATGATCTAGCCTGCTTAGTTGCTGGGAACAGGTGTCAAGTGGCAAGGGATGACACAAATATCATAAATGAAAGAACTCGTCATATATCCTATGGTTCGACTTTCAATTTGATGGATGAACTTCCAATCTTACGCTTGAAAGCAAGTGCACTGAGAACATTTCTATCTACTACTAGATATTGGAAAGAAAGACAACAAAGAGAACCAACAAATGAAGTGGATCTATGCCAATTAATTCTAAATTTCAAGAGATTGCGCATCTTGGATCTGCAATGCATAAAGGTCGAGAAGGTGCCACGGTCCGTTTATAAGTTAAAGTATCTCACTTATCTCGATCTCTCTTACAACAGCACACTCAAAAGACTTCCTAACTCCATTACGAAATTGCAGAGCTTGCAAACACTTAATCTCTACGGCTGTGAGGCCCTCGAAGAGTTGCCAAGTGATATAAAGAAGTTAGTCAGCCTTCGGAATCTAGACATAAGTCATTGTTCTAAACTTAGTTATTTGCCACGTGGAATAGGGGAAATCAGTTCTTTGCATAGGCTAACGAACTTCATTTTGCCCAAAGATAAAGCTCGTGCTAAGAATTATTGTGGACTTGGGGAGCTAAAGGGGCTTAATAACATCCGGGGACAACTTTCAATTGAAAATTTGGGATACGTAACAAATGCGGAAGTCAAATGCGAGGATGAGATATTGATGGGGAAGCATTCTCTGGGATCTTTGGTACTTAGTTGGGGCGATTTCAATACTGATGATGTAGTAAGAGATGAAGTGCTGTTTGATAGACTGAAGCCGCCCTCAAATCTGCAAAAGTTGAAGATCAGTAAATATAAAGGTGAGAGCTTTCCCAAGTGGATGATGGATAGCCTTGTATCTTTCTTGCCACATTTAGTTGACATATCGTTCGATGCTTGCAAAAGATGTGAACGTCTCCCCCCACTAGACCAACTACCTTGCCTCAAGTCTTTGTATATCTATCGTATGCCTAAGTTGGAATATATTGAGTCGGACCAATCATCCCCTTCACCAGCATCATTTCCTAGTCTATTGACATTAATGATCAGTGACTGTGAAAAATTAAAAGCTATGCCACTAACTCCTCATCTTGAGGAGTTAGTTCTGATTTGTGCCAACAGAGCGTTGTTGATAAATCAGATGATGCTTGGCCTTAATAAGTTGAAGAGACTGAAAATCTGGGCAATAGAGTTTTTAGAATGTTTGCCTGAGGAGGGTTTCCAAAGTCTCACTTCCCTTGAATCTCTTAACATCGAGTGGTGTGATCAGTTGACTTCCCTCTGGCAAGGTATGCGACATCTATCGAGCCTCGAGGATCTCTCTATTTCGTATTGTGATGAGTTGGATATATCTAAAGACGAAAGCGGCAACATCTTAGATTTCCATGGAGGCCTTCAGAGTCTCCGCTCCGTGACAATCTCTAAGCTTCCCAAACTGACATCTCTCCCACAGTGGCTTCTACAGGCCCGCAGTCTAGAGTGTCTCAAAATTGAGCATTGCGACAATTTGAAGGATATACCAGAGCAGATCGAGGCCCTTCAATCACTTCAATATCTCTACATCATATTTTGCTTCTCGTTGACATCATTCCCTGAAGCAATGCGAAGGCTCACATCCCTTACTCACCTAACCATCTTCTATTGCGGAGAATTGGGGAAGAGTTGCAAAAGACAAGCAGGTGAGGACTGGGACAAGATCGCTCATATCCCGAACATACGATTTGATTAGCGGATCGTACACTAATTTTCTTCACTGAAGGTATGTGGGACCTTGTTTCCCAGATGGTTAATTTTCGGATATCGTGTTTCCATACTTGATTTGATTTGGGGAGGGACATGAAAAAAAATCGCTGAAAGGTTTGGGCGCATCTCTTCATTCCGAAGAGTGCGAGAAAAAATGAGGAAAAATTCATACTTCGTCTCATCCAGCCATTGATTTCCCAGGGTATATTTCTGCTCGAGGGGAGGACAGAGAAGGTGATCTTTAGCATTTGACCACAATCGACTCTCTCAATTTGCTGTTCAGCCATTCTGCAGGGGTTCTCAGGTAAAATCTTTTTGCCAATCTTGAGCACCGCCTTAAGCAATCGAGTGAATGTTTTGAAATTAAAAGAGGTCATATTTGTGACTTCTCCATTTTGATCTCACCAAGGTTGTCCTGCACATTTTGTTTGGTTGACAATTGATATGTTCTTCGTCTCTTGTCGACGACATCTACGAAAGAAATGTGTGCTGTGTGAGGCAGAATGAATGAATGAAGCAGTAGTCATTGTTGTCGTTTCTCTTGATGACTAAATCAATCGCTACCGATGTGAAGTCTTATGTTGTGGACCTCGTGTGGAATCGGTTTCTCTTGTATCCACTCTCATCTTAGATTTTTCTTGTTCTGTGACTTCAATTGGCCATACTGATGATTGTTGTGTTTGGTAGTCTTGCTTTGCCATGGTGATGATTGTCGCCTAAGCCGTTGGTGTTGGCGAGGGCAATTTGTGATTGTGCGAAGTTTACGAGAGAAGAAAGTACTTCAATGCAATTGCCTTTTGATTGCAAGAGGAAAGAATTAGGTGCACTGTCAATATTCACAAGTTGATCATCCATTAGATCTAAGGAAATATCAGAATAACATGTTTGATGATTGATCCTTGCTGGGGTGGAATTTCATTAATCTCTTAAACTGTGGCACTCTGCAGTCTACTTCCTTCAACTCTGTAACTGCCCTCAGTTTTTTGCTTGTTTGCAAGCTCGCTTTTGGGAATGAGGCTTGAGAATAACCTTGAAATGGTTTCGAAATACAAAGCATAGTTATGCCACTGTTTTTAGTTTATCTTTTAAAGGAAATTTGTGGTAGTGTCCTTAGGGAAATCGATAAGACTCGCTATTTATGCTTCACAATGTGAGCCGTCCTTCTTGAAACTAGTCTCCAAAAAGCAGTTTTCAACTTTTCGGCGATGGCACTTGCTAAGGAGACCCCTTTCTTTGAAGTACTCAGTCTATTCTTTTTATCTTTTCAAAACTAAACTCTCATGCATACCAGAAGGTCAAGTCATACAGATAGAGCTCGTTGTTTGAACTATCTTCCATGAGATTAAGCTCATAGGGCTTTTGTTTCAGTAGATATGTCTATTTCTTACACTGCTTTATTTTTTAGGCTAGACAGAAATGGTGTGAATTTTGGCACTGAGGACACAATGCCAAATGAGGATCACAAAGAACTCACTGACCACCAGTTAGATCATCCAAACAGGTTGATGAAACGAGAAAGGGCGTTTCAATTGGTTTACAGAGTATTATTGTTTGTCTTCGGGTTATTTCCAATTCATATACACTAGCTGGTAAGCCGATCCCAGCGACCAAGCACGTCAGGGTTGCTGAAATTCAGTAACCCAAAGGTTATCAATGACATTTCATGGTGGGAGATCCAAAAACATGAGTTATATATCGTGAATTAGAAAGTTTTGAAATGGACAAGTTCATATTTTTTCGCTAAATGTTCACATTATGTATGGGATTGAGCAAGAAAACACCCTATTGCAGATAAATGTTCAATGGCCATTCGGTTGGCCTATCGGAGGATATCGAGGTTCCCAGGTGAGAAATTTTTTCCCAACGAATTTCCCTGTATATTGATAAATAATAGGCTTTGAGTTGATGACAAAAAAATTGTATTGTGATGCGAGGTTTTGTCTTCATTTAGGGGCCTTATTATTGTGGTGTTGGGGCTGATAAGTCATCCAACTGAGATATATCCGATGCTCGCTACAAGGCTTGCTTATATGCTGGTATCAACATTAATAGCACCAATGGAGTGGTGATCTGGGCCAGGTAATACCTGACCTAAAAAAAAGCACAGAGCTGTTGCTATCAACACTGGCTTCTATCTTGCAGTGAGAACACCAAGTCAGACGAAGCATGGGAATTGAAGCAGGAGATCATCTCTGGTGTTCAAGATACCTTCTTTAGGTGAAATTTCAATTACTTGCTCAAGAAAATAACGAAATTCCATTAACAGCAAACATAATAAGTGCATACAGACATGTTCTGAGGTATTTAAATACTTGATTGTTTATCTTTTTTATACAACAGAGAATAACCGAGCAAGCTTGTGTTGTCCTCATGTAAGATCCAAAGCCAATAGAGGTAGCTGACTTCACTATCACCATTTACGCATTATTAGACCCCAAAGTTGATAAAAGCATTCTCTTCCTTCTCAAGGTGACTGCAACGGTGCAGGATGCCGTGCTAACTAACAGGTTCACACCATAGAAATAACATGGACTTGGTTAAGAATTTTTGTTCAGTGAAGGACCTTTAAGAGTGTGTTCTTCGACTTTTCTGCAATACAAAAAGCATGAGAGAAGAGGGAGGCTTTGAAGCGATAGAGAAGGCAATTCTGAATCTCTCACTTCGCCACGAGGAGCACATTAGCGCCTATGGAGAAGATTGATGGGAAAGCATGAAACGGTCAACACCAACACATTGTCTTCGGTAATGCTCAGAAGAAGCATACCAACTACTAGTCAAATTTAAAGATTGCCCTGCTAATGAACTCATATTTCATTGTGATGCCTGAATTACTTGTATTGTTATGCAGGGAGTTGCCAATTGTGGTTGCTCAATCTGTGTGGGCCGTGACAATGAGAAGCAAGGAAAAGGTACCATAACAATGACCATACCAGTTCCCTTCTGTGCTCTATCTGAAAATCATTTGGAGATGCTCAACTTTATCAAATGATTCCAAAAACACTACCATGAAAAAATAATACATATAAGTATTCTTTATCCTTTCTGGTCTCAGTCGATTCCATGATTGCAACTATGCATGTCACGCCCCGAACCTCGAGCACGCGCATATCCCATTGCGGTCGATAGAAAAGCGACTTCCCAGGACACGTCACCGACCCATTCATTTTAATGCACATGCGGAAGCAGGTAAATAATCCCCAGACAAAACTCAATTGGGATAGAAAAGCATGATCACATTTTTAAAACCACACCACACACTTTTATACACATCAAACCAGTTCGATTTCAGGACTAGGCTATTAACAAAAGATCTATAGAAGATCGGTCCTCAAAAACTAAGCTGTCCTAAGATCAGCTAGGTAGGTCCATTCGCCAGCTCTTCAGTCGGGATCGGCGAAGTCAAAAATCCTCTCAGCGACCCTCACTGGTCTGCCAAAAAGCTCCGGAGGATTCGCCATCTAGGGACCTGAAATATTATCCCACAACGGGGTGAGACAATGTTTCAGTGAGTCCTACCCTCTAAAACTCGATTAGGAAGAAAATAAGTCTCAGGGCACTCTAGCCACACAAAGAGGATTGAGGACTTACCTCGCCTAAGTCCATTCCTGCACGTCAGTACAATTCAATTCAATCATACTATCTATCATTCAATACCGTCTATCAAACCAGTCGTTAATACAACATATGCTCTCCAAAGCTGTAATATATAGACGGTAGCTCACCAAAAACTGTAACGTATAAGTAATAGCTCACCAGAAGTTAGAATGATAGATCATATAATAGCTCACCAAAAGCTGCAATATATATATATATATATATATATATATATATATATATATATATATATATCATGATTGCTCGCCCAAGCTGATACATATATATACAAACCAAACGCTCGCCAAGGCTAATCATTCAACAATAAACCATAGAACTGGATATACAATCCAATAACATCCAACGATTCAAACTAGTCATACAAACCAATTACGGTGCTAAAAGCCGACACCGGGTATTTTCAAGTTAAATACCAAAACTTCTCCAAATTCAATCAATTTTACACTTTGGAATAATTAACCATAATCATCAATTTACACAATTTCTCAATTACACAAACAATTAGCACAAACGAGTACGAAATTCTAACGACAACCATCTTGGCAAAATTTTCGAAATTATTAAATAATTAAATTTAATTCATAAAATTAAATAATTAAATATTATATTATAATAATATAATTTAATAAAATAATATTTATAAAATTCGAAATAATTAATTAAATAGAAATAATTAATTAGTGCTTAAACTAGATTACACTAAATTAAACATACAATTAGCCCTAATTAAACATCCATTAAACTAATCATACAACTAATCTAATTAACATTTAAATAATCTAATCTAACCACCTAAACCTACTTAGACTCATCTAAACACCCCTTAAGCATGATTAACTTACTAAGCGAGGTTTAGAGGATAAACTCGCCGGTTTTGTGCGCCGGTGAGTTCACGGCGACCACGACGCCAAGGCGGTCGATAAACCCCGAAGCAGCGACACCAAGCGAGACCGGGAAGGGCTTGAAAATGGGCCACGACGACTGAAGACCCTTGCTGGTTTTCTGCTTCTCTTGGACCGGCAGAGGTTGAACCGGATCCCGAAACAGCGAGGAAATGGGCCGACGGAGCTCCGGAGCGAGTGGTTGGCAATCGGTGGCTCCCGGGGTCAAGGGGGACTTGCTGGTGGTTGGTATGGGTGGAGGTAGAGTCGAAATGGTGAGAAAATGGCCGAAAACCGTGAAACGGGCGAAACAGGCGGAATCGGGCGAGTCCAGGCGGTCTTGCGGGCCGTTCCTTCACACCGGATTTCGGGAGGCTCCAAGGCTCATTTCGGGGAACCGTCAAGTCCTCCTGTACGGTTTGGATGTCCGAATGATGGTGGGTGGAGCGTTGGCTGATTCAATCGAGAAGATCACTTTCAACTCATTTTTTCACCGAAGGGTCAGCTGGAGCAGAAACTGGAACGAGGGGAAAACAGAGGAGGAAAACGGCCGACGGTGGCCTTGCGGGCGTGCGACGGTGGAGGGGCTGGTGTGCTCGGTTTTCTCTAGTTCTCTCAAGGTCTCTCCAAGGCACAACAATGGAGAAAGCCTCAATTTAAGGAGGAAGAAGAGCTGCTGAGCAAGGGGGACCCCAAAGGCCTCTCTAGCCCTCCAACACTTGGCCAAACACTTGAGAGCTTGCCCCCACCACTTGGGCCGTCATCCTCAGCCATTCTCTCTCTCAAATCTTCCTCAAGAAGCCTCTCTTCATGGCTGAAATGTTGCTCCCCCCATGGCATACGAATTTTGTACAATTCCCTCTTCAATCTTGCTCAATTTCATTCAATCCTCTTCCAAATAAATCCAATTGAGCTCAAATCGAAGTCCATATAAATCCGTCATGGTGTCCTTGTCCCTCTTATGATTTTTCCCCGTCATATGATCCAACTTGCATCCCAAAGATGCGATCAAAACCGGCCCTCTGACTTTCCCGAACGAAAATGGCCTTACATTGCTTTTCCGCCAAAAATCTCGGTTTGCAGAAAAATTTTCTGAGGATGAGTCGACGTTCCTAAAATGAATTGTGACATGACTGAACTTTCAATTTCTGAATTCGGGTTTAAAATCACGGTTAATTTCAATCTGGCGTGATTTGAGCGCGTCCTAATTTACTGAGTAGCTTTTAGAAATTTTCAGTGCAATTGACCCGTGGTTGATTATTTTCAAGCCAGGACATAATCTTCGACACATTGACGACTCTCGGTTGTCGTGAAAATCTCGAGGTTTCAAATACAGACACAGGGTACCCAAAACGACAGAAGAATCAGTTTAGTGCCGGTCGACGAGGATATTGAAATCAGGTGGAATCACCCACGCTCTAATCACATATCTCGCGAATCGACCTATTATCGATCTCGACGATGTCGTAATGATCCTTGCGTATTAATACGGTCGAGGCCGATTCATGGTCGATTCTCAAGCCTATTGCATTTAAATTCCTTCACGGCTTCACCTGATAGACTAGTTATATCGTGAGTGATCAGCTCGGAGAATTGAACTATAAGCGCGTCGATGAAAAGTTCGTCTCATTTAATTGAAAACAGAATCAGAAATTTGGGATGTCACAATGCACAAGGAATTTTGACCTTTGAACAATCATAAAGCATTCCCACAGTCTTGCTTCCTAAGCTGAAGTAAGGACTTTGGACATCTTGGTTCTTTTAGTGCATCAAAAACTTTCTGAAATGCTTCACTATTTCTGAATATCGATAAAATGTACAAAGTTCACCTTCCTTGCTCAGTTAGTTAACGGCTTAAAATGATATACAAGTTACTTGGAAGACAGTTGTCCTGCCTCAAACAAGAACCTATACGTGGTGACCTCATTACTTGCTGAAACTACAATTTTGTGGGAGCCCCCCATCAAGGCTGAAGCTCTTGCTACTGAGAAGCAAGCATTGAAGGTCTAAAATTCGAACTGCTGGCTAAGAACGGCCAACTACCTTAATTAAATCAGTGGAGACCTCCAGGCTGAGATACTATTGAACTCCTTTTCCTTCAAATTTAGGTCATTGATAGAAGATCCTCATGAAAATAAGGCTTCCCAGAGGGAGAGAAAATTAGGTGTCCACGCTCGCACGTGATCTCCATTACATTGGTTTCATCCTGCATTTGCAAGTAGTTTCACCTTTTTGGGGATTTGAGTTCACCTATTTGCCTTTAGTGTCACGGATGACTTCTTGTCTTTGTATTCTCAGTTACTTCGACATGTCAGCGTAATTCATCCAAATTTTGAGTGTCCTCATAAGCTCAAGTCATTCAATTTGGCATGTCGACCTTTCTTTTGAATAAAAGGCTGTTTGACTTCTCATTCAGTAAACATGAGATTCATGAGTCAGTTTCATCTCTTCCAATTTCTTACTAAGAGAACTTTGGGAAGAAGGTCGCCTGAGTTTGTCCGTGCAACTTGGCAAGTTCATTTTATTTGCAAGGCGAAGAAATGTTTCTCATTTATATGGAAAGTGCAGTACAAACATTGAAATGCAATTTGGCAGTCCCTACCATTTTGCTTCTACGAAACTGAAAGTTACTCTAGGTCTTTTTCTTTTCATCTCCTCACACCGATCCAAACATCTTATTCTACAATAGAACAAATATTAAAAAGTGATACTCATGCTAATTTATAAATCACGTTGTATCTAACATATAGCAAAATTCAAGAAGCAGGATAGGTGTTTCTCTAGACATATGGATGAGATTCGGCAGCAGAGGCACATCGTAGAGTGGTTGTCGTCGTGGTGGCTTAATTCAGTGCACTCGAATGTAGATACCGCTCCTTAACGCAACGACACAACTGTTGGGAATGTAGGATTCCCAAAATCGGATTCGACACTAAATCGAACCCCTAAAACGAATACGGAAGACAAGCCCGGGAAATTCACATGTATCACCGATCCTAAAGCACACCACGGAATCGAGCGTACCTTGTTAACCACGCGATTAAACACCAACGCCGATAAGAGGAAGAGAAAACCGATCCCGTTCGATCCGATGACGTCGATTGGCCTTGAAGGGAAGACGGCGTCGCCTTAAGCACTTGTTTTTCTTTTTTTGGAGGGAGAGAGGGAGAGGAAACGTACGCACAAATGCCAAAATGTGTTTTCATCTCTCTTTCTCCCTTATATACGTTCCCTCTAAAATGGAAACGTCATTCTTCATCCACGCCCTAATCTTGTGGGCCGGGCTTTTAGGCCCATCATGGGCGGACGGGCCAACTTAGGCCCATCACATAAAACCATCAACAACTGATATCGACCTCCACCGCGTTCCGATCTCCATAGCCGCCCCGCCTCTCCCTCTCTTCCTCCCTCCTCCATACCCATCGATGAGATGACAACAATCGCGAGCGCCTGTGGCGCCAAAACAGGTCTCTTACACCAAGGATGTCGCTGCTATATTTTGACCAAACAATTTAAATTCAAATGATCCATCCAAGTCCTCCCAGACCACCCAGCTTCATTTATGTCCACTGACCCTCAAGCATTCAAAATCAATGTTGCTCATCTGTTCCTGTACATGGAGGTGACCATCTAATAGCAAGAACTGGCTTAGTTTCAAGGCGACTATGTTCACACGATAACAAGGAAGAGACAGAGTAGCTCATTGCAGATCAACCGCAGTTTATACAGAACTGGGACCGACTCCAAGCACTGGGTAACCCCACACATTGATCTGATGTCTAAGCCCAGGAATACACATTAAACCGACAATAAAGAAAAACCAGACACATATAAAGTTAAGAGCCATGCATTAAGGTCGAACGTAGGACTTGAAAGAGTGACCAGCAACCAACAACCAACAACCATCTTGCACTTGATGTTCACAAAGCCCAACTGCAACAAAAACGTACAAAGCATTTCTAGAGCATAGCCTAATCCATGATATTTAAAATTCGAAGAGAGCAACAGGATCTCCAAAAGGACACTGTTTATCGTTCACTTTGATACTTGGAAGTGCACTTTGCAAAGAACCACCACTGGCATACCACCATCTTGACTGCAAGCCCCGTAATTCTTACTCAGAAGGCTCTCAGCGTGGGCTGCACAGGAAATGCACAAAGAAACTACTTCAATGAACAGAAAATATGCTAAAACTGTAGATACTAGCACTATGCCACCATAAACCAGATAAATCCCCTAGCTATTGGTTAGTAGTAAATGGGACTGATGAATTTCAACAACATAATGAGGGAACATGCTTCATTCATGCAAATTCAAAGTATTAATACTTTCTCTCGTAAGAAAATTTGAAGTACTTTACCATCTTTATCAATTCTCTTGCCAATCGTACATCATATGGGTGTCATAGCAAAAGCAATCACCTGACAAATATCAATTGCTATCGGTACAGCACCTAAAGTTGAGTAAAATATCAAAAAATACCGCATCATATGCACCTGGAGGAATTCTCACAGATCTATCTCAACAGAACAACCTATGCCATTTATGGTCAACCACTAAATTTGCAACATAAAAATAATTACCAAGTTCATGCCAACCTAATCGCCAAGGTCATATTCCGAAAACAGAAAATTGACTTTGATGAAAGGAAAAATTATTTGACAATCAGCCGACGCATAGAAGAGACGCATTGTTCCAGACCAAGACTAGAAAAATAACAGATTAAAGGAGAAATTATTTGACAATTGGATGAAGCGCAAGGAAGAGATGCGTTGTTTCCGACCAAGACTAGAAAAACAACAGATATACCTGTAAGACTGTGAACGAGACCTTGAAGGACTGCGAATATTGCCCCTTGGACTCTGAGACCTGCTTGCTGGATAACCCCTCTCCTGAATGGGACTTCGACTATCTTCCCTTGGACTTGGAGACCTCTTACTAGACCGCTTAATCTTGTGCTCCTGAGAATATGGAGAATGTGGTACAGACCCAGATCGCATTGGAGACTGGTATCGATCCTTTGCCCCACGGCTCCTGGTTCAAGGAATCGGTATATCCATTGAGATGGGAAATAATAAAAACGGAACGTAAAGATTCCCTTACATAAAACAGAACACGATCTAGACTAGGGTAACAAAAGATCTTACAAGGAAGCATTACTCGGCTTGAAGCATGAATTTTACGAAAAAAGAAAAAAATACCATCAGCAAAAGCTAATAAAAAGTACCAAGAAAATCTGTTTTGCAAGTAAAAAAATTACACTCAACTTACAAAATCATATAAGCATCAACATGATGGCATCACTATCTAACTGATTGAAGATGACCGTTACCTGCACCTTTATAAGAGTTCCGTACAAATTACCAACTTGGGCCCAAATACTGGAATTAGTCTCATTAACGATGTACCGGTACATCAGCGTCCAACAACTGCATGGCTCTCTTTGGCCCAACTTTCTAAAACCTCAAACTATCTTTGACAATGTCATCATATCTCTACACACCGGTATTGCTTCCCTTGATTGAGGATGATTTCTTTCTTTGGCCATAAAAAAGCTCTAGTTCTTTTCTTAACTGGATGGTATATGCAAAACAAAATAAAGCTTCAAAACCTTTTCATTAATAACTATGTTAGATCACACAGAGAACACAAATAGTGAAAATAAGGTACTTTAGTGATTTAATCATCTGCTGACAGTGCTTTACTAATCAGTTCAGTTGCAACTGCGGGCCACCAGACCTAGTAAGCAAAAGCCCATGCTTTGACAGTAATTGGCGAAGGTGGGATAATAACATTAGAAAAGCTTTGACAGATTGGTAAGGGAGTTGTCCATCTCTCTCTTTTGTCGTTTAACTTTATTTACCCATAGGTCTTTAAATCTTCCTGTTCACTTTAATATCTGCATAAGCAAGGCCACAAGCAGATACTGTTCAATACCACAGAAATGATGCTGCACTGCATCAATCACCCCAAATCGATAAAAACCACCGTCTATGTCCAGAATAGACGAACAGCTTCCTATCTATAAGCACATGTCCAAGGGAAATAAACAACAAAATGTTTACCTACATTGACAAGAAAAAAATGAAGAATGCATAGCTTTCCGTTCATAATTTAGCTAGAGTGAAAATCCCATACCACAATTACTACAAACATACAGGGCTTACAAAACACATAAAACTATAAAAAGAGTGTGAAATTCTACTACTTTAATGCCTTGGGCAATATCATCCACTAAAGTTCACCAAGGATGAGAATCGACAGATAACTCAAACTACTTTTTATATAGCAAAGATTGAACTGAAATAACTTGATCTAAATTTCACGTACCAAAAAGATTAAAACTACAATTTACAAAGCATTATTAGTTGAAAATACATATAGACAGTATAAATATCACATTATACTTGACATAAACGTGAAAGAATGCCACTAAGAGTTCTGTATATTCTTCCCAGGCCAATAAGGCACCCTTAGTACTGTAAGTTCCTAATATGCTCAACTACGGTGTACTTATCATCCTAAAAGAGGAACAGAAAAGTATGAAACCAGTAACATTGCAATTAAATCCACTCGGACATAAATGCCAAACCTTGAGTCATGTGTCACGGGTCGGTCGAACACGAACGATCAAACACCGTGCGGCCTTAGGATCGGTGATCCCAAGTCAGCCTACTCACTCACTCGCACAACACAAGGGTCGGTTTACACAAGGGGCGAGTGTATTTCACTATGAATGAGCTGAGCTCGAATGAGGCGGAGGGACCCCTTTTATACAAGTTCGGGATCAATCTCGGCCGTGGATCGTCCCTCCAATCCAACGGTTACATTTGAATTCGTATCATCATTACAAGGCTACCAGCGGGCCACTCGATGGCTACGTGCATGGGGAACGGCATGGTGCGGCACAAGTCGAAGCAAGATCGGGGCGGCATGGACGGATCGGAATCAACATGGGCGTGTCGAGCCGCGACACGGAGCGGGTGAACAACTCCGGATTTGTGCAGGGGCTGATCACGGGTCGACCAAGGGCTGCTCGCTGGTCGTGCATGGGTCGTGCGGACCGATCAGGGGATCGGTCAGTCGGTCGATCAGGGATCGGTCAGGGACTGGTCGGGACGGTGATCGATCAGGGCGCTCCCAGCTACGCCCTGGTGCGTGACACGGCCGAGCATGGACGGTCTTGGTCATGCTCGTCCGTCGGCCGTGTCACATGCCTATCTGGTGTTGGTGACCTCGAGTAAGCTGTAAGAAAATACAAAAGCAGAATAAGATTCTCCAAACTCACAAGGAAGTCCATCATGACAGACTGCTTCATTCGTTGTACAGCCCAAAGGGAGAGAAAGCCACAAATCAGAATGGACATGAAGTCAAAATTACTGACAATGATTGTGGTGTCTTGGAGACCTTGATGTACTTCTCCTTCTTTCCCTGTGTCGCCCACTTCATTTTAAAATGGGGGGAAAAAGAGTTTACAAAAAAAACCTGTCATGAATCAATGGAAACAAATGCCATAAAGACAACCTAGTGAAATGGAGAATGTGACAAATTGTACCTCACACGCTCAGTCACGCGCATCTCGTGAGGAGTTTTTCTGTTCTCCTCAGCAAAAACAATTCTTATCTCACGTCCTCCAGTAACAGTATGATTCATTTGCTGCTTAGCCTCAGCTGCATCTTCCGCATATTGGAACTTCACAAATCCAAAGCCACGAGGCTCCCTGTTAATGCAATATACAATCACTGAAGTCACTAAATTACATGCCCCGTGATTGTCGGAGATGAGATATAAAAAGATCAGCACGTAATGGTTCTCCTCTCTTCGATTTTTGCCTATTTCTGAAATCCCAGTAGCTTAATACCAAAAAAGAAAGTAGTATACAGTTTATTAGTTTGTATCAGAAAACAGCCAAACAACAAGCCTCTCAAAAATGGCACCCACATTGTAAACACAGGTAAGGGAAACCTGTAAAACAGTGGCAATATGGCACACTCACAAACGCAGATATCTTGTGACAAGTACCATCCTTTTTAGTAAAAAAGGGCGACAGCGAATTGATTTTATGTAAGCCTGGAATTGTAGAACCAATCATTCTCTCAAAAGTTTTTTAGGTCATCTGTTCCTTCAATCATATGCAGCTTGGCAGCTCAATGTATTCCAAATTAGTATTCCAATGGGAGGGATGGAGGAGGAGGAGAATCAATTAAAACAGCAATTCTTCCTCCGACCAGAAACCAACATTAAAAACAGGTTTCTTCACTAACCATATGTCAAACAGTTTATTAGATCGAGATATCCCGCCATCAATTTCTAGAGCCTACGATCGGGTGTCCGAATTGTCCTAAACCTGGACTTCAAAATCCAAGAATCAAGATCAAGTTTGTGTTCCTTTCTTAATCGCCTGTGTCTTTCTAAGGCACAAGAAATGCAGTTCTACCGACATTTCCAGTTCGTTGAACTCAAACGACAATCAACCACTGAGCCTAACTCTTGTAATTTCAGCACAAACACATATAGTTGAACTTCATTTTACAAATACATGAGAACACAAGTAAAGAATTGATTATAAACACTAATCAGAGATAAAAAAATTAACACAATACCTCTTAATTTCTCTCTCGTAAATGGAAACGCTTGTGTCAGCAAAATTACGAGAGTGCCCCTTTAAAACCTTGGCATTTTTGGGACAAGTCGGGACTCGGGTTGATGAAAAAACATAAGGCTGGAAGAAAAAAATTTAATTCTAGGAATGATACTACCAAAAATTCCAGCCTAGTACATAATTTCAAAATAATACATCCGTAATAAAATTTATTAGAATCTAAGGAAAATGGGATAAATGCAACCTGAATGTACTGATTTATGATTTTGTGTCATGAAAATTGATTTAGGATAAATATATCATGAGAATACTAATTTGAAATTTTTTGTGATGCCAAAATTAATTTGGATGTGGCACAAGTATATTAATTTAGGATTTTTTTTTTTGTAGTGTTAACCCTTAATATTATCCCAAATTTCATTAATTATAAATTTCTCAAGAAAGTAAATTTGAAATCTAATTTGTGAAACTTCAATAAATATGTAAGGGAAAAGGCAAAAAGAAGCCTTAAACTATGCACGCTATGACACATTTACACTAAATTTTTTTATGACACGAAAAAACCCTAAACTTATACCCCAAAAAATCACAAACTTATAATTATTTTTATGACATAAAAAACTCTATATATAATGTGTCATGAAAATAAAAGTTCTGGATCTTTAGTATCACAAGAAAAGATTTTAGAATAAATTTGTCGCATGAATATAAGTTTAGAGTTTTTCATATCACAAAAAAAATAAAAATAAGTGTGTTATAGTGAGTATAATTTAAGATTATTAATGATTTTTTCCCCATGTACAAAAATTTCTTGGAAACATAAAAACACCTCGACATGAGATGGATTTTATCAATTGACCATTCTAAAATTCTCATTAACAAGCATTTCATTTGTAGGAAAGAAAGTACTTTAGAAGAATTACTTTCACTGCGGATGTTGAGAATGTCATCATCTATCACTGCAGAATCCACTCTCTCTCTCTCTCTCTCTCTCTGCGCACTGCAACTGCGAACAGTCAATCAGGTAAAGATGACGACTTTGCCCAGAAATTCAAAGATCTCTCCATTCGATCTGGACTTCTCTTGGTCTTGAATTCCCGGATCATGCATTCGTTGAAGAAGAATCTGCTTCACCCATCTTCTCTGCCGCAGGGAAGAACAGAAGAAGGAAGAGAAGATAACCCAAGAGGAATTCGATGTCGGCCGGGATGGCGACGTCGCTGGACGCCGCCGGGGCCCCGATCCCGACGTCGGCGGTGCTGACGGCGTCGTCGAAGCACATCGGGGCGAGCTGCCTGTCGGAGAACGTGGCCTTCCTCAAGTGCAAGCAGAAGGACCCAAACCCGGAGAAGTGCCTCGAGAAGGGCCAGCAAGTCACCCGCTGCGTGCTCCACCTGTGAGCGTGATTCTTTCTCTCTCGCTGCTTCCCGATTCGGTCGCGTGCGCCTTCGTTATGATTGTTGTTGTTGTTGTTGTTATTGCCGCATCGTTTGTTCGCTTATCTGAAATGCGAGGAAGTGGGGGCATTTCTTGCGTCGTTTGATTGGCATATATGGTTTGGGGAATGTTGCTGAGAAAACTCCAAAGAGTAGAGTGTGGGGTTTTCTTAGTTGCCTGTGAATGTCTTGAAAATGGGCAATTGGAATCATTAGCAACTAAGGATAGTGTTGGTAAAGGTTTTGGTATAAGGTAGTTTGCATACGGGGTTATACGAGTTCGTAATGTAGTCATGATGGTCAGGAGAGTGCAGAACATGGTGTCGGTTATCTGACATAGGGTCGCTTCTCAATTCCCATTTGGCCAGTTTTTAGGTATCCATGTTTATGTGCGGTTAAAGATGCGATCTTTTGAATGGATTTTGATAAACAATTTAATCTTAGAGAGAGAGAGAGAGAGAGAGAGAAAGACTCGTTTAGCTTTGCCACTTCAATCCAAGGAACATTCAAGTGGAATTGAGAAAAAGAACAAGCAAGGGGCAGTCCATTTTTCCATCAGAATCAGACATTAAGAATATTCTTCTTTTGATTCTATTGCTTTCTCAACGCCGACCATCCCTTATTTCATTCGTTCGTACACCACTGTATATAGTACTTCACAAGGAGCTCCTGTCACATCTGGCTGGGAGCTTCCTTCCTTAGACCTCTTTATCAGTTTGCTTACATCAAATGTAGGTTTAGTAGTACCTTGGGTCTTATCTCTGGATCCAAATTCTAAATCTCTGGGTAGAACAATTATTTCTGTTTTGAAGGTAGTCATATATGTCAGGCTTCTGTTTTGTGCAGCATTAAAGATTTAGTGCTTCGGAATCAGTATGTTCAGTTTTCTCTCCATAAAGATGTGGTGTGTGGGGTCTATGATTTTTTCTTGGATCAGTAGACTTTGCTTACACCATTTGATGAAGGGGATTTCATTCTAGATACCTGATGATTTGATATACAGAGCACACAGCTCGATGACTGACTTATGGGCTATGCACTTTCAATTTCAAGTGAGAGGAATGCAATCTACTTCTTTTCACAGTTTTAGATGCAGACATACCCGTGGGCCTCTTAGTCCTTGCATTAGGCTGTCTTCATTTTTTGGCTGCACAACCCTTACATTGGCAAATACAAACTGGCTATAAGATTTACTGTCAATGATTCATGACATTTGCCCACAGAAGTCTACAGATACAAATTGATTTTTTAGAAACTTAAATAGAGGCGCTGGAAAAATTCATGACACCTCTTTCAACTGATAAAAGTAGTTGTTGCATTTTACTTACCACTTTCTGTTGCAGTATCTAAACCATATATTTTTGGCTGTGCAGACTGAAAGATCTTTACCAGAGGTGTACCAAAGAGATGGATGCTTATGTCGGTTGCATGTATTACCACACAAACGAGTTCGATTTATGCCGCAAAGAGCAACAAGCCTTTGAAAAGGCATGCCCATTGTAATTAAAAGGGGGTTAGTACCTTGAATCTCGACTCTTTAATAACTTAGAGCAGCTTGCAAGGTAGCAGATGCTGCTGTGGTTCAAACCCTCTTGAATGTTGTCAAGATGTTGCGCTTGAACAGCTCAAGTTAGTCTCTTTTTTTAGATGTCTGAGAGCAATAAGTCTACTCCTTTGCGTCTAACTACTGATGAACGCATTCCTTGTTGGAAGATTTTCTACCAATGCCACCTTCAGTTTCCATTAGATGTGGCAAAATGGTGACATTATCTAATTTTTATAAATCTATTTATTGTTTGAGTATTATAAAGTTTGAGCCAATTGAATATGTCAATATGAGTGTCTCTAGCACTATTCATCTTTTTAAACTTAGGGTGACGCAATTTGTCCAATTTATTGGAAATTATTATCTAATAAATTAGGGAGAGAATTTCCAGAACTTGTCAAACTGATGATTTTCTTGGGATTTTGCCTCTATTTTGAAATGGCATAATGGCTCTGATGATGGTCCGATCATAAGTGAATTAGAAATAAATGGAGCTCTCCACTCATATGAGAACATTTCTTGCATTTTTATAATCCCTTTCAACCTTTCCCTCCATTTCGAGTGTGGAAATAGTGTGGCCTGTTTTTGTAAGTATTTATTTTATAATAGGGTGTTCCATGAGCTTTGAGCCTATTGATCCCTTTGAGTTACAAAAAGCTATACATTGCCTATGATTATAGACGTATCGAGTTTTCTAATAGATCTGCATCATTGTAGATTTGTGAGGACGCGAGTCTACTACTTTTTATTTTATTTTATTTATAACGTTTTGTATTTATTTTTTAGAAAAAAATTCCAACTTCTTTTCAATTCGACCTTTTTTGTCATTTAATTTTGCAACAAGAACGTGGCGGCACTGCCACACTATTTTTTCATCCGGTGAACACATATTCACGTTCACTCGCAGAGAAGACGTGATTTGGAATTCACTATTAGAAAAAGATATGTACGGCAAATAGGATCCACACTACAATGTATTAGTCTCCATGATCAGCCTATGCTTCATGAGCGCAAAAAGATATGTACAGCAAATAGGATCCACACTACAATGTATTAGTCTCCATGATCAGCCTATGCTTCATGAGCGCACCAGCAACCATCGACAGAGTATTTACAATTCAGCATATCATCATTTTTAGCTAATTTCAGAGAGTCGAGTTTATCCGCCTTAGAGTACCGGAATCAACATTTTTAGCTAATTTCAGAGAGTCGAGTTTATCTATCTTAGAGTCCAAGACCGAGACATTCGGGAATGGACTCAAAAGTGGATATCAATTTAGATCTACTTAACCTATCAATGAATCATTTAAGCAGACAAAGACGATGCGTATTCAGACTAATATGGCTCAAGCATTTCACCAGACAATTAATGTGCATTCGATGAAATGGCACAGTCCAACAACGAGAGAGCAAGAATCACGACCCGATCAGCACGAGATCATGAAGACCGAATCGCAGTTGTTAGTAATATAATCTTGGACGTGAACAATTTTCATTGCTAGCAAACAACAAAGCTCTCGGTCTCTATTTCACACGTGCGTCACTCAAAACAGAACAGAGAGCTTTTATCTCAGCGAGGAGCGATCATCGATCATGATCGGTTGTTCAACTAACCAGACGAAGTCTTGGACGGCATTGGCAGCAACGATCGAAGCTGGTGGATCCAACCGGCTTTTTTGGCTCCAATTCTTGTGCATTTTGAGGTCGTGTGGCTCTCTCTCTCTCTCTCTCTCTCTCTCTCTCTCTCTCTCTCTCTCTCTCTCTCTCCATTTGCATTTGCACGACGACGTCGTCCAATTCTCTCACGAGAGCTCACGATTGCCGCCTCGCGTCCGGACGGCATCCGGCCGCCTCTTGCTCGCTCCTTGCACACCTCCCACCATCTCCGCTTTCCTCGGAGGATTTTCCAATTTACTTGGTCGGCTCGGGTTTTGATTGATCTCTGAGGAGAATCGAAGGCTTCCGTGAAAGAAGAGGATCGACACCAGGTCTGGCTCATACCGTTTTAGAGACCAACGCTTCGAAGGCCAACTTGCATTTTGATTCAGTAAGTTACATCACATGGGGACATAGGTATTAATCAAACCGGGCGATTTTTCTAATTCAAAGACCGCTTGGCATATCTCCAAGTTCAATCTCGCCGTTCTAAGAGCACACATAGAACTATAAATCAAACTTATATGAGTTGAGTACTCTCGATCTTTTTCATTTCTCTTGATAGTCGCCGTAACTCACATCCACAGCAAGAAGGAAGGGATTGCCCAGCCATCCTTTTTAAGAAATGAAGGACCAAGCCTTCACCCAAAATTAGTGATTTTTAAAAATATTTATTCTGCACGCCCCACACACTATATATATACATATATATATAGCATTTCAGTTTAGAATATTTCCGGATTAGAGAGGCTAAAAAATATCCAATGCTTGATCTAACTTTTTAAAAGAGCGTGCCATATAAGAATATCTACTTATATGCTTAAAATGCTATAAAAAAAAAAAAACAAACAAACAAACAAACCATGTCACAGTGTAGCTTCTTCTCGGCAAATCATGTCATGCACTTTTTTAAAATATGGAAGTGGTGGAAATTACATACCTCAATAAAATGCTAATTCAAGTCACATAACTTCATCTCATATTTCCTCCGTCCCTGAACAGAGGCTGAATGCACTTGGGTTGAAAAGCTCGTTCAGACAACAATTACGTAAATGCCCTTCAAGACTCGATTTTAAGAGCATAGTTTAAATTGATTGGACAATTTCCCTTTGATGTACGCAAATTACATTCTTAACTAAAGATGTCAAAGTTTTTAAGGCCATTAGCATGTAGTACACCTCCTAAGCATCTACAACAAACTATTCTTAAGCTTTGTTTATTTTATAAAAAAAAATGAATGATTTGAAAAATATTTTCCAAGAGTTGATCGGTTGTATTACTTGAAATAATTAATCAATGAAAAATGTTTTCATTTTTTACAACAATTTATATCCAAAAATTTTCGTGGATGATGAAAATTTTTCACTAAAATGTTTAGAGAAGATTAAGGCTCCCTTTCTTGCTAGAAGAGAAAATCATTTTGTCCCAAATAAATTTATTATTTTCAGTCCATGGAAAATGTTTTCGTAGATCGGATTAGTTTTCCCTCATCCAAACACTAAAAGTCAAAAAATAAATTCTCAAAAATAATTTTCTTTCAAACAAACAACAATAAAACCACAGCAAAATAAGGAACAACGCGTTAGGTCAGAGAAATGAGAGTAGAGACCACTACAGCGTCTCACCACAGCAACCATTCAGTGCATTGCTTCAATGATACATGATAAAGTTATAGCAAAATTCATCAGGCAGTGAGCATTTCTTACTTTATAATTAAGGTGTTTTTCTGTAGAATTAGGGTCCGTCGATCCATGTTAAGAATCTGACTCAAAAAAAAAAAAAACTCCATGTTAAGAAAGACACAGACCCAATACGGAAATAAAGTTAAGACACTTTTTTCACGTGCGATGCGATGTCAATAGTAAAAGTGTTTCGTGGTCTATACAGTCAAGTAATGAAACTGCCGAGTAAACTCAGGGCCGCCCTTGACCTGCTGGGTTTAAACTCCGGGACAAGGGCACCGCATCGCGAGGCATATGCTGAAATCGTACTAAAAGGCCAAGTTGGCTTTCCGGCATATCAATACCGACAAAACTTGGTAAATTATTGCTGGAAGGAGGAAACTGGACCAGGTACAGAACCTTGAGGAATTTATTGCATTTTTTCAAATGCTTAGAGCTTGATGAACTTTAGGGCAAACATTATAATTCTTTCCCTAATTTTCTCAAATTTTTTATTTTGAATATCACGTCATCATCGACACTAGAGTGTTTATTCAAAAAAAAAAAACTACGGTTGAATAAAAATAAAAGTAACAGAGAGATGATGTTCGGATGCTTTTGTCTTAAGAATCTTTTGTAGAATCGACACCATCATCAAACTCGCCACCCTCAAAAGTGATAGGCCCGGAATTTCTGCCCTGTTCGCTGCGGCACATCACGCTTTGCCATGTGCTGCCACGTTTCAAATTCGCTTACCCCAACAACTTTTGGTTAGCTCTCATGTAAACCATCTTGGGAACCAACCTTTGGAAGAACTGGTTTGGAACAATTCAAAACAGTGCTAAATCTTTTATATTTAAAGACCCTTGCTACTCTCTTTTAGTTCTCACTCCCATAGCTAGCCTCTCTCTCAGACTCTTCGTCTCTCGACTTTCCCCAGCAGTGCCCTTGATCTCTCTATTCCTGGAGTCTTTGCCCATGCCGTCTCTTCTCATCTCATCTCTCTCTTGATCTTGCCGACACCGTCTCCTGTCCTCCTCTCTTGATCTGGCCGGTTGGGGCCTCGCCTTTGTTGGTCGGCCGTCGATCAGCCCACTATTAGCCAGGTTCGTTCTTTCTTATAGCGACTAACCATAGAGCTTTTCTGAAAATGCATAGATTGATGAAACAAAGAATGTTTAGGGAAACTATTGACGTCTTTTATTTGGATTTAAATATATGACTTATATGGTGTAAAGATTTACATATTTAGGATATTTAGCCTTCTTCAAATTGGGCATATAAGAAGATGTAACACGTCCCCATTTCCAATTCTAAATGGAATTTACAAGAGAAGATTAGCCAACTTTAAGAGCCGTTCTACCATTCCGCATATTAAAATCTGAAGTTGAAAAGCATCCTCATCAGCTTGCTTTTTTGTTATCCCACTGCACATCGTACTTCTATACCAATCTGTAATTTCTTTTTTGCACACAAAGGTTTCATACTACTTCATTCACAATATATACTTCATAATCTTTTCTTCAGTTTTTTATTCGGACAAAAGCAGAAATTCATTAACATAATTTTTTTTTTTACCATGTGAAGTTAGATTTTAAGTTGCCCCCGCAGCTATGATAATTTTCCGTCTTCTCAAGATCCAAGTTCTATTAATCTTAATACTCCGGTGTTTACTACAAAACAACTGGGGCATGCATGTGAACGGGCACTGTTTTCTAAGCATGTGCACGTGCACTGTTTTCTAAGGAAAGCACGTGGACTTGCACTGTTTTCTAAGGAAAGCATGTGATGAAACTAGGAAAATGGGCATCATCAGAAAAAAGCCGGGCTCATTTGTTCTTTAGCCCCCTTGGGAGATTTTCATTTACAGCTGCTGAGAAAAAAAAAAAAACTTTAATTTTCACTTTCTAGACCCG
Organism: Eucalyptus curtisii; assembly: GCA_017140595.1. Taxonomy (NCBI): domain Eukaryota; kingdom Viridiplantae; phylum Streptophyta; class Magnoliopsida; order Myrtales; family Myrtaceae; genus Eucalyptus; species Eucalyptus curtisii. The sequence goes on along the minus strand of CM029495.1, from coordinate 11,720,752 downwards.
TGGGCGACTTAAATATTGTTTGTCAATTCCTATATTTTCTTTTATTAGACAGGGTCGGTGGAAATTACTTTTTTAAAGCAAAACTTACTCATCCCATGAATAGGTCACAAACTTCATGTAAATTTTTGGTCTTACAAATTAAGATTTACTGTTACGTTGCAAAAAGCATCAATTTTTTTTTCAAACTTGTCCTTTTTTTTTTTAAATACATGGGGCGATAAGAATCAATATAGGTAGGTTACCTTTTATGTAAAAAATTGTTAATAATGTAAATAGGTGAGTATTTATTTATATATTGAAAGTCGAATATCTTGTAAAAAGTTACTGGTCACATGAAAAATTACTCGCTACGTACATACTAAGAGTCACATGATTTCTTTTGAAAATCCCGGCAGAGCAAGGGGCGGTTAGAAAGAAATGGAATTAAATATAATTGACTCGGCATCCATAGAAATTATGAACATGCAACTAACATGGAAGGGGGAGTGACCAAATACAACAACTAATTGTGATTATAAGTGAATAAGAACGTGCAACACTTGCTATCCTTATTAAAGATCTCAAGCATCTTGCCAAATGTTTCGTGAAATATTTAGTATCATGTTAAGACTCGTGCTATTACTCATAAATTTGGACCTAATTTCAAATGATCGCCATTTTATGTACTTTTTCTTCGTACGGAATAGGTCATATATTGGAACACATTTATCTTACTCGTTGGATGTGATTTAGAAGAACGTGAGTTCAACACTAGTAAGAAAAGGGGCTTGGTAAAGAGTTCAAAAGAGATTGTGCACAAATTGACAGGGACGCTAGATCTTAAGACTCAATATCCTCATTTGTCTTCTTCTCTGACACGTACGGTCTTGCAAAGTACTCCAATTTATCACCGAGCATAAGCTGATCTTGTCCACTGAACACTAGAGAGTGGGCATCCATCGGGGCATTCCCTATGCTGCTGCCCTTGTCGAGACAGCTATAATAATTTTCTAAGCTGCAATGAGATGGTTTCCGGGCTTGAGCAGATTGTGGTGGATGTAGTGTAGCCCTTGTAAGTGGATTCTGATTCTCATTTTGTCGGCCAATGAAGTGAAAAATTGTGGCTTTGCTTCAACATCATGTTACCTTACACTTTCTGTTCGCCCAAAAAGAGAAAAAGTAAGGAAAAAAGAAAAGATAACAAGTACAAAGGACAACGACATGGTCCAACACCTCTAGCGGATTTCAAGAGCATCACCAACTTAGCTCATGGCTTGTCTTGATAGAATTTTACATTTTATTTTTGTTTCTTCTAATGTTGTCTCAATCTACATTTTGCATTATTTTGTCTTTAAACATATGCAATTTTCACAACACGTAAACATTAATATGTAATTTGAATAATGACTTTTTATATTTAAATAACACTTTGAATTTTACATAAAAAAGCACAAAGTTAATTTTATTTTTTAAAAAGCCTCCGATCATTGTGATTACCTTGTTTCATTTTAATTTATTAAGCATCATATATTAAAAACAAACCAAGAAGAAAGTCCAGCAAAATGGAGCTTAACGGTCGAACCACATATTACTTAACAGTATGGTAGGAAAAAAAACTTAATCAATCTAATATAATCTAACATAATGTTTCTAGAAGAATGTATGAATAGGAACTCGCCTTACTTATTACATGGGATGGAATCTTACATGACATAGGATGCTTTGGAATTACTTTTTGTCAGTTAAATATTTTCTATTATCTACTATTATTGTACACTTATTTAATCTCAAGGACAGACTTTTTATACATCATCTAAGAAGACTCTAGCCTTGGAACGACAGGACTAAAATCTTCTCAACCCCATAGAGAAAGAGAGAACAAATATGGCAGAAGCTGTCATCAGCATTGGGGGAAGCGTCCTTGCCAATCTGATTACTCAAGCACTGGGAAAGGTTGGAAATTTAGGGGGCATCAAGCGTGAACTTCAGGTGCTCGAGAGCACCGTCACCATGCTTCATTCTGTGCTGGACGATGCAGAAGAGCAACAACACCAGAGTTCCCAAATCAAAGATTGGGTGGAGAAACTAAAAGAGGCTTTCTATGACTTGCAGGACGTGCTTGAAGAATTTAATATAGAAGCTATGCGAGGAGAATTGAGGGACGACAATCAGATGATCAAGGTGGTAAGAACATTTTTCTCAAGTTCAAACCAGCTTGCTTTTGAACTGAAGATGAGTAGAAAAATAACAGAAGTGAGGGAGAGATTGAAAGTTATTGAGGCTGAAAAGAACTTCCACTTGGACAAGGGACCTATGAATTCGCAAGCAAAGAGAGGGCGGAGGAAGAGAGAGGAGACGCATTCGTTTATATGTGAGGAAGACATTATTGGAAGAGGTAATGATAAAAAGAATGTCATGAAATTCTTACTGGATATGGATGTGAAAGAGAACGTTTCTATCCTTCCAATAGTTGGTATTGGTGGGCTTGGAAAAACAGCTCTTGCTAAATTTGTGTATAATGATGAGATGATCAGTAAACATTTTGACTTGAAAATGTGGGTTTGTGTCTCTAATGACTTTGACATGATAAAAATAGTGAAAGATATCATAGTTTGTGGGGAGAAGAAAGAACCACCAAACCACAATGTGATGGATAGGTTGCAAATTGAACTGAGGAAAATAATTGATGGAAGGAGATATCTCTTAGTTTTGGATGATTTGTGGGATGCAAAATCAGAAACATGGCACAACTTGAAATCATTATTGATGGGAGGTGCTAGAGGAAGCAAGATTCTTATAACTACACGCCTTCCTTTGGTTGCAAAGATCACCTCCCCTGCTCCGCCTCTTCTTCTTAATGGCTTATCTGAAAGTGATTCTCTTGATTTGTTGATGCGAATGGCTGGTCGAAAAGAAGGGGCTAGACAAGATCCTAGCATGCTAACTATTGGTAAAGAGATAGTTAAAAAGTGTTATGGAGTTCCATTGATTGTTCGAACTATTGGGAGGTTATTATTCTTTAAGGAAACTAAAGATGAATGGTTACGTTTCAAAGATGCTGAGCTCCCAAAAGTGTCTCAAACAGAAGATCATATAATATCTATTCTCAGGCTAAGTTATGACCATCTTCCTTCACATTTGAAACAATGTTTCGCCATTTGTTCATTGTTTCCCAAAGATTTTGAGATAAAGAAGCATACTTTAGTTTATCTTTGGATGGCAGAAGGATTTATCCAACCATCAAGTTCAGGTAAGCTTTTAGAAGACATTGCTCATGAATATTTCATGGATCTATGTTGGAGTAACTTCTTCCAAGATTTTAAAAAAGATCCATACACGAAGGAGGAAACTTGCAAGATGCATGATTTGATGCATGATCTAGCCTGCTCGGTTGCAGGGAACAAGTGTTGGGCAGCAAGGGATGACACAAATCAAATAAATGAAAGAACTCGTCATATATCCTATGGTTCGACTTTCAATTTGATGGATGAACTTCCAATCTTACGCTTGAAAGCAAGTGCACTAAGAACATTTCTATCTACTACTAGATATGAACCAACAAGTGAAGTGGATCTAGGCCAATTAATTCAAAATTTCAAGAGATTGCGCATCTTGGATCTACATGCCACAAAGGTCGAGAAGGTGCCAAGGTCCATTTGTGAGTTGAAGTATCTCACGTATCTCGATCTCTCTTACAATGAAACACTCAGAAGGCTTCCTAACTCCATTACGAAATTACAGAGCTTGCAAACACTTAATCTCTACAGATGTGATGCCCTCGAAGAGTTGCCATGTGATATAAGGAAGTTAGTCAGCCTTCGGAATCTAGACATATATGGTTGTTCGAAACTTAGTTATTTGCCACGTGGAATAGGGGAATTGAGTTCTTTGCATAGGCTAACGAACTTCATTTTGCCCAAAGATAAAGCTCGTGCTAAAAATTATTGCAGACTTGGGGAGCTAAAGGGGCTTAATAATCCAGGGACAACTTTCAATTAAAAATTTGGGATACGTAACAAATGCGGAAGTCAAATGCGAGGATGAGATATTGATGGGGAAGCATTCTCTGGAATCTTTGGAACTTAGTTGGGGCAATTTCAATACTGATGATGTAGTAAAAGATGAAGTGCTGTTTGATAGACTGAAGCCGCCCTCAAATCTACAAAGGTTGAAGATCTGGGAATATAAAGGTGAGAGCTTTCCCAAGTGGATGATGGATAGCCTTGTATCTTTCTTGCCACATTTAGTTGATGTATCGTTCCGTGCTTGCGAAAGATGTGAACGTCTCCCCCCACTGGACCAACTACCTTGCCTCAAGTCTTTGCATATCTTTCATATGCCTAAATTGGAATATATCGAGTCGGACCAATCATCCCTTTCAACAGCATCATTTCCTAGTCTATTGAAATTGGAGATCCTTGGCTGTGAAAAATTAAAAACCATGCCACTAACTCCTCATCTTGAGAAGTTAAATCTAAATGGTGCCAACGGAGCGTTGTTGATAAATCAGATGATGCTTGGCCTTAATAAGTTGAAGACACTGGTGATCCAATATACAAAGTTTCCAGCATGTTTGCCTGAGGAGGGTTTCCAAAGTCTCATTTTCCTTGAATCTCTTAGGATCTCGTCGTGTTGTCAGTTGACTTCCCTCTGGCAAGGTATGCGACATCTATCGAGTCTCGTGGATCTGTCTATCCGTTTCTGTGAGGAGCTGGATATATCCAAAGATGAAAGCGGCAAGATCTTGAATTTCCATGGATGCCTTCAGAGTCTCCGCTCCGTGCAAATCTGGAACCTTCCCAAACTGACATCTCTCCCACAGTGGCTTCTACAGGCCTGCAATCTCGAGCGTCTCACAATTTGGGGTTGCCACAATTTGAAGAATATGCCAGAGCAGATCGAGGCCCTTCAATCACTTCAAAATCTCGACATTAGCGAGTGCCCCTCCTTAACATCATTTCCTGAAGCAATGCGAAAGCTCACGTCCCTTACTCACCTACGAATCTACAATTGCCGAGAATTGGAGAAGAGGTGTGAAAGACAAGCAAGCGAGGACTGGGACAAGATCGCTCATGTCCCGAACATAAACATTGAAAGATGAATCTAGCCCTAATTTTCTTCACCGAAGGTATGTGGGGACCTTGTTTCCCAGATTTTTGCATTTTTAATTTGCGGATATCGTGTTTCCATACTCGATTTGATTTGGTGAGGGACGTGAAAAAAATCGCTGAAAGGTTTGGGCGCATCGCTTCATTCCGAAGAGTGCGAGAAAAAATGAGGAAAAATTCATACTTCGTCTCATCCAGCCATTGATTTCCCAAGGGTATATTTCTGCTGTTCAGCCATTCTGCAGGGGTTCTCAGGTAAAATCCTTTTGCCAATCTTGAGCACCGCCTTAAGCAATCCAGTAAATGTTAAGCAATCCAGTAAATGTTTTGAAATCAAAAGAGGTCGTATTTGTGACTTCTCCATTTTGATCTCAGCAAGGTTGTCCTGCACATTTTGTTTGGTTGACAATTGATATGTTCTTCGTCTCTTGTCAACAACGTCTGCGAAAGAAATGTGTGCTGTGTGAGGCAGAATGAATGAATGAAGCGGTAGTCATTGTTGTCGTTTCTCTTGATGACTAAATCAATCGCTACCGATGTGAAGTCTTATGTTGTGGACCTCGTGTGGAATCGGTTTCTCTTGTATCCACTCTCATCTTAGATTTTTCTTGTTCCTGTGATTTCAATTGGCCATACTGATGATTGTTGTGTTTGGTAGTCTTGCTTTGCCATGGTGATATCTGATGGATATTTTCGCCAAAGCCGTTGGTGAGGGCAATTTGCGGCGATTGTGCGAAGTTTGTGAGAGAAGAAAGTACTTCAATGTTTTTCTTTTGATTGCAAGAGGAAAGAATTAGGTGCACTGTCAATATTCACAATGTTATTTTATTTGAAAATACCTTCTTATGTGGCATTCTTCCTATTGGGAGTTCCAGAACAAAAGTTTCAAGCTCACTTGTGTTTGTTTGGTGTAACTGGAAATCTTGCACTTTGACGAATGCAAACCTTGTCTGATACATCTCCTCCCTCTATGCTACTGTTGCATCTGGTAAGTTTTGCTCATTTTTCTCCATTTTGTGACTTCGATGACTTTTTCAGTTAGCTTGTTATATTGTTCTTGCAGTAATTGAACTTATAGGAATCTGGTCTTTACATTGAAAATACAATGGAACCAATTAGTGATCACAACAGGGAGCCTCTGCCATCTTACATCTAACTTATAATGGAACAGAACCAATCTAATTGTTCCAACTGGCAAAATATTGGGAATCAAACATGTATGCTAGCATGATCAGTGTTTTTGTCTTGTAGTAATCTATAATACCAAGTATTTCCAATATCCTATAGGCAGCATTGGGTTTTGCACATAATTAATGTGGAAATTTCTTTGTTTATAAATGTGGACTTTAAGTTCTGCTTTAATGACCTATGACTACTAAAGTTTTATCTTTGTAAATTGCTAGTTGCTTTTCTAAGGATTGATGAGTATGATTCTGTGATTTTTACTATCCCAAACTGCAGGATATGGATGCGGTTGAGGCGCTCATTCAAGGTCTGGTCTTGTTCCAAGGAAGATGTCTGATGGTGAGATTGATTTTCTTGTCAAAATATTTCAATTTGACCAATGATGGATCGTCTTTACAGCTAATAACCATCTTTTCACCTTGATTTGCAAGTTAGTCACAATGAGCATCCAATATCTGGAAGCATGGACGAGCTCTGGGTGGTTTCTCAAGGCAAGCTGGCGCCTTTCCATGGGAATTTCCAGGATCATAAGAAGATACTTCAGTCCTCGTTGAATCAGGCAAGTTTAGTTCGTCATCAGCCAAGAGTGGTTCAATGGGATCACATCACATTACCTTACAAAACATAAAATGAGGCTTTGTTACGGAGAGAGCGAAAAAGGATGAAGAGAGGATTGCTGCTGATATATAGGATGTACTCACGGTAACAGCAGCCCTTGTTTGTCATTTGATTAGGGCTCATGGAAGGATGAGTCTTAAGTTTTTAACATTGAATATGCAGTATCACTTGCCAATATCTTAAAAAGTTTGTACTTTTGACTCTATGTACAGAATTGCTTTTAGTAACTATATTGTAGGCCATGCCTAGCCAAAAATACTATATGAAATCCTGTATGTGAATTGGTTGGATAATATCCTTTTAACATGTTCATGTCAATATTCAAAATAAGAAGCTTTCTTTCTTCTAATAACAGTTATTGTATAGATGGAAGGATAAATTGAAAACGGGGTTTGAATATGCAAATGAAACAGCTAAATTTTGAACGAACCATGCAGGCCGAAACCCACTTAAAAACTGATTACCTGGTCAAAGAATAAAGTTTATCTTTCTTCTATTCAAATACCCACTCCATCTCTTGATAATGGTAGCTTTAACCAAAAAAAAAAAAAAAAAAAAAAAAAATCATGATTTCATTGTTTGGAGAGGCAACGGTTAGATCAAACTGATTTTGGTGGACTTTATTGTGATATTTTGAAAGGTTCCATATATCAGCCTCAAAGAGATAGTGGAACTCAAGTCTCTAGTTCATTTGAAAGCTAGAAAATGAAATTTATTGGATTGTTAATTGATGGAAATTGTGGTACTGTCTTCTCTTCTTTATCAGCTCATCCCACATCAAGATTTGACATGCCTTACCCTCTGTGGCAGATTGTTTGCGGTTGTCGATAATATCTTCTGCTTGTTCCAAGGACACATAGACAATGTTGCTCTTCTTAAGCAGCAATATGGATGGAACAAATCTGCTAATGTGGTCGTCATCATCATAGAAGCTTATAGGACTCTGGGGATCGGAGGCCTTACCCTGCTGATCAAGTTGTGAGAGACATCAGCAGGAAGCTTGGTTTTGTGCTCTTCGACAGCTGTTCTAAAACCGCTTTTCTGGCCTCTGAGTAATAATAATGTTCATTGGTTTGGTTCTGGGATATAACTCTCAATCTCTCCCGTCACCTGTGGTCTATACGTAATCCTTTTTGTTCTCTGAATCATGCAGGATGTTGATGGAAGTGTTCCTTTCTTCTGCGGACTTGATTCTGGAGGCAGTCTTGTTCTCTTGGATAGTGCAGAAGTTGTGAAGATGGGCTTTGGGAAATCTTTCGCACCATTCCCTAAAGGTAATTATTTTTTCAGTTTGTTGATGCGGCTCCACTGGGGTTCAGTCCATGCATTGCAATATGAAAAGTAAGGATGGATGAGCTCTGCTGATATTAAGTAGAATTCAGAGGAGAATGTTATTTTGTTGGGTAACATCATATTGGAAAAATTGGTTCCAAACCTAAATTTATAATTTATGGTTAAAATGGTGCTCTTTACCTGTATGCATGTTTGATTTGTGCATTTTCACTTACAATGTTGCTCTTCCAATGGTTTTTGAGCGCCAAATTGTTCACCTTTTTAACATTGCCTTCTCTTCCAACTCAGGATGCTGCTTCACCAGCTCTGGAGGTTTGAGGAGTTATGAGCACCCACCGAAGGAGGTGAAGCCAGTTCCTAAATTCGATGCTTGATACGAACTGATTTTCCTCATTCAGACTTTTCACATAAATTTTCGAAAACCAGCCACTGAAGGTGAAAGATTGACATATGTAGAACGAACTGTTCACAAAGCTGCATCTTGCTATATTGATGACATATCTTGAACTCTTCTTGATGCCCAAAAACTGTGCTTATTTTCGCACTTGCGTGACCCGCCAAACAAATTGTGAATCAAAATGCACTATGCTTTTCAGCGTTTGTTGTATTTTCTCTTCCCAACTTCTTTTTTCTTCTGCCCTTAAGCTTGTTCACTGTGGTTGCTTTGCAGATACCACTGTGATCTGTATTGGCAAAATCTCTTGGAAGGATCACTTGCGAATGCTGTTGAGGTGGGGCTAATGCTGTCAATGTTAAGTGTCACCTTTTGCAATTTAATAATAGAAAAAAGAAGCGTTTAATTTTATATGGTGCATTGAGATGTTCTAAATTTTCTTCTAGTGAATACGATCTAAATAAGAATAATCTTTTCTAAAATCTAAAAACATGATTAGTTATGTGGATGCTGTGATATGATTGTGAAGAAAAGGGATGCACTTCCTTTTTTTTTTTTTTTTTTTTTCAATGGTTTCCTTTATCATTGAGAACCTTCTTTTTGTTGATGATGATCCTTTGTAGTATTAACCAGTCAATCTGGGATAAAATTCTGGGGCGCCTCATGGCTCCAACCTTTCAATGCCTCACCAATTCATGACAGCATTGATATTCCATAAATCACCTTCCGCTTGGGTCTTGATCTCTGGTGGGTTAGGAACTATTACTAAAAGCTTGCAAGAAATTTTTAGCCAAACTACTTATGCTTGTTTGGTTGAGATTGAAATGATATGCTACCTGCTTCTGTGATTGTGTTGTCAGCAGTGACCTCTGGGGCAAAACTATTCAGTTCTTTAAAGTATCAGTCATGTGCGTTTACTCTAATGTGGAATATTATTTTTTCTTACATTATGTTATTTTATCTGAAAATACCTTCTTATGTGGCATTTTTCGTGTGGGAAGTTCCAGAACAAAAGTTTCGAGCTTGCTTGTGTTTGTTTGGTGTAACTGGAAATCTTGCAGTTTGACGAATGCAAACCTTGTCTGATACATCTCCTCCCTCTCTGTTACTGTTGCATATGTAAATTTTTTATTGAAGCAATTTTTGTGTGAGATCGTGAAGCTCTTTTAGAGGTGAGTTAATTTGTAATCTAAATTGCGGTTCATTGTACTTTCTCTGAGGCTTTTTGAATGTTATTGCACATATAACATGGTTCTTTGCCCATATAAATAGGTGGTCAGAAAAGCAGTGTTGCATTTGCCAAGATAACTTTTGAGAAACCTCACATAGTTTTGCTTGCGAGCCATCCGATCATCTGGTAAGTTTTACTCATTTTTCTCCATTTTGTGACTTCGATGACTTTTTCAGTTAGCTTGTTATATTGTTCTTGCACTATTTTAACTTATAGGAATCTGGTCTTTGCATTGAAAATACAATGGAACCAATTAGTGATCACAACAGGGAGCCTCTGCCATCTTACATCTAACTTATAATGGAACAGAACCAATCTAATTGTTCCAACTGGCAAAATATTGGGAATCGAACATGTATGCTAGCATGATCGGTGTTTTTTGTATTGCAGTAATCTGTAATACCAAGTAGTTCCAATATCCTATAGGCAGCATTGGGTTTTGCACATAATTAATGTGGAAATTTCTTTGTTTTTTTTTTTGGTAAAATAAGCAATATATAAATGGGGAAGACCAAAAAGTACAAAACCAACCGCCTTCAGAAACTTGCACTCAAGATGAACGGGCTCATTATGAGTGGAAGGAAGCCGAGAAAGAGGCCAAGCGGCAAGAGCAAGAAAAGAAAAGAAAGAGACCCAGACGGCATGAACAACCGCCAGACAAGCACGAAGACACAAAGACCAACATCAGTCGGTCTAGAGACGGCTAGTCACCCGAGAGGGAAATGCGCGGAGCAAAGATACTCGGATTCAGGTCCCAACTGCATTGTAGTCTCCTATTCTTGAAGGAATCTTCCACATCCCTGAAAGAGAGTGCCTTATCTTTGACCACTTTGAGGATATGATTCTTCATGGCCGGAATGGACAGCAGCTCGTCTCTGAAGAGAATATTGTTCCTATTCCTCCAAATGATATGACAGAGAGCGCCAAAAGAAAACCGCGCCATGCTTTTGAAGAAGTCGTTGCCCACAAGAAAGGTTGTGGCCTAGAGGAGATTTTCATTCCAAGACCGGTTTCGCCACGGAAGGTTACATCTAGTTGCCCAAAAGAAAGCCAAACTAGCCGTGACCCGACACTCAAAAAATAGATGGTCAATAGTGTCAGGCACCTCCTCACAGAAGGGGCAAAAAGTAGTATCAATCCTGCCATAAGAGAGGAGGAAAGCTTGGGTGGGAAGCCTATGCTTGGCGACAAGCCAAAGGTGAAATTGGTACCTGGGTGTAATGGCATTGTTCCAAATGAAACGATGCCATAAAACTCGGGGCTTCTTCCTCCTAAAGGCCTCCCACACCGTGGCCACCGTGAACCCCGCCGGATTATCCTTCCAGCAAAAGCAATCTTGGTTAAGAGAGAGGGAGGGGAGGGGAATCTCCCACGACTCCAACACCGACCTTAAAGTGTGCCCATCCTCCGCATAGAGGTCTGCAACTGAAGTCTCTCTAGAAAGGCCAGAATTATAGATTAACACATCCGAGAAAACCCAATTCAGCGGCCCCCTAGGATGCCAGTTACCAAACCAAAGTGACGTAGAAAGGCCATCCCCAATTCTCCACCAGAAACTGAGCCGGACTTCTACTCTTAGTTGTAAAATTTTCTTCCAGGCCCAAGAGCAACAGGTCAGCTGCTTAACCACCCAGAAGTTCTTCCTTTTAAGGAACATGGAGTGGATCCACTTGCACCAAAGCGACTTTAAGTTCTACTTTAATGACCTATGACTACTAAAGTTCTATCTTTGTAAGTTGCTAGTTTCTTGTCTAAGAATTGATGAGCATGATTCTGTGTTTTTTACTATCCCAAACTGCAGGATTTGGATGCGGTTTAGGCGCTCATTCGAGGGCTGGTCTTGTTCCAAGGAAGATATCTGATGGTGAGATTGATTTTTTTGCCAGAATACTTCAATTTGACCAATGATGGATTGTCTTTGCAGCTAATAGCCATCTTTTCACCTTGATTTGCAGGTTAGTCACGATGAGCATCCAATATCTGGAAGCATGGACAAGCTTTGGGTGGTTTCTCAAGGCAAGGTGGCACCTTTCTGTGGGAATTTCCAGGATCATAACAAGATACTTCAGTCCTCGTCGAATCAGGTGAGTTTAGTTCTTGTCATCTGCCAAGAGTGGTTCAATGAGATCGCATCACATTACCTTATAAAACATAAAATGAGGCTTTGTTACATAGAGAAAGCCAAAAATGATGAAGAGAGGATTGCTGCTGATATACATGATGTACTCACAGTAACAGCGGCCCTCGTTTGTCATTTTGATTGGGGCTCATGGAAGGACGAGTCTTAAGTTTTTAACATTGAATATGCAGTATCACTTGCCAATAGGTTAAAAAGTTGTACTTTTGACTCTAAGTACAGAATCGCTTTTAGTGACTATATTGTAGGAGCCACAAAATACAATGTGAATTTCTGTATGTGAATTGGTTAGATAATATCCTTTTAACATTTACAGGTCAATATTCAAAATAAGAAGCTCTCTTTCTTCCCATAACAGTTATTGTATAGATGGAAGGATAAATTTAAAACAGAGGTTTGAATATGTGAATGAAACAGCTAAATTTTGAATGAATTATGTTGGGCCGAAACCCATTTAAAAACTGATTACCTGGTCAAAGAATAAAGTTTATCTTTCTTCTATTCAAATTCCCACTCCATCTCTTGATAAAGGTAGCTTTAACCACCAAAAAAGAAAAAAATAATCGTGATTTCATTGTTTAGAGAGGCAACGGTTAGATCAAACTGATTTTTGTTGGACTTTACTGTGATACCATGAAAGGTTTCATTTGTCAGCCTAAAGGAGATAGTGGAACTCAAGTCTCTGGTTCATTTTGAAAGCCAGAAAATGAAATTTATTGGATTGTTAATTGACGGAAATTGCCGTACTGTCTTCTCTTCTCAATCAGCTCGTCCCACATCGAGATTTGACATGCCTTACCCTCTGTGACAGATTGTTTGCGGTTGCTTGTTCCAAGGACAGAGGCAATGTTGCTCTTCTTAAGCAGCAATATGGATGGAATAAAACCGCTAATGAGGTCATTATCGTCGTAGAAGCTTATTGAACTCTGAGGGATCGGAGGAAGTTTGGTTTTGTGCTCTTCGACAGCTCTTCTAAAACCCCTTTTCTGGCCTGTGTGAGTAACAATAATGTTCATTGGTTTCATTCTGGGATATCGCTCTCAATCTCTCCCTCCACCTGTGATCTATATCTATTCCTTTCTGTCCTCTGAATCATTCAGGATGTTATGGCAGTTTTCCTTCCTTCTGGGGAATTGATTCTGGAGGCAGTCTTGTTCGCTCAGATGATGCAGAAGTCGTGAAGATGGGCTTTGGGAAGTCTTTCACACCATTTCCTAAAGGTAATTATTTTTTCAGTTTGTTGATGCGGCTCCACTGGAATTTGGTCCATGCATTGCAATCTTAAAAGTAAGGATGGATGAGCTCTGCTGATATTAAGCAGAGTTCAGAGGAGAATGTTATGTTGTTGGGTAACAGCATTTTGGAAAAATTGGTTTCGAACATAAATTTATAATCTAAGGTTAAAATGGTGTTCTTTACCTGTATCCATGTATTGAATTGTGCCTTTTCACGTACAATGTTGCTCTTCCAGTGATTTTTGAGTGCCAAATTGTTCACCTGTTAACGTTGCCTTCTTTTCCAACTCAGGATGCTTCTTTACCAGCTCTAAATGTTTGAGGAGTTACGAGCATGCACCGAATGAGGTGAAGCCAGTTCCTAGGGTGAATAGCTTGGGCTGAGTACAAAGCGCTACATTTGAAGTGGTGCAGAGACTAAGGAGTCCAGTATGCCTAGAGTTGGGAGTGCTGCGAACTTGTCCTTGCACTGCCGAGTCATATGCTTTGTGGCCCCTTTTGGCCAGGCCATTAGCTATTGAATGGCCTTCTGTTGCTTATGACCCAGTCGCCCTTTCTTGTACATTGACAATTTTTTCAGCTCTAATGGTCTGTTGCTCTATGTTGAGAGTTTGAGATGACATCGTTTTTATGCAGCTGTATATGTACTTATAAAACCAAGCCTTTACAGAACCTGATCATGCTTTGTGCAGTAATATCTTTCTGGCATTTCATTTAGCCGTCATGCAAAGTCTATCCAATGTAATGTTTTCCGCATAGAATCTCTACTAGTAAATCAGACCAGGACGATATTGTCATATGAGAACAAATGTGAACCCTTATAACTTGGAGTGTGCTGGTTCTCATATGGAAATCAAGTTTACACAACACCTTGTGAAGGGTCATGTGAACTTTAATAACAGACAATGATAGCATGTTAGATATTAAGGCTAAAGCGGTAACCTCTCGTGCAATTTTAAAGCTGTCAAAAGGAGCTTGATGCCTGCCAATACAAACTTAACATGAAGATAGAGGTAGCTGTCAATACGATGACTAAAATCAAATTGCAGATTAACCCAAAAAATAAAATAAAAAAACACTTCGCCTGGCCATCTTGGTAGGAGAGACCTCTTTAGTCTCATCGGCTATGCCCCTGTTGTTATCTGAAAAGCGTGCGTTTGTCGATCTCACCCTATTGACATATGAGCTCTCGCTAAAATTTCTTACATAAGTAAGTGATGGTTTTGATAGATGTGCAGTCTACATAGCACAGGCTGCACAACTAAATTACTAGTCCTGCTTAAAAAAATTCTGGATATCCACTTCTTTTTGTTTAATTACTCTGCACAAAATTTGTATTCAACATGTTCATGGATCTCCATACACCATCAAGTATACTGTGAGCAACGTGCTTAAATCAGGTCTCCACCTATCTATATGTAGACTCAGTATCGACTTAGCTTCAGCTTTCGGTAGGTCTGGGGCCTTAAACAACTTGCAGACGCGCTGCTCACCTTTGCCTTTCCTAAATATCAACCTAATTGTGGCTAAATGAGCCAGAACATCCCCACCCGCAGGTTTCTTTGGGTCTGATATGAACACAGCACCGCCTAGATCATCTACGACTGAAACAAATAAATCAAAGACAAAGTCATAAAAAATCATCTTTTTCCTTAACTCAAGGACTGCAGCTACTGCAATGGTGCGATTTGAATGTCGTGTAACATAAACAAAAGCCAGATTGCTCGTGTAAGAAAGTTCAACAAAGTTTTTTTAATTATCAAAAGAAAATTATTGTGAACTCAATGGAGATGATGTTGGGTAATTAGCTTTCAAATATTGTGACTAGATTTCTTCTCGGGCTCATAAAAACCATGATATCCACTAACTGTTGACCTTAAACTGTGACATCCCGATTTTCCAATTCTATTTTCAATAAATTGAAATGGGCATTTCATCTGTGCACATATAGTTATTTTCTCTGAACTGATCACTCATGGGATAACTAGTCTACTAGGTGAAGCCGTTAAGAAATTCTAATGCATCGGACTTGAGAATTTGACCAAGAAACGATCTTTCGACCGAGTTAATCTGCAAGGGTCATTACGGCACAGTTAAAAATCGATTAGAGACCGGAGATAGGTCGACTCGACAGAGGCATGTGATCAAGTGTGGGTGATTCCACCAGATCGCACAATTCTTGTCGATCGGCACTAGACCGGCTTTTCTGTCGTTTGGGTACCCTGTGTCCGTGTTTGAAACCTTGAGATTATCCCGACAACCGAGAGTCGCCAATGTGTCAAAGATGTACATTGTGGCTTGAATTGATCAACCACAGGTCAAATGCACAAAAATTTCTAAAAGCTACCCTAAGTGGATCGACGCGCTAATATCGTGCCAGAGTGAAATTAACCGTGAAATTAAGATCGAATTTAGAAATTTGAAAGTCCTGGTGTGTCATAAATCATTTTAGGATCATTGACTCATCTTTGGAAGATTTTTCATGCAAGCCGAGTTTTTCAGCAAAATAATCAAGGTATGGCTAATTTGGTTCGGAAAATTAGTAGGCCCGCTTTTGGTTGTACTTTTGAGATCTAAGAGGGTTCTATGGTCAAGTAAATATGTGAATTGAAGTGTGGTGACATTGGATTAATTTTATGGACTTCAATTTGGTTCAATTAGAGGAGAATTGGAGACTTTGAATTTTATGCCCGTGAAAAATGAAATTGAACCTATTGGAATAAGGTTGTGGGAGATTGGAGATAGTGGAAGATGACATCATCTTATGTCATGGTAGTTGGGGCAAGAGGGGCTAGGATCTTGACAAGTGGATGGTGGGGATTTGCTCTTGGAAAGGTGACCCATCACCATCATCTTCTTCCTCAATCAAGGAACCTTGTCTTGGCTTTTGAAAAGAGAGAGAGAGAGGGAGTTGCGACCGACCAGCAGCCTCCGCCCGACCGGCCGCCCCTCCGCCCGTTCGCTGCCGTCGTCGCCGTCGCCACCGCCGCACGTCGCCCGCGCACGCTTGCGCGCGTGCGCTCGCCGGCCAGCTCGCCGCCTTCGTCCGCGCGCCGTCTCCGTTGTCCAGCCGCTGCCTGTCGTCGCCGAGCCGCCGCCTAGCCCGCCGTTAGGGGTGAGCGGTTCCGGTTCCGGTTCGGTTCCGTCTCGGAACTGGAACCCACCCTCGGGTACAGGTTCCTCATTTTTTGGAACCTGGAACCTACCCGTCAGAACCAAGAACTTGGAACCTACCCTGTTACAGGTTCCAGGGTCGGTTCCAGGTTCCAACAGGTTCTTTTTTTTTTTTTTTTTCATTTTCAGATTTGAAAAGCTCTTTTCAAACAATTGACAGTTAGGCTCACGGGATTAGAACAACGCGACAACATGCATCATCAAGCACTGTTCAGAAAACTCTAGGTTGATACCCACAAGGTTATGAATTAATTGAAGGTTCATTCATGAGGCAGCACATAAAGCGGAGAAACACTGTCCACAATTGCGACTCTGATTTAAATGTCGGGCCAAAAGCTTTCATCAATCAAATTCGTCTTGCCTCTAAAACCACACTATTTGTATCAGGAAGCCTAGTCCTGTGAAAGTATCACTGCTTTCCTTTCTATGGATATGTCAATACCGCTCAATAACTCTCCACTTCAGTTCATTGAATCAAAGCATGTAAATTCATGAAAACCTTTGCACGTTGTGAAGAGAACTATACCTTTCATTTCTCCTTTTGGATTCACAATGACCCCAACATTATCTCGCAAATGTAATTACTTACGAGTCGAAAAACAAAATATACTTGCCAAAGACACAAGAAATCTATAAATATGGTACACCTACGATGCAACATAACAAATGCATCTAATGTGCAATCACTTAATAGAGTGGTCCGAAAACGAAAATAAAAACAAGTGAAAAGATGTCGTCGGTAGAGTTTGTCGAGCCCAACTATGTGCACCAAAATCTGAAGAGGTAAGAGCCAAATTAAGGATTAAATACTACACAACCACAATTGTCTCGTTTGTTTTTTGTCCGGCCAAAAGATGGTTCATTGAAGTCAGAAATTAGGACTCGTATACGACCGGCACTCTACGGAACAAAGGCTCGTCTAGGGTTTCGAAGAAGCAAAAGAGAAGCTCAAAATCGTCGAAGACTAGACTATCGAAACAAGACGAGCTGAAATAACCGGTGAGGTCGCAAGCGAGCTCGCAAGGACCCTGAGTCATGTTGTTCGCAACGTCGAGGATCCAAAACCCGAAGACGAAGGCACCCACCGCCCGCGGCTTGGTGGCGCCCTCCCTGTCCCCAAGCAACCACCCGATGTCGGCGGAGTGGCCGATGATCAGCCCGGTGAAGGTGATCGACGGGGCCCCGGCGACGATGAACAGGCGCCGGCGGCGGCCGAAGCGGCCGGTGCAAATGTCTCTCATGTGGCCCACTCACGGCCAAGGGGGGAAGAGCTAGGTTCTGGCGGAGGCGGTGGCGGTTCGGAGTAACGACGGCCCGGACGGCCGAGCGAGCGGCGGCAAGAGGTGGTGACGGTGGCTTGGGGACGGCGGCAGTGGCTCACGGCGGCGAGGGGCGGCGCGGGCGGCGCGACAGCTCATCGGGCTCAATGACGAGACGGCTCGTCGGACAAGCGGTGGGTGGTGGTGGTTCAGTGGCCAAGACGTGGTGGTGAGTAGGGCGTGGGGCGGCGATGTGGTGGTGGGTGAAGCATCGCCTAGCAAGAGGAAGGAAGAAGAAGAAGAAGAAGAAGAAGAAGAAGAAGAAGAAGGGGTTTCGGCCGGCCGAGAGAGGGGGAAAGAGAAGAGAGAGAGAGAGAAGAAAAGAAAAAAGTTGGGGGCAGGAAGTGACGTGAGGAGGAAAAAGGAGAGAAAAGAAAGAGAGAGAAAAAGAAAGGGGAAGAGGGGAAGAATCGGCCGAAGGGGGAGAGAAATCACGCGGGGAAGTGACATAGGTTTTTTTTTTTTTTTTTTTAAACTCGACGGGTTCCGGTTCCGGTTCTCATGGGAACCGGAATCGGAACCGGGAACGCCGGTTCCCAGAAAAAGGGAACCGGGAACCGGAACCGGTCTCTTTAGAACTGGGAACCGAACCAGACCCTCCGGTTCGGTTCTCCGGTTCCCGGTTCTACCCGGAACCATGCTCACCCCTACTCGCCGTGAGCTGCCACCGGTCGCCGCCCGAGCCGCCGCCACCCTTCACCGCCGTTCCTCCGCCCAAACCAGCACCGAATCAGCCCTTCTCGGCCTCAACCAGCAGCTGGAAAAAAAATGGGTATGGCAGCAGCTTCGTGGCCCGTTTTGGCAGGCTTCCCGGCCCCGGAGTTTAGGTCCGCCTTTGGGAAAGTCGATCCCCTTGTCGCCCTCGTCGTTTTGGTCCACTCGGCTCGCTAATCCGGTGAGTTTAGCTCACTAAACCTCGCTTAGAGGGTTAATTATGCTTAGGGAGGTTTAGTTTATGTTAAGTGTTATTAGGTGGTTAGTTTAATTTATTTAAGTGTAGATTATATTAAGGTGCTTGATTAACTTAAAGTGTGTTTAATTTAAGGTTAAGTGAATGTTTATATTAAATATTGATGTGACTTAAAGAAATTTATTTTTGATTTAAATAAATGTTCGAAATTATTGGATTATTTAATAATATATTATATTACGAAAATTATTAAAATATTATTATTTAATTAATTTTCGGAATAAATTTAATTATTTAATAAATTCTGAAAATTTTGTCGGGACCCTAAATTCTCGAGAATTTGCGCGATCGCTGCCGTGTATTCGGATTTTGAAATTAATGGTTGGATATTACAATTAAGCATGGATTGTGAAAAATATGGATATTATTATTTAATTAATTTTTGAAATAAATTTAATTATTTATTAAATTCCGAAAATTATTTCGGGACCCTAAATTCTTAGAATTTCATGCTGATCGCTGCTGTGCATTTAGAATTTGAATTTGATGAATGGATGTGGCAAATCGACTATTTAATATGATAAATAGGGATTTTACTCATAAACACCCAAGAGTCGGGTTTTGATACAAAAATTGGATGTTAAGGATTAATGTTGCAATTGGAGTATTTGAGTGAAATGTAAATTGTCCGGAGGTCAGTTTTGAATTGTCGTGTGCTGGTTGAAAGACTCGGTCGCAGTAGTGGCTAAGCCGACTGGACCTGTATTCCTTTAGAATTGCCGTCGACTTAGTGATGAGACTCGGGTCACAGTGGAGGCTAGGCCAACTGGACCTGATTCTAAACTTAGTGACGAGGCTCGGGTCGCAGTAGAGGCTAGGCCGACTGGACCTATGTTCCTTCGGGAATGCCGTCGACGTAGAGACGAAGCCGCGCTCCAAGGGGGGGAGGCAATGCCTGGCAATTAATGTCAGTAGATAGCTGAATTGCGAGTAGGCTATGCCCTTGTGTGGCAGTGAATAATAATTGGAATGCGTGCTAAGTGCGATTGTGATTTATATGAAAGTGATGGCGTTCCAATTGTTTGAATTATTATTACTACCTGAGATTGTGTGATACAAATTGTGGTAATCTGCAGGAATGAATTAAGAAGAGGTAAGTCTTCTGTGTGATGTGGCTAGGCCACCTGGGGCGTATTTTCTTTCTAATAGGGATTTAGGGGGTTGAACTTGCTGAGACAATGTCTCATCCCGGTTGTGGGATTAAAATTTCAGGTCCCTGGAGGACGGAGCGGGCAGATAACTTTGGTTGGCCTTGAGAAGTTGCAGAGGTGAAGTCATAAGGATTGGAGAACGTGTCTGATTTGTAGGTCGTAGGACAGTTCCTTTTTAAGAGCCGGTCTTATGTAGACTTTTGGCCGTAGACCTCTGTTTGTAATTCTGTTGAATTATGAAAGTGTTATGTTGTGGTTTTGCTTCTTGCTTTTCTATCCCGTATTTCATTGTCAGGGGTCTTATAATACGTTCCGCTTGCGCAATAATAAATGAATGGAGTCGGCGACACTACCTGGGAATGTCGCATTTGCATGACCATGGTGGGATGTTAGCGCGCACGAGGTTCGGGGCGTGACATAAACCCATCTGCTATTATGTGTAGTTAAAAACATATTGCAGTGGAGAATTTTTTTTTTCTTTATGATGAAACACAGTGATTGATAAATTTCATTTCATTTGAGGTTATTCGAAATGACACTGAATAATTCTCTATTGGTTACATCTCTTTTGAAGTCCTATGACCTTTCAATGACATGCCATGCTCGATTAAGTTCCTAAGAGCATATAAGGCTGTATTATTTGCATTCAATTGGCTAAACATAAATAGAAGAAGCAGAAAGGATACTTCGGCCTTACCCTTATAGGATGCTTCGGCCTTACCCTTATGATATATTTTGCATTTGATACACAAAGGTGACATTGTAGTTGACAAATCTTTTGGGTCACCATCACAGTTAGAGAAAGTATCTCATGTCATTCATGAATGGTTTGTTGTCGAGCACATGAAACTTAGGGACAAGCTATGACAAGGGTGACAAAGTGTCCATTGCAGAGAAAGGAAATGAACAAGTGCTTGGGAGCTCATTATATGCCTCTTGCGGTCAATACGATGACTAACATCAAATTGCAGATTAACAAAAAAAAGCACTTCGCCTGCCTTCCTGGTTGGAGAGACTCCTTCAGTCCTTCGCATCGGTGATGCCTCCTGGTGTTATCTGAAAAACATGTGTTTGTCAAGTTCAACATATATGGAATATCTCAGTCTCATCTTATTGACAGATGAGCTCTTCCTAAATTTTTTGATTAAATTAAGTGATGGTCTTGATAGATGTGCATCATCTACATAACAGAACAGCTAAAAATAACATACTGGTCCTACTGAGGAAAATTCTCAATAGCTACTTCTTTTTGTTTAATTCCTCTTGACAAAATTCGTATTCAACATGTTCATGGATCTCCAGGCAACATCAAGTATAAAGTGAGTATCATGCTTAAATCAGGTCTCCACCTATCCGTATTTAGACTAATTATCGACTTTCTCACAGATTTTGATCTAGACTTCCAGATATTTTACTTGGTCTCTGCAGCATGGTCTGAAAAATTTCAACGAAGTATATAACTAGAGGAAGATCTGCAGTATGGCATCATCAATGGTTGGGTATTTTATTTCCATAGCACAGGCAGCGCATGTAAGTATACTACAAGTATACTGCTCAAATTCTAGTCTCCACCTATCCATATATAGACTTAGTATCAACTTTCTCTCCGATTGATATTAGATTTCTAGAAATTTCGTTTAATGTCTGCAGTGTAATCTGGTAAATTTCAATAAAGTGTATAGCTAGACGAAGATCCAGACAAAAAGGATATAGCTTCAGCTTTAGGTAGGTCTGGGGCTTTGAACACCTTGCAAACCCACTGCTCACCTTTGCCATTCGTAAACATCAACCTAATTGCGGTTGCATGACCCAGAACACGCCCACCTGCATGCTTCTTTGATGCCACTGAAACAAAGAAATCAAAGAAAAAGTCGTCAAAAAAATTATCTTTTTTGCTTAACTCATGGACTGCAGCTACCGTATGCATCACTAGTTTACACCAACTAGCTCGTTCTTGAGATTTACGAGAACTAGTATGAGCTTAGTGTAGTCACCAAATTGCTATTTTTCAGTGTGCAACCATCAAAGAGCTAAATTGGATAAGATCCTTTAAAGGATGCATGACTAGGTGGGAGAAATGAGATGTGATGCGGTACCTTGATTGGTCATGTACATTGTACACTGCCACATTAAATTCCTCGGCTATCTTAAGTAAGCGTGAGAGCATTTGTGCCAATGTTTGCTGCAATTGGAAATCTATTAGTGTCAAACTAGATGAGCTGAAAATTTGCAACTTGCATGATTTGATGGTTTCGGAATCGACCTGACGCCCTGCAAGTTCTCCCCTTCCATTATATTCCACTCGAAAGAGAGCGATCACTGAATCCACAATCTGAAAGATATTACTCAGCTAAGGTCAACCATCGACACCTTACAAAATGTGTGCAGTTTGATTCTTGAGCACTGTCTTACCAGGAACCTAAATGGTTCTTCAGACACTTTGGCAGCCAAACTGAGAAGGAAGTTGTACTGATGCTCAGAAGTAGAGGCACGGGCATAAATGATCTTCAAATTCATGGAAAGACTAGATTACAGCAAGTACATTAGCCAGAAAAGAAGGAAGACTTGCCACCAGTGTAGAAAGCATTGCTTCCCTTACATGCGACGGCACCAGGATCCATGCCAAATCATTCAGCTATTTGTACAATTCAATCATGGCAACTGCAGGTGTACCAAGTTAAGAAAGTGCATATGCACTTACATGGACATAAGCCGAGTATGAAACAAAAGCGGCTTTGTTGAGGTCAAGGAAATGACCAACAGATTATAATAGGATACAAAGTTTTTTCTGTGGCGAGGTATGCTACATTGCCATTTGCCCCTCCCACGTGAGTTGGCAGCTGTTAAAATTGTTAGGATCGTGGAATCCACAAACCATAAGATATCATCTCATGGAACGGGATCAGCTTTAATGAAGAGTGATGGAAAGGAGGGAAAATAATGTTGTAGGATTTGCATATATAGTAGAGTACTTCAAGCATCCCATTCAACTGATGATCAACCCAAGTCCAAGTCTGACAATGACTAAGGCTTCTGATTGGTTATGACCTAGTACGCTCTCCTGGCCTTTTTCCTACTTGGTTTGAACCACTATAGATTGTGTGTTCCAGTATGCTGATTGCCGTTTACAGAAGATGAGAGTGCCAAACTTCCAGAATCACCTAATAAACACGTTCCGATGCCAATATTAACCACAGCTTTATTCTTTACTAGAAATTCAATCGTTATCTTGTTATTTATGTTGTTCATCTAGGAAACATTACATGAAGTAGAAGTTAACGACGAAAACCTAACATGCAATTCTGACCAACCTGAGTAGTCACTAACAGGGTATGTGCAAGCTGTATTTTCCCAGACCTGAAGTGACGTTCGCAGCATTTTCTGAGAAAGCCAACTAACAAAAGCAACTAAAAGTTCATCAAGGGTAACGTTATTGGACTGTGCTTGTCACCGAGATACGCCAAATGCTTCTGTAATTGCCTGAGTTTCAGTACCACCTGTTTAACATTGCAGATCCAGGGAAAGCTGTTTTTGTTGAAACGCATGAAGAATAATATACACAATCTACAAAAGAAAGTCTATTACCGCCTAAAAGCTCATTGAGGGCTTGGCTTCCAGTTGTGATGCAAATAACTGACTTGCTCTGGAAAAAACAAAGACATTGAAAGTACTTCGTGCTGTGAGATAAGTAGTGTTTAGAGCAAGTGCAGTTTTCTACAGTCGATATGCTAATTTGCAGGCTTTATTACAAGGGTCAATGACTCATTCAGGTCTTCCGAACCATTTTTAGCTCGAAAGAAAAATTTGCCGAATTAAGGACTTACTCTGAGCATAACTTACTCTGAGCATAGCTTCAATTCCCGTAATAAAACGAGAATTCTGATGAAAACAAAGAGAAGTTATTGTGAGATGCATATAGAAGTTGCAATTGATTACATCGCCATCTCAGGATAAGAAGAAATGAAGCTCTAACCACTATCTTTTCAGCTGATTCGCATATCTTATCAACTTTTGCTTCAGATAAACCTTTGGTTCTAGTTAAGTGCTACAAAAAAACAAAACAAAGACAGAGGAAATCACCTTAGCCAAATAATACCTCCACTTAATTTTCGGAACTGAATATCAGATATACCTTCTCTGTATGCATCATCAAGACATTTGCAAGTGTTGATCCCCGCATCCTGTATCTTTTTTCACATCTCCAGCATGGATTCCCTGAGAAATACCTGCAAACGAAAAAAAAAAACAACCCACCATCATGTTCAGCTCTATATTTTCTGGTGAATGTAGAATGTCAAGTGTTCCAATAGTGATTGTTGACGAATTTAGCTTAGGAGATTCATTATTAATCCATCTATGCCGTAAATACATGGATAATAGATGTAGCGATGGTGCAATTACTATGTGACGTAACATAACAAAGGCCAAATTGCTCTTGTATGATTTAGAAGACATACGTCGAAGAGGTGAATTAGACGTATCATACTCAAGTAGTGGCGGAAATTACTTCTCGTCATTTAAGGAAAGAAAATTAAACTATCGTATGCACAGAAGCTCTTAGTTGGACATTTCACTTTTTTCTCCTGAAGATTTATCTTCAAATCTTTCGCTGCGATTGTCTCTTACACATTCATTCCATCATCTGACCCACGTAGCTGTCCATCCTTCACCTTGAGCTTCTTGGCAAGCTTCCTTTCCAATTTCAGATCCTCCTCGGCAGATATATCAGCTTTCCGCATGACACGCTCAAGACACTCTTCGACCTTAGTCTTTGATTTTCTCTTCACATCATTCTTCACTTTGCTGGATTTCAGCAACCAGAATTGTCCTCCAATGAAGACTCAAGCTTAACCATCGCGTTAAACTAAGTTTTCTGGTGAATGTAGAATGTCAGGACAAAAGCATTTCCTATATCATCACTGACAATCTAGCGTTCCAACAGATATTATTCATGAATTTAGCTTAGGATATTGGTTATTAATCCAGCTACGTCACGAATACACGGGAACAAAGACATCCGGTGGATGTCACGTAACATAACGAAGGCTGGAATTGCTCTTGGATGATCAGAAGACAAAAACTAAAAACTATCGTGTGCGCGCAGAAAATCGCGACAAGTTCGAGAGAAAGGCCGAGATGTAAAAACGCCAATGGATTCACGGTGATGTTCCAGGAAAATCGAGCTAAACTGAGCAACCGAAACCGAAATCAAGCTCATGCACTTAACATCGACATTCAAAGAGATATACAGTCAACTTGAGAACAGAGACCAGAAAATCACGATGATCAACTTCAGAATCAAACGACG
This sequence comes from Eucalyptus curtisii, assembly GCA_017140595.1. NCBI lineage: Eukaryota > Viridiplantae > Streptophyta > Magnoliopsida > Myrtales > Myrtaceae > Eucalyptus > Eucalyptus curtisii. The sequence continues at coordinate 11,695,650 of CM029495.1, read as the reverse complement.
CACCGAAACATCAGAGATGAACAGAGAGCAGTTGCCTACGCTCTTGTTTTGCCCCGACTTACGTTCGTCGATCGCTTCGAGCAGGTCTTCTTCGTCGATCGTGAAACTCAAAAGCATCTTCGACGGTGATGGAGTGCGACGGTCGGCCATGGAGTTCGGTGCGTCTGCGCAGGAGAAGAGACTTTCAAAACTTTTGTGGATTGTGGAAACGATCGCAAATCGGAGGGAATCTATATAGATATAGAGGCGGGAAGTGGGGAAGAATAGCTATTGGCTTATTTTTCTTTTTCTTTTTCTTTTCTTTTTTTTTTTAATAGAAAAAGAGGTTTGATGGAGTTTTGTTATTATAAATTGAGCTTTAATGGATCTGATAAATTCTTAAAATCTTTTTAAATCCACTCTTAAAGAGGATGAGAGAAAATTGGGTATGACTTTTTTTATTTCGGACTGAATAATTTAATTCGATTTGGCTTAATTTTGTACTCACCTTGGTCTCGCTTGGTTTATAATTTTCTCAAATTGGACCGCATAAATTTCTTCATAGAAAAGGAAAATAATCGATCTGCATTGTGGTCAATTCTTGGTTTAATTGCATTGTGCTCAAGCTCCGCACTTATCGCTCATAAAATCATGAAAATATCATTTGACGATTAAGCTTATTCACAATGACTTGCCAAGCACTTACTCGTGACCGATTTGGTTGTGCTGAACCTAGATCGGCATACATCCAATATTTGTAACTAGGTGATTTAGTAAAGAGTGACGGACATGGAGCGTGTTTAATGTCTAGAATTTGATTAAAATTGAAAGTGCATTGCTTACATTATCTAAGACTGCAGGTGTACTAAGTTAAGAAAGTGCACATGCGCTTACATGGACAGACGACGATTCAGAAACACAAGTATCTTTGTCGAGGTCAAGAAAAATATAGACAGATCATAATAGAATAGCAAAGTTCCTACTGCGTCGATATAAGCTACCTTGCCATTTCCTCCTCTCATGTGAGTTGGCAGCTGAAAATATTTTACGGCCATGGAATCCACAAACCATTAATAAAGAATGATTCAAAATAGGGGTAAATACTGTTGTAGGATTTGCAAATAAAGTGGAGTATCTTCAAGCATCACATTCGACAAATGATCAACCCAAGTCTGAGTCCGACTATGATTAAGGTTTTTACTCGGTTGTGACATAGTACAAACTCTTCTGCCCTTTTTCCTGCTTGGTTTGAACCACTGTACATGCGTTCCAGTATACTGACTGCAGATTACAGAAAATGAGAGTGCCGTACTTCCAGAATCACCTAATACACACATCATGATGCCAAGATCACCCTGAGAAATTCAATCATTATGTTACTATTTGGCATTTTTCATCAGAAAGATCTTCTGCTCTTTGGCTCTGAACATCAACGAGCGAACACGAGACGAAACTCAGAATCATCATCGCCGGCGATCGCGCTGCGGAAAAGGACATGAGGTGAAATCAAGCGGAGCTTCGTGAAACTCACCTGAGAGACAAAAGCATCTTCGACGACGATGGAATTTCACTCTGCGCAGGAGGAGAAACTTTCGAATTTTTCTTTTTTTATTGTAGATTTTGGAAACGATCGGAAATTGGAGGGAATCTTATATATACAGTGAGGCGGGAAGCGGGGGAGAATGGCTCTCGGCTTATTTTTCTTTTTTCTTTTTTCTCTTTTAAGAAAAAGTTTGACTGAATTTCGTTATTCTGAGGTTTTGACTGAGGTTTAATGGATCTGTTTTAAGAATTTATCAGATACACTCCTAAAGAGGGAGAGGAAAATATTGGTTTGATTGATTTATTTATTTATTTCACATTAAATAACTCAGTTTTTTTTTTAGCTTGGTTTTATATTTATCTTAATCCTGTTCGGCTTATAATTTTCTTAAATTGGACCGAATTAAGTTCTTCTTAAAAAAGGAAAAGAATCAACCCATATTGTGGTCAATACTTGGTTTAGTTGCATTATGTTCAAACTGCACGCTTATTGCTCACAGAATTAAGAAAATATCAATGAATAATTGAGTTATCCGGAATGACTCGCTAAGAAACTTGCTCGTGACTAGTTTGGGAACACGTCCTAAAATTTGTAACTCGGTGATTCAGTAAAAGGCAATGAACATGGAGCATGTGTTTTCTTTTACGGCGATCTTCTCGAATGTTTTTGTCTTGGGCTCTTGTTGTTCCTCGTTCCATTGCACGTAAGCCGTTTGATGTTTGCCCTGAGCGAGAGACATTTGCTTTTGTTGGGCTTTGTTGGAAGATCTTAGAGTTGATTCTGATTTTAATTGATACTAGTAGATATTTGATTAAAACAGTAAATAGGAAACTAGAGAATTATGATTCTTGTATCTTTATTCTTTCCTTTTGTTCTTTCACTCTTACATTATAAATGTACATGTAATGTTATACAGAGAATATACGGTGAAAGCATTTTACTCCATTCTCTTTTCTATCATGGTATCAGAGCTTCCGCTTCCTGGCCTTGCTTCCGCAACCTTCTGAATTGCCGTCGTCTTTTTCTGGTCTGTTGCCCTGCAGAACAAACCAGCAAAGCAATTAGGAATTCAATCTATATACCATGGCAAAGGATAAAAACGATATGAGTCCTTCCGAAGAAGACTCATCACCTCAGAATCAAGCAAATTCGTCTTCTGATCAAATTGGATTGACTGAAGAAGGGCAGGTTACCAACAATGTCTCGGCCCCTGCCCCTGCTCCAGTACAGATTCCAATAACGACCTACTGGCCTCCAGCCCAGTGGTACCCTCCTCCATGGACGACTGGATCTGGACAGTACCCATATGGGACTGACCCGACTGATGAGTCGGGACAAACTGCTCCGGGTCACAGACCCGGATTCTTACCGAGACAGGGAATGGAGACTTACCCGTTTCCACACGGTGCGCCTTACCCTTTTCCGTTCAACGGCGGCCGGCCTGAAATTGGCGATCCGCTTTACACTTCACCAGCGGACGGGCCGGAATTACGCCGATCGCCAACACTCACCGGACCGGCGAACTATCACTCTTGGGCTCGGGATCTCCGGCGAGCACTCGTCACCAAGGCCAAGGAGGGCTTCATCGAGGGAACCCTACCTTTTCCAACGGACGAGCGACTACAGAAGCACTGGCGGCGCTGCAACCAACTAGTGCGCACCTGGATCGGGAACTGCTTGGCGCCAGATGTTGCTGCCGGTCTTCCTCCGACTGAAGACTCGAAGATTTTCTGGGAAAACATACAAGAAATGTATGGAAGGTCAGATAGAGCGAGAATTTTTCACTTAACACAAACCCTAGGCGAATTAAAACAGGGAAACCTCTCGGTCACCGCCGTGTTTAACCGGCTATCGGCTCTGTGGAATGAGATTGAGGCGGCTGAGGAGAAGTTGGAGGGACCGGAGACGACTCTTCGACAATACTACGCAATCAAAGAGAAAGAGAAGGCCACCAGATTTCTCCTTACCTTGAATGAGTCGTACGCCGTGTTTCGTTCGCAAATCCTTGCGATGGAACCTCAACCAACGCTCGGCCGAATCTTCCAACTGGCCGTGCAGGAAGAAAACCAGCGGGTTGCCGCGACAGAACAAGCTCGGGTCGGTGAAGGATTCGCGGCGTTTCCATCTGGGCTTGTTTCGACAGAAAACGTCGCCGGAGCCAGAGGGGATTTCGGAGCCACGGGACAGTCGCGGGGGAAGGGTTTCGCGGCTGCTGCGATGAGAAGTGGAGAAGATAACCCTAGGTCTTCTCGGATGGACGGCTGGGATCGCGGCAGTGGATCGGACGGCCCGGATAGAAACCCTGGATCTAATGGTCGTGGGAGGCGCGCTGGATCGGACGGGCAGGATCTCTTCTTTGGAGTGGACGGCTGGGATCGACGCGCGAGATCGGACGGTTTCGATCTCGCGAGTTACTCCGCTGAATCAGACGGTCGGCATTTTGCCACGTCAGCACCAGTTTACAAAGTATCCTACGGCACACGAAATGCCACGTCAGCTGGGAAGGTTAGTGGACAAAATTCAAAAATTAAAAATAAATATTGTGAATTTTGCAAACGTCCACATCATACTGTTGAAACATGTTGGAAATTACATGGGAGACCAAATAATAAAAAGGAAAAGGAGGCATCAGTCTATCAGGTCTCTACACAGAAAAATTATGGACCGTCTCAGCAGAATATCACCCAAGAACAATATGAAAATATTGTGCAAGCCTTGAGCCAACTCAGGACTAGTGACATTGGTGCAGGATTCTCAGGTACCTTTTTCCATGAAAAGAATTCATTATCTATTGATGCATGGATTATCGATTCAGGCGCAAGTGACCACATAGTTTGTAATGAGTGTCTATTTTCTCATGTCCATCAAAATACTCAGTCTCCTGTTACAGTACGACTTCCAAATGGGAACATTATGAATGTTACCAAAATCGGTACCGTACATCTTGGTCAAAATCTTGTCCTTAAAAATGTCCTATACATCCCAGATTTTGAGTTTAACCTTATTTTTGTCGCAAAAGTATGTATGGACAATTCTTGCAAAGCCATATTCAATTCCAAAAATTGTATCTTTCAGGACCCTTCGACTGGCAGAGTGATGGGCTTGGGTAAAGAGGCACAAGGGCTTTATTTTTGGGTCAATTCTCCAGGAGATTAGAATTCTTGAATAAAGGCATTTATTGTAATGCACTCGTTATAATAAAAATCTCCTTTTGCATCAACGACTGGTCATAGTGCTCGATTTCCCCATCCAAAATGTCCCATATGTCCTTTAGCTAAACAAACTCGAGCATCTTTTCCTATTAGCACATCTCGAGCTCAAAATCCATTTTCTTTAATTCACATGGACATCTGGGGTCCCTATCATACTTCTCATCGTGATGGCTCTCGCTATTTCCTTACAATCGTTGATGACTATAGTCGTGCCACTTGGCTTTATCTCATGCAGTCAAAGAGTCAGACATTTACTCATTTATCAAATTTTCTTTCCCTAATTAAGAATCAATTTGAGAAATCTGTGCATCGAATTCGTACAGATAATGGGAGAGAATTTTTCACTTCTGATTGCACAACTTTATTATCTACTCATGGGATAGTTCATGAGAGTTCTTGTACTTATACTCCACAGCAAAATGGAGTGGTAGAAAGAAAACATAGACATCTCTTAGAAGTAACCCGTGCAATTAAATACCAAGCTTCAGTCCCAGAAGAATTTTGGGGGGATTGTGTGGTCACAACTGCCTATATGATTAATCGCATGCCAAGTCGAATTCTTCATGGTAAAACTCCATTTGAGATGCTTTACAAGAAATAGCCGGATAATAGCCATCTTAGAGTATTTGGTTGTTTATGTTATGCAACAACAGTGGGTCCTCGAGATAAAATGAGCCCCCGTGCAACACAATGTGTTTTTATGGGATACCCTTCCCTTCAGAAGGGTTATCGTGTCATGGAATATTCTACAGGACGCTTCTTCATCAGTAGAGATGTGGTTTTTCATGAAGACACGTTCCCTTTCAAAGAAAGACTAGCTTCGCCACAAGACAATTTATCCGATAATAATCGGTTTCTGCTATCCGATGAAGATTTATCGTCGCACTTGGCTTTCTTATGATGCCTACATCTCATATGGCACCGGCACCAGTAGAATTCTCAAACCTGGAGATGGGATTATCAGCTTCATCTGAGGAAGTTCCTCCATCTACTTCAGCAGTAGACATGGCTACTGAATCATCCGTGGATTCCGAGAATGTGGTTGAGCTACCTCATCGTTCTGGAAGACAGACTCGTCCACCCACTTGGACTAAAGATTATATATGTTCTGCTGCAAACTCTTCAGGTACACAATATCCTGTTTCATTCAATCAGTTATCGGCAGAACATATGTGCTGTATAAGCAGAATTTCAGAAGCACACGAGCCATCTTCATTCACTGAGGCAGTGAAGGATCCTAAATGGCGGAAGGCCATGGAGTCCGAACTTACTGCACTCATGGAAAATCATACTTGGGATGTTGTTCCCTTACCTCCGCATCGAAAACCGATCGGATGTAAATGGGTCTACAAGATCAAGTTCAAATTAGATGGTTCCATAGAACGGTACAAGTCTAGGTTAGTAGCCAAAGGCTTCACCCAAAGAGAAGGCTTCGACTATCACGAGACATTCTCTCCAGTTGCGAAGGAAGTTACCGTCTGGTCTTTTTTATCTGTTGCAGCAATACGCAATTGGTCTTTACATCAGATGGATGTCCACAACGCCTTCCTTCATGGAGATTTAGATGAAGAAATCTACATGGATCTCCCTCAAGGATTACGCAGACAGGGGGAGTATCGGGTATGTCGTCTTCGCAAATCCTTGTATGGGTTAAAACAGGCATCTAGACAGTGGTATGCCAAGTTCACTGCTGCACTAACCAATGCAGGTTTCCAGCATTCCAAACATGATCATGCTTTATTTACACGAAATGAGGGAAGTTCATCAATTTACTTATTGATATATGTTGATGACATATTGGTTATGGGAAACAATGATTCTCATGTTGCAAGATTCAAGGAATATCTGCACTCCAATTTTCATATTAAGGATTTGGGGCCTCCCAAATACTTTCTTGGCATTGAAATTGCCGGGTCGGATAAAGGTATTTCCCTCGGTCAAAGGAAATTTGTCTTGGAGATAATTTCTCAAGCAGGATTATCGGGTTGTAAGCCAGCAGCAATTCCCATTGAACAGAATATCAAGCCGACGACACATGAGTATGATCTCAATTCTTCTTCATCAAACAAGGACTCTTTACTTAGGGATCCGTCGGGGTATCAACGACTTGTTGGAAAATTGATATATCTTACCATGACAAGACCTGATATATGTTACGCAGTACAAATACTCAGCCAATTCATGCATATGCCAAAAGAATCACACATGAATGCAGCCTTGAAAGTAGTAAGATACTTGAAGGGATGTCCAGGGCTCGGTATTTTTCTATCTCGTGAGTGTGATATGGGCATGACAGCCTTTTGCGACACTGATTATGCTACCTGCCCAATGACTAGAAGATCTATCACCGGTTTTTGCGTTAAATTGGGAAAGTCATTGATTTCGTGGAAGACAAAGAAGTAATCCAATGTATCATTGTCATCAGCTGAATCAGAATATCGAGCCATGGCGAAAACTACCTGCGAAATAGTCTGGATACGAGGACTTCTTTCAGACTTAGGAATACAGGTCAGTGGACCAAGTGAATTGTTCTGTGATAACGATGCTGCACTTAAGCTAGCGGCAAATCCAGTTTTTCACGAGAGAACAAAACACATAGAAGTCGATTGTCACTTCACTCGCGACAAGATCAAAGAAGGAGTTCTCGTGACAAAGGGCATTGGAACAAATAATCAACCTGCAGATATCTTTACTAAGCCGCTATGCCAAAGACAACACAAGTTTTTATTGAGCAAGCTAGGTGTCCTCGACATATATAGGCCACCAGCTTGAAGGGGAGTGTTGAAAGATCTTAGAGTTGATTCTGATTTTAATTGATACTAGTAGATATTTGATTAGAACAGTAAATAGGAAACTAGAGAATTATGATTCTTGTATCTTTATTCTTTCATTTTGTTCTTTCACTCTTACATTATACATGTACATGTAATGTTATACAGAGAATATACAGTGAAAGCATTTTACTCCATTCTCTTTTCTGTCAGGCTTGTTTCTTGAATTTGGAGCGAGGCATTACCATCTTGAGATGACCCGTTTTCAAATCATTGGTAAAACAGTGGCCTTCTCGAATGAATGAAGCGCGGCAAGAGAGTTTGGTTGCTTTGTCGCCTCACCAGTGCATTCGCCTACCCTGAGAGGAAACTTGAGTTTTGGCGAGATTTTACTTAACTGGTCACAGCGTAGATTAATGACCACCAGCAAGAGAGTGCAAGATAGGAACAAGGACAAGAGGGTCCATGATCTCGAAATTGCCACTGAGAAGCAAAAGTGGTGTCAAAGGTGTTGGTTTTGATGGAAATGTTGAAAAAGGAACCCGAGATGATAATCCCTATGAGATCGCTGGACCTATAGCCAAGCAAACGGTATAGTGGATTTTATTCGGAAGTCACTAAAACTGTTTTGAGTTGTGTAAGGATCAGAAGGGGGTATTATGGTTTGGAATTAACTAAAGAAGCTCAAGACTTGTTAGAGGAAGAGGAGAGATTGATTAGGGGACATTCTGGCATGGCTGTTGAATACGTGACTAGGATGTTGATGATCTCGGTCGATAAATGGCTTCCTCTGGACAAAATTGCTCATTTCAGGAGAGAGTCTGGTTTGCCAGCTGATTTTAGGAGCAAGTGGGTACACGAGTATCCGCAGCACTTCAAAGCTGTTAAATCTCCAGATGAAGTTGATTACCTCGAGCTCATAGAGTGGAATCCTGCTTGGGCTATCATAGAGTTGGAGAAGCCCATATTGGGGGTATCAGAATTTGCCTTTTCATACTCCAGGGTTGCTTCCCCTATCTATCACCTTGAAGTTTCTTGCCAGTTACAAGAAGGTGTGTAGATATGGAGGGAAGATTGAGCACTTTCAGAAAAGGTCTTACTTGACTCCTTACGCTGATGCATGTGGCCTTCAAGCTGGATTGAAAGAATTCAATAAGAGATCCATTGCAGCAATGCACGAGTTACTTAGCTTCACAATGGAAAAGAGGTTGGTAACCAATCACCTCGCGCACTTTCGACAAGAATTTGTGATGCCTCAGAGGCTGATGAGACTCCTGTTGAAGCATTATGGCGTTTTATATGTCTTTGAGAGGGGAAATAGGTTTAGTGTGTTCTTCAGAGGAGCTTATGAAGGTGCGGAGCTGATTCAGAAATGTCTGCTCGTTATTTGGAAGGAAAAAGTCCTAAGCCTTATTGGTTATACGGGGAGGAAGAAAAAGATGGAAACTTTTATGGACTCATCAGATATGGAAGATAATGATTTTCTAGAGGGTAGCTCTGAGGATGGAGGCATTGCTATGCAGCTTAACCAAATAGAAGCCATCAGTGAATTGGAGGATATTGCAGTTGGAGATAGCTCCTTAATGGATATACATGAAATTGACAATAAATACAAGCCTCATGATTCATTTTAAGGTCATATGTTCTTATTCGAGTTGTCAAGATAACTTGCTTTCCAGTCTTCTTCTTCACGAGTTCAAAGATTCGAGTTTTTGTACAGATTTAATTAGACAAACTCTGCTTACATCTATAAACCAAGTTAATTAATAGTGGACTGATCCATCTCATTCCTTGTTAGTCCTAAAAATTGCCACTGGAACTCCTGAAATCAATGATTCAGAAAGAATGTGCAGATAATGCTTTTGGCAACTCTCAGCTCGCCTTGATGCCAGCAAGGTCATCAAAAGCAGTCTATTTACAATGACTGGTTCATTCTCAGTTATTGGTCTGACTTAATGAGTGCGGCTGTACTAATCTGCTATTCTGAAGATGAACTTGCCACCCTGCATCTGATTCTCAATTGTTGGGTCAAAGAGATGATTGGGTAGTAGCTATCATGGAGAACACAGCCTCAGCTGCTATGATGATTGACATTCTCTCTCTTGTTGTTACAAATTAGATGCCGAGCTCACCCTGCAGTAATGCCTTGTTCATCACTGTGCACGGATATTCATGTCCACAATGTCTATGATTACCTTCTGCAACAAACCTTCATTTGCTTTCTATCCGATTGCCTATTTCATAAGTCTTGTAATTTCTGTTTAAATTCTCCGTGAATCTATGGCACAGTCCTATTTTTGGGTTCTACTAGAGAACTTCCTTTTGTTGGATTTTAGAACCCAACATCAAACAGTAAGTAGTTTTTATTACTCCTTGTTTAAGTTGGGCTATGTTCATGGTTGATTCACTTCAATAGCTTACTGTTTCGTTGTGAAGAAAGAAGTACAAGAGCTTTTGAAAATAGCAAGACTAGTTTTTTTTATATTTGAATGATAGATGGCTTTCCACGGCTTTTGGTTGTGTGACAACGACATTACTATTGTGCATTCTTTCTTATACCTCACAGCATGAACTGCGTTTATCATTTGTTACATGGGCCAGCATCTGCTTGACGCCATTGTGCAGTAAATTTCTTTTGCTTATCAAAAGAAAATTCTTAGCAAACTCACTGGAGATGATACTGAGTAATTTGCTTCCAAATGTTGTGACTAGTTTACTTCTCATGCTCATAAAAACCATGATATCCAAAAACTACATGTGACAAATCAAACTGCTACTGTGTAGCTAAATATATTGCACTGCATCATTTTCTAGTTTTTTGCTTTATAACAAAATCCAATGGTTGATAGATCTCATTTGTTTTGATTGGGGAGATTAGATCTCTTCTTAAGCTTGACAAAGTCCTACGACCTCTCGATAGCATGCCATGCTCGACAAAGTTCCTAATAGCATATAAGGTTCCTAAGAGTGGTAGATGTTAATTTTTTTTCCCTCTTGACTAAGATTTATTAGCATCTTAAATAGAAGTCTGTGGATGCCAAAGCAAAGACTTACCGTTGAATACGAAATTTTTAAGGGAAAGGTCAAGCATCAGTCATAGCTCCAACTAGAGCAACGACAGGAGTAATGTACCATGGAAGTTGAGCATCAACCTCATTTGGAGCAGTACAAAGAACTTCCAGGTCTAATATAATCAAGGAGAAAGAGGAGCATCAACGTTTATTAGTTATATTCACTTAGCTATCATCTTTCGTTACGTGGCAAAAGTATTGCGTCAATTACAACTCAATTCATATAAGATGGTCATTATCTACTTGTTTTAAGAAGGGATAGGAACTTGGCACCAATGTTTTCAAACTTAGGCCAGTCGAAGAACCAGTTAGGTTGCCAGTTTGCTGTCCTAACGATTGGACTAGGAGTGAATCAGTGATTGTGTCCGGAGCAAACGATTATAGATATGTAATGCTGTCAATTGCCCATGAACACATGAATCGTTCGGCCTTGGTGGTAAAGTAAAATGCCGGTGATCCGTGGAATTGAGTGCTTGAGTCCCTCCATGTGCAACAGTAGCCAAAAGCCCAGTTCTATACCCGTGGGATTCTAAAACTAGGCAGATCCAATTTTGAAAATCGGTACATTTTCAAACTGGTTCAAACTGATTTAAGCCAAACTACACATACTTTTTGAGTTTTGGGTGAATAGATGAAAGGGAAAGCAATGGAATTGGCCCAGAAATAGGGGCAGGAATGGTTTATGATCGAATGATTGCAGAAAATATAAAGGAAATCAACATTGAGAACGTTATAGTCTCCAAATGGGCTTGACATATAGCCACTAAAATCTTTTTGCAATGGCTTGAAATTGACAAAACTATTTAATATTCTCTTTCACATGAATATCACGTAAAAAAGAAAAAAGATAAATTATTGGATAATAACGCACACGTATCCAACTTATTACCCTTTTTTTTAATCATACCAAAATTTTATTTCATTCAGTCAATTACCTCAATTTTCCAAATATAGGTTAAGTCCTCTATTAAATCACTAACAAAAAATGTTGATACCATACTAATGTTGTTAAATAGTCATTAATTGCCCACATTAGTGTTTTCTACGATATCTTGATATGCTGCCACATCGGCTGAGATATATAAGACGCTACGATTATCTAAGTCAATATTTTTTCTTTCCACATTACTCAATATGCGAGGTGAGCGAATCATGTAACCAAAATCATATGACATGATGATTCATTTAGCGAATGCCTCAAATTGTATCAAATTTGAAAAAGTGAGATACTTGATTGAAAAAAGAAAAGTTTAGGTACTCTATTGTAAAACAAGTGAAAGTTTTGATAATTTTGATGTCATTATTCTCAACTTCTGAACCACTCTAAGAAAAACATCTCAAGAAAAATATTGTCTACGAAGGTCATTGTAACTTATAAGGTGGCAAAGTTGGAAATAGTCACCAAAGTGACGGTGCTAACGGCAACAACACGCTGTGGCCGTGCTTCAATGGTGCTCTATCTCGCCCCTTTCCTTCTTTATTTCCTTTTTTAACTTTTTTGCTCTTTCTTCTTGTCAGTTCTTCTCTTTGCCTTTTTCTTTTCATTTGTTGAACTCAAATTTGAAAAGATACAATAGAGATTACTGAATGAAAAAATCCCAAAATGAAAAGAATTGGAGGAAAATTATGGTATTGTTAATTTTAAGCAAGACTTGTAACGCCTAGAAATTCTATTGGTAATGGCAAGAAAGACATACAAAGTCTTGGTCTTCTTGGCATCTATTTAAGTTTCTTTCCCACTAACATACACACGTGCAGAAGTCTTGGTCTTCTTGGAATTCTCACTTTTGCTTCACTTTCCACAAAAAAAGAAAATGACATCTTTGGTAGGTGAAAGTCCTTGTTTAAAAATGATATTTTTAGTAGGTGAAAGTCCTGATCTTCCCGGACTTTATGGTTCTCTCTCCATTTGCTCATCATCACTTCGCGATACAATAGAGATTAATGAATGAAAAAATCCCAAAATGATTAAACCCAAAAAGAATTGGAGGAAAATTATGGCATTGTTAATTTTAAGCAAGACTTGTAATGCCTAAAAATTCTATTGGTAATGGCGAGAAAGACATACAGAGTCTTGGTCTTCTTGGTATCTATTGAAGTTTCTTTCCCACTAACATACAAACATGTAAAAGTCTTGGTCTTCTTGGAATCTATTAAAGAAAAAAAAGAAAAAATTAATAAGTGAGTAAACATCTTGTTTATGAAATCCAAAGTTCATTTGAATTTGATGCAATTAGTGAGATCCTTTAATTATGAAATCTAAAATATGAAATTTACTAGTGTCCATATCCGATATTTCCAAATCACATCTGATTAAGAATAAGGAATTAGCATAAAATGAGCTGTTTTTATGGTTGATTGTTTTCAACTCCAACCTCATAAGTTGGTATACTTGAACCAAATATGAGTGCCTACATAAAATAAATTAATTAATTAATTAATTAATTAATTAAATTGACAAATGCACTAATCTAATTTGGTACATGGAGGCCTCAACTGCAAGCACTATCAATTTCCCGTTTTTTCTTTTTTCACAAAATAAAAAATTATGGAATCTACGAAGTTATTGACTATTAAAAGAGAAAAAAAATATACAATACTGACCATAATGCGGTGAAGAGCACCAAAATTAAATGGATGAGGGAGTATTTCAATACTGTTGAAATATGTGTATAACTTTACAACTATCATTAACAATCGCCTTGTATATATATATCTCTTGGCACATATATATGATTTGATGGCGCCTCGTTTCAAGCATTTGGGATCTAGCTGAATAAGGAAAAGAGAAAGACAATCAGAGGAGGCGCTTATTCGATTTTACATACGTGTGGTTGAAGCAACCCTTCATAAAAGAAACGTCATCAATTTCATTCTGTATCTACGGCTTCCAAAAATATTCAAATTGACTAAAATAAAACTAGATCGTGAGGTGCATGAAATTTCTTACCTATGAACTAGCAATCAAGTATCTAGAGTTTTTTTCATTCAATCAATTATCTCGACATTTCGGATGTGGGTCAATGCGAGACCTCCATTGAATCGTGAACGAAAAATGTTTATATGACATCAATGCTATTAAGTAGTCGTTAACTGCTTATATTGGGCTGCTATATATTCTTTGTGGTATCAATTTTGTCTCTTGCGAGTTAGACCAGGGATTCCAGATGATATCAATTGATCTCTCGAAAAGTTGGAACAAATTATCTACAAAAAATATTATTTAGGCAAATTAGATGTAATTGGTAAAGAAATCATAGTAAGGTTTTAAATTAAGTGTGCCCGTACAGTTACATGTGATGATAATACTATTAATATGATATCCAACCGAACTAAAATCAAGTACTAAGAAAAAGTTTATTTTCAATCAAACGTTTTATAATCCACTAAAAATTTTCAAGTGTAAAGCTTGAATTTTTATGATCGAATGATTAGGAAAAAATCTAAGGGAAATCGACATTGAGAAATTTTGTAGTCTTCCAATGTGCTTGACATTTAGCCATTGAAATCTTTTGGCGCGTGAAATTAACAAAACTATCTCCTGTTTTCTTTCATGTGAAAGAATGAATAATCTTACAAAAGAAAATTATTAAAGGGAAACCAAGAAATGAATCGAGAGGATGAGTTGTGGAGCAAATATTCCGTAAACAAAAGTATGTTTGAGATTTGAGCCTAGACCAATGATTTTGTGATAAACTCTTTGGAACAATGACATTACGAGTATTTGTATTATTAGCCCTTTCGCAATTAGGTACCTAAAGTTTTCTCGTTCAATCAATCATCTGAATTTTTCATGAGGGTCAATGTGAGGCCTTCGTTAATGTTCCAAAGGAAAAATGTTGACATGATGCCAACGCCGTTAAACGGTTGTTAAATGTCCATATAAGTGTCCAATATGGCATCTTGAGATGTTGCCATGTCAAAAAAGACATTAGATACTAAGATTATCTAAGCCAATACAAACTCTCTCCACATCACCCAATTCACAGGGTAAACGAATTGTGTCAATAAAATCATTATGATGTGGCAATTTTTTAACAAATGCCTCGAATTGAGACAAATTTGAAAAAAGAAAAACAACAGAGATTAATCCAAACATAATGCATGGAAGTTCTACTAGTGATGGAAAAAGAGACGTTCTCATGGGGATTCATGAGGATGTTGGAATATACATATCATACTTTGATGCGGAAATTCAAAGTAAAACAGGGATCTTTGATCTTCATGATTTTCACAAATGGATGAAGACATACCTTTCTCCATAACATTGCACTTGTGATGATCGTTGTAGAAAACCGAAGAACTCGAACCAAAAGAAGAAATCCGATTTCTCTCCTTAACCCACTATACTTTAATGTACTCTATCGATGGAGGAGAGAATACTCAATTTCTTTCAGTTATTGTTGTTCATTGTGGGTGGAGAGAGGACCGGACTCTATTTGTACGTTCGTTGAAAAGGTGCCTTCCATCAAAGCAATATACCCTTTCGTTTTATTGGAGTCGCAACTTCTCATAACCAATAATTATTTTATAGCATTTCAATAATTATTAAACCATTTAATAAATCATATCATGTGGGTCACAATAATTTTTACATTCTCCCACTTGGCCCATATGATTTTCCTTTCATGGTTTAATAAAGACTATAATGTGCACAATAACATCATGCTATAAAATTTCATTAAATTGGCAATTACATAATAATCACAATTAAGTAAAGAAAACTAATGTGAGTCATAGCGGTTGTATGTCATTAATCGACATAGTCCCTTCTATGTACTACAACTATAGCACTCTACTTAACATGATCCATAAATGAGAAGTACAGTAATAGTCCAACCATAATGTTTCTTTAGAAACTATCCTGTTTAACATTAATCTATTTCTATAATGTATACTAAATAGAAAACAGGAAATATCATAAACACGTAAGTGAGCTCAAAGTGTCAAATACATAAACTTAATACAATCATAATACAAACATTAACGACGTCCAATAATGCCCATCTTTTCAACATGCTCATTAAATGTTTTAGGCGGCAGTCCTTTTGTTAAGGGATCTGCTCTCATAAGATTGGTGCTAATGTGCTCAATTGACACTCTTTGTTTCTGAACTTCTTCCTTGACAGACAAGTATTTGATCTCCATATGCTTAGCACCCTTAGAATACTTGTCGTTCTTAGAGAAGAACACTGCTGTAGAGTTATCACAATAAATTTTCAGCGGCTTGGCAATACTGTCGACAATCACAAGCCCTGAAATAAAAATCTGTAGCCATAATCCATGAATAGTGGCCTCAAAGCATGCCACAAATTCAGCTTCCATAGTAGATGCAGCAATAACGGACTACTTTGCACTCTTCCATGAAATTGCCCCTCCAGCCCGGAAGAAACAAGTAACCAAACGTTGATTTTCTTGTATCAACACATCCGGCTAAGTCTGAATCTGAATATCCAATCACCTCGAGATGATCGGATCTTTTATAAGTGAGCATATGATTCTTCGTTCCTTGCAAGTATCTAAGAACTTTCTTTGCAGCTTTCCAATGATCTATTCCAGGATTACTTTGATACCCGCCCAAAGATTCCGACAAAAAACCGATGTCCGGTCTCGTGCAAGTTTGTGCATACATTAAGCTACCCACAACAGATGCATAAGGAATATTTTTCATTTGTTCTCGTTCCAATTCACTTTTCGGACATTTGCATAAGGCTAAATTTATCACCTTTCTGAATTGGAACTATTCCTGCTGAACATTTACTCATATTGAATCTCTCTAAAATTTTCTCAATGTAGGCTTTCTGAGACAATCCTAATAATCCTTGTATCTATCACGGAATATTTCTATTCCTATCACATATGTTGCCTCTCCCATATCCTTCATTTCAAAATTCTTAGAGAGAAACTTCTTGGTTTCATGTAACAAACCAAGATCATTAGCAACAAGCAAAATATCATCAACATACGAACTAGAAAAATAAACTTGCTCCCACTAATCTTCATATATATACACCGATCAACGGTGTTTTCCTTAAATCCAAATGAAGTTATGGTATCGTTAAACTTAAGATACCATTGTCGGGAAGCTTGTTTAAGTCCATATATTGATTTCTTTAATTTACATACCATGTGTTCCTTTCCTTTAACTGAAAAGCCTTCGGGTTGGTCCATATAAACCTCTTCTTCTAAATTCCCATTAAGAAATGCGGTTTTTACATCCATTTGGTGTAACTCCAAGTCATAATGAGCCACCAAAGCCATAATGATTCTAAGTGAGTCCTTCTTAGAGACTGGTGAAAATGTCTTTTTATAGTCAATGCCTTCCTTTTGTGTAAAACCCTTTGCAACAAGTCTGGCTTTATGTCGTTCAATAATGCCTTTTGAGTCGCGCTTGGTCTTAAAGACCCATTTACACCCAACCTTTTTACATCCTTTAGGCAATTCAACAATATCCCAAACTTGATTTTGATGCATGGATTTTAACTCTTCTTCCATGGCATTAAACCATTCATTAGAATCTTCACATTCCATGGCTTGGGCAAATGAATCTGGATCATTTCCAATTCCTAAGTCAATTTCTGACTCTTGTAGATAAACCATATAGTCATCAGAAATAGCCGACCTCCTTTCTCTTTGAGATCTTCTTAATGTTATTTCTTGTGACTCAGCTATTGGAGGTTCAATATTGACATCTTCATTATGGAGTGTTTGTTCATTAATTTGTTGTTCTTGATTATTGTTAGGTTGTACTATAATATCATGAACAACAACTTTAGAAGCTTCGGGTATAGGAACTTCTACCCTTACTTCTTGAATGCAAGCATCACGCATTCTTTCACTCCCACTGATGTCACCATTCTCAATGAACCTAGCATTTCCAGATTTAACAATTCTTGTACTATGATTAAGACAATAAAATTTATACCCTTTGGATTTCTCTGCATAACCAATGAAATAACCACTTTGTCGTTCTTGAATCCAATTTCCTTTCATGTGGATTGTAAATTCTTACTTCGCTTGACAACCCCAAACATGCAGGTGTCGTAAACTAGGTTTCCTTCCGTCCACGCTCAAAGGGAGTCTTTGGAACTGCCTTACTAGGAACCCTGTTTAATAAATACATAGAAGTCTTTAAAGCATACATCCACAAAGAAAAGGGTAAAGATGAATGACCTTGTAGAAAACCGAAGAACTCGAACCAAAAGAAGAAATCCGATTTCTCTCCCTTAACCCACTATACTTTAATGTACTCTATCGATGGAGGAGAGAATACTCAATTTCTTTCAGTTATTGTTGTTCATTGTGGGTGGAGAGAGGACCGAACTCTATTTGTACGTTCGTTGAAAATGTGCCTTCCATCAAAGCAATATACCCTTTCGTTTTATTGGAGTCGCAACTTCTCATAACCAATAATTATTTTATAGCATTTCAATAATTATTAAACCATTTAATAAAGCATATCATGTGGGCCACAATAATTCTTACAGAGGAGGGATGCGAAAAGCGAAGCAACAAACTTCAATTTGTGTCCTGCAAAAGTTGTGGTCTTCTTGGAATTTATTGGAGTTTCTTTGCCATTACCTCTTTTTGTCTTTTGCTTCACTTTCGAGACAAAAAAAAATTTGGAGAAATTCTTTGAATATTACCAAAAAAGCACCAGTGGACAAACAGTATTTCTTGTTTCCGTAATGGGAAAAAAAAAAAAGGAAATGCTTGTTGAAATGATTGTCGGGAAACATATTCTTGGGAAGGGAAGACGAAAGTTACGTTCTTTTTGGAAGAGTTACAAATTTCATTGCTGCACAAGGTTATGTAGAGTTACTCCTATCAAATCCTCCATGAATGATAATGGCTACTGGTCTTTCGCACATAGCTTAGGCGCAAACATAGAGATGAACGTATCTACACTACAAAAGATGCTCCACAAGTATGTTAAGGGTATCTCGCGTAGTTCAAGCAGGTATTAGAGTATTCAAGCAAGAAAGCGGCATGGATTTTTTTAACACTCCGAATTTTTCTAGGATGTTAAAAGATGCTTTGCACATTCTAGCCATGTCTCAATAATCCATACCACTTCAACAAATTTTATTGTCGCACAAGGTCTACTTGGTCCGATTTCACTAACTTGTCATTAATGGCCAACTAGGAATTCTTACGGTCTTGCAAGCACTATTAGAAAACATCCACAAGGAAACTTGGCAAAGATTTGATTGTGTACATCGAATGGAAGAATAATATATTAGGGGGATTGAAATAAGCGCTAGACTCAAAAGATAAGAAAGATGACTTATCTTATAGTAATTGTTAAAGAAAAAGCTATAAATTTGAACTAAAGAGTATTCTAAACTAACCGATATAATTGCAATAGGATACTGAGATAGTAAAAGATTTTGTGCATATTGTATATGCTAGAAAAAATCGTGTGTATGTCGTTTTGCCCTACATGTGAATCCTTTTGAAATTTATAAAAAAGGAGTGACATGCATAAAATGTCTAAATATATCATTTTACATTACATAAATGTGCAAGTTTTCATATTGTCTAGTAATGGAAGAGAGATCCTTAAAGCAGTTTTATTCATTTATTTAGAGAATATGAAAAAATAAAGGAAGAAAGAAATAATCTAGAAGCATTTTATTCATAGGAAGCAAATAGTTTTGAAAGATTGGCAAGGAGAGTGAACTTCCTTAAACAGTAAGGTTTTAGTAAAATAATACCAATAATGTCAAGTGAAGATATGAAGGAGAGTTTTGAATTGAGAGGTGTAGTGCTGGTGTAGTGCTGGCAATGGAATGTTAACAAATCTGGTGTTATCCATGCATATAAAACTTTCTATTTTAATGGAAATAATCTCTGTCCTAACATGTATATCATATGTATCAATATATCTACACATATAAGTTACTAATTAATCACATCACACATCTTACGGTGTTGGATCAAAGCAAACTAATATGCCCTAGGTTTTTTTTTGTTACCAACTTTGTCATACCTCAAAATCCATCCCAATAAATTAAACAATGACCTCCATCATTTAAAAAAATTAATATATAGAACGAAACCTTGGGAAAAAAAGTGAAGTGTTTGTCCTTGGAGGCAATTTGCTTTCACAACTTGGTCCTATTCTCCCTTGCTTCCGGGCCTCGGAAAATGCCAGATAAAACCAACCTGTGAAATAAATATCAATGTCGGTGGGTCCTAGATGCATTATTAGGGGTGAGCACGGTTCCCGGGTAGAACCGGAAACCGGAGAACCGAACCGGAGGGTCCGGTTCGGTTCCCGGTTCCAAAGAGACCGGTTCCGGTTCCCGGTTCCCCTTTTCTAGGAACCGGTTATAATTTTAAAAAAAAAAAAAAAAACCTTTCCCTTCCCCCCGGCGAATGATTTCCCCCTCTGCGGATTCTTCCCCCTTCCCCTTTCTTTTTCTCTCTCTCTCTTTTTCTCCCCTTTTCCCTCCTCACGTCACTTCTTGCCCCCAGCTTTTTTCTTTTCTTCTCTCTCCCTCTCTTCTCTTTCCGATTCCGGTTCCAAATCGCCTAGGGTTTCCTGGATTGCTCTCTCTCTCTCTAGAATCCTCCGTTTCTTTCTCAACGAGCGCCTCCTCCCGGCGCCGTCTCCGATCTCCTGCTTTCCGGGACCTGATCCGCACGACGCCCTCCGTTCCGCGGCCACTCCGATTCGGAGCTTCGATCGAGCGCTCGTCGCCGTCGATCAGTTCCCGCTCTTCTTCTTCTTCTTCTTCCGATCTCTTTCTTGTTTTTTGTGGCTTGAGAGAGCGAGAGAGAGAGAGGGAGGGGGGAAATGGTGAGGGGGAAGACGCAGATGAAGAGGATAGAGAACAACACGAGCAGGCAGGTGACGTTCTCAAAGCGCAGGAACGGGCTGCTGAAGAAGGCCTTCGAGCTCTCCGTCCTCTGCGACGCCGAGGTTGCACTCATCATCGTCTCCCCGAGGGGCAAGCTCTACGAGTTCTCGAGCTCGACGAGACGGTAGGTTTTCCTCCGCATTTTTACTCAAGTGACAGATTGCTCCTTTGCCTAACTAAGATGAGCAACACTGACAGTTGCTCATCCTTCATTTCAAAATTTGGAAAAAATGAAGATTGCAGAAAGATGCACTGTTACTCGATTCTATTGGGGTTTACTGGTTCCATTGGGTTGAATAGTTGATTGGCACGATGTTTCTTTTGCAAGGCCTCCTGAAGATAGCGTGAGAATCTTATGCTTCGCGTGCACGAACTGCAGATACTTGGCCTTGGAGAACCTGGCCAACGGCTAGCCCGGGTTCCGCGCGATGAAGCTCGGGGGCGACGGACGTGAGCTTCTTGAACTGGTCGAAGAAGGCTTGGGGAGTGCGCTCCTCGATGGACGACGACTCGTTCGCGAGCGTAAAGTTGGGGAAGTTGAAGCCCTCGAAGATCAATCTGGCCACGAACGATTCGATGGCAAAGTGCCGGTGGCCGGGCTTCGCGAACCTCGCTCGCGGCTCGATGAATCGGATGGCCTCGTCGAGGTTCTAGTTCGCCGCCTCCATCTCGCGAGCCATGGCTTTCGCGAAGTGCCTCACGGATCGTAAGGCGTAGTGGAGGACTTGGGCGAAGTGGGTCGGGCTCAACGACGCGAGCTTGAAGCCGTCGAACAGGTGCAAGACGCCGCTCGGAGACGAAAATTTAAGTCGCATGCGAGCTAGGAGATCATTTACCAACTGCTATATCCCAATTTTGAATTTAGTTGTCTATTTGGATGTAAAAGATTCACATTGCTGGGTATTGGCAGGAACTGAAAATGGAGGGTCAACTATTGAATTATTTCGGCTTCCGAATATTCGCGCCAATTACGAAAATGAAAAAAAAAAAAAAAAAACTGTTGGAACCCGGAACCGACCCCCGGAGCAACCTGTGACGGGGTAGGTTCCAGGGTTCCCGATTCTCGACGGGTAGGTTCAGGCTCCAAAATTGAGAACCCGTACTGAGGGGGTTCCAGGTTCCGAACGGAACCGAACCGGAACCGGGAACCGCTCACCCCTATGCATTATGGACTTAAGCTTCACTTTCTGTTAAGCGTGGCCGATGAGAAATGCTATTTTCAACACAGACTTGCTGTACATGTCCTGAGAAGTCTATGAACTTAGAACCAGTGGACTAATCATCTTCTAATCCAGAGAGAGAACAAAAATGGCGAAAGCTGTCCTCGGGAGCATTGCTGAAGAGACCATTACTAATCTAATATATTTAATAAGAAAGTAAGATAGAATAGAGCTTAATGATTGAGCTATATCATTGCAAAATTTCATTCATTCTTTCTTTTCTTAACATTAATCAGACATGTTACTTTACGTGTTTTTTCAATATATATATAGACATAGGTTTTGCAATTGGTATTTGTCATTCAAATATTATTTGTTATCTACTATTATGTGCACTTATATTATCTTTAAGGAGTTCTTTCACAATAAATGAGGTGGGTGCTTATTAAGTTTTATGTCAATGAGGTGGTGGGCCATTAATGAGCGACAATTGAGGTGATTTGGCCTTTAATATCTAGAGTTGTCTCTATCTTTAAAATACAGAGGAGGGAAGGAGACAGAAGTGGCGCAAAACGCAAAAAGAAATTTAAATAATAATAATAATAATAATAATAACCAAGTGATGTTAATAGGTGACCATGGTGGAGAGTTGAGTTGCTTTCTGGCTATGTCGATCACGCACCAATATGACTTCACACACGTGGGCCCCACTCCATACTCGTATTGTCTATCTTTGTATACAGTTGTCCACTCCAAATTCACCACATACCAACCGAATCTTCACCCCAAATCGTGATCTCGGGCCTCGGGTCCACCTGAAAGATATGTTTGCAACTTTTTTGGTTTACTCTATTATTTATTTGAATAGTTAATATATGCATATCGTTTTTGCTTTTTCTTGGATGCTACGCGATAATAACATGTGAAAAGTCAGGGCAGGTGTTCAGCATAAATATACATCTTTTTATTTTTCTGCCACAACACAAATTATAAAAAAAACTATAAACGAAAGTACGTATCAATCAATATGTATATATTATTAAAAATTGTGCGACTAACAAGCACCAAACACCTACAGACAAAAAAAACGTGCTTTTGAGTAACAATGCAAAGATATACATTTGCTGTTGTGTCCCGACGAAAGGAAACTTACCCACCAGCCAAAAATATCTTCGGATTAGGCGAGGTTGGTTTTAGGCGGTAATCTCAGCAGCCAGTTGGTTTTGTGGGAACTAACAAATCGCCTTCACCACCTACTGGCTGACTGGTTGCTCAAGGCTTTTTCGTTGAACCTTCCCGGAACTCTCTTGTTTCCGTGATGCAAAACGACAACACAAGAGTCCAAAGGCATGAAAAGAAGAAATGCATTAGAAGAGGGACACCAAAGGTGGATGAACAGCGACACCACCATAATTGAAGTGATGGTCGTGAAACATGTCGTTGGCAAGAGAAAACGAGAATTACATCTTTCTAGAAGAGTTGTCGAGAAGAGTTACTTCTCCTACCACATTCTCTTTGAAAGATGATGACTACTAGTCTTTCACACTGAACATGCAGACCCGCGGATGATCCAAATAGATGTTGAAGGATACTTCAGGTAACCTAGACAGATATTAAAGTATTCACACGAGAAAACAATATGGGTTTTATAAGGTATTTGCAAAGAGAAGATTAGCCAACTTCAAGAACTGTTTTACCATTCCTTTTACTAAAATTTTAAAGTTATAAAAAATCCTCATTAGCTTGCTTTTATGTGCCCACCACATAAAAGATTTCATGGTACTTCATTCGAAATGGTACTTTCTTCTTTTTTCGTTAGGGCAGAAGCGGAGATTCATGAACATAAGTTTTTTTACTATGTGAAGTTAGATGTTGAAGTTGCCTAGAGAGCTATAATAATTTTATATCTTTCTCAAGATCCTACTAATTTGAATACGATATTACTACTAAACAATTTGGGCATGCATGTGACGTGCAATGTTTTCCGAGGAGAGCATGTAATGAAATAGTTTTGAGCATTGACGAAGGGAGGTTTTGCTATCAATGTATGTCATTTAGGTAGTTTCAATTTTTCTTTTGTTATTGTACAATCATATCGCCTTAAGAGAGTTTCTGAAAAATAATTAAGGTATGGTGCCGATGTTAAGTTTTGTCTTTAAAATGAGGTGATTGGCCATTAATGAGGGACAATTAACAAAGGGGGGTGCTATTTCCACCCATATATGACTTAACTCCATTCATCTTTCACCAAAAAGGCAAACTGACTTCTATCATTCAATTGCAATTTAAATTGATTGTCCCAAATTTATTTATTTTCCATTTTTTTAGTATTTCTATATCCATGTAAAATCTATTTACCGAAATTAAGAATTTCATACATTTTTTTTTTGTTTATTGTAGATTTTCTAGGTAAATTAAAGGCACTGTGCTTTTTTATAGTTAGATATAACTTCCATAAAGATTTGTTTAG
This sequence comes from Eucalyptus curtisii, assembly GCA_017140595.1. Classification (NCBI taxonomy): domain Eukaryota; kingdom Viridiplantae; phylum Streptophyta; class Magnoliopsida; order Myrtales; family Myrtaceae; genus Eucalyptus; species Eucalyptus curtisii. The sequence continues at coordinate 11,671,578 of CM029495.1, read as the reverse complement.
TCAAAAAGAGAAGTTTCCAAGAAATCTAGTTTTTTTCTACATAGTTGATCAAATTTATGGATAAATTGTTAAGTAGATAAAATTTCATCAAACCAAAACATCACATAAAGTAAGAACTTTGAATTGACAAAAATCAAAATCATCTATGAACTGTTTATGTAAAAATATCAAGATACCTCATTGTACACAATATTTTTAGTATATTCTTACATGCTTTCTATAAAAGTATCTCGCCAATATAATAAGGAAAAAAGACAAATTCCTTGATATAGTAAATAAAGGGAGTTGATAAATATTTTAGACTAATGAAATTAATAAAAAGTTCACCTAGAAAGTGAGTTTTTAAGATAAGAGGGAGAAAAAATGGATCAATTATTATAAGATCAATGATGAATAAGAGACTTTTCAATTTTATACTATATCAAAAAATGTCTTTACTATTAGCGAGATAATTTGACAGGGAGTATATAAAACATTATAAGAATATTTGATAATGCACTTTGCTTTAATACACTAAAAAGCAAAACAAAACATTTGAAATGTTTAATTATCGTAATTATCCTAAATAGAAAAGGAAAGGGGCCAACAATATAAACTGCAACTGAAAGATTGAGAACAATGTTGTCTTTTTAGTATAAATGGGGTTGGATAAGTTATTTAGGGGGTGGAAATAGCACCGCCCTTAACAAATTAACATTTGATTTTTAGTATATAGTATGTAAAATCTCCATTCTAATTGTTTATGATATTGGATATTTACTTGACCTTGCATATTTTTCAAGATCATACATATATCTCCTTCAATAATGCATATCCTTGATTAATTATATGTGGCATTATATTTATCTTATTACTTAAAATAGTTATCTAATAAAGTCTCATGTATTATTTATCAATACATAAAAATATACAATTATTCCCCATTTTCTCACTTCATTTTATTCTTATCATGGTACTAGAGTCATTATAAATTGATGAAGCGCCATTAAGTCTTTAATCTATAGTGGTGGTTGCAATATTACGTCAGCTCTGCCGGTGTCCGTATTTGGTCAAACCCATTACTATTGAGTGTCATTACGCCTCCGCTTGCCCCGAAATGACCTGGCCCAATAGGGAAAATCACTGTCCTCAAAATCGACGCCATCATCAAACTCTCCGTCCTCCAAAGTGATATAGGCCGTGAAATTTCAGCCCCGTTCGCTACCGTACGTCACGCTTTGCCACGTGCTACGACGTTTCAGATTCACTTACCTCAACAACTTTCGATTAGCTCTCATGTAAAAATCTTGGGAACCAACCTTTGGAAGAACTGGTTTGGAACAATTCAAAACAGTAGGGGTGTCCAAAAACCCGACCCGACCCGATTCGAACATGACCCAAACACGAAATAAGTTGAGTATATATTTTGGGTGTTAATATTATTTGGGTAATGATTACAAAACAAGCAAATAAACATATTTTAAAACGGATTAGGTCGAAACAGTGTTCGGGCCGTGAACACATTAGTTACTCCAAATAATAAAACAAACATCTCAGCCAAACCCAAAACACTCCACACCCAAAGCCGACGACTCTGCCTTCTCGCTGTCTCCTCTCGTCGACAATTGCGCCTTCTTCGGTCATCAGCTCTGCGGCCGCCACCGTTGACGACTTCGCCTCCTCGTCGACTCTGCCGCCGCCCTCTTCTTTGCTCCTCGCATTCTAGGGTTTCGCTTCGCGATAAGATCTCCGCCGTCACTCCTCTTTCGAGCCATCTTCGTCCCCAATTTGCAGCTGGCGAATCAAGCTCTGGCGGTTCATGGTCTCGCCTTACGATCGTTAATACAGGCACCGCCCTCTCCTTCCCTTTTTTTTTTTTTTTCCTTCTTGTGGGTTTTCGTTTTCTCGTCGCCCTTCGTCCTAATTTTCGGGCTTTTGTTGGAAAGCTCGGAGCTTGCTCTGTTTTTCTGTCCAATGCTTGTGAAGTGAGAACGACATTGAATCTCGCGGTGCTTTGCTTGGAACTCCGGGTGTTCTTCGCGGGTGATCATTCCGTGTTTGTTTTTTTATGTGGTTTCTGGTTTTTGTTTTGGATTGTGCAGAAAAGTTTGTTCCTTTTCGCTTTTCGCTGGTTGGTTTTGCAAAATCTTGTTCCTCTATTCTGAATGAACTCTCTCCTCTTTCGTCTCTTTTGTTCCTTTTCAGTTAATATAAACAAATTCACCATCTGTGGATTCTTGGCGAAAGTGTAATTTTGTTCGATTTTTTCTTGGCTTTCTTCAAGAGTATGGGTTGTGATAAAGTGATCTCATCTTGGATACATATATAACTTTCCTTTTACTGAACTTATTTCTTGCTTTGCAACAGTAAGTAGAGGATTGATTTTTTGGTTCATCTTGATGCATCATCTGTATTGAGGACTACATCCTCTCCGTCTGGGTTTGAGGATGCAGAACTTGGTTTACTTTTAGTCAAACTTTTTGTTCTGAAAAAAATGTAAAACCGAAACCCGACCCGGACCCGACCCGCAATATTGCTTCGGCTATTATGCTTTTTCGGGTCGGTTCGGGTCGGAACACATTGCCTTGTTATTCGGGTCGGGTCGGGTAACGCCAAAACCCGACCCGACCCATTGACAGCCCTACAAAACAGTGCTAAATCTTTTATATTTAAAGACCCTTGCTACTCTCTTTTAGTTCTCGCTCCCATAGCTAGCCTCTCTCTCAGACTCTTCGTCTCTCTGACTTTCCCCAGCAGTGCCCTTGATCTCTCTATTCCTGGAGTCTTTGCCCATGCCATCTCATCTCATCCTCTCTTGATCTGTCCTCCTCTCTTGTTGGGGCCTTGCTTTTGTTGGTAGGCCGTTGATCAGCCGACTATTAGCCAGGTTCGTTCTATCTTATAGCGACTAACCAGAGAGCTTTTCTGAAAATGAATAGATTGATGAAACAAAGAATGCTTAGGGAAACTATCGACGTCTTTTATTTGGATTTAAAAATATGACTTATATGGCGTAAAGATTTACATATTTAGGATATTTAGCCTTCTTCAAATTGGGCATATAAGAAGATGTAACACGTCCCAATTTCCAATTCTAAATGGAATTCACAAGAGAAGATTAGCCAACTTTAAGAGCCGTTCTACCATTCCGCATATTAAAATCTAAAGTTGAAAAGCATCCTCATCAGCTTGCTTTTTTGTTATCCCACCGCACACGTACTTCTATACCAATCTACAATTTCTTTTTTGCACACAAAGGTTTCATACTACTTCATGAACAATTTATAGTTCATAATCTTTTCTTCAGTTTTTTATTCGGACAAAAGCAGAAATTCATTAACATAAATTTTTTTTACCATGTGAAGTTAGATTTTAAGTTGCCCCCGCGGCTATGATAATTTTCCGTCTTCTCAAGATCCAAGTTCTATTAATCTTAATACTCCGGTGTTTACTACAAAACAACTGGGGCATGCATGTGAACCGGCACTGTATGAAAAGGAAAGCATGTGAACGTGCACTGTTTTCTAAGGAAAGCATGTGATGAAACTGGGAAAATGGGCATCATCAGAAAAAAGCCGGGCTCATTTGTTCTTTAGCCCCCTTGGGAGAAATTTTCATTTATAGCTGCTGAGAAAAAAAAAAACTTTAATTTTCACTTTCTAGACACGTGGACGGCTTAAATATTGTTTGTCAATTCATATATTTTCTTTTATTAAACAGGGTCGGTGGTTATTACTTTTTTAAAGCAAAACTTACTCGTCCCATCAATAGGTCACAAACTTCATGTAAATTTTTGGTCTTACAAATTAAGATTTACTGTTACGTTGCAAAAAGCATCAATTTTTTTTTTCAAACTTGTCCTTTTTTTTTAAAATACATGGGACGATAAGAATCAATGTAGATAGGTTACCTTTTTATGTAAAAAATTATTAATAATGTACATAGGTGAGTACTTATTTATATATTGGAAGTCAAATATCTTGTAAAAAGTTACTGGTCAAATGAAAAATTACTCGCTATGTACATACTAAGAGTCACATGATTTCTTTTGAAAATCCGGCAGAGCAAGGGGCAGTTAGAAAGAAATGGAATTAAATATAATTGATTCGGCATCCATAGAGATTATAAGTGAATAAGAACGTGCAGCACTTGCTATCCTTATTGAAGATCTCAAGCATCTTGCCAAATGTTTCGTGAAATATTTAGTATCATGTTAACACTCGTACTATTACTCATAAATTTGGACCTGATTTCAAATGATCGCCATTTTATGTACTTTTTCTTCGTGCGGAATAGGTCATATATTGGAACACATTTATCTTACTCGTTGGATGTGATTTAGAAGAACGTGAGTTCAACACTAGTAAGAAAAGGGGCTTGGTAAAGAGTTCAAAAGAGATTGTGCACAAATTGACAGGGACGCTAGATCTTAAGACTCAATATCCTCATTTGTCTTCTTCTCTGACACGTACGGTCTTGCAAAGTACTACAATTTATCACCGAGCATAAGCTGATCTTGTCCACTGAACACTAGAGAGTGGGCATCCATCGGGGCATTCCCTATGCTGCTGCCCTTGTCGAGACAGCTATAATAATTTTCTAAGCTGCAATGAGATGGTTTCCGGGCTTGAGCAGATTGTGGTGGATGTAGTGTAGCCCTTGTAAGTGGATTCTGATTCTCATTTTGTCGGCCAATGAAGTGAAAAATTGTGGCTTTGCTTCAACATCATGTTACCTTACACTTTCTGTTCGCCCAAAAAGAGAAAAAGTAAGGAAAAAAGAAAAGATAACAAGTACAAAGGACAACGACATGGTCCAACACCTCTAGCGGATTTCAAGAGCATCACCAACTTAGCTCATGGCTTGTCTTGATAGAATTTTACATTTTATTTTTGTTTCTTCTAATGTTGTCTCAGTCTACATTTTACATTATTTTGTCTTTAAACATATGAAATTTTCACAACACGTAAACATTAATATGTAATTTGAATAATGACTTTTTATATTTAAATAACATTTTGAATTTTACATAAGAAAGCACAAAATTAATTTTATTTTCTTAAAAAGCCTCCGATCATTGTGATTACCTTATTTCGTTTTAATTTATTACGCATCATATATTAAAACCAAACTAAGAAGAAAGTCCAGCAAAATGGAGCTTAACAGTCGAACCACATCATCACTCAATTACCTCCCAATTTCCTTAATGTTAATTAGACATATTACTTAACAGTATGGTAGGAAAAAAAAAAACTTAATCAATCTAATATAATCTAACATAATGTTTCTAGAAGAATGTATGAATAGGAACTCGCCTTACTTATTAGATGGGATAGAATCTTACATGACATAGGATGCTTTGGAATTACTGTTTGTCAGTTAAATATTTTCTATTATCTACTATTATTGTACACTTATTTAATCTCAAGGACAGACTTTTTATCCATCATCTAAGAAGACTCTAGCCTTGGAACGACAGGACTAAAATCTGCTCAACCCCATTGAGAAAGAGAGATAGAGAGAACAAATATGGCAGAAGCTGTCATCAGCATTGGTGGAAGCGTCCTTGCCAATCTGATTACTCAAGCACTGGGAAAGGTTGGAAATTTAGGGGGCATCAAGCGTGAACTTCAGGTGCTCGAGAGCACCGTCACCATGCTTCATTCTGTGCTGGACGATGCAGAAGAGCAACAACACCAGAGTTCCCAAATCAAAGATTGGGTGGAGAAACTAAAAGAGGCTTTCTATGACTTGCAGGACGTGCTTGAAGAATTTAATATAGAAGCTATGCGACGAGAACTGAGGGGCGACAATCAGATGATCAAGGTGGTAAGAACATTTTTCTCAAGTTCAAACCAGCTTGCTTTTGAACTGAAGATGAGTAGAGAAATAACAGAAGTGAGGGAGAGATTGAAAGCTATTGAGGCTGAAAAGAACTTCCTCTTGGACAAGGGACCTATGAATTCGCAAGCAAAGAGAGGGCGGAGGAAGAGAGAGGAGACGCATTCGTTTATATGTGAGGAAGACATTATTGGAAGAGGTAATGATAAAAAGAATGTCATGAAATTCTTACTGGATATAGATGTGAAAGAGAACGTTTCTATCCTTCCAATAGTTGGTATTGGTGGGCTTGGAAAAACAGCTCTTGCTAAATTTGTGTACAATGATGAGATGATCAGTAAACATTTTGACTTGAAAATGTGGGTTTGTGTCTCTAATGACTTTGACATGATAAAAATAGTGAAGGATATCATAGTTTGTGTGGAGAAGAAAGAACCACCAAACTACAATGTGATGGATAGGTTGCAAATTGAACTGAGGAAAATAATTGATGGAAGGAGATATCTCTTAGTTTTGGATGATTTGTGGGATGCAAAATCAGAAACATGGCACAACTTGAAATCATTATTGATGGGAGGTGCTAGAGGAAGTAAGATCCTTATAACTACACGCCTTCCTTTGGTTGCAAAGGTCACCTCCCCTGCTCCGCCTCTTCTTCTTAATGGCTTATCTGAAAGTGATTCTCTTGATTTGTTGATGCGAATGGCTGGTCGAAAAGAAGGGGCTAGACAAGATCCTAGCATGCTAACTATTGGTAAAGAGATAGTTAAAAAGTGTTATGGAGTTCCATTGATTGTTCGAACTATTGGGAGGTTATTATTCTTTAAGGAAACTAAAGATGAATGGTTACGTTTCAAAGATGCTGAGCTCCAAAAAGTGTCTCAAATGGAAGACCCAATAATATCTATTCTCAGGCTAAGTTATGACGATCTTCCTTCACATTTGAGACAATGTTTCGCCATTTGTTCATTGTTTCCCAAAGATCATGAGATAAAGAAGCATACTTTAGTCTATCTTTGGATGGCAGAAGGATTTATCCAGCCATCAAATTCAGGTAAGCTTTTAGAAGACATTGCTCATGAATATTTCATGGATCTATGTTGGAGTAACTTCTTCCAAGATTTTAAAAAAGATCCATACACGAAGGAGGAAACTTGCAAGATGCATGATTTGATGCATGATCTAGCCTGCTTAGTTGCAGGGAACAGGTGTCGGGTGGCAAGGGATGACACAAATATAATAAATGAAAGAACTCGTCATTTATCCTATGGTTCGACTTTCAATTTGATGGATGAACTTCCAATCTTACGCTTGAAAGCAAGTGCACTGAGAACATTTCTATCTACTACTAGATATGAACCAACAGGTGAAGTGGATCTAGGCCAATTAATTCAAAATTTCAAGAGATTGCGCATCTTGGATCTACATGCCACAAAGGTCAAGAAGGTGCCACGGTCCATTTATAAGTTAAAGTATCTCACTTATCTCGATCTCTCTTACAACTACGCACTCAAAAGGCTTCCTAACTCCATTACGAGATTGCAGAGCTTGCAAACACTTAATCTTCACTCTTGTGATGCCCTCGAAGAGTTGCCAAGTGATATAAAGAAGTTAGTTAGCCTTCAGAATCTAGACATAAGTCTTTGTTCTGAACTTAGTTATTTGCCACATGGAATAGGGGAAATCAGTTCTTTGCATAGGCTAACAAACTTCATTTTGCCCAAAGATAAAGCTCGTGCTAAGAATTATTGCGGACTTGGGGAGCTAAAGGGGCTTAATGACATCCGGGGAGAACTTTCAATTGAAAATTTGGGATACGTAACAAATGCGGAAGTCCAATGCGAGGATGAGATATTGATGGGGAAGCATTCTCTGGAATCTTTGGTACTTAGGTGGGGCGATTTCAATACTGATGATGTAGTAATAGATGAAGTGCTGTTTGATAGACTGAAGCCGCCCTCAAATCTGCAAAGATTGGAGATCTGGGAATATAAAGGTGAGAGCTTTCCCAAGTGGATGATGGATAGCCTTGTATCTTTCTTGCCACATTTAGTTGACGTATCGTTTGGTGATTGCGAAAGATGTGAACGTCTCCCCCCACTGGACCAACTACCTTGCCTCAAGTCTTTGCATATCTCTAAAATGCCTGAATTGGAATATATCGAGTCGGACCAATCATCCCCTTCACCAGCATCATTTCCTAGTCTATCAATATTAAAGATTGACGCTTGCGTAAAATTAAAAGCCATGCCACTAACTCCTCATCTTGAGGAGTTAGTTCTGAATAAAGCCAACGGAGCGTTGTTGGTAAATCAGATGATGCGTGGCCCTAATAAGTTGAAGAGACTGGATATCGAGAATGTAAAGTTTCCAGAATGTTTGCCTGAGGAGGGTTTCCAAAGTCTCACTTTCCTTGAATCTCTTTGGATCTGGGATTGTCGTCAGTTGACTTCCCTCTGGCAAGGTATGCGACATCTATCGAGCCTCGCGTATCTCTCTATCAATCAGTGTGAGGAGCTGGATATATCCAAAGACGAAAGCGGCAACATCTTTGATTTCCATGGAGGTCTTCCGAGTCTCCGCTCCGTGGAAATCTGTCTTTTTCCCAACCTGACATCTCTCCCACAGTGGCTTCTACAGGCCCGCAATCTCGAGCGTCTCACAATTTTGGGTTGCCACAATTTGAAGAATATGCCAGAGCAGATCGAGGCCCTTCAATCACTTCAACATCTCAAAATCTCCGAGTGCTCCTCGTTGACATCATTCCCTGAAGGAATGCGAAGGCTCACATCCCTTACACACCTGAGGATCTTCCATTGCGGAGAATTGGAGGAGAGTTGCAAAAGAAAAGCAGGCGAGGACTGGGACAAGATCGCTCATATCCCGAACATACGATTTGATTCGCTGTTCGAGCCCTAATTTTCTTCACTGAAGGTATGTGGGACCTTGTTTCCGAGATTTTTGCATTTATAATTTTCGGATATCGTGTTTCCATACTCGATTTGATTTGGGGAGGGACATGAAAAAAATCGCTGAAAGCTTTGGGCGCATCGCTTCATTCCGAAGAGTGCAAGAAAAAATGAGGAAAAATTCATACTTCGTCTCATCTAGCGATTTGATTTCGCAAGGGTATATTTCTGCTCGAGGGGAGGACAGCGAAGGCGATCTTTAGCATTTGACCACAATCGACGCTCTCGATTTGCTGTTCAGTCATTCTCCAGGGGTTCTCAGGTAAAATCCTTTTGCCAATCTTGAGCACCGCCTTAAGCAATCGAGTAAATGTTTTGAAATTAAAAGAGGTCGTATTTGTGACTTCTCCATTTTGATCTCAGCAAGGTTGTCCTGCACATTTTGTTTGGTTGACAATTGATATGTTCTTCGTCTCTTGTCGACAACAATGTCTGCGAAAGAAATGTGTGCTGTGTGAGGCAGAATGAATGAATGAAGCGGTAGTCATTGTTGTCATTTCTCTTGATGACTAAATCAATCGCTACCAATGTGAAGTCTTATGTTGTGGACCTCGTGTGGAATTGGTTTCTCTTGTATCCACTCTCAGCTTAGATTCTTCTTGTTCTGTGACTTCAATCGCCTAAGCCGTTGGTGTTGGCGAGGGCAATTTGTGATTGTGCGAAGTTTATGAGAGAAGAAAGTACTTCAATGCAATTGCCTTTTGATTGCAAGAGGAAAGGATTAGGTGCACTGTCAATATTCACAAGTTGATCATCTATTAGATCTAAGGAAATATCAGAATGACATGTTTGATGATTGATCCTTGCTGGGGTGGAATTTCATTAATCTCTTAAACTGTGGCACTCTGTAGTCTACTTCCTTCAACTCTGTAACTGCCCTCGGTTTTTTGCTTGTTCGCAAGCTCGCTTTTGGGAATGAGGCTTGAGAATAACCTTGAAATGGTTCCGAAATGCGAAGCATAGTTATGCCACTGTTTTTAGTTTATCTTTTAAAGGAAATTTGTGGTAGTGTCCTTGGGGAAATCGATAAGACTCACTATTTATGCCTCAAAATGTAAGCTGTCCTTCTTGAAACTAGTCTCCAAAAAGCGGTTTTCAACTTTTCGGCGACGGCACTTGCTAAGGAGACCCCTTTCTTTGAAGTACTCAGTCTATTCTTTTTATCTTTTCAAAACTAAACTCTCATGCATACCAGAAGGCCAAGTCATACAGATAGAGCTCATTGTTTGAACTATCTTCCATGAGATTAAGCTCATAGGGCTTTTGTTTCAGTAGATATGTCTATTTCTTACACTGCTTTATTTTTCAGGCTAGACATAAATGGTGTGAATTTTGGCACTGAGGACACAATGCCAAATGAGGATCACAAAGAACTCACTGACCACCAGTTACATCATCTGAACAGGTTGATGAAACGAGAAAGGGCGTTTCAATTGGTTTACGGAGTATTATTGTTTGTCTTCGGGTTATTTCCAATTCATATACATCAGCTGGTAAGCCGATCCCAGCGACCAAGCACGTCAGGGTTGCTGAAATTCAGTAACCCAAAGGTTATCAATGACATTTCATGGTGGGAGATCCAAAAACATGAGTTATATATCGTGAATTAGAAAGTTTTGAAATAGACAAGTTCATATTTTTGGGCTAAATGTTCACATTATCTATTGGATTGAGCAAGAAAACACCCTATTGCAGATAAATGTTCAATGGCCATTCGGTTGGCCTATCGGAGGATATCGAGGTTCCCAGGTGAGAAATTGTTTCCCAGCCAATTTCCCTGTATATTGATAAATAATAGGCTTTGAGCTGATGACAAAAAAATTGTATTGTGATGCGAGGTTTTGTCTTCATTTAGGGGCCTTATTATTGTGGTGTTGGGGCTGATAAGTCATCCGACTAAGATATATCCGATGCTCGCTACAGGGCTTGCTTATATGCTGGTATCAACATTAAGAGCACCAATGGAGTGGTGATCTGGGCCAGGTAATACCTAACCTCCAGCTTGCTTGTTATTTCACAAAAAAAAAAAAAAAAAAAAAAAAAAAAAAAAAAAAAAAGCACAGAGCTGTTGCTATCAACACTGGCTTCTATCTTGCAGTGAGAACACCAAGTCAGATGAAGCATGGGAATTGAAGCAGGAAATCATCTCTGGTGTTCAAGATACCTTCTTTAGGTGAAATTTCAATTACTTGCTCAAGAAAATAACAAAATTCCATTAACAGCAAACAAAATAAGTGCATACAGACATGTTCTGAGGTATTTAAGTACTTGATTGTTTATCTTTTTTATACAACAGAGAATAACCGAGCAAGCTTGTGTTGTCCTCATGTAAGATCCAAAGCCAAAAGAGGTAGCTGACTTGACTATCACCATTTACGCATTATTATACCCCAAAATTGATAAAAGCATTGTCTTCCTTCTCAGGGTGACTGCAACGGTGCAGGATGCCATACTAACTAACAGGTTCACACCATAGAAATAACATGGACTTGGTTAAGAATTTTTGTTCAGTGAAGGACCTTTAAGAGTGTGTTCTTCGACTTTTCTGCAATACAAAAAGCATGAGAGAAGAGGGAGGCTTTGAAGCGATAAAGAAGGCAATTCTGAATCTCTCACTTCGCCATGAAGAGCACATTAGCGCCTATGGAGAAGATTGATGGGAAAGCATGAAACAGTCAACACCGACACATTGTCTTCGGTAATGCTCAGAAGAAGCATACCAACTACTAGTCAAATTTAAAGATTGCCCTGCTAATGAACTCATATTTCATTGTGATGCCTGAATTACTTGTATTGTTATGCAGGGAGTTGCCAATTGTGGTTGCTCAATCTGTGTGGGCCGTGACAATGAGAAGCAAGGAAAAGGTACCATAACAATGACCATACCAGTTCCCTTTTGTGCTCTATCTGAAAATCATTTGGAGATGCTCAACTTTATCAAATGATTCCAGAAACACTACCACGAAAAAATAATACATATAAGTATTCTTTATCCTTTCTGGTCTCAGTCGATTCCATGATTGCAACTATGCACAAGGAATTTTGACTTTTTAACAATCATAGAGCATTCCCACAGTCTTGCTTCCTAAGCTGAAGTAAGGACTTTGGACATCTTGGTTCTTTTAGTGCATCAAAAACTTTCTGAAATGATTCACTATATCTAAATATCGATAAAACGTACAAAGTTCACCTTCCTTGCTCAGTTAGTTAACGGCTTAAAATGATATTCAGGTTACTTGGAAGACAGGTGTCCTGCCTCAAACAAGAACCCATACGTCATGACCTCATTACTTGCTGAAACTATAATTTTGTGGGTGCCCCCCATCAAGGCTGAAGCTCTTGCTGCTGAGAAGCAAGCATTGAAGGTCTAAAATTCGAACTGCTGGCTAAGAACGGCCAACTGCCTTAATTAAATCAGTGGAGACCTCCAGGCTGAGATACTATTGAACTCCTTTTCCTTCAGATTTAGGTCATTGACAGAAGATCCTCATGAAAATAAGGCTTCCCAGAGGGAGAGAAAATTAGGTGTCCAAGCTCGGACGTGATCTCCATTACATTGGTTTCATCCTGCATTTGCAAGTAGTTTCACCGTTATGGGCATTTGAGTTCACCTATTTGCCTTTAGTGTCAAGGATGACTTCTTGTCTTTGTATTCTCAATTACTTCGACATGTCAGCATAATTCATCCAAATTTTGAGTGTCCTCATAAGCTCAAGTCATTCAATTTGGCATGTCGACCTTTCTTTTGAATAAAAGGCTGTTTGACTTCTCATTCAGTAAACATGAGATTCATGAGTCAGTTTCATCTCTTCTAATTTCTTATTAAGAGAACTTTGGGAAGGAGGTCACCCGAGTTTGTCCGTGCAACTTGGCAAGTTCATTTTATTTGCAAGGTGAAGAAATGTTTCTCATTTACATGGAAAGTGCAGTACAAACATTGAAATGCAATTTGGCAGTACCTACCATTTTGCTTCTACGAAACTGAAAGTTACTCTGGGCCTTTTTCTTTTCTTCTCCTCACACTGATCCAAACGTCTTATTCGACAATAGAACAAATATTAAAAAATGATACTAATACTAATTTATAAATCACGTTGTATCTAGCAGATAGCAAAATTCAAGAAGCAGGATAGGTGTTTCTCTAGACATATGGATGAGATTCGGCAGCAGAGGCACATCATAGAGTGACGGTTGTCGCAGTGGCTTAATTCAGTGCACTCGAATGTAGTTCTTCGGTTGGAATTGAGTTCAGCCCTGGTTAGGCTATGTGCTGGGCAGGGTTAAAGGGGGCCTAGCTCATCTAGATACCACTCCTTAACGCAACGACACAACTGATATCGGCCTCCACCGCGTTCCGATCTCCATAGCCACCCCGCCTCTCCCTCTCTTCCTCCTCCATACCCATCGATGAGATGACAACAATCGCGAGAGACTGGCGCCAAAACAGGTCTCTTACACCAAGGATGTCGGTGCTATATTTTGACCAAACAATTTAAATTCAAATGATTCATCCAAGTCCTCCCAGACCACCCAGCTTCAAATGATTCAGTGTTTATGTCCACTGACCCTCAAGCTTTCAAAATCAATGTTGCTCATCTGTTCCTGTACATGGAGGTGACCATCTAATAGCAAGAACTGGCTTAGTTTCAAGGCGACTATGTTCAGACGATAACAAGGAAGAGACAGAGTAGCTCATTGCAGATCAACCGCAGTTTATACAGAACTGGGACCGACTCCAAGCACTGGGTAACCCCACACATTTATCTGGTGTCTAAGCCCGGGAATACACATTAAACCGACAAGAAAGAAAAACCAGACACATATAAAGTTACGAGCCATGCATTAAGGTCGAACGTAGGACTTGAAAGAGTGACCAGCAACCAACAACCAACAACCATCTTGCACTTGATGTTCACAAAGCCCAACTCCAACAAAAACGTACAAAGCATTTCTAGAGCATAGCCTTATCCATGATATTTAAAATTCGAAGAGAGCAACAGGATCTCCAAAAGGACACTGTTTATCGTTCACTTTGATACTTGAAAGTGCACTTTGCAAAGAACCCCCACTGGCATACCACCATCTTGACTGCAAGCCCCGCAATTCTTACTCAGAAGGCTCTCAGCGTGGGCTGCACAGGAAATGCACAAAGAAACTACTTCAATGAACAGAAAATATGCTAAAACTGTAGATACTAGCACTATGCCACCATAAACCAGATAATCCCCTAGCTATTGGTTAGTAGTAAATGGGACTGATGAATTTCAACAACATAATGAGGGAACATGCTTCATTCATGCAAATTCAAAGTATTAATACTATCTCTTGTAAGAAAATTTGAAGTACTTTACCATCTTTATCAGTTCTCTTGCCAATGGAACATCATATGGGTGTCACAGCAAAAGCAATCACCTGATAAATATCAATTGCTATCGGTATAGCACCTAAAGTTGAGTAAAATATCAAAAAATACCGCATCATATGCACCTGGAGGAATTCTCACAGATCTATCTCAACAGAACAACCTATGCCATTTATGGTCAACCACTAAATTTGCAACATAAAAATAATTACCAAGTTCATGCCAACCTAATCGCCAAGGTCATATTCCGAAAACAGAAAATTGACTTTGATGAAAGGAAAAATTATTTGACAATCAGCCGGTGCATAGAAGAGATGCATTGTTCCAGACCAAGACTAGAAAAATAACAGATTAAAGGAGAAATTATTTGACAATTGGACGAAGCGCAAGGAAGAGATGTGTTGTTTCTGACCAAGACTAGAAAAACAACAGATATACCTGTAAGACTCTGAACGAGACCTTGAAGGACTGCGAATATTGTCCCTTGGACTCTGAGACCTGCTTGCTGGATAACCCCTCTCCTGAATGGGACTTCGACTATCTTCCCTTGGACTTGGAGACCTCTTACTAGACCGCTTAATCTTGTGCTCCTGAGGATATGGAGAATGTGGTACAGACCCAGATCGCATTGGAGACTGGTATCGATCCTTTGCCCCACGGCTCCTGGTTCAAGGAATCGGTATATCCATTGAGATGGGAAATAATAAAAATGGAACATAAAGATTCCCATACCTAAAACTGAACACGATCTAGGGTAACAAAAGATCTTACAAGGAAACATTACTCGGCTTGAAGCATGAATTTTACGAAAAAAGAAAAAAAAAATACCATCAGCAAAAGCTAATAAAAAGTACCAAGAAAATCTGTTTTGCAAGTAAAAAAATTACACTAAACTTACAAAATCATATAAGCATCAACATGATGGCATCACTATCTAACTGATTGAAGATGACCGTTACCTGCACCTTAATAAGAGTTCGTACAAATTACCAACTTGGGCCCAAATACTGGAATTAGTCTCATTAACGATGTACCGGTACGTCAGCGTCCAACAACTGCTTGGCTCTCTTTGGCCCAACTTTCTAAAACCTCAAACTATCTTTGACAATGTCATCATATCTCTACACCGGTATTGCTTCCCTTGATTGAGGATGATTTCTTTCTTTGGCCATAAAAAAGCTCTAGTTCTTTTCTTAACTGGATGGTATATGCAAAACAAAATAAAGCTTCAAAATCTTTTCATTAATAACTATGTTAGATCACACAGAGAAAACAAATAGTGGAAAAAAGGTACTTTAGTGATTTAATCATCTGCTGACAGTGCTTTACTAATCAGTTCAGTTGCAACTGCAGGCCACCAGACCTAGTAAGCAAAAGCCCATGCTTTGACAGTAATTGGCGAAGGTGGGATAATAACATTAGAAAAGCTTTGACAGAATGGTAAGGGAGTTGTCCATCTCTCTCTTTTGTCGTTTAACTTTATTTACCCATAGGTCTTTAAAATCTTCCTGTTCACTTTAATATCTGCATAAACAAGGCCACAAGCAGATACTGTTCAATACCACAGAAATGATGCTGCACTGCATCAATCACCCCAAATCGATAAAAACCACCGTAGTATGAACATAATAGGATAGAGATGCATCAGATTACTAATACCAAAAGGAACAAGGCCAGCAAAAAAATAAAATTCTCATATACAGCAATCTGCCATGCTAAAGTCAGCAAAGTTTTCCTTTCAATTGTACATGGCCACTCTTTTTCACTCATAAGCATAATGTGATTGGTCCACAACTAAACCATTCCAAGAAAAATGATTGACTAGGATGATCGGTCGCCTTTGCCACTCATTTAGCCAGTCCTAGATATTTTAACAAAAGGCTACTATTTCAATAAATTATATTTGAATAGTTCGCCATGGTCTATATCCAGAATAGACGAACAGCTTCCTTTCTATAAGCACAAATGTCCAAGGGAAATAAACAACAAAATGTTTACCTATATTGACAAGAAATGAATGAAGAATGCATAGCTTTCTGTTCAAAATTTAGCTAGAGTGAAAATCCCATACCACAATTACTACAAACATACAGGGCTTACAAAACACATAAAACTATAAAAAGAGTGTGAAATTCTACTACTTTAATGCATTGGGCAATATCATCCACTAAAGTTCACCAAGGATGAGAATCAACAGATAACTCAAACTAGTTTTTATATAGCAAAGATTGAACTGAAATAACTTGATCTAGATTTCACGTACCAAAAAGATTAAAACTACAATGTACAAAGCATTATTAGTTGAAAATACATATAGACAGTATAAATATCACGTTATACTTGACATAAAAGTGAAAGAATGCCACTAAGAGTTCTGTATATACTTCCCAGGCCAATAAGGCACCCTTAGTACTGTAAGTTCCTAATATGCTCAACTACAGTGTACTTATCATCCTAAAAGAGGAACAGAAAAGTATAAAACCAGAAACGATGCAATTAAATCCACTCAAGACATAAATGCCAAACCTTGAGTCATGCCTATCTGGTGTTGGTGACCTCGAGTAAGCTGTAAGAAAATACAAAAACAGAATAAGATTCTCCAAACTCACAAGGATGTCCACCATGACGGACTGCTCCATTTGTTGTACAGCCCAAAGGGAGAGAAAGCCACAAATCAGAATGGACATGAAGTCAAAATTACTGACAATGATTGTGGCGTCTTGGAGACCTTGATGTACTTCTCCTTCTTTCCCTGTGTCGCCCACTTCATTTTAAAATGGGGGGAAAAAGAGTTTACCAAAAAAACCTGTCATGAATCGATGGAAACAAATGCCATAAAGACAACCTAGTGAAACGGAGAATGTGACAAATTGTACCTCACACGCTCAGTCACGCGCATCTCATGAGGAGTTTTTCTGTTCTCCTCAGCAAAAACAATTCTTATCTCACGTCCTCCAATAACAGTATGATTCATTTGCTGCTTAGCCTCAGCTGCATCTTCCGCATATCGGAACTTCACAAATCCAAAGCCACGAGGCTCCCTGTTAATGCAATATACAATCACTGAAGTCACTAAATTACATCCCCCGTGATTTTCGGAGATGAGATATAAAAAGATCAACACGTAATGGTTCTCCTCTCTTCGATTTTTGCCTATTTCTGAAATCCCAGTAGCTTAATAACAAAAAAGAAAGTAGTATACAGTTTATTAGTTTGTATCAGAAAACAGCCAAACAACAAGCCTCTCAAAAATGGCACCCACGTTGTAAACACAGGTAAGGGAAACCTGTAAAACAATGGCAATATGGCACACTCACAAATGCGGATGTCTTGTGACAAGTACCATCCTTTTTTGGCAAAAAAGGCGACAGCGAATTGATTTTAGGTAAGCCTGGAATTGTAGAACCAATCATTCTCTCAAAAGTTCTTTACATCATCTGATCCTTCAATCATATGCAGCTTGGCAGCTCAATGTATTCCAAATTAGTATTCCCATGGGAGGGATGGAGGAGGAGGAGAATCAATTAAAACAGCAATTCTTCATCCGACCAGAAACCAACACTAAAAACAGGTTTCTTCACTAACCATAGAAAAAACAGTAGCTGTAAAATGAATAGTCCGGCATGCAAATTTTAAAACAAAAAGTCAAGTTTCAGAACTGTAAAACAAGGATGATATATATGCTACTTTACACAATCTGCAGAAGCAATGTGGGACAAAGCCAAGATTATTATGGTATCGATGCATAATCTAACTTTATACTCCTGAACAGTGAAATTATAAGTCCACGACTACACAGCAAAGAGTTACTAATTTGCTCGTCAATCAATTGGCTGCTTCCAAAACACAGTTCTTGCCGGACCCAGTTTTCCGACCGACCGACCACCATCAGCCACAAACCTTCACTGAATAGACAACAGTTCGCACCATGTGAACCCCACATACCCTGTGTAATAATTCTTAGGAAGGTAGACATCCTTCACAGGACCGAACCGCTCGAATGGCACCCTGAGATCTTCCGCCCTGCAACCATAACAGCGATAATTAGACAAAAATCAGCCGCGACGACGCGAACAACGCCAAACCCACACTGCCAAGAGCCACCGACAGCAAATCCAAGTCGAGCTCCGACGCCCAAATAGAAGGGGCAATCGGGCAAAAACATCCACACAACACTCGTCGCTCGTACACCGTACGCTTCAACGTCACTTCCACCAAGCAAACGAAGCAAGTACGAGAATCTACAACCCAACTCCGACATCCGACAGAGCAAAGCCACAAAACACTGAAGACAAGGGGGGGAAGGAAGACCTAGTATCGAGGGGGAGATTGCGGAGGAGGAGGCCGGAAGGAGCGGGCGAACGGCGGTCGCGGTAAGCGCGGCGGTCGCGGGGGTCGCGGGGGTCGTCGTCGTAGCCGTGGCGCGGCTTGCGGGCGCGGGGCGGGGACCGGCTGCGGCGGCGGGGGCTGAAGCTCCGGCTCCTGCTCCGGTACCTCGCCATGGCTGGCTCTCCGATCGGTGGCTGCTTCCGGTCGACGATCTCCGGCGAGAGAAACCCTAACCCTAGCTGGAAGGAAGGGCGGGGGCGCTGTGGCTTTTTTGTGGTGCGTTTTTGGAGGGAGAAAAGAAAGGAAAGGAGCGACTTTTTCCTTTTCTGGTCTTCTGCTTTCTTTGGGGTCTTTCTAGGGCCTACCCGGCGAGGGCATTTTAGGCATACTCTAGATTGGCATTCTGACCGAAAAAGAAGATTGGCTTTTTTTTTGCGTTTAATTTAAATCTCACACTAGGCATATTTTGATTTCATTTTAATAATTGAAGTGCCGGGAAATAGAGGGAAGAACACGCCACAAGAGGGTGACCACTTATGCCCCTAGCATTAAACTCAGGGGATAAAGGCAGCCCCACGCCTAAAAAAATATAGCGATTGAGAAAATGTTCGTAAGAATAACGAACCTAGGTAGGTCCTTAAAAGGCCTACAGGAAACAGAGGAAAAATCCTCCAGAAGAGGGTGACCCCTTATGCCCTTTTTGCAAAGTGATTAGGCTCGATCCTATGGTGGGAGTGAGTTAGCTAATTGCCACCGGCCTTTATTTGAGGTATCCCACGGAGTTAAATTCGAGGGATAGAGGCAACTCCAATGCCTCAAAAAGTATAGTGGCTAGGGATCTCCTTGTAAGATTTTGAATCTAAGCAAATCCTTAAAAAGACTTCTTCCTAGTTCAATTTAGACCTTGAGACTTCCAAGATGTAAAACTCCTAGAGAATAGTCCCTCCTCATAAGGAAAACAAATCTACAAAGGAGATATAGAGGTTATTGGGCATGCGAGTACCGGCACATTAAAATAAGAAACGCAATCCAATCAACTCATTTGGATTATCAAGTGGCTCAAAAAATTTCGACAAGTTATTTTCTTTGCTTATTTTGAAAAAGCATAAGCAAATTAGACATCATCATGTACTATCAAAAGGTTATCAATTTCAAAGAAACCAAAAAGATATTTATTAGTACTTTTTTTTTGGTCGGTTATTTTTCTGCACTTGACAATAGGGATTAAATGAGATCCAATTACTCAACGCCCGAGAGCAGGTTGCTTTGACTTTGATAATTAGTCGAAATCAACTCTCTTGATTTCTAGTTGAGCTCAAGCCTAAGCCACTCGAGCTTGTTTCACCACCACTCGTAATTTCACAAGATGGATTGAGCTTATTTTCTTCTTTTTTTAATAATATGTAACAGTTATTAAAATGTACTATTTATATGAAATAAGGCTCCATTTGATTGTTCGAATTCTAATCATGATAGGACTAAGTGATAGAATATGAAATTTATGGATTTAACTATATCATATCCACTCTTTATAATTGCAATAATAAATTCAGATATATTCACATCATATCATATATATTATTTGGTATAAACGAAATATTACTATAAATAAACCAAAAATTTTACAAAAGGAAATGATAAAAGTCTCTCATGACACTCTTATCTACTTTATTTTAATTTGCTTTTTTATTTTAGTTTTCTTTTTTAATTAAGTTCTTTTTTTATCTTTTTTCCCCTTCTATGATTCTCTAATAAAAATTTATTAAATAGTGAACTATACTAATATACTTAAAATATGTAATAAATATATTTACATTTACATTTTGAATTTATAATATAAAATATAATTAAATTTGAATGTATAAATAAAAATAAGATTAAATTATAATAATCAAATTGTTATTTTTTGTTATTTTGAATTTCTAATATTAGAATTCAAATATTATTCATATTGAATATAATTTTAATTTTGTTAATTTAAGAAGTTTGTCATTCACAAGAAATAATTTCTCTATTATGGATATTAAAAATCCTATCTGCCTTTATCACACATTTCCTATGGAATAATTTTATCAAATCTATGTCTTCCTTATATCAAACTTGATCATGTCTTGAGTAGGCAGCAACGCAAGTAAGATAAATTTTATCTTGACTACTAAACGCGGCCTAAAGAAAAACAACTCAAGTTGTATTAATCTCAAACTTAGTGCTCCAGTTAAATAAAAGTCGCACTCATAATTTGGTTGTCCATTCAAGTTGAGCTTGAGTGGAGAAACTGATAATCGATCAAAGCTCGAGTCGTGTTTTAAACACCAATACATGAGTCAATCAAGCTCCAACTTGACGCTTAACCGGCTTGAGTCGGCTCAATTACATCCCCAGTTGGTATAAAATAATAATTAATTTGAAATGAAGCAAGTATGATGCATTCAAATACTGCCCAGCTTCAATATTATTTTTCTTGACCATAAATTTGAAAGTTAATGTCTTGAGATTTCAATATTTCTCATACAGATGAAAAGGATGGAATCAAAAGTACGTGCTCACAAATTTCAAACTTAAAGAAATTCTTCATTTTCATGTACTGAGTATTTTTTTTTAAATAAATTGAAAATATTTCTGAAAACCAAACTAATCTTGAACTTCCGGATGCCATCTCCAAACATTTCTCTCAAAATTCAATTAACTGGGTGTTGAAGGTCCCATTTGCATCTTCTTCTTCTTTTTATCGAAGAATTCCTTATTTCATTTCAAGTAGTAAAATTAGAGGAACAACCCAAATAAGCTTCAGAACAAAGAACATCCAAAAGAGATTGAGGGGGACAAGAGACCCAATTCCGAGGTAGAGATTGGCGGAGTTGGGCTTTTGCAATCCAATCCGCGGTTTTATTTAGCTCTCTCGGTCCATGGGTCAATTTTAATCTAGGAATAGAACTTAGCGCAGCCCATTTGCATCTTAGACAACGAGTAAAAACCATAAATTTCACAAAAAGAAGAAACCTAGCAGAAGAAAATGGTTTCTCCGAGAAGGGTAAACGACGGCCACCGCCTTGCCTAATCCCTAACCGAAACGCCACCCCAGCTAAAGCTGAAGAGAGGTTGGTAAGTCACGGCCCTAACAACTTATTTGATGCTCAACGAGGCTGGCATCTTTGTCACTATGTAGTGATCGACAAGATTAGTAACCCAAATATCCTCTCCTTGAGTTTATTATTATTATTATTATCATTATCATTATGCTTTTATAGCATAATTTACTCAACATTAGCAATGAGTCCTGTCACTGTGGACACACGTCATGACATTTGGTATGTGAAAGCGATTGTTAGATGCTCTGGATAGTGATTTCATACCCAAAATCATATGTACTAATGGAAGTTTCCATTATCCTTTGAATGATTAATTTACTGTCCTAAAGACATCATATCTTGATGTTTTTTTTCCGTACTTCTAAAAACGTCATACGGCACACACTTCAAAAGGTTTTGAATGAATGGTCGAGACTTAATTTTCTATGATCTAATAGTTGCCAATCTCCAAGAATCAAATCCTCCACGATCCATATGATCATGGGGATTCGCTCCCAATGTTTCCGAATAAGGTCCATCTCGAAGGCTCCCCCTTGTCTGAGCTAATTATGCCATAGAATGGTAAAAGCAAGCTCCTTTTCCCATCCATGTACACAACACAAATAGTGACTACTATAGAATAATGAGAATTGTCCTCAAAATCCCATTGTCTATACCACATCAAATTAATGCTCTCTCCTAGAATTACTCTCCATATTGGGTCTGAGAAATTCTAAAGGGCCCAATTAGCCATTATCAAAAAGAACTTCATGGGCTTAGGCATCGATGGACATCCATCAACGGCGCCGGTTTAGATGTATGAATCCGACGGCCCCTCGATTTAGCTGGCGGTGGCCATCAAGCATCTCGGCTTGCACGTCGCCGAGAAAAGTAGTCCCCAAATTTCAGCCGGTGGAAGACCGATGCTTAAGAACCAAGTTAGTATGAAGCTGGAGAGAAAACCCTAACCCTAGCTGAAAGGAAGGGAGGCTCTGGCTTTTTGTGGTGCGTTTCCAAAGTTTTGGAGGGCTAAAGGAAAGCAGCGCCTTTTTCCTCCTCCTAGTTTTCTGCTTTCCTGAGGTCTTTCTAGGCCCTACTCGGCGAGGACATTTTCAGCATTCTCTAGATTGACTTTTTTTTTAATATATATTTAATTCAAATCTTATAGAAGGCATACTTTGATTTCATTTTAATAATTGAAGCGCCAGAAACAGAGTGAGGAACACACCAGGGAGGGTGACCGCTTATGCTTGTGGAATGAACAAGGTTGAAGATCTTGACGTTGCACCTATATCTTTCATTGCCTCTATGCTATGGAGAACAAGCGTTGTGGAGAACAACGGGTGTTGAGCTTTGACTTCCTGTATAGTCTCATTTAGAGTCGAAGATCTTAACGCTACAGCTATTTCTTTCATTGCATGGACAAATCATGTCCATGAAGTCCTTTGCGAGTTGCTCATCACATATAAACAAGCAAAAGTTAACATTACCAATTATATGCATGACTTATCATTTTCCTAAAAATTTAATCGAAATTGATCAATCGTGAACTTCATCTTAGACATTTATCTACAAAAAAAAAAAAGACATTAAAGTTTTTATCATTGAAATAGAACAGATATTAGCTTAATTAATTAAACCACTTTATCAAATTGAAGTATGAATCGCAAAAATTCATGATTCCACTATATTTTTGAAAATCAAATATTATTTTCAAAAGTTCAGGCCATGAGTAATCTATTGGTTCAAAAATGGGACCCCCACGAATTTCATTTACTCAAACCTACTAATATACATGTACCTATCACTGTTAACATGCATAAAACGATTTCAAGAGCACAAGCAGTATCTTGAATTGTTAAGCTAATAACATTTGTTTTTCTTTATGTACTCATTCACTTCGTAAATTTTATCCTCAAATGCGGCTCACAAAGTCTCTCCTTCTCTCTTGTTTCTTCAAAATACATTCAGAACTTTGCTTGTCCTCCTTAAATAAAAAATAAAAAATAAAAATATATGGAAAAGTACATTATCAACATAACCAAATTAGTTATAGCACTAGCCAAGAACATAGCCAAGGGCGTCATATAGGTCTAAGTGGTGGGAAGCATTGTAATTGGAAATTGCTAATAGTGTCAACCTTCTTACGCTCACCCTTCAATATGTTTTCATAACGCATATTATTGTCAAATTAAGTAAAATCGATTTCAAAACAAAACCATGTTGTTGAGATCAACTAATTCACACCCTTCCTCGCCTACTTCTCTGGATTTCTTTGGAATAAATATAGTAATCATTGTCTTCAAAAAAACATATTCATCATATATAAATATTTTACATAAGCAAAAGTTAGCATTAACAATTGCATTTATAACTTATCGTTTTCCTAAAAATTTGACCATAACTAATCAATCTTGGACTACATCTTAGACATCTCCCTACAAAACAAGAGTGTACCGATGCACATAAAGTTTTTATCATTAAAATAGAACATGCATTGGCTTGATTAATTAAATAAATTCATCTAGATTAAAGTATGAATCGCAAAAATTTATTATTCCGCCAAAATTTTTGAAAATTAAAATCACATTTTAAAAATTCAAGCCATGTGCTTTCCGTGTTGGTGTAGAAATCGAGTTAACTGTTAATTGGATGGAAAAGTTATATGCATTCAAAATTTGATTAAATTCGGTTTGTTCAAATATAATAAATTATTATTAAACTAAACAAGTGGAAGGTACAAGAAATGGGACTCTTCACAAATTTCATTCACTCAAACCTTTAATAGCTCAACCACTAGGATTTGCTTCAATGGCCACCCTTTTAATATGAAAGGGGAGGTGTGAGATTCGAATCCCCACATTTTCAGGGGTTGGGGTGGAGATGATTTAGTTTTAAGTGTGGTTTCGACTCGCATGCCCTACGGGAGGTATGGCAAAAGTCGAGAGTGAGACTTAGAGTAGGAGTAGAGTAGAATCGATTAAAAAAAACTGACAAAAATAAGTAAAAATATATAAAATAAAAAAATAAAAACAAGTCGAATCACCTTCGGATCTAGTCCGATCTTCCTTTTTTAGTCTCACTTTGTAGGGCGAGGGTGCTGCTAGGCCGCACGGCGGGGATGCTGCTGGGCCTCATGGCGAGGATGGGCGCCTTCAGTCTGTCATTGTACGAGTTACCCAGATTCAACCGTAGAGAGCCATTAGATGCAAAACGAGTTGATGTACATTTCAGGATTTCGAGCATATAGCATTGACTTGGAGGGATTCTTCTTTTGTCCCCCTCTATTTCGGGCTGATCTTTTCTACATTTGCCTTGTCCTTTTTCTTCTGGTTATCTTGGGTATTTTCCCGAGAATGCCAATCTTCTTATTTTTTATTCATAAACATAGTAAAGAAGCAAAAGTTAACATTACCAATTATATGTATAACTTATCATTTTCCTAAAAATTTAATTGAAGTGGATTGATCTTGGACTTCATCTTAGATATCTATCTGCAAATAAAAAAAAAAAAAGCCATTAAAATTTTTATCATTGAAATAGAACAGGAATTAACTTAATTAATTAAACCACTTTATCAAATTGAAATATGAATCGCAAAAATTCATAATTCCCCATAGTTTTGAAAATTAAATATTATTTTCAAAAGTTCAAATATGAGTAATCCATTGGTTCAAAAATCAAGTCGGATCGGGTATCAAATAAAATAGTTATATTCAATCAAAATTAAATGTTTCCTTTTTTTTTACATAACATAGAAAAAAACTTACAAATACAAACTAAGTCATAAAAGACTTGCACTAGAACAATCACTTCCCTACTACATATATATATATATATATATATATATATATAATTATTTCTTTTATGACTTAGTTTGTATTTGTAAGTTTTTTTCTATGTTATGTAAAAAAAAAAAGGAAACATTTAATTTTGATTGAGTATAACTATTTTATTTGATACCTGATCGACTCGATTTTTGAACCAATGGATTACTCATGGCTTGAACTTTTGAAAATAATATTTAATTTTCAAAACTATGGGGGAATTATGAATTTTTGCGATTCATATTTCAATTTGATAAAGTGGTTTAATTAATTAAGTTAATTCCTGTTCTATTTCAATGATCAAGTTTCCACTTGTAATGATGATCTAAAACAATTATTTCTTTTGGTTCGAGAAATTGTTCTTCTAACCAATCAAAGAAAAATATATGGACTTCATATTCATATATGTAGTCGTAATATTTTTGTTTGATGTCTTTAGCTTTATCGGCAAAGGTTTTGAAGAACCATTCTATGATTTGTTTGTTGTTTTCAGAATTAAATTCTTTATTCGAAAAAGCTTTGTTTGGCTCAAAATGTTTTTCTAAAACATTAAGCTCGGCATCTATCATTTGCGAATAAGTAGGAGAATGATGAGGAGAATCTGTATTTTCTAGAACTGGTTCGTGCTGGTTTTGTTGATAAACCGGCCGGAAATCTCTCGATCTATTATCTAAACCACTAATTTCTGGTTCAAGAGGTGTCTCATGATTACTTCTACTAGTGGAAGGAGGTAAAGGTGTTGTGGCACATGTGGGAGTGTCTCTTTGTATACTAGGAGGAGGAGTGTTTCTATGCGTACTAGGAGGAATGGTGATTATAGGAGGAAGATTAGGATTAAGATCTATGGACCTTGTGTATGAATTATGAAATGAAGGACTAGATCTTGAATCAAATGATCTTCGAGGAAATCTAATGGTCACTCTTCCTTCGGATGTTGAATGACATTAGTAGGATCTGTATTCGAACAACTTGTTGGGGAATTTGGTTTTCTAATTCCCATTGTTCTCGGTAAAGTAACTTGGTTCCAATTAATAGACCTAGGAATTGTAGTATTAGCTCTAGAAATGTCGGTTTGGAGAAGGAGTGTTTCTCCCCGTGGACTATGTTTGAAAGCATTTTCTCCAAAAGCGGAGAACATGGCTTTGTAATGAATTCTATAGACAAGGGCTAAAGGAATAGATCCATCTGCTATTTTATAATTATGGGTTTTGATTTGGAGTGTTAAAGCTCTAAGAATGTTCTTATCTTTGAGGGAAACGAAGAAATTGGGATAACAGTCAAAATGTATTGGTCCTTTGCGAGACTTGTTTCTACGGTACCAAGAATGGATTCATCATAGTTTAAAAGACG
Source organism: Eucalyptus curtisii (assembly GCA_017140595.1). Classification (NCBI taxonomy): domain Eukaryota; kingdom Viridiplantae; phylum Streptophyta; class Magnoliopsida; order Myrtales; family Myrtaceae; genus Eucalyptus; species Eucalyptus curtisii. The sequence goes on along the minus strand of CM029495.1, from coordinate 11,644,853 downwards.
TGAATCACGTAAGACTAAGAGAATGGAAGTATTAAGGCCTTCTTTAGTAAGAGGTTTGACTCCTACTTGGACTAGTCCTATATGAATGTAGTTGTATTTTTGTTTATGCTTTAGAATGGACTCTTTGTTCAAAAGATGTATTTTTTCATAAGAATTAGAAAGAGGAACATCTCTTTCTTCGATGGTTATGACATAGTCGATTTTTTGAAAAACTTCAATTTTGATTGCTTGTATATTTCCTTAAGCTTTGTATTTTAGGAATTTCCCAATTCTCTATAGATTTGTTGAAATCTTCTATCCTTACTTCTTCTCTATGTATAGGACTTGGATCTCGAGTCCATTTGTGATAGAGAACTAGAGGAAGATGTAGATCTTCTATGTAAGCTCATACTTAAGATCGGAGCTGTTCCTTCTTGAGAACCGTTACGGAGCTAAACCAACGGTCTAACTGTCACTCGGGGACTTACGGCTGGACCACTCTGTAGAAACAAGAAGGATGCCAACGAATGGCTCTCGATCTATATGTATGTTTTTACAAAGACTATCTATACTTTCCTACTGGCTCTGATACCATCAAGGGGTTAGGATCGGAGTACTATATGAGAGAATAAGAGAGTATATAAGATTAACATATCTATATGAAAGCAGGAAATGATGTATAATAACAAGGAAGTAAATAACTCAAAAAAGTAAATAATTTAAATAAAATCGCGAGAATTAAAAATAATATAAAGAGCAAAGGCAATATATAAAATATAAAGTAACAAAGTATGCATAAACAAAAACCAACCATGAATGTGGTATGAACTTGTATTATATAAAGCTGAAAAACTGAAATTACATGTATTGAAAGATGCAGAAACTAAAGCATCAAGTCATCCACTAGGGCGGTAATCCGCACTCCAAGGAGTATTGATGTTTGTATTACAAGAAATGGTTAACCAACTATCATGTAAGTTGGTAACCCAGTATAAAACTATGTATGTGAAAAACTAACTTACTTTGAAACTAGGGGAAACAAGGTAAGAGAGCTTGGAGATGGAAGGGATGATGGGTTACAAGTGAGAGAGAGAGAGAGGAAGAAGAGAGAAATCTGGAAAATTCTGAGGTGCCTTCTTCTATGTCGAGAGGGTGTATTTATAAAGGTGCTACAGTAAAAGTGCTACGGTCTTTGAGCGAACAACAACAAAGTGAACGGTGAACGATCAACGGTGTAAAGTGAACGGTGAACGGTGTATGCTACGATGTATAGCCTTTGCGCGGCTCGTAACGGTGTCGGCATGTGATGTCTTGAATTTAATCTCTTGTCTAGGTTGATCCCGTAGCAATCATATTCATTGGTGTTTCCACGTGATGTGACCGTGAGGATTCGTCGTATTGTCTTGAGATTTGGAAGATCCACATTGTGATTCTTCCGCTTCCGATAGCATTGTCCCGAGGATGTTACGGTATTCCTCTCTTCTCTAGATCGCAGTGCTTTGCACTTGCCATGGATTTCTCCCGTAAAAAGGATGTATTTGACGGACCGTGGTTATCATGTTTTTCTCGGCTGTTTAGCCATGTTCTAACCGCACTTCGGATCCTTGTTCATGGTGTTTGAATCCATCCCACCATTTTGTTTTGTATTTTCGGACAAGGACTGGTACCCCGGGTTTTGTGGATGTATTGTATTCAAATTCCCAGTTTGTTACCCAAGAGATTCTGAATATTATAAAGAAATGCATAAGGCATGGGAACCTTATATCATGTGGTGTTGGTACGAAGTATTTACGAAAACCTCATAACCTTGTTTGACGTGAGGTGTAAAATTATGTCTAAAGGACCAAAGAGATCCCACCAAGAGTCAAACCAATTTGGTAGGCTTTGTCTTGGGAAGTTATTTTTGAAGAATAACAACCAGGAGTGTTGGAAATTTGTATTTTGTCTCGAAGAAAACGTTCCACCAAGCTTGTTGGTAGTCCCGTAGGTGTATGAGGAAGAATATGGTAGGCTTTGGGTAAGTCTGGTTTGGAATTTTCTAGGTGTATGAGGTGAAGCTCCCCAGTGTAAGGGGTGTATGACTTTATTGATGGAAATAATGGAGTATAGAATGTTTTCTGTATTGTTTTTGTCAGCAAAATGGGTAAATCTTGCTGATTCTGTCTCCACTAGAATTTGCTCATAATAAGCAAGGGTTTTGTTTGTATTGTGTGGTTTGAATAACCAGTTTTTTGGAAAGATGTTTTTTGCAAATTTGATTGGATCTTCATCGAAGAATCAATCTTCTATAATTAATATTTTTTGAAATGATGTTTTGGGAAAAAATTTTGATTTTTGAGATTGAGGGGTTGCTGTGGCCTAATAACCACCTCATTCGAAATTCTTTTGTATTCTCCTGGTTTTTATGTAACCGGCGGGGAAGGATTGTTGCTTACTTCGATGGCATTGGATGGCTCTTTCTTTGTCTTGTTTTGTATAGACTGTGCAAGTAATAAAATGGTTTCTTTTGGTATCATGTCGGCTAGGCGATTAAAAGCTAACATGGGATCATGTGATATGTGTTCTATTTTCAAAGGTGTTTGGTGTAGGAATGTCTGGTTGTTTTACGCCATTTCAAGCCATGTCTTGACAGATGTTAAGCCTTTCGGCTTTGGTGGTGTATTGGAGGGTTCGGCGGTGGCTTTGCCTTTGCCTTTGTCTTTGTCTTTTTTGGATCTTGGCATATTGGTATCCCCCGTAAAAATTCTCTTGTGAGAAAATCAGGCAATGAATTTGAAGAACCATTTATAAATTCAATGTCAAAATCGAATATTGAAAGTATGGCTTGCCATCTGGCAAAAATTTGTTTTGATGCAACATTTAAAAACACTCATCCTCCTAGTATACAAAGAGACACTCCCACACGTGCCACAACACCTTTACCTCTTTCCACTAGTAGAAGTAATCATGAGACACCTCTTGAACCAGAAATTAGTGGTTTAGATAATAGATCGGGGATTTCCGTGCCGGTTTATCAACAAAACCAGCTGAACCGGTTCTAGAAAATACAGATTCTCCTCATCATTCTCCTACTTATTCGCAAATGATAGATGCCGAGCTTCATGTTTTAGAGAAACATTTTGAGCCAAACAAAGCTTTTCTTAATAAAGAATTTAATTCTGAAAACAACAAACAAATCAGAGAATGGTTCTTCAAAACCTTTGCTGATAAAACTAAAGACATCAAACAAAAATATTACGACTACATATATGAATATGAAGTCTATATATTTTTTTTGATTGGTTAGAAGAACAATTCCTTGAACCAAAAGAAATAATTGTTTTAGATCATCATTACAAGTGGAAACTTGATAATGGCGAAACCATAGAATCCAATCATCCACCCCTTAGGAGAATAAAAATTCAGCATGGAGATAGCGAGGTTACTGACCACTCCATTTAGGCTTCCGAGACAAAGGAGACTCTCTATACACCCACAAAGTTATTGAACAAAACAATTTTACTAATCAACATTTAGTAACCTTAGGAAAACAATTGAATAGGATAGAATCCACCATCCCGAATCCTACTCGACTTATTACACCACAAATTGACACTCTCAAAAAACCCATTTTTAAAGCCTTTGAATTTCCAAAAAATCTTAGCCCGAGTTTGCCAAAGCTATAGAACAAAAGAAAAAACTCTTAGGAAAATCAAAGTTAGAACCGATCCTATACTAGACACTCCTAAATTCCAAAGTCTTATCATTAAAGACACTCCGAGACCAACCCACTATTAGCACCCCGACCAAACACTCTAGTAATTCCGATCGAGTCGATCACGAGATTAACAGACTCAATTGGAGACAACCTCATAAGCTTTATTATAGCAGAGCTACCCCACCAGACATTGCCCAAGAAGAATCATCGCAAAAAATACAGAATAAATACTCTCCTGACGCCATCTATGAATGGAATATTGATGGTGTTGCTTTGAAACCAATATTATGAACATTCTTAACAACATGGTTATGCTTGCTAATGCCTACAAAACCCAGCAAGATGTTTCGACCATCTTTTGCTAATCTTCTAGTAGCCGGATTTGGACAACTAAAAGGTTGGTGGGATAATTACCTGACAGATGAACAAAAAACACAAATTTTAACTGCTTATAAGGTAGATGATATAGAAACCAAGATCTTCTTTCCAATATGCGTTGCAAATCCTTAGGAAGATTTAGAGAATACAAAGAGCTTTTCTTTCAAAGGGTTCTTATTAGACCCAACTGCAATCAACCCTTTTGGAAAGAAAAATTCTTAGCAGGTTTACCTCAAATTATAGGAGACCAAGTTAGAGATAAAATTAGAGAAGAATACGACGATCAAATTCCTTATGATATCCTTTCTTATGGAGAAATAGTCTCTTATGTTTATAGACAAGGAACACAAATGTGTAATACTATCAAATTACAAAGACAACTCAAGGAAGAACAATCCCTCACCAATAGGAGTCTAGGAGATTTTTGTGCCCAATATGACCCCTCTTATAATGAAAAAACAAAAACAAAATGTAGGGGAACTTGTCCTCCTGAGAAAGAAACAAAGAAACATCGCAACAAACCTCAACCCCATAGGAATAACCAGTTAAACTCAATTACAAAGGTTTTTGGGTAGTCTCAATTATATTTTAGATTTCTTTCCCAATATAAATATCCTTTGTAAACCTCTACATCAAAGGTTACGAAAGGATCCTCCACCATGGACCTCTCATCCATACGGACATTGTCAAACAAATAAAAATGCATGTGAAAGATATATAATGAGTATATTATTGAAACAACAGCAGTTTTTTATATAGGGGCCGACCTCAATTGTATCAAGAAAGGCCTTGTTCCAACAAGATACTTTGACAAAACTTCTGAATCCTTAAAATCAGCCTCAGGAGACAAACTGAATAACTTGTTCTAATTTGTGTTTTTTGTTCATCTGTCAGGTAATTATCCCACCAACCTTTTAGTTGTCCAGTAAATCCGGCTACTAGAAGATTAGCAACAGCATCGTCGAAACATCTTGCTGGGTTTTGTAGGCATTAGCAAGCATAACCATGTTGTTAAGAATGTTCATAATATTGGTTTCAAGCAACACCATCAATATTCCATTCATAGATGGCGTCGGAGAGTATTTATTCTGTATTTTTTGCTATGATTCTTCTTGGGCAATGTCTGGGTGGGGTAGCTCGCTATAATAAAGCTTATGAGGTTGTCTCCAATTGAGTCTCGTTAATCTCGATCGACTCGATATAATATATATATATATATATATAACTTATCATTTTCCTGAAAATTTAATCGAAGTTAATCTATCTTGGATTTCATCTTAGAAATCCATTTGCAAAATAAGAGTCATTAAAGTTTTTATCATTGAAATCGAACATGTATGAACTTAATTAATTAAACCATTATCAAATTGAAATATGTATCGCAAAATTCGTGATTCCGCTAGATTTTTGAAAATTAAATTGTTTTTTTAAAAGTTCGGACCATGAGCAATCCATTAGTTCAAAAATCGAGTCAATCGGGTATTAGATAAAAAAAAAAGTTATACCCAATCAAAATTAAACATTTCCTTCTTTTTTATTTTTATTTTTACACATCATAGAAAATACTTACAAATGGAAACTAAATCATAAAATACTTGCACTAGTATAGTCACTTCCCAATTATATGTATAACCCATCATTTTCCTAAAAATTTAATCGGAGTTGATCAATCCTGGACTTCATCTATCTGCAAAACAGAGCCATTAAAGTTTTTATCATTGAAATAGAACATGTATTAACTTAATTAATTAAACCACTTTATTAAATTAAAGTATGAATTGCAAAAATTCATGATTTCGTCAGATTTTTTAAAATTAAATTATATTTTCACAAGTTCAGGCCATTAGCAATCCATTGGTTCAAAAATCGAGTCAATTGGATATCAGATAAAAAAGTTATACCCAATCAAAATTTAATCAAATCTGGGTTATTTAGATATAGCAAATCATTTTTAAGCTAAACAAATGGGATGTGTAGTATAGATTTAAGAAATGACGCAATGTAAAGGGAAACGGGACTCTTCACAAATTTCATTTACTCAAACCTACTAATATACATGTACCTATCACAGTCTACATGCATAAAACGATTCCAAAGACAACCCATATCTTGAATTGTCAAGTTAATAACATTTGTTTTTCTTTATGTACTCATTCACTTTATAAATTTTATCCTCGAATGTGGCACAAAGTCTCTCATTCTCTCTCGTTTCTTTAAAAAACATTCAGAACTTTACTCGTCTTCCTTGAATAAAAAAAAAAAAAAAAAAATAAAACACTACGGAAAAGTACATTATCAACATAACCAAATCAATCATAACACTAGCCAAGAACATCATATAGGTTCGCCATATAGGTCTAACCTCTAATGGTAGTGGGAGCTTAGTGAGAAGCTTTGTAATTGGAAACCTGCTCATAGAGTGTCAACTTTCTTACTCTCACCCTTCAATATGTTTTCATAAGGTATATCATCGTCAAATTAAGTAAAATCCATTCCAAAGCAAAGCCATATGTTGTTGAGGTCAACTAATTCACACCCTTCCTCAAGATTTATTTGGAATAAATATATCAATCCTTGTCTTCAAAAAAACATATTCAGCATATATAAATATTTTACATAAACAAAAGTTAACATTAATAATTGTATTTATAACTTATAGTTATCCTTAAAATTTGACCATAGCTAATCAATCTTGAACTACATCTCGAGACATCTCCCTACAAATAACGATGCGAGATAAAGTTCTTATCATTGAAATAGAACATGCATTGGCTTGATTAATTAAACAAATTCATCTAGATCGAAGTATGAATCACAAAAATTCGTTATTCCGTCAAACTTTTTGAAAATTAAATCATATTTTAAAAGTTCAAGCCATGTGCTTTTTGCATTGGCGTAGAAATCGAGTGAACTGTTAATCGGATGAAAAAGTCAACGCATTCAAAATTTGATTGAATTTGGGTTGTTCAAATATAATAGATTATTATTAAGCTAAACAATTGGAATGTACTTGTTTTTAGGAAATTGTGCAATGCAAAAAAATGCGACTCTTCACAAATTTCATTCACTCAAACCTTTAATAGCTCAAGATATCAAACAAAAATAAGTAAAAATAGATAATAAAAAAAATCGAATCACCTCCAAATCTAGTCTAATCTTCCTTCTTTTAGTCTCCCTCTGCAGCGGACTTCACATTATTGCACATTCCACTCTACTTCTAGTAGACGTTGATGGTGGGCATTGCGCAATTAATCCATGCTCGACTTCATTTCAGTCATCTCCCTACAAAACAAGAGTGCAATATAAAAGAAATAAAGTTCAAATTATATATATTCAAGAAAAAGAAAAAAAAGTCGAACCACCTCTGTAATTGTCACTTATCGACCATTATAAATGCACTGCATATTGTCATCTCTTCGGCACTGTGCTTGACTACACGATTCATGAGATCAAAAGTGAAAATAAAAACTATTTCAATCGGTTTGAAGATATCCAAATCTACTCACATCTTGCCCTCCTTTGCTCCCTTCATGAACCATTCTTCTTCCCTTGCTCGCTTCGCAGCTCTGAACACGTTTTTTTAAGGAACAACCCTGATAAATGGGAATCAAAGCTCAAGGAAGATTAAAGGATTAAATTGCCCAATTTCGACATGAAATCAACGAATAAATCAAAACATAACTCAATGAACTAAAGAGCAACCAAAAGCAACAACAATCAGTGAATGGGAGTAATCCTAAACAAATAAACAACAGACACAGTTCGATAAAAAAAAAAAACAACAATTGTAGAACAAATAAATCAACAGAAGATATAAAATAAATATACCAATTATTGTCTTCAAAAAAACATATTCAGTTTATATAAATATTTTACATAAGCAAAAGTTAACATTAACAGTTGTATTTATAACTTATCGTTTTTCTTAAAATTTGACCATAGCTAATCAATCTTGGACTATATCTTAGACATCTCCCTGCAAATAACGATGCAGATAAAGTTCTTATCATTGAAATAGAACATGCATTGGCTTGATTAATTAAACAAATTCATCTAGATAGAAGTATAAATCACAAAAATTCGTTATTCCACCAAACTTTTTGAAAATTAAATCACATTTTAAAAGTTCAAGCCATGTGCTTTCCGCATTGGTGTATAAATAGAGTGAACTATTAATCGGATGGAAAAGTCATACGCATTCAAAATTTGATTGAATTTGGGTTGTTCAAATATAGTAAATTATTATTAAGTTAAACAAGTGGAATGTACTTGTTTTTAGGAAATTGTGCAATGCAAAGAAGAAATGCAACTCTTCACAAATTTCATTCACTCAAACCTTTAATAGCTCAAGATATCGGACCAAAATAAGTAAAAAAATATAAAAACAAGTTGAATCACCTCCAAATCTAGTCTGATCTTCCTTCTTTTAGTCTTCCTCTGCAGCGGACTTCACATTATTGCACATTGCACTCTGCTTTCTAGCAAGTGTTGATGGTGGGCATTGCGCAATTGATCTATGCTCGACTTCATTTCAGCCATCTCCTGCAAAATAAGAGTGCAATATAAAGGAAATAAAGTTCAATATAATATATATATATAAGAAAAAGAAAAAGAAGTCGAATCACTTTGTAATTGCCACTCATCGACCATTATAAATGTACTGCACAATGTCATCTCTTCGGCACTGTGCTTGACTGCACGATTGATGAGATAAAAGTGAAAATCAGAAACTATTTCAATCGGCTTGGAGATGTCGAAATCTACTCACATCTCGTCCTCCTCTTGCTTCCTTCATGAACAATTCTTCTTCCCTTGCTCGCTTTGCAACTCTGGACATTGTGTACATTTTTTCAAAGAACAATCTTGACAATGAGAATCAAAGCCTAGAGAAGATTTAAGGATTAAATTGCCCAATTTCGACATGAAATCAATGAATAAATCGAAACGTAACTCAATGAACTAAAGAGCAACCAAAAGTAACGACAATCAGTGAATGGGAGCAATCCTAAACGAATAAACAACAGACATAGTTCGATAAAAAAAAACAATAAATGTAGAACAAATAAATCAATAGAAGATATAAAATAAATATACCAATTCTTATCTTCAAAAAAACATATTCAGCATATATAAATATTTTACATAATCAAAAGTTAACATTAATAGTTGTATTTATAACTTATCTTTTCCTTAAAATTTGACTATAGCTAATCAATCTTGGACTACATCTTAGACATCTCCCTACAAATAACGATGCAAATAAAGTTCTTATCATTGAAATAGAACATGCATTAGCTTGATTAATTAAACGAATTCATCTAGATAGAAGTATGAATCACAAAAATTCGTTATTCCGCCAAACTTTTTGAAAATTAAATCACATTTTAAAAGTTCAAACCATGTGCTTTCCGCGTTGGTGTAGAAATTGAGTAAACTGTTAATCAGATGGAAAAGTCATACGCATTCAATATTTGATTGAATTTGGGTCGTTCAAATATAGTAAATTATTATTAAGCTAAACAAGTGGAATGTACTTGTTTTTAGGAAATGGTGCAATGCAAAGAAGAAATGCGACTCTTCACAAATTTCATTCACTCAAACCTTTAACAGCTCAAGATATCGGACAAAAATAAGTAAAAATATATAAAAATAAAATAAAAACAAGTCAAATCACCTCCAAATCTAGTCCGATCTTCCTTCTTTTAGTCTCCCTCTACAGCGGACTTCACATTATTGCGCATTCCACTCTTCTTCCGGTAGACGTTGATGGTGGGCATTGCGCAATTGATACATGTTCGACTTCATTTCAGCTCACTCAAACCTTTAATAGCTCAAGATATCGGACAAAAATAAGTAAAAATATATAAAAATAAAATAAAAACAAGTCGAATCACCACCAAATCTAGTCCGATCTTCCTTCTTTTAGTCTCCCTCTACAACGGACTTCACATTATTGCGCATTCCACTCTTCTTCCGGTAGACGTTGATGGTGGGCATTGCGCAATTGATACATGTTTGACTTCATTTTAGCCATCTCCCTACAAAACAAGAGTGCAATATAAAGGAAATAAATTATATATATATATATATATATATATATATATATATATATATATATATAAGAAAAAGAAAAAGAAGTCGAACCACCTCTGTAGTTTCTCATCGACCATTATAATGTACTGCACACTGTCATCTCTTCGGCACTATGCTTGACTGCACGATTCATGAGATAAAAGTGAAAATCAGAAACTATTTCAATCGGCTTGGAGATGTCCAAATCTACTCACATCTCGCCCTCCTCTGCTCCCTTCATGAACAAATCTACTCACATCTCGCCCTCCTCTGCTCCCTTCATGAACAATTCTTCTTCCTCGCTTCGTAGCTCTGGACATTGTGCATGTTTTTTTAAGGAACAACCCTGATGAATGGGAATCAAAGCCTAGGGAAGATTAAAGGATTAAGTTGCCCAATTTCGACATGAAATCAATGAATAAATCGAAACATAACTAGATGAACTAAAGAGCAACCAAAAGCAACCACAATCAGTGAATGGGAACAATCATAAACGAATAAACAACAGATGCAATTCGATAATAAAAAAAAAAAAAAAAAAAGAAAACCAACAACAATAGATGTAGAATAAATAAATCAACAGAAGATATAAAATAAATCGACATAGAACAGCCTAAATAGAATATAAAAAAAAGACGTAAAGAGGCGGTCGGTGAATCAGAGCAACCCCTCCATGAATAATCAACGGAAAAAACATAAAGGGTTGAGGCGACAACTGGAACAACCTCAATAAACTAATCGACATGATCAGTGAATCGAAAGAAATAAAGCGAATCGGACGTAACCTGAACAAGATAGAGTAAAGGGTTATTTAGATAGAGTAACTCGATTAAAGGGTTATTTAGATAGAGTAACTCGATTAAAGGGTTATTTAGATAGAGTAAATCATTATTAAGCTAAACAAGTAGAAGGTGCTGTATAGATTTAGGAAATGACGCAATACAAAAAAATAAATGTGACTCTTTACAAATTTCATTCACTTGAAAGTTATTCACATGTACCTATCATGGTCAACATGTATCGAGTGACTCCAAAAACACAGCCTATATCTTGAACTAATAAATTAAACATTTTCTCTTCTTCTTCGGTGAGTCTCAAAAAATATAGTGGCTAGGATCTCCCCATAAGATTTTGAATCTAAGCAAATCTTTAAAAATACTTCACCCTAATTTAATCTGGATCTCGAGACTTCAAGATATAAAACTCCTAGAAGGGCCTCCTCCTAGGAAAAACAAATATACAGAGGGGAGATAGAGGTTATTGGACATGCGGCCATCGATATGTTAAAATAAGGAACGCAATCCTGTCAGCCCACTTAAATTATCAAGTGGCTTGAAAAATTTCAACAAGTTGTTTTTTTTTTTGCTTATTTTGAAAAAGCATAAATAAATTAGACATCATCGTGTACTATCAAATGGTTATCAATTTCAAAGAAACCAAAAACCTATTTTTTGGTACTATTTTTTTATGGTCGATTATACTTTAGTACTTGACAATAGGGATTAAATGAGATCCGGTTACTCAACACTCTTTAGGTTGACTTTGACTCGATAATTAGTCGAAATCAACTCTCGTGATTTCTAGTTGAGCTCAAGCCTAAGCCACTCGAGCTTGTTTCACCACCACTCGTAATTTCACAAGATGGATCGAGCTTCTTCTTCTTTTTTTAATAATATGTAATGGTTATTAAAATAGACTATTTATATAAAATAAGGCTAAATTTGGTCATCCGAATTTCTAACAAGAATATTCAGGGATTTTACTATATCGTATCAACCGTTTGGTAATTGTAATAATAAAGTTAGATATATCCATATCATATAATGTACATTGTTTAGTATAAACGGTATATTAGTTAAATGAACAAAAAAATTTACAAAAAGAAAAGACAAAAATCTCTCGCGACCCTTATTAACTTTATTTTAATTTTTTTTTTTTTTTACTTTAGTTCATCTTTTCTTTATCAATTTCTTTTTTTTTTCTTTCTTCCCCTTCAATCATTCATAGTAATGTGTACTAATATACTTAAAATACTAAAATGCCTAAAATATGTAATAAATATATTTATACTTATATATTGAATTTATAATATAAAATAGAATTAAATTCAAATATATTCTTTGTTATTTTGAATTTCTTATATTAGAATTCAAATATTATTTATATTAAATTTAATTTTAATTTTGTTACATTCGAGAAAAATAACTTTCTTATTATAGATGTTAGAAATCCTATTTACCTTTATCCCACCTCGCTAATGAAATACTTTTTACCGATCTATATCTCCCTTATATCAAACTTTATCCTATTTTAAGTAAGCAACAAACGCAGAATAAGATAAATTTTATCTTATCTTGAAATTTATTCTAACAACCAAACGCTACATAAAAGAAAACAACTCAAGGCATACTAATCTCAAACTTCGTGCTCCAGTTAAATAAAACTCGAATTCATAATCTAGTTGTCTATTCAAGTTCAGCTTAAGTGCAGAAATTTATACTCGATCAAAGCTCGAGTCGTGTTTTAAACACTAATACGTGAGTCCAATCAAGCTCCAACTCAGCACTTAATCGACTTGAGTCGACTCAATTTTGTCCCTAAATGGTGTTAAATAATAATTAATTTGAAATGAGGCAAGTATGATGCATTCAAATACTGCCCAGCTTCAATATTATTTTTCTTGACCATAAATTTGAAAGCTAATGTTTTGTGATTTCAATATTTCTCATACAGATGAAAAAGGATCAAGATGCCATCTCTTCTACAACTTCGATGGAATCAAAAGGACGTGCTCACGAATTCCAACTTAAAGAAATTCTTCATTTTCATGTACTAATTTTTTTTTTAAAGAAATCGAAAATATTTCTGAAAACCAAACTAATCTTGAACTTTCGTAGATTGTTCCATGCCATATCCAAACATTTCTCTCAAAATTCAATTAATTGGGTTTTGAAGGCCACATTTGCTTCTTAGATGATAAGTAAAAACTATAAATTTCACAAAAAAAAAAAAAAAAAAACAAAACAAAATTAGGGATATGAATAAGGGAAGGGAAAATCTCAAATAAGGACCTGAAGTAGAGCCATTTTCTCAAAAAAGGACCCAAAGTGGACACTGTCTCAAATAAGGACCCGAAGTGGCTAACTTACTCTCAATTAAGAACCTGAACTTCTAATTTTACTCACAGTCAGGGGTACTTTTGTCCAAGAACATTGTTGTTTATTTTTTGTCTCTCTCTTTCTTCTTTTTTCTTTCTTCATCTTTCTCACTCTTTACATCACCTCCATTCTCAGCCCCTCCATGGCTCTTTGTGTCATTTCGTTGTATGACCAAGATTGGGTTTTCTTTAACACGAGCCATTACAACATAGTCTAACTCATTGAAAATTTTAAATTTCGCTCCTCAAAATGGTTTGTAGACAATTCCACGAAGCCGAAATGAGCTTTCAAAAAATAAGTTCTTTTTATTCCAACATTCATTACAAATTATAATCACAAAGCCATAATATGAATATGCTTTTGCTGAGACTCAACTTATTGTCCAACTCCCAAGCTATGCAACTAATCCCTTTGACGACATATTTCTCTCACCTTGAGAGTGCATCAAACTCCACTTATTACGGGCCTTCTGCTAACCTAGCAACTACAATTTTTTGTGTTGTTTTCGGTCCTGCTTGCCAACAATAGAGTAGCACTATCCAAGCATCGCCAGATTGTCTTGTTTGACTAACTTATGCCTCTATTCAATTAACACTTGGTGATCAACAATTTCATGCCAAAGAACAATTTTGTTGTAGCTAGCGGCTATTTCAACCTCGGCAAGAGTTTGCCTCATCAATTTCAAATTTGGGTTTGCCTCTCTTGCGTAAATTCATTCTTTCAAAGATCCCCTTCCCCTTTGCAATGCCAATTGTTCCTTTCAATAATCCCTAGTCTGGAGACACCCACTCACACTCTTGCCATTCTCATCAACACAACTCTTCTCCTCAATCGATACCCCATCTTGAGATTGATCATTAGTCATATTTGACATCATTAACTGTAGAAACCATTGTACTTTGTTGCCCCATTGCCGCCATCGACAAGTCCTATTTGAGCTCTCGACCTCATCAACCACTGCCCTTGATAGAAAATCCAGCATCGTCGTCGTCAAATTGAGGTCAATCTGAGCTTTAGGTTGAGCACAAGCGAGCTAAGATTTTATGCATCTTGAGGAATTGAGGATTTTAGCAACCGAGAAGGTGACCAGTAGCAAATAACTCCAATCCGACTTCTTGTCACTAGGACCAACTACGTGATGACATGAAGCTCACGAGGTCGCTGGTAGGGGCCCTGATTATGGTGTTGAAGAAGGAGGCAATGTAGAGCGAAGGAGGAGGTGTGAGGGAGATGAAGAAAGAAAAAAAATAAAGGAAAAAATGTTCTTAGACAAAACTACCCCAAGCTGTAAATAAGATTAAAAGTTTGGGTCCTTATTTGAGACAAAATTAGCCACTTTAGATTCTTATTTGATACAAAGTATTCTCTTTGGGTCCTTTTTTGAGAAAATAAACCCACTTGAGGCCTTTATTTGAGATTTTCCCTAAGGGAAGGACCGCCACCTCGCCTAATCCAGATGGGAGTCGCCACCCCGGCCAAAGCTCAAGAGATGTCGCAAGTCGCAGCTCTAACCACGTATTTGATGCTCAATGAGGTTGGCATCTTTGTCACTATGTAGTGATTAACGAGATTAGCAACCCAAATCTCATTTCTCTAAGTTTTTTATTATTATTATTATTATTATTATTATTATTATTATTATTATTACTATAATAATTTACTCAACATTAGCAATAAGTCCAGTCATCATGGACACACATCATGACATTTGGTATGTGAAAGTGATTGTCAGATGCTCTGGACAGTGATTTCATACCCAAAATCACTTGTACTAATGGGAGTTTCCATAATCCTTTGCATGATTAATTCACTGTCTTAAAAGACATCACATCCGAATGCTTTTTTTTCCAACATTTGTATAAAGACGCAGGACAACGCAAACACTTTAAAAGGTTTTGAACGGAGGGTCGACATTTAATTTTGTATGATCTAATGGTCGCCAATCTCCAAGGATGAAATCCTTCACGATATGTATGACCACGGGGATTCACTCACAATGTTTCCGAATAAGATCCACCTTGAAGGCTCGCCTTTGTCTGAGCTAATTATGCCATAAAATGATAAAAGCAAGTTCCTTTTCCCATCCATGTACACAACACAAATTAGTTGACTACTGTAGAATAATGAGAATCGTCCTCAAGATCCCATTGTCCATACCACATCAAATTAAATGCGAACAGCAAGAACTTCGGTCGCACGAATGCTCTCTCCCACAATTACTCTCCATATTGGGTCTGAGAAACCCTAAAGGGCCCAATTAGCCATGATAAAAAAGAACTCCATGGGCTTAGGCACCAATGGACATCCACCGACGGCGCCGGTTTTGATGCATGAATCCGACGGTCCCTTAGTTTAGCCGATGGCGGACATCAAGCGTTTAGGACTTGCACGTCACCAAGAAAAGGTAGTCCCCAAATTTCGCCCGACGGCAAACCTTCCGATGCTCAAGACGCAAGTTAGTATGAAGCTGGAGAGAGAGAGAGAGAGAGAGAGAGTGAGTAAGCTTGTGGAGTTGAGGAGGAAATAGACGGGCCACTTGTGGACCTTAGGCTTATGAACCATGGACCCGAGCAAAGGCGTGCTCAATAGGGGCTTTTTTTGAGAGCCCATGTCGATTGTGGGCTTTTCCATAAGAAGCAAGCTTCAATTAAGGTTGCGTTCGGCTTAGTTTTGCAAATGACTTTGGGTGTAAAGCAAATGCTGAAAGTCAAAGCTATTTGGAGAAATACAAATTGTGTTTAGTTAAAACATCTTTGCAAATGGACTTTAAGTTGAATGTGTATTTGATAAAAAAATTAAAAAATGCTTTGGTCTTTAGATATACTTTATATATATATATATATATATATATATATATATATATATATATATATATATATATATATATAATATATATATATATATAAGACAAAACCCCTTGCTGGTCCGGTGAAAGGCTATAGAAGCCAGTGAGCCAAATCTGGCACCGACAACCATCGATCAAGGTCGCCCTACGTAGGGGACCTCTAGCAAGGGTCGCGTGACCCAGGTGACTACCGTGAGACCCAAGCAACAGTTGCCTAGGTCGCACGCCCCCTCGCTCACGCGACCTAGTCAAGGGTTGTCGAAGGTTGCCTGATCGACAACTGTCGACACCAGATTTGACTCACCGGCAGCCATAACCCTTCGCTGGAACGGCAAAGGATTTGGTCCTTTTTAAATTTAAAAAATAAAAATAAATAATGAATGATGAAATTGGAATTTTGAAAAATTGATGAGAGTAGTTTTGGAAAAAGAAGAGTTTCGGCATTTGATTAAATACTGAAAGTCCAAAGCTAATTCCTATTAATATTGAGCTTTCAGCTTTCCCAATGCTAACTTTGAAATGAAAGATCCTTCGAAATAGTTACTAAATGATCCAACATTTTCCCAAAAAGCTTTGGACGTTGAAAGTCCCTTGAAAATGTTGAACCAAATGTACTCTAATGGGTTTACAGCAACTTCAAGTTCAAAAATATGCACACTTGTGTCGCCTCAAGGGGCTTGCAAAGCCGACTAGTTCTGAGCCTCGAATATTTGAGTCAAGTCGAGTCGAGCCAAGCGCGGACTTATGTCTCCCCGCCCCGAATCGATCGGAGTCCCCAGCGTTTCATGCCATGGAAAACGAAACTGACTCCGACCACTGACGTGAACATACGGAGGTTCGTGGGTGAGAACAAAAAGCTGTTGATTCGCATGATACCTCCCGAAAGATCAACATCGAACTTGGGCAGTTCCCATCTGATTTTCTAGCTTTTATCTTGGCACCGTGAAGTCAGATCTTTTTTGCTGGCCAAACGTGGGAAAGTGACCGATAGGAATTGTTGAGGTACACCCTCGGTGGTCCAAAATTTATCGAGCTAAATAATTCCTAATTATCAAACGATTGGAAGCAAAAAAGCTAGGGCAAATTTCCATGGCTAGCTAAATCAAGAGACAAGTGCAACGGAAATTATAAGACAGCGAATGTTCCGGGACTTGTGATATACACACGTGATTGGCTGATCCCCCTTTGAATAAGTCATTTTCTTTAACAAAAATATGAGCACAACGACTCAATTATCTGGAGACTCGTGAATGCTCTACAAGTCATATGAGCCCGACCCAATTTACAATTTGAAAATTACCCGATGCCTAAACAATCTGTGTTGGCCTTGGGGACTGCCCTTGGATGAGGTAATCAGCGTGTTTCGGTTCTCTTTCACACCCCCTCAAATCTCTATCTGAAGCCCAAAAGCCACGAAACTAGCCTGCGGTAAGCCCGTACAAATTGGAAAAGGATTAAAATTGCAGCGTTTGATTGGGCCCCTTATAAAGTATTTCCATTCATTTATGATTAGAAACTTGTTACGTGGGTTCATATTATGTTGAGCAAAAGTCATGCCCAAGTTGTGTGGAATGACATGCTCGGAATCATGACCACGGCACTTAATTGCCTGGGTCAAATAATTCAAATCATGACTTATTTTACTATTTTTTTTATTATTATATGTATTTTGACATTTTCCACAATTTTGCCTATTGTCAACACCAACCCTAATACTCCCTTTTTTTTTTCTATTCCCGTCCGCATCATTACGGGGGAGCATTAATTTAATTCAAGGGATAGTCCAATTTCAAATCATGGATGAGATGAGTGATTAAGGAATTAAAAATTATAATGCCGGGACACGTCAAAGTGTCGCCGTTCATCGATCCAGGAGGGTCGCCCTTTTCCATATACGACAAAATTCATAAAAAAACAAAGGAGAATATTCGATTGAGGTATAAACCATCGTGACCCATTAAGTGACCTCATACTTTTCAATATGATGTGAGATGAAAAAAGGAATACATATTTTCGAGCTTAAAAGGTTGTAGAATTTTTAATAAAAAGATAATTCTTTATTATCAACGTACAAAAACTCTATTAGATATGACTCATTTAGATAATGGCACTTGCATCGCTCATTTAACTAGTATTTCTGAGCACTTATTAATTAAATATGAAAATAACACAAATGATTCTTAAAATTTCATAAAATATGTAATATGATTCTTAAATTTTTAATTCGTCCAACGTGGTCAATGTTTAACAGCATTGACTATTTTCATTAACAGGGTTACATTAAACGAATTTAAAATTCAGTTACCACACTACATATTAAGTTAAAGTATAAAAATTGTTTGTATCATCATCTCGATTATAATTAATGAAAGGGATATGTTCAAATAGAGTCCTAAAACTTGTCAAAAAAGTGCAATTGAGTTCTAAAACTTACAAAAAGTGCAATCAAATCCTAAAACTTGTCAAATTAGTTCAATTAAGTCCTAAAGTTAACACCGTCAGATTTACTAACGGAATTTGCTGACGTGGCGCTGACGTCATATTTGAAATGAATTTTTTTTTTTTTTCAAATGGTTTTTTTAAATTATTTTTTATTCAAAATCTTTAAAAATTAGATTAAAAACTAAAAATGAAAATCTAAATTTATTTAAAAAACAAAAATGTAAAAAAAAATTCAAACAATTTTTTTTTGAAAAAAATAATTTTTAAACAATAATTTAAAAAAAAATAATAAATTTCAAAAATATTTTTAAAAAAATTTAAAAATAATAATTTTAAAAAATTTCTTAAACAATAATTTAAAAAAAAATAAACAATTTCAAAAATAATTTTAAAAAAATTATTTTTTAACAATTTAAAAAAAAAAAAAATCTCCGACGGCAGGAGAGAGGAGCCTGATTTTTTTTAAACAATTTTTAAAAATATTTTTTTTAATTTTTCTTTTTAGTTTTTGGTGAAAATAAGATAAAATGAATAAATCTAATTTTTTAGTTTTTAAATCTATTTTTTTAAATGAATAAAAATAATTTAAAAAATCCACATGGAAAATAAAAAATTATTTAAAATGCCACGTTAAGCATTTTTAACGGAAATGGTAACGGTGTTAACTTTATGACTAATTGAACCAACTCGATAAGTTTTTGGGACTGATTACACTTTTTGTAAGTTTTATGACTCAATCGCACTTTCTCTTGACAAGTTTTTGTGACTTCTGCTGAACATATCCCTTAATGAAATGATATCTTAATTTTAGTGCACTAATTATGCAAGACAAGAGACATATGCTACGGTAAGAATGACGAACTTGGATTATTTGAATTTTTTTTTATAAGTGCCTCGCGAAACTCATTAACAAAATTCCCTTTTTCGGCTGTGCAAGAAATATGGAAAAAAAAAATATTTATCTGAAATTAAAATATTTATCCGGGAAATGCTTTATTAAAGATATTAATTTACGTGGGTAAGGAGATAATGACGAATCGCCTCTCGGTGAAAACAAAAGAGGGCCAGCTGCTGCCTCCGATGATTTCGCATCAAATGTCATCATACTGCACAGAGCATCTCCTGACACGGTCCGAAGCATCCCCCGTCTCCCCCACGCGCGCAGGAACTAGCGTCTGCCACGTGGCGGCGAGGGAGCGGGAGCGTGGGACGTTGGCGCGTGAGGGATCTCGCTGCTAGAGCGCACGCATCGCCCGCTGATGTCGTCATTATTTTGTGATACTTCTGGGGACAACATCCTCGTCGCCGCTTCGCACATGGCCAGGCCCACGCGCCCCTCTGCGCAGCTTGGCGTCGCCATTCTCTCCTCCCTTTCTTTTTGTTTTTTTTTTTTTTTTTTTTTTTTGGGGATAGGATTATCACATTTGAAAAATATTCAAGAAAAAAATATGAATTTATATATATATATATATATATATATATAAGTTTTGTTAAATCGAGCAAAAGTTTTAAAGTCAATCTAAGGAAGTGTGATGGGAGATGCAACGTACTGTAGTCTGTATTGACCTAATATCCTACAAAACCTTCAATTTTAACTCTGGTTTCAAATCTACCTTTTTGTCTCATAAAAAACCTCTACTTTTAAGTTTAATTCCAATTCTATCATCAACTCTTTTTTTTATCTCATAAAAATTTCGACTTTAGGTCTTATCCCAATTTTACCCTCAAGTCCCAATTTTATCTAAAAAATTTACAATCTCATAAAAAAACACAAAATTTTACTTGAGTCATACATCTGCCCCCATTAACCCTTTGTCCAAAATTTTTTGTTAACAACCGAAAAATGGAAAACTCTAAGCACAAGATGTTTGAGCATCTCGAGTGCGAACTCTTTGATCACAAGAGATGGAATATTTCCAAGCAC
Source organism: Eucalyptus curtisii (assembly GCA_017140595.1). Classification (NCBI taxonomy): domain Eukaryota; kingdom Viridiplantae; phylum Streptophyta; class Magnoliopsida; order Myrtales; family Myrtaceae; genus Eucalyptus; species Eucalyptus curtisii. The sequence continues at coordinate 11,624,358 of CM029495.1, read as the reverse complement.
CAAAGGTCAAAGACCGAAATGACGAAGGGTTAATAGAGGTAGATTTGAGACTCAATTAAAAGTTGATAAGTTTTTATGAGAAAAAAATTGGAGAAAATTTGAAACTGAATCTATAATTGGGATTTTTTTACGAGACAAAAAAAGGTTTAGAGAAAAATTAGTATTGGAATTAAAATTGGAGGTTTTTTATGAAACAAAGAGAAATTAAGATAAAATTGGGATTGTACCTAAAGTTTGAGGTTTTTTGTTGGACAAATAAAAGTTTAGGGTAGAGTTGGACATAAACCTAAAGTTAGAGGCATTTTATTTGATAAAAATAAGTTTAGAGTAAAATTGCACACAAACGTAAAGTTAGAGACTTTTTACAAAACAAAAGATAGATTGAGGGAAGATTTTTTTTTTGGTCAAAAGAAAATGTCATTCATTTATCATAATCAAACATGAATGGAGCATCAAAGACAACAAAGTTTGGCTTATGGCTCTAAGCGCACTCTCATTCCAAAAAATCAGATTTGGTACAACATGAAAAACAATTGACACCTGATCACTGGAGCCATCAATGATGGGCATATACCAAGATCTTTCCCTCTAGAAACTATGACTTGCAATATGCGTTTAGGTTCTGTGTCCTCAATACCATCGCCACACAAAGACGACAACAACAATAACCTATTGAACCACCAAAGATTGAACGCTTCTAAGAAACTCCCATATCTAGATTTAGATTGAGAGAGAAAAACTCCCAAATTTAGACCTACACATAAATCGGTATACTTGTGAGAACTACCACGAAAAACCTAAAACTGGTATATTTGCGACAAATTCTTAACCAAAACTAAAACTCCAAACTCATATCGGACACTTGTAAGAAATACCTTTTATTAGTTTCCTTTAAATTTTACCTTTAAATTGCTGAATTGAATAATACGTAACGGTTAATAGGTATACCAATTTAGGGTTTTACCCTTCGTCATACCCCGATGCATTTTTTTCTCTCTTTTTGTATAAATACGTCATCCAACACAAACATTTCAAAAGGTTTCCAATGAACGATCGATATTCAATTTTCTATGATCTAACATTCGGTAATCTCTGAGGATCAAATCCTCCACGATTTGTATGACGGTAGGGAGTCACTCCCATGTTTCCGAAAAAGGTCCATCTTGAAGGCTTGCCCTTCTAATTATCTCTTAGAATGATAAAGCAGGTTCGTTTTCCCATCAACATACAAAACACAATTAGTGACTACTATAGAACATTGAGAATTGTCCTCAAAATCCCAAACGTCTAAACCACATCAAATTAAATGCAAACGGCAAGAACTTCTGTAGTACAAATGCTCTCTCCTAGAATTTTTCTCGATATTGGGTCTGAGAAATCCCAAAGGGCCCAAGATCAAGGAACTCCACGGGCTTAGGCACCAATGGACATCCCCGGACAGTGCCGGCATTGAGGCGCGAATCCGGTGGGCCCTTGGTTAAGCCGGCGGCGGACATCGAGTGTCTCGGATGGTTTGAAGACCTTCCGATGCTTGAGACCAAAGTTGGTATGAAGCTAGAGAAAGAGTGTAGTGGTGCAGAGTTTTAGAGGAAATAGAGGGGCCACTAGTTTAGGCTGCTCATATGGGCTTTTTTTATAGCCCATGTTAATTGTGGGCTTTTTTAAAAGCATTGGGCCCGATCCATATACCTTTCAGCAAGCTTCAATTAAGGTATTTCTAGCAAGTTACGGTTCGAAGATACGCACACGCGTGTCAGCTCGAGGGGCTTGCAGCAGACTAGGATTAACAATCGCGTGTGCATCATCGTACGTGTTCAAATGCATTTTTTATACGACCAAAAACTCATCCCAAAATAATAAAATATTATAATATTTAAATAATAAATTACTCACATCTAATAGTTTAAATTTTTAAATTAAATGATAGTGATTTTACACATGTCACATTTTAGAAAGTTGAAGGTAATCTTATAAAATCTCACGTATTAGAACAGTTAACGATGGTCACATGATATCAGAGTTTGGAGGTTCCCAAATTTTCACACCATATCAACATTAAGAGTTATTGAGTTTGGATTTTATTCAAACCTTGAATATTCGAGTCGAGTGTAGAGCTATGTCAACCTGACTCGAATTGATTTGAGTTCCAGCCGGGGCACTTGAAATGCGTTGTTTTGTCCCGTGGAAAGAAAACCGATTCTGACCACTGACGTGAACCTGCGGAGGATCGTGGGTGGGAACAAAAGAGCTTTTGATTCGCATAATGCCTACCCAAAATCAACATCGAACTGGGGCAGTTCACATCTGATTTTTTAGCTTTATCTGCTCCATGAAGTCAGATCTTTTTGGTTGGCCAAACGTTGGAAAATGACCGATAAGAATTATTGGGATACACTCTCGATGGTCCAAAATTTATTGTGTTAAATAATTTCAGATTGTCAAATGATTGGAAGCCAAAAAGCTAGGGCAAAATTCCATAAAAGAAGAAATAAGTGCAACAGAAATTAAAAGACGGCAAACATTTTGGGGCATTTGATGCATATGTGTAATTGGTTGATCCCGCCTTCAAATAAGTCCTTTTCTTTAACAGAAGTGTGAGTATAGAAACTTGACTATTTGGAAGCTTCGTAAATACTTTCCAATCAATTTGAAAATTGGCCGACGCCTAGAAAATATGTGTCACCATTGTGAATTGCCTTTGGATGAGCTAATCATTGCATTCTAAGGCTGGCTGATTGTGTATTCTCTTTTATGCCTCTCGAATCTCTGCCTGATCTCCAAAAGCCTCACTCTTAACCATGTACGAATTGGAAATGGATTAAAATCGTGACATTTGATCGGGTCTAGTGATCATATCATGTTTACCTGTCGAGAATGTTAACAACTCGTCCCTTATAAAGTCCATTCTTTCGTGATTGGAAACTTGTTACGTGGGTTCATATATTATTGAATACTCCTAAGTCATGCCCAAGTTGTGTGGAATGACATGCCCGGAATCATGACCACGCCACTTAAATTGCCCGGGTCAAATAATTTGAATCATGACTTAGTTTCCTACTACTACTGCTGCTAATAATAATTATTTGACATTTTCCTTGCTTTACAATTTTGCGTATTGTCCCCACCTACCCTAATTAGTCCTCTCTTTTTTTTTTCTATCAAGCATCATGGTCATGTCCCGCCGGCATCATTACGTGGTTAGAATATTAGTTAATTAAAGCATTAATTTAATTAAGCGGATAGTCCAATTTCAAATCATGGATAAGGTGTGTAATTACTAATTAAGAAATATAAAATATAATGCCATGACACGTCAAAGTGTTGCCATTCCATCGATCTATGAGGGTCACCCTTTTCCATATACGACAAGATTCGTAAAAAAACCCCAAAGTATTCGATTGAGTTATAAACCATCGAGACACGTTAGGTGTCGTCAAACTTTCGCGAGATGAAAAAGAGAATAAACATTTTCGAGCTAAAAGATTGTAGAATTTTTAATAAAAAGATCGTTCTTTATTATTGACATGCAAAAAAACTTTATACCGAAATAAATGAGTACTGGACAATTACATCCGATTCATTTAGATAATTAAAATCACACGTGTATCATTAATTTTAACTGTGTTTGTGTCATTAAAATCACATGTTTGTCGTTAATTTTAATGCACTAATTATGCAAGACGAGAAAGAGGCTGAATTTGAAGAATCGGTAACTTTCATTATTTGAATATTTTCCAAGTGCCTAGGGACACTTATTAAGACGATCTTTTAAACATAGTGACCTTTATGTGTGCAAAATATGAAAAAGGTTGCAATGGAGGAAAGTAAAACGTGATGTGAGTCATGAAATAAATTTAGGCGACCGTTGGATAAGGCAGATAGGCTAAATTCAAAACTTAAATAGAAGACATTTATTCGACTTGTTAGTACCTTATTACTAATAATAGTTATTTATTTATTTTCATTTACTAGTATTTCACAAAATTTCAAAACGAAAATTTGAAAAAAAAATCTTTGGGGTTTGATTAATGGGCAAATGTCACCAAAAATCCAAAATTATGTCAATTGTAATACAAATGCTTTTAATTTTTTTTTTTTGTGTCACTAAAAATCTTAAACTTACCCACCATAGCATGAAAATTTCCAACCTTTTTTGTGTCATGAAAAAACCCAATATTGTACATATGTTGCATGTATATCTTTATTACAGTTTTATTTATGATATATTTATTACACCGGTATAAGTTCTAGAATTTTTACTACAATTTTTTTTTTTGTATTTGTGTTACAACGGGTAAGTTTGAAATTCTTATGACATTTTAATTTCCCTTGCAATAAATGATTTGGAAAATATCTTTGAATAAATAATTACTTGTATATCTTATAAAAATCAATGAACAAAAGATAATTTCATCATCCACAAAAAAATCTAAATATAGATTGTTATCGATAATGAAAACATTTTTCTTTACATCGAACAATATAAGTGATTATCTTTTAAAAGATATTTTTCAAATAATTCAATTTCAAAGAAACAAACGAAGCCTTAACTACACAAAGAATAATCGAGATATCTGCATCTCAGTATGCATAATTTGAGATTTTTTACAGTATTAATCATTGAGTTTTTGAAGAAAAAAACCCCCTCGATTTAATAACGATATTTATTAAAAATATATTTATTTATTTACGTGGGTAAGGACATTATGACGAATCATCTCTCCTTGATGGCTCCCCGGCGAAAAAAACAAAAGGCGCGGGGGCAGCCGCTTGCCTCCAATAATTTCGCGTCAAATGTCCTCATAATGCACACCTGCCGAAGCATCCCCCATCCTCCCCCACGCGCACTCCCCCCTGCACGAGCCGGACCTTGCCACGTGGCCGCGAGAGAGCGGGCGCGTGGGGACGACGGCGCGTGAGGAGTCTGGATCCTGGAGCGTACGCATCGCCCTCTAATGTCGTCATTATTTGGTAATACCTTCTGGGGACAGCAACCTCGTCGCCACCTTGCACGTGGCCACACGTCCCTCCACGCGCAGCCTCGCGGTCCGATTTTTATCTTTCTGAGGCCTCACATTTTTCGTGTGCTGCAAATAATTTCGTTTTCGCTAGGATGGGATCGAAATGACGTTTGGAAAATATTCAAGAAAAAAATGTGAATTTATATATATATATATATTTTTTTTTTGTAAAATTAAGCTAAAGTTTAAAGTCAATAAGTGATCATTGAATCCATTTGAAGGAAGACTAGATCTCAAGCATGATTCATGCGTCTGTGTAGTCGCTTTCATCATTTTTTGTGATTTAAAAAATTCGTGACGTCAAAAAAATACTGAAATATTTAAATATTAAGCTAGGCTTTTATCTAATATTATTATTAGTCGATGTGGTCTTGTAAAATCTCTTGTGATATTAGAAAAATGAGGTTATAAGTTTAAATCTTTCATACCTTCAGTGGTCTCACAGAATTTTATATGAACAAGTAAATTGAGCAGTATGTATTATGTACATGAAATTTTCACATTAAATTGAAATTTCAAATTAGCAATGGTCCCACAAACAAACAAATTAAGCAATGTACATTACGGAAACATTTCACCTTAAATTGAAGTTCAAAAAGCTTACAAAAGACATTCAAGAAGTGAGAGTCAGCAATGTAAAATGTTAGTGCCATAAAGTGGTGGGTAGTTATAATTTTGTGGATTCTAAGGCGCGCATAATAATCATTTTGCTCAAGAAATCAATTTTCTAGCTAAAAAAATCAATGTTTATATTTCTATTTCTTAGATGAGTTTTAAATAAAAATGTGTATCTAATAACGATACAAAATTTCTATTTATTTGCTTGATAACATTACAAAAAATTTCCCTTCCAGACGATGGACAATTGGAGGCAACTGACAGGCGGGTAGCAGGCGACCGACTAGTAGCGAGGCGATCAATAAAAGTTTTATTTCTTATTTTTTTTAGAAATAGAAAAGTAAAAAAAATTCACTTTTTGATTTTTATTTCAAACCTATTTCCGAAGTAAAAATTCAATTCAAAAATGAAAAAAATGAAATTGCGTCACTAAAATGATTTTTATTCCAAACCTATTCTCGAAACTAAAAAGTAGAAAAATATAATGGTTATCATACGCGTCCTAAATAATCAAAGTAAATTAGTGGATATGTGAAACCAATAAACATGGCTGGTCATCTTTTTTTTTTTTTGAATTAGTGGTTAAGTCGCGTCTAGTTCATTACAAAAATCTGGCGAGTGACCAAAAGTGTAAATCTATAATAATAGGTTTCAGCAAAAACAATAAATAGTAGGAAAAATCAAGAATATTTTTGTAATTGTGAAGTTGGCACTAAAGCTCCGTTCGTTTCGCGGAAAATATCACAAGTGTTTCCAAAAACATTTTCCCTGGAAGTCATTTTCCAGGAAAATGACTTTATTTTCCTAGGTGTTCGGCCAAAATCTAAAATTTGAGTGGAAAATATTTTCCACCGTTCGTTAGCTCATTTAATTGTTTGGAAAAAATTATCAAAAATTGAATTTTAATATTTTTAATTGACCAAAAAATTTATTTTATTTATTTATATTTTTTAAAAAAATGATTTTTTAATTATTTATATTTTTTTAAAATGATTTTTTAATTATTTATATTTTTTAAAAATGATTTTTTAATTATTTATATTTTTTTAAAAATGATTTTTTTAATTATTTATATTTTTTAAAAATGATTTTTTAATTATTTATATTTTTAAAAATCGAAATTTTTATTATTTATTATTTCTTTTTCTTTTCCTTCCTCCTTCTTCCTCCTTCCTCCGCCGTCGCCTCCTTCCTCCTCCTTCTTCCTCCTCCTTCCGCCGCCGCCACCTCCACCTCCTTCCCGCCTGACGATGGCCGGCTGCCCAGCGGCCGACCAAGACCCGGTGGCCAGATCCGGCGAGCTCGAGGCTCGGCCGATCTCACCCGAGCTCGCCGGATCTGGCGACAGAGCTCGAGCTCGCCTGGATCGGGAGCCCGAGCTCTGCCGCTAGATCCGGCGAGCCGCGAGCTCCGCCGCGATCCGGCGAGCCGCGAGCTCCGCCGCCGATCCGACGAGCTCACGGCTCGCGAGCTTGGCGAAAACGACAACTTGGCAAGAAAAATCCAACGCATTGCACGACGAGCGGCTCGGACGGCGGGCTCCCCGCGAGCCTCCGGCGTCGCCGCGCGTGCTCCCTCTTGAGCCGGATCCTCCCGAGCGCCTTCGAGCCGCCGGGGAAGCGGAGCGCGGCGGCGGCGGGCGGCGGCCGGGCCGAGCAAAGGGGCAAGAGCGGCCGGGGAGGGCGGAGGCCGATCCGGAGAAGGACGTCGTCAAGCCATTGCGACGGGGAGGGCGAGAGAGAGAGGCGGAAAATGATTTCCTCTTTTCAAAAGAGGAAATCATTTTCCACAATGTCAAGAGAGGATTTTCCGTTGACCGGAAAATGTTTTCCTTGACCGTGTATTTTCCGTCCGCCCGAACACTTAAATTTCGGAAAATATTTTCCCGGAAGTTGTTTTTCCGCGAAACGAACGGAAAGATAAATTCAAACGTTTGCTTCATAATTAATAAGGCTTGATACTCAAATCCTTTTCCAAAACCCAAAACCCTAACGCCATAAATATTACCCATTTTTCTCTCTCTTTCTTTTAGGATAAAAAATCCCACCTGAGGTTTGAGAATAAGCAAATAGAGAAACATAATTTTTTATAACAAAAAATCACACCCGAAGAGATTCATTCAACGAACATCGTACAATTGTCTCTCATGCAATGCAACCACTCCTACCAACCTTCGGTTTTTCTTCAACGGAAAGTTAATTTTGCTTTCCAGACAATTTTTATTTTGTTTTCTTTTTCCTTTTTTCTGCTGATGGGAAATTAGACCAAATCGGACGGAAGCCACCCACCAAATCGACATTGACTCAAAAGGGTCAAAGCTTCTTCTCGAAGCCAGCAAAGCTTTTTTACAAATTTTTGAGGGATAAAAGAAAAATGGAAAAAATAAAAAGGGATTAGGGGAGCCCATCAGCGCATCGTTATTGTGAGAGTCTCATCCTCACTATAGCCCGTATAGCCCTTTATCATGATTTATTGCTGAGCTTGCTCGAATCTAAAAAGCGGTGAGAAATTTGCTCACAGATATGATTCGAATTTATAACTTGTGAAAGACAGTGTGGCATTTTTATCTTTTGAGACAACATTCTTGATGGCACGTCGATAAAACTCTCGACGTAGCTACTATGTTCCGTTACATAACGGGTTTATTCAATTATTGTCATTTAACACGTTAAACATGCTCCTAGAAAATCCATGTTTGCAAGCGTTCTTAAATTTAGAGCACTAGTAAAAAATTACAAGTAAAAAGATTTGACTTTCAAGTACCGGCATTGGTCGAGAATTAATACCGCATCCCAATTTCCCTCCCTAAACAATTTTTTTTTCGCCAACAAGGTAAAAGAGAGAGTTCCACTTGCAAGTCAATCATGGTCCAATGGCTGCCCCCCATGGACTGACTTCATCAACCAATCATGCGGCCCTAGAAATAGCCCTGCAAATAAGTATTTTCCACGTGGGCATTTAGGTCGATGCCCACTTGAGAAATTAAAAAGTATTCACTTTTGACCCAATAGAACCAATAGATAAAAGGCAAAAAAAATAATCGCTACCCTTTTTACTTTTCAGCAGGGCAACAAATATAATAAAGGACAAAACTTTTCATTTCCTTTGCCTAATTTTTTCAAAAAATAATAAAAAAAAGAAGGAGAAAAAAAAAAAAAAAAAAAAAAAAAGGAAAAAGACTGACCGGATCCAACTACCAACCATCACCTCAAAGTCTAATGCGTGCTGGCCAGCATCATTCGGTCATCGGACAAGCCCCCCGAAATCCATGGAGCCGCCGCCCTCCCCCACCCCCTCCCCACCATGGACCTCCACGCGCCGCCGCTCCTCGACGACGGCGACCCCGCCGCCGCCGCCGGCGACTGCGTCTGGGACTTCGGCGACCTCCTCGATTTCACCGCCGACGACGCCCTGATCAGCCCCTGGGACGAGCCCCCGCGCTCGACAACCCGGCCTCCGTCCCCTCCGACCCAGATCCCGACCCCCCTCCCGAGGACCACCCCGCCGGCGGCGCCGCCCCGCCGGCGGCGACCCGGGTCCGGAAGCGGGACCCCCGGCTGGTCTGCTCCAACTTCCTGGCGGGGCGCGTGCCGTGCGCGTGCCCCGAGCTCGACGCGAAGATGGCGGAGGCGGAGGAGGAGGAGGCGGCGGCGGAGGGGCTGCACACGAAGAAGCGGGCCCGGGCGCCGAGGAGGGCCGGCACGGGCCAGGGGATCGCCCGGTGCCAGGTCCCGAGCTGCAAGGCCGACATCCAGGAGCTCAAGGGGTACCACCGGCGGCACCGGGTTTGCCTGCGGTGCGCCAACGCGTCGGCCGTGCTCTTGGACGGGGATAGGAAGAGATACTGCCAGCAGTGTGGCAAGTAAGCATGCTTTAATTCGCAGTTGGTGTGGGGGTTCGGGTTTTAGATTTTCGAATGATGATTTGAGATTCTTGGATTGTTAGGTTTCTATAATTGTTTCTTTTTGAATTCGCGATGATTGTTGAGTCGGTCAGGGTTGAAGTGAATCGGTCAGGGTTGAAGTGAAGTTACGTAGTTAGCTGTTTGTGCTCAATTGGAGACTGGTTGAATTCTCGGTAGCTAGTAACTCGGCTATTTAAATTCTAATCGAGATCCATTCAAGATGTAAGTGACGCGAATTTAAACAAATGAATGTCATCCATGTTGCGTATTAGCCAATAGGCAATGAGGATGCTGTCGCCAGAGTTGGGGTGGCATTGTTGTGGTGCTCTTGGGTTTTGTCATGTGGCGTGGTGATATACCTTGCGTTGGCTAAAGGGTACTGCTATTCCATATTCTGGGATTGCTAAAATGGTTAAAAGCTGTTGCTTGATGTGCTTCCAAGTTGGTGTTGGCAGATACCGCGGGTTCTCGAAATCATTGATGTACAGTTTACTTGTGCTATTAAGGATAATTAGTGTGTTACTTTTACGAGAGGATTCTGCATAAAATTCCGTATAAAGGAGATATCGAGGTCGTGAAACTTTGAAATAACATAAAGTTTGAGAAGCTAGGTGGATGCATCCAGTGGCTAAGTGTTCCATTATAGTAACGGTAGCCGTTTTGAAGTGGACCCATTGCTCCAAAAAGAATGCTTGATGGTTTTTACTGCATTCGTATGCCGTGCAAGCTTGTTTTCTGATAGGTTTAATGGCATTTGTAATATATCAGGCATCTTTGAATGCCGCTTAGATCCTAGTTTCCTGATCGCCGAACCCCATCTCTAGGTTCTTTTGGAGTTAATCTTGTTCGGTCAGTTGCCATATCACTGAAATTTTGGTGATCTTGTTGCAACAGCTTCTTCTTCCAATCTGCTTTTTGTCTATTTTCTTCTCGTCGTCCTAACTTGGTCAGTTGATGACACATGTTCCTACGGTATTATATGTTATGGATATTAAAGTTAGGTCGAGTTTTCTGTTGCCTTTCATTTACTTAAGCCAATTTCTTATTAGAAAGCATTACTCCTTTCCTTTACATGACTATGTATGCAGTTTAACTTGGATAAACTCATTGTGGAAGTATCTGATAACTGAATGACTTAAGGAAAATGGCTAGAGTATCACATGGCCAAGTGTTGTCTTATGAGCTCAATCGACATAGCTGAAAGGCACCTTTTTTAACCTCTCTTCGAGGGGGCAGATGATATTATGCAGCAATAAGAAAGTATACAACTAGTGTTTATATTTTCCACAAGCAATTACATCCTTATACGCGAAGAATGAATTGATATACTAGCACTGATATTGTATGCCTTTCTTGTTGACATAATATGCAGTTTTTTTTTTTTTTAAATATGAGTTTTGGATTAAATTGCCACCTTCTGCTGTTCTCTGGTATAAATTACTGAAGATATTAAGCATGAAACTTAGAGGAAGTTTTTAGTTTCTAGTTTGGAAGTTATTTGACCATTGGACTTTCGTCTGGTTGCATAATTGTCTGAATGAGGAACGGTATATGGTATTATGGGATTATATTATTGCTAATTGCCTCATAATGTGGTTTCCTTTTGCAGGTTTCACTTCTTGTCAGACTTTGATGAAGGTAAAAGAAGTTGTCGAAGAAAACTAGAGCGCCACAACAACAGAAGGCGAAGAAAGCCTGCTGATTCTGGCGGTGGACTAGTAAAAGAATCTCAACAAGATATTCATTCTGAAGACGTTGGCTGTGATGATGAAGATGGGAAAGGTACAGACCATAACAGTTCAGAGAATATTTTTCTTGATTATGTTTCCTAACTAGCTAATCCGGTTGCTCATGTAATGTAACAGATACCTTATGTTTGAGTGGCCAGTCTGTTGAAAAGGAAGCCTCATTAGAGCCTGAAGATGGAGGAGCATCTCCACTTGGATCTGCTCCTGAGTGTCAGATAATATCAACAGATAGCATTGCATCTGCTGTAGTTTCTCGGGAAACCCAAATGGAAAATAGGAAGGATAATTCGAAATTTGCGCTTTCTCCTTCTTGTGGTGACAATAGGAGTGCATACTCATCTGTGGTGGGTTTAAGCTGGATGGTGTACTTGCTTTGTTTCCCCCCGATTTTTTTTCTAGTGCTTGTGTGTGGATTCTTGGTTGAGTTATACTAATTCATTTAATCTTTCTTTAGTGCCCAACAGGTCGAATTTCATTCAAGCTTTATGATTGGAATCCAGCAGAGTTTCCTAGACGTCTTCGCCACCAAGTAATTTATACTTGTACTTAATCATCTTAACATCTTCTTAGCACGGGTAGAATTAAATGGCTTACGGTTGGTTCAATGCATATTCAGATATTCCACTGGTTGGCGAGCATGCCGGTGGAGTTGGAGGGATATATCCGCCCTGGATGTGTTATTTTGACAGTGTTTATCGCCATGCCCAAGTTTATGTGGGGAAAGGTAGCGTATGCAAATTACAAATTTTTGTACGGTGATTGTTATTTGTATTAACTAATTTAGTTTTGGCTTTACTGTTAAAGCAATTGTTGTTTGTTTAAGCCCTATAACTAGTGGGTTTGGGATTTCTTTTTATGTGTTCAGGTGTTGATACTCATGTTGATTGTTATTTGTATTAACTAACTTAGTTTTGGCTTTACTGTTAAAGCAATTGTTGTTTGTTTAAGCCCTATAACTAGTGGGTTTGGGATTTCTTTTTTTGTGTTCAGGTGTTGATACTCATGTTTATTACCTGGCCAAAAATATATGGATTTTCTGTGAAGTTTTAGTGAGCATTACAATTGCCATTTCTGTTGCATTTCTTTCTTGTCAAACCAATATTGTTTGGTCTGGCACTGGAAATGGTGAAGTAGATATAATCTGGCTCCTTTTTTTCATTACAAGTTCTTCCATTTTGTTATGTATTAGTTAGATTGCTACGGGTTTTACTGATCTCAGGAATTTGCTAAAGCTTGAATGCAGTGAGATTGCTACATCAGTTTCTGCTCTTAGTTTCTTCTTTTGCTCATCTTGACTTGTGTGTATGGTTTCTTGACTTAAACATCTTGTGGCTTCAAGCAGTTATATGAAGATCCAATATCATATATAAATGACTTCGTCCTTCGACCTAGAAGATTGCTGTCCGGAAGAGGCACTATGTATATCTTTCTAAATGACATGGTTTTCCATCTTAAGGAAGGTAAATTGATTCCCTTGAGCCCTCATTGTCAAGCCTGCTTTGTGCACCATCAATATTCTCTCAATACTTTGACTGTTAATCCAATGTCCAGCCTGGGATGCATGAATTACCGTTCATAGTACTTCCATCTAGTTTTCTGGTCTGAATATTCAGCGGTGGGTGCAGTTCGCAAAAAGTAGTGGGCTGCTTACATAGAAAATGTCTTATTCTGTTTTCGCATGATGCTTTACTTGCCTACGAAGCTGAGAATTGATCATCTCTTAGCTGAGTGATAGTTTTTTGTTGTCAGCAAAAATCATATAATTGCACCAACTGGTCTGTGTATATATTGGAAAGAGCTAAAATTCATGTGCAACAGTTTCTTACTAAGCGTGAATTTGATGTTGGGGATTCCTATAAATGCCACTGTTACGGAGATATTCTTCAAGAACATTACTGTAATTTGATAGTTTGACCACAGTGTCCTGCATAGGGATCTGCTTATTATCCCAGCAAAATAAAGTTTCTGGGATGTATCTTTTAGATTAGCGAGCATGCTAGTCAAATACCTTGATCAGTTGGTTCTTTATTAGTGGCTGGTGTCTGTTTCTTGTATTATACGAACTCTCCATATTGAATGGAGCCTCTCAGCTTTACTGTTTTCTTGGAAAATTAACATGGTATTCAGAGTGGTCCATGATGAAAATGTGTTTTCTCCGTGTTCAAGGGATCCCATGCCTTCTCTTGCAATAGATTATGTATAGATTCATTTCTATCCTCTGTGTGGCTTATTATATGATTTAAAGAAGCTCTTGTGGACTCTCTAGAATTGTCTTGGAGTTGTGTCTCCTTTTCAATCCTTATGATTTATTCCTGTTGTCTGTAGATGAAACTTCTGTTATGAAGGTTGAGGGGGGGTTTCGGACCCCAAGGCTTCATTATGTTCATCCTATGGTTTTTGAGGCTGGCAAGCCCATGGACTTAGTTGCTTGTGGAAGTGATTTGCTGCAACCCCATTTTCGGTATGGCAAAGTATCTTGATATATCTAGTTTTCTTTGTTCCATTTTTAAGTACTCTTGTATGAGAGAGAGAGAGAGAGAGAGAGAGAGAGAGAAGCGAAGGAGTACCCTTAATTTTTCTCACCTTCTCATCCTTCTATAGACTACTAGATTCTTGAGTTCCGGAGTCCATTACAAAGTGCGTCAAGAGAATTGAAGAACTACTGCTAGTTCTTCTCACCTTCTCATTCTTGTATTGTCTACAAAATTCTTGAGTCCCAGAATCCACTTACAACGTGTGCCATTAAGTATCTTTTACCAATCAAATTGGAGAGACTCAGCCTGTATGAGTTTTATTAACAGAAGTGCTGTAACAGCATAACTGTAATGATAACTATGAAATATATGTTTATGAGAGAGATTCTTGTGCTGCAGGTTTCTCATATCTTTTGCTGGCAAATATTTGGCATGTGATAATGGTGCTGCATCTTCCTATTGTGGAAGTGAAAGGGGCATCAACTATAATTCTGGTCATCAGCTGTATAAGATGCATATTCCTTGTACTGAGCTCAATCAGTTTGGTCCTGCATTTATTGAGGTGTGCACCAGCATTTATTTAGGAATTTGTTTTGTTCAGAACATTGTCATGTAGGTTCACCTTTTCCCTTTTGGGTGACAAGGAAACGGTATTTGTCTTTCCAATTATTTCAATACCTTCTTTGGTATTTTGGTTGGCCTCCACATACATTGATATCCTTTTCATGCTGTTTGCTAATATGCACAGTGGTAGCTTATGAGAATACTCAATTGATGAACTGGAGAGATGCTTATAACAAACTTCTAGCATGATGATGGTGGCTAACAAATATAAGCTCTGACCACTTTCTGTTATGTCTATATCTTCTGTAGGTTGAGAACCAGTCTGGCTTGTCGAACTTCATTCCTGTTCTCATCGGTAACAAGGAAGTTTGTTCTGAGATGAGGATGTTACAGCAGAGAGTAGATAAATCTCTCTTAAATGAGGGGCCTCAAATTTCGGACATCGGTAATGTCCCAGATTCATGTGGGGCTTTCTCACAGAGACAAGCCACACTTTCTGAGTTCATCCTGGATATCGCATGGCTGCTGAAAGAACCTGCTTCTGAAAATCTTCACCACAGTTTTTCTGTGTTGGAGATTCAAAGATTCAGCTCTTTGTTGAGCTTTTTGATGCAACATGATTCAAGCACCATTTTGGAGAAAATATTGCAAAGACTGGACTTTCTAATGGAGAATATCGAATTAACCAGTGAAATTAGTAGTGGCAATAATGATGCTGATATTAGATCATTTAATACCCAAATATATCAAGCAAGAGAATTTCTTAGGAAACATCAGTCATCCAAGAGGGCGGTGCTGCATTCAGAACACTCAAGGCGAACAGAGGAATGTTCCCATCAAGGTTTCTCTCAGAATGACGTGCTTTCAGCTGTGACCAACGCTAATCAGGTGAGGGTTCTTTCACTCTACAAGCCAGTCTTTTCTTTGAGGATTATGTGTGGTCTCTTGCGGTTTGGCATTGCAAGGGCTTGTAAATTCCTGTCATATAGCAGCTTGTGAGAGTGTGTCATGTGGCATAGTTCTGCTAGTTTGCTGCCCACCATCGAGGTACTTCTATAGGACCAATAAAAGATTTTTGCCATGGTTTCAATCATTTTTTTGCCTTTGGACATCAAAGTGAACTTTCACATGAGAATGCCTATTCAAACACAGTGATTACCTCGTTTTCTGCCAGTTTAATCTTTTGCACTTGTCAATTGCATGTTTTAATATGAGGAGTCTCATTTTTTCAACCAATCCATACATCCTTGTTGATGCTTGTCTGATTTTGCAGGATATGGAGAAGGGGGAGAGCTACAGGGTAGAATTGATGACAGGTTACAATTACTCACATAAAAATGAGGCAGCTCCACTTTTGAATGTGGAGTTGGTCATGAATGGGAACCTGCTCAAGGAAAAGCCCCGGAGTCGAATCCTCCTCAACTCTGTTTTGAGATCTCGTCCTACTCTATTCGCAGTCGCAACTGTCGCCGTTTGTTTTGGAGTGTGTGCTGTCCTCCTCCATCCTAATAAGGTTGGTGAATTTGCAGTTTCTATTCACAGAAGCCTCTTCGACCGACCATAGGGGAAATTGCTCAAGATCTCGATCTCACTGTATGTACATAGTGTACTCAATGACCCTGACGTTCTCTTATCGGATCAAGCTACCAGTCTTTTCTCATTATTGGGATCTTTGATGGTGGGAGATGGCTCCGCCTCAGTTTTCCATTGGGTGCATTGTCACTCAAACACAACCTTTGGATTATAGATGTGACGAAGGTTATTGCTTGGTGGAGATTGTAATTTCGGCAGGGACTCACCTGATTAGCAGATATCGGGAATCGCTTAGTATGCGCTCAGCAGATATTGCTCGGCTGTTTGTTGTGACAACTGAGAGATTTAACCCCGTTTAATGACTCCACTGGACGTTCAACCGTGCATTGGCAGCAATCAGGTCAGGAATGTGCAGTCCTTGTACCTTATTCCTTTTCTTCCTAATTCAAATGTGGGGCAATCTCTTCCAAAAACACAATGTGGCTATCTGCAAACATTCCTGACTTCGAGAAGAATCGAAAAACGTACGTGCTTTGTAATTTCTGAAATGGGAATAGTGTTGGCAGGGGGGGTTCGCTTTCTCCCTTGTACTGGTATCAGAAAAGGTAGCGAGGCTTTGGGTTGGTGTCATCGTCGTTGTTGATAGTCTTTTCACTTAAAAAGGAGGAAAGACGTCAAATTGTGATGTAGCTTCTTACTTTTGTTGTTTATTCTTTTGATGCTTTTTCTGTCCTATAAATGGCTTGAACCAGCGTTGCTTCTTCGGGTTAGCGCCAAATGCTTCGACTTCGGTTATTCCATGGACATATGAGATGCGGGCTAAAACCCAATGAACGGTTTTGGGTCGGGCATGGAATTGTTTATAATTTCACCATCTGCCGAGGAATTTGCCGTCTAAATTCGTGTTTGTTTCGTGTAATCTAGCATGAAGGCTCCAAAAAAGCTTGTTTCGTATTGTCCTCTTGTCATAGAAGGAGTTGTCCACGTCCTGTTCAGTTTCTGTTTGACGAACAGAAAGTACAAGGAGGCTTCAGGAAAGCTAAAGGGAGCGTTTTTGGCTTCGAATTATGGCTTAAGTCGGTCATTCTATCATGAATTTAGAACTCCTATTGTGCTAGATGGTTAAATTGATCAAAATAATGGTTGGTAAATTGATGTAAGAGTCGACAATTTTAGAATACCGGCTAACTTACACAAATAAATGTCTATAAGCTACGTGAAATGGCGTTTCAAGTTATTAGAAGAAGTTCGAAATTTGCAAACAATCAAAATACCAGTACTTATTAGAGTTTTTCCACAGTTTACCTCGATTCTTTGTTTTTATTAAGGTAGCGTATGTAGGAGCACTTTTTTTTTTTTTTTTCCATTTTTATTTTTAAGCACTTGTACTTTCATGATATATAAGTACCGACACATAGATTTATCATATATTTTGTTCAGACTTTTAAAATTCGAGTAATGTTTTGGGTTTCCGCCGAAGCTTTTGATGTTCTTTGAAGCTTTTGATGTTCTATGGGTCCATACGAATAAATCTTGAGGTTACGTTTGGTAACACGAATAAAAATTAGGATTGGATGACATTTATACTATCTTGTTTTGGTTTTTACCTAAAAAATGATAAAATCATAAATAAATGGGATATAATCTAGATAAAATTATCTTATGGGAAATGTGGAATAAATGTGGATAGAATTTTTAATATTCATATTATAAAAGTCATTTTTAATAACAAATTAAATATTAATATAATGATAACAATAACATATAAATAATATTATAATTCTAATATTAAAAATAAAATTCAGAATAACAATTTTTTTTATTTATTCCAACTTTTGTTTATATATTTGGATTTCTTTCTACTCTATAATATATATTTTGTATGTGTAGTTTCTATATTATTACATTTATTAGGTATAATAGAATAATTTATTATTTGATATAATTTTTATTAACGAGTGATGGAAGGGAATGATAAAATAATAAAAAAGATGGGATAATAATATAAAAATAAATAAAGATGAAGTAGAATAATCTAGATTTTAAATAAACAAATTCAAGAAAACGATCCTTTTACTTCTTGAAGAATGAAGGGCCTTGAAATTTGTGAAAAAAGAAGAAGGAAAAAGAACACACCCTCTGTATCTCTGGTTTACTTGAAGTTCCATGAATCGTTCGTAATTTTTTTAGTTTACGTAAAAGCTCCATGAAAATGGCGAGAGAACCAAAACTTCTCCTTCGTAACTCTTTGGTTCTTGTAAAAAAATCTATGAAAAGAATCAAAATCCTTTCTTCCTCCATAACTTTATGGTTCGTGGTGAAATTTCTCAAAAGTGGCAAGGACGTCAAAGCATTATACTTTTCGTAATCACGAAAATGAATGATCATATTTTTTTCTTTTTTACTAGATTTGGTTGTGAATTATGAGAGATTTTTACAATTTTTTTTTTTAATACCTAGAAATTGTCGTACAGCCGGCCGCCGGCGACATAAACCTGGAGGGGCGCTGGCATCGGACCCAGCACAGCGACGCCGCACTTAAGTCCACTAATGAATGCGCCGGTATGCTAACCATGGGGTTTGAACTCTCGCCCTACCGTGAAGAGGGTCTGAGCGCATATCAACGTAGCCACTGAATGAGATTTTTACAATTTCAGTTTGCATATTTTCAATTTCATTACTTATTTGTTGTAAATATCAAATAATGGCAGAAATGACATAAAAATATTCAGCTTTACTATTGTGATTCACCATATGGTGGATAAAATATAATAAAATCCTTGGATTTTAGGGAAAAGATCACCAAAAACCCAAAACTTTGTCCAAAGTGACAAATATACCTTAAATTTTTTTTGAGACGTGAAAAACCCCAAACTTTTCAAACTGTGACACATTTGCCCCATCAATGGCATTTTTGTCCTATTTTTTCTGTTTTTCCTTTTTATTTTTTTCTTCTTCTTCCCTCCGCCGGCCATGGCCATTGATGGGGCAAAAAATTTAAAATGTAAAAAGATCAAAATGCTCTATAGTTTAGGGTAAATGTGTCACACGACATAAATTCAGGGTTTTCTGTGTCACAAAAAAAATTTGAGATAAATGTGTCACGGTTGGCAAAGTTCAGGATTTTTCACGTCACAAAAAAAAATTGGGGTAAATCTGTCACTTTAGGTAAAGTTTAGGGTTTTTTGTGATTTTTTCCCTGGATTTTATATCTTATTCTAACTAGAAATTCAGATGATCAAACACAACATGAGAGTTTTACTATTGAATGGACGACCCACGCATGAATTTAATCAGATCAGCAAAACCTCTTACGAACTTCTCATCTTTCTTTCGGGTCCGAAAGACAGGAGTCGAAGGAACCGGACCGAGAGAAAACCCTGATAGGAATAAAGCTATCCCGATAACCAAACACCCTCCGACCTTTTGGCCAACTTCACCCGCCGTCTGAGGGAAGAGAGAGACTAAAACCCTTCGCCTCCACCACCGGGCGGCACCGCCGAGCAGCAGCAAGAAGAAGAAGAAGAAGGAGAAGCAGCAGAAGGAGAAGGAAGAGGAGCAGAAGGAGAAGAAGAAGAAGAAGATGGCGTATCAAGGAGGGGACCTGAAGTCGACCTCCATCAATGGGGTGAAGATGTACACCGTCTCCTCCCAGCAGCGCTCCCTCGCCACCTGGCTCGCCCCCAAGAAGCTCCGCGCGCTTCGCAAGGACAAGAGTATGATGCCCCACACCGCCTTCCCTTCCCTCCCCTCTTGATTTTCTCGTCTTTTCCCTTCTTGGGTTTCGCCCGCTTTGTGTTGGCACGAGTTACTTCGATCGTGCTTGTGATGGGTCGGCGGGCCACCCAAGAGGGTGATCGTAATGAGGCTTGAATTGGTGGAATTTGAGTAGCATGGTATAGGCTGAACGAGTGGCCTGGAGGCCAGCTCGGCTGAATTCTTGGTGGTGTGACTTCGTTTCGTTTGTGTGGTCAGATTATATGCAGAGGGTGGAGTTGATACAGGACTTGAGGTTTGAAACCGCGACGTCGAGGATTAAAGCGACCCCCGACGGGGAGTTTCTCATTGCGTCAGGTTATCTCGCTGTTTCTTTCTTTAATTACTTGTGCAAGGGAAGAAATTTGAAAGATTGTAAATGGTATGAGACTTCTCCGATGTTTTACTGCCAAACAGGTATATATCCACCTCAGATGAAAGTATATGAGCTAAGGGAATTGGGTTTGAAGTTTGAAAGACACCTGGATTCAGAGATAATTGATTTCGAGGTGCTTTTCGCCATCTGATCATATGCTAACTCTTGAACTGGTGAATTGTTGCGCTTTTTGTGATATCTCTCTCTCTCTCTCTCTCTCTCTCTCTATATATATATATATATATATATATATATGGATACTTTGCAACCGGCTTTTATGGGTGACATAGGTCCAGAAATTCAATTTCTGCATGTTGTGCATTCTGAAGTACTTTTTTGGAAGTCTGCCATCCTTTATCGGATTGCAACTGTGCAGGTTCATAGTCAATAATCTGTTTGGTCTCTTTCTGTTGATTGTTTCAAGTCAACAAAGAGTCAAGGAAATGCTACTGCGTATTCTGTTCTGCGAGCTTGAATTAGCAAAATTTGAACAATATCAGTTATCACTTCCCTTTGTCATGTTGAAACTGTGAATTTATCTTATAGTTTCATTTGTAGTATCTGGATTTTCACCTTGAGTTCCCAGAAGAATGATGAAATTATGGATCCAAGAAAACTAATGTATGGTTAAATTCTCTGCTGAAACGTGATTTAGTTCTCTGAGTTGTAAGGGTTTATTGGTTGTATATTTGCATGACTAGAAGGATAAGAAGGATGATAGCATCTTAGCCATCTGCGTGGCAATAGATTGTAAAGTTGAAATTATTTCCACTTTGCTCTGTGGAATTTAATGTTTAGAGTTTTTTGGGATGTTAAGTGGTGAGATGTATTGTCTGAACCAGTTCTCATATTGTGCAAATATTGTGCTATATTGGCTAGGTTTTGGGTGATGACTACTCTAAGCTTGCCTTCCTATGTGCGGATCGTTCCGTCATTTTACATGCTAAGTATGGAAAGCATCACACCCTACGGATTCCTAGGTACTTCTTCAGTTCTTTACTGATACATATGGTTTATAGTTTCTGAGAATTCTTATTGGATGATTATGCTTATATGGTCCGATTGTTATTTTTGTAGCATACATTATGATTCCATGTTTTAAGTCTTATGCCTTTAGTTTTTACAATTAGTGCAAAGAATGTCATCGCAAACTGGATGTTATTTACATTTTGCTAGGCTCCTCCCTTAACTTGGATGGACTTGGATCAAACACAGACTTTTCCCCAGAGTCTTGTTTCAACAATTTCAATGTTTTCCTTCTCTAATTTTTTAACTTTAGAATGCTGATGTCCCTTTGGTTTGGAAGGGGACATCATAATCTATCTTGCAGCTTTTGATGTCTTGCCGTTTCCACGAGAATGTCATCTTCTGTATGTAGCATTTTTGCAAAGTACTTGTTGATGTAATTGATTGGAACTACTTACTTTCTGAAGATATCACACCAGAAAGCCCCCTATTTTTTTTTTTTAAGTTCATCCTGACTTGAACACTTTTCCTTTATGGAATTTGTACCTTCTTCCATGTAAAAAACAGATAACGTTTGATCTGTGCCACATCTGGAGAATTTCTATCACAAGTTGTTTCCCTTGTATGTTCCATGTAGGAGAGTTTTTTGAGATGAGTTGCATTTTTGGAGTTTGGAGAATATCTATACCATTTAGGCTTTACTATTGATGCATTGACGTTCTGTTTTTCGTGAACCATTTTGATTAAAGTCATTTTTCTGCGTGTGTTATTTGCAGGATGGGAAGGGATATGGCATATGATTGCTGGTCGTGTGACTTGCTATGCGCTGCATCTTCTCCTGATTTGTACAGAATAAATTTAGAACAGGTTCTTGTGTAATTCTTCTTACACTGATGAGTTATTGAGTTCTTTTTCTCTGTATTGTTTACAGTTGCTTGTTGTCGAACTGTAGTTTGATTGAGAGACGGGAAGTTTTTATTCTTCAACTCCAGATCTTGGCCAATTCTACGCTTAAATGATGTAACTTTGAGCGTGCATGAGTTTCGTGCTTTTGTGTGTGGGACCTTCGTGTGGAAGAAAGGGAATTCGATAAATTTTTCAGCTTTTCAGAGTTCTATTAAAACTTGGAAAATTGTCTTCTACTCACAAGTCATGATATCTTATTTTATTTGCCATATTCATTGATGCTCAGTGAGAGGGATCCATTTTGTCCTTGCAATGATAAATCTCTAGGGAATATTCTTCCTTCTGAGGAGCTCATGCACGATGAACAAAACCAAAAACAAAGCAACCCCCCACCCCCCGGGCGGGGGCGGAAAGCACACAAAAAAAAAAGAGAGAGAGAGAGAGAGGGAGAAGAATAGGATAATTGATTTAACCTTTCCTTTTCCTGGCAACTGTTTTTTCTTGTACTTTAGATGAAAACATGGGAAATATTCTTCTCATGGGGGGCAATACTTTTTCCTGTATAATAATTTTAATGTCTCGTTTTTTCCTTGCAGGGACGATTTCTCTCCTCTCTTAGCACTCACTCGCCAGCACTGAATGTAGTTTCTCGAAGGTTGATATAGTAAAATGTGTCTTAAATTCAATATTTCCATGTACTTATTGAATTTATACATGGTGCAATTTGCTGTGGAATTCACAAGGATGTTTTCATTTTCAGCAAGCTTCATGGGCTTGTTGCGTGTGGTGGTGAAGATGGTGCTCTCGAATGTTTTGACTTGAGGATGAGATCTTCTGTTGGTAGGATAAATGCAGTTGCACCTACTGGAGACATTGACTCAGTAAGCCTGCTGTTCAGTTCTTAAATTCTTATCTAGAAATTTTCAACATGGAGCTGAAAATAAAAAATGGATGTGTGTGGGGGAGTTCTTTCTTAGTGCCAAATGTATGCATAAGCACTTGCATCATTGTGTTTTCATCTCATGGAGAGGGGAAGTTTTCTCATGTACTTGCCTGACTTGTAGGAGGTCACTGCTGTGGAATTTGATGGAGATGGTGGCTATTTGATGGCTGTTGGAAGTAGCGCCGGCAAGGTATGATGCCATTCTTACAATATGTGGCCAAGCAGGCCTTTCCTCAGTTCCCCTTTTCGAAGCACTTGCTACTGTTTTTTTAAAGTCATTTGCGGTGCTCAAGCTCATACATATTTTTCTCGAGGAACTTCTGTTATTACATTTAGACATTAAGCACTGCAAAGAACATGCTTGTGTTGCACACTGTACTTTTCATAAAGTTTGTGTATTTGGTCATTGTCAAGAAACAGGATTGTTCTCGAGTGTAGTTAATGAGATTGAGACAGCTTCGGATGGTTTGAAGGGTGATTGTAGATATCTTTTCAGAGGCTTTTTATCCTGTAGATGGTTGAGTTACTAAATTACACAGGCTTACCAGATACACGTTTCAAACAAGTAGAGCTGATCTTGCTTACTTGATAGTGGGAAATCTTATAAGAATGGACCAATGATTGTTTGACCTTATGAAAGACTCCAAGGGGTTGGATGAGAGAGTCATAGTGAGGGTTTTTTCGCTGGTGTTTACAGCATATAGGCACCAAATATATATAATGGTGTACTGAGGATCAAAGTAAAAAGGGTCGATCCAGTCTGATTATCAAATCATGTTCAGTAAAGGTCTATGATCACACTAATGTTCACTTTCTGCTAGAGAATTTTGGTATGGAGATTTGTTAGTGATGGACATTTTGTGAATTCCTGAGTTGGCAACATCCACCTTATTGTGGGCCATACTTCGATTATATTGAGAGGCCAAAACTTTTATCTACTGAAATAGCAATCTAATATCTTACTTGTGATGCAGGTTATGATATATGATTTGCGTTCCTCACTTCCCATACGAGTAAAGGATCACATGTGAGATTTCTCTTGGTTATTCAAATTATCAAGTTGTGTCCCTTTTTTGGTTTTGCCTCAGTTTGAAATGATCATGTTTTTTGAATTTTCTCGATAACAAAAACAAAAGGTTATGTTCTTATGCAGGTATGGTAGTGCAATATTGGATATTAAATGGCATCGCACTCTGAATTCTGAAAACCCGAAGCTGATTTCCACTGATAACCATGTTGTCAGGATTTGGGACCCAGAGACGGTATGAGTTGTATCAATGAGAAGCTATGCTTCTTATTTTTTCCATTCCATACTTTCTTTGTATATGGTGCAAATCTTTTTGGGTATAAATTGGTGCTATTATTTCAATTCTGTTGCTGTTTTGTATTCAGCCTGGTTAACTTAAGCCCTATACTCTATTTTTGCCTTTCCTAGTCTAGTAAGACTGAAATTTTATAATTAGAGTTTCTTATACAAAATGAATGCTACATGTTCTTATCCTTTGTCGTCACTATTTCTATGTTCGAGTGGTTTTTTTGGTATCTTTCCAACAGCAATGCAAAATTTAGCATGTCGACTTTTACCTGGTTCTTTAGATCATTATGTTTAAAATGTCAGTTCTTGAGTCTTGTTGCTGTTGTAGAAAGAATTTTCAGAATTTGTTATTTGTCAACACTCCCTGTTGCAAGTTCATTTAGATTTTTAACTGGTTTCTGCTGGATTTCAGGGTGATGGCATGACCAGCATTGAACCGACTGCCGGAGCAATAAATGACATTTGTGTGTTCAGGGACAGTGGACTGATGTTACTGGCCTTGGATTGCAGCCAAATACCCTCTTATTTCGTACCTGCTCTTGGACCTGCTCCTAAGTGGTGTGCTTATCTTGAAAGCTTGACGGTCTGGTTCTAAAGTGTTATTTGCTTCTATTTTATTCTATCCTTGGTGAGTACTATGGTTTCATTGAAGATTTTCCTTTTATAGGAGGAGCTTGAGGAGGGAGGCCAAACAACCATATATGATGACTTCAAATTTGTAACAAAAGAGGACCTTGAAAAGTTGAATTTGACAAATTTGATTGGCACAAACCTTCTAAGAGCTTATATGCATGGGTTCTTTATTGATCACCGTCTTTACAAGAGAGTGAGTTCATCTCTTCTTTACATCAATTGAATAGATCTGATGCATTGTTACTCTGATTTCATGCTTGAAAATGCTTTATTATGCTGCAACTTTCCTTTTGGTCATTTTCCATAGATCTTGCGTAAAGGGGGAAATGTTCTCAACATTTGTTTGAGTGAAGTTCTGCTTCCCGTGCCATTTTAGCTTGACACAATCATGTGGCTCTCTGTTTGCACGGGAATGTGCATATATAGGCACTCGTCCACTTATGTGTATGCGTGGTCATTTAAGGTTTACCCAGAAATTTTTGCAAAATTACTCCCTTTCTATGCACAAAAAATTATTCTGAAAAATTCGGCCTTATTTATAATCAGATGGTTTATGATTTAGAGAATTTGGTTGGGAAGGAAATGAAATATTGATTATGCTGCTTTTAGAATTTTATTCTGGTTAAACAATTGTGTTCTTGTCCTTACCAAAAAAAAAAAAAACAATTGTGTTCTTGTATCTGGTTTTGAGGATGCTCGCCTTTTTATTGTTAATGATGTGATGTCAGGACGTTTTACTTTATGCATGTAATATTGCAGTCTGTATTGCCTCCAGTTACGCATTATGGGAGGAAAGAAACCCTACTTCTTAAGATTTTAAATTTCCTTGCATGTGATTGAGTATATCTAGACTTTTTGAGTAATGAGCAAGTCATTATTGATAGAGATCTTTTAGAGAAATATCAATGGAACTCTTTTCTCAATATATTTTTGAAACTGCAGGCAAAGGCATTAGCGGATCCTTTTGCATATGATACATATATAGAGCAGAGAAAGAAAGAGAAGTTGGAAGCTGAACGTGCCTCTCGGATCACGGTTAGTAAATGCAAGATTTCCTTGCTTGTTTGCATATGATCTCTGTAGCTATATAGCCTCATGTTAGCTTTACATAAATGGGAATTACACAGCAGATTTGGCTCCAGGAGTTGTTGGTAGCTTTTGAAGTGTAATTGGTTTGACATAGGCAAATGCTTCCTAGTCGGCCATTACCTTTGAGTAGTAATCATTTAATCTAATTGATTATTGTTTTCTCTTGCAGATTAAAAGAAAATTACCTAAAGTTAACAGGGTTCTTGCTGCTCGTCTCCTTGAGAATGATGAAGTTGAAAACGAGAATAAAGAAAGTGATGACAATGAGCCCAAGAAAAAATCAAAGAAGAAGAAAGGACTCGATGGTGAAGTTCTTAAAGATGAAAGATTTGCAGCTATGTTTGAAAATAAGGTAAAGAAAAACCTCACATGCCATAGTGTGCTAAAATGTTTTGCTGGTCCTGAGGTTCTTGCTGTTTTTTCCCACTGTGGCACCCAATTTGCTTGGGTAGATTTTGCATGGTCTGATGCTGATGATGAACCAATTTCTCTTCAGAGAATAAGTAGTGTACATATTCACTTGTACTTATTTCAACATGTGTGTGGATATACATATATATTTTTGGAAGTTGCCAATGGCTTGGTGTAGTTTTGTTGTCTTAAAGGTGCAAAATCGTAGGATTTTAGGTTTTAAAACTTCTGGTTAGTTTTCAAAACTGCTTATTGAGATTCGATATACTTTTGCTTGTTGTTCACAGGACTATCAAATTGATGAACAATCACAAGAGTACATTTCGTTACATCCAATGTCTTCTACGAAGCAACCATCATTGGTTGAGGAGCATTTTGAGCCTGTCAATGCGGAGGATGATGATGGTTCAGATTATTCTGATGCCTCTGCTGAGTCTCAGACATCAGAGGAAGAGCCTGATTTTGATAAGGATAGAAGCAAAAAGAAGTCTCATGTTCCAAGGTAAATTTTGTCCATAGCCAATTATAGTTTTGATGTGGTGGACGGAGCATATTACGTTGCAGAAAATGGGAGGAATCAATGTTTCCTTTTTACCCAGTGTGGATGTCCTATGGATGTTTGTGGCATGCATGTATGTTCTTAAATCGGCAGGCTAAAAAAAAAACACTGGAAGTGAACGGGGTGGACTCATTGGATTGGGTGTTGGGATACATGAGATTTTCTTTCTTTTTTATGGCTAATATTTTCCTTTGATGAACTGTAGATTATATGAAGTTAAGGATGAGCGTCATGCAGAGGCGTTCTTCAACCGTGTGTCGCTAGCAAAGGAGGACTCTCTTCCTTTGGGAGAGAGGGTGGCGGCTCTCCAACGCAATCAGCGCACTCCTGGTGCTCCAAATGATGTCAAATTGGGACCAGGAGGGTCCAGAGAAATATCCTTCATTTCCAGAAGCTCAGCCAAGTATGTCGAAGACGAGGACGACAGAGATCCCCGGCGTGAAAAGAGGAGGGGAATTCAATCACTGGGGTTGAAGTCGGATCAACGAGGCTTTCCCGGCAGAGGGAGAGGAAACCGCGGGAGAGGAAACCGTGGGAGAGGAAGAAGAGGTCGCCGGTAACTGATACAGCAGTCTCTCTTTGTATCCCTTTTTTTGTTCTTTCTTTCTGTATTATGTAGCATTCTAAATTAGTTGACGAGGCGCACGCGAGGACTGGTTATTGAAATTGCGGTGCCTATTCTTTTTGACTCAATGGATAGAGGATTACTCTAGATCTGGGTGGTCCGGGAGTTAAATCTTCTTCCCCAGTTTAGGAGCATTGTAAGGAAATACAATTTTCATGTAAGAGTAGTGGCTGTTTCCAAGAGAACTTAAATTTGTCAAATGCAATTTCGTTTTCCGTTACACTCGAATGCAATTTTTGTTATATGGTAACACTAAAGTGCAATTTCTGTGGAGTCCAGAAATGTGAAAGGTTATTCCATCATGGGTATGGATAATACTTGTCATATTCGTGATGACCATAGTATATATACTAAATTGAATTTGGAATATTGAGGGTAGTAAGAAATTACAGGATATGGATTCATTTTGTTCTTACGTTGTCATCGTATTTATTTAATGTACAGGTATTCTTGGAATGTTAAATAAAGTGAGACAAAATCCAATGTTGACTTAAATATAGGTATAGGTAGATACTATACTCATAAAATAATTCCTCCGAGCCTACGCGTGGTATGGCAACTGATGCGCGTGTATTCTGGTGATAACCTCGTTCTGGGCTCGTGTTTGGGTGTGCGGGGCGTGCGCACATGACAAGTCACTGTTTTTTTTTTCTTTTTCCTTTTCTTTTACCAAAAGAAGAAAAAAAAGGAAAGCTGAAGATATGTGATGCCCAATTACATTTAGGCATTAATATAAATGACCTTCCCAATAGTTTAGTCCAAGTCATTTATCTTATTATAAACTAATTGAATATATATATATATATATATATATATATATATATATATATATTCTGTAAGGATGGTATCCTCATAGTTGAATCGAATTGAATGACCCATTAAGCAAAAAGAATTAATTGCACTAAATTAAGACAGAAAATAAGAAAAAAAAATTCCATCAAGTCGGAGGGGGGGGGACTACGAGAAGTTTACCAAAGTGATGGAATGAAAGCCCACTAACAAACTCAACACATGGATATGCTTATTTTAATATGTGGTTCGTGTTATAAAGTCCGGTGTAGAAGCATAAGCTGATAGGTGAAAAAAAGATCACATATATATAAAAAGCGTATAAACCTCATAATCAAATAATGTAGTACGTTTTTAAAACCTCTTCTCATGTGCAAGTTAGGCTACGAGTGGCACGTGAAATTTGAATAATGATGGTGTATGCACAAGCGAAAATGACAAAACTTGGCTCTAAAATCATGTGAAAAAAGTCCAACCAAAATGTTAAGGTGGTAAATAGAGGCATGATGTCATATCTAAGTAACAGTTTATATGGCATACGTTTAACCAAATAAATCAAGAAAAAAGGCATAGAAAAATGTATTGGAGTGCTCGGGCATGGTCAGCAACAGAAGTGAGCACAAGAAGCTCAGCCACACAAAACCCACGAGTCCTGCACACACTAGAGATACACGCGTGCACGTCAGGTGAAGCTTTAGACAATATATCCATAAATTAAATTTTGTCCAAAAGAGATGAACTTGTTGATGTCACGGTGCCTTAATCAAACCTATTATTCGCGGAGAAGATAAAGAAATCAGTCATCTTGCTCCAATATATTATGGGACCAATCTTTAGCTGAGTTCAGTAATGGGAGTTTATATATAAACAAGTCATGGTCATCCCACCTTCTTATAGATCTAAATTTTCAAAAACCTTAGAAAGAGTAATACATACCGATGTTGTCTTTTTCTCCCAGTGGTTGGCCCTTAGAGGATTCCACAAACCATGAACAGTGGAGCCACGTGCACAGAGATGCCTACACTTGCTATTCTCCACCTCGTTTTCCCTTCTCATCACCACCTACACTGTCTCCTCCGGCGGAGCTAGCGCTTGATCCTCTCGATATCCCATTTGGAGGGGCCAAAGGCGAAGAAGCAACGATGGTCAAGAAGCTGAACCACAACGCCAGCGAGCGTGATCGGCGGAAGAAGATGAATGGTTTGTACTCCACGCTCCGTTCGCTGCTTCCAGCCGCTGATCAAATGGTAATTATACTAATGCTATTAGTCCCAAATCTACGAGGGAGTTTTTAAAAGCTTTTGTTTTATTCCTTTCTTTGGATACACTTTGCCAAAATTAAAGAGTGATGGAGAGGATAGTAAAACATTAGTAGCTAGTGGACATTGTGTAATCATATATAACCCTAGTTTCTCTCTCTAAATCCATTTTTTTTGTTGTTGTATAAATTCATGTTTTTGATCTTCTTTCCTGACAATTCGGATCTTTTAAGGCTTCAAGCGGATTCTTTGACCTAATACCCACCTATTTTTCGCCTTTATTATCTCTTTTATCTAGAAAAGAACACTAGAAGTGCCTCAATTTTCATACAACTCTCAAATTTTAGAACTTTTTGAGTGGTCATTCCAATGCCACCTTGGTAAAACAACGATCACATAAGTGTTATTGCTGATTTGGGATGTCAGAAATTTGATGTGACAATATTCTAACATTTTTTACAACCAACGTGGCTCGCCGGTATAGCGAGTCAGCAGCACATGACTGCCCTGAATTCAACCTTTTCTTTAAACCCTAACCTCACAACCAAGAATTTGGGGCAAAATTAGTAGCTGAAACATGCAATGGTGGTTTGCTACTTCATTAGTGTGATTTTATTTCACCAGTATTAAAATTTAAACACTAGAATTTAAATGGTGGATAGTAAAAAAGGCCAGCATTGAGAGTAAGCCAGGAGCCCCGATGAAGGTTTTGGATTTTGGGAAAAAGAATTACAGTGAAGAACATGTTCAAATTAAGAGGACAAGGGACAACTATATTGGTGGTGGTGATGACAGTGGTGAGGGACATGACCACTAGGCAAATGATGGGAAAGGAGAAAAAGTTGGGGGATATCCGGATGCCCATGGTGGAGAGGTGGGAGGCGAGGGAGTTGACGAAGCGCCAAAGGTTGGTAAAGGGGACGAGGAGGCTAGAGGAGGCGTCAAAATGAAGGCCATAGAGCCGCGGTGGGAATGGGAGGAGATGAAGGTGGTGACGTTGAGGGAGGGGTTTGGGGGGAGTGGAATGGGCTTGCGCTTGCTGTTAGAAGGGGGAGTTGGAGCTGGATAAATCGTTTATGAGGTCGATTTGGGGTGGGTGGGCCACCATTGGAAATGAATCGTGACATGATGAGAGCTTAAGCTTGACACACAATCCCTCCTCCCCACCCCCTTCTCTCTCTGAGATTGGTCTACTGTAGGATTAGAGAAAGAAGAGAGAATGATAGAGAATGAGTTTTAAGTGCCAGATTGTTGTCCACTTGGATTTTCCTTTTTATAAGAAAGCCAAGTAAACATTAAAATTTATACAAAAGAAAAAGTCACGTTTTGTCGAAATTTGTCACTAGAGATACTTAAGTGATTGTTTTTCCATTGATATGGTATTAAAGTGATTGCTCGGAAAGTACAAAAGTAATTTCACTTCTAATATCCTTTTTCCATTTTTGTCTATAGCTGATTCAACTTCAAGTCACAGCATACTCAATTTATCTCAACATTTAGGTACTAGAAAAATTAGAGAAAATTGCCCCGAAAATTTGGTTTTAACAGAGTTTGATCTCATTCCTTTTCCTTCAGAAAAAGTTAAGTGTCCCGACAACGGTGTCCCGAGCGCTGAAATACTTACCGGAACTGCAACAGCAAGTGGAGAAACTCACTCAAGAGAAGGAAAAGCTGTTATCAATAATTAATGCTTCCCGAGATGGAGATTATTACACTAGTCACCAAGAAATTAGCAGAGGGAAAGGTTCACTTCAAATTTTGGTGCCATCCATCTCCACGACTCGTTTGAGTGAGAGTGAGGTTGCAATTCAAATAAGCACCAGAAAGGTCATGACTCATAAGACTGTCGATTTCTCTGAGGTCTTGCTCGCCTTGGATTATCTGGGATTTCCTGTAATAAGCTCTTCCACCTTCGAGTCATGCGGAGGCATGAAAACAACCTTCTACAATCTACACGTTCAGGTGCTTTACCATCGTTAATGACCCATTTATTTTCTTTGATTTGATTTAAACTTACAGAATTCTCCATGACATGGTATAGCGTATAGATGTATTAATGACATGCATGGTGATAACTTGAATTTTGAAGGTTGAGAGAAGCAGGGGTGTGGAGTGCGGGGATTTGAAGGAGAAGCTGTCAGCATTATTTGATCATCGGAAGAGAAGTTATGTAAACTTCCTAGGCAACTTGGGAACCAGATAATGTAAAAATAGTTTCTCCATTAGTTTTGAACTTAATGTCAAAAGAAAGCTGCAACAAATTAATATCAATGAAGCCTTTCAACTAGTTTTTATTTTATTTTTACTTTTTATCATGCCTCTCTACACATCCTGCATGTACTCCGAGAATGTCTTCGGGTATTTTCTCTTTGCCTGGTTCGAAGAGCTTTAGATGATTGAGTGCAGCCTCTAATACTTATCTTACTTTAACCAGTGTATAAATGAAAAGAACTTACTCTTTCAGTCCTAGCAACATATGTCAAAGCTAATTGAGCGCATTTAAAACATGGTGATGGTGAGATTTATCTCTCTCTCTCCCCCCCCCCCAAAAAAAAGTCAAACGAGGGCCTAATTGCATAATATGTAATTACATTTCATAAATATCTCGTAATGCTTAGTGTTTAGGATGATGAACGTAACTACAAACAGGTGTTTGAAAGAAGCAAAGATGTACTCTCCAGGCATCTAGATTTCCTTTACCCTATGAAGGAATAAATCCAATTTTTTATTGTTAACTTGAGTTTATATATTCGTAGAACTATTGCGCAAATTTACAAGAAGATGTTGGACATTCGTAGAGTATCTTCTTTTATAATGGTACTTCAGACACATAGCGACCCTTTATTGCAGTAAATGAAAAAAAAAAAAAGATCCAGACAAACAATGATATCCATACGGGCAGGATGACTTCTTGAGTAATATATAATATTTATCTATAAATTCAAGTGAAAAAGTGTCATTTGTCTCACTTTTTGACCTCCATAATTACTCTTGCGAGAATAACATCCAGCTATCGAATAACCAGCCCGACTCTAGAGTGATCAGGGATTGAGATGGTTAACTTATACGACAAGGGATATGCTCATCAAGTAAGAAAATTACCCTAGGATAAATGGCATTTAACTCCCCACTTAGTGGATTCCACCAAGAAGTACATAGAGATACTCTAATCCAAGCGATTAAATTCATCAATAATACATTCTAACCCTCAAGGAGGCCCTATGATGGCAAGTTCACAGACACAAGTTTCCAATCTGCGCATCACAATGGCTCATTATACATGCATCTAGGCTTTAAGAGGCGTAATAATTGGATAGACACTATAATGTATAGTAACTTTGTCATGCGTTGATCCAATGGAACTCGCAACTATAGGAGTTTTCTATTGCTATATTTAATCAAGCTATGGACATTACCCAATCCCCAATCCCTCTAACCTATATAATAACTTCAATCATCGCTGAGAGGAAATTGTTGGAAAAACATGTGTTGACATGGCAGAAGATGAAAACCCTAAGAATTGCTCAACTAAAAACATAGAAATAAAAGAGTTGATTTGCTCAACTAAAAACATAGAATTGCTCAATCGTCGCTGGAGAGGAAATTATTGGTCTTTTTAATTGGTCATGAAATAGCATACTCTCTTGGCCTTTTTCCTACTTGGTCTAAACCCCTGCAGATGATGCGTTCTAGTATACCGACTGCAGTTCATCGACAATTGAGAGTGCCAAGCTTCTAGAATGAATTAATACACACGTTCTGATGCCAAGATCTCCCACAGCTTTATTCTTGACTAAAAATTCAATCATTATCTAACTATTTGCATTTTACATCGAGGAAACATGCTATGCGACAGAAATCAATGACGGAAACCTAATATGCAATTCAGGCCGACCTGACTGGAAACACTAAAAGAAAAAAGAAAACATACGTCCGTAAGACTGGTCAAAGCCAAGCATTAGAAATTTAAGACGCTCTTCTTCCCAAGAGAGACGCAATTAGGAAATAAATGAATAAAATTGCATATATGCAACCACGAGAATACATAAACCAACAAGGTAAAACAACATCACGATTCTAACATTTACTTTTGATTTATATATGTTTTCTCACGTTGACCTTGTAAATAATACCGCACAAGCAATGAATATCTCCTACTGAGATCGGGTATTCACCAAAAAATCAATGATGACATCCACCACGAGAATAAAATTGCCAATATACAACCCCAGGGACACATAAACCAACAACGACACAGTTCTAACCTTTATTTCTGATTCGTATATTTTTTTCCCGCATTGAACTTGTAAAAGATGATACCACACAAGCAATGAATATCTCCTACTGAGATAAAGTATTCACAAAGCATAATCGTGAAAAGATATAGATCGCTTTAACCATGGAAACATTATTGATCGAATCTCACTTCGGATAAACATTAACTCATCCTCACAAAAACAGGGTATGAAAAGAAATAGTGACAAAGTGATGAAATTTGTGGTAAAACAAAAGTAGGGCGCACTGTAAAGCAGGATTTCACGAAAAAAGAGTCGCCTTTTCATGAGCCACAATTGACCACACGTATAAAAGCTAAACCAAGAAGGAAATCACAAACCTTGTAAATCGTGCGAATATCAATGCATAGAGAGACGAAATCTTGCGAGAAAGCAAAATCGCCATGGCTCCTCACCAGAGATGTTTCTTGAATTCGCCGGATTAGAGCTACCAAGAAAAAGATTGTGTTTTTTGTGGGAGGAGTTGTGCATGTGAGAGAAGGAGAAAGACTAGGATAGTGTAGGTTTTTTTTTTTTTTTTTTAATAATAGATCGAAAAGAAAAATCCTATCCGGGTCTATCCCTCCCCTCCCCCTCGGATTTTTTTATTCGGGTTATATCCCCTCTATATTCAACCTTATCATGTCCTAGCTGGCTATCAAACACGAAAAATGATAAAACATATCCTATCCAGGCTTTTATCCGGTTGACCAAACACAGTCTTAGACTTCAAGAGGTGTGATACTGTAACGTATAGTAATTTTGTCATAGGGAGGTTTAGTGGAATTGGTAGCTATAAGAGTTTTTATTATTATATTTAATCAAGTTTAGAACATTACCACATACCCTCTAACTTGTATAACAACTTCATTTTCGCTAGAGAGAAAATTGTTAGAAAAACATATCCAAACTTGGCTAAAGATGAAAACCCTAAGAAATGCTCAACTAAGAACATATAAATGAAATAGTTGATGCCTAATGATGGAATGCTTAGAAATTGGAAAGAGGGTCTACCGATAACTATAAATTAATAGATTTAGTTCCGGCAAAAAGTGTGTTATCTCTTGAGATATATATATATATATATATATATATATATATATATATGTATATAGCTTAGATTTATTTCACAAACTATACAGATACTCCGCACTGTTGTATGACTATGGGAAAAGTACTTGGGGAACGCTGTGTCCTTATAGTAGATCCTGTCTTCTAAACATTGAGGTATCTACTCTCTATTATATCAATGTTTAAAACATTATATTTTGTAATGTCTAGCCAACCTCGGTCTAACATATAAACACTATGTATTTGTATGCATATATATGTCAAATAATGAACAAATTGATCTGTGCATTCATATACACTCATCTATCCAATTTCTTAGCCTATAAAATGCTACTATTCAAATTGACGAATAGAACGAAGCATTTCAACTAGAGAAGTTAAAAATAATGATGCAGAAGAGAGGAATGTGAAATTTGTTTATACTTTGATGTATGTGCAATACATGTACAATCTCGCAATATTAAATTGCAATATGCATACAATGTCACAATCTTAACTTACAATATACGTGCAATAGCACCCTCAAGAGATGATTTGAATCTCTAAGATTGCATGCAAATGCTTTTGGTACCATAACAGTTTTATGATTTTGTGTCTTAAATTCCCCCAATGTCATATCGTGCGTTCTTAATAAAGAATATTTGGTGAATAGATAATTGGTTTTGTAATTTTTTTGTACTAACTTTTATGGGGATGATTTCTAAATAACAATAAATTTGAGGACATAGCTTATTTTATGATAACGAGTTCATGAACGCCCAACTCATAATTGGCGAATTCGTAGGTTCAATTCCTATTGGATGCACGCCAATGGGACCCTACAATAAGTCTATTGGAATTGGCTTTGTATCAAACGAATCTGATCATCCATACATAACGAATTGACGTGGTATATTCATATCATAACATATGAACAAATAGTAAGAACTCCAATTCTTATTGAGACTCGAACAAGTATCCAATCCACACCTTACAATGATTCATTATAAATGCAATTAATTGGATGGACAATATATATAGCAATTTTTTCATAGGCAGATCCAATGGAGCTCGCAGCTACATGAGTTTTTATTGATATAGGAAATTAAGTTTTGAACACAATCAAAAATATCTTATGGCCTGAATAACAGCTTCATTTGTCATCGGAAAGAAAAATGTTAAAAAGTCATGTGTTGACCTGACAGAAGATGAAAACCTTAAGAATGACTTAGCTTAGAACATAAAATGAAAGAGTTGATGCTTGATGATGAAATGCTTA
This sequence comes from Eucalyptus curtisii, assembly GCA_017140595.1. Lineage (NCBI taxonomy): Eukaryota > Viridiplantae > Streptophyta > Magnoliopsida > Myrtales > Myrtaceae > Eucalyptus > Eucalyptus curtisii. The sequence goes on along the minus strand of CM029495.1, from coordinate 11,588,266 downwards.
AGAAATTTGAAATAGTTTCCACCAACAATGTATGAAGTAAAAGATTTAGTTCAGTAGAAAATATGTTATCTTTGAAGATATGTGGTCTAGACTTATTTCATAAACGAAGGCAATCATCATAAATCAGGAATGCTTATTAAAAAAAAAAAATCAGGTAAAAAAAGAATGAGAAAAAAAATGAGCTCTGTACATTAACTCTGAAGTGAGATTGGCTCCATATACTCCATCAAAAGTCGAATGAGTCTATCCATCATCTTTTCACCTTTTCTCTTTTAAATTTCATAATAAAGTAGAAGTTAACACCCTATCCCCTTCCCCTACAAGTAGATACTTGAAAACAAATACATATATTGATAATTTTAAGCCATGTGCTCCATTCTAATCTCATGTTGTTAGTTTTACTAATTAACAATAAGACTTGGCATGATATTAGGTCTCTAACGACTATACTTTTAGTTAACCAGATTATACAACGACATGCAATTCTCCTCCAATAATAAATAACAAAGCAAATAAAGCCAAATTGAGCAAGGAAAGGCAACATAGCCCTTCCGCATCTCCTGCACTCATTGTGACATTCGGATTTTTCAACCCTGTCTTCTACTAAATAAATCGAGCATTTCATTGACGCGCGTATAGGATTATTCTCAGAACTGATCATTCTTGAGATAACTAGACTATCTGGGGAAATTATTAAAGAATTTTAAGGCAATAGACTTGAGAACTCGACTAGGAATCTGCTTCTCGACCGTGTCTATTTTTAGAGGCCATTACGGCACAGTTAAAAATTGATTTGAAATCAGAGATAGGCTGGTTCGATAGAGATGTGTGGCCAATCGTGGGTGACACCACTAAATTGGAAAATTCTCGTCGACCGGCACTAGACTGATTTTCTTATTGTTTTGGTACCCTGTGTCCGTATTTGGATCATCGGGATTTTATGACAACCGAGAGTCGCCAATGAGTCGAGTGAGTTCATTGTGGCTCGAAGAAAATCGACCACGAGTCATTTGCACTAAAAATGTCTAAAAGTTAACTGGTAGCCTAAGTCACGCTAAAAACGCGTCAAGTGAAATTAACTGAGAATTCGAGTCCGATTTCAGAAATGGAAAGTTCTGTGTTGTCATAATAAATTCTAGGAATGTCGACTCAGTCTCAGAGGGTTTTTCAGAGATTCCGGGATTTTTACGGAAAATTGGTTCGGATGTTGCGGAAAAATTAGCGGAAATTCGTATGGGTCAAATTAAAGGAAATTTAGACTTGCAAGCCGAGCTATTTGACGAGGGACACTTGTAGAAATTATGTGGGCTTTTTCTACATCAAATTTGGACATCAAATTGAAGAATTTGGATGGAAATTGAAGCTATGTGAGTAAATTCGGAATTGGATTTTGGGGCAACAAAATTGGCTTCAATTTAGTTATTTGGTTGGAAATTATTATTGGAAAGTAATAGGAGACATGGCATTCAATGGAAGGGCTAAGCATGTGGACTTTGTGGACTAAAGCAATGATGAAATAGATATTTTGGCTTTGATTTCAAGATTGGTTCTCTCTCCTCCTCCTTTCATTGGTGCGACCATCCCCTTGGCTGCCGGTTCTTCTTCAATTTCTGCCGCATGCTATCTCCCATTTTCACCCCCCACACCCCACAGATTCCTCTACCGCACGCCACACCTCCCTCAGTCAACAACCGGCCCTTTTCTTCCACCAAGGTTGACTCACCACCGACGAAGCCATCATCCACCGAAGCTGCATGCCACCGTCCACGTTTCTCTTCAATTTGGTTGCCCTGCGTCGGCCCATCTTTCCACACCGAAGCACCACCGAAATTTTAGTCAACTCAGCAAGGATTCCAGGCGGTTTGTTGACTCCATCACTCCACTGAAGCCACGAAGCAAGTCCACCGAGTTGCCATTTCCGTCGGCCAACGCACCTGCAAGTTGCCACGCGTCCGAGTGAAATCCACCGAAGCCCCTTGTTGATTGTGTCCTCCCCACGCGTCCAACAACAGCACCGAAGCTGGTCATCCTCTTCCATCGTTGACCGAACCCATCCCCGCAGATTCTTTCCTTCTCTGCTCCGTTTCCCTGCCGCGTGCCATCATCCCCCGCGCCGTGAGCTTCAACTGCACGAAGCCACCTCTGTTTCTTGCCTTGCGTCCACGAGCAGCAGCTTCTTCGCCGCGTCTTCTTCAGCTCGTGGATCTGCCGCAACAAACCAGCCCAGCATCCAGCCCATCATCAATTGGATTTGAAGCCCAGCAAATTTCGGCCCAGTTGAAGTCTTCAAGTCTAGCAAGTGTCTTCAGCCCATTGAATTTCAAGCCCAGCGAAATTTGTTGGTCCAGCAGCCCATTTCAGTCCAGATTCGGTCCAAAGATTTAACAACTCGGCCCAGCTTTTTGAAGCCCGATTCAGTTTAGTTTCAAGCCCAGCATCATTTGTATTTCAGCAAGGCCCAGCAAGTTCAGCCCATCTTGGGCCTGTGAAGCAAGTCGGCCCAAGTTCGGCCGTTGTCGCGTCGCCATCGCGGTACTCCGATCTTCGCTTTGCCAAGTGAGTTTTACTCACTAATACTTTCTTAGTTTGCTAATTATGCTTAGGGGTTGGTTAGATTTAATTAAGTGTAATTAGGTGGTTAGATTAGTTTAGAACAATTTAATTAGTGACTTACCGATGCATGTTAGGTGGTTAGACTTAGTCACTAGCAAGTAGAGAGTTTCTAATATTTATTGAATGCATCTCAGGATTTTCTCGACCCTTATCGAGTTTCAATTAGGCATTTCGGGCCTAAATGGGATTTTTAGTATTTATTTATTTAATTTTCGAAATTAAATATTTAATTATTCATTTTTCCGGAAATTCAACCGGGATGGCCGGTGACTGAGATTTTATGCTGATGATAGTGGTGCAGTCCGTTTATTTAATTGAGCTTTATTTTGTGCTAAATTGATTTATGAGTGATTTTAGGATTTATTCATAAATTAAATAACTTTGGAAAATCAATTGAAAAAAATAACCGGGCATTGGTTGATAATGCCAAAATGTTTTGTGGACTATAGAGAATGGTGTGAATTATGAAAAAGGAAATTATAGTATTTTGGCTAAGGCCGACCGTGTACCCACACACGGCTATTTTTATTGGGTATGATAAAAATAATAGGAATGTTGGACGATGGAAATTGTATACTATATCGGTCTACGGGCAATATGTCAGCTTTAGGTGAGCGGATATCGGATACTATTTATCGACCTACGGGCGATATGTCAGCTTTGGGTGAGCAGTATACCTTATTATCAGCTTTGGGCGAGCAATTTATTATCAGCTTTGGGCGAGCTATACTATCTATTTGTCAGCTTTGGGTGAGCAGTCCTGATTTGATAGGACTTTATAGATAGTATCGAATGTACCGACTAGGGAAGGTCGGGAAGACATGTAATCGACTAGGTCGATTGATCATTACTTTGATATGATGTTTTGAATTGATTGATTGAATGGAAATGATGGTGAGTGGTCTTGCTTACTTGTAATCGACTAGGTCGATTGATCGAGATGTCGATCTTTGATGTGATTGTTAGGGTGCCTATTGAATGGTGCTAATATGCAGGTGAAATCTGAGACCAAGGTAAGTCCTCTAACTCGTGTTGTGCATAGGCAGCCCAAAGGTGTATTAGTTTACTAATCGGGTCTTAGGGGGTAGAACTTGCTGAGACGTTATCTCATTGGTTATTGAATAACCATTTCAGGTCCCTAGATGCAGTAGTCTTGGATTTTGAAGATCTCGAAAGTTCGGTGCAGTCTGCTGAAGGCTCTGGTTGAAGTATGGAGGATGATGAAGAGGATGAAGGGGACCGCAGCTTGTAGAACCCCACTTCTGCTTGTAGACCTTGTTTTTTTTTTTTTTTTAAATTGGCTTAATGTGAATTAAACTTAATGGTTCACCTTGTATATAAGAGTGAAGGTTTTTAAGAGTTTGAAATTTAGTCCTGCTGTTCTATCCCAATGTTTTATTGTCTGGGGATTTTTAATTGCTTCCGCATGTGCATATGAAAATGAAAGGGTCGGTATATGTCCTGGGATATCGCAAAATTTTAATCGACCAAGGTGAGGGATGGGCGCGTGCTCGAGGATCGGGGCGTGACACTCATAATTGGTGAGATCGTTAATTTGTTGTAAACATTGCCTCTAATATTTGGTGCCGAAACCCTCTTGACTTTTATGGGCGTAAAATCTATAAGTGACTTGACTATGTCATTTGTTGAACTCTTTAAATTTTTAAAAATCTCTTCGCTTTTATTGGTGTAAAGTTCTATTTATTCGATATAACATATGAAAAACAAAACATGCATAATACCTTCCACAGGTTTCAAATTCTTAGGGTCTCTTTGTGAAGGGACATGATAGAGTTAGAATTGTATCCAACACCTATAAACCCCTTTGGCCTTAGTTGTATATGCAACAAAGCACCAAGCTACATCCCAAATAGATATTGTGAAGTTTGCATGTTTAAAGTGCTACTAACCCGATAGTAAGAAAGGGAAAGGATTAACTCGCTTAAGCCACTTCAGGATGAGACCCTAATAATTAGAAAGCTGTGGAAGGTATTATGTATATTTTGTCTTTCATATGTTATATCGAACAAATAGAAATTTACACAAATAAAAGCCAAGAGATTTTTAACAGTTTAGAGAGTTTAACAAATGAAATAATCAAGGCACTTACATATTTTACACCCATAAAAACCAAGAGGGTTGCAGCACCAAATATTAGAGGCAATGTTTGCAACAAACCAATGATCTCGTCAACTGTGAGTGCAGCAAATGTGGAAGCGCTAAGTTGCATTTCCTTGCTTAATTTGGCTTTATTTGCTTTGTTATTGATTTTTGGAGGAAAATTGCGTGTAGTTTCTGTAAAATCTGGTTAACTAAAAATACAATCATTAGAGACCTAACATCACGCCAAGTCTTATTGTTAATTAGTGAAACTAACAACATAAGATTAGAACGGAGCACATGGCTTAAAATTACTAAGATCTATATTTGTTTTTAAGTATCTATTTGTAGGGGGAAGGGGAAAGGGTGTTAACTTCTACTTTATTCTGAAATTTAAAAGAGAAAATGTCAAAAGATGATTAAAAGACTCATTCGACTTTTGATGGAGTACATGGTGCCAATATTACTTTAGAGTTAATGTACGAAGCTCATTTTGTTTCTTATTCTATTTCTACCTGAGGTTTTTCTTATGAGCCCTAATTTATGGTGATTATCTTAGTTTGTGAAATGAGTCCAAGTCATATATCTTCAAAGATAACGTTCAAAGATAACGTATGTTCTGCTGTAACTAAATCTTTTACTTCCTAGTTGCTGGTGGAAACTCTTTCAAATTTTCTAAGTATTTCATCGTTAAGCATCAACTCTTTCATTTTTATGTTCTAAGCTAAGTCATTCTGAAGTTTTTCATCTTTTCTCAAGTCAGCACATGATTTTCTAACATTTTCCTCTCCGACAACAAATGAAGTTGTTATACAGGAGAGAAGGTATGTGATAATGTTCAAAACTTGATTTCCTATATTAATAAAAACTTATATAGCTGTGAGCTCCACTAGATCTGCCTATGACAAAATTACTATATGTATATTATCCATCCAATTATCACACCTCTTGAAGTCTAAATGCATGTATAATGAGTCATTGTAAGGTGCGAATTGGATACTTGTGTTAGTGAATTCGTTATCATAGAATAAGCTAAGTCCTTAAATTCCTTGTCATTTAGAAACCATCCACATAAAAGTTAGTATAAAAAAAATTTGCAAAATCAGTCATCTATTTACCAAATATTCCACATTAGGAACGCAAGATATGACACTAGGGAAATTTAAGACAAAGTCCTAAAACCATTCTAATTAATTTGCAATTGTTGCTTGTTTGGATAGGGCTTTTCCATACTAACTCCTCAAGAATGTACTTGAAATTAAGATTCGTAAGGGCTCATGCTACTCTTCTTTCTTTTGCAATGTAATATGCTTTTCGAGGTTTCAAGGATACCAAAACTCTTCTTTATGCCACTGTTATGAGAGATAATATTCTTACTCTTTTTCAAAAGTTATGCTTGCAATTGTCATGTCAAATCTACATTTAAGTGATTATCATTTACTTTAAACAATGTATTTTTTTAAGAACTTAAAAGAATGGAGAAATAGGTTCACAATGTATATACAACATATTTCTTAAAGTTAGGATGCACGTGTGATTTGTGTTACAAAAATCCCACATCAAAGTATTGTTGTGATGTAAAATAGTTAATATATCTTACTTGACCCATAACTCATTAACTTAAAGTAAAATTGTGAACCCAATTTGGTATATTTAAGTTCACCCTAAACTAGTAATTATTTGCATTACCTTAACACTATTTTAATTGATTGCAATTGTCGCTTGTTTGGATAGGGTTCTTCCGTACAAATTCCTACAAGAACAAACTTGAAATTAATGTAAAGGCTCCTACTATTCTTCTTTCTTTTATGATGCAATGTGCATTTCAAGGTTTTAAGGATACCAAAACTCTTCTTTATGCCACTATTATGAAAGACAATATTCTTACTCTTTCTCAAAAGTTATGTTCAATTGTTGTGTCAAATCTACATTGGAGTGATTTTCATTTACTTTAGAAAACACTATTTATCTTAAGAACTTAGAAGTATGGGGAAATTGGTTCACAATGTATACATAACACATTTCCTAATGTTAGGACGCATGAATCGAAGAATTGTTGTATTGTAGAGTAATTAATATATCCTACTTTGCCCATAACTCATTGGTAAAAAAATATTGTGAACCCATTTGGTATATTTAAGATTACTCTAAGCTAGTAATGATCTGTATTACCTTGACACAATTTTAACTAATTGCAATTATTGTTTATTTGGATAAGGTTTTTTCCATACTATGGATATGGTTCTTTCTTACTAACCCCTACAAGAATGTACTTGAAATTAATATCCATAGCGGCTCTTGTTATTCTTCTCTTTTTGCAATGCAACGTGTGTTTTGAGGTTTCAAGGTTACCAAAACTCTTCTTGATGCCACTTTTATGAGAGAAAATATTCTTATTTTTTCTTAAAAGTTATGTTTCCAATTATTGTGTCTAATCTACATTTGAGTGATTATCATGTACTTTAGACAACATTATTTTTATTAAGAACTTAAAAAGCATGGAGAAATCCCACATCAAAGAATTGTTATGGTGTAGAATAGTTAATATATCCTACTTGACCCATAATTCATTGGCTTAAAGTAACATTGTGAACCCAATCTAGTATGTTTAAGGTTACCCTAAGCTAGTAATGATCTACATTGCCTTGACACTATTTTAACCAATTGTAATTGTTGCTTGTTTGGATAGGGTTCTTCCGTACTAACTTCTATAAAAATGCTTGAAATTAAGATCCATAGGGGCTCCTGTTATTCTTCTTTCTTTTGTAATACAATGCATGTTTCGAGGTTTCACGCTTACTAGAACTCTTCTTTATGCCACCGTTATAAGAGATAATATTCTTACTCTTTCTCAGAAATTATGTTTCCAATTATTGTGTCAAATCTACATTTTGAGTAATTATCATTTACTTTAGACAACATTATTTTTCTTAAGAACTTAAAAATATGGAGAAATGAGTCCATAATTTATACATGGCATATTTTTTAATATTAGAATGTACGTTTGATTTGTGTTAGAAAAATCCTACATCAAAGAGTTGTTGTGATGTAGTGTAGTTAATATATCCTACTTGGCCCATAAATTATTGACTTAAAGTAATATTGTGAACCAAATTTGGTATATTTAAGATCACTCTAATCCAGTAATGATCTGCATTGTCTTGACACTATTTTAATAAATTGCAATTGTTGCTTGATTTGATAGCATTCCTCCGTACTATGGATAAGGTTCTTCCCTACTAACCCTTGCAGGAACGTACTTGAAATTAAGGTCCATATGGGCTCCTACAATTCTTCTTTCCTTTGTAATGCAATGTGTATTTAAAGATTTCAATCAGAATTCTTTTTTTATACCACTATTATAAGAGATAATATTTTTACCATTTTTCAAAAGTTATGTTTCCAATTGTTGTGTTAAATCTACATTTGAGTGATTATCATTTATTTTAGACAACATTATTTTTCTTAATAACTTAAAAAGTATGGAGAAATGGGTTCACAACGTATACATAATATATTTCTTAATGTTAGGATGCATGTGTGATTTGTGTTAGAAAAATCACACATCGGAGAATTGTTGTGATGTAGAGAAGTTAATATATTTTACTTGGTCCGTAACTCGTTGACTTAAAATAACATTGTAGAGTAGATATTGGGCTTTTGTTGTGTACTTCCAACAATAACAAATGAGTGCTACAATAGTGACTAGCCAAATTTTGTTCCGTTGACATGTCTAAAGCAACAAAAAGGTTTCGCTGCTAGCTCATCTATGTGGACAAATGATATTCATTGCCTTGCATTATAAGGACACTACTTGTTTCTTTAGAGACAATAAAGACTAAAAATTGAAAGATTGGACATCACTGAGTATCAAAGAGCATATAACATATTGAATATATCTTTTGTGTCGCTCACCTATTTCCATGAAAAAAAGAGATAACAAAAAAAAATGCCATATGATGACTAACAATAATTGCCACTAAAAGTCCCAAGAACCGTTTAAGTAGGCATATGTTGGGACCTCCCCGAAGAGTGCATTACTTAAGGGTTGGCTAATGGATCATTAAGCTAAGACTCAACTTGGTCACTGTTTCTTTTCATTATCTCCCAAACCCTTACCAATTTGCGACTTAAGCTTTGAATTATTAACATGCAACATCGTTTTTTGTGGGTCAGTTAGAATCCCAAGTTAAGTATCAGAGAATTACTTATTCCTACAAACCAAAAAAATATAGATTATGAGACTTGAATACCCTAGATTATTCTAACGCTGTTTTTGTACATTTTCTTTCTTATTCAAAAACATTTGAAAGGCAGCTTATACTGATTTTAACCATACACTAACATGAGGTGATGATATGGGTGCGAATGTAACAACCAATAATCAAAGCGGTAAATAAATTGCAAGGAAAAGTAGAATTACCTACCTCAAAGTAACGTAAGTATCTGCAATGTGTTTTTCCAAAACACACATTCAACCTAAATATGGTTTTTAATTAGCACGCAATTCAACTCGAATTTGTTTTAGGGTTTTCTTTTATTTAAATGAAAGCTAATGCTGACATGTAATGCAATTACTTTAAATGCAATAACGTTTAAAGTATGTCTATCATAACATGACATGCAATTGAATTAAATGAACCTAGCATGCAATTCTTAAATGACATGTAGTTTATGAACCTATGTCTATGTGACATGCACATGACATTTTTTGTATTTTTCATTAAAATTTGTAACTAAAAAATAATGAAAATGAATTACCTAGATTAAGATATTATTCAACTCAATTTAAGAATTAACTATGCCAAATCCTAATTTAAATTGGAATATTATCGTAACTAGATATAGCCTATCCTCAGGAGAAGGACACTATCGGTGCCAAAATTTGTGTACGGTCATTTTAGTGCCAATTTTTTTTTTTTCCGAATCACTTAAGCGCCACTTATAAAAAAATGATTACTTAAGTGTCAACTTTGATTAGGGTTTCTAGAAATTTGGAGTGTGCATATTTTATTAATTTCTCAATCTTACGTGGCTCGCCGATATGCTCAATCAGTATAAAACCCCTAAATGACATCGCGTAACATATTAAAAAGTGATCACTTCAGTGCCGATTATTATTAAAAAAATGATCACTTCAGTGCTAGTTATTATTAAATAGTAATCATTTTAGTGTTAATCATTGTTAAAAAATGATAACTTCAATGTCAATCTTAATGAAAAAATGATCACTTCTGTGCAAAAAAAAAAAAAATGCCATCTCAAATAAAATTTTAAATTAAAAAAAAATCATGTAATTTCTTTGGTCGGAATTTCTCATCAATAAAGTTTTTTCTCCAATTTGGCAGCTAAGTGAATCGGTGAAAACTTTCCGTACTACTTTTAACACTTTTAGTGTTAGGGCGCGCATGATAAAATTTCTATTTCTTATTTCTCTCGTTCTCCGAACAGGTTTGGAACATAAATCCGTTTGGTAACGCAATTTGATTTTCCTATTTCTGGAACAGATTTCTGTTTTAAAAATAGATTTGAAAAAGAAATCAGAAGCTAAAATTTTTAAGTTCTCAATTTTTGAAATAGAAATTGAGAAATCAATTTCTGTCCAGAAATCAATTTCCGTTTTAGAAATTTTGTCATGCACACTCTTATTCTCCCCCTATCGTAACATGCAATCTTATCAATAATGCAATGTTATCTATAAAGATCTACCCCTTAATCTTATCCATTATCTAATCTAAGCACGCAAGTCTATTTAGAAGACTTTCTAAAATCTACATCAATCCAGTCTAATATTTTTTTTTTTATATTTTCTTTAGATAAGAACATAATCAAATCGAATCAAACATGGCAAAGATAGAATCAAATCAAATAAAGATAGTATTCGCATCAAATCCATTCAAATTTGGAAATTGATAAAATTGACGAATCGTATTTATAGCAAGAGATTGGATTGGCTGTGTGGTCGCAAATCATATCTAGAGTGTCGACCATGCACGCGTTAATGATTAGTAAATTATTCCTAATTCAAATGATACCCAAATCTTAGAGATATGCATGTTGGATAACAATAATTCAAAATAGGTAATAAAATTAAATACTCAAATATTGGCTCGGACAATTACCTATTCGAATTTTGAGTTCCCAAACTTGGACTGCGGACGATGGCCGGCGGTGAACTTAGTGTGGCTGACGGTAGTTGGTTGCTCGCAATGAGGGACTCCTCGATGTCCACCTCGGCAAGGTTGCTTGCGGTAATTGATGTTGGCCAAGAACAAGCCGACGGTGTGGACTTGTAGCGCTCGCGAGGAGGCAACCGCCGCATGTGGTTGCTCTCGGAGATCGACGGGGTCACGGAGCTAAGCAGCCGCAGCAGTTGTTGCACATCACCGAAGACCGGCAAAGAATGGATCGAGCTCGGCAAGGAGATGATTCACGGCAGGCCCGTGCTTTGGACAGCCGGGCGTCGGGATGTCCAGAACCGAACGAGAATCCGAGCTGCGTTTGACGTTCAGTAAACCTGCAGGAAAAGAAAAAAAGAAGGAACAATTTGCTACGAATTGCCAAGGATTCCCAAGCTGCTGACGATGGTGTGAAGAAGAGATACCACGGTGCAAGAGCGGCAATGAAATCACAACAGTGTGTATCCTTTTTACGAGCAAAACCCCTTTCAGTCTTCTCGCGAATAGAGAATCTCACAACTATCTCGCGAGGCCCCGGTTCAACGTGGAATCCCCGACGCGACAGCAGCGGGAGAGCGCCCGCCGTCCTCTAAACCGCCAGCGCATGTTCGAAGTCGAGAAAAGGAAAACCAAAGAGAGCAGAGAGTCAAGCAACGTCGATACGATACGCGGGGCGAACCGAGCGCTGATTGAACCGACAGAAAGGACGAAAAACGAAAGCCGGAGACGGCGTGAATGCGTACGAGGGAGCTGGATCGGAGTACCCGAAGATGAGATCGGAGATGAGAGAGAATGGTGTCGGTTTTGTCGAGCAAGAACGCCATGGAAGATGCGCTCCGAAATGCAGAAACTGAAAGAGGAAGAGAATCGTGCTGGTACTACCATCTGAGTTGAAGCCGTGCTTTTTCAATGGTGCCCTCGTACTTTGCTCTATTACCGGCTTTGTCGCCGCACGGCGTCGTTCTTCCCCAGAGGAGAAGAAACGTGGCTACGAAAAGAGATCCGCCACGCGCGGCAGGGTAGTTTGTACGAGGAAAAACCGTCGCTTGGTTCAGCCATGAAATCTAATCTTGGCTTTCTTTGCGCCAAAGAAATTTTATTCCCTAGCTTGAAACAGGAAGATATGCATTATCTTTAACGGGAAATCTTTTAGTATCTCTTCAAAACCGCAATCTTATCGAGTAAAATTGCTCTTCGAGTTTGCTCCCAAAATAAATCAATTTTCCAGCGTGGCATCATATATGAATTTTGGTTTATCCAAAGGAATAATGGGCTTGGCCACGTTGTTAGCTCATGAACTCATTTCAATTTATTGAATTCAAAGTCATTCAATTAAGTCCATCCGCGGCCAATCCAATATATGAAAATGCTCTTCATGATTTATATGTGATTTAATTAATTTTTTTAACATGGGATTGGAGTCGATTCCCAATTTTTTTATCCAATAAATGACTAATTAATTCGTCAAAATTTAGATGTCACCGGTGTATAGAGTCTTTGCCAAACACATAAGCTTTACCATGCGCATAGAGCAATGGTGACAGATCCTAATAGGTCCGTAGAACCCTGCTAGATTAATCCAACGTGTTTTGTCGGTCGTTTGTTATCTTGCGGGTAGACTTCATGATTGGATATAACGACGTATGTCCGCAGGCAAAAAGAGACCTATCCCAATAAATTGTTCTGTCAGGACAACTTGCCCTGCCTAAGAAACAACGTCGTGCCCATTTGGTTTCTATAGTATTTCGTTTGTTTTTTGGTTTTCTCTTTTGCTCCCGTATCCAAATTTCTCATTGATTCATTGGCTTTGCAATGTTTACGCCCCTATATAAAATTATCCATGTCAATCAAACAATTGATCTTTGTAAGAAACGTAGTGAAAGTGCATAAAATGCATCCAACAAGACAAGCAAATTAGCGCTTTTCTTTTTGTTTTTTGCCTTATAAATAAGAGGATAGTAATGGGCGACTCACGTTAGCGACACTTTCTAAGCGTTACTATAAAGATTCCATTAAAGGTGACAGATTCCTAGTTGGATAGGTTCCAAAGCTAAAATCTGGTATTAAGATATGAAATCTTCTTGATATCTTTTTGAATTTCAAATTAGCTTATTTAAAGGGATTACCAACTATAGATGAGTTGGCATTCTTTGATCTTTGCTCTGCCAAATATTGTATATTTTCATCTCTCTATAAACATGTACAATCTGTAAATGAAAAGTAATGAAAATCATTCACAAATATTGAGTTATTATATGGTATCAGAGCCTTATACTCCTAAAAGCTTTTTGATACGGCCATTCTTCATTTCTTTCAACAACCTACTGCATCCTCCAGCCATGGCAGAACCTCAAATTCTCGTTCGAATTCCATCGCGACTGCCGCACCTAACGACCCGATTTCAATCTCGGCAGTCGTCCAATCGCAATTCAAGCTCTCCACTGCCAATTATCCTTCTTGGCGCGCTCAATATCAGGCGTTGCTCATTGGTTATGATTTAATGGGATTCGTTGATGGGACTTTCGTCCGTCCGCTTCTCACCATTTCAGCTGGAAATCAAACGGTACCAGCCGCAACAACCTGGATTCGCTAGGATCAGCTCTTGCTTCATGCAATTTTTGCATCCATATTCAAAGCCGTGATTCCTCTCATTGCCTCTTGCAATTCATCACACATTGCCTGGACAAAACTCCTGAATATAGATGCAAATAAATCCACATGTAACAAACACCCAAAATTTTACTCCTTCCAGCTCACCCGAAACCCAACTTGCCGTTATCAACAATGATTAAACATTAGAACCCATACATCAACCTACACAAACTCACAAAATGATCACTCGATTCCAAGATAATATTTTCAGGCCCAAACAAATCAACCACATCACCACTAAACATTCACTTCCACTGACTTTAGAACCAATGGGAATTACACAAGTTATGTGCAATTCTCAATGGCGTGAAGCAATGTCAGTTGAGATCAATGCCCTTATTCGTAACGGGACTTGGAAACTAATACCTTTTGATCCATCTTTGAATGTTGTAGATTGCAAATGGCTTTATAGGATAAAAAGACATGTGGACAGTAGTATTGAGAGGTACAAGGTGTCACGCCCCGAACCTCGAGCGCGTGCCCATCCCGCTCTGGTCGATAAAATTTGCGACTTCCCAGGACGAGTCGCCGACCCTTTTTATTTTATTGCACATGCGGAAGTGAAAATAAATCCCCTGATAGTAATCATCTCGGGATAGAAAAACAAGACAATAGATTCACAAACAAACATACTTTTATAATCACATAGAGTCATGTACAGGGTCTATGACCAAAAGACCACAAGGATTGGCTTTCCAAAAAGAAACGGTCTTAACTGACCTACGCTTCTGATCACCTCCTCTCAGCTCCAGGTCCTCCACTCGACGACCATGAAAATGGTTATACAATAACCAGTGAGACAATGTCTCAGCAAGTCCACCCACTAAACCCCGATTAGGAGGGTAATACGCTTCAGGGCGCTGTACCCACACAACGACAAAATTAGAACAGGGAACTTACTTCGTCTCACTTCCTTCCTGCAGGTCAGCACAGTTCATATCTCAAATGCATGCAATTTATACATACGACAATTGAAATGCCTTACTTTTCTCAATCAACTACAGCCCAATCCATCACATGAGTCCCGATTATAAGATCAAATCGTTATGACACGACCCATACCATGCCACACAGTTTTGTTTCATAATCAGGCGCATCAAACTCAGACAATCATGCGTTCCAATTGTTAATTAAGCCACTCGAGGCATTGTCGACATCCATGTTCGGCAGTCTATTGGCATAGCCAGGCATCGTCTCTTCCCCATAGAGCATGGTTACGTCACATTGACGGCTATCCCAAAGGAGTTTAGGTCCAGAATTTACTACAACCCGCTACCCTAATGCATGGGTAACCCGAAAGTGGGATTTAGTAACTGTCGCGACCTCTTTTTTTCTGGCGCTCGCAATCGGGTACGGGCGCCTAAGGAGGCTAATGGCTCGGCTGAAATTAGTTATGCCCGGACTCTCCCAAGTCCACCAATTCACGACTTAATGGTTCAAGTTTTTAACCTGTAAATCAATTTTTAAAATGGAGTCGCCACTAATCGATTTGGGGTGGGTTGATTAGAAACCCAAGCGAAGTATTGGGAGAAATACTCACTCCTGCGCAACTAGAGAAATTAGGATCGGGGACTTGATTACTCTAGTTAATAACTAATGCCCTTTCGGTACCTAATCTTGTTTAAACCTTGAGTTTTTTGGATGCTCGAGAGATTTTCCATGCATTTTTGGGAGGAAAAACATTTCTTGAGTCTTTTTTTAATTTTTTGGACAATACAAGTCTTTTTGGCTTTTTTTTTGGATTTTTGGCATTTTTTGGAAAATATGGAATATTTTTGATTTTTTTTTTTATTTTTCGGAAAATAAAATATTTTTAAATATTTTTCAAAATATTTTTGGAAAATAAATTATTTTTGACTTTTCTCGATTTTTTAGAAAATAAAACATTTTTTTAACCTTTTTTTTAAAATATTTTTCGATTTTCTGGAAAATAAAACATTTTTTAATAATTTTTCGAAAATAAATTATTTTTGATTTTTTTTGAAAATAAATTATTTATTTATTTTTATTTATTTATTAAAATATTATTTAAAATAGAATAAAAGAAAAGCCGACCCGGGTCGGGTCGGCGGGTTGGGTCCGACCGGCCGGCGACCCGAACGCAACGCGGGCCCGACTCGGATTTTTTGGCGTCTTTTTTTTTTTTTTTTATTGAAACGACGTCGTGGCCAGGCGTTCGGGGACACCCGGCCCGGCCCGATGAAACCAGCTCCGCGACCCGATTCCCCGGCGAAACCCTACCCGGACCCGACCCGGTAACGACCCGACTCCCGCCGCCTCCGGATTTTGTGGAATCCCTACCCGATTCCCGATCCGGTCCGACCCGACAACCCGGGTCGCGACCCGGAAAATCGGGAACCCTAGGGTTTCCGACCGCGGCGCCGAGGAGGGAGAGGACCGAGGTGCGGCGGCGACGGCGACGGCGACGCGACGGGGACGGCGGCGATGGGCCGGGTTACGAGAGGGAAAAGACGACGGCGACGACAACGGCGGCAGCCCGCTACTGGCGACGGCGCGACGAGGGCGGCGACGATGGTGGTACCCACGCAGACCTCCTCCCGCTTCTCTCTCTCTCTCTCTCTCTCTACTTCCTCCTCCGGCGAAGCTCGGATTTGCGCCGCGAGTCCTTGGCTCCGCCCACGAGCTCCTCCGACTCCGATCTCTTCCCTCTCCCTTAGATCCGGCCCTCCTCTTCGCTCGCTCTCTCTCTCCCCCTCGGGTTCGCTCGTCGCCGGCCTCCCCGAAGTCTCTCGGAGGGAGGTCGGTTTGAGTTCGCGACCCGATTTCGCCTTGCTCGTTCTTTGAACTCCCCGAAGTCTCTCGGGGACCCCTCTGAACTTGCTGGCTTCTGCGTGCCCTTCGACGGAGGTGGTGCCGGCCTATTTATAGGCGAGGGAGTCCGGTCGACGGAGAGGTTTGGCCGCCGATCCTCCATGTGCCGACCGGCCTTGGTGCGGCCGAACCGGTGTCCCATCCGGACGCCGCCGCCGCCCCCGCTCCTTGTCCCGTCGCTGCTCGTGCTCTTCGCTCCGGCGTCGCGTCTCCGGCGCGTGAATTGTAGAGGCGCCGAGGAAGGAGACGACCAAAGGGGGGCTGGGCCTTGCGCCTGGGCCGTGGAGGCCCACAGAGGGGGGCTGCTGCTTTTATGCTTTTTCCTGTTTTTTCTGTTTTTTTTGTTGTTTTCTCTTTTTATTATCTATTTATCCGAAAAGATAAAATAAATTAAAAACTTAATTAATAAAATAAGCCTAAATAAAATTGAGGTGTCAACAGTAACATCCGGCTTAAACGCTAGGACGAGTTCTCTTTATCCAACACACGACCACTCAATCTCGGCCCAGGACACTGTGCATTGCACAAATGTCTCGATTAAAATAGTGATCCTGGCCTATTTTCTTCGTATTAAAAATATCCAGAAAAATAGTCGTGTGTGGGTACACGGTCAAATTGGACCCGGAAAATTCATAACATTCTTTTCAAAATCCCACTGGTTTATATAGTATATAAAACCATTTTCGGTGTTTAAAACCCGACACTCAAGATTTTCTGATTAAAGAACGAATTTTATAAATTTTTGGAATAAATGTTCAAAAATCCAATCAACACTCAATTTGCATAATTTAACACTCGATTGCAGAAATTAACCACACCATTGTAATTAGCACGAAATTCCGGTTACCGGCTATCCCGACCTAATTTCTGGAAAAATATTAATTAATTAATTAATTAATTAATTTCTAAAATTAATTAAATAAATCAATTTAAATACTAAAATGTCAACCTAGGCCAACATCACTAAATTAAATACCAATACGGATCCGGAAAATTTCCGAACCCTTCTAGATAAATAACACAATTTATCTAGGCCTCACTTAATCTAATCTAACTACCTAACATGCATAATTGCATAATTAAATCACTAAATTAATCTAACTAACCACCTAATTCCTAATTAAATAAATCTAAACACCCCTTAAACGTCACTAGCCTACTAAGAAGAGTTTAGTAAATAAACTCACCGGTTTATTGTGGAAACCGGTTCACCGCGACGGCGGCGCGACGGCGGCCGAAATCTGAATTTTCGGCAGCATTGACGGGCTTGGACCGGGCCTAGAATCGGCTCAACGAATCTCAGCCCAAATTGAGATTTGTTATTGAGTTGGATTGAGCTTGCTTCGTGGGCTTGGGCTTCAAATGGGCCTGACCAAAACTGAAGATGGGCTGCTGAAATTCACTTGGGCTGAAATTGCGTGAAGATGGACTGAAGACACGGGCTTGAATCGAGCTGGACCAAAGGCTCAAATTGCGGGCTGCAGAGAGTTGGGCCGATCGTGCAGGCTTCTAGGCTCGAGCAGAGAAGGAGCTGTTGGACTGACTTCCTCGGGATGAACAAGAAAATTACGTGAGCTTGTGGGACTGAAAATGGAAGCAAGCTGGCGTGCGAGAAGCTGCTGCGGGCATTGACCATAGAGGTGGCAAAATGGGTCATGGACCCATTTTGCGACCCATATTTTTCACTATGGGTTGTATATGAGTTATGAAGGATGTAATGGGCCCATTACGCGTGTGACCCATTTTAAGTTCAATTCTAATATGGGTCGAAAATGGGTCACACGCCGTGACCCATTTTCGACCCATTTTCAAAACCTAAAGCCGTAAAGCGAGTTGCGAGTCGCGACACTGCCCTTCGTCTTCGTGACTTCGTCAGTGACCCATTTCGACCCACCTCCGCCGCTCGCCTCCACCACTCGCCGCCTCTACCACTCGCCTCCGCCACTCGCCGCCGCGACTAGCCTCCGAGTCGCCTCCGCCGCCCGCCTCTGGCTCTGAGGCTCACCTCTGCCGCTCCCTTGAAGGTCGACGAGCTCCGTCACCCACCTCCGCGGCTCGCCTCCGAGTCGCCTCCGCCGCTCCCTCGAAGGTCGACGAGCTTCGTCACCCACCTCCGCTGCTCGCCTCCGCGGCTCGCCCACGAAATCGGAGGTGTCCGGGCCAACGCCCTGCGGTTTGGCCTCCAAGGCGTCAAGAGCGAGATCGTCGGATCTCACCCTCTCAAATCCGCCTGACAATTGGTAACCCCTTATTTTTTCTCCCTTTCCGTTTGCGGTTATGCTATTTTGGATCAACATGTCGTTTTCTGCGAATTGCTTGGATAAAGAGGGAAACTTGGGGTTGGTCGGGTTCTTCTGGGCATGGGAAGTGAAATTGGTGAACTGGGCTTGGTGCTCGTTGTAGGTTAGGCGCAGGGGAGAATTTCTCCTCAATTGCTACGTTTATCTGTCTCTGATATACTTCTGTGAGTATTCTGGCACATTTGACTTCAGAAACCGGGTGGAGTTAGCTTGCAGTTTCTTGGGTAGATTATACTGGATCAGCCCTGTGCTTTGCCCGTGTATGAACCGTTTAATACTGCATTATTTGTTCATCCTTTGCAATAGCTATGGTGGTTTCCACTTGCGGTCTAGTGGAATTGAGGAGTTTTTGTCGCATACAAAGGGCACTTGTAAAAGGTCACACCCCGTTCATTAGAATGGGCCACACCGAAAACCCCAACCATTTAGTCTTAAATCTGTCGTCTTTTACTTTCACAAGCATCATCTTTTCTTTTCGATGTTTTTCGATAGGATGATGCTTTAATAAACAGTATGCCTTTTTATTTTTTGGTTTCTCTTGCAAAACAGTATGTCTTAAATCTGTCGTCAAGTATGTTTTTGGGAGTCCTCCTATCAGAAGGGTGCTGTATGCTCAGTTTATGCTTCGGTGTTTTGTAGATTGTGTGGACTGTGCAATTCTATGTGGATGTGTTCCCTGTAAATGGGCAAAGTAGTTCTTTTGGGGTCTTCTTCATGTTTTCTCTTTTGTACTCTACTCTTAAAGGAGAATGAAAGTTGGAGATGTTTTCTTTTAGTGTTAAATAGAAATATAACAAGTCATTTTCTCTTTGAGTAAATAACTTGTTCTAATTCACGTTTTCTTTAACAAATTAGTTGACATGTCAAGATCTAACGAGGATCAAGAAGAATATTCAACAGCGGAAGGGTCTAAGAGGCGTAGAGTTGTATCCTTATTTCATGAGGATGTGGAAGATAACTCTACTTGCTCTAAACAATCGAAAAAATGCACTTCTATTGTATGGTCTGAATTCGAAAAATTCACAGATGAGGATGGCAAGAAAAAGGCCAAGTGTAAATGGTGCAAATCAGCTTACATGGCTAGCCATGGGACAAAAAATTTGTTGCGTCATTTACGAACTTGTCCCAGTCGAGAGGTCAATGTTGATGATTCCATAGAACAGTTTGATCAAACTGTGTTTAGAAGCAAGCTAGCAAAAGCAATAGTCAAACACAATTACACATACTCTTTTGTAGAGCATGAGGCTACTAGAGAGTTGCTTAGTTATCTTAATCCCAATGTGAAGCACATATCGAGGAATACAACAAAAAGTGATGTGGTGAAAGTTTATGAGAAGGAGAAGAGAAATTTGAAATCAAATATAATGTCACTTTCTAGCAGAATATGTTTAACTTCTGACTTGTGGACTTCTGTGACAACTGATCATTCTATGACCGTCACTGCCCATTACATTGATGAGAATTGGGAATTGCATGCAAAGGTTTTGTGCTTCTCTTACGTGCCACCTCCATACAATGGCGCCATTTTATTGGAAAAATTGCTGACTTTGTTGAGAGAGTGGGGCATTGAGCGGAAAATTTTCAGTATCACATTGGATAATGCATCATACAATGACAGTATGGTTGATATTTGGAAAAGTACACCTTCTATGAGATCCTCTTTGTTGTGTGATGGGAAATTTGACCGGCGACTCCGTGAGCTGCTTCGGGCGATGGAAGAACACGCGGAGGAGGAGAGTTCGCTGGATTGCTGGCCGAGCTGTGGGCGAGCTTCACCGGTTTGTTGACTCAAGCTTGCTGGACTGAAGACGCGGGGACGGCCCAAACTTCACAGAAGCCGAAGTGAAGCAGCTGCTGTGGTCAAGAAGCTGAATTCGTAGCTTTGCTGGCGTCTTCGACCGTGGGGGCTGAAGGGTGGGATGCGTGGGCGTACTGGCAGGACTTTTGAAGGAATGAACTAAGGGAAAATGAAAGTAAAGCAGTTGGTCTTCGGTAAAGGATGAGCTCGTGCGAAGAAGGAGACCGAAGCTTGAAGATGGAGTGTATAAAGTCAAGGCTAAATATCTTATTTCATCATGAATTTGTCCAAAAAGTCTTCAAGTATATCTCTTAGGTTCCCTCCATTACTTTTTTGTAATAATCTTCACAATTAAACCAAATTTTGAAGCCCAAAATTGCTGCCCTTTTTCAATTCCGAATTTCACAATTTTCGGGTCTTCAATTTCTTCAACAATTCCCCAAATTCGACGTCCAATTTTGATGTAGAAAAAGCCCTCATTTTTTCTACAAGTCCCCTTCGCCATATAGCTCGGGTTGCCAGTCGAAAATCTCTTCAATTCGACCGATCCGAATTTCCGTTTGTTTTTCGAAACATCCGAAACGAATTTCCGTAAAAATCTCGGGATCTCCGAAAAATTTTCGGAGGATGATTTGACGTTCCTAAAATAGATCGTAACACGATAGAACTTTCAACTTCTGAAATCGGGTTCAAATTTGCGGTTAATTTCAATCCAATGCGACTTAAGCGTGACTTAGTCTACCAGGTAGCTTTTAGGAATTTTTAATACAATTGACCCGTGATCGATTTATCTTGAGTCACAACTTATATCTTCGACACATTGATGACTCTCGGTTGTCGTGAAAATCTCGAGATTTTAAATACGGACACCGGATACAGAAATGACAGAAAAATCGATCTAGTGCCTTTCGATGAGAATTTTGCAATTAGGTAGAATCACCCACACACTAATCACATATCTCAATCGAATCGACCTATTTCCGGACTCTGATCAATTTTTGACGTTGCCGTAATGACCCTTGCAGATCAACACGGTTGAGTCGTCGATTCCTAGTCGAATTATTAAGTATATTGCGTTCAAATCCCTTAATGGCTTCACCCGATAGGCTAGTTATCTCGTGAGGGGCCCTCTCAGAGAATAAGGCCATAAGCGCGTCGATGAAAAGCCCATTTCATCTCATTGAAATCAAACTCGAAAATTAGGATGTCACACAAGGCACGTCTTATGGCCAAAGGTTTTGACCAACTACCGAGCCGTGATTACACCGATACATTTAGCCCAGTCATTAAATAAAATACAATTCGGGTCATATGATCATTGGCTCTAATGCATGAATGGACATTGAGACAGGACGTCAACAATGCCTTCCTCCAACAAACTCTCCAGGATGAGATCTACATGTCGCTTTTAAAATCACAGAAAAACCAACGCACATTTGCAAATTCCGCAAAACCACATATGGGTTAAAGCAGGCTCTGTAGGCTTGATACAATGAGCTAGGTTTATTCCTTCTCGTAAATTCATTTGTCAATTCAAAGAATGACAATTCATTGTTCATTTACTCTCATTGTGGCATTCAAGCCTATTTTTTAGTGTACGTAGCTGACCTTATTATCATAGGAAGTGACCAGAATTTTGTTTTGGACTTCATCACCGCTCTCTCTAGTCGGTTCTTAATTATAGACTTGGGGCCACTGAATTTTATTATTTTTTATTATTATTATTATTTTTATATAGAATTGAAGTCATTCCTACAAAGACCGGCTTACTTCTTTCTCAACATAAATACATAAGAGAGCTACTTGAATACTTTAAAATGGGAGACGCAAAAGAGGTAGGTACACCATTAACCACAGGTCAAGTCTCTTTCGGTCCATGACAAACATTTTCAATGTTTTCCTTCTCTAATTTTTTAACTTTAGAATGCTGATGTCCCTTTGGTTTGGAAGGGGACATCATAATCTGTCTTGCCGCTTTTGATGTCTTGCCGTTTCCATGAGATATGTCATCTTCTGTATGTAGCATTTTTGCAAAGTACTTATTGATGTAATTGATTGGAACTACTTACTTTCTGAAGATATCACACCAGAAAGCCCCCTATTTTTTTTAATTTTTTTTTTTATCCTGACTTGAACACTTTGCCTTTATGGAAATTGTACCTTCCTCTATGTAAAAAACAGATAACGTTTGATCTGTGCCACATCTGGAGAATTTCCTATCACAAGTTGTTTCCCTTGTATGTTCCATGTAAGAGAGTTTTTTGAGATGAGTTGCATTTTTGGAGTTTGGAGAATATCTATACCATTTAGGCTTTACTATTGATGCATTGACATTCTGTTCTTCGTGAACCATTTTGATTAAAGTCATTTTTATGCGTGTGTTATTTGCAGGATGGGAAGGGATATGGCATATGATTGCTGGTCGTGTGACTTGCTATGCGCTGCATCTTCTCCTGATTTGTACAGAATAAATTTAGAACAGGTTCTTGTGTATTTCTTCTTACACTGTGATGAGTTATTGAGTTCTTTTTCTCTGTATTGTTTACAGTTGCTTGTTGTCCAACTGTAGTTTGAGAGGTGGGAAGTTTTTATTCTTCAACTCCAGATCTTGGCCAATTCTACGCTTAAATGATGTAACTTTGAGCGTGCATGAGTTTCGTGCTTTTGTGTGTGGGACCTTCGTGTGGAAGAAAGGGAATTCGATGCATTTTTCAGCTTTTCAGAGTTCTATTAAAACTTGGAAAATTGTCTTCCACTCACAAGTCATGATATCTTATTTTATTTGCCATATTCATTGGTGCTCAGTGAGAGGGATCCTGTTAAATTATTGATCCAATTCTAGAAACTTCAAGATAAATTTTAGCTAGAAAATTCAAGAAAAATTCTAGAAGAATCTATGAAATTATCTCTGCAAATGGCAGAGATATTTGTCTTAAAAAAGTCTATTGTTCAAGAAAAAAAAAATTGTAAAAGAAACTCCTAGAAGATGGCCATAAGTCGGTGGAGTAGTCCTATAAATAGGGAAGGGGGGGGAAGCGTAGCAGACTTGTAGAGCAAAAAAGGTAAGCTCCTCCCCTTCCTTTGTACTTTGTACTACAACTAAATAAATAAAAAAAGAGTTTTATTTTGTTCCCTTGTGTTCCCTTGCTGCAAATTATTTTCTTAACCATATTGTTCTTTCCTTAGCCCTCTTGAAAGTTCACACACAAAACACACTTGCACACATATCAAACACACGCTTCCGCACAAAAACCAACAGTGGTATCAGAGCCACATCTTTGATTGGTATTGGGCGTTTGTCCTACCTACCCATTCCTAAAGCTACCCTTTCCAAATACCTACTAACTAAACCATGGCCAACTCTACCTCATCCTCATTCCCCATTCCCATTTTTGATGGGAACAACTATGACTTTTGGAGCATAAAAATGACTACATTCTTGATGGCCCAAGACTTATGGGACATCGTGGAAAAAGGTTGTGAGGCTTCGCCAGAAGGTGCAAGTGTTTCAAAGGATCAACTACAAAAGGATGCAAGGGCGCTATATTTTATCCAGCAAGCACTCTCGGAAACCGTATTTCCGAGAATAATTGGAGCAAGGACTGCAAAAGGGGCTTGGGATATACTACGAGAAGAATTTCAAGGATCAGAAAAGGTATGCACTATTCGTCTTCAAACACTGAGAAGAGATTTTGAGAATTCTAAAATGAAAAATTATGAGACCGTACAAGAATATTGTGGAAAATTAAAGGAACTAGTTAATCAAATGAGAGCCTATGGAGATGGGATAACTGATCAAAGGGTTGTTGAGAAAATATTGGTGTCACTTACCAAAAAATACAACTCCATAGTTACAACTATAGAAGGAACTAAGGACTTGACGACCCTATCAATAAGTGAATTAATTGGCTCTCTAGAAGCACATGAGAAAAGACTAATGGCACAAGATGAAGATTCAGTTGAAAGTGCCTTTCAGTCTAAAGTAAATATACGGTCTCATCAAACTAAAAATGGTGGAAGGAGCTCATGGAAAAACAAAAGAGGAGGAGAAATTATAAAAAAGGAAAATTATCCACCTTGTGGCATTTGCAAGAAAACAAATCATTTGGAGAAGGATTGTTGGTTTAAAAATAAAAAACAATGCCGCTTTTGTAAAAGATATGGCCACGTAGAAAAAGATTGTCGCTCGAAAACAAATAATCGAGCAAACTATGCAGTAAAAAAAGAAAGTGAAGAGAATACATTATACGCAGGCCAAGCGGCAAATGACAATAAAAGTGAAACATGGTACATCGATAGTGGGTGTAGCAATCACATGACGGGGGACGAATCTATATTCACTGATATTGATAAGTCGGTGAAATCCCAAGTAAAGTTAGGCAATGGTGCATTAGTAGATGTCAAAGGAAAAGGCACCATCGCCGTGGAAACGAATAAAGGCCCAAAATATATACATAATGTATATCTAGTCCCTCGTCTTGCACAAAATCTCTTAAGTGTGGGCCAAATGATACAAAGTGGGTATTCTCTATATTTTAATGGAGATACCTGCATTATCTATGATAAATATAAAAATGTCATTGCCTCTGTTAAGATGAAAAATAACAATTTTCCTATTAAATGGAAATATGTCAAAGATATAGCCATGAAAGCTCAACTTGATGATTCATGGCTATGGCATAGAAGATTTGGCCACTTCAATTTTGCTGGGCTAAAAATTCTCCATCATAAAAATATGATGAGAGATTTTCCAGCCATCACAGAAATTTCAGATGTTTGTGAAGGTTGCCTTCTTGGAAAACAACAGAGACAATCCTTCCCATCTGGAGGTACATGGAGAGCTAAGAAGCCATTAGAACTTGTCCACACAGACGTGTGCGGTCCGATGAGGACACCTACACCTAGTCAAAATAAATATTTCATCTTATTCATTGATGATTACACAAGAATGCCGTGGGTATACTTTCTTCGAGAAAGATCTGAGGTTTTCTCTATCTTCAGAAAATTCAAGAACCACGTCGAGAATCAAAGTGGCCAAAGAATCAAAGTCCTAAGGAGTGACAGAGGCACAGAATACAATTCGAAGGAGTTTAATAAATTTTGTGATGATGAAGGAGTCCATCATCAACTAACTGTTGGCTACGCCCCAGAACAAAATGGAGTAGCTGAAAGAAAAAATAGAACCGTCATGGAGATGGCAAGGTCTATGCTAAAGGAGAAAGGCCTTCCCAACATTTTTTGGGCAGAAGCGTTTATACTGCAAAGATACCCGTTAAACAGTGTCCAACTAAAGCTGTTCAAAATAAAACACCAGTCGAAGCATGGAGTGGACGGAAGCCTTCAGCAAAGCATCTCAAAGTGTTTGGATGCATTTGCTACGTCCACATCCCTGCTCGAAAAGGAGTAAGCTAGATGAAAAGACAGAAAAAGGAATATTCCTTGGCTACAGTGACCAATCAAAAGGCTATCGGGTTTACAACCTAAGAACCAAGAAGCTTATGATTAGTCGAGACGTCGAGTTCGACGAAAATGCTGCCTGGAATTGGGAGGATGAGAAGATCGAGAAGAAGTACATCACCTTGCCAGACATACCACCTACTCAAGAGGAATCAACGTCACAAGAAGAAGGAGAAGTACCGGATTCCACCACTCACGACATAACTCCACCAAGCTCTCCAAGAGTAATGCAGGAAGAATCTACTCCAGAGTCTCCAGTACTAAGGGTAAAAGCCCTTAGAAGAATTTACGACACATGCAACTTTGCAATTTTGGAACCAGAAAACTATGAACAAGCATCCAAAGAAGAAGTCTGGATAAAAGCCATGGAGGAAGAGATCAAGATGATCGAGAAAAATGAAACTTGGGAGCTTGTCGATCGACCCGAAGACAAAGAGATCATTGGCGTCAAGTGGGTCTACAAGACGAAGCTCAACGCGGATGGAACAATCCAGAAGCATAAAGCAAGGCTTGTGGCGAAAGGATACTTGCAACAACCAGGTATTGACTATACTGAAACTTTTGCTCCTGTTGCTCGCCTTGATACTATTCGGGCACTCATAGCTCTAGCAGCACAAAAAGAATGGAAGATCCATCAACTAGATGTAAAATCAGCATTCCTAAATGGATATCTTGAAGAAGAAATTTATGTAGCTCAACCAGAAGGCTTTACTATCAAAGGCAATGAAGAAAAAGTCTTAAAGCTTAAGAAGGCCCTATACGTGTTAAAACAAGCACCACGTGCGTGGTATAGTAGAATCGATGAGTATTTCATCAAGCAAGGATTCAGGAGGAGTATGAGTGAGCCGACACTCTACATCAAGACCCAAGGTAAGTCCGACACTCTCATTGTCTCTCTATATGTAGATGATCTCATATATACAGGAAACAATGAGACAATGATCCGAGCATTTAAAGAAGAAATGATGAAGACATTTGAGATGACAGACTTGGGCTTGATGCATTACTTCCTTGGCATCGAGATTAACCAAAATGAAGGAGTTTTTATCTCGCAAAAGAAATATACCGAGAACCTCTTAAAGAAATTCAAGATGAACTATTGTAAAGCAATTTCAACTCCTCTCATGACAAATGAGAAACTATTGAAGGAAGATGGAGCAGAGAAAGCCAATGCCTCCCTCTACAGAAGTTTGATCGGCAGCCTGCTATATCTCACTGCTACACGACCGGATATTATGTATGCAACAAGTCTACTATCACGATTCATGCAAAGTCCGAGTCAAATTCACTTTGGAGCTGCCAAGAGAATTCTCAGATATTTACGAGGAACTATGGATTACGGTATTCGATATCTCCCAAGTGCAGATGCCAAGCTCATTGGCTACACTGATAGTGACTGGGCAGGTTCAGCAGATGATAGGAGAAGTACTACTGGCTATGCCTTCACACTGGGCTCCGGAATATTCTCATGGGCATCCAAAAACAAGACTCAAAGGGCACGATCATCGCAGAAGCTGAATACATCGCAGCTGCTACGACCGCCGCCAAGCAATATGGCTTCAAGAATTCTAGAAGACTTTGGAGAAGTACTTACATAACCGACTCTATTACTTTGCGACAATAAGTCGGCGATTGCTATATCAAAGAATCTAGTATTCCATGGAAGAACCAAACATATCGATATCAAATATCACTTCATACGAGAGGCGCAAAATAACAATGAGATCGAGCTAAAATATTGCAAAACCGACGAACAAGTAGCGAGACATATTCACTAAAGCACTATCGCGAGACAAGTTCGAGACATTACGGGAAATGCTTGGAGTAACACGAAATTGGATCAAGGAGGAGTGTTAAATTATTGATCCAATTCTAGAAACTTCAAGATAAATTTTAGCTAGAAAATTCAAGAAAAATTCTAGAAGAATCTATGAAATTATCTCTGCAAATGGCAGAGATATTTGTCTTAAAAAAGTCTATTGTTCAAGAAAAAAAATTGTAAAAGAAACTCCTAGAAGATGGCCATAAGTCGGTGGAGTAGTCCTATAAATAGGGAAGGGGGGGAAGCGTAGCAGACTTGTAGAGCAAAAAAGGTAAGCTCCTCCCCTTCCTTTGTACTTTGTACTACAACTAAATAAATAAAAAAAGAGTTTTATTTTGTTCCCTTGTGTTCCCTTGCTGCAAATCATTTTCTTAACCATATTGTTCTTTCCTTAGCCCTCTTGAAAGTTCACACACAAAACACACTTGCACACATATCAAACACACGCTTCCGCATAAAAACCAACAGATCCATTTTGTCCTTGCAATGATAAATCTCTAGGGAATATTCTTACTTCTGAGGAGCTCATGCACGATGAACACAACCAAAAACAAAGCACCCCCCCCCCGGCGGGCGGAAAACACAAAAAAAAAAAAAAAAAAAAAAAAAAAAAAAAAAAAAAAAAAAAAAGAAAGAGAGAGGGAGAAGAATAGGATAATTGATTTAATCTTTCCTTTTCCTGGCAACTGTTTTTCTTGTACTTTACATGGGAAATATTCTTCTCATGGGGGGCAATATTTTTCCTGTATAATAATTTTAACTTCTCGTTTTTTCCTTGCAGGGACGATTTCTCTCCTCTCTTAGCACTCAATCGCCAGCACTGAATGTAGTTTCTCGAAGGTTGATATAGTAAAATGTATCTTAAATTCAATATTTCCATGTAAATATTGAATTTACACATGGTGCAATTTGCTGTGAAATTCACGAGGATGTTTTCATTTTCAGCAAGCTTCATGGGCTCATTGCGTGTGGTGGTGAAGATGGTGCCCTCGAATGTTTTGACTTGAGGATGAGATCTTCTGTTGGTAGGATAAATGCAGTTGCACCTACTGGAGACATTGACTCAGTAACCCTGCTGCTCAATTTTTAAATTCTTATCTAGAACTTTTCAACATGGAGCTGAAAATGAAACATGGATGTGTGTGCGGGAGTTCTTTCTTAGTGCCAAATGTATGCATAAGCACTTTCATCATTGTGTTTTCTTCTCATGGAGAGGGGAAATTTTCTCATGTACTTGCCTGACTTGTAGGAGGTCACTGCTGTGGAATTTGATGGAGATGGCGGCTATTTGATGGCTGTTGGAAGTAGCGCAGGCAAGGTATGATGCCATTCTTACAATATATGGCCAAGCAGGCCTTTCCTCAATTTCCCTTTTCGAAGCACTTGCTACCGTATTTTTGAAGTCATTTGCGGTGCTCAAGCGCATACATATTTTTCTCGAGGAACTTCTGTTATTACATTTAGACATTAAGCACCGCAAAGAACATGCTTGTATTGCACACTGTACTTTTCATAAAGTTTGTGTATTTGGTCATTGTCAAGAAACAGGATTGTTCTCGAGTGTAGTTAATGAGATTGAGACAGCTTCGGATGATTTGAAGGGTAATTGTAGATTTCTTTTCAGAGGCCTTTTATCCTGTAGATGGTTGAGTTACTAAATTACACGGGCTTACCAGATACACATTTCAAACAAGTAGAGCTGATCTTGCTTACTTGATAGTGGAAAATCTTATAAGAACGGACCAATGATTGTTTGACCTTATGAAAGACTCCAAGGGATTAGAGTCATAGTGAGGGTTATGTTGCTGGTGTTTACAGCATATAGGCACCAAATATATATAATGGTGTGCTGAAAAAGTAAAAAGGGTCGATCCAGTCTGATTATCAGATCATGTTCAGTGAAGGTCTATGATCACACTAATGTTCACTTTCTGCTAGAGAATTTTGGTATGGAGATTTGTTAGTGATGGACATTTTGTGAATTCCTGAGTTGGCAACATCCACCTTATTGTGGGCCATACTTCGATTATATTGAGAGGTCAAAACTTTTATCTACTGAAATAGCAATCTAATATCTTACTTGTGATGCAGGTTATGATATATGATTTGTGTTCCTCACTTCCCATACAAGTAAAGGATCACATGTGAAATTTCTCTTGGTTATTCAAATTATCAAGTTGTGTCCCTTTTTCGGTTTTGCCTCAGTTTGAAATGATCATGTTTTTTGAATTTTCTTGATAACAAAAACAAAAGGTTACGTTCTTACGTAGGTATGGTAGTGCAATATTGGATATTAAATGGCATCGTACTCTGAATTCTGAAAACCCAAAGCTGATTTCCACTGATAACCATATTGTCAGGATTTGGGACCCAGAGACGGTATGAGTTGTATCAATGAGAAGCTATGCTTCTTATTTTTTCCTTTCCATACTTTCTTTGTATATGGTGCAAATCATTTAGGGTAAAAATTGGTGCTATTATTTCAATGCTGTTGCTGTTTTGTATTCAGCCTGGTTAACTTAAGCCCTATAGGAGGAAGATGCCTAGATTGACCAATGAGTACATGTTTTCTCTATTTTTGCCTTTCCTAGTCTAGTAAGACTGAAATTTTATAATTAGAGTTTCTGATACAAAATGAATGCTACATGTTCTTATCCTTTGTTGTCACTATTTCTATGTTCAAGTGGTATTTTTGGTATCTTTCCAACAGCAATCCAAAATTTAGCATGTTAACTTTTACCTGGTTCTTTAGATCATTTTGTTTAAAATGTCAATTCTTGAGTCTTGTCGCTGTTGTAGAAAGAATTTTCAGAATTTGTTATTTGTCAATACTCCCTGTTGCAAGTTCATTTAGATTTTTAACTGGTTTCTGCTGGATTTCAGGGTGATGGCATGACCAGCATTGAACCGACTGCCGGAGCAATAAATGACATTTGTGTGTTTAGGGACAGTGGACTGATGTTACTGGCCTTGGATTGCAGCCAAATACCCTCTTATTTCGTTCCTGCTCTTGGACCTGCTCCTAAGTGGTGTGCTTATCTTGAAAGCTTGACGGTCTGGTTCTAAAGTGTTTTTGCTTCTATTTTATTCTATCCTTGGTGAGTACTATGGTCTCATTGAAGATTTTCCTTTTATAGGAGGAGCTTGAGGAGGGAGGCCAAACAACCATATATGACGACTTCAAATTTGTAAAAAAAGAGGACCTTGAAAAGTTGAATTTGACAAATTTGATTGGCACAAACCTTCTAAGAGCTTATATGCATGGGTTCTTTATTGATCACCGTCTTTACAAGAGAGTGAGTTCATCTCCTCTTTACATCAATTGAATAGATCTGATGCATTGTTACTCTGATTTCATGCTTGAAAATGCTTTATTATGCTGCAACTTTTCTTTTGGTCATATTCCATAGATCTTGCATAAAGGGGGAAATGTTCTCAACATTTGTTTGAGTGAAGTTCTGCTTCCCGTGCCATTTTAGCTTGACACGATCATGCGGCTCTCTGTTTGCACGGGAACATGCATATATAGGCACTCGTCCACTTATGTGTATGCGTAGTCATTTAAGGTTTACCCAGAAATTTTTGCAAAATTACTTCCTTTCGAGTTTATATATGCACAAAAAATTATTCTGAAGAATTCGGCCTTATTTATAATCAGATGGTTTTATAATTTAGAGAATTTGGTTGGGAAAGGAAATGAAATATTGATTATGCTGCTTTTAGAATTTTATTCTCGTTAAACAATTGTGTTCTTGTATCTGGTGTAGAGGATGCTTGCCTTTTTATTGTTAATGATGTGATGTCAGGATGTTTTACTTTATGCATGTAATATTGCAGTCTGTATCGCCTCCAGTTACGCATTATGGGAGGAAAAAAACCCTACTTCTTAAGGTTTTAAATTTCCTTGCATGTGATTGAGTATATCTAGACTTTTTGAGTAATGAGCAAGTCATTATCGATAGAGATCTTTTCGAGAACTATCAATGCAACTCTTTTCTCAATATATTTTCAAAACTGCAGGCAAAGGCATTAGCGGATCCTTTTGCATATGATACATATATAGAGCAGAGAAAGAAAGAGAAGTTGGAAGCTGAACATGCCTCTCGGATCACAGTTAGTAAATGCAAGATTTCCTTGCTTGTTTGCATATGATTTTTGTAGCTATATAGCCTCATCTTAGCTTTGCATAAATGGGGATTACACAGCAGATTTGGCTCCAGGAGTTGTTGGTAGCTTTTGAAGTGTAATTGGTTTGACATGGGCAGATGCTTCCTAGTCGGCCATTACCTTTGAGTAGTAATCATTTAATCTAATTGATTATTGTTTTCTCCTGCAGATTAAAAGAAAATTACCTAAAGTTAACAGGGTTCTTGCTGCTCGTCTCCTTGAGAATGATGAAGCTGAGCGAAAATAAAGAAAGTGATGACAATGAGCCCAAGAAAAAATCAAAGAAGAAGAAAGGACTCGACAGTGAAGTTCTTAAAGATGAAAGATTTGCAGCTATGTTTGAAAATAAGGTAAAGAAAAACCTCACATGCCATAGCGTGCTAAAATGTTTTGCTGGTCCTGAGGTTCTTGCTGTATTTTCCCACTCCGGCACCCAATTTGCTTGGGTAGATTTTGCATGGTCTGATGCTGATGATGAACCAATTACTCTTCAGAGAATAAGTAGTGTACATATGCACTTGTACTTATTTCAACATGTGTGTGGATATACATATATACTTTTGGAAGTTGCCAATGGCTTGGTGTAGTGTTGTCGTCTTAAAGGTGCAAAATCGTAGGATTTTAGGTTTTAAAACTTCTGGTTAGGTTTCAAAACTGCTTATTGAGATTCGATATACTTTTGCTTGTTGTCCACAGGACTATCAAATTGATGAACAATCACAAGAGTGCATTTCCTTACATCCAATGTCTTCTAAGACGCAACCATCATTGGTTGAGGAGTATTTTGAGCCTGTCGATGCGGAGGATGACGATGGTTCAGATTATTCTGATGCCTCTGCTGAGTCTCAGACATCAGAGGAAGAGCCTGATTTTGATAAGGATAGAAGCAAAAAGAAGTCTCATGTTCCAAGGCAAATTTTGTCCATAGCCAATTATAGTTTTGATGTGGTGGACGGAGCATATTACGTTGCAGAAAATGGGAGGTATCAATGTTTCCTTTTTACCCAGTGTGGATGTCCTATGGATGTTTGTGGCATGCATGTATGTTCTTAAATCGGCAGGCTAAAAAAAAAAACACTGGAAGTGAACGGGGTGGACTCATTGGATTGGGTGTTGGGATACATGAGATTTTCTTTCTTTTTTATGGCTAATATTTTCCTTTGATGAACTGTAGATTATATGAAGTTAAGGATGAGCGTCATGCAGAGGCGTTCTTCAACCGTGTGTCGCTAGCAAAGGAGGACTCTCTTCCTTTGGGAGAGAGGGTGGCGGCTCTCCAACGCAATCAGCGCACTCCTGGTGCTCCAAATGATGTCAAATTGGGACCAGGAGGGTCCAGAGAAATATCCTTCATTTCCAGAAGCTCAGCCAAGTATGTCGAAGACGAGGAAGACAGAGATCCCCGGCGTGAAAAGAGGAGGGGAATTCAATCACTGGGGTTGAAGTCGGATAAACAAGGCTTCCCCGGCAGAGGGAGAGGAAACCGTGGGAGAGGAAGAAGAGGTCGCCGGTAACTGATACAGCGGTCTCTCTTTGTATCCCTTTTTTGTTTTTTCTTTTTGTATTATGTAGCATTCTAAATTAGTCGATGAGGCATACACGATGACTGGTTATTGAAATGGCAGTGCCTATTTTTTTGACTCATTGGATAGGGGATTACTCTAGATCTGGAAGCTCTGGGAGTTATATCTTCTCCTGTTTGGGGGCGTTGTAAGGTAATAGAGTGTAGTGGCTGGCTCCAAGAGAACTTATATTTCTCAAATGCATTCGTTTTTGGTTACGCTCAAATGCAATTTTTGTTTTATGGTTACACTAAAGTGCACTTTCTGTGAAGTCCTGACATGTAAAAGGTTAGTCCATCGTGGGTATGAATAATACTTGTCATTTTCATGATGAACGTACTATATATACTAAATTAAATTTGGACTATTGAGGGTAGTGAGAAATTACAGGATATAGATTCATTATGTTCTTACGTTGTCATCATATTATTTAATGTAAAGATATTCTTGGAATGCTAAATAAAGGGAGAAAAAAAATCCAATGTTGACTCAAGTATAGATATAATAGATGCTATGCTCATAAAATAATTCCTCGGAGATGCGTGGTGTGGCAAGTGAGGCGCGTGACTTATGGTGATAACCTCGTTTTGGGCACGTGTTTTGGTGTGCAGGGCGTGCGCACTTTACAAGTCACTGTTTTTTTTTCCTTTTCTTTTACCAAAAGAAGAAAAAAGGAAAGCTGAAATATACAATTCACGATTACATCTAATTAGGCATTATATAAATGACCGTCCCAATAGTTTAGTCCAAGTCAGGTATCTTATTATAAAATAATTGAACCGCGTGCATTAAGGATTATACACACAAAACCCAAAATATTAAGGTGAAATTTGAATAATGAGGGTTTATGCACAATAAAAAATGACAGAACCTAACTCTAAAATAATTTGAAAAAAGTCCAACTCAAAATATTAAGGTGATAAATGGAGGTGTGATTTTATATCTAAATATTCTGACAGTTCATATGACATATGTTTAACCAAATAAATCAAGAAAAAAAGGGCTTCTTTCATCTCTCAATAATGTACAAATAGTAGAAAAATGTATTGGGCGCTCGTGCATGGTCGGCAACAGAAGTGAGCACAAGAAGCTTAGCCACACAAAACCCACGAGTCGTGCACACGCTAGAGATACACGTGCACGCCAGGTGAAGCTTTAGACAAGACATCCATAATTAAATTTTGTCCAAAAGAGATGAACTTGTTGATGTCACGGGCCTTAATCAACCCTATTATTCTAGAGAAGATAAAGAAATCAGTCATCTTGCTCCGATATATTATGCGATCAATCTTTAGCTGAGGTCGTCAATGGTAGTTTATATATAGTCATGGTCGTCTCACCTTCTTATAGAACTAAAGTTTTCAACAACCTTAGAAAGAGCAATACATACTTATGTTGTCTTTTTTTCCAAGTGGTTGGCCCTTAGAGGATTCCACAAGCCAAGAACAAGAGAATTACATGCACAGAGATGCCTACACTTGCTATTCACCACCTCTTCTCCATTTTCCCTTCTTATCACCTCCTACACCGTCTCCTCTGGCGGAGCAAGCGTTCGATCCTCTCGGTATCCCATTTGGAGTGGTGAAAGGCGAAGAAGCAACGATGGTCAAGAAGCTGAACCACAACGCCAGTGAGCGTGATCGGCGGAAGAGGATGAACAGTTTGTACTCCACGCTCCGCTCACTACTTCCGGCTGCTGATCAAATGGTAATTATACTAATGCTATTATCCTGTATCTTTGAGGGAGTTTTTAAAAGCTTTTGTTTTATTGCCGTTCTTTGGATACACTTTGCCAAAGTTAAAAAGAGCGATGGAGAGAATAGTAAAACATTAGTAGCCAGTGGACATTGTGTAATCATATATAAACCTAGTTTCTTTTCTTCAAATCCTTTTTTATGTTTGCATAAATTCATGTTATTGATCTTCTTTCCTGACAATTCGGATCTTTTAAGGCTTCAAACGGATTCTTTAACCTAATACCAGCCTATTGTTTGACTTCATTATCTCTTTTATCTAGAAAAGGATACTAGAAGTACCCCAACTTTCATACGACTCTCAAATTTTAGAATTTTCTGAGTGGTCATTCCAATGCCACTTTGGTAAAACAACAATCATATAAGTGTTATCACTGATTTGGGATGCCAGAAATTTGACATGACAATATTCTAACATTTTTTTATGACCAACGTGGCTTGCCGGTATAGTGAGTCAGCAGCACATGACTGCCCTGAATTCAACCTTTTCTTCAAACCCTAACCTTACAACCAAGAATTTGGGGCAAAATTAGTAGCTGAAACATGCAATGGAGGTTTGCTACTTCATATGTGTGATTTTGTTTCATTGGTATTGAAATTTAAACACTAGAATTTTGAGGATGGATAGTAACAAAGGCCAGCGTTGAGAGTAAACCAGGAGCCCCGATGAAGGTTTTGGATTTTGGGAAAAAGAATTACAGTGAAGAACACGTTCAAATTAAGAGAACAAGGGACAACTAATCGGTGGTGGTGATGACAGTGGTGAGGGACATGACCACGCAGCAAATGATGGGAAAGGAGATAAAGTTGGGGAGGGAGAGGACGGCGACGTTGCCCTTCCGGATGCCCATGGCGGAGAGGTGGGAGGCGAGGGAGTTGACGAAGCGCCAAAGGTTGGTAAAGGGGACGAGGAGGCTAGAGGAGGCGTCAAAATGAAGGCCATAGAGCGGCGGTGGGAATGGGAGGAGATGAAGGTGGTGACGTTGAGGGGGAGTGGAATGGGCTTGCGCTTGCTGTTAGAAGGGGGAGTTGGAGCTGGATAAATCGTTTATGAGGTCGATTCGGGGTGGGTGAGCCACCATTAGAAATGAATCGTGACATCATGAGAGCTTAAGCTTGACAAACAATCCCTCCCTCCCCCTCCACTCTCTGAGATTGGTCTATTGTAGGATTAGAGAAAGAAGAGAGAATGAGAAAATGAGTTTTAAGTGCCAGATTATTGTCCACTTGGATTTTCTTTTCTATAAGAAAGCCAAGTAAACATTAAAATTTATATATAAAAAAAGCCACGTTAAACAAATTGTCGAAATTTGTCACCAGAGACACTTAAGTGATTATTTTTCCACTGATGTAATACTAAAGTAATTGCTCGAAAAGTTTTAATATAATAAACATCGTACGAAACTAACTTCACTTCTAATATTCTTTTTCCATTTTTGTTGATAGCTCATTCAACTTCAAGTCACCACATACTCAATTTATCTCAACATTTAGTACTAGAACTAGAGAAAATCGCCCTGAAAATTTGGTTTTAACAGAGTTTGATCTCATTCCTTTTCCTTTAGAAAAAGTTAAGTGTCCCGACAACGGTGTCCCGAGCGCTGAAATACATACCAGAACTGCAACAGCAAGTGGAGAAACTGACTCAAGAGAAGGAAAAGCTGTTATCAAGAATTAATGCTTCCCCAGATGGAGATTATTACACTAGTCACCAAGAAATTAGCACAGGGAAAGGTTCACTTCAAATTTTGGTGCCATCCATCTCCACGACTCGTTTGAGTGAGAGTGAGGTTGCAATTCAAATAAGCACCAGAAAGGTCATGACTCATAAGACTGTCGATTTCTCTGAGGTCTTGCTCGCCTTGGATTATCTGGGATTTCCTGTAATAAGCTCTTCCACCTTCGAGTCATCCGGAGGAATGAAAACAACCTTCTACAATCTACACGTTCAGGTGCTTTACCATTGTTAATGACCCATTTATTTTCTTTGATTTGATTTAAACTTACAGAATTCTCCATGACATGGTATAGCGTATAGATGTATTAATGACATGCATGGTGATAACTTGAATTTTGAAGGTTGAGAGAAGCAGGGGTGTGGAGTGCGGGGATTTGGAGGAGAAGCTGTCAGCATTAGTTGATCATCGGAAGAGAAGCAGTGTAAACTTCCTGAGGTAACTTGGGAACCAGATGATGTAAAAATAGTTTCTCCATTAGTTTTGAACTTAATGTCAAAAGAAAGCTGCAACAAATTAATATCAATGAAGTCTTTCAACTATTTTTTTTTTTATCATGCCTCTCTACACATCCTGCATGTACTCCGAGAATGTCTTCGAGCATTTTCTTTTTGCCTGGTTCGAAGAGCTTTAGATGATATTGAGTGCAGACTCTACTACTTATCTTACTTTAACCAGTCTATAAATAAAAAGAACTTACTCTTTCAGTCCTAGCAACATATGTCAAAGCTAATTGAGCGCATTTAAAACATGGTGATGGTGAGATTTACCACCCCCCCCCCCCCAAAAAAAAAAAAAAAAAAAAAAAAGACAAACGAGGGCCTAATTGCATAATATGTAATTACATGTCATAAATATCTAGTAATGCTTAGTGTTTAGGATGATGAAGGTAACTACAAACAGGTATTTGAAAGAAGCAAAGATATACTCTCCAGGCATCTAGATTTCCTTTACCCTATGAAGGAATAAATCCAAATTTTTTTTTTTGTTAACTTGTGTTTATATATTCGTAGAACTATTGCGCAAATTTACAAGAAGATGTTGGACATTCGTAGAGTATCTTCTTTTTTAATGGTACTTCAAACACATAGCGACCCTTTATTGCAGTAAATGAAAAAAATAAGATCCAGACAAACAATGATATCCATACGGGCAGGATGACTTCTTGAGTAATATATAATATTTATCTATAAATTTAAGTGAAAAAGTGTCATTTGTCTCACTTTTTGACCTCCATAATTACTCTTGCGAGAATAACATCCAGCTATCGAATAACCAGCTCGACTGTAGAGTGATCAGGGATTGAGATGGTTAACTAATACGACAAGGGATATGCTCACCACGTAAGAAAGTTACCCTAGGATAAATGGCATTCAACTCCCCACTTAGTGGATTCCACCAAGAAGTACATAGTGTAGAGATACTCTAATCCAAGCGATTAGATTCATCAATAATACATTCTAACCCTCAAGGAGGCCCTATGATGGCAAGTTCACAGACACAAGTTTCCAATCTGCGTGTCACAATGGCTCATTATACATGCATCTAGACTTTAAGAGGTAATAATTGGATAGACACTATAACGTATAGTAACTTTGTCATGCGTTGATCCAGTGGAACTTGCAACTATATTGCTATATTTAATCAAGCGAAGGACATTACCCAATCCCTCTAACCTATATAATAACTTCAATCGTCGCTGGAGAGGAAATTGTTGGAAAAACATGTGTTGACATGGCAGAAGCTGAAAACCCTAAGAATTGCTCAACTAAAAACATAGAAATAAAAAGAGTTGATTTGATGATGAAATGTTTGAAAAATTGGAAAGAGGTTCCACTAGCAACTATGAAGTAAAAGATTTAGTTCTATCTGAACGTGTGTTATCTCTGAAGATATACGGTCTGGACTCATACTGCAAATTAAGCCAATGACTCTCAAGTAGTGATGTTCATACAAATACTCCGCACTGTTGTATAATTAGGGGAATAGAATTGGGCGGAGGCTGTGTCCTTGTAGAAGATCTTATCTACTGAACATTGAGGCATCTATTATGTTCAGGACATTATATTTTGTCATGTTTGGCTAACCTCAGTATAACGCACGGATATTATGTATTTGTATGCAAAAATATATACAATCATCTTTCCAATTTTCTAACCTACAAAATGCTACCATTCAAAACTAACGAATTGAACGAAGCATTTCAATTGGAGAAATTAAGAATAATGATGCAAAATACATTTTGATATGCGTCTTATATACTTGTATTCATGCAATAAACATACAATAGTGTCCTCAAGAGATAATCTATATCTCTCAAGAATGCATGGAAATGATTTTGGTACTATAAGAATTTAAGGATTTTGTGTCTCTGAATTCCCTTAAAGTCTCTATTGCATTCCAAATGCGGAACATTGGGCAAATAGATGGCTAGTTTTGCAAATTTATTTGTTTTGATACTACCATTTATGCGGATGGTTTCAAAGTAACAATGAATTCGAGGACTAACTCCATCCTATGAAGGCGAGTTCATAAACACAAGTTTCCAATCCGTGCCTTGCAATGGACTTATTATACATGTATCTAGACTTCAAGAGGCGTGATAATTGGATGGACACTATAATGTATAGTAACTTTGTCACGGCTAGGCCTAGTGGAGCTCGCAGTTGTGGGAGTTTTTGTTCCTATATTTAATGAAGCTTTGAAACCTTCTAGCCAGTGTAACAACTTTATTTGTCGCCAGAGAGGAAATTATTTGAAAAATATGTGTTGACTTTACAGAAGATGAAAATCCTTAAGATTGCTCAACTAATAACATAGAAATGAAAGAATTGATGCTTGATGATGAAATATTTAAGAAATTGGGAAGAGGTTCCACCAGCAACTGTAAAGTAAAAGATTTTGTTCTAGCAGAAGGTACGTTCTCTTTGAAGATATATGGCCTGGACTAATATCACAAATTAAACCAATCACTCTCAAGCAGTAATGTTCATATAACTAGGGTAATAGTACTTGAGGCAGGCTGGGTCCTTGTAGAAGATCTCATCCACTGAATATTGAGGCATCTATTCTCTTTTATATTGATGTTCAAGACACCATGTTTCTTTATGTCTGGCTAACCTCAGTCTAATGCACAAATACTATAATTTGCATGTAGAATTATGTAAAAAAAAAATGAACATGATCATTTGTCCATTCAAATGTGCTCATCTTTCCTATTTCATAATGTATAAAATGCTACTATTCAAAACTAATGAATAGAATGAAGCATTTTAATTGGAGAATTAAGAATAATGATGCGAAAGAGAGGAATATGAAATATGTGTATATTTCAATATATGTGTAATATATGTGCAATATACATGTATTCTTGCAATATATGCATTAGTGTCCTCAAGAGATAAATTATATCTCTCAAGATTGCATGGAAATGCTTTTGGCACTGTAAGAATTTTAGGATTTTGTATCTCTAAATTCCTCTAAAGTCTTGCATTCCAAATGTGGAACATTGGGTAAATAAATGGTTGGTTTTGCAGATTTATTTGTTTTGCTACTAACGTTTATGTGTATTGTTTCAAAGTGATGAGGACTAAGCGCATCCTATGATGGAGAGTTCATAAACACAAGTTTCCAATTCATGGCTTATTATGACTCATTAGACATGCATCTAGACTTCAAGAGATGTGATCATTGGATGGACACTTTAACGTTTAGTAACTTTGCCACGAATAGGTCTAGTGGAGCTCGCAGTTGTAGGAGTTTTTATTATATTTAATGAAGTTTTGAATATTCTTAGATACCCTCTAGCTTGTGTAACAACTTTATTTGCCGCTAGAGAGGAAACTATTGCAAAAATATGTGTTGACTTTGCAAAAGATGAAAGCCCTTAGAATTGCTCAACTAAGAACATAGAAATGAAGGAGTTGATGCTTGATGATGAAATGTCTAAGAAATTGGAAAGAAGTTCCACCGGCAACAGTAAAGCAAAAGATTTTGTTCTAGCAGAAGGTATGTTATCTTTGAAGATATACAATTGATTGCTTGATGGTAGTTATTGATTTTTACTACAAAACTTGGTTTTATGGGCATTTAAATAGAAAAATCCGATGTGTCGAATTTTGACGCCAATTTTTATGTACTATATAAAACCGTGGAGTTTTAAAATAGTAGTGCACCAAGTTTGATGGTTTGATTTTAAATACGTGACTACGCATGATTATTTTATTGGGATTTTTAATACGAAGAAAAATTGGCCAAGTTCATTATTTGAAAATAAAGCATTGAATATCAAAGTATGGCGTTCTTAGTTAAATATGTGCTCGTATGGTCACTAAGTGGAACCCAACCTGATGCGTTTTATGCGGGACGATGCCCGATTTTATCGGATGCCCGGCGGGGGTCCGGAAGCCGAGTTGCGGTGGAGGCTGAACCGATACTCCTTTATGGAATGCAGTCTAGGTGGGGGTTTTAGACATTGCCGTGCCCGACGGGGCGGGACGATGCCCGGTTATGTCAGATGACCGCCGACTTTTGAGTTAGCCGTGGCCGATGGGTCGTAATAATCGGAACACGCCTGAATGGTTGTGCTAGTTTGTGCCTGATTATGGGGCAAAATTGTGTGGCATGGTATGGGACGTGTCATAACGGTTTTACCTTATAATCGGGACCCTTGTGGATGTTTGAAAGATAAAAATGTGGCACCCGAGAATTTCAACAACTCTCGGATATGCGACGGACCGAGATTGAGTGACGGGAGTATCATTGGATTATGATATTGGCATTCTACACGAACATTAGTTCGTATCGTCGTCGAACCAATACATTTCGTTTAGTAATGGTTGAATCGTCAACAAAACCATCATTTTGTCGAAAGGCTTTCATAGGTTTAAGTGAGACCAACTCTATCCGTAAATTTTGCAGACCTCACGAAAATAATAACACGTCAAGGATTAACGAATTTGTTTTTGGACTTCGTCATCGACACCGATGATTGGATCTTGCCGTACCAACATCATATTTGGCGCTACTTTGGACCCCGCTGATGTATGTACATGTTTTTTTCGGTGATGCCACACGACTATATTGTTTGAGTGTATATGGAATAAGGGAGGAATTTGGATTTTTATCAATTGAATTTCGGAGAATCGAGAAAATGGAATTCGGCCATACAAATTCACGTCCATGCGCGACCATCCATTCACGTAAGAATCCCCCCATGTCCATTGACCTACCATGCACGGTCATGTGACCAATCTCATCCTTACGGTCACAAAGTTTTTGTCTTATAGCAATGAAGAAAATTAATCATCATGCGGCACTTTGAGCCCGTCGAATGAGGAGTGGAATTCACCGGTCAACAATTGAGGAAAATAGTTGACCAAGGGGCTCCTACCATTGGACACATCACGGCATGCAGAAGGAGAGGTGGCCATCGAAGCTTTTTGGGGATGGCCACGTTTTCAACAGCTGTCCGCTCCTCTTGCAGCCACTAAAGAGATTAACATGCAGTTGACAAATTAGTCAACTAATGTGTGGAATTGTTGACCGAGGCTGGGCTAATGACGTCCACGTAGCTTGATGTGGGGCTGCCAACGGATGCCAAGGGGGCCTTCAATGGAGGACACGCTTCCCCCACTGTCCATTTTTGCTGCATCCACTGAAACCCCTACATGCAAGAAATCATCATTAGCTTAATTGATTTTTAGAGGAAACAAAATAAGGCTCGGTTTTGAGAGAAGAAAGGGATTAACCGAGCAGATTGGTGTAGCGAGAGGGAGGGAGAACAGAGGGCGCGTGTGAGGGGGAAACAACGAGGGGAGAGGGAAGGGACTGCCCCTCCGTTCGTGCGCTGCCGACGCCGCTCGACTTTGCCGTCGCCGAGCCCTGTCCGAGACCTCGAATTCTCTGTTTTGCTTGTTGTGGTCGCATAGGACTTAAGGCAAGTAGAAGTTCATCAATCTATGTTGTGCATGCTGTGATTGTCTTGAGTAGTGCAAATAGATTTGAGAAATGTCGGGATGAAGGTTGAATACTGAATTGTTGGTGATGAAAGTGAATTTGGAACTAAGAAGCCGAGAGGATACTTTGACATTTCTATATGTTCTTTTAGAGTCTTCTGATCTAGAATCATAACAATAGATTTTATGAACTCTAGAAGTAAATTAGACAAGGTATAGGTATGAGATTTTCTTGAATCTATGCTGTCCAGAGAGTAATTCATACGTAGTCAGTGGCTACGATGCTTGTTTTTAGAAGTTTTAACGCGAATTCAGCTTTCATTTCTTCATGAGAGTTATGTGGAATTGTTTAGATTGTAACATGTATTCACACTAGATTTTCTGTATTAGTATAATGAATACAAAATCGATTTCGGTGTGTGTTGTTTGCTGTTCGTGAGTAAAACCAGAAGAAAATTCTGAGTGTATAGTAAAATTCTTATAGAATTTTTGGGAATTGGTTTGAGCAGTATGTTTTTAGCGAAAGCGTGACATGCATTTGTACGTACATTATTAAGTTTGTATTTTAGTCAAAGAGGTTAAGAGGCGTTACGTTGTTGTCATTAAAATTTTGGTGGTTCTTGTTTTCAAATTACTTGAGTATACTTCCGAAACTGAGTGCATCTTAGTTATCTGTAGCAAGTAAAAGTTCTTCAATCTATGTGTTGCATGCTGTTATTACCTAGAGAAGAGTTGGTAGATGTGAGAGGTAAAATTTTAGAGCTGCATGTGGGATTATGGACATGTAGGATGGAGTTAGATCAAGAAAACTAGGAGAGAATAGGGCATACATTGCAAATTTCGAATTTACAAATGGGACAAGAATTTAGAATCTGACTATGGAGAATTTTGGAAATGATAAAGCTGTGATGTGGTGTAATGTACTTATATACATTTGAATGTGGTTGCTGGAGGTCGAAACTCAAGGAATAGGAAAATTATATTGTTAGAATTGTGGACTGTTTTGTAAAGAACAGTGTGACCCTCGGAGACTTTTTGATTTTTCTGTAATTATCTAGCCACAATTTGACTTTGATTCCTTGATGAAAGTTTTAGGGCACATCCTCATGAACAACATATAAAAAATTTAGAATAAATGAACAAGTAATGACCGCCGAAATGATTTTTCGATTAAAAACGCTAAATCTGGACATTTTACAGAATGTTAGCTAGGAATATCGAAATTTTTCCCACGGGACGTAAGGAATATAACTTGGTGTTCTTCATGAAACTTGTTCCTTTAGGTCTCATTGATAATGTGTCAAAATTTCAAAATTTTCTGAGTCCATTTAGTATTTATTTCAAAATTTTTACCAGAACTGTGCATTGTAAAAATCGGGCCA
Source organism: Eucalyptus curtisii (assembly GCA_017140595.1). Lineage (NCBI taxonomy): Eukaryota > Viridiplantae > Streptophyta > Magnoliopsida > Myrtales > Myrtaceae > Eucalyptus > Eucalyptus curtisii. Next base: position 11,543,955 of record CM029495.1, on the reverse strand, counting down.
TTCTATTCTTGAATTTTCACCAAAGTGTCCGAAAGTGAAGGTGTTTCGAATGGCTACATGATATGATGGTATTGGCTGTGGATATTTGTGCAATATTGAGATGTGATAGAGGGTCCATGAGACATCTTGTTTTAGCATTTGAAAATGTTTTGAGTATTAAAATGCTAAATGTTACCGTTGAGCCCTCGGGTCGACGATGCCCCGGGAGTCGAGATGCCCAAAGGTTCGAATGAGTTGATGCCCTTTGGATGCCTAGTTATATTATGAATACATGCCTAGAGGTTTTCCCCGGGAGTGTCGGGATGCCCGGTTGTATTATGATACATGCCCAGAGGGTGAGGGGTTGTATTATGATGCATGCCCGGAAGTTAGGGGAAACCATGTCTATGGTCCCCAGTGATTTCTCGTGATGCCAGGTGAGGTGCGAGATGCTCAGAGGTTCGAATGAGTCGATGCCCTTTGGATGCACGGTTGTATTTTGAATACATGCCCGGAGGCTTTCGCGATGCCAGATTGGACGTGAAATCCCAGAAGGACGCAAACATTGGTCCTCTGGGGGGATAAAACCGTTTGAATGATTAAAATTGATGATTATATTAAGTGTGAGTGTGGTCTGGTTATGGGACTAAATTATATGACATGGAATGGGACGTGTCATTACAGTTTGGCCCCATGATCGAGACTTGTGTGGCTGGACACGATGCATCTTATTAGTTGGAAATGCACTGGTCGTTGCATTGAAGAGTTATATAGTTTGGATGCATACTCATTCATGGATTGCCTATTTTGTCTACCATACTTGAATCTGAATATTAATAGTAATGCTTGCTATATCTTGATGAATCTTTTACTGCTGAGTAGTTGTACTCACCCCGTTTGGGGACTAACATTTCAGACAAGACAAGTTACCTCTGCTGCCATTGCCACCAGCAGATGGACCGAGTGGTTGGACATGGCCGTGAGGAGGAGGACAGCAAAGGAAGGAACTTTTGGACGCCGACACTGATCGATGGACTTTAAGCATACGACTGTTGGAAAAGATGTCGGTCATCTTTTGAGTATGTAGCCGGGTATAGAAAACCACGGAATTTTGGTGTACCGACGAATGATGTCCATCTGGTTTAAGTAAATAAACGTGTTCGGCTTTATTTTACCTATAAAATTTCTAGTTGGTGTGCATCTTTTCTGAATATAGGCAAGGGAGTTGTTGGATATGCTTCTGCCATATAAATTGCGTAGGGACGTATCTAGAAGATATAAACCCCCAGGATTGATAGACCTTCAGGTCAAGTAAGAGAAAGGTAAGCAAACTGTGGCGACCCCAACGGATCAGGGGCCGTCGAGGGGTGCCACAAAAAATTATGTGTTCCGGTTATTAATTACGCTTGTTGCATTGATAATAGCATATGTGGTACACTAATATGCAAGGACACGCTTAGGAGAGGTGAGTTTTGTATGCTGCCTGTTTAGGACCGCCTTCGAGGTGAATTTGCGTCTTAATCGGGGTTTAGGGATTTGACTCGCTGAGATTTATCTCATCCCGTCGTGATTAACCTTTTTCAGGGCCGTAGCATGGAGATATGCTAAGTGCGGATGTAGTGGGCGCGAGATGCGACACCTTTTGGCTGACCTTACCGTTAGTGGAGTTTAGGTTAACCCTAGTCCCTGAAGGTTTTTGAAAATGATCGATAGGAAGTGGCTGTGGAAAGGCTTGTAAGTATTAAAGTTCCTAGGGTTAACAATTGATAATTGAATATCTTGTTTTCGGCAATGTTTGCCGTGTTTTCACTATCCCTATGTTGGTTTGTTGGCCGGGTGTTTATATAATTCACTTGCACATGTGCTTAATTGAAAGATAAAAAGAATGGGTCGGCGACGCGTCATGGGATGTCGCATTTTTAATCGACCGCTGAGGGATGTGCGCGCGCTCGACAGACTCATTATACTTGCATATTGACTTCAAGAGGTCTGATAATTAGATGGACACTATAACATATAGTAACTTTGTAATGGACAAGTCCAGGGGAGCTCGCAATTGTAGGAGTTTTTGTTCCTATATTTAATGAAGCTTTGAACATCATCACATATCTTTTGGCCTGTGTAACAACTTTATTTGTCATTGGAGAAGAGACTACTACAAAAATATGTATTGACTTTACAAAAGATGAAAACTGAAACGACTTGACTCCAAGTTGCAGGGTTATTGCTGTGACGTACAAGGCGCGTTGCTGTCCCGTTTCTTTTATCTTTTGTTACAAGCATGCAGAAGCATACATATATCAAGCACTCGTACACAACAACAATCAACTAGGAAAAACACTTCACAAGCACACTACTTCGTATGTTACATCAACATAATTTACAAGCCCTTTCTACAGGCCTCTCCTTTTTACATCATCCTCATATACGTGCAGACCAAGGGAATTCTTATCTCCTCTAGTGTGACTACAACTCCCAAAACTGGTTGCAGCTTCAATGTCTACAAGTATAAAGACAAGGAGTGAGACCAAGAGTCAATAAATAAAAACCTCTAATTCTCTATTAAGATGACATCTTGTCATCAAATCTAGCATGTACCGTGCTCATATTATAATATTGATGGTAGATTGATGGTAGATCAATAGCAATATTACTGCTTCACCTCGACTATGTATGTGCCCCTTTGCCATAACTTCCATGCATGCTTACCTTTAGTTTATCCATGAGCAGAACAAGTCACATAGTAATAAATATACTGGCATGCATAAAATGTTTATTAACATATATCCTAACTCAATTAGGGCATCACAGCTCAACCAAGACATCTAGTTTCAATCTAGACATCCCGGCTTAATCGAGGCATTTTGGTGCTAGGTCATCCAAGGCATTTGAGCTCAACCTAGGTATCCTGTCTCAATCAGGGCATGCCGTCCTCACAAACGAGGTATCACCGCCAATACTGTGTGACGACAGTGTTCTTCTTTAATTTAGTGATCACATATCATGTGTCGTATAAGCCGATTTATTATCTTCTATCTTAATCGACACATACAAGGCCCAAAGGTGTGCTCATACAAATACGTGTCATGTATTATGATTTCGCAACTACATAGTATGTCGAGCACGACTCAAGACACATGGCCCGAACAAACCCGTCTAGATGCCGACCCTCCATCAAGCGAGGCTAAGATCAATACGCCTCAATATCAATCCATGGTCAAGTAACGTTTGGTCCGTCATGTCTTAATATTGATCCGAGACCAAGTGACACATGTTCGTGTCCCAAGCATGAATCAATCAACACATGAGCAAACCATACAAAATGGACTCGCGACATGTAAACGACTATTCACAGATAAGTACATGACTAAACTTGACGACGTAGCATATCGCCCTAAGGGTTAGGAATTCTACTTACTACACTAGGATGGTGACGTGAGAGCGAGCGGTGTAGCAAGATCCGAGTAAAAAGGGGTGTGGCCGAGAGAGAGATGGGCGGAGAGAGTGGGCGACCAAGAGAGAGTGAGGGTGTGAGGGAGAGGGAGAGGGAGAGGGAGATGGAGTGTGTGCGTCGTGAGGAAATGAGGAGGGTGTCTCTATTTATAGGCAAACCTCTCATCATTACCCTTTCAATTAGACCAATGGGATTTATTTGGGCGGTAAACCTAGGTTGAGGAGGTGGCAAGGTTATAGAGGAAGAGGTGGCAAGATAGACTCTTAGGAAGACACTTGTGCTCTTTCTCATTGGGCCACCTAAGTCTTGTAATGATGAAATAGTTAATTTACTCTCCAAGGCTTAGTTTAGGTGTAATTATGGCCTATTCTATTAGAGGACACTTAAGCATACGCCTCACCCCCTTTATTTAATGCTTAGATTTGTGCCATTATGAGGTTTGGATTTGTTTATATCCCTAACTTGTTCTCCAAGCTAAGTCAAGCCTTATAGAGTCTTCTCTTTTGTCCCCTTCTAAAGAATATGCTAAACATGGAAATAAGCTTGTGATTCACCATGGTGCATTGACTGACTAGCTTCCAAAGATAATTAAGGCCAACCTCGGTCTTCAAGACAACTTGATCTTCAAAGAGTTCCCCTTGGGCGAGTGACTCTTCTTGCAATAATTGGTTCCCTCCCAAGGCTTACTTTAGGGTAATGATGATTTTAAATCCTTAAGGACACATAAGTTCTTGAGTCATCTCTTGCATTTGTTGATTAGCTTCCAAATGACTGAATGGGCAAGCCTATCTTCAAGACGACTTGTTCTTCAAGTTGTTCTCCCCCCTTTTTTCTCTTAGGAGTATGACTCATCTGTTGGAGAAATCTTTCTAGAATATTTTGAAGCTGACAAAACGTTTCCATCAGTCTAGTATGAAGATTTGCAGACTTTAAAGTCTAAAGACCTCTGGACTGCCAGACTCAAGACTCAAAATCTATTCTCATTGACGGTTTGTAGTTTGTCGAAGAAGGTCTATCCAGGATCGTGTGTTTCGTTAAGGATTTGATCTTATCGATCGACGAAGATCTCTTGGCTGGATATGACATAACGGATTCCTTTATTCGAATCAAGATTGATTAAAGATCCGATGATTGGCGAAGTATACTTGGAAGGTTCTACTTATGGAAACCGAGATCCTGATTGTATGGGCAAGCATGATTGATGGGCTATCGACATGTTCCTTTAATGGCTCGAATGATCTTCCTAATTGATTCTGTCCAATGGGAAGATTGGAAGAATTCCTTTGGTAAGTGCCAACGGGTATGATGGCATAAAGGAGTATATAAGGAAGACGTTCCAGTTGTTCGAAGAAGTGCACGATAGAAGAATTCCAAAGTCTGAAGCTCCTTATTCTTAGTCAATTCATTTACTAAGCGAAATCTTGTACGCAAAAGAGAGTCTATATTTTGAGATACCTTGAGGAAGTGTGGTAGAATATCTACACTTTGTGGAATCAAGGGAAAGCATTGCTATAATATCTCTTTTGTTCATAGTGAAATCCAGCCGGTGGGCCAATGTCGGTGCGAAAGAGTGGACGTAGGCTTGGAATAAGCCGAACCACTATAAACCTTGTGTTCAATTTTCTCTTCCCTACTCTCTGTTTACTTTGATCATAATCTGTTTTAGAGAACTTCCTTTCTATTGTCTGCCTAGTATTGCCTTCGTATCTCGATAAATTGTTTTTACACCTATTCACCCCCCTCTAGGTGTTTATACTAGCTATATCATCATCTATGGGTAATGATGTTTCTAAACTTCTAGGGACACTTAAGCATGTGAGTCATCTATCCCAATGATGGTTCTTGGATCTAGTTCATAAAGAAGCCCTATTCTCATGATCCAAAACTGAGGATGTTACAAAAACCCTAAGAATTGCTCAATTAAGAACAAAGGAATGAAAGAGTTGATACTTCATGATGAAATGTTTAAGAGATTGGAAAGAGGTTCCACCACAACTATAAAGTAAAATATTTTGTTTTAGCATAAAGTACGTTATCACTGAAGATATATGACTTGGACTCATAGCACAAATTGAGCCAATCACTCTCAAGCAGTAATGTTCATACAAATACTCTGCACTATTGTATAGCTAGGGTAATAGTAGTTGGGAAGATATGTCCTTGTAGAAGATCTTGTCCATTGAACTTGGGGGACGCTGTGTCTTTGTAGAAGATCTAGTCCACTGAACATTGAGCTTCAACCAGGGCCTCGGCCACTGCCAAACCATCACCCTCCTTCGGTCATCCACTTAGACCAACATTGGACTACTATATCGGTTGCCGTTGGTCTATTATTGACGATAACTGAGACAGACTCATTCTAAAGCGGTTGCCACTTTTTGGCCAAAGCATTATTAATGACTAGAGTTTTTCAAGCAATATAATAAATGGATCCACAGAAAAGATAGAAAGACATAGAGAGCTAACAGAGACAGCCTTTCACCGTGGGCATTGTCGATGAAGAGGCGAACAATGCGACTTTGTGAATCCAAGATGATTGGTTTTTAATGGAAGATGGGCTATAATATCAAAGGCCGACTTGAGAGATGAAGGATTGGGCTAAGAATTCATTGTACAGGTAGGACATGAGATAAACATAGGCTGCACAAGAATCATAAAAAGGAGATAGGCTGAAATGTGAGTGGGCTAAAGAATTTCATGGGCCAATGTGGTTAATTCATAATGGGCCTTGGAGCTGGTCTGGATTTTGACCCAACCTAGATTGATAGGGTCCGAGTCAGCTTAGTCAAGTCAAACCTCTTGACCCAGTCCAAATGTTCTTTTCTTAATAATAAAAAAAAAATAAAAAAGTTTTTAAAAAAGAAATAAAGATCCACAAAATTCTAGAAATTTATAAAAAATAGAAAAATTAGAAATCCTCAAGAAAGCTTCGAAAAATTAGCTTTTCGAGTAGTCTTCTCTTAAAAAGTGGAAATCCTTAAAAAGTTTAACCCAAAACTGAATAAGCCTTTAATGCTTTACAATAGGGATTTTTGGATTCCTTTTTTTTTTTTTTTCTTTTAGAGACAATATTAGGTTCCATGTGTATTTACTTCAATTGCACTTAATTTTGCATTTTAAAATCTTGAGAGTTGTTTTCATTTTTAAAATGGTTAGGATGAAACCGAAAAGTCTTCGATAAGTTGCATTGGCATTTAGATAGCATGAAATCAAGTTTAGGTACTGAAATGACATTGGTTTTAGGATTAATGTAATCAAGTCCCGTCCCCATCATCTTTGGTTGTGCAAAACGTGAGATATTCTTCCATATCTCAATTGGTTTCTAGTCGACCTAAATAGGCTAGTGATGACTCCTTACGTAGAAATTCACGTAGAATTAATTGAATGAAAATCAAGCGTCTAATGTCATGTGAGGCATGAGTTTGGGGGAAACTAAGTCAACTGAAGGCCGTTGGCCCTAATTTGGCAATTCCTTTAAACTTATTTCCCTCCCTCTCGAGGGGTAGGTCACAACAATAATGAGTCATTGGAAGGCATGGATTGGAAACTTGTGTTTATGAACTCACCATCATAAGATGAGTTCAGTTCTCAAATTCATTATTACTTTGAAACAATCCACATACAAGTTTATACCAAAACAAATAAATCTGCAAAACCAGCCATCTATTTACTAAATGTTCCACATTAGAAATGCAAGTCAAGACTTTTGGGGAATTCAGAGGTTAAAAACCCTAAAAAATTCTTATAGTACCAAAGCATTTGCATGCAATCTTGAGAGACACAGATTATCTCTTGCAAACTCCATTGCATATATATTACAAGATTACACATATATTGCATGCATATTGCTTTCTTTCATTATTCTTAACTTCTCCAATTGAAATACTTCATTCTATTCGTTACTTTTCGATAGTAGCATTTTATACTTTAGGAAATAGGAAAGATGAGTGTGTTTGAATGGACAAATCATCATGTTCATTTTCTACATATTTCTACATACAAATACAGAGTATTATTGGGTTAGACCGAGGTTAGCCAAACATAAAGAAACATAATGTCCTGAACATCAATATAAAAGAGAATAGATGCCTTATGTTCAGTGGACGAGATCTTCTACAAAGACACATCTCTGCTAAGTACTATTACCCTAGTTATATTACAATGCGGAGTATTTGTATGGACATTGCAGCTTGAGAGTGATTGGCTTAATTCGTGGTATGAGTCCAAGCCCGTATATCTTTAGAGATAACGTACATGCTAGAACAAAATCCTTTACCTTACAGTTGTTGGTGGAACGTCTTTCCAATTTCTTATTTCATCATCAAGCATCAACTCTTTCATCTTGTATGTTCTTAGTTCAGCAATTCTAATGGTTTCATCTTCTGCAAAGTCAACACATATTTTTCCAACAGTTTCCTCTTCGACAACAAATACAGTTGTTACACAAGCTAGAGGGTATGTGAAAATGTCCAAAACTTCTTTAACTATTGGAATAGAAACTCCTACAACTTAGGGCTCCACTCAACCTACCCATTACAAGGTTACTATACGTTATAGTGTCCATCCAATCATTACACAGTCTAGATGCATGTATAATGAGTCATTGTAAAGCACATATTGGAAACTTGTGTTTATGAACGGGAAATTGTAGGATGAGCTTAGTGTCATGACCCGCCCTCTCGTGAGGGCCTAAACCCATACCCAGTGTAACAGTGGAAAAGAAGTTTTGGACATTTTCACATAACCTCTGGCTTTGTGAATTTAAGGATACTCTTACCACGATAACTCTCTCGATAGTACGCTCTCCAAAAAGGATGGCATTATTTCATCCTTTTGGACTACTGCCATATCGAGTATGCTAAATCACGGTGAGTCTCATCGAGACCCATACCCTGCACGACGAGTTTATATTTATTATTAGTTGTATTAGACAACCTAATATATGGTTCTAGGAGTTGCCACTAGCCTCGTTTTTAGAGGTTGGCTAGAAAACCCAATTGAGGGCCAGGAGTGATCTTTCGATATCCGCGCAACTAGAGATTCTAAAATTTGGGACTTGGGTTATGTTAATATTTCTACTAACGTCCTTTCGGTACCTAACAATCATCATGTTTCCTAAGGTGTCATGCGTGTCTTTTTAATTTTTTGTGCAAATGAGAAATTTGATAAAGTGATCATGTGTGAATGGTTGGTTTCATGTCATTCTACATCTATCAAAAGAGAACATGAAAGAAATCAATCAATTGAAAGTTAAAAGATAGAGCAATAAATGAACACTCAAAACATTTTAAGGAAAGTAGTAAAGCTAACATACGGTCCTAAAATAGAAAGAAAATAAAGCAAAGGAAAGGAACAACCTACAACTCGTTGGGTATTTATATAACGCATAAAAGGAACCCGAGACATATGTCGGGGCAATGAATGGTACAAAATAAGGTCGGATTGGATATCAGCCATTCGTCGTCTTTACATCTTCGGGATCGCCACTTCCATGGGCCTATCCTAATTCTAGTCTAATATTAAAACTAAAATGTTTACAATATGAATATAATAAATGCACATATAGCAAACAAACAAAAGCAACCACAATCAAGAAATCAACTCAATGCATTTATCTAATCAAGCATGGCCTCGGAGTTGGCCTTTGATTATTTATGCAATGAGCCACGCTAAGGTTCCTACCCAATTTAGTTTTAAATGACTTGTAGTTATTAACCACCATCTGTGTTCTCGCATGGCAATCAATGCTAAACGTCTCTAGAACGGGTTTTAAATGTCACCCAAGGCACCCCACGAGATCAGGCATTGCACCTAAACATACATCTAAAGGACACATGCAAAACAAGTTTAAAAGCATGCATTCAAGCCCTTCGGCCTTGGTTCTCAATCAATCAAATGAATTAGTGAGCTGACATCAGATCACTTATTCAGTCATCATACACCCGATATCGACATCTGGAATTGAAACAAGCAAAAAGCTTTTCATAATTTTTAATCATACATAATATAATTGAATTGTCAAAACAAAAATTTGATTCTTTTTACGAATTTGATATTGGAAAGACATCCACATGCATTATCTAATGAGATAATATCATGCATGTAAGATTCATGTGATGCCTCAAAAATATTTGGGATGTACTTGAAACATTGATTTGAAACAAAATGATGAGGTAGTTTGACATAGGTGCATCTTAGCTATGCAACACATTTAATTGTCAAGGCTAATCCGGGGCGCATATCCTGCATTACTAATGAATGTCGCAGGCATCTTAAATACGACTAAAACCTAGATGAGGTCAATGTCAAATCAAAAAGGAAATAATGCAAGAGAGATATAATATTATTAGGGCTATGGGGCGCATTTAATTGCCAAGGTTAATTAGGGGCATATATCATACACTAACAACAAATGTCACGGGCATCTTAAATACGACCCAAACTTAAATGAAATTAATGTCAAATCGAAGATCAATGGATGCGAAAACCATTAACGTTGGAGGCATCACATGCACCAAAATTACCTTGACATGCAAAGCCATTTTTTTTTTCATAGATCTGAAAGAAATTAACAAAGGTCCCTAATTACCTTTTTATTTTTCAAGGATTTGTTACAACAAAGATTGCGAAATTTGGAATAAATCTCATGAAGAAAACTAATCCCAATTCAGCATGCAAGATATCCTAAAAAAATCCTAGAACAAAATCACCACGAGGGATCATAACAAGGGACATCAAATAGGGCAATAAAGATCAGAACAATTAGGGTATGACCCATGAATAATTGGTCCTAAGAAAGATCACGGTACATCAAACATTCGATAAGGAACAATCTCCATGGAGGAAGTTTCCTAAAATAAGCTACAAATAAATTTATAAAAATTCAAGAACATAAAATAGCGCATCAGGAACGGGACAGGGCATCATGACATAATGACAAATCAACGACAATTTGTCCTAGTAAACGATGACAAAAAATTCTAAAAATTCACCACAACATAGATATATGGATGACAAACAAATTTTTTTAAGACTCAATCTCAAAATCCTTACTAAAAAATTCATACAAAAATTACAAAGGGTCTGGTTTATTAATGGCAAAACAAGCATTCCAAATTTCAATTATGACAAATTTCAGAACAAATTTTGCAAAAAATGGAAAATGGGTCAGATGGCATGCAAATGAGGGAAAATCGGCGTCATTGAAAAGCTCAAGATGTGCCCTAAGACTTTCGAAGAGACATCATTGATGCTCAAATGATGGCAATTGCAAAAGTGCGCAAATCAACAATTAATATGGTAGAAGATGATGCATGAGAATGCATGAAAATTGTGACATTCAAACATGACATATGATTAAATGCAAGAAACAAATTTGATTAAGACATCTAACCATATATCGATGCACAAAAAATTACATAAATTCATGAACCTTAATAGTTAGCTTATCACTAAGAAGCATTTATAACAGAATGTATAAAATTTTCAGCAACAATGTATCAATTTTGCAAGTGGTTTTCATATAGCAAATGACCTTCAAATGACATGTGCAATATGTAATTTTGAAGCTTATGATGTTCTCTAAGTATGTCTACAAGGTATCATGCATCAATTATGCTCTTAAAGAGCTCAATTGAAGACAATTTCACAGAGACACAATCAGTCACAGTTGCAGCAGGGATTGCACAGAACATGGATGATTTTCCTTGATCTAAAAGCATAATGAAAATCTATGAAAATTTATGTGTATAAAATGAAATGTCATGATTCTCATGAGAAATCGAATTCCAATTTGGTTCACAAAAATCTATATGAAAATGGGAAAACAGAGCAAAACATCCAATCATCACGAATTGTAGCAATCAAACATGACTTCATGCAAGCAATTGACCTAACTAAAGATGACCGTTTGATGCAATTTATATCTTGTTGGAAAGCTCATGAAGAGTTCTACGATTTTCATGAGGATGCAAATCAAATTAAGCATGTCTATTAGCTCCTTTCTAAGAAAACACACATCGAGCAGATCAGTATAAGGACGATTTTTTAAAGGATTTTCCTAATCAAATATATTCCAAAAAATATGAAAAAAAATATGTCATGAACAAAGAAATTACAAAAAAAACTTTCATGAAGGAATCAACCTCAAAATTTGAACACAAAAATCAGCAAAAAATCGGCAAATAGTGCAGACTGCAACTTAGCAGAACAACAAACAATTGATAAATTCTGGACTCGAATTTGAACGTGTAAAAACCACATCGAACGAGGCCCGATCGGCATTCTACTGCTTGCTGGAAAGGTATTCAAACCATCTTCAACTTTCATGAAGTCTTTGAACACGGAAAACCACATTTACAAGCTGATATCAAGTCATTTTTCATATCAGTCATCCAATCATCCGTAAATTGCAGATTGAGTTCAATCAAGCAATCAACCATACTCAAGCCATCATCAATCAGTCACATCCATTCTAGATCATCCTAAACATCCTATAATAAGCATAATCATCATTGAATCGGCTTTAAGTGCGAGATCTAGCCTCGGTCTCCTAATGAAACCTCACTTCATTGAGCTTGAGAATAGATATTTACCTTTGTGTGATTTTTAACGAATCTAGCTCAATCGATCGATGATCGATCCACCACAGTAGCTCAAGAACATCGAGCAGGCTTCTAAGGAGGCTAAGATCGCCGGTAGGAGTTGGATCAATGCCAGAATGGCCGCTGATCAGCAGTTGGAGGGGATTGGCTCGGTTTGGAATGCTGGTGGAAGATCAGCCAATTGCTGGCTAATCAGTGGCTTTCCAATCAACCTCTGGCCAACTGGACATCCCGGAAGATCAGCCAATTGCTGGCTAATCAGTGGCTTTCCAATCAACCTCTGGCCAACTAGACATCGTGGACACACCAAGGAAGAAGGCTGAGTAAGTCGGAACTTCAAAGATCCACCGTGGACAGCCGATCAGTTGAAGAAGAATTGACGGACTCTTGATCAGTTTGATCGCTGGTCACTTGATCCACGGGAAAAAGGCCATCGAACAGGTGGCTGTGGTGGTTGGCGAAGGGACCTCCGACCCCTGGCAGATCGAGGAGGAGCTAAGGGTAGTTGTCGGAGGTGGCGCTCAGCCGGCAGGGGCTCCGACGAGCGGCGCAGCAAACGGTGGATGATGGTGGCACGTGAAGGAGGGAAAGAGAGAGAAGGGGAGTGGGAAATATGGGGGAGAGGGAATTTGAAAGAAAGTGGAATTTCCAGATCTGGAAAATGTAAAAAATGAGGCCTCCTCTAAGTTTTTGGAGGGGAAAATGTCATATATATGACACCTCAAGATTGAATCTTCGCCATCAGTTCGATCCAAAGGCTAAAATTCGATATCAAAGCCAAATTAACCTGTTTAGGGGTTAATCAAGATTAAAATGAGACATGTAATCATCCGGACAGTGTTGATACGTCGACATTGGCAATTTAAATTAAATTTGCAATTAAGGCCTAATTAGGGGCAATTTCGTAATTTCACAAAACGTATGGGCATTTCCACAAAATATGAAAATTTGAAGGGTAGAGGAGAGAAATACACACCACGAGACACCCATGGGTGATTGCTGACCACCAAGAACCGACCGATAGAGGGCTGAACTGGCCTCCTCCGTCGTTGGATGATTGGACCGGTTCGAGTAGGTTTGGCTGGTCCAACAGTCCCTTGGGCGGTTCGGTCCTTGAACTTCTAAATTTTATGTAAATTGAAAGGAAATCTTGTTCAATTTGAGGAAAAATGGTTCAATTTAAAGAGAATTGGTCCAATAACTAAACTATATAAACGCAATTTGACAACTTTCTATTGGCTTAATTACTTAATTAATATGACAAATATTGGACTAACCTTATGAGTACATGTGATTGGATTTCGCAGGCTAAGTTGGACAATTTTATTCGCAGGCTAAGTTGGACAATTTTATGTAATTTATTGTTCAAACTTGCAAATTAATTAAAATTGAATTCAATTAATATTACAAGACATCTATTGGATTAATTGCCCACATCTAGGATAACTCATTGCATCCAAATTGATTTTGAATTGATGGCACGATTTTTATGCTAAAATTGAATAGAGGTTTAATGGCGAAATTGAACCTCAATTCTCGAAATTAAACTTTGGTCTTAAATAGATCAACTTGAATTTCATCAATTGGAGTTTTTTTTTGGTCGAAATAAGTAGCTTTCATTACTTGCTAAAAAACGGATAACAAGTAGATTCAACATCTAAGCATAGGATTAAGCGAAGAGGGCGGGGAGGATTATCAATCCAACTCGGTGGAAGAGAGCCAGTACGATGGGCCCTCGCTACCCAATCGGCTGTTTGGTTGGCCTCTCTAGGCTGAAAGATAAGCCGGGCTTGAGGATGAAGGCCCAACAGAAAGGTGCAGTTGCTGATGAGGGATTTGGCAACCCACGGTGCTTCCCTTTGTCCCATAATGCTGTCAACAGCCACTAAATTATCTGAAGCAAAGAGAAAGTACAGGTCAGATGGAGTTCATTAGCTTGGTTTTCTTATGTTCAAGAAGGCTAGATTCCTTAAATTAAAACGTTCCCAAATGAGTTTTCCAAAATTGACCCCAAATTCAGAATTATTTGACAAAAACGAGTGGAACGGAAGTGTATGTTTGCAAATCATATAGAATCGATCTGGACCTCCTAATCGGTGCTAAAAATGATAATCCACATTTCGACATGATTGATCTCAAAATTAATTGAACAAGTGAAGGGGTAATGATCCCTAGATCAAATGTTGTAAAAAGAACTAGGATAATGATACATAGATCAAATGTCGTAAAAAGAATTAAGCCTAATGTAACTAAAATGAAAGTAATTTTATTTTTGGCCGATTTTGAACCTAAAATCGAAAAATTCATAAAACAAAGTTCTTAATCGATTTTCGCAAAATTTTCGATGCTAAAGTCAAATTGAGATAAAAACAAGTTGATTTGTGGATTTTTGTGTTTTCCAAATTTTTTGACTAAAAGTCAACCATTTAGTTGACTTTTTTTTTTAAATGTCGCTTTTTGGTCAAATCTTTGAAATTTTCAAAAATTAACTTGACTAAAGTGATATTAGGACTATCAAGAATCTTTTTGTGCAAAAAGTCAACTCAATAGTCAATCATTTAACTTGTTGGGTTTTCGATGGAAATAAATGAGAAATTTCTTAACAATAACAAAACAAAATAAATAAACAAAAAATGACATTTTTTGTTAAAGAAACGGGTTCCATCGCAATTGGAAATCTTAATCTTGAATTTTTATTTTTATAGATGCGTCGACTAAAAATCGGGTGTCAACACTTAGTTCTCAAATTCATTGTTACTTTGAAACCATCCACGTGAAAGTTAACACTAAGACAAATAAAACTGTAAAACTAGCTATCTATTACATTAGCAATGCAAGACCAGACTTTAGGGGAATTCAGAGTCACAAAACTCTAAAATTCTTATAGTACCAAAAGCATTTGCATACAATCTTGAGATACAGATTATCTCATGTGGACACTATTGCACATATATTCAAAGAATACACGTATATTGCACGTATATCGAAATATATACGAATTTTATATTCCTCTCTTTCGCATCATTATTCTTTACTTCTCCAATTGAAATACTATGTTCTATTTGTTAGTTTTGAATAATATCATTTTATACGTTAGGAAATAGGAAAGATGAGTGCATTTGAATGGACAAATCATCATGTTCGTTTTTTTACATATATTTGCATGCAATAGAAAGTTTTCGTGCGTTAGACTGAGGTTATAGACGTAAAGATACATATTGTCTTGACCATCGATATAAAAGAGAATGGATGACTCAATGTTTGATGGATGAGATCTTCCACAAGGACACACCTCCCCGAAGTATTATTACCCTAGTTATACTATAGTGCGAAGTATTTGTATAAACATTACTGCTTGAAAGTGATTGGCTTAATTTGTGGTATGAATTCAGGCTGTATATCTTTAGAGATGACGTACTTTCTGGTAGAACAAAATCTTTTACTTTACAGATGTTAGTGGAACCTCTTTATAATTTCTTTAACATTTCATCATCAAGTATCAATTCTTTCATTTCTATGTTCTTAATCGAGCAATTTTAAGGGTTTTCATCTTCTGCAAAGTCAACACATATTTTTCCAATAGTTTCCTCTCCAGCCACAAATAAAGTTGTTACACCGGTTAGAAGGTATGTGATAATATTCAAAGCTTCATCAAATATAAGAATATAAACCCTACAACTGCAAGCTCCATTAAACCCGCCCATGACAAAGTTATCATATGCTATAGTGCCCATCCAATTATCACACTTCTTGAAGTTTAGATGCATGTATAATTGTTGCCACCCGAGTTTTTGTCGAACATTCAGGCCTCCATCCTTTTTTCCAAAAATAAAAAAATAAAAAAAATAATAGTGAAAATGACAAAAAATATATATATAGTAAAAAAATAATAAAAATAAAAATAAAAGAAAAATTGGGTGGACCTGCTCATGTTTCTTTTAGCCAAATTCTTGGCTCATTACATGCCCAGCCCATTCTTTTTTCTTTTTTTTTTCTTTTTTAATATCTAGCCTATTATTTCCTTTTGAGGCCCAAATTTTTGCTAATTCCTCAGCCCATTTCCTTCATTATTTTTTCTTTCTTCATAGCCAACTTGAATTAAAAAAGGCCCAACTCTTGGTTCAGTTTCCTTCTTCGCGCGCACTCACGTCTAAGAGGGCGAGAAGGTCAAGCGGTGACTGAAGGAATGCAGTGAGATTGCCCGTGAGAAACAAGGGATGACGGGACCAAATGCAAGCTTCTAGAATGGCTGAGCTGGATGAGCTGGCTGAGCGGTTAGAGGAACTAGCTGGCATGTGCTCGCTGTTGGGGTTTCATGAATCATGTATAGGTAAATTTTAACAAAAGTACGCAGCGGAAACAAAGATGATATATTTTTACATGATTCTCCGGCGTTGTTCGTGCGTTTTAATCAAAAATCTGAATGTAAAAGAGAGTTACACGAATTACCTCTCGAAACGCGCGCTTTACACGAATTGGTTCGAGATGTTCTACGATTCGAGCCCCACAAATGTCGGACCTCTAGTTCGTACACACCAACAACGAACGTCGAATGGAAGAGAGAACTTTCGGATATTCACCACTTCGATCGTGCTAGCAATCACGTGGAAACAATCCGTCGAATTCTTGATATATAGTAGTCACGGCCCGGATGAGAGAAACCTCTTCTTTCTTGTGTCTCAAAGACAACACAAGAACACACACACACACTTTGCTCTCTTTTCAGCAATTAGCAGAACTTCATGTTTTTGATGGTGAAAGAACCGATACGGAACAAGAAGAAAAACACCACACCCTTTTGCCGCTTGAGCAGAATGGGGCTTTTCTTCTTCACGAATCAGCAACGGTTGCTAAACCGTTGCTGATCGTGCACAATCATGCACGATCGTGCATGATGGTTTGCTGACCATCATGCACGGTTGCTTCGTGCATGCGCACGATTATTCGTGCCAAATGGTAGCAAGAATTGCTGACCATTTCAACTTTAATTAATTAATCAATTAATTAATTATTTAAATGAATAAATAATTAATTAATTAAAGGAATGAATAAATAATTAATCAATCCCCTTAAAATAAAAAGAACATAAACTTTGTATGTGCATTTGGAATACATTAACATATATATATCCACTTCGGGCATGCGAGTGCATCATATGCAAGTAGGCTCGTGACTATAACACAAATTAAATTAAATCTCATTTAATTTAATTTCAAATCGGCTCAATTCGATTATAGTAATTGCAAACACATTTGCAATTATATTTCTCTCTTGTTCCACATTATCCTAATTGTTTATGGTGTGTGTCATCCCTAGGTTCATCACTAAGCTGGTAGTAAGACTTGTACTAATACATTAGTACTCCCAAAAGAATTAATTGTCCCGATTAATCTTTGGATCCTACAAGCCATGATTGACATCTAGCAATATGTCATGGCTACCCGAGATAGTGTGAATGCTTTAAGAACATAATGAACCCGTCGAACTTTGGCTATAGTGTAATTCAATCTCTCCGTCTTACTATGTCCCGATCAAACAAAGACCATGGAATATTTGTCAAATCATTAATTCGATCATATGCACAAATCTAATTGACATGCATTTTATTCGAGACATAAACAATTTATTCTCATTTACAACCCCGGCCGAGGATTTCAATGCAAAGTGTCATAATTAGATCGCATAGGACATCATCATTATACCTTGCATATAACAAGGAGACAAATTCCATATTGCGCACACGTGTAACTTCGTATATGAACAAAATATGACCATCGGTACAAAGACGGATCAACGACCCGGCATTACGTGTACCGTGAACCATAGTTGTTCGACACACAAGTTAACACTGTGCCTCGTGTCTAAGGATTATTTACACAAGACCAAAGCATGAACAATTAGACATTGACCACGCTAAAAGCTTCCATGTCGCTAACTGTTCCATACGTGTCACGTTCAGTGAACTTGTCTTATACAAACACCTGTGTTCTTAACTTAGGCATCACAATACCCAATGACTTGTGACTCATCATTCCCTTAAGTATCCAATACTTAATGGTGAAATTAAGAACACACCGGTCTCAACAGGATTATTAATATCCACTCAATAATCCATAGACCGGGAACGATTTAAAGATTCATCTAACTATGAACCCGTCACATATATTATTGACGTCTCAAGAATAGGTCTAGTTGCAAATCGATCTTATGGAATCATTCATAAATATAAAACAATTGGACAAATGAATGAATACGTCATTGCCATTAATTAAATAATAATAATGAAAGTACAACTGAAATCCCTAATATGTAACTATTACATAGTAGCTTTAGGGCATACATCCAACACTCGCGCCAGGGGGATGGGAGGATAATAGAAAAAAAAAAATCTGGCTTGCTGGAGGGGAGAGTTGGTTCTTACAAGTGAGGTGAGGAACGGAAAAAAGGGATTTCTCTAAAAAAAATCGATCGAGATCTCATTGGAAAAGAGAGAAAATGTAGGGAAATACTTCGTAGGTCGAGAGTTATATCTCGTTGTTAGGGTGAGGATCGATTGCGTTCTGAGGAAGATAAGGCCGGAGTTTGAACACATTCGCCATCCACTGCTGTTTTTGTCGTATCTGTCGACGTCGACGTTTGGCTGTATAGGTCTCATCCGCGACACTTTATTTTCCCCCGTTTTTGTAAAAGTTAAAGTGTGCATTGCTTAAATGAGGAGATCGCAGCCTTTCTGTTACAAATCAAAGCTGATATTTCATGGATGTTGCCGATCTAGAGTCGTAAGCACCGTGTCCAGATCAAGCGTTTGCGTTAAAGTCAATATTAGAACATGTTTTCTTTATTGCGCGCAAACTTTTTGATAGAGTCCATGAATGAAAGATCAATTTGAACTTGGTGAATTGAGTCTTCGAAATCTCGTTTTTATGTTTGATTTGTGCCGATGTATTTGAATCATGACTGTATCCATGTCATTCTCATGTTTTTATGGCATTTGCATCCTGAGTTGGCCATGGACAAACACCCACGTCGGAATGTCGCCTTCTCACTGACGATGCCCATGGTGAAAGGCCGTCACCGTTTCTATCTGTTGTGTACGTGCATTTATTATATTGCTTGAAAAACCCTAGTCGTTAATTATACTTTCGCTGGAAAGCGGCGGCCACTCTAGAATGAGTTTCTCTTGCTTGTTGCCGATAATAGGCCAACGGCAACTGATCTAATAGTCCAGTGTCGGTCGGAGTGGATGATCGGAGGAGAGTGATGGTTTGGCAGTGGCCAGAGCCTCGGTTGAAGCTCAATGTTTATATAAATACTCCGCACTGTTGTATAACTAGGGTAATAGTACTTGGAAGAGGCTCTCTTTGTAGAAAATCTTGTCCATCGAATATTGAGGTGTCTATTGTCTTTTATATCAATGTTTCGGACATTATGTTTCTTTATGTCTAGTTAACCTTAGTCTAACCCACGAATACTATGTATTTATATGTAGAAATATGTAAAAAAATAAACATGATTGATTTGTGCTTTCAACTACACTTATCTTTCTTATTTCCTAACATATAAATGCTACTATTCAAAACTTATGGATGGAACAAAGCATTTCAATTGGAGAAGTTAAGAACAAGGATGCGAAGAGAGGAATAGGGAATTCGTGTATATTTCGATGTACATGCAATATACGTGTATTCTTGGAATATAGATTCGATAGTGTCCACAAGAGATAATAAGTATCTCTCAAGATTGCATGCAAATGCTTTTGGTACTATGAGAATTTTAGGGTTTTTTGTCTTTGAATTCCCAAAAAGTCTTGTCTTGCATTTCTAATGTGGAAGATTGGTAAATAGATGGCGGGTTTTGCAGATTTATTTGTTTTATTATAAACTTTTATGTGGATGATTTCAAAGTAATAATGAATTTGAGGTTTAAGCTCATCCTGTGATGGCAAGTTCATAAACACAAGTTTCCAATCCGTGCCTTACAATAACTCATTATTGTTGCAACATACCCCTCGCGAGTGAGGGAAAAAAGTTGGGAGGGAAATAAGTTTAGAGGTATTGCCAAATTCGGGCTAACGACCTTCAGTTGACTTAGGTTCTCCAAATCCATACCTCGCGTGACATTGAACGTTTGATTTTCATTCAATTAATCCTTCATGAATTTCCACATAAGGAGTCACCACTAGTTTATTTAGGGCAACTAGAGACTAATTGAGATATGAGAGATATATCTCACTTTGTGGACAACCAGAGATAATGGGAATGGGGATTTAATTAAATAAGTCTTAAGACAAATACCCTTTTAGTACCTAAATTTGATTACATACTCACTAAATGCTATGGCAACTTATCGAAGACATTTCAAGATCATCCTAACTATTCTTAAAATAAAAATAACTCTCACGATTTTAAAGTGCGCAATCAAGTGCAGTTGAACTAAATATACATGCAACGTATAGTCTCTGAAAAAAATGCGAAAAAAGGCATCCAAAACTCCTTATTGTAAAGCGCTAAAGTCTTATTCAATTTCAAGTTTCGACTTTTTAAATGATTTTCCACTTTTTAAGAGAAAACTACTCAAAAAGCAAATTTTTTTTAAAGCTTTTTCCTAGGATTTTTAATTTTTATGAATTTTCTATTTTTTATTTTCTGATTTTTTTAATTTTCTTTTAAAAAAATTATTATTATTATTTTGTTAGTTTTTTAATTATCAAGAAAAGGAAATTCGGAATGGGTTAAGAGGCCCAGCCCGACTAAGCTGACCTGGACCCTATTGGTCCAGGGTGGGTCAAAATTCAGACCAGCCCTAAGGCCCATTTTGTATTAACCAAATTGACACATGAAGTTCTTTAGCCCACTCAAAATTCAGCCTATTTCCTTTTTATGATTCTCGGCCCAGCCTATCTTTATTGCACACTCGAGCCGTCTAATGAATTTCAGCCCAATCCTTCATCTCTCAACCTGGCTTGTGATATTTTAACCCATCTTCCATTAAAAATCAACCAGCCCAGCTTGATCATCTGAATTAGTCCAGTCAAGATTATAGCTGACGATCCTTTTATTTTTTTTCTATTTCTAATTTCCTTTTTTCCTTTTTATTTATTTTTCTCTATATATATATATATTATTTATTTATTTATTTTTTTTATTTTTTTTTCCATGTCTTCTACTTCCAGAAGCTCACTCTCTGCGACTCCTTTTCCCCGAACTTGCAACATTTTTCGACGAGCTTGAACCAAAGCTTCGGCCACTACCAAACCATCACCCTCCTCCGGTCATCCATTCTGACCGACACTGGAATACTATATCGGCCACCGCCAATCTATTACCAATGACAACCGACACAAACTCATTCTAGAACGTTTGCCACTTTCCGGCCAAAGCATCATTAACAACTAGAGTTTTCAAGCAAAATAATAAATACACATACACAACAGATAGAATGATGTAGCGAGCTAACGGTGACGGCCTTTCGCCGTGGGCCTCGTCAATGAGGAGGCAGCATTCCGGCATGAGTGTTTGTTCACGGCCAACTCAGGATGCAAATGCCATAAAAACACGAGAAAGACATAGATTCAATTGTGATTCAACTATATTGGCACAAATCAATCATCAAAACGAGATTTCGAAGACCCAATACACAAAGTTCAAATCGATTTTTCATACAGGCACTCTATCAAAAAGTTTGCGTGTAATAAAGAAAACGTGTTCTAATCTTACTTCAACGCAAACGCTTGACCTGAACATCTAGATCGGCAACATCCATAAAAAAATCAGCTTTGATTTATAACAGAAATGCTACGATCTCCTCATATAAGCAATGCACACTTCTACAAAAACAGGGGAAAATAAAGTGCCGTGGATGGGACTTACATTTACATGGCCAGATGTCAATGTCGACAGAGAGGACGAAAACGGCAATAGATGGCGAATGTGTTCCTCCTTCGGCCTTATCTTCCTTACAACGCGGTTATAACCCTTGGCCCCTCTCTCTCCAGTGAAGTATATCTCTACATTTTCTTTCTTTTCCAGTAAAATCTTGGTCGATTTTTTTTTTTTTTATAGAGAAATCTCTTTTTTCCGTTCCTCACTCACTTCCACGAACCAGCTCTAGCCTCCAACAAACAATATTATTTTTTCCGTTCCTCACTTCTAAGTACGACCACATACCAGCTAGGTCCTCCAACCGCTCGGCCAGCGCAGCCATTGTAGAAGCTTGGATCTGCTCCCATCATCCCTTGTTTCTCACAGGCAATCTTATTGCATTCCCTCGGTCACCACTTATCCCTCTCTCACTCTCAGATGTGAGCGTATGCGAAGAAGGGAAACAGAACCAGGAGCTAGGCTTTTTCTTTTTCTTTTTTTAGTTCAGGTGGGCTATGAAGAAAGCAAAAAGAATGAAAGAAATGGGCTGAGGAATTAGCAAGAAATTTGGGCCTAAAAAGGAAATAATAGGCTAGATCGGAAAAAAAAAAAAAAAAACTTGAATGGGCAAGGGCAAAAAAGAAACTTGGGCTAGGTGGCAGGTCCACTCGATTTTGCTTCTTTTATTTATTTATTTATTTATTTATTTATATTATTATTATTATGCTCTTTTTTTTTGTCATTATCACTATTTATTTATTTATTTTTGCAGAAAGGATGGAGGCTTGAATGGTTGACAAAAATTTGGATGTCACCAATTATACATGCATATGGATTTCAAGAGTCATGATAATTGGATGGACACTATAACGTATAGTAACGTTGTCATGGGAAGTCTAGTGGAGCTCATAGTTGTAGGAGTTTCCATTCCTTTATTTAATGAAGCTTTGAACATTATGACACATTCCATGCCCTCATGCAATCTGTGTAATTCTATTCAAAGGGGAGGAGATAGAAACTTTTGTCACCCACTGGTACAAGAAGGATAGCTATTTAAAGACATATAGTCACTACTTGGAAGCAATGAATGGTGATAACCTTTGGCCTTCTAGTGATAAAGAACCTTTAGTGGCACCAATGCCTCGGGTTATGCCTGGTAGGCCTAAACGGAAAAGGATAAGAGAGGAAGGAGAATCTAGAAATGGGTTCAAAGTGTCAAGACAAGGCAAAAAACTCACATGCCATTTGTGCTTCGAACGAGGCCACAACTCAAGAACTTGTCCATTGAAACAAAAGGAAAAGGTAAGGTTTATTTACTCTGTGTCTTTAGTCTCTGTTTGTGTCCATATTTTTTTACTTCATTTTCTTAATGGACAGGATGAAGAAACACTGGGACAAAGAGAAGCCAACCCACTTGTTACAAAGATGCATCATAACAATGCCACCACTCGAGAGGTACTCTTGACCTTACTTTTAAGTAAGTGATTATGTGCTCGAATAATTGCAAGTGTCATTTTAAATTGAGAGTTGATCTTCTTAATAGCCTGAACTGGAAGGTAGTCAATCCATTTCTATACTAAGAAATACTGACCACGATGTGGTCAATGTGAAGAAGGTGGAGAGCCCATCACGCAAATTTATCACTATAACGGGACTAGAGGTATAACTTTATAATAGAAAACTGTTGTTATGTAAAGATTTGACATTTGATTATTTGATTGATTGATGCATTTCTTTTGTCCAGCGGCAAAAGGCAAACGTCATGAAAAAGAAGCAAGAAGAAAGGAAACAAGCTGAGTAGCATTTGAACAATACTGGAAGTGTTGGATCAATAAGATCTCCAAGAAAGAGGCAAATTGACTAGAAGTAGCTGTTTGAAGAGTTGGAAATGGGACATGCTCTAGTACTTTTTGTTGATATGATACTCTTGTATTTAAGACCAAGAGATATGTTTTTTTTTTCCTTTTTGGGACCCACTTATATATATAACAATTTCATTTGTCACCAGTGGTAGCAGAAGATGAAAACCCTAGAAATTGTTCAACTAAGAACATAGAAATAAAAGAGTTGATGCTTGATGATGAAATGTTTGAAAAATTGGAAAGAAGTTCTGGGAAAAGATCTAGTTCTAGCAGAATGTACGTTATCTCAGAAAATATACAACCTAGACTCATATCACAAATTTAAGTCAATCACTAATGTTCATACAAATACTCTGCACTGTTGTATAACTAGGATAATAGTACTTAGGGGAGGCTGTGTCCTTGTAGAATATCTCATCCACCGAACATTGAGGTGCCTATTCTCTTTTATATCGATGTTCAGGACATTCTATTTTGTTATGTCTTGCTAACCTAATACTATGTATTTGTATGCAGATATTTGTCAAAAATGAACATGATGATCTGTCCATTGGAATTCACTCATTCGTCCTATTTTCTAACCTACAAGTTGCACTATTCAAAACCAAGGAATAGAACGAAGCATTTTAATTGGATGAGTTAAAAAAAAAATGATGGGAAAGAGATGAATATGGCATTTATGTATGTTTAGATATACATGCAATATATGTGCAATATACGTGCAATCGTGTAATACAAGTGTAATCGTGTCCTCAAAAGATAATCTGTATCTCTCAAGATTGCATGCAAATGCTTTCGGTACTAGAAGAACTTTCCAGAATTCCCTAGAGTCTTGTTTTGCCTTCCTAATGTGAAATTGCATAAATAGATGGCTGGTTTTGCCGATTTATTTGTTTTGGTACTAACTTTTATATGGATGCTTTCAAAGTAACAATGAATTAAGAATAAGCCCATCCTATGATGGCGAGTTCATAAATGCAAGTTTCTAATCTATGCCTTATAACGACTCACTATACATGCATGTAGACTTCAAGAGATGTGATATTAAATGGACGCTATAACATATGATAACTTTGTCATGGGCAAGTTTAGTGGAGCTCGCTATTGTAGGAGTTTCTTAATGAACTTTGAACATTGTCACAAACTCTCCAGCCTTTATAACAATTTCATTTGTCGCTAGAGAGGAAACCATTAGAAAAACATGTACTAACTTTGCATAAGATGAAAATCCTAAGAATTACTCAACTAAGAATATAGAAATCAAAGAGTTGATGGCCGATGATAAGATTCTTAACAAATTGAAAAGCGGTTCCACCTACAACTATGAAGTAAAAGATTTAGCTCTGGTAGAAGGTATATCTCTAAAAATATATGGCATAGACTCATCTTACAAACTAAGTCAATCACCCTCAAGCAGCATCATTCATATAAATAATCTGCACTGTTGTATAACTAGGGAAATCTTAAGGGAGGCTATGTCCCAGTAGAAGATCTTGTTTCCCTGACATTGAGGCATCCTTTCTCCGTTATATCAATATTCAAGACATTATGTTTTATTATGTCTAACGAACCTCAATCTAACACACAAACACTATGTATTTGTATGCATATATATGTCAAACAATGAGCAAGATAATCTATCCACCCATATACACTCATCTGTAGTATTTCCTAGCCTATGAAATGCTACAATTCAAACCAATGAATAGAGCGAAGCATTTCAATTAAAGAAGTTAAGAATAATGATGCGGAAGAGAGGAATTTAAAATTTCAGTATATTTCGATATACCTTTAATATACGTGCAATCTTGCAATTTTAACTTGCAATAGCCCCTCAAGAGATAATCTGCATCTCTTAAGATTGCATGCAAACGCTTTTTTAATTATAAGAAATTTAGGGTTTTGTATCTCTGGAGTCTTGTCTTGCCTTCGTAATGGGGTACGTTTGGTGAATAAATGATTAGTTTTGTAGATTTATTAGTTTTGCTACTCACTTTTATGTGGATGGTTTCAGTGTCACAAAATTTAAGGACTTAGCTAATCTGAGTTTCCGTGCGCCTTACAATGACTCATTATTCATGCATCTAGATTTCAAGAGGTGTGATAATTGAATGGACACTATAACGTATAGTAACTTTTTCATGAGAAAGTTCAATGGTGCTCACAGTTGTAGGAGTTTCTATTGTTATATTTAATCAATTTTGGATATTACCACATGCCCCCTGGCCTATCTAACTTCATTTGTCACCAGAGAGAAAATTGTTGGAAAAACATGCACTGACTTTGCAGAAGATGAAAACCCTAAGAATTGCTCAACTAAAAGCATATAAATGAAAAAAATCAATGCAATATGATGAAATGCTTAAGAATTGGAAAGGGGTTTCACCAGCAATTGTGAAGAAAAAGATTTAATTCTGGCAATACGTTATATCTGATGATATATGGCATAGCCTCATTTTACAAATTAAGCCAATTACTCTCAAGTAGCAATGTTCATATAAATACTTGGCACTATTGTACAATTGGGGGGGGGGGGGGGGGGGGGGGGGGAATAGTACTTAGGGGAGGCTACGTTCTTGTAGAAAATCTCATCCCCAAACGTTGAGGCATCTATTCTCTACTATATCAATGTTTGGGACATTATAGTTTGTTATGTCTGGCAACCTCATTCGAACATACAAACATTGTGTATTTGTATGCATATGTATGTCAAACAATTAACGGAATGCTATGTCCATTCATATAGCTTCACCTATCCTGTTTTCTAGCCTATCAAATGTTACTATTCATAATCAATAAATAGAACGAAACATTTCAATTGGAAAAGTTAAAAATAATGATGTGGAAGAAAGGAATTTGGAATTTGTGCATATTTCCATATACATGCAGTATATGTGCAATCTTACAACCTTAACTTGCAATATACGTTGAATTACATCCTTAAGAGATAATTTGCATCTCTTAAGATTACATGCAAATGCTTTTGGTGTTATAAGAAATTTTAAGGTTTTGTGTCATTGAATTCTCTTAAAAGTCTTGTCTTACATTCCAAATGTGGAACAATTGTTGAATAAATGGCTAGTTTTGTAGATTTATCTATTTTGGTACTGACTTTAACGTGGATGGTTTCAAAGCAACAATGAAATGGGTAATTAGCTCATCCTATAATAGTGAGTCCACATACATAAGTTTTCAATCCATGCCTTACAATGACTCATTATACATACATCTAAACTTCGAGAGGTGTGATAATTAGATAACGTATAGTGACTTTGACATAGGGAGGTTTAGTGGAACTTGTTGCTGTAAGAGTTTTGAGCACCACATACCCTCTAACTTGTATAACAACTTCATCATTGCCAAAGAGAAAACTGTTAGAAAAACATAGCCAAACTTGGCGGAAGATAAAACCTTAAGAAATGCTCAACTAAGAACATAGAAATGAAATAGTTGATGCCTAATGATGAAATGCTTAGAAATTGGAAAGTGATTCTACCAATAACTATAAACTAATAGATTTAGTTCCGGCAAAAAGCATGCTATCTCTTGAGATATATAGCTTAGATTGATTTCACAAACTATACAAATACTCCGCACCGTTGTATAACCATGGGAAAAGTACTTGGGGAAGGCTGTGTCCTTATAGAGAATCTTGTCTTCTAAACATTAAAGTATCTACTCTCTATTATATCAATGTTTAAAACATTATATTTTGTAATATCTAGACAATCTCAGTCTAACACACAAATACTATGTATTTGTATGCATATATGTGTCAAATAATGAACAAATTAATCTGTGCATTCGTATACATTCGTCTATCCAATTTCTTAGCTTATAAAATGCTACTATTCAAATTGACAAATCGAACGAAGCATTTCAATTAGAGAAGTTAAAAATAATGATACATAAGAGAGGAGTATGAAATTTGTCACTTGAAGGGGGCGCGTCAGATGCCGGGCAATTGTGGATGGAGGCGCTGCAGGGGCGTCGGGTCGCACGGCGGTGGTAGCTTCTGGCGAAGGCAGGGGCGGCGTTGCTACTCGGAGACGTAGTGACATTGAGTAGCAACAGCAGGCCAGCACCGAGCGTGCGGTGGCTCGACAACAGGGGAACTCGGCGACCGATCATGGCGTCGCAATCTGCAGCAGTGGTGGGTGTCAAGTCGTTGCAAGGAGTCGAGCGGCTGCTGACGGCAACGACGGAAACTTGCTTACAGGTTAGGCAAAGCGAAGCAACACCGAAGCGGAGGTTGCAACAGCAAGGGGAGCTCGGGCGCTGGGCTGGCAAAGGCGGGTCGCAGCGGTTGGTGTTGAAGACGGAGGTAGCAGTAGCGACGGTGGACGTGCGAACAAGCAAGCGGGCGAAGCCGAAGCAGAGGCGGCGTCGCAAGCCGGCGCGGGCTGGCTGGTCTCGGGTCAGGTAGGAGCAGCATCATTGGAGCGGCGATCGAGGGAACCGGCCAAGAAGAAGAACAATACTTCTGTTTTTCCTCTATTTTTTCTTTTTTTTCTCTCTTCTCCCTCTGCTGCATGTCCCTTCCTCTCTGCCCCCTTCACTTTTTTTGTAGAAGCAAAAGCTTTTGCTTGACTTTTCCCTTTTCTCTTTTGTTTTTTTCCAAAGGAACCAACGGAAAAGCCCAAGCTTTTCTTCTCTTTTTTTTTTTGTTGAATTTTTTTCTGACCTAGCAATCGTGAGAAAAGCCCCATTGACCTCCATACACAACCCTTTTATAGGCAAAACAAATGTAATATTTGTGGAATATTTCATCTCTTTTCAATATGCACGGAGATCGTCTATAACCCCTTGAACGTAATATTCATTTGCAAAAATGAATATTCTCCACCAATTTTCAAAATTGCAATAGGATTTCTTCAAATTTGAAATCTTGGGAAGATGAGTCCATAAAATCTCCTTGAGGATACGGGTTTGGGCCAACTTGCTCTCTTCACGGGCTTGCCAAATTAAAGTTCAGAACCACCAAGTCGAACCCATCCGTCACCGATCCAATGTAAATGCAAATTAAAAATAAATGCACCTAAAATTATATGCTATGCAATTTTTTTTAGGGGTTAATAATTAATCCCTAATTTTTGTGCCATAAATGACTAAATGGGTTGCCCAAAATTTAGGTGTCAACAGCTGCTCGTCTTTGAAGGTGAGCTCGTAAGTGTTGCTTTCAAAGAAAAATTGAGACTTAAATTTTGATCATGCACATGCAATGAATGATTTTTTTTTATTGGAAAATGAATTCCATTTTGAAATGCAATTTAGATGATGCATGGAAATGCTGATGCAAATGATAAAGGAACCTACCTGGAATAACTTACCTTCAAGGAGGGTAGAGTAACTCAAGATAGCTGGTGTTACATGTCCATGACCCATACCTTCCTACGGTCGCCTAGAATAGTAACGAGGTTTTGTAAGGAGACTGCTTTCCTAAGACCCGTACATTTTTACGGTCGCCCAGTATGGCAGCAAATTTTTGTAAGGAAACTGCTTTTCTAGGACCCGTACCTTTCTATCGTCACCTAGTATGGTAGTGTTGGTTGTGTCTAGGACCCATATCTTTCTATGGTCGCCTTGACGAAGAAAAATTGATTTTCCAAGACCCGTACCTTTTTACAATCGCCTGAATAGGAAATCACTTTCCAGGACCCGTACCTTTCTAAGATCACCTGAATGGGGAACAGCTTTTTCAGGAGTCGTACCTTTCTACGGTTGCCTAAACTGAGGTTTTGCTTGGCTAGGACCCGAACCTTTCTTCGGTCGCCTAGCGTTGCAACATAGATCATCTGACCAGGACCTGAACTTTTCTTCAATCGCCTTAATCAGACTGAACTTGGAGAAAAACCTTTGAGGGACAGCTCAATCGAGTGTCGATTAAGAGGAACTTCGGGCTATAGAAGCACGCCGATTTGATAAGGGGACTCACGCCATGTTGATGAAAAGAACTCTAAGTTACGAAAGCACGCTAGTCGATAAAAGAAATCCGAGCTATGAAAGCACGCCGGTTTGATAAAAGGGACTCTAAGCTACGAAAACACACCAGGTCAATATAAATGGACACCGAGCTACGAAAGCACGTATGGTCGATAAAGAAGGACTCTAGGCTACAAAAGCACACTAGGTTAGGAACTCTGGGTTATGGAAGCACGCCGGGTCTATTAAAAGGACTCTGGGTTACAGAAGCACGCCAAGGCAATATAAAGGAACTCCGGATTACAGAAGCACGCCGAGTCTATTAAAAGGGACATCGAGCTATGGAAGCACACCGAGTCAATGAAAAGGACTCTGGGCTACGGAAGCACGCCGGTTTGATAAAAGAGACTCTGGGCTACGAAAGCACGCCAGGTCAGGAACTCCGGGCTACGGAAGCACGCCGAGTCTATTAAAAGGGACATCGCGCTACGAAAGCACGCCGAGTCGATAAAAAGGACACCGGGCTACGAAAGCACGCCGGGTCATATCAAGGACTCTAGGCTACGGAAGCACGCCATGTCAATATAAAGGAAATCAAGGCTATGGAAGCACGCCGGTTCGATAAAATGGGCTCTAGGCTACAAAAGCACGCCAAGTCAATATAAAAGACACCGGACTATGGAAACATGTCGAGTCAGTGAAAATGACTTCGGGCTACGAAAGCACGCCGAATCGATGAAAAGAACACTGAGCTATGGAAGCACGCCAGGTCGGTGAAAATGGCTTCAGGCTATGAAAGCACGCCGAATCTCGAGACTTCAAGGAGCAACTTGAACGTCAAGTATTACTCGGTTTTCAAGGAAATATTATCTGTCAGACACGATTAGAGCAAAAACTAGTATGCATTCATCAAAGAGATAGACAATTTGAGCTACTTTAAAATGCACATTTCAAAGTCCAATGAGGTTTTCATCAATTCAATCGAGATTTATGCATAATGACTTTACCATATTTGCATCACCCAAATTTCCACTGGAGAGAATTGTCGTTTAAGACAATGGCATGGATTTCTTAAGAATACTAAATGATGGACTTTCGGTTAGAGAGAACTTTCACTCACTCTCATTCAAAATGGCTATTTTAGGAGAATCACTCCATCTCACTATCATCATACCAACAAGAGTCCGAGTATTCTCGCAAGCAGTACGATCTTACCAATCTGAGAGGTCTTTAATAGGGACAGTAATATGGGCTTGGTCAACGACTTAACAAAGGGACTCTTTAAGTCAAGGCAATTGAAAGAATAATTCTGTAATCATCTTTGGGTTTACAAATCAAGAACCCTGCAAAATGAGAAAGAAATAATCTTGCTCGCACTTCTTCGGGCCATACTTATAAACATATTAACTCCTATGTTAATTCAAGTGCCCTAATTTGAAGAGACTTTGTAAGGGACGTAACATAGGTTGGGTTCATGGGTTGAGAAACAAATGATTGTTAGGCTCAAAGATGTATAAAGGGTGAGAATTGATGATCATCTGGGCATTGCCACCAATTTTCTTTTTCACCATTGGGGATTGTCTTCATAAAGCACCTCATTGATTGTAAAAACTTAGCATTTGAGTTCTTTGAGTACAACCTTTTTACAATCGATAGTCCCTATCTTGACTCTCTTTTTTCATCTATGGGCATCGGCCTTACTTTTACCAGGCACACCGCTTTTTCATGCTCCCAGTTCTCATTCACTTTTTCTTCACTTCTATTTCATGGGCATTGGCCTTGCTTTTACCAGGCACACTGTTTTTTCATGCCCATTGGTTCTATTTTGAATGACCATATGGTGCTTTTAACATTTGGACCTTTGGGAGATCTTCGTCTTCTATTAGCACTCCAAACCATACTGTTTGAACAATTTCTTTTTGCCTTACCCCAAGGGGGATGATTACCAACTGGGTTTAGAGAAATGAAATTGCAGGCTCAAATGGGCTATGTAAAGGATATAAGAATGTAGGATAGAGAAATAAATGCTCTTCGTCATCCTAAGACACTTAAATTACCACATGAATTCAATGTAATAGCACGACTTGAAATTAATGCAAGTGAGAGCAAGAAAAAATTTTTCTATTTTCTTCACCTCATGGTGTTGTCTTACTCTCCAATTTGCCCCAATGTGGGGTGGTTCTTAATAGGGGTAATTTGAAAAGAATTTCCAAAACTGTATGGAGCTCAAAAGAGTTAAGCAATGGATCACCTGTAATATTTGGGATAGATAAATGAATTACCTCTCATCATTTTGGTCATCGTACCTTTTGCAAGAGAACTCTTTTTCTTGCGGATATGGATCTTTTTACACTCATCTCACAGATGTATAGGTAGGGGACTATGTATAGGATAAGGTTCGCCTTTCATCATCCTAACACGTCTCATTTTGCATTCTTAAGCATTTGATATCACTTCAATGAATTGTCCATGATGACAAATCTCCATATGAAATTAGTGAGTTAAATAGGCAAAACCACTATCGAAATTCTCTTTTCAAAAGAGTCCAACAATTTAAGCATGAGAAGCTTTTGTGATTTCAAAACAAACAATTTACCACACTCAAAACATAATTTTAAACATTCATTCAACGGATTGCCCCATAAAGGAATTGCCTCCTTGGATTGCCCCTTTGAATTAAGATCGAAAATATGATCTTTGATTTGATAAACACTCCCTTCTTGCTTTTGCCCCTGCACAAGAGAACGTGCATAAATAGGATATTATGCAACATCAAAGTAAATTCAAATTACACATCTATTTCGGTTCAGATCGAGATTTTATCTCAGTCATGTCACTACTAGAATCTGGCATGCCCCCAATTTTTCATCTGCAAGGAAGATGAGTCCATAAAATCTCCTTGAGGATACGGACTTGGGCCAACTTGCTCTCTTCGCGGGCTTGCCAAATTAAAGTTCAGAACCACCAAGTCGGATCCATCCATCATCGGTCCAATGTAAATGCAAATTAAAAATAAATGCACCTAAAATTATATGCAATGCAATTTTTTTAGGGGTTAAAAATTAATCCATAATTTGTGTCATAAATGACTAAATGGGTTACCCAAAATTTAGGTGTCAACACTCTTCAAGGCTCAATTTAGGCTCATGATGTGCCTATGGTCCTAAGGGACACATAAGTCCCTTTGATGCCTAATGTCCTCTCTTGATTGGTTAGCCTTTGCCTTGTTCACCAAGGCTATCATTTAGGCTCATCATAACCTAAGATTTTAAAGGACGGCTAAGCTTACGAGTCACCGACTTCTTCTCTAAGGAAAATCTCAAGCCATCATTACTTATCCAAGCGGCCCAATCACATTTCTTGAAATGGCAAGGCTATTTGTCTAATGATTGCACCTAAAGAATGAGTTGGCACGGCTAAAAGATCTTGGTTGACAAATCTAGTTTATAGGTGTCATCAATGATGGCCTTTTTTCGCCCTTTCTTTGGACTACTTGTATTCCTCATTTAATGAGCATTTAATAAGGTTGAAGATAAGGCTGTCAAGATTGCCAACTCGGCGTCTAAGTTCTAGGTCATTAATGGGAGGCTTGAGTTTCGCTCTCCAATTGGTCCATGTGTACACCACCCCTTTTCTTGCCCATCAAGAATATCTACAACTTCATCATTATTTTTAAAAAGTAAAATGACACATCACCCCCTTCATTAATGAGAGTGTTCTAGAGTTTTTTTTTTTTTATTTTGTCCTTTTCTTTATCAAGAATGTGGTCTAGAGATTTCCCTTGTCTAAGTTGGTTTTGGGGCTAGGAAATGGATCATTAGGTACACCTTGAAAAATCGAATCACGTACATCCGAGGTTCAGCCATCATGCCCCATGCTTGTCACACCCCGATCCTTCAAGCACGTGCCCATCTTGGCTTGGTCGATTAAATAACGACGTCCCAGGACGCATCGCCGACCCATTCATTTTAATACGCATGCGGAAGCATATAAACAATCCCCAGACAACACACAATGGGATAGGAAAGTAGGGCCATAATTTTTCGAACTAAAAACTCAACCACACTTATATATACATAGCAAACCAAGTTGTATATATTATAATCTAAAATATAAAAGTCAAGTCCTACACAAAACCAGTTCTTAAAGCAAAGTCTGCGGAACAAGGGTGGGGTGTCCAAACAATTACGGGTCCTTATCCTCTCCGTCATCTCCCTCCACACTCCAGGAGCCCACCGCTGAATACACCGGAGATTCTGGCTCTTCAAGTTCGAGGTCCACCGGTCCACCACCGGACCTCCTCTAGGGTCTGCAATACCCTTTCCAAAAGCAACATTAATCACATACAGAGGTATCTCAGATTGCGGTATGGGGTCCTTTCTCAATCCATTACGATTCTGGCGATACCATGCCCTGTATTGATGGAGCACCTTTTTTAGTAGACCCACATCAACCCAAACTATGGTCTTCACCATTTCGTACTCCTGCCCCTCGGGTGCCCATGAATCGGAATATGGTACTTTTGTTCTGTGATCTTCTTCGGTTGACCAAAATGCTCAAGAGGAGCTGCCATCTACGAGCTTGAAAGGTTATCTCACAACGGGGTGAGACGACGTCTCAGTGAGTTCAACCCCCTAAGACCCGACTAGGAAGAAAATACGCCCCAATGGCTGTCTAAGCACAATCACGAGTCAAAGGACTTACCTTAGCCTCGATTCCCTTCCTGCAAGTCAATACAATTTATAATTCATCGAATCACGTCAACGAATCAATTCATCACATCAGATCAAATTATCGATCAATCGACTCAGTCAATTCCATCTCATCAAGACCCTTCCCTGATCATTTCATCCAATATTATCTATAAAGTTCGACCCTTTCTGGGACTGCTAGCTCTAAACTGATATATATATATAGTATAGCTCACCAGAAGTTGTCAGATCCACTGATCTGATATATTAATTATGCTCACCAGAAGCTGCCTCAAATACCGATATTTTCGTCATTTTTATCATACCCGATAAAAATACTCATGTGTGGGTAAATAGTCAGCCTTAACCAAAATACAATTTTCTGCCACTTGAAAATCCCACCAATTTACATGGTCTACCAAAATATTTTTTGCGTTGAAAACCGACGCTCGGTTATTTTCTAATTAATTACTAAAATTAATTAAATTTGGGATAAATACCCCCAATCACCAATCGCACTCAATTTGCACCAAATAATAGTCAATTAAATAAACAGATCACACCACTGCAATCAGCATAAAATTCCGTCACCGACTATCCCGGTTTAATTTTCGAAAAATAATTAATTAATTAAATAATTACGAAAAATAATTATTAAATGTCAATAAATAGAACTTAGACTCGTAAAGCCTGATTAAAAGCCAAGACGAGCCCGGAAAATTTCCGAACCACTCTAGATAAATACTAGAGTTTGTCTAGGCCCTAATTGCACTTAACTATCCACCTAACATGCATCGATAATTAACTAATTCATTAATCCATTCTAACTATCCACCTAATCCAAGCTTAGTCTAAACTAAACAACCCTTAAACATCATTAACTTACTAAGCGAGGATTAGTGAGTTAAACTCACTTGTTTAATGATCCGATCGGATCAAAACGACAGAGGCGCGACGAGGGTCGGAAAACTCCAAAGTGAGCTTGCCAACCGGCGTCAAGAACAACCTAAAAATGGGCTGAACAATGCTGCGGAAACCCACTCGACTTGGTCTCTGTCCAGTGCTGGTCAAAGCTGCTTCAATGGCTGGTTGGGACCAACATAGCCAAGGAAGATCAGCGAGGACTGCAGCAAGCTTCACGGTGGCAGGCGAGTGGCAAAGCGGCTCCGACGGAGATGGGGCAAGCTCAAACAGCTCCGGGGACTTCCTAGGATCGTGGCTAAGACAGAATGACGGCCTGGAAGGCAGGGGATGATCGCGTGGCTGGGCGAACGCACGACGACAGCGACGGCGACTCGGCGATGGCTCCGGCTTCGAACGAGCGTGTGATGGCAAGGGCTTGAGGGTTTGACAATTCTCTGGTTTCTGGGCTTCAAAACAGCAGCTGGGAAAGGAGGAGGAGGAGTCTTCGATGGCTTGAAGGGGGAGAGGAGACCGATTTGGGCTAGTGGTACCGGTTTGGTCCATTCCTATCCAAATTGGTCCCCTTGACCGGTCCTACCCCCACAGCTGGCCTCCCACAGCAATTTCCCTAACCTAAGTGCCCCTTCTAGAAGGCTTTAGGTGGTCCAAAGGTTGTAGGCAAGGGGGCAAACGAATTTTGATTGATTTCCCCCAAATTGAACACCAAATCCTCCCTGAATTCACTCAATTCAGCTCCTAAATATCACATTATCAAGTCAACGATCAAATTGGTTTTTTTCCTCACCAATTGATCCCACTTGCTTCCCAATTTCACGATCAAAAACGGTCTTCTGAATTTTCTAGACAACGACCCTACCTCGACTTTTTCCCAAAAAGTCTCGATTTGCAGAAAATTTTTCTAAGACTAAGTCGACGTTCCTAAAATGATTTGTGACATAACAAAATTTTCAATTTCTAAAATCGGATTCAAATTCGCTGTTAATTTCACTCCGGCGCGATTTTAGCGTGACCTAGGCTACTGAGTAGCTTTCATAAATTTTTAGTGTAAATGACCCGTGATTAATTTTCTTCGAGCCACAATAAACCTATTCGACACATTGGCGACTCTTGATTGTCGTGAAAATCTCGAGAATTCGAATACGGACACATGGTACCAAAACGATAAAAAAATCAGTCTAGTGCCGGTCGACGAGAATTTTGTAATTTAGTGGAATCACCCACGTTTAGCCATACATCTCTATCAAACCGACCTATTTCTAATCTCTAATCAACTTTTAACTATGCCTTAATGATCTCTACAGATGAGCACGATTGAGTAGCCAATTCCAAGTCGAATTCTCAAGTCTAATGCATTAAAATTCCTTCATGACTTCCCCAAATAATCTAGTTATCTCACGAGTGATCAACTCTGAGAATAGCACTATAGGCGCGTCGATGAAAGGCCCGATTTATTCAATAGAAAACAAAATTGAAAATTTAGGATATCACAATGCTCGTCCGAACCGTTCCTTTGGACGATCGGTCGGCCTAAAGGATCGGTTGTCCTTTGATCGGTTCAAAGCCAATCCTAAGGCTACCCACAGCCTAGCACTAAGTCAAGGCACTCATGGACCTTAGAATTAGTGACGGAATAGCCGGGTCTATCCGTGAGCTCATTCCAATCAATACCCAATCCATCAGCATGGTTCATGGCCGGTGCATTACTAATCCACGATCGGATATCACCAATTCAAGATTCATTTCTGATCACTAAGAATTAAATAGGGAATGATGCATTTTAAGTTGGAAGACTATTGCATTTGATCAAGTCGAATCGTCCGTATATGGGTGCATAGGCCGGTGGAATCACCCGCGACCGGGCACTATAACTGGTCGGATTGACCCATGACCATCCGCCGATCCAAAATCATCTTGTGACCAATCCTCGTGATCAAAAAGTCATCTTATGAGCTAGTGATCATATCCCATTAGTATGGTCGATAGATAATTCACGGCTGACACCTCGGCTAGTTCCTGGCTGGTCAGTCGATCGGATCATGACCGATCATTGATTCCTTACTGATCGAACTAATCAATCCATGGCCATTGACCCATGGTTGATCCATTTATGACGTTATGGCCAAACCGTTTGGGATCGAAATCGAGGATGTTACAACAAGTATCCAATCCACACATTACAATGACTCATTATAAATGCATTTAGACTTCAAGAGATATGATAATTGGATGGATAATATACGTGTAGTAATTTTGTCATAGGCAGATCCAATGGAGCTCGCATTGATATAGGAAATCAAGTTTTGAACACTATCAAATACCTTATGGCCTGTATAATAGCTTTATTTGTTGTCGGAGAGAAAAATGTTAAAAAATCATGTGCTAACCTAACAAAAGATGAAAACTTTAAGAATGGCTTAGCTGAGAACATAAAAATGAAAGAGCTGATACTTGACAATGAAATGCTTAAAAAATTTGAAAGAGTTTCCACCAGAACTATAAAGTAAAAGATTTAGTTTTAATAGAAAATACTTTATCTTTGAAAATATATGGCAAATTAAGGCAATCATCATAAATCAAGAATGCTTATAAATAAATAAATAAATAACTCAAGCAGAAAAAGAATGAGAAACAAAATGAGCTCCATACATTAACTTTAAAGTGAGATTGGCTCCATGTACTCCATCAAAAGTCAAATGAGTCTATCCATCATCTTTTGTCCTTTTCTCTTTTAAATTTCAAAAAAAAAAAAAAAAAAAAAAAAAAAAAAAAAAAAAGGAGTAGAAGTTAACACCCTACCCCCTTCCCCTTACAAGTAGATACTTGAAAACAAATACATATCTTCATAATTTTAAGTCATGTCTCTGTTCTAATGTCATGTTGTTAGTTTTACTAATTAACAATAAGACTTGGCATGATATTAGGTCTCTAATGACTGTACTTTTGGTAAACTAAATTATATAGCAACTACATGAAATCCTCCTTCAATAATCAATAACAAAGCAAAAAAGCGAAATTGAGCAAGGAAAGACAACATATACCTTCTACATCTACTGCACTCATTGTTGGCGAGATCGTTGGATTATTGCAAACATTGGCTCTAATATTTGGGGTTGAAACCCTCTTGACTTTTATGGGTGTAAAATCTATAAGTGACTTGATTATGTCATTTGTTGAACTTTTTAAACTATAAAAAATCTCTTGGCTTTTATTGGTGTAAAGTTCTATTTGTTCGATATAACATATGAAAGACAAAACATGCATAATACCTTCCGCAGATTTCAAATTCTTAGGGTCTTTTCCTGAAGGGACATGATAGAGTTTGAATTATATCCAACACCTATAAACCCCTTTGGCTTTAGCTATATGCAACAAAGCACCAAGCTACATCCCTGAAGTTTGCATGTTTAAAATGCTACTAACCCGATAGTAAGAAAGGAAAAGATTAACTGGCTTAAGCCACTTCAGGAAGAGACCCTAAGAATTTGAAACCCATGGAAGTTATTATGCATGTTTTGTCTTTCATATGTTATATCAAACAAATAAAACTTTACACCAATAAAAGCCAACATATTTTTAACAGTTTAGAAAGTTTAACAAATTATATAATCAAGTCACTTACAGATTTTACCCCCATAAAAACCAAGTTGTTTCAACACCAAATATTAGAGGCAATGTTTGCAACAGACCAACGATCTCGCTTACTATGAGTGCAATAGATCTGGAAGGGCTATGTTGCATTTCCTTGCTCAATTTGGCTTTATTTGCTTTGTTATTGATTATTGGAGGAGAATTGCGTGTAGTTGCTGTAAAATCTGGTTAACTAAAAGTACAATCATTAGAGACCTAACATCACACCAAGTCTTATTGTTAATAAGTGGAAATTAACAACATGAGATTAAACGAAGCACATGGCTTAAAATTATCAAGATTTGTATTTGTTTTCAAGTATCTATTTGCGGGGGGAAGGGGAAGGGTGTAACTTTATTCTAAAATTTAAAAAGAGAAAATGTCAAAAGATGATGAATAAATTAATTTGACTTTTGATGATGGATAGAGTTAATATACGAAGCTCATTTTGTTTCTTCTTTTTTTTTCTACCTGAGGTTTTTTTATGAGCCCTAATTTGTGGTGATTGCCTTAGTTTGTGAAATGAGTCCAGATCATATCTTCAAAGATAACGTATTATCTATTGTAACTAAATCTTTTACTTCCTAGTTGCTGGTGGAAACTTTTTCAAATTTCTTAGGCATTTCATCTTCAAGCATCAACTCTTTCATTTTTATGTTCTAAGCTAAGTCATTCTTAAGGTTTTCATCTTCTCTCAAGTCAGCATGTGATTTTCTAACATTTGCCTCTCCGACGACAAATGAAGTTGTTATACAGGCCATAAAGTGTGTGATAGTGTTCAAAACTTGATTTCCTATATCAATAAAAACCCATATAGCCGTGAGCTCCACTAGATCTGCCTATGACAAAATTACTATATGTATATTATCCATCCAATTATCACACCTCTTGAAGTCTAAATGCATGTATAATGAGTCATTATAAGGTGTAGATTGGATACTTGTGTTCGTGAACTCGTCATCATAGAATAAGCCAAGTCCTTAAATTCCTTGTTATTTAGAAACCATCCACGTAAAAGTAAATAAAAAAAAATTGCAAAATCAGTCATCTATTCACCAAATGTTCCGCATTAGGAACGCAAGACATGATACTAGGGGAATTTAATATAGAAAATCCTAAAACTATTCTAATTAATTTGCAATTGTTGCTTGTTTAAATAGGGCTCTTCCATACTAACCCCTCAAGAATATTCTTGAAATTAAGATCCATAAGGACTCATGCTACTCTTCTTTCTTTTGCAATGCAACATGTTTTTGGAGGTTCCAAGGATACCACAACTCTTCTTTATGCCACTATTATGAGAGATAATATTCTTACTCTTTTTCAAAAGTTATGTTTGCAATTATCGTGTCAAATCTACATTTAAGTGATTATCATTTACTTTAAACAATTTTATTTTTCTTAAGAACTTAAAAATATGGAGAAATGGGTTCCCAATGTATATATAACATATTTCTTAAAGTTAGGATGCATGTGTGAACAAAAATCCCACACTGGAGTACTGCTGTGATGTAAAATAGTCAATATATCTTATTTGGTCAATAGCTCATTAACTTAAAGTAAAATTGTGAACCTAATTTGGTATATTTAAGTTCACTATAAACTAGTAATGATATGCATTGCCTTGACACTATTTTTTAATTGATTGCAATTGTTGCTTGTTTGGATAGGGTTCTTCTATACTATAGA
The DNA here is from genome assembly GCA_017140595.1 of Eucalyptus curtisii. Classification (NCBI taxonomy): domain Eukaryota; kingdom Viridiplantae; phylum Streptophyta; class Magnoliopsida; order Myrtales; family Myrtaceae; genus Eucalyptus; species Eucalyptus curtisii. The sequence continues at coordinate 11,503,344 of CM029495.1, read as the reverse complement.
TAGGGTTCTTTCGTACGAACTCCTACAAGAACATACTTGAAATTAAGATCCTAGGAGCTCCCGCTATTCTTCTTTCTTTTATAATGCAATGTGCATTTCGAGGTTTTAAGGATACCGAAACTCTTCTTTATGCCATTGCTATGAGAGACAATATTCTTGTTCTTTCTCAAAAGTTAGTCCAATTGTTGTGTTAAATCTACATTGGAGTGATTATCATTTACTTTAGACAATATTATTTTTCTTAAGAACTTAGATGTATGGAGAAATTGGTTTACAAGGTATACATAACACATTTCTTAATGTTAGGACACACGTGTGATTTGCGTTAAAAAAATCTCACATCGAAGAAATATTGTAGTGTAGAGTAATTAATACATCATATTTTGCCCATAACTCATTGGCTTAAAAAAAACATTGTGAACCAAATTTGGTATATTTAAGGTTACTTTAAGTTAGTAATGATCTACATTGCCTTGACACTATTTTAATTAATTGCAATTATTACTTATTTGGATAAAAATTTTCCATACTATAAACATGGTTCTTCCATACTAACCCCTACAAGAACGCACTTGAAATTAAGATCCATAGGGGCTCCTATTATTCTTCTCTTTTTACTATGCAATGTGTGTTTTGAGGTTCAAGGTTACCAATACTCTTCTTTATGCCACTTTTATGAGAGATAATATTCTTACTCTTTTTTAAAAGTTATGTTTCCAATTATTGTGTTAAATCTACATTTGAGTAATTATCATTTACTTTAGACAACATTATTTTTCTTAAGAACTTAAAAAGTATGGAGAAATGGATTCATAATGTATACATAACATATTTTTTTTAATGTTAAGATGCACGTGTGATTTGTGTTAGAAAAAATCCCACATCAAAAAATTATTGTAGTGTAGAATATTTAATATATCCTACTTGACCCATAATTCATTGGCTTAAAGTAACATTGTGAATCCAATCTGGTGTTTTTAAGGTTACCTTAAGCTAGTAATGATATGCATTGCCTTGACACTATTTTAACTTATTACGATTGTTGTTTGTTTGGATGGGGTTTCTACCGTACTAACCCCTACAAGAATGTACTTGAAATTAATATCCATAAGGCTCCTACTATTCTTCTTTATTTTACAATACAATGCATGTTTCAAGGTTTCACTATATTCTTACTCTTTCTCAAAAGTTATGTTTCCAATTATTGTGTCAAATCTACATTTGAGTAATTATCATTTACTTTAAACAAAATTATTTTTCTTAAGAACTTAAAATATGGAAAAATGGGTTCACAATGTATACATAGCATATTTCTTAATGTTAGGATGTATACTTGATTTGTGTTAGAAAAATCCCACATCAAAGAGTTGTTATGATGTAGTGTAGTTAATATATCATACTCGACCCATAACTTATTGACTTAAAGTAACATTGTAAACCCAATTTGGTATATGTAAGGTCACTCTAAGCTAGTAATGATATGCATTATCTTGACACTATTTTAATATATTGCAATTGTTGCTTGTTTCGATAGGGTTCTTCCGTACTATGGATAAGAATCTTCCCTACTAACCCCTACAAAAATGTACTTGAAATTAAGATCTGTATGGGCTCCTACAATTTTTTTTTCTTTGTAATGCAATGCGTATTTTGAGGTTTCAATCAGAGCTCTTTTTCATACCACTATTATGAGAGATAATATTCTTACTCCTTTTCAAAATTTATGTTTCCAATTGTTGTGTCAAATTTACATTTGAGTAATTATAATTAACTTTAGACAACATTTTTTTTTCTTAAGAACTTAAAAAGTATGGAAAAACGGGTTCACAATGTATATATAATATATTCTTCACTTTAGGATGCACATGTAATTTTTGTTAGAAAAATCTCTCATCAGAGAATTGTAGTGATGTAGAGTAATTAGTATATCCTACTCGGTCCATAACTCATGACTTAAAATAACATTGTAGAGTAGATATTGGGCTTTTGTTGAGTACTCTCAATAATAACAAATGAGTGCTAAAACAGGTACTAGCCAAATTTTGTTCCATTGACGTGTCTAAAGCAACAAAAAGGTTTCATCGCCAGCTCATCTATGTGGACAAATTATATTTGTTGCCTTGCATTATAGGGACACTACTTGTTTTTTTAGAGACCATAAAGACTACAAATTGAAAGATTGGACATCACTGAGTATCAAAGGGCATGTAATATATTGAATATATCTTTTGTGTCGCTCACTTATTTCCATGAAAGAAAGAGTTAACAAACAAAAAGGCCATATGATGACTAACAATAATTGCCACTAAAAGTCCCAAGAACTATTGAAGTAGGCATATGTTGTCACCTCCCCGAACAGTGCATTACTTAAGGGTTGGCTAATGGATTATTAAGCCTAAACTCAACTTGAGCTCTCACAAGTCCTTACCAATTCGCGACTTAAGCTTCAAATTATTAACATGCAACATCATTTTTAGTGGGTCAATTAGAATCCCAAGTTAAGTATCAAGAAAATTACTTATTCCTACAAACCAAAGAATATAGATTTGGGGACTTGATTACCCTAGATTATTCTAACGCTGTTTTGGTACATTTTCTTTCTTATTCAAAAATATTTGACAGGTAGTTTGGATTGATTATAAGCTATACACTAACATGGGGTGATCATGGGGTGCGAATGTAATAGCCAATAATCAAAGTAGTAAATAAATTGCAAGGAAAAGCAGAATTACCTACCTCAAAGCAACGTAAGCATCTGCAATGTTAACTGGAAAAACACACATTCAACCTAAATATGGTTTCTAATTAGCATGCAATTCCACTCAAATCTGTTTTAGGGTTTTCTTTTATTTAAATGAAAAGTAACGCTAACATGTAATGCAATTACTTTAAATACAATAACCTTTAAAGTATGTCTATCATAACGCGACATGCAATTGAATTAAATGAACCTAGCATGCAATTCTTAAATGACATGTAATTTATGAACCTAATTTTATGTGACATGCACATGACATTTTTTGTATTTTTCATTAAAATGTGTAACTAAAAAATAATGAAAATGAGTTACCTAGATTAAGATATTATTCAACTCAATTTAAGAATTAACTATGCCAAATCCTAATTTAAATTGGAATATTATCGTAACTAGATATAGCCTAGCCTAAGGAGGACACTATAAGTGCCAAATTTTGTGTAGTCATTTTAGTGCCGAAATTTATTTTTTTTTTGAATCACTTAAGCGCCACTTAAAAAAAACAATTACTTAAATGCCAACTATGATCTAGGCTACTAGAAATTTGGCATATTTCATTAATTTCTTAATCTTACGTGACTCACCAGTGTGCTCAATCAGCTTATAACCCCTAAATGACGTCATGTCACATGTTAAAAACTAATCACTTCACTACCAAATATTATTAAAAAATGATCACTTCAAGTTAGTTGTTATTAAATAGTGATCACTTTAGTGTCAATCATTGTTAAAAAATGATCACTTCAGTACTAGTTGTTATTAAAAAAATGATCACTTTAATGTCAATCTTAATGAAAAAAAATAATCATTTCTATGCAAAAAAAAAAATGCCATCTCAAATAAAATTTTAAATTAAAAAAATCATGTAATTTCTTTGGTTAGAATTTCTCATCAATACACTTTTTTCTCCCATTTGGTAGTAAAGTGAATTAGCAAAAACTTTTCATATTAAAATGAGCGTCATGCACCGTTTTTAACACTTCTAGTGTTATTCTCCCCCTATCGTAACATGCAATCTTATCAATAATGCAATGTTATCAATAAAGATCTACCCCTTAATTTTATCCATTATCTAATCTAAGCACGCAAGTCTATTTAGAAGCTTTTCTAAAATCTACATCAATCCAGTCCAATATTTTTTTATATTTTCTTTAGATAAGAATAAATCAAATTGAATCAAACATGGCAAAGATAGAATCAAATTAAATAAAGATAGTATTCTCTCAAATCCATTCAAATTTGGAAATTGATAAAATTGACGAATCGTATTTATAGCAAGAGATTGGATTGGCCGTGTGGTCGCAAATCATATCTCGAGTGTGGACCATGCATGCGTTAATGATTAGAAAGTTATTCCTAATTCGAATGATACCCAAAATCTTAGAGATATGCATGTTGGATAACAATAATTCAAAATAGGTAATGAAATCAAATACTCAAATATCGGATCAGACAATTACCTATTCGAATTTTGAGTTCCAAAACTTGGACCGCGGACGATGGCTGGCGGTGGTTGGTTGCTCGCAATGAGGGACTCCTCGATGTCCACCTCGGCGAGGTTGCTTGCAGTCATTGATGTTGACCAAGAACAAGCCGACGGTGTGGACTTGTAGCGCTCGCGAGGAGGCAACCGCCGCATGCGGTTGCTCTCGGAGATCGACGGGGTCACGGAGCTAAGCAGCCGCAGCAGTTGTTGCACATCACCGAAGACCTGCAAAGAATGGATCGAGCTCGGCAAGGAGATGATTCACGGCGGGCCCGTGCTGTGGACAGCCGGGCGTCGGGATGCCCAGAACCGAACGAGAATCCGAGCTGCGTTTGACGCTCAGTAAACCTGCAGGAAAAAAAAGAAGGAACAATTTGCTACGAATTGCCAAGGATTCCCAAGCTGCTGACGATGGTGTGAAGAAGAGATACCACGGTGCAAGAGCGGCAATGAAATCACAACAGTGTGTATCTTTTGAACGAGCAAAACCCGTTTCAGTCTTCTCGCGAATAAAGAATCACACCGCTTTCTCGCGAGCCCCCGGTTCGACGTGGAATCCCCGACGCGACAGCAGCGGGAGAGCGTCCGCCGTCCTCTACACCGCCAGCGCATGTTCGAAGTCGAGAAAAGGAAAACCAAAGAGAGCAGAGAGTCAAGCAACGTCGATACGATACGCGGGGCGAACAGAGCGCTGATTGAACCGACAGAAAGGACGAAAAACGAAAGCCGGAGACGGCGTGAATGCGTACCGAAGGAGCTCGATCGGAGTACCCGAAGATGAGATCGGAGATGAGAGAGAATGGAGCCGGTTTTGTCGAGCAAGAACGCCATGGAAGATGCGCTCCGAAATGCGGAAACTGAAAGAGGAGAAGAAACGTGGCTACGGAAAACGCGGGTGGAGCAGAGATCCGCCACGCGTGACGGGGCAGTTTGTACGAGGAAAAACCGTCGCTTGGTTCAGCCCCGAAACAGGAGATTTTATTCCCTAGCTCGAAACAGGAAGATATGCATTATCTTTAACGGGAAATCTTTTAATATCTCTTCAAAACCGCAATCTTATCGAGTAAAATTGCTCTTTGGGTTTGCTCCCAAAATAAATCAATTTTCCAGCGTGGCATCATATATGAATTTTGGTTTATCCAAAGGAATGATGGGCTTGGCCACGTTGTTAGCTCATGAACTCATTTCAATTTATTAAATTCGCGGTCAATCCAATATATGAAAATGTTCCTCATAATGTGTAATTTAATTAATATTTTTGACATGGGATCGGAATCGATCCCTAATTTTTTTTATCCAATAAACGACAAATGAATTCGTCATAATTTAGATGTCACCAGTGTATAGAGTCTTTGCCAAACACATAAGCTTTACCATGCGCATAGAGCAATGGTGACGGATCATAATAGGTCCGTAAAACCCTGCTAGATTAATCCGACGTTTTTTGTCGGTCGTTTGTTATCTTGTGGGTAGACTTCATGATTGGATATCCGTAGGCAAAAAGAGACCTATGCCAATAAATTGTTCTGTCAAGATAACTTGCCCTGCCTAACAAACAACGTGGTGCCCATTTTGGCCGAGGGAAGCAGACGAGAAATAGTTGAGCTTTATATACAGCAGGGGGATGAACTGAAGAAGAAATCTCAGTAATGTGTATCAATACTGGACACCTCCCATGTTAATTTGACTATAAACAATATAAACAATGAGCAAAAGATGATAAAAAAACCGGGACATTTAAGGCTGTGACCCGCTCTAGTAAAGCATTGCCCTCCTGCTTCTCCGCCTCGGCCTAGACGATGATTTTTCCTTCCTGTCCCCTGGGAATTCCCACTTGGCAATCACACCGTCCCATGAAGAGGTGACCATCAACGGGTAAAATGGATGCCAACTGCAATCCCTTACAGGTTCGTTATGATGATCGAGTCTGGCAACTTGATGACCACTCACCTAGATGAAGCAATCAAATTACTCGAGGTAACACGAGGATAGCTGAAAAGGCAACTCCCCACTTGAGGTCTTACACAATTCCCACCAATCATTATGAGAGATATCCTTAAATAGTTCAAATCAGGAGAAAATAACCAAATACAGATTTTTAGATTCATGACCTAGTGGTTTTTTTTTTTTTTTTTTTTTTCCGGTTTCTTTTCCGGTTGAAAGGTTTATGACCTAGTTACTCCCTAGAGTAGTCAGACAAACATCAAAAGTCCAAATCTGTTACAAAACTGAGCTAGTCGAAAACTCAAATGACTGCTCTTCTTTTGAGGCCTGTAATCAAATTACTCCATTCAGTTGATTTCTCACAGCCTTTGACGCGCCACGTGAAAATTTACTCAAATCCTCATATTTTCCAGAACCAATAAGCAAACACAATTTCTTTGCTCATGGTAGTTGTTACCTACTCTTAAAATTACCTTTCTACAGGAGATTCTCATCAGATCCAGTGCAACATGAAAATTTAAATGAATGAAGATATAATCCATAAGGTAGTAAGGGAGGGTGGTACCAGATCATATATATAAACTATACAGTCACCAGATCCAGTGTAGATATACTTCTGACCAGTGCTGCAATGAAGGAAAAGAACAATTAGTGAACAATACAATATCAGCAGGAGATTCTCATCAACCAGTGTCAGCTTTGTGAAATGGGCCTGTTTAGCAACTAGTATAGACACTTGTTACTTGAGAACCAACATGAACAGAGGGAGAATTCACAGAGATTTTGCCATAAAGAAGAGGGCTTCTTTAGTTCATTACCTATATGCAGGGGAGAAGTAACAGCGTATCAGAGTATACAACACTGAGTGACCTTTATATGTAGCCACCGACTGATCGTGGGGATGCTTCAAGTTTCTTTCTTCCTCTGGGTAGTCCGTCAACCTGTAATCCCAATAAAAGTCTCTTGGCCTGGGGCTGCTATATCATAAGAGAAAACTATACTTGAGAATTAACTATCCAAGGAACGAATTCAATTTCTAGTGTGACAAATATGTGAATAATCACTTGCCAAAAATTCTACGCGAGAAGAGACCCAATGTCTTAAAAAACCACCGGTGAGACCGGCCAATAATGTGTGCATGCGTGAGAGAGAGAGAGAGGAAGGGACCATCAAGAATGAAAAGACATAATAAAACCTACAATGCTGGACTATTTGAAGTCATCTTTCGTATATCCCATAGTTTGGTAGACTGATCCTTTCCATTTGAAATGAGGTAGCGTCCATCTCCACGACTATCAATAAATGTAATGCCTTCTAGATGTCCTGTCAAAACTCCAGCTGCTTGTCCTGTTGTAGAAAGACAACGACGGTCCCAGACCTAGAGAGAATTCATTCACTTAGAAAGCAGAATGCAAACACCAAGAGTTCACTTTTGCTAACATATAAATTACAATGAATCTGACTTATTTGCATACGATTTCCATTGACAACTTTAACAGCGAATGTTATGCCAAACAAAACTGTTGATTATGATAATCAGAAGTGCATACCTGCAATACAACAGGGTGAAATAGTACATTTTTCACAAAGTTTTACATTTCGTTCACAGAGAATAGCTTTCTCCTAATTATTTATGCATGTTAAATAGTCCAGTCAACCAATAAAGAGCAAAGGTTCATCTCATCTTCAAGGGAGAGATACTGTAAAGCTGCACAACTCAATTTTTTTTTTAGTACCTAGGTATTCAATTCTCCAACGGGAAACAGATAGTTGCAAACACATTCCCTTCAAATTCACTAACAAAGTAGGTGCCTAAAATTTACATATAATCATCCAGAAAAATGGAGACATAAATACCAATTCAAGACCAAACCACTTAAGTGATAATCAAATTTAGTTTCTTGATTTGAGTAGCAAGCTAGACCCTTGACTGAGCTGAAAACATCATTTCCAAAACCATGGACGGCTCCCTTCTTCATGCCAAGCTTTTTTGGAGAAAAGTCATCAGGCAAACTAAGAAATTGGGGTTTCTGTCAACAGAGTCATCACATTACATCCCCCACCCTCATCAGCAAAAGACAAAGTAGTCACAAAAAGTATTAGTCAAGTTCACTCGCTTCCTCCAAAAGAAGGTAATCATATTTACCTTACAGAGATGATCATCACTTCCAGAATAAATAACATGGCCACTTTCATCCGCAAAGCACACGGTGTTAACATCAACCTGCATTATGCTAACAATGTTAAGTATAAGACAGTAGCCTTTAGCATCTTATGTCTTGTAGTCATGCAGCCAGAACAGCAGGGATATATGAAGAATACGGAGACATATAAGAATGTACACCAAAGGAAAAACCCAGCAAAAGTTAGTTCAAATTCAAATTCTTGAAGACTCAGATCAACCCTGTTAAATTGATGGCATCAATCTCAATCTTCATCATCCTTTTCAGTAAGTCTTTTTTCACTTCATGCTAGAACATTACCTGGAAATATTCTCCTAATAAGCATGATCAGTTTTTATCTTGACTTTAGCACTTATCCTAGTGAGCTACCATAATAAGCTTAATCAACTGGCCTTTGATGAATGAAAATTTCTAAATTGCCCAGATCTATAAGCAACTGGGTAAAGTGGAAGTTCAACTGAAAAACTGGGGAACAGTTGGAACCTGAATTTACTTTAAAGGAAACTTTGATATAGAAAGGACTATGACATAAGGATCAGAAACAGATCATTTTAGGATGATAGCCAAAGCTTGAAATTTCATGCTGCCCAAAATTCAAGCTATGTAAGTGTGAATAAGACAAATAGCCAAAGTCGAGAATAAAGGAACAAAAATTACCATGCTAATTAAGCGAAACTAGTCATGGAGAAAAACAGAAAAAAGAGTACCTCTACTCTTCGACACGATAAATATAAAATCTAATTAAACAAGAATTCCGCATGTGAAAGAAGGGGTCTAGTGAGAGCCAGACCCAAACCAATAAAAAAAGGGGAAAAAAATGCACGTGAGCATTTCGATTCATTCAGTTTAAATATTTAACATTTAGCATATCAAACTGATGCCCAATTGTTCTGATTAAATGAAAGCACTACATCCATTGAAAGGTTGGCATACCTCATGAGCTGGAATTTGAAGGCCAACCTTGTTTGCTGCAAGATCATATACATATATTGCCCCATCACCACTTGCAGCAATAAGCTCTCGCCCATCAGTTGAGAACTTCACGGAGAAAATAGAAAAATCTTCATCGTCGTCATTGTCATCAGAAGAAAAATCCAAGCCATCATGTATTTCCTGCATAGAGAGGACTTGCAGCATGAAAAGAGTAGTTTTATCTATCAGATGTGGATAGCTCGCTACGTAATGAGAAAGCAACAAAGCAACCAATGAGGTTGAAAAGTACTTCACCCTCCAAGTCTCAACCTAAGAATAAAGTTAAACTGAATTCTTTAGACGAAGTTCCCATGCTTCTATATGATGTATTATGTCACGCACTGATTGAACTGCAGTAAATCATTGTGAGACTGTCTTATATCTTGCGTCATCTAATATGCATTTAAAATTATGAGACATGATCTAACTGAATGATCCCATTTCAAAGAGAAATCCCCGTCCTATTTACTCTAGAGGTAATCTAACAGAAGGTTCCAATTCAAAAGCAAAATTCCTACCTGATTTATTCCTAAAAAAATCTTGACACGCGACAGGAACATCATCGAGCACAATATTATTTCGCCAGTTTAAGGATTCCCAATTATCATCTTGCATAATAGTTCCATCCGAATTAAATTGTTTGTATGGATGTATAATAACAGAATTCCATTAAACATTTTGCAAAACAGTCCACAAAATTCTGCAATGCACAACATACTCCTTTGTAGTTTGAAATTTGGGAAAAAGATTTCAAGATTTCCAGATCACATAGTCACAGACATACCGTGACATTCGCAAGTGACTCTGTTGCAGCAGATTCAATATTAACAATGTGGACAAGAGGTGACATACTAGAATAGACCTGCAAAACAGAGACCTGGCTGAGCTGCTTCACAAAGAAACCATCAACTTATTTCATGAAAGTCTAAACAGAAGTTCCATCAAAAGAAGAAACTAAAAAGAGATACATATGACTCAATGAAACTTAAAAAATGCACTTCCTTCATAGAAAGATAATCCTACATTGAAAAGAAAAGTGCACGATATATGAATGTTTAAAGGTTTGGAGGGACATCAGTTGTCCAAAAAAAAATTCAAATGACATGGAGATCAAATCAAAGAAACCTCATCTAATGTGATAATGTGCTTCCTTGTCGGAAGGCCTTTACAAACTTACGAGGTAACGTTGATCAGGAGAAAGAGAAGTGTCAGTAATCGTCCACCTCAAACTTTTTGCTAGTATGTCCTTCTGAACTTTCCAGCCCTTATCCACGTTGTATATCCTAATATGGCTCCCCTGTAATGGTAACAAGCTATGGATTAACAGTAAAACAGCATCACATAGAAACAAGTGTGCTTATAAACTTAATTTGACAAGACCACAAAGTGAACTCATAATGTGGCATTTAATTTGCCAAATGCCATCAGGAAGCTAATGATTACCTGATAGCCCGCCACAAACAGTGAACCATCAACAGAAAACTGAGAAACATATGCACGGGATTGCATCTCATCCACCTTTTGAGGGCCATAAATAGGCAAACATCTACTCAACACATGACAGCTATCAGACAAAGAGAACCTCCCTCTCCCCGAATAATTGCTCTCTCGAGCAGCCAACATTCTCAGGGTAGAGACAGGCATTTTCAATCCGCCCACCGTAGCCTTTCTCAAATGTTCATTGGGCTTGGATCTGAGCTTCGTCAACTGAGCGATCTCATGGTCTAAGTCACCTGAGTTTCCGCCATATCCTTGAACTCCATGCGAATGGCTACCAGAAGTCTCCTCGTTGCAAACTCGTTTACCCTTGGCAAGCTGAGACATTGCAAACCTAAACTGCAACCCAGCTGTTGTGCATTAGTTTGCCTGTAACTGCATTTAAGAATCTGTTGACAAAAATATCCTCCACGGTGGAGAATGTACAACAGTGAGACTTGACCCAATATTCAACGAGGCAAATCCTGCAAATGACAAAACAAAGTCAGACTTAATTGCCAGTTCTGCACCTCATCAGAATCAAGATGCCAAACTCCCACAACTACCCCGTTAATAGAGCTCAAGAGAGATCACTAAACTTCATGAACACTAAGTTACTCATGAAAATGTCAACCAACGCCATCAGTGCAATCCTCATAAGCTCTCTCAAGATGGCCATCAAAAGAACAACCCATCATGAACACATCATGAAAACCATTATCGCCTCGGAACAAGGTTGGGGACCGGGAATACAATCTGTCCAACATCCCATCTCCTTTCAATCACAATCAACCAAGAAAATGTCAAAAATTCCACAATTTGTCAAGTTTCAAGCCCCATAACTCAACGCCCACCAATCAAACAATCCTGAAAGCTTCGGTCTTTAACTCCTGGAAGAAACGGGAGAGGAATTTCGGTACGACCCTCCAAATGTTTCAACGTTAGGACCTCAGCAACATCGAAACCAGGGAGGTTTAGGTCGACCAAGAACAACCCATGATTCAGCGCACGAAGAAAACAAAGCGACCGGGACAGAATCAGAGCAGAACATCATCACTCACCCGGTAAAAGCCGAGAGAGAACCTCCTGCAGGAGGGTTGGAGAATGAAACCGAACACGGGTATGATTGGAGTCTCCCGGAGGTTTTAGACAAAGGGTTTTATTATATCTCCGCAGAGGAGTACGTGTGCGAAGACGTAAGAACTATGGAATAAGTGCGTCACGCTCAGTCTCCTTCTCCTTCATGCACTGTCGGTCTCGATTTCGGCAAAAAGAGCTCCGACAGCCGGATCCCGTCGCGGCACATGCGACACGTGTGCGCTACTCGATCGTCCAAATTTGGTACAAAGACGGCGTTCACTGGAGAATCCGTCTCTCAAGCCACACGTCAAATACCCAAGATCCACCTCCTGTACGGAATAAAACCTGAATTTTTTTAGGACGCAGGAAATCGAATGAATCAGTGCCCAACCAATTACGCCGTCACCACGGTTGATGAGAAATGATTTTTTCTGATTCTATTATCGTGAACAATTTCTGGACAAAAGAACGCATTTGATATACAAATTTCTATTCTCTGAACTTAAATTTTTTATTTATATTAATTTTTAAAACTTTTATTTATATATATATATTTTTTTTTCTTTTCTTTTCTTTTCTTTTCTTTTTTCTTCTTCTTCCTCCTACTTTGTAGCCTGGCCGGCCGCCATGGCCGGTGAAGGCCCGGCGAACTCTCCAGAGGCTTGTTAGGCTCGGGCGAGGCCTCGCCTGGCCATGGCATGCCTCGGCGAGCTCGCCCTAATCGATCGGCCGCCGGCCATCGCCGACGATGGCGGCGGTTAGTGACCAACTGAGACTGGAAGGAAGAAGAAGAAGAGAGAAGGAGAAAAGAAAGCAAAAAAGAGTTGGGCTTTACTCTTAAAATTAATCTCAAGAACAAGAAACAACTTTTTATACTTCTTAATTTTGTTCCAAATTTATTTTCGAGAATAAAAAAATATATTATTGTTCCCGGGAAAAAAAAATTTTACCAAATAGATTTATATTCTTTTTTTTGTTCCGAAGAACAAAATAATAGAATCGGTTGTTTCGAGGATAGTTACTAAACATGGCCTCAAATACCAAAAGTTTCAAAAGTTATATTTAAGTGTCAAAATCGGAGAAGAATGTTCAAATTAAAGTGCTGACTGGGCATTTTTTAGCAACTTTTTTTACTGACATGGCAATTTTTTTTTTAAAAACTGTCCACGTGGCGCTATAAACCCCCAAAATTAATTTTTAATATAAATATTAATTCAAATAAGTTAAAAAACTAAATTAAAGAAAAAAAAGGGAGCCATAATTTTGGTGAAGGCCTCCATAGAAAATATTTCATGTCTTAACATACCCCCACAAGATGGATGTTCCATTGGAAATGCCATCTTGTCTTGTAATTTATTGTCCGCAGCCCTGACAACAGTTTTGTGAGAATGTCGGCAAGTTGATCATGGGTGAAAATATGGGAGACTTGCATCTTGCCAACTTTAAGAAATTCCCTCAATGTCCACCGACTTTAGAACCAACGGGAATTACACAAGTTAGTGCAATTCTCAATGGCATGGAGCAATGTCATCTGAGATCAATGGCCTTATTCGTAACCAGACTTGGAAACTAATACATTTTGATCCATCTTTGAATGTTGTAGGTTGCAAATGGCTTTATTAGATAAAAAGACATGTGGACAATAGTATCGAGAGGTACAAGGCACATCTTGTGACCAAAGGTTTTCACCAACGACCAAGCCTTGATTACACAAGTTAGTACAATTCGGGTCATCTTATCATTGGCTCTAATGCCTGAATGGACATTGAAACAGGATGTCAATAATGCCTTCCTCCAACAAACTCTCTAGGATGAGGTCTACATGTCGCAATTGCCTAGTTTTAAAAACCCAGAAAAACCAACGCCCGTTTGCAAATTCTGCAAAACCATATATGGGTTAAAGCAAGCTCTACAAACTTGGTACAATGAGCTAGGTTTATTCCTTCTCGTAAATTCATTTGTCAATTCAAAGAATGACAATTCATTGTTCATTTACTCGCATGGTTTCACGCTTTCCTTTTTGTTTTTTGCCTTATAAGTAAAAGGATAGTAATGGGCAATTAACATTAGCGACATTCTCTAAGCGTTACTATAAAGATTTGATGTGGACATCAAGCCATATCGAGGAGGTGGTGCTAGGGACCCATTGTCTATTCCTACTGGTTCAATTACTCGAGTGCGGGCCAAACAATTTAGGCAAGCTATTGGCGTCATGGTTCGTGATCTTCAGCGTGGAGATAACTTTGGATCAAATCTTGAAGAATCTTGGAAATCTTAGCGCAATTTGATTATCTGGTCACCAAATATTTGACCAAGTCAAAAATATTATATATATATATTCTTGTTTAGGTATATTCTAGAATATGACGCATTAGAATTCTATGGTTGGTTTTAGGGTTTGTGTGGCGGCTAGAATGCCTATATTAAAGACTGACTGAATTTCTTTGGGAGATAATTTTTTTTGAGGAAAAAAAGTTGAGAGATTCTCTTCTACTGTTTTTTTGAAGACTTAACCTTATCAAGGTTCACTTGTGACGGTTGATTCGACTTATCGAGCAAGATAGCGAATTCTTTCGCTCGTGGCGTCTAAAACGTTGGTTGGTTGACACGCATTCGTCAACAAGTCATGTTCATACCGAGGTTACTAATCACAGGTTTGATTGGAGGTCGAGGTTCGCAATTCGCAACATTCGGGCCTTCGTAGAACGATCTTTCTGCAATGATTCACATCATTTGGTATTAGAGCTTGCTTTTACAAGGTCTATTAATCTTTAATTTTTTGTTTATATTCAGCAATTTGAGATTTATTGAGCTAGGGTTTCGATTCTAGCCAACTTAGGGATTTGATTGCTTTTGTGCTTCCATACGTAGTTATTTGCTGTTGGTTTTAATTTTTTTTTTTCCTAGCATCTTAAATTGTATCTGAGTTCGTCAAAAAAAAAGAAGAGAAAGAAAACGCACACAAAAAAAAAAGTGAGCAAGAGAAAAAAAACAAATTCGGCAAAAAAAAAATAACCGAACAAAAAAAAAATCAAGAAGGCAACTCATTTGTTAATGGACCAAATTGAAACAAAATCAGTAGTGATTTGCGTTTCAATTGGAATTTTGAAAGTTGTACTTGTTGGTTTGATTAGTTTGATTGATTGTCGTGAAGGGGTTGAGAGACGAGTTTTGAGTCCAATAAAGAGCTTGTGAAAAGAGAATACGAGAGGGAAAATGCAAGAGTGTGTAAGCTTAATTGGGGGTAGAAAAAGCCTAGACTTGAGTTAAACATGAGGGGAGTGACAAACACCTTGAGAGAAACACGTGAGGGAGCAATTGGTGAGGATTTTTGTGACTAATGTTTACTTGCATGTCTAAAATATGTCGTGCGAAGAAAGCGTAAATCAAAGGGAGGTTGACTCCATACGAAGGGATGAAGCGCTCGTAGAAAGCATCCAGCAATTGAGGGCCGTAATGGAGGAGCTTAGTGGCCGAATGATGGGGAATGGTGACCGAAAGCTACCCCGGGGAAGGCCGCAACATCAGCGAGACGCTTCTAGAATACGACATAGAAGGCGGCGGCATTATGATGATGATGAGGCCGACATGGAGGATGATCGAGATGCTCGATTTGAAAGGTGGAATGGAGCCCGAGGGTTTAGACATTGAGAAGATAATGAACTAGGCAATATCGAGATGAATATTCCTTCTTTCCAAGGGAAGAATGATCCCAATGCGTATCTAGATTGGGAGAAACGCATGAAGATGGTATTTGATTGCCAACGATACTCCGAGCTCAAAAAAATAAAAATTGCAGCTGTTGAATTTACTGATTATGCTATAATTTGGTGGGATCAACTTGTGACTAGTAGGAGGCGCAATGGTGAAAGACCGATAGAGACGTGGGATGAGATGAAAGCGGTGATGAGGAGGCGTTTTGTTCCAAGTCATTACCATCGAGATTTGTTTCAAAAGTTACAAAATCTCACACGAGGTAATAAAAGCGTGGAAGAGTATCACAAGGAGATGGAGATTGCCATGATCCGTGCTAATGTGGTGGAGGATTGTGAGGCCACAATGTCAATATTTTTAAGTGGTTTGAGCCGAGACATAGCAAGGGTGGTGGAGCTGCAACACTATGTTGAATTGGAGGAATTGGTGGACAAAGCCATCAGAGTTTAGCAGCAATTGAAGTTGGACCGAAATCACAAGAGTGGAGGAGGTTCAAATCAAAATTGGAGATCCAATTTAAAGAGAGATGAGAAGCCAAATTGGAGATGAAACAACACCAAAACCGAAACCTCAAAGGAGAAGGAGAGGGATGGTATAGTTGGAATGAATCTGGTTTCAGGTAAAACCGAAAATCCTAACACTAGAACTCGTGAGATTAAATGTTTTAAGTGTTTGGGCAGAGGTCATATGGCGAATCAATGCCCTAATATGAGGGTGATGATAATCACTGGACATGGTGTTATTGAGTCCGAAAGTGAAAGGGAAGAAGAGGAAGAGGATGATAAGATGCCACCATTGGAGGATTGTAGTGATGGAGAAATAGCTATAAAAGGAGACTTATTGGTGGTTAGGCGTTCTCTTAGTGTACAAGAAAGGTAAGGAGAATGTGGTAGCTGATGCACTTTCTCGAAGGTATGCGATTCACACTACTTTAGAAGCAAAGTGTCTAGGTTTTGAGCATATCAATGGCTTATATACTAATGATGATGACTTTAGGAGAGTGTTTGAAGCATGTAAGCATGCTGCATTTGATAAATTCTATAGACGTGAAGGTTATCTTTTCCGTGAAAACAAACTATGTTTGCCTAAGTGTTTTTTGCGTGAATTGTTGGTGCGAGAAGCGCATAGTGGTGGTTTAATGGGGTATTTTGGCATTAATAAGACTTATGAAATACTGCATGAACATTTTTGTTGGCCACATATGAAGAGAGATGTCACACGTGTCTGTGAGAGATACACTGCTTGTAAGTAATCGAAGTCTACAACTAAACTGCATGGCTTGTATACACCATTACCCATTCCAACGCATCCTTGGACTAATATTTCTATGGATTTTGTGTTAGGATTGCCTAGGTCTAAGTATGGTAGAGATTCTATTTATGTGGTTGCTAATCGATTTTCAAAGATGGCTCATTTTATACCTTGTCATAAAACTGATGATGCATCTCATGTTGCTGATTTGTTCTTTAGGGAGGTTGTACGTTTGCATGGCATACCTAGATCGATTTTTTCAGATCGAGATTCTAAATTTCTTAACTACTTTTGGAAAACATTGTGGAAAAAACTAGGAACACGGTTGTTATTTTTTACTATTTGTCATCCACAAACCGATGGTCAAACCGAGGTAGTTAATAGAACTTTAGGGGTAGTATTGCGTGCTATTATTAAAAAGAATATAAAATCTTGGGAAGATTATCTGCCACATGTTGAGTTTGCATATAATAGGAGCATGCATTATGCTACTAAATTTACACCATTTGAGGTTGTCTATAGTTTTAATCCGTTAACTCCGTTAGATTTAACACATTTACCTATTGATGAGTATGTGGATTTAGATAGAGCAAAGAAAGCCGAATTTGTCAAGGCGTTGCGTGAGAAGACGCACACAAATATTGAGCGCAAGACTGAGCAATATGCAAGGCAAGCCAACAAAGAGCGAAAGGAAGTGGTGTTTGAACCCAGCGATTGGGTTTGGGTTCATATGCGCAAGGAGCGATTTCCGAGCAGTGACATTCTAAGTTATTACCGCGAGGAAATGGACCATTCATGGTGTTGGAAAGAGTTAACAATAATGCCTATAAGCTTGATCTGCAAATATGACGTTAGTGCTACATTTAATGTTTCTGACTTGACTCTTTTCGATGCAAGTGATGATTTGAGGGCAAATCCTTTGCACGGGGAGGGAATGATGTGGACATCGAGCCATATCAAAGAGGCGGTGCTAGGGACCTATTGTCTATTCCTACTAGTTTGATTACTCGAGCGCGGGCCAAGCAATTTAGGCGAGCTGTTGGTGTCATGGTTTGTGATCTTCAGCGTGGAGATAACCTTGGATCAAATCTTGAAGAATCTTGGAAATCTTAGCGCAATTTGATTACCTGGTCACCAAATATTTGACCAAGTCAAAAATATTATATAAATATATATATATATATATATATATATATTTCTTTGGGAGATAATTTTTTTTAGGAAAAAAAGTTGAGAGATTCTCTTCTACTATTCTTTTGAGGACTTGACTTATCAAGGTTCCTTGTGACAGTCGATTCGACTTATCGAGCGAGATAGTAAATTCTTTCGCTCGTGGCGTCTATAACGTTGGTTGGTTGACACGCGTTCATCAACAGGTCACGTTCATACCGAGGTTGCCAATCATAGATTTGATTGGAGTTCAAAGTTCGCAATTCACACCATTTGGGCCTTCGTAGAACGATCTTTCCGCAACGATTTACATCAAGATAATAGATTCCCGGTTAAATAGCTTCCAAAGCTGAAATATGGTGTTAAGATATGAAATCTTCTTGATATCTTTTTTAATTCAAATTAGCTTATTTAAAGGATTACCAACTATAGATAAGTTGGCATTCCTTGATCTTTGCTCTGCCAAATATTGTATATTTTCATCTATTTATAAACGTGTACAATCTGAAAATGAAAAGTAATGAAAATTGTAACATCTTGATTTTCCAATTCTGTTTTCAATTGAATAAGTCGGGCATTTCATCTTCGCGCCTATAGCTCTCTTCTCTGAGTTAACCACTCACGAGATAATTAGTCTATCGGGTGAAGCTGTTAAGGAATCTAAACACAATAGACTTGAGAATTCGATCAGGAAACGACTGCTCGACCGTACTAATCTACAAGAGTCATTACGGCACAGACCGATTAGAAACTGAAGATAGGTCGACTCGACAAAGGCATGTAATTCAGTGTGGGTGATTCCACCTAATTGCACAATTCTTATCGATCAGCACTAGACCGATTTCTCTATCCATTTGAAATCTCGAGATTTTTACGACAACTGAGAGTCGCCAATATATCGAAGATGCACTTTGTGGCTTGAAAATAATTAACCACGGGTCAATTGCACAGAAAATTCCTAAAAGCTACCCAGTAGATTAGGACGCGCTAAAGTCGCACCAGATTGAATTTAATCGTGAAATTGAACCCGATTTCAGAAATTGGAAATTATGTTATATCACAAATCATTTTAAGAATGTCGACTCATCCTCAGAAGATTTTTTCTGCAAACCAAGATTTTTGGTGGAAAAGCAAAGTAATGCCGTTTTTGTTCAGAAAAGTCAGAGGGCCGGTTTTGATCGCATCTTTGGGATGCAAGTTGGATCATATGATGGGGAAAATCATAAGAGGGACAAGGACACCTTGGCGGATTTATTTGGACTTCAATTGGATTGGTTTGCTTGAGAATTGAATGGAATTGAATGGAATTGAATGAGATTGAAGAGATAAAGTCCAAAATTCGTAGGCCATGGGGTACACAATATTTTGGACCCATTGGCAAGCTTGTTGGGGAAGATTGGTGGCTGCAAAGGGCAGAGGGTGAGGGCCATGGATGGTGGGGGCAAGCCAAGGGAGAGAGTGACAAGTGTTGAAGGCTAATGAGGCACTTTGGGGTCCCCCTCTTCAGCAGCCTTCTTCCTCCTCCTTGAAGCATGGCTTTCTCCATTGTTGTGGTCCTTGGAGAGCTCAAGAGAACCAAAGAAAACCGAGCACACCAGCCCCTCCACCGTCGCACACCCGCAAGGCCACCGTCGGCCGTTTTCCTCCCTTATTTTCCCTTGTTCCAGTTTCTGCTTCAGCCGACCTTTTGCCAAAGATCCGAGTAAAAAGTTAACTTCCCGGATGAATAAGCAAACGAGCCATCCATCACCGCGAAGAGGACATCTAGACCGTTCCAAAGACCCCGGTTTCGCCCCAAACGGAGCCGTCGGCCGTCCTGTACGCTGGCGAGAAGAAACCGGCAACCGGTCTGTCGGTCCGCCTGGCAGTTCGCCTGGTTTCGCCATTTCAGAGTTTTCTTCCATTTTTCTTCCATTTCAACCCTACCTCCACCCATACCAACCACCAGCAGGTCCCCCTTGACCCTCGAGTACTGCCGGTTGCTGGCCAACCTCTCGCCGGAGCTCCGGCCAAGCCCGTTCAACTCTGTTTCTCCTCCGGTGACCAATTTTTCAAAGTTGCAGAGGGAGTACGAATTTGTGGCTGCTGTTCCAGCCCTGGGACCACCTTGGATCGTTGTGTTTGAGGTTCCCGAGCATCCTTGCCGCCGTCCATCAGCCGTACACCGCCCCCAAGCCGCCGGACCTTCGCTTCTCGCCATTTCCGCACGAACCGCCGCCAGTTCCAGCCTTCTCGGTTCAAGATCAGTAGCTGAAGACCATCAAGTTGTGGGAGCTTTGAGGCCCGTTTTAGGTGCCTTCCCGGCCTCTGTTGGTGTCACCGCTTCGAGGTTTATCGACCGCCTTGGCGTCGTGGTCGCCGTGGACTCACCGGCTCGCAAAACCGGTGAGTTTATCCTCTAATCCTCGCTTAGTAAGTTAATTATGCTTAAGGGGTGTTTAAATTAGTCTAAGTAGGTTTAGGTGGTTAGATTAGAATATTTAAATGTTAATTAGATTAGTTTATGATTAGTTTAATGGATGTTTAATTAGGACTAATTGTATGTTTAAATTAGTGTAATCTTGTTTAAGCCCTAATTAATTATTTTTAATTAATTAGTTATTTCGAATTTTATAAATATTATTTTATTAAATTACATTATTATAATATATTATTTAATTATTTAAATTTTCGGAATTAAATTTGATTATTTAATATTTTCGAAAATTTTGCCAGGATGGCCGGTCATTAGAATTTTGCACTGATCGCAATAGTGCGATCAGTTTGTGCTAATTGTATGTTTAATTGAGAAATTGAGTGAAATTGATGATTATGGTTAATTATTCCAAAGTGTGGATCGGAGTGAAATTGGAGAAGTTTTGGTATTTAACTTGAAAATACTCGATGTTGGTTTTAGCACCGTAATTGATTTGTAGGACCAGTTTGAATCGTTGGTTTTTAATGGATTGTTTATCCAGTTCTCTAGTTTATTATTGAATATACAACTTTGGTGAGCAATTATTATATGCTTATATATATACAGCTTGGGCGAGCTATTATCTATCTATACAGTTTGGGCAAGCTATCATCTATCTATACAGCTTGTGCGAGTTATCATCTATCTTACAGCTTGTGTGAGCCGTGATTGTATTAATGGATGAATAGATGGTATGGTTTAATAGATGGTATGAATTGATAGATGTGTGGATCGTATGATGTCAATTGGATTGATTGAATTGATAGACCGATGGGTGTGTCGGTAGTTTCAGCTTGTGCGAGCATTGTTTAAATATGAATTGTACTAACGTGCAAGAAGGAACGAGGCAAGGTAAGTCCTTTGAATTGCGTGGCTAGGCCACTCCTGAGTGTATTTTCTTCATAATCGAGTCTTAGGGGGTAGAACTCGCTAAGACGTTGTCTCACCCCGTCGTGGGCTCAACATTTTCAAGTCCTTAGATGGCGGTCGTGGAGGACTCGAAGCCATGGACATTTGTGGAGGTGGAGACCGAAGAATCGGCGAACATGTCTGACTAGTTAGTCATAGGACAGTTCCCTTTTTGTTGAGCCTGTCTATTTTGTAGACAATCCAGTGTTGTATATAAACCTATGTGTTTATAAGAAAGCTTGTTTTGTTGTGATTGATTGACTGCTTTTCTATCCCAAGTTAAATGTTGTTAGGAGATTTGTTTCGCTTTCGCATGCATAATAAAAAAAATGGGTCGGCGACATGTCATGGGAAGTCGCATTTTTCTATCAACCGCAGAGGGATGTGCGCACGCTCGGAGGATCGAGGCGTGACAAAAATCGTTCACAAATATTGAGCTATTATATGGTACCAGAGCCTTCTGCTCCTAAGAGCTTGTTGATCTGGCCATTCTGCTTTTTTTTCAACAACCTACTGCATCCTCCAGCCATGACAGGACCTCAAATTCTGGTTCGAATTCCATCGGGACAGCCGCACCTAACGGCCCGATTTCAATCTCGGCAGCCGTCCAATTGTCATTCAAGCTCTCCACTGCCAATTTTCCTTCTTGGCGCGCTCAATTTCAGGCGTTGCTCATTGGTTATGATTTAATGGGATTCGTTGACGGGACTTCCGTCCGTCCGCTTCTCACCATTTCAACTGGAAATCAAACGGTGCCAAATCCAGCCGCAACAACCTGGATTCGCCAGGATCAGCTCTTGGTTCATGCAATTTTTTGCATCCGCATCCAAAGCTGTGATTCCTCTCGTTGCCTCTTGCAATTCATCACACGCTGCCTGGACAAAACTCATGAATCTATATGCAAATAAATCCACATGTAACAAACACCCAAAATTCTACTCCTTCCAGCTCACCCGAAACCCAACCTTGCCGCTATCAGCAATGACCAAACATTAGAACCCATACATCCACCTAAACAAACTCACAAAATGATCACTAGATTCCGAAATAATATTTTCAGGCCCAAACAAATCAACCACATCACCACTAAACATCCACTTCCATTGACTTTAGAACCAACGGGAATTCCACAAGTATTGTGCAATTCTCAATGGTGTGAAGCAATGTTAGCTGAGATCAATGCCCTTATTCGTAATGAGACTTGAAAACTAATACATTTTGATCCATCTTTGAATGTTGTATGTTGCAAATGGCCTTATCGGATAAAAAGACATATGCACAGTAATATTGAGAGGTACAAGTCATGTCTTGTGGCCAAAGGTTTTCACCAACGACTAGGCCTTGATTACACCGATACATTTAGCTCGATCATTAAATCAAATACAATTTGGGTGGTCTTATCGTTGGCTCTAATGCGTGAATGGATATTGAGACAGGACGTCAACAATGACTTCCTCCAACGAACTCTCCAGGATGAGGTTTACATGTTGCAATTGCCTGCTTTTTTTTTTTTTTTTTTTTTTTTTTTTTTTTTTTTTTGGGGTCAGAAATCACCTGGTTTTATAAACCCAGAAAAACCAACGCACATTTGCAAATTCAGCAAAACCATATATGGGTTAAAGTAGGCTCCGCAAGCTTAGTACAATGAGGTAGGTTCATTCCTTCTCGTAAATTCATTTGTCAATTCAAAGAATGACAATTCATTGTTCATTTACTCTCATGGTGGCATTCAAGCCTATTTTCCAGTGTACGTACATGACCTCATTAATATAGGAAGTGACCAGAATTTTGTTTTGGATTTCATCACTGCTCTCTCTAATCAGTTCTCAATTAAAGACTTGGGGCCTCTGAATTTTTATTTTTATTTTTATTTTTATAGAATTGAAGTCATTCCTACAAAGACCGGCTTACTTCTTTCTCAACATAAATACATAAGAGAGTTACTTGAATGCTTTAAAATGGGTGACGCAAAAGAGGTAG
This sequence comes from Eucalyptus curtisii, assembly GCA_017140595.1. Classification (NCBI taxonomy): domain Eukaryota; kingdom Viridiplantae; phylum Streptophyta; class Magnoliopsida; order Myrtales; family Myrtaceae; genus Eucalyptus; species Eucalyptus curtisii. The sequence goes on along the minus strand of CM029495.1, from coordinate 11,479,969 downwards.
GGACACCATTAGCCACAGGTCAAGTCTCTTTCGGTCCATGACAAAGAACACCAGCCAATGCCTCATTGGTGCCCTTCAATACCTCAACATTACTCGCTCGGACCTTGGTTTTGTGATAAACAAGCTTATCTCAATTCATGCATAAGCCGACCACAACCCACTGGACGACCATAAAACGGCACTTGCGCTATCTTAAGGGGACATTATTCCATGGGTTGCACTTGAGACACAACACAAAACCCGTACTTGATACCTAATCCAATGCAGATTAGGTTGGAAACATTGATGATCACATATCTACTTCAGGCTTTGTCATTTATATTGGGGCAAATCCTATCTCTTGGAGTTCTCGAAAACAACAATCGGTTGCACGATCATCTACCGAAGCAAAATACCGAGCCATTGCTACGGCCTTAGTGGAACTCATTTGGGTAAAATTTTTGCTTCCAAGAACTTGGCATTCGCATGGACATGGCACCAAGCTTGTATTGCGACAACATAGGCACCGCCTATGTTTGTGCAAATCCCATCTTCCATTCCTGAATGAAACACAGTGAGATAGATTACCGTTTCATTCGGGAATTTCTTAAAGTTGGCAAGATGCAAGTCTCCCATATTTTTACCCATGATCAACTTGCCGACATTCTCACAAAACTGTTGTGAGGGCTGCGGACAATAAATTATGAGACAAGATGGCATTTCCAATGGAACATCCATCTTGTGGGGGTATGTTAAGACATGAAATCTTTTCTATGGAGGCCTTCACCAAAACTATGGCTCCCTTTTTTTCTTTAATTTAGTTTTTTAACTTATTTAAATTAATATTTATATTAAAAATTAATTTTGGGGGCTTATAGCGCCACGTGGACAGCTTTTTAAAAAAAATTGCCATGTCAGTAAAAAAAGTCGCTAAAAAATGCCCAATCAACACTTTAATTGGAATTCTCATTGTTGGCACTTAACTATTACATTCTTCTCCAATTTTGGCACTTAAATATAACTTTTGAAACTTTTGGTATTTGAGGCCATGTTTAGTAACCATCATCGAAACAACCGATTCTATTCTTTTGTTCTCCGGAACCAAAAAAAAAAAAAAAAAAAAAAGAATAAAAATTCATGTGATAAAATTTTTGTTCCCTGGAATAATAATATATTTTTTTGTTCTCAGAAATAGATTTGGAACAGAATCAAGAAGTAGAAAAAGTTGTTTCTTGTTTCTGAGAATAATTTTAAAAATCAAGCCTAACTTTTTTTTGCTTTCTTTTCTCCTTCTCTCTTCTTCTTCTTTCTTTCAGTCCCAACTGGTCACCAACCACCGCTACCATCGGTGGTGGCCGGCGGCCAACCGATTAGGGCGAGCTCCAGTGAGCTCGCCAAGGCTCACCTACCCACAGCGAGCCTCAACCTCGCCCTAGCCCGACAAGCCTCTGGAGAGTTTGCCGAACCTTCACCGGCCACGGCAACCGGCGATAGGCTACAAAGAACTAGGAAGAAGAAGAAAAAAAAAAATATATATATATATATATAAATTTTAAAAAATTATTAGAAATAAAAAAAATTAAGAATTCTACCAAACACATTTTTATTCCGAGAATAGGAATTTTGTACGGTTATCAAACACGTTTCTTTTATCCCGAAATTATTAAGATAACGAATCGAAAAAAATCATTTCTGATAAAAAATTATTTCCAAAAATAGAATGACTACCAAATGTACCCTAAATATTTTTTGTGCGAAATTTTGGCACTTACGATGTATTTTGTCTAAGTTTAGTTTGGGGTAAATGTGTTAGGATAGACATAATTTTAATTTTTTTTTTCAGGTTTTATCCCGTAACGGAGGTGGATCTCCAGACAAATCTTAAAGATGGGGGTTTTGACGTGTGGCTTGAGAGACGGATTCTCCAGTGAACGCCGTCTGCGTACCAAATTTGGACGATCCAGCAGCGCACGGCGTGACCATGGATCGATACCGTCTGCCCGCCCCCGTTTCCGTCAGCAGCACCGGCTCGGACTGCAGACACGTGTCGCATGTGCCGCCAAGAGATCCGGCTGTCGGAGCTCCTTTCTGCCGAAATCGAAACCACCAGTGGAAGAAGGAGAACGAGCCTGAGCATGACGCACTTCTTCCATTGTTCTTACGTCTTCGCATACGCACTCCTCTGCGGAGATCTAATAAAACCCTTCATCTAAATCCTCCGGGAGACTCCAATCATACGCTTGTTCGGTTTCTTTCTCCAACCTTCCTGCAGGAGGTTCTCTCTCGGCTTTTACCGGGTGAGTGATGATGTTCTGCTCTGATTCTGTCCCGGTCGCTTTGTTTTGTTCGTGCCCTGAATCATGGGTTGTTCTTGGTCGACCTAAACCTCCCTGGTTTCGACGTTGCTGAGGTCCTAACGTTGAAACATTTGGAGGGTCGTACCGAAATTCCTCTCCCGTTTCTTCAGGGAGTTAAAGACCGAACCTTTTAGGATTGTTTGATTGGTGGGCGTTGAGTTATGGGGCTTGAAACTTGACAAATTGCGGAATTTTTGACATTTTCTTGGTTGATTGTGATTGAAAGGAGATGGGATGTTGGACAGATTGTATTCCCGGTCCCCGACCTTGTTCCAAGGCGATAATGGTTCTCATGACGGTTTGTTCTTTTGATGGCCAGCTTGAGAGAGCTTATTAGGATTGCACTGATGGCGTCGGTTGACATTTTCATGAGTAACTTAGTGTTCATGAAGTTTAGTAATCTCTCTTGAGCTCTATTAACGGGGTTGTTGTGGGAGTTTGGCGTCTTGATTCTGATGAGGTGCAGAACTGGCAATTAAGTCTGACTTTGTTTTGTCATCTGCAGGATTTGCCTCGTTGAATATTGGGTCAAGTCTCACTGTTGTACATTCTCCACCGTGGAGGATATTTTTGTCAACAGATTCTTAAATGCAGTTACAGGCAAACTAATGCACAACAGCTGGGTTTCGGTTTAGGTTTGCAATGTCTCGGCTTGCCAAGGGTAAACGAGTTTGCAAGGAGGAGACTTCTGATACCCATTCCCATAGAGTTCGAGGATATGGCAGAAACTCAGGTGACTTAGACCATGAGATCGCTCAGTTGACGAAGCTGAGATCCGAGCCCAATGAACATTTGAGAAAGGCTACAGTGGGCGGATTGAAAATGCCTGTCTCTACCCTGAGAATGTTGGCTGCTCGAGAGAGCAATTATTCGGGGAGAGGGAGGTTCTCCTTGTCTGATAGCTGTCATGTGTTGAGTAGATGTTTGCCTATTTATGGCCCTCAAAAGGTGGATGAGATGCAATCCCGTGCATATGTTTCTCAGTTTTCTGTTGATGGTTCACTGTTTGTGGCGGGCTATCAGGTAATCATTAGCTTCCTGATGGCATTTGGCAAATTAAATGCCACATTATGAGTTCACTTTGTGGTCTTGTCAAATTAAGTTTATAAGCACACTTGTTTCTATGTGATGCCGTTTTACTGTTAATCCATAGCTTGTTACCACTACAGGGGAGCCATATTAGGATATACAACGTGGATAAGGGCTGGAAAGTTCAGAAGGACATACTGGCAAAAAGTTTGAGGTGGACGATTACCGACACTTCTCTTTCTCCTGATCAACGTTACCTCGTAAGTTTGTAAAGGTCTTCCGACAAGGAAGCACATTATCACATTAGATGAGGTTTCTTTGATTTGATCTCCATGTCATTTGAATTTTTTTTTTTTTTGGACAACAACTGATGTCACTCCTAACCTTTAAACATTCATATATCGTGCACTTTTCTTTTCAATGTAAGATTATCTTTCTATGAAGAAAGTACATTTTTTAAGTTTCATTGAGTCGTATATATCTCTTTTTAGTTTCTTCTTTTGATGGAACTTCTGTTTAGACTTCCATGAAATAAGTTGATGGTTTCTTTGTGAAGCAGCTCAGCCAGGTCTCTGTTTTGCAGGTCTATTCTAGTATGTCACCTCTTGTCCACATTGTTAATATTGAATCTGCTGCAACAGAGTCACTTGCCAATGTCACGGTATGTCTGTGACTATGTGATCTGGAAATCTTGAAATCTTTTTCCCAAATTTCAAAGTACAAAGGAGTATATTGTGCATTGCAGAATTTTGTTGACTGTTTTGCAAAATGTTCAATGGAATTCTGTTGTTATACATCCATACAAACAATTTAATTCGGATGGAACTATTATGCAAGATGATTATTGGGAATCCTTAAACTGGCGAAATAATATTGTGCTCGATGATGTTCCTGTCGCTTGTCAAGATTTTTTTGGGAATAAATCAGATAGGAATTTTGCTTTTGAATTGGAACCTTCTGTTAGATTACCTCTAGAGTAAATAGGATGGGAATTTCTCTTTGAAATGGGATCATTCAGTTAGATCAGGTCCCATAATTTTAAATGCAAATTAGATGACGCAAGATATAAGACAGTCTCACATTGATTTACTGCAGTTCAATCGGTGCGTGACATCATACATCATATAGAAGCATGGGAACTTCGTCTAAAGAATTCAGTTTAACTTTATTCTTAGATTGAGACTTGGAAGGTGAAGTACTTTTCAACCTCATTGGTTGCTTTGTTGCTTTCTCATTACGTAGCGAGCTATCCATATCTGATAGATAAAACTACTCTTTTCATGCTGCAAGTCCTCTCTATGCAGGAAATACATGATGGCTTGGATTTTTCTTGTGATAACAATGACGACAATGAAGATATTTCTATCTTCTCCGTGAAGTTCTCAACTGATGGGCGAGAGCTTGTTGCTGCAAGTGGTGATGGGGCAATATATGTATATGATCTTGCAGCAAACAAGGTTGGCCTTCAAATTCCAGCTCATGAGGTATGCCAACTTTTCAATGGATGTAGTGCTTTCATTTAATCAGAACAATTGGGCATGAGTTTGATATGCTAAATGTTAAATATTTAAACTGAATGAATCGAAACGCTCACTTGCATTTTTTTCCCTTTTTTTTTTTTTTTGGTTTGGGTCTGGCTCTCACTAGATCCCTTCTTTCACATGCGGAATTCTTGTTTAATTAGATTTTATTTTTATCGTGTCGAAGAGTAGAGGTACTCTTTTTTCTTTTTTTCTCCATGACTAGTTTCACTTAATTAGCATGGTAATTTTTGTTCCTTTGTTCTCGACTTTGGCTATTCGTCTTATTCACACTTACATAGCTTGAATTTTGGGCAGCATGAAATTTCAAGCTTTGGCTATCATCCTAAAATGATCTGTTTCTGATCCTTATGTCATAGTCCTTTCTATATCAAAGTTTCCTTTAAAGTAAATTCAGGTTCCAACTGTTCCCCAGTTTTTCGGTTGAACTTCCACTTTACCCAGTTGCTTATAGATCTGGGCAATTTAGAAATTTTCTTTCATCAAAGGCCAGTTGATTAAGCTTATTATGGTAGCTCACTAGGATAAGCGCTAAAGTCAAGATAAAAACTGATCATGCTTATTAGGAGAATGTTTCCAGGTAATGTTCTAGCATGAAGTGAAAAAGACTTACTGAAAAGGATGATGAAGAGTGAGATTGATGCCATCAATTTAACAAGGTTGATCTGAGTCTTCAAGAATTTAAATTTGAACTAACTTTTACTGGTGTTTTTCCTTTGGTGGACATTCTTATATGTCTCCGTATTCTTCATATATCCCTGCTGTTCTGGCTGCTTGACTACAAGACATAAGATGCTAAAAGCTACTGTCTTATACTTAACATTGTTAGCATAATGCAGGTTGATGTTAACACTGTATGCTTTGCGGATGAAAGTGGCCATGTTATTTATTCTGGAAGTGATGATAATCTCTGTAAGGTAATTATGATTACCTTCTTTTGGAGGAAGCGAGTGAACTTGACCAATACTTTTTGTAACTACTTTGTCTTTTCCTGGTGAGGGTGGGGGATGTAATGTGACAACTCTGTTGACAGAAACCCCAATTTCTTAGTTTGCCTGATGACTTTTCTCCAAAAAAGCTTGGCATGAAGAAGGGAGCTGTCCATGATTTTGGAAACGATATTTTCGGCTCAGTCAAGGGTCTAGCTTGCTACTCAAATCAAGAAACTAAATTTGATTATCACTTAAGTGGTTTGGTCTTGAATTGGTATTTTTGTCTCCATTTTTCTAGATGATTATATGTAAATATTAGGCACCTCTAGGTACTTTGTTAGTGAATTTGAAGGGAATGTGTTACAACCATCTGTTTCCTGTTGGAGAATCGAATATCTAGGTACTCAAAAAAAATTGAGTTGTGCAGCTTTACTGTATCTCTCCCTTGAAGATGAGATGAACCTTTCCTCTTTGTTGGTTGACTGGACTATTAACATGCATAGATAATTAGGAGAAAGCTATTATCTGTGAACGAAATGTAAAACTTTGTGAAAAACATACTATTTCACCCTGTCATATTGCAGGTATGCACTTCTGATTATCATAATCAACAGTTTTGTTTGGCATAACATTTGCTGTTAAAGTTGTCAATGGAAATCGTATGCAAATAAGTCAGATTCATTGTAATTTATATGTTAGCAAAAGTGAACTCTTGGTGTTTGCATTCTGCTTTCTAAGTGAATGAATTCTCTTTAGGTCTGGGACCGTCGTTGTCTTTCTACAACAGGACAAGCAGCTGGAGTTTTGACAGGACATCTAGAAGGCATTACATTTATTGATAGTCGTGGAGATGGACGCTACCTCATTTCAAATGGAAAGGATCAGTCTACCAAACTATGGGATATACGAAAGATGACTTCAAATAGTCCAGCATTGTAGGTTTTATTATGTCTTTTCATTCTTGATGGTCCCTTCCTCCCTCCCTCCCTCCCTCTCTCTCTCTCTCTCTCTCTCTCTCTTTCTCACACGCATGCACACATTATTGGCCGGTCTCACCGGTGGTTTTTTAAGACATTGGGTCTCTTCTCGCATAGAATTTTTCGCAAGTGATTATTCACATATTTGTCACACTAGAAGTTGAATTTGTTCCTTCGATAGTTAATTCTCAAGTATAGTTTTCTCTTATGATATGGCAGCCCCAGGCGAAGAGACTTTGATTGGGATTACAGGTGGATGGACTACCCAGAGGAAGATAGAAACTTGAAGCATCCCCACGATCAGTCAGTGGCTACATATAAAGGTCACTCAGTGTTGTATACTCTGATACGCTGTTACTTCTCCCCTGCATATAGGTAATGCACTAAAGGAGCCCTCTTCTTTATGGAAAAATCTCTGTGAATTCTCCTTCTGTTCATGTTGGTTCTCAAGTAAAAAATGTCTATACTAGTTGCTAAACGGGCCCATTTCACAAAGCTGACACTGGTTGATGGGAATCTCCTGCTGATATTGTATTGTTCACTAATTGTTCTTTTCCTTCATTGCAGCACTGGTCAGAAGTATATCTACACTGGATCTGGTGACTGTATGGTTTATATATATGATCTGGTACCACCCTCCCTTACTACCTTATGGATTATATCTTCATTCATTTAAATTTTCATGTTGCACTGGATCTGATGAGAATCTCCTGTAGAAAGGTAATTTTAAGAGTAGGTAACAACTACCATGAGCAAAGAAATTGTGTTTGCTCATTGGTTCTGAAAGATATGAGGATTTGAGTAAATTTTCACGTGACACGTCAAAGGTTGTGAGAAATCAATTGAATGGAGTAATTTGATTACAGGCCTCAAAAGAAGAGCAGTCATTTGAGTTTTCAACTAGCTCAGTTTTGTAACAGATTTGGACTTTTGATGTTTGTCAACTACGCTAGGGAGTAACTAGGTCACGAACCTTTCAACTGGAAAAAAAAAAAAAAAACACTAGGTCATGAATCTAAAATCTGTATTTGGTTATTTTCTCCTGATTTGAACTATTTAAGGATATCTCTCATAATGATTGGTGGGAACTGTGTAAGACCTCAAGTGGGGAGTTCCCTTTTCACTATCCTCGTGTTACCTCGAGTAATTTGATTGCTTCATCTAGGTGAGTGGTCATCAAGTTGCCAGACTCGATCATCATAGCCAGCCTGTAAGGGATTGCAGTTGGCATCCATTTTACCCCTTGATGGTCACCTCTTCATGGGACGGTGTGATTGCCAAGTGGGAATTCCCAGGGGACAGGAAGGAAAAATCATCGTCTAGGCCAAGGCGGAGAAGCAGGAGGGCAATGTTTTACTAGAGCGGGTCACAGCCTTAAATGTCCCGGTTTTTTATCATCTTTTGCTCATTGTTTATAGTCAAATTAACATGAGAGGTGTCCAGTATTGATACACATTACTGAGATTTCTTCTTCAGTTCATCCCCTTGCTGTATATAAGGCTCAGAACTATTTCTTGTCATTGCTTCATAAGCAGTGAGATGGGTTTAACAATTAAGTAAATCCAAATAAGAGTTGTCTTTGTAATCGTCTGCTTCCCTCGGCCAAATGTGGGGAAAGTCTAGATCATCAAATAGAAGCAGTTCTCCATGGCCGGTACTGAGTGGTCACTCTGTTGTTTGGCGATGAACAATTTTCATCTGTTGTGTTTCTTTTGTTTGATTATCTATCTATATGCTTCTGCTTGCTTCAGAGCTCTGCTTCTTGCAATACTTATTCTCACTGATGTGTTCTCTTTGTCAATTGTAGAATATGCAAAATAGTCATTCCAACAGTTGCATTGCCATTTTGAATGTTTTATATATTTATTATCAATAGCGTGTGGTGCTCCAGATTGTAGATGAGAATGTGGGTTGATTCTTTAGGGATTACAAAGCCATCAACCGGGAAAGAGGCCAATAGGCTGAGTGACCTCAATGGTCCACATAAGTCGACACAGACCGGTCACAGACCGGTTTCACTGGTAACAGCGGCAACCCAAAAAATGGGCTCATATTTCTGTCGACAATTAGCATTTGTCTTGTTTTGGCGGATGATCGATTGCATACGCATAGATACGAAAGTGCTAGCACCTAGTTCTTGTACATCAGTTGAATAATTTGACGCGGCATAATATCTCTGAAGATTGAATTTTCTTGAGGCTACAATCGTATCGCCATCTAGGTGAAGAGCTCGTTCTGGAAAAGGATGGTGATGTCTTGATTGAGAGAAAGATCTTAAGGTTAGCACCACTTTGTGCCAGATTTTCTCTCATGTTGATCCAGAAATTGCTATGTCAACTAAATTAAACGACGATGCTGTGTACTTACGTGTCGTAGTTGATTTACTTATTGCACAAAGCCATAAGGAAATTGTACTCGGTAATTCATTTTTAGATGCTAAACGTGCAGGGTGAAGATTGTGCTGGATTTACGACTCGACGAGAACATCGTGTGGAAATTTTCTCTAATGTTATGTTCTGCATTAGGAAGATCTTGTGCTCTTCTTTTGAACACCAAATCTGTGGTGTAATAAGGCCACCTCCACTGCCCATCAGCTTAAGAAAGTACATAATTAAATCCCAAATATAGCCAAAAACGCTAGACTACACAGAAATATGTTCCTGTTTTAGGAGACCTACAAACACAAGAAGAGAGAGACATCTTTCTCAGTGGAGACCACCCAGAGACATGGTTACTTATTGAGCTTACGGTCCCAAGAAAATTCGCAAAATCGGTTAACGGATTCTCTAAGGCATAGCAGGGATGCATCGATGTTCTTTCTAAATCCTTAGAAACTCGTGATTTCCGTCGCCGGGATGGAACCGCCGGCTGCCACGATTTGCTGCTCCAGCTGCAGTAAACAAGAACATATGTCTCGACAAATTAAGCAGTGAGCAAGAACCAAAAAGTTGCTACGGATTCAAGTTGGCTGCGAATTCAGATGAGTTCTTTCTCGAATTCAAGGGCAGATATACTCACGGTGAACAGAGTTTCAAACTTGTTTTTCGCAAGGTAGAACTCTTGCTTCACTTGTTGCAGACATCTCATGCACCTGCCACACAAAGCATGAAAATCGGGTTCAGAACATTTAGGATCCTTCCTCAGTTTTTATGTCCAATTCTAACGTCCTGTGAATCTTCTTGAATCCTAATAGCTCTGCAGTGATCTATCGGACATGAAACGACGAAACATGAAACGACCAAACACGAGATCGACTAAACTCACCCTTCGAGGTTTTGTTCTTCGCAAAAGCTGCGGAACACAACGCAGGCATTTTTAACTCTCTGTGCACCTATGCTGCAAATTTAGAAGAACCAATAAGATTGTATATTCTGAACAAAGCGAGTTTCCGGTCTCCGTCTGAATTGAAAATAGTAGGATTTAGTATTTGTTCTTTTTATTTTTTTTCAAGGAAATTCTGACGCACCTGGAGCTGCTGCCCTTCAACTGGTGAACATGGGCATCAACTTTTTTAAAGTCCACATTTTGCTGCTCTCTGTGCAGGGACGACAAAATCAGAAGTAAAATCAGAGAAATCCCATGGCCAAAGGCCAAAACAAATAATAAACCAACAACATCAGTCTCTTCAAATCAGGTAAAATCAGGAAATTTTTCATTACAGAGCCGACGTCAGATCATTGAGCAGCTTCTCAGAATCCTGAAAGAAGAGGGACACAACTTCCACAACAAAATCAGGGTTGCTCTCATCCTGCAGCTGTTGGAGCTGCAAAAACTGACCATCCAAGAAACCCTTCCTCTCAACCAAAAACAGAACAATTATCCCGAAGTCAAGATCAACACAATCGGACAAAACCCAGAAAAAAAAAAATAAGGAAATACAAACGCACATAAATTTTACAGGTTTGAACTTTTTACCTCCATGAACAATGATTTGGTGAACTCTACCAACCTCCTCTGCATCTGACCCACCTCCATGCCTGTTGTTCACTGCCTGCTCGAAGACTGGAGTGCGGATGGTGACCAATGAGCTTGTGGCTTTGAATTGGCAGATCTTAGGGGTGGGCAGAATAACCGCTAGATCAGATCAGATCAGAGAAGCTATAAATGCTAAAGAAGAACCTCTGAAAGTGATTTTCAGTGGCTTGATGCGGTCTTAAAGAAATAAATACAAAATTGACTTGCTTTATAATGTGGGAAATGCTCTGCCCACTTAACTAACATCTTCTGGATTGGTGGTCTTTTGTGATAGAATCAAGAGTCCCTCTTTACATCCACTGCCAAGTAACCTCTGCTTTTTTATTTTAAAGAAAGAGTTAATGTTCAATGAATCTACTGCCTAGACACGACCAACAAAAGTAACTGAGAGCAATCCAGTTACATTTTCGTGTTTCAATTTAACACTTTCCAGATTCGATTATTCTCAAAGGAGGAGATTCTTCTTTTTACTAATTTCAAATGAGAACATATGATGATGACGACTTAGAAAATCACAAATATTACTTATGAGGAATTGCACTTAATTTGTAATATCGCTGACATACATACTTTTTTCTCTCTCTTATTTTCTTTGGTAGTGTGATTTAATTAGATTGTTGCAAAATTAATTTGTTGCAAATCAATGCTTCCAATGTGCTAACGTTAAGTAAAAACTTCATCTATTCCCCTATATCGTGTACCTCATAATTTAAATTGAATTTGATGTGTATTAATCGCGTCTTGCGCGAGGACTCAATGGTTTTTTCGAGAAGTCAAGGCACTTCCTTGACTTTTATGGGAACTTTATTGGCACTTTCCTTATTTACATCACCCTAAATGTGTGGATTCAAGTGTACTCATTGGTTTACGATTATGTTTCTTAAACGCATCTTACTTGGAGAGGGTTTTATTATCCATAAATGTGGTTCGGTATCATCCATCTATCATAGGCAAGAAAATGAAATTTCCTATTATTGAATAATGACAATGAAGATGGTAATGCCCATAATAAGTTGTTTATAACTTTATATTGACAATTGTTTTCTTCAATCACCTCATGTCATGAGCAGTAGCCCTCGCTTTGGGGCGCTAGGATTCTTAGTTGATTTAATTGAGAAACAAAAGTAAGTCTACTTTTTTCTCAAATTATGAGGAAAGGAACTTCTTTTGACAGAGAGTTGGGAAAAAATAGAGGGAAATTCATTTATTTTTTCGCACTCTTCTTATAAGACAAGAATTCGTAACGAAATATCTATATAGTTAGAGATCATTAGGAGATTCTTCACATCTCTAGATTCTCTATATTTTTAGGGATTATGCAACTATCGATCTTACTGTGCATATCCTTGATTGATCCTAATTACTTGTTATCTTAGATAGTCAAGGATAAAGCTTATAAATACCTGATGCACCCGTCAGTTTAACATATAAAGTGATTACATCAATTTATCTTCTACATGTTCTTATTTTAAACAAACATATTTTATAAATGACATTAGTACTCTCATAATCTTAAAGAGCCAATCCGAGTGGAGCAATATGGTTGGAACATGGGTTTTGTCACCAACAAGCTGACGATGCTACATTTGCTTTACAAATGTATTTAAATATTATTGATCTTACAATTGGAATATCTAACCCAACACTAGTAAAAGTCTGTGTCTTTGTTCCTTCGAAACCTCATGGTACAAAGGGTAAGAAAAAAAGTAGAGTCACTTTTTACTTAATTTCTGCTTAATTCTTGAAGTGATGCCACCAACCCCCCCCCCCCCCCCCAAAAAAAAAAAAATCCAAACCCTAGTTCTCCTTTGAGACCCATAATGCAACGCAATATGCATGCCTTTTTATTATTTTAAGCCAAGATAAAGTTGGGCAAAAGACATGGTGAAGATTCCCTTAAAAGGGCCCAACTTTTTTTATAATTTAAGTAAAAATGTGTGAGTTTTGGTCGGCTAAGCCTTCTTGTTCGGACATCCAGAACGTGGAGAGAGAATCCTTATCTTGCTTAGTTTCTACTGGGAAATCAATTATTTTGAGCTGATTTGCGTGGTCCATGTTCTCCCTTCTTTCACCATCAAGCACATATCCTGTCCTGTCCTGTGACATCATATTCTCCCTCCATCATTCATTCACTCACTCATTTATTTATTTATTTATTATGAGAGAGTAATTATTAAATAATGATATTCTTGTCAAACCAAAGGACAGACAAGTGCCAATTGTCACATCTCTTGTTCAATTGTTTTTCTTTTATTTTTATTTTTTCTTGGGACCCTCCCTTCTTCCTCTTTTTGTCCTTGTTGGTTCTCATTTTAGTTCCTTCTTTATACGGAGCAGAAGATTTATTAACGGAAGCATGTGCAATAATTGACGTGCTAGGAAATATTATACAATGTTTCTCTGAATTATTTTATCATAGAGAATAACATTGAATAGTATATTTTTCGTAATTAGGTAGGAAACAACAGCTTGGAGGATTTCATATATTTATCGTACTGAAAAATCACATAACAACATATATTTTTCTCAATTAAGTAAGGAGTAATAAAGATGAAGAGTTTTAATCAGTGAATGAGTGCTGAATATTCAAATACCATCCATAGTGTGGCTAGGCCACTGTCTACGACATCTTACATAAGTAAATAATGATTCGATGAAAAGACCTTTGAGAACTTGTCTAATCATAAAAAAATTTAGGGAATTCTTTCTCAAGTTAGTGCGAAACAATAAGGATAAGGAGATTCTTACCTTTTACCAAAAAAAAAAAGATAAGGAGTTTCAAAATAAAATATAAGAATAAAAAATATTGAATTTGACAGAAAAAATTTATTTTCAATATACAGAAAATGTATCATAGAGAATTATAATGTGAAACAGACTTTACAAGTTCACTTTTTACAATATCTATGATGTGATAATATCAAATTTCAATGTTAAATATTTATCATTAAGACACTAAAGTTGGTCGGTTGACCAAGTGCTAGGAAAATTGTCCAAAAAATCTTAAAATTATTGTTGGTAATTAATTTTGTCCTAAAATTTTTAACAATTTATTAATTTAATCATTCTAGCCAATTTAGATGGGAATCACTGACGCGACGGTTTAGTTAGCATTGACCGTCTTACGTGACACGTTTGATAATGACGTGGATAATTTTTACAATTTTTTAAAGATTTTTTCCTTTCCTTTTCTAATTTTCTTTTTCCTTGAAAAAGAAAAGAAAAAGAAAAAGAATTGAAAAAAAATCCAAAAATTTAAAATTTGCAAAAACTGTCCACGTCGGCATCAACCATCTATTATACCATGAGGACACCCGACTTAACTAGATCACCACATCAATAATTTCTTACCATAATTGGCTGGAATGATTAAATTATCAAATCATTAAAAGGTTTGCTGTTACATTGACAAATCATTAAAAAAATGCGAGACTAAATTGACACAATCGAAAGACATAGGATTAAATATGCAAATTATTTAAAGATTTAGAACTAAATTGATATGATTAAAAGGTTTATGATTGAATTGATCACCGTATAATAGTTTTAGACTTTTTAGATATTTTTCCAAGTGTTTGACCTCGTAATAGGGGATCGCCCATGTGAGAGTTTGTGAAACTGTATTCCATGGTCCACTCTTTTCTCTCTTTGTTCTTTTTCTTTTGTGAAAGTAAATAACATTATTAAACTTAATTTTTTCTCTTCACTCAAGAGAAATATTAGTACTAATTTCATTATTTTTTCGGCTAATATTATCAATTTAATATAGAATAAAAAGGAAAATTTCTTTTAATTTAATGTTCTGATGATAATTTTATTGTCCATAAAATAGCGACTTGTATGCATAACATACAGAGCTTAATTTTTAGAGCATTTTGATCCAAATTATTTTCTAGATGTTTTTTTCAAGGTCATGATAAAGTTTGGATCCATTAGCACGTGATAGACAAATTGATCACAAAAAATCAAAATCAAAATTTTCCTTAAAGTCATGGAGAAGTGTGCTTGTAATGAAACAAACTTAAATTAGGGGGCACCATGTTAGGGGAATAATGCTCAAAATTCATTTTCCTTTTCGAATTGATAACGACCGTGTTATAAGTTAAGAGTCTCATGAATATGTCTAGAAGTAATTCTGTTTATCATATTGGTTGCCAAGCTTTTCATTTGACTAAAAAAAAATAAGACTTACAAATTCTCCTGGATGGATATGTTTGTATTTTTCTTTTGCGGACATTTTTTCATTCGTGAAATAATATAATTTGCTCATGTTGGAATATTTCGCCTGAATAATAGGTGCAATCTTCTAATATATTATATTTAATCATATACATAAGGGCTTAATAATTTATCTTAAATAACACTCATAATGTCTAATATATTCATGAAATCTTTGGAGGCTTATTTTCACAATATTTATAACGCCGATAACCATATAAGATAGTTCTTTCTCTTTCAAATCTCAATTATCAAAAAAATAACAATAATTTGCTTAATTTTCTATTTTATCGCGAAGTCACCTATCATGTTCAGTTTTCTTTTATAATTTCTAGCCAAAGTATGTAAGAATCGCATATATATATATATAGTCGGCTTATAAAGTAATGAAATCAACATTTAAACAAATAGATCACGTTCACACAAACCCATCACATCATTTTGTAAATCAATATTTATCTTCTTTCAATTCAACAACCTTGTATCTTTATTGGTATCTGCTAATATGTCGAACAAAATGCAATCAGAAGCAAACCAGTTAAACATTTTCAACTCACAAACTTGATGGGTGATGGACTATGACTTATCAGGCAAAGCGTAATTACACTTGGATTATTCCTCGATTTACAAATCAAAAAATAAGTGTGGATGAATCATCTGAAAGTAGAAACAAGATGGTCGCGGACTTTACATGCCACTGCTGACTGCAAATTAAGATCTCAATGGACGTTGCGGGTGATCAACCCCTCAAATATGACGTAAAGATCTTTGTTGTCAGGGCCGAAAATCTCTTCAGCCTTTCTTAGCGTCTCCTGCAAAAACCCAACGTAAACAAAGACAGATTAGATTCGATCCCAACTGAAGCGGTTCTCTGCTCGCTCGGGCATGCATACACACAGAGAATGAGAGAGAGACAGAGAGGTGTTACTTCTCTAGTTTGCTTGTGAGAATTCAATTCCTTCACATTGGCTAAAAATGCACCAAATTGCTCGTACGACAAGCGGCTCCTGATAAAACAAAGGAGTCAGAGAAGCATCTCATTATGGTTCCAGGGGAACAAGAAAGCAACCATCAATACATTAGAACATTCGATGGACCAAGAAAAAATTAGACTTGCAAGCTTGACTATTCCGACACAAACACTTCTTCTGTCTATGAAATACTCCAATTTCCTTACCTGACTTGCCGGAAAAATTCTTTTCCATCAACTCGAGCTCTTCCTGAAGAAAAGTAAACCAAGCAAGAATAAGAGGATTGACCAGACAGTTGTCTAGTAAAAGAAAGTCTACAGCAATAATCCTCAAATGCAGCTGTCAATGAACAATCTTTTGGTCATTTCTATGTTGTGGATAATCCTCATCAACAAATCCAATCTAAAAATTACAATCAGTGCACCATTAAATGAGGGAGTAAGTACACCTCAAAGAAGTATCAAATGAGTGCGAACAACAAACTTTTGAGGGGCAGAAAGGGTGCAGCTGTTATGTCTTAAACTCAGATGTCGATTACACTTCTTTCACATACATATTTTCAAAACCCCTTGACAAAATGCTTCAAAAGCAATGAACGTTTCAAGCATATACATGACCGGGTACTTCAGAGTAATGGTTGGGCTTACCAGTGTATGACCCGGACTCTGAACTTGTTATGGAACCATGGTGGCCTGGGGGCACAGAAGAAAATATAGAAGACCTTTCATCAAACATTCCCCTCGAAGTTGAGAATGACATTGCGTTCCGTCTCGGTGACGGTGGCTTTGAGGTTCTTGTAGGAGATACAGAGGCAGATAAACTGGGAGGCGAGCCAGGAGGAGTAAGCCGCGGCGTGCTAGTTTGCGATGCTAACAGATAGCCATGTGACATAACAGGTCGTGGAACTGCCAAATAAAGAAATTATTTTAATAAAAACAGACGAACAAAGTCATGCATTATGCCATGAACTTTAACATCATTGTTAATAATGCCCAACAGAAAAGTCCATATATACACGAAGTATGACAAGAATCTACAGTGCCGTATGAAAGTGACATGACAGGTCCTCCTACATATGAGGAATCAGACAATACCATCGGTCTCACGATCCTCCGATAGAGAATTTCCCGCCTCTGAGAACTGACTTCTAATTGAAGAAGATCGTGAAGGAGGCAGTGGGGCATCATCTTCTGAAGAAAACAAAATAATCATTTTGAGTTGACAAATTAGTCTGATGATTCAATCACAATGATTCTCGACTAACCAACCACAACTGCCAAAAGAAAATTCTGGGACAATGCGTGCATTTGACTGAAAAGGGGAAATTTCATTTGCTTATATGCATGTTGTAAATTCCACGGGAACTAAGGAAGCTTCAACTGCCATATGAGAACCGACAATCCACTCAGATTTGCAGCCAAATGACAAGGGGCCCATTTTTTCATCAATGCTCATATACATCAACATTGCAAGAAATGTTTTGTCAGGAAAAGCTAGAGAATAAGCATTACCGCTCGGTGTTGGCTTTGCAATGATTTGTGAAGCTCCAGCTCGTGCAGGGCCAGAACTGTCTTCATCCTCTTGAAGGGATTGCATGAGCGTCTTTTTGAAGATTTCCAACTGCATAACCACAACACCAAACCTCAGACCAACCGAGCAGCAGAAACTACCAAACTACACACCAGAAAAGGAAATTAACACCAGCTAAAACGAAATTACTCGAGAACTACGTCATCTTCTCATGAGGCCCACTTCAAAGCAAATTTAATTCAAAGGCGCAAAACCTAAACAGATAGCGGGTCTTTCAAGTAACTTTTCAAATCCCAGTACCACGCAAGGGCATTGCCATTGCTCATCAAAATTCATAAAACCCGCTTTCTTTTGCAGCTCAAGCACGCAGTTTTCATCAATGTGTCAAACTAGCATGATCGAATTCTCATCATAACTCAGAAAAACCATTAAATTTCGAACTGCAGGTTCCACCAGTAGCCTTTGAACTACAGTGGGTTCTGTAACCAACCCGATGAACTTTGAAGGAACGAACGCTTTCACCGTTCGCACTTCACACAGCCCATCCCAGTGGCCAACTCCAGGTTCCCATTTTCACCCAAAAAACAAACAAAATGACCCATGACGCTAATTCACAATGGTAAGTAACGTTTCACTAAAAGATGCAGCCTTTGCACTTAAATTGACTAAGATGAGCACAAAAGTCAACGCATGGAGCCAGACCTTGGAAACATCCCTGCTCAGCTTCTTCACGGTGCCCGCCAGCAATTCGTTCTCCTTCACCAGATTCTCCTGCAACCCCAACCAACAGAACGCCAATTCAATTTCGCCCCCCTCCAAAAAAAGACAGAGATAGAGAGAGAGAGTCTAGAGAGAGAGAGAATCGAATTGGGTCGGGTCGGGCTTTCGGCGGACCTTGTCGAGCTCGGATCGGGAGAGCTTGTCGAGGGCGTCGGCGAGGGAGCGTCGAGGGACTCGACCTGGGACTGGAGGTCGGCGACGAGGTCGTCCTTCTCGGCGAGCCTGGCGCGGAGGTCGGAGGACTCGGACTCGAGGGCGGAGACGCGGGTCGAGAGGGCGATGGAGGTGATCTTCCGGGCCACGTCCAGCTGCTCGAACGGGTCCGCCGGCAGCACCTCCAGCACCTCCTCCGGCAGGTCGAACGCCGCCGCCGATGATTCCTTCGCCAGCATCTCTCTCTCTCTCTCTTCTCTGTATTTTTCTCTACTCCTTTTTCTTTATCTTATATTATTTAAATAATTTATATATAGATGTAAGTTGTGGCTAAGTTGTGATTTGGGAAAATGTGACGTGGGCATATGGAAAAATTTGGGGGCTTTGGAGATTTGGCTGACATTTGTGACTCCAAGCAGTTTGTGTGGTGAGTAATGGGATTGGGGTGTGGATAGGACTTTGAGAAGGGACCAGTCCCAAAAAATTGAGTAAAAAGAACAAATGAAAACGTTAATGGGTTGCTAAAAAAATTCATAGCACGAATTTCCGGAAAGTGCAATTTATCGGTCACATCGAAAGATTTTCATCTCACCAACTGGGGATCACAAGTATAAGCCCACAAATATTATTTAAAAAATTATCTGAATTGGTGCCACATGCATAGGCTAAGGATCTGAATATAATTAATTTCACGGACTCTGCATCCAGGTAGTTGGACATTTTGGATTTATGGCTTCCAATTATCATGAATAACAAAAGGTTATTGCATGACCCATAATGCAGGATTATATATCTAAGTAGTCAATAACATAATTCGTGTAGATTTGGGTATATTAGTCAAGATTGAATGGGCCAATGTATTCGAATGTGTTTGACAATAGCAGTTGCGCCTTTTTTAGAAAAGGAATTTGAGCACAATCCATTTCTTTATCATGCAAAACACCCTAAAGTTAGCTCATGCTAGGAGAAGAAACAAAACACGAGAGAAAAATATTCTCGTTGAAAAAGCTTCAACGGAATCATTGAACATGTTTAGGCTCCGTTTAATTTATGAAAAGTGAATAATTTGAAGAATATTATCCTAAATATGATCATTCATATCGCTCTCAAAAAAATAAAAAATAAAAAATACTTTTATTGTCTATAAATATTTTTAATTATAAAATGTAAAATCAATAATGAAATATTTTTGATTGACTAATTATCAATAATACAAGCGTCTATATTTTTAATTAAGTTCAGTGGAGGGTTCTTTCCATATGGACGGTGTAAGCGTCGGGCTTGAGGCCGAGGCCCATCCTAAAAAGAGCCATGTTAAATGCTTAGTGTTCAAGCCCACATCGCTTGTCGGAGGCCCACGTGAGTGAGTGGGCTAAATTTTGCCGCTATCAAATCACGTCTCCATTTGAAGTAATTGTATTATTAATTTTCTTGGCAATAAATCCCTTTTTTTTTTGTTATCCTTTTTGTTTCTTTAATTTTTAATTAAAATAGGTTAAATTACGGAAAACTTGCCTTGTTTTGCCTATCCAGGAGAAAAGAAATGAAATCCACTTGGGACTAAGACACAATTTTCGCTTGTTTAAAACACAACCAATAGGTAAAGCACAGTCAAGAACAACGGATCCCTTTACGACAAACGAGTGCATTTTGCAAGTTTGTTATTAGAAATTGTGCCTACCATATTTTAAATGCAAATGAAACATATCTACAACATGAGTTTAGATATAAGTAAACCCATCAAAATGGGTCATAAACCCATTTCTTAATCCATGTAAGTGTTGAGTGGATTAGTTATAATGAATAAATGGATCTATATGGGTTTAAACACAATATGAGTGTCCAATGGGTTATAAATGAGTCATAAACGGATTTACAATTTACTTAGATCCAATCCAATTCTATGAATCTCTCTTTAGTCTCTTTTGCT
The DNA here is from genome assembly GCA_017140595.1 of Eucalyptus curtisii. Classification (NCBI taxonomy): domain Eukaryota; kingdom Viridiplantae; phylum Streptophyta; class Magnoliopsida; order Myrtales; family Myrtaceae; genus Eucalyptus; species Eucalyptus curtisii. Next base: position 11,459,597 of record CM029495.1, on the reverse strand, counting down.
TTCACTTCATTTCGCGGTGACTCACTTCGCACTCTCACCTTAGTTTGACTATGAGTTTTTGTAGGTTAGTTTAAATATGAAAGTGTTTTAGGCATATGGATCGAGTCAGATATGAGTTGAATATAAGTCATTAGATTTGTATTGTGTAAAAATAGATGAAAACGAATTAGATAAATCTATTTGAGTTAGATTATTTATGGCTCAACTCAAAACCGACCTTACCCACTTGTTTGATAGGTCAAGGCATAAGTGAAAAAAGATATTGCGGAAGCCCGCATTTCTACTCAATTTTGTTGGGAGCGTTTGGAACCACCCGTTTCTATTAAATAGCACCGATACTGACATGCGACACGCAACACGACACGCAGACATGTCGTTTCTAAAAAAACAGAGAATTCCGACACGTTGAGACACGTTATATATTAAATATATATTTTTATATATACATAATAAATTATCATTTTTATGATTATTTCGATCAAATTAATTTGAATCAAATTCATAAATAAATAAATAATTAAAAAAGCCTAGAATGAATATACATAAAAAAAAAAAACATTAATCCTCCATTCATTATTTCAATTTGATAAATTCAATTTTATTTCGATAATTCATAGAATTTGGAGAAAAAACAAGCGATTCATATTATAGACTCGCATGTTAGATATGTTGGAAGAGGAGAAAAAAAAAAACTTAAGGGGTGAATTGTGTATCATGAGGAGTGAGAATCAGAATAAAAGAGAAAATTAGGTTTTTCTTATTTCTCCATTTATTATTTTTATTATTATGTTTTATTTTCACACACACACACACACACACACACACACACACACACACATAGATATATATATATATATATATATATATATATATATATATATTGACTTTTCATTTATTGAATTTTTAAAATTGACATCGATATCGGAATCATATGTCGGAAACTCGTATGTCATAATTCCAACTTGAGTGTCAAGAAAGTTGACCAGGTGTTGGATTTTCCGACACGTGTTGACTGAGTATCCGAGAGTGTCCGAGAGTGTCGAACACGTGTCGAAATGTCCGACACGACACCTAAAACTCTTGGAGAGTGTCGATCTTCATAAATAGCGTTTCTACTTAATATTGCTCATGGACATTATTAAATCATGCGGGATTATGTCACGTCCATAGAAAATATCGGATAGAAGGTATTGATAGACACATTATTTGGCCTTAATTTCAAGTGATTTTAGAATGTAGTGCAATGAGAACTTGATGGTGCTTATGTAAGGAATGCTACATCTACAAAAGATATAGCTCCAACATTTAATAAGTGTCTTGGGCATACATAGTTATGATGGAAAGTATAGATATGTCATTACCAGTGGTCAAAACCTTTTCTTTTTTTTTTTACTTTATCATGAAATTACATGTACGACTTTAGTAGTAAAAGCTCTAAGCTTTGATATTTCTTTGCTTTATTAGACTCTACAACTCCATCAACTTAGATTTTGTTTGTTTCACGGAAAATAAATTATTTGAAAAAATATATTGCAAACTTGAAATCACTAATTAATGAAAAATATTATCATTATCGATAATAATTTCTATCTAATCATTGTCATAGACGATACATATATTTTTCGTAAGTTCATATTTATAGGTGCTTTGAGTGATTATTTTTTGAGAAATGTTCTTCCAAATAATTTATTTTTCTTAAAATAACCGCACTCTAAGAATTTTTATATGAGTTGGGTTCCGATTAAATGCCTAAGCAGGGAGGGATACGTGTGAGCCTTTGAAAACTGGATTTAATGTATTGATAAACGACCCAAGAGAAGTTGGTACATCAACTAAGCCATAGTTTAGAGAACATATGTAATCCCAGTTGAAAAAGAGGAATAGTTTTAGTCCGTTTATCCCTACCATTAGGTAAGACCATGACATTGATTTATCCTCTTTTTCTATTTATATATTTTAATTGTCTTGACACTTGTCTAAAATATGATTATATATTGTGGCTCGATAGAGATTTTTTTTTTTTTTTTTTTGACAAATGGCTCGATAGAGATAGATGGGGGAATTTATGCTCGGATCCAGAATGTTCCATGCTCGGCTCAGACGGACTTAGGCTCCGCCCCCGGGAACAATGGGATGCGTGAGAATAGAGAAAGAGGGGTGAAAGAGGAAAGGGGCAAGATGGGAAAAAAATTGGAATATAGGAGACATAAAGTTTTCTGTATATAATTAAAAGGGAAAGAAAAAGATAAGGAAATGGAGAAAGCAAGAAGAAGAAAAAGAAGAGAAAAGAGAAGGAGAGGATTGACTTCTTCTTCCTCGCTACTCTAAACCTGACTAATAGTAAATAGAAAGAGGGAAGCTTTGTGAAAAGAAGACCAGTAAGTCATACACCTTTTTTCTTTTTTGTTTCCCGAGAGTGTCTAAAGTTAAATAAACGAGAAAACGATGTTAACAGTACGTAAATTTTGTGCGATAATATCCTTAAATTTTTAATTTATTCAATTTAATCATATAATTATCTCTAAATATTCAATGTAGTCTTTTTATTTAATCAAACAATGAGACGATGCAGTCACAGGTCCCAAATCATCGTGAAATGTCCGGCAAGGTGCGCCGTTATGGATTGGGCGAGCCTACCACCCTTGCCCCCAAGCGCACTGCGAATGGGAAGCCCAATACAAGCAATATATCTTAGCTTAGTTAACCGCCTAAGTGGTCCTCGAGCTTTCATGTGCATGTGTATTGGCCAGTTTTCGTGCATCCATTGACCTTAGTTTAGTCGAGATATTCATAATGGAGGAGATCAATGAAGGTCTTATCACACCTAAATATCTCATTTAATAGGAAAATTATCAAAAAAAAAAATCTTAAAACTATTACATTTTCGTCAGTTATATCATAAACCTTTTAATGTGCCAATTAAATCTTAAACATTTTAATATTTTGCCAATTAAGTCCATTTGGTCATTTTTAGTTAGAAATGATTAATATAGACACTAATCATCTTATGTAGCACGACTGACACTAACATGGATATTTTACCCTTTTCTTTTTTAGAATGAGGGCCAGCAATGGGAGCCAACCCTCCATCCAAAAAATAAAAATTAAAGAAAAGGAAAGAAAAAATGAAAAGATTTATAAAAAGATTAAATTATTATTAAAAATATCCATGTCCACTCTGGTCGTGCTATACAAAATGATTAGTTTCCACATTAGTAATTTCCGATCAAAATTGACTAGATGAACTTAATTAGTAAAACATTAGGAGGTTAATGACTTAATTGGTACAATTAAAAATATAATAGGGAAAAGTATAATAAATTTAGGATTTTTTTGTGATTTGTCTCTTATTTAACTATTCAAAAGAAAGGGAGAAAATAGCAAAGATAATTGAAACAATGAAATATCTAGACTTTGATATATAATAAATTGTCCATAATTTCATAGACAAACGAACTAATTCAATAATTAATATACCATTTTTCATTAATTTTGTAAGAGCTAAATCATTTTGAATCATCAAAATATCCAAACTCATTTCTCCCTTTTGAATAGAGGAAATAGTAATTTCTCTTGAATTGGTGTAAGTAGGAGACAACGGGTGCGTTTGGGAAGGCTTTTGGGGAAAGTCTTTGGAAAAATGCAAATGCATTTGAGTTAAAGGTGTTTTCCAAAATGCAAATTGTATTTGGTAAATTTTATTGTAAAAGTCCATTGTGAAGTATCTTTGAGTAAAATGGTATTTGAGAAAATTATATGTGCAAAGCCTTTTGTTATTCAAAAAAAAAAAAAGAAGTTCGCTAGCCAAAACAAGTAGTCGCCGGCGAGGAGCAAGCGGTCCGGCGAAGGGCGAGAAGTCTAATGCAAGCTGTCCGGCAGAGGTAGGCGGTCCGATCGCCGCGCCGCTCGCCAGAGGGTCACAGGACCCATATCGTGTGGCCTCGGCGGAGGTCACAACGCATCGAGCAATCCTCCAGCAAGGGTTGCGGTGACCGGATTCGAGGTCGTGACCCATCAGATTGAAGATCTGATCGCCGCTTGAGCCTCCGGCACCAAATTTGGTTGCGACTAGACCTACGACTAGATGGATCGCGCAGCGCCAACGACCTCCGTGCGGAGGTCATGGTGCGGCAGGCGACAGTCGTCGACGACCGCATCTGGTGGCAACTAAATCTGCGACCAGATGGGTCGCGCTACCCTGAGGGTCGCGACCTTCGCGGCGACCGCATCTGGTCGCGACCAGATCTGCGACCAGATGGGTTGTGGTGCGGCGAGCACGACGGTCGCTGGCAACTGCCTGCCCTTCGTCGGCGACCGCTCATGGAGAAGAAGAAAATGAATAGTGAGGGCAAAACAGGAAAATTAAAAAATCAACAAGGATAATTTGGGAATAAATTTTTTGTTCTCATCCCCTCAGCTTGGCATGCCGAGAATGCTAGAAGCCCAAGGCAAGGTCACCCCTGCCTTGGGCTTTCAGTCTTCAAAAGGCAGACTTTCAACCTAGGGGGTTTACAAAAATATTTGCCAAACACCCATTTTTAGCCCAAAGGGTTTTGGAGGCCTAAAGTGGCTTAGAAATGCCACATCCAAACGCAGCCAACCTACTTTGATATCTTTGGAGAACGGCGGAGGCGTTGGGCTTGAGGCACGTTCACCTTCACTCATCCCATCAAATGCATCAACGGACGCCCCAAAGCAAAATCCCATACATCACCGTAACCATATTTTATCACAACATATTAATAAAAATTAAAAACAACCAATAGTTTTAGCCTGCCTATACCTACCATTAGGTGAGACAATGACATGAAATTACTAGTTTTTCTTTATTTATTATACATAATATAATTTTCTGGCTAAGATAGATACTTCAATGCTAACATTTGTGTAATGCGCAAATGTAAGCTAAAGTATTCACACTTGTCTAAAATGTAACCATATATTGTCGCTCCATGGAGAGATATTGGGAAATTAAGCTAGAATAAAGAGAGCATATTAAAATTTTCTAATTTCGCCATACCTTTTTTTTTAAACCTAAGTCACATTGCTGGGCAACCCAGATTAGTGATGTTTTCAACCAAGCCCAGGACCGACTAAGGCTTTCGAAGAAATGGGATAAGTGAGAATAGAGAAAGATACAAGGAGGAAAGGGGCAAAAAAGAGAAAAGAATATGCATACGGGGGACCTCATGAAAAAAATATGAAATAGGGAAAGCAAGAATGAGAGAATGAGAAAAAGAAGAAAAAAGTAAATGAGAGGATTGACTTTTTCTTTCTCCCTACCACTCAAAACTTGGCTAATGGAAAATAGAAAGAGTGAAGCTTTGGAAAAAGAACACCAATAAGTCACACCTTTTTTTCTTTTTCTTTTTTGCTTCCCTAAAGAGTGTCTAGAGTTGATAGAACGAGAAAAAATAACAATAGTAATTTTAAATTTTGATTTAATGAATAGTGTCGTCTTTTAATCTTGTAATTCGTTTGATATGATTCTTAAATTATGCATAAATGCTCAATGCAATTCTTTTATCTAATCAAATAATAAAGAATGCCACTATACGTCCTAAATTACTATGAGATGTTCAGTAAGGCCACACACCTTGCTCGCATGCCACTATCCACTAGACGAGCCCGTCACAGTTGCCCCCATCTCAATGCAAAGGGTAAGCCCGATATCAACAATATACCTAAACCCAAATTTGTAAACTACCAAAATATTGTTGAAATATTATTCCATATAGCTTATAACGGGTCTTATATACTCTTTATATTTATATAATCTCTTCCCACTTATCAGCTTAAATTTTTAAATTGAACTTTCCTAAAAATTGTATCATCAAAATTAGTGATACCCCTTTCCAATATGTGTGTGGGTTCGCCTTCATTAATCAAATTCATCATGAAAGGGAGTGCTGAATTATTATCCCATATCCCTTCACAATGAATCTGTTCCACCTATCACTAAATTGTAATTTGTCACATACGAGCATTAAAGTTGCACTTTCCCATTCCGAAAGATTGACTGAGCGTCCGCGAGGCATTGGAGTGAAGGTTTTATACGAAAGGTCAAAGCGGGAAACATCGACGAATGGGCAAATCTCACGAGCCACGATAAGACCAAACTTGGGTTGTTGACCAAATTTCTTGCCACAAAAAACTAGTTGAGTTACCAGCAACGTGACTTAAGCTTGGTAGTTGAAGACTAGCTCGTGCCTCGGATTGGATAAACCACATAACGTCTCCAACCATTAAAATAAGCTTTGATGGCAACTTGGCAAGGGGTGATCGACTCCATTGACATCGTTCAAGTGAAAAAAGTTTAGGGGTCTAAAATTACATATCAAATTCACCAAAAAAAAAAAAACCTAAATTAACAATTTCTTATTTACCTTACTTGTGTGTCTATTGTTTATTTTGCGTCCACTAAACAAAGGCCCATTTCGCTCATATGGTACTTTTGACTATGAGCGATGCGAAAATTAAGAAAATTCTAAATAAGATCAAGGAATGTCTTCATTTTCTCAAATAAAGACTTAAAGTAGATCTTATTTTAAAAAATGATATAAAGTTGCAATAACAGCTTCAGATAAAAGCCTAAAGTAGCCATGGAGTTTCAAATAAAGGCATGGCCTTGCCGACTAGTTGTATATTCCAGTCGATCAAGGACATTTTTGTCCAAAGACAATTTAAACCTATATTTAGTTAAATTAGATTAAAAATTAAGAAAACTTAAAGTTTTTAAAATAGATAAAATTCAAGTGAGAGGGCTGGCTGACAGCCCTCTTGGTTGTGGTCGCTGCCCCACTGGTGATGAGGCAGAAGGCCTGAGTTTTTTTTTTTTTTTTTTTTTGTGTTTTCTTTTCCCTTTTTTGAGTTTTAGACTCTTTTTTTCTTTTTTGTGTTTGTCTTTTTTTATGGAAAGAATAAAAGGACAAAAATGCCCTCAGCCAACAAGTGAAATCAAACCATTTTTTTAAATTGACATGGTTACTTAAGGCTCTTATTTGAAATTTTCTATACAAAAATATAAAAAGATAGGTTCATCTGATTAAAATCTTGGTTAATAAGATTGTAATTAATATATGAAATTGTGCGAAAATTCACATTTTTTTTTATTTGACCCCCAATGTTAGGGACGATGCTTGATCTAGTGATAAAGATTTGAAACCTTGAGTGACACAAACATTTCTAGAAAGTAAAAGGTAACAAAGAATATAAACTTTAACATTTTTCCTTTGATAATTTAAGATGTTCTCTTTCTAGGAGGATGTTTCCACTACCCCTTCCCAAGGCAGCATATTCTCATAAAAGATGCAATGAGATTGGTGATAGGAGACAAAGGAGCATTATCGCTTCCTTGCAATTTGGTTCATGTTTGGGGAAAAAAAATGGTTCCTCGACCCCACGTTTTTGCTTTAAAGTCTCCAAGATTTGTCCCCACTTTTTCTTTATTTTCCTTCCTTTTTTAGTGGAAAATCATTGAGGAGTGAGTGGGGACTGCACACATCAAGGTCCACTCCTTTTTTTTCGATAAATGATTGCAAGTTTTGATTAAATTAAGAATCAAGGAAGGGATTGATTGCCCAAGTTAAGATGAGCTGGAATCGTAGGTCTTGGTCTTTGTCTCTGAGTTGGAGGTGATTGAAGTGCCGAGTGGATTCTTTGGCATCCGAATGTTCTATTGAGCTGGCATGAATTTAAACTAAAGGAAAAAAAAAAGGAAAAGAAAAGTAGACTATGGAGAAGGAAAGCTTAAACCCACATAAATTCTTTAAGTGAAAATAAAGGGATGCTTATTTAGAGCATTTAAGATTTGAAGATGGAATATGATGTTTCTTATGGAAAAGGAAAATTATTAAAATTGAATTGAAAATTATTAAAAATGAATTCTAGTATAGATGATAATTAGGTATACGAATTGAGGTAGATATGCAATGCGTTATGACGAAGGTAAAGTAATTATTTGATGTAAGCATATGTGGGGATGCATACCATTGCAATTATGCCAATTCAATTATAATTTTGTTTTGTCAAATGAGTCATAAGCCTTTTTCATTTATGTCAAGTTAGTCTATCCGGTCAAATTTAGCCAATCGGTACTAATATAGCACGACTGATGCCGACATGCAATGATTAACGTTGATGTAGATAATTTTTAATAATAATATTTTTGAAAATTTTGTAGTTATTTTTTCTTTTTCCTCTCTCTCTCTCTCTCTCTCTCTCTCTCTCTCTCTCTCTCTCTCTCTCTCTCTCTCTTTTCCCCCTCTTCCTTCTTCCTCTAGCTAGTTGCCAGACTGATTGCCTCGCTAGGCACCTCGCTAGTCGCTGGGCGAGCTCACCCTTGCCTAGTGACAGTGAGGTCAAGCCTCGCTAGATCCGAGAAGGGCTTGTCTCTCCCGCCTTTGGCGAGGTTCAACTTGGCCATCGCGAGGTGAGGGCGAGCTTGTCCAACTACTAACAGGCTCGCCCTTGCCAATTAGATGAAGGAGGAAGAGAGAAAAAAATGAAGAGAAAGAAAAGGAATAATAAAAAATAAAAAATAATTACAAATTGAAAATTATCAAAAAATCATCTACAACAACACCAATTGTGCCACGTTAGCATTGCTCATGCCATGTCAATGCCGACCGCCAAATTTGGCCAAGTGGACTAAATTAGTACAAATGCAAAAGGTTTAAAACTCATTTGGCTAAAAAAATATTAAAACATTTTTTGTAATTTAACCGGTTTGAAGGACATGTTAGTTCTTATAATTCATCATTTAAACTAGGATATGCCATTCCATAAACTCTAGGGCTGGAGTTTCATATATATAACGCTGAAATGCATAAAAGATTCTTCAATTTGGTGCATCTTTATGTGTGGATTCGGCATTATCAGACTAGTCTATTTTTTTATGATATTTATCCAATATTATAGATTTAACATTGTTTGATATTTATGTCGCTATTCAACCAGCATAAATCAGACGACAAAATCTTTCTTAATAATCAATGTAAGATTGGTATTTGCTTATGTGGTTATTTATTGTGGAGAAGGAGTCGTACTCGATAATTATCACTTTTAAAAAAGTGGGATTAGCTTTATCTTAGCATTTGAATATAATTTTGAAAAAGCTAGTGGGGTACGATAATCAATCAGAAGAACAGGTGGAAAGTAGTGGGCTAAGTCACGTTTTTTAATTGAACGAGTAGCTTTCATTTCATAATTTAAAAATCACGAATGCAGATTCTTCTTTGTTTTCTTAATCGATCTCATAGGTCGTGCAAGATCTATTCGACACGATACATGTGCACTTGTCCAATTGTCCAATGAAAATGACTTCATTAGTTGCTCATCTAGACCTAGAAGACACTTGTATCACGTAGACCTAAAGGCATGCAATAAATAATTATTACAAGAGAATCGATTGATTCAAAGCGAAGACATTTTAATATTGTATGAATCGTATAAACCTTAAGAGTAAAGCAATTTTGAGTGTGAAGACCAAGTTTAAAAGTTTCCTTTGTTAAAATATTGGCTTGTTCGCATGCGCCACGTGCATTTCAAATTCGAGATAGATTTAGATGATTTCTAACACGAGAATATGAATATGCATTTCAAGTGTTGGGATATGTGAAGTCCACTTTTAGGTGGTGAAGTAATTCGTAATGACTCAGGAAATTGGCTTGCTAGATTCGCACAAATTGGCAATGTTTTTGGATATTATCAAACTTATTGTAGAGATGAATTCACAAGTAGTCATTTCTATTCTTTGGAAATCAACTTCATCGTTGTATTTTGGCGACACTCATTTGACAAATTGGAAGTGTTTCTAAATATTTTCAAATGGTCAAAATTCTCCATTATTTTAGAGAGAAAATTGCATGTGCAGGTTGGCTAGCAAATTGAATTATCCAACCCTCAATGCGGGTGATAATTATGTATTAGATAGGCCATCGATAGGTTTGCTTCATTTGTTCTTAGTGACCACATTTGGATCATGTTTTATTAGGAGATTACGGATGTAATTTTCGAGTTCTACCCCTTCCCTTACCCAAAAAAATAATAAATAAAACCTAGAGAAATCGAATTTTAATTGAGAAAATTATCAAATCAGTTCTATTTTTTTTTTTATTTCACCAATGTAGTAAACTTTTACTCAAAACTTCAATGTAGTCATTTTAGCCAATTCAACTAGAAGTCACTGATGTGGCGATTTACAATGTGTCGCGTAAGATGATCGACAACGACAGGATGTCACGTCAACAATTGATTGAAATGATTACATTGGAGTTTTGGGTAAATGTTTATGGTTACATTGATATTGAATCCGCATGATAATGTATCATTCTAATTTTAATTATTAACGGCATATCATGTTCTCTTGATTTTTTATTTTTATTTTGGTATCAAGATGAGATAAGGGGGTTTTGATGTTTTGAAAAGTGGACCCCGAAATTGAAAGTTGGCTTTATATAAAATATAGCTACATAAATAATTCATTCTCTATTCACATTACATTACGTTTATTGTAATTAACAACTCATTATCAACAGTGATGGATGTGTAATGTATTTAAAAAAAAAAAAAGGCCTTACAAACATTTGTACCCAAAATAAAACTCGATTTAAAACAAGCCGTTTCACTTTTGAGTCGTTGCAAAGCGATCTTGCTTTATATCTGGTCCAATAAGGAAAGCAAATAATCGGCATTTTTTGGCCAAAAAATTCACATTTTCTTACGCCCAAAAGGATTACAGTTGACGTTGACCCAGCTGTGAAGAAGGGCTATTTTCCACGTCAGTTCTTCTCCTCGTTTAATGTCTCTGTGGTTTCTCCGAAATGGGAACGGTCCAAATTCACTAAATAACGACAAAAGACGGAATATCTTAGTAGACCCCAGCGATGACCCCAACCACGAAACTTCAAATTTGACTTTTAAGTCGTTTATTTTTTCCTCAAAGTAATATATATTTTTGCCCTTTTAAAGTCGGGTTAGGAAAAAAATAGGAACTTGGATGAGATCAAGGATCGACCCTCTTCATTTTTATTTTTGTTCTTTATTGGTATTATTCTTTTCATTGATCCCCATCATTTTGTGACCAAAAAAAGACTCTTGACTTGAACAAATATGTCTCGTGTGTACGAAATTTACCCATAGCTTGGGCTCGAACCCCTACACCATAGTGATAATAATTTTGTAATTGAGCAAAATCTAAATTTTAGCCCACAACTTACTTATAGAAACAAGGTTTACCCACTTATCTAACAAAGAAATATTTCATTCATTTTTATGGATGTCAGAGAAAAACAATCCAACTTTAAATCAAAATAAATCTTGGACAAATTCAAAACAAAATGAACTCCAAATAAGAAAATATATCATCATAATAAGATTAGAGGTTAAATGCTTAAAGTGTAGAAAACCAAAATCGACGACTAATCACCAAATCCATCTTTTTGTTTGAGTACCCATTGAGATCTCCTTCCATTGATATGGGTTCAACTTTCGACGGTGCTTGTCTAAGTTTAGCATCTCCACCACCATCGCCGTTCAAAGTAACAACATTGAACAGATACAAATCTGATACATGTGAGCGAAACCTTTACAAAACTCTTCTAATCTCCTTCAATATTGGACTTGTACACCAATGAAACTCAATAAAAGCAAAACCCCGAAATCATACACAAAAAAAGAAAAAAAAAAAACCAAAATCCATACTAGATTAGGATAGAAACCTCCCGAGAGTAGGAGAGAAAATTCTAAATCTGAATTAGATTAAAAGAGAAAAACTCCTCAAAACAAGAGGAAAGTAAGAAAAAGAAAACAATGAGCCAAATCGACCAAATAATAAAGAAAAAAAGGGGAGGGAGAGATTTATCTCAAACCCTCTCCTATAGGAGGTTGAAGGAGAAAGCCATGTGAATATAAAAGGGAGATGAGAGAACCCTATGGAGAAAAGAGAAAAAGCACACAATCTTCACTTTAAATAAAATTCGATGACACGAAAAACCTTTTTAGAAGGCCATCATTAGTGAAACTTTTTAATACTATAATACTCATTTATTTGAGATGAATAAAGTAATATCTTAACTCAAGGACTTTTTTTAATAAAATCACTATAAAAGGAAAAATAAAGCTTTCCAAGCGATTCCAGATTTATTAAAAAATATTGCGTATTTTCACAAAGAGAGCACATTATTTTGTACGTGTATCATTTAAGTGACGTTCACATTGCTCTTGAATATAACATCTTAGGAAAATACCAAAACTTCAATTAACATTTTTCAATTATTTCACTTCGCCTTTTTATTTCAATGTCGGGGATATGGGGAATATCGACCCCGTGTCGACCCCGGTCCATTGCCACGCATTGAAGGTCGGTGATGACAACAATAGCCGAGTCTAATAAAAGTCAGTTAGGGTCGAGATATTCCAATTTATAAATTTTTAAGTAGTACGAGAAACTCAATATTATAAAAAGTGGGCCTTGGAGAAAGGAGAGTGGGATTTTGCAAAATAAAGCTAGGATGACAATCGATGTCAAATGCAATTTGGTACCTTTATCTTGAAATCTCGGAGTACAAAGTCATGACTTCGGAATTAGAAGATGTAGCAAGATAGGATATTTTGATATTTTTAGTACTTTTTTTTTTTAATAGTTTCGCTCAGCAATAACTTTCATAAAATAATAGTGCATTTTTAACGGAAAACTAAAAAAAATAAAAAAATAAAATAATAATTTCTTTGACGGAGTAGGCACACAACGCGCACGCCAAGGACGACCTAGTCAACATCGGCTCCTCGAGCGATGTTTCCTAGGAAGCCTAGCTGGCACCGGCGGGCCCCACCTCCCCACCACCATAATTGTTTATCGTGGGCACGTCATCGAAACGACAAAAAAAAATAAAATATAAAAACCAAGACGCCGTCCACCGGATTCGAGAAAAGACGTGTCGGGGTTTTCCCGCGTGGGGCCGGGATGGGGTGGGATGGGACGGGACGGGACGCCGTCTTGTCCTTCTCGGGCGGGGCCCAATCGTGGTTGCTGCCGCTGGCTGATCCCTCTTGTCCATCAGAAATCAACCATTTGGTGAAACCACTTTCCAAATATCAAAATAAATATATATTTTTATCGCAAAAATAAATCATTTTAAAAATATTTTTTTATAAAAAATAATTATTTGCACCACTTATAAAATCTATTTTTTAAAAAATATATATAATACCTCAAAAATGCCAAACTAATATATATATAACAAATTTACCTTAAATTAATTTATTGATCACAAAAAATAAAAATTAGTACATCTGCGATAAATTTGCCAAAATCTAATTTTTTACAAACTGATACACATGAACTAATTTCCAAATCACGAAAATCCCAAGTTAGTATATATGTAATAAATTTATCCAAAATTAATTTTTTAACTAAAAAAAAACTCAAATTAGTATACTTGTGATAAATTTACTTTAAATTAATTTTTTTACCATTAAAAATTCTAAACCAGTACGTTTGTGAAAAATATACCCTCTATTAAATTGAATTATTACTATGAAAAATCATTTTTTTGTGACAAACAGAGAATAAAATGCTAAATCTATTCATTCATCAACTATCATGTATTATTCAATTTAATAATTTGAAAATAAAATTTAACGAGAACTAACGGAGGGTAACTTTGTCATACGTATACCGATTTTGGATTTTTGGTAGGCAAAAATATAATTTGAGATAAATTTATCACGTATGTACAAATTTTAAGTCTTTCGTTGTCAAAAAATTAGTTTTTGATAAATTTACTACATATGTATTAATTTAAAATTTACTGTTGTATTAACCCAAAAAAAAATTCATTGACTATTTATTTTATGTGTAACAACGATCACTTAAGGAAAATACTTTATAGGCCCTTCGTTTTTCAGGAATCAAATGGATGTTAAATTATTTAATTTGATTATTAAAGTGAAAAATTGACCATATGATCCGTTTGAAGTTATTTTTGGCTCATGATTACGCTTTTTCTTAATATTTGGGACTTCGTGTTTTCAATTGATGTCCGACACTTTGAATCTCTTGAGAATGGAAACCTGTACGTACGTTTTTTTCTAATCATCCAATAATTTGAACATTGTTTTTGTTATATTTTTATAGGAAAAGTAAATTGCTGCCATTGAATGGGAAAAAAATGATAGATTTTAGCTGTTGATTTCAAAACTTTTTGTTCATTTTCTTTTGGAAAATTGACATAAATAATTTTTGAACTTCAATTCGATATGTAATGTAATTCATAAACTTTTATTTTATACACTGCAGTCCTTGAACTTTTAATACATTTTCAATCTAATTTTTAGAGTTTATGAAATTGTTCAGTATTTTTCTTCAATTAATTTAAGTGGAGGACATCATTGACCATTTTTATTTAGTCCAATGACTAATTTGAATATAAACCAAAAGTTCAAGATCATATTAAACGAATTAAAAATTCAATAATCATGTTGCATGTTGAGTTAAAATTTAAGGACTGTATTGAATAAATTAAAAGTTATGAATCATATTACGTATAAGCTAAAATTTTGAGATTTTTCATATTGCTATCTCTTTTTTTTTTTTAATGGTCGAAATTTTAAAATTTAATTTAAAAAAAAAATGGACAGATGGCTTGATGTTTAGAATAGCTGTGTCCTCCGGGGACGACCAAAAAGAGGAGCACCCATTCATTTTCATTCATATTTCATAAGCACAAGCGCCGAACGGGGATTCGTCCAGGCAAAACGACACGACGTTGCAACGTCACCGTAAGGGAAACGAAAGGAATCCGTTTCCGTCGGGGGCCCCACACCCCGAGTCGTGGTCACCGCCACCTGTCCCCAGCTCCCAGTCTTCACTCCATCTCGGCGACTCAACATCTCTCTCGAGCAGTCCTGATGTGCACTAAGCACACGTGGTCTCAACTCATGCTAACCGTTAGATTACGTGAATTCCGCGTGGGGCTCGCCTCATCTAACGATGGATGTTAATGGGCTCACGTGTAGCGGATTCATCATATATTCTTTTCTTCTCTCCCCTGGTTGTTTTTTTAAATCCTTCTAAGATCATCGGAACATAGATATTAATATATTAAGAAAATAACATAAATAACTTTTTAATTTTGGCCAAGATCCTGAGCATTAAATTTATTTAATTTAGTCCAACATGCAATTTGTTCAACGTGATGCAATGGATTTTTGATTTATTATCTGGCCTTCAAATTATCGTTAAAATAAACTTGAATGAATCACATGGAATAAATTAAATGTTCATGAATCACATTCCATATTTGAATAAAGTTTATAAATTATTTGTATCATTATCTGTAATATCTTAGGGTGTGATTTGAATTAAGTTTCAAACAATGAATTGCAAGTGTATTTATTGATTCGCCATAAATCTACTTACTCGATCTGCATCTATTGGTTTTTGACGCGAAATTTTAAATTTTATATCGAGAATAAAGGATATGACACAAACAAGCTCTCCATATGTCTAAATGTCACAGATTTTATGAAGAATAATGTTCTGCGATTTCTTGTGTTTAGCTAATTTGCTAAACATGTGCTCGATATTAAAGACATCTTTGCAGCTGGTTGTGAATTTCAATCAAAACTTGTTCTACTTTCTTTCTGTGTTTTTATGCTAAGAAGACCTAGTTTTAGTTATTTTAGCTATGTTACTATTCAATCCTACCCTTGATTTGCTATTTACGAATTTAAGATTTCGATTCACGATTCCTATCTAAGCATATTATAATAATATTTAATACTATAAAAAAAACCCTAAATTGATACACATGTAATAAATTTATCTAAAATTTTTTTTATTGCAAAAAAATTCTAAATTGATACATTCATGACAAATTTACCCCAACCAATTTTTTTATCACGAAAAGTCTTAGGCCAATACAATCCCAACAAATTATCCCAGATAATTTTTTGACCATGAAAAATCCCAAAGCAATATATTCGTGATAAATTTATTCCAAACAATTTAATCATTAAATTAGTACACTCATGACAATTTTACCACAATTTAATTTTTTGACCACATAGACCACATAAAATCTAAAACCTGTATATTTGTGATAATATATACCTTTCGTTAAATTTGATTAATATCACAAAAAATCACAAAACTTATACACTTTTGATAAACAGAGGGTAAAACCCTAATTGATACACCTGTCAGCTATCATATGTCATATAAGTTAGCAATTTGACATTGAAATTTAAAGGAAAATTAATAAAGGGTAAATTTTTCACAAACGTACTGGTTAATGGTTTTTTATTGTAAAAAAAAATTAGTTTTGGATAAATTTGTCATAGATTGATCGTTTTGGGATTTTTTGTGATAAAAAAAATTAATTTGGGATAAATTTGTTACATGTATACTAATTTTAGATTTTTTGTAATATTTAACCTTTATCATAATTACATAGGAATTTTCAAGCAAGGCTCGGCCGAAGATAGGCGGCTTGGGCTTTTTTGGCTTTTGCCCAAGCTTTCTCATCTATCTCGTAGGCCTAAATAGAGCACCTCTCTATTAATCGCCTCTACCCTTAGACATGAGTAATTATTTTTCATTTTCAATGCATTGATTATACCTCACGTGGGAAAAAATAGCATATTGAAAATGACGAGTTTTCTTCATAAAAAAAGATCTTATTCATACATCATAATCAATTTAAACTAGATGCAACAAATGGTTAAGCGTTTGATTTGAATACAATGAAGCATTAAATGAAACATATCATACCATTGAAATCATAGCGTCTTCCCTTGGAGCCGAATTTATTACGTATCTTTTACACACAAGATAAGGAAAAGACTTTGTCCCCTTTTTAGTTGATATAATTGAGTTGGTTGGGTATGGTTCAATATTCACCTGAATTTGAACATTAAAAAAATTGACATTCGACTTATATACATCAAACTTGATTTTTCAATGTGAGTTCAACTTGAATAAGTGTTCAATGAGTTCGAGCTCAACTCGATTCAATTAATCGAAACCGAATCAATTGAGCTCCCCCTTCTAAAAAACACAACAAAACAATTTAATAACTCCAAACTTTTTATTGTTACACCAAATTTATGGATAAATATGTTATTCGGAATAAGTATGGAATTTTTGATGTCACTAGAAGAAATTTGGACTAATGTGTCCCACTATACAAAATGTACTACAATGAACATAATTTATGATTTATAGTGGCTTTTATGTTTTAATTAAGGTTTAATAGCCGGAAAATTCCAAACTGTTATATGCATGACAAATTTATCACAAATTAATTTTTTAACCATGAAAAACTTTAAACTAGTACACCTATGACAAATTTACCCAAATTGACCATAGAAAACCCAAAATTGAAAAACTTGTGACAAATTTACCTCAAATTAATTTATTCAACTGTCAAAAACTCTAAACCGATATATTTGTGACAAATATACTCTCCATTAAATTTGATTAATACAAAAAAAATCACAAAAATTACATAATTGTGACAAACGGAGAGTAAAATCATAAATTAGTACACTAATCAACTATCACGTGTCACTCAACTTAGTAATTTTACAGTAAAATTTAACGAAAATTAATATAAGGTTAATTTGTCACAAATATACTCTGAGTTTAGGGTAAATTTGTCAAAGATATATTGGTTTGACATTTTTTGTCGTAAAAAGTTAATTTGAAATAAATTTGTCATAAATTTATTAATTTAGGATTTTTCGGGTATTAACTCTTTAATTAAAGCAAACGTATGTGAAAACAAAAAACAAAAAAAAAAAATTGAAAATTCGCTGTTCGAACTTGAATAGTAGTTCGGACTCAGCGCTCTCTCTCTCTCTCTCTCTCTAAAATCTTCAATATTTTGACCGGATTCAACCTTCCACGCGTGAAGGTCGGTGTCGAAAGAGAGAGAGAGAGGAAACAACCTTTTTCCTTCTTCATCGCTCACCGCTCGCCTCCATCTCCTATATATCTCCACCTCCCTCCCTTCGTCTTCTCCCCCATCATATATCGCCAAAAGAAAACCCTCCGTTCCTGCTCTGCACAGAGCATCAAAAAACAACCCCGTTCTCCTTCTCTCGTCCTCTCACCTCCTCCTCCTCCTCCTCCTCCTCCTCTTCTCCTTTCCCCTCCTGAGGAAGATGGGTCCGAGAGATTGTTAGCGTAGGTACCTTAGAAACCGTTCAATACCCAACCACTAAAACGAACGACGACGACCGGCGGCGTCGGAGGAAGCGAAAAAGATCTTAAATTTACGGCGATTAACTTGACTTTCCCCCCCGAGTTTCTCTCTCTAAACTTGTTGTTCCTTAGATTTGTTGACGTGGGTAAGTCCCGGATCTGGAGTTAGAGCCATGGCCACGGAGGTGTTGCGGCCCCAGGACTGCCTGATCCAGAGGATCCGGGTCTCCCCGGCGTCTTACCCTCGCCGGAAGGCCTGCAACTATGGGAACTCGTACTCTAACCCCAGCAGATCTAGCGCTAGGCCTAGCAGGAGGCAGCAGATCCAGCAGCAGCAGCCGCAGCCGGCGAAGCCGGAGCAGCAGAGGAAGCGGTACGTCGCCGCGCAGTCGGAGCCGTCGACCTCCTCGAGGTCCAGCTCCGACGACCTTAGCAAGCAGGCGAGGTCCTCGGGCCTCGTGATGGAGAAGGTCACGATCCTCCGGCGGGGCGAGTCGCTGGACTCGAAGATCAAGAGCCAGGTCGCGGCGTCGGCGACGTCGGGCGACATGGTCGTCTGCGACGGGACGCAGCGGTTGGGCCCCGACCCGGAGATGGTCCCCAAGCAGGTCCGGATCGTGGATCTGAGGTCCCCGCCGGCGGCGGCGGCGGGGAGGAGGAGGTGCGACGTGTACGCCGGGTCGGCGTTCGCGGTGTCGCCGGAGCCGAGCTCCCTCCCCCTCCCGTCGTTCTCGAAGAAGAAGCACGTCTCCTTCGACGACTCGGCGACCAGGGATCTCCGGAGGCTGCTGCGTCTCGACTGAGAGAAAGTCCTCGACCGACGAAGAAGACCCGTTTCGCTAGATCCGAGCCCGAGCCCGGATCCGACTCTCTTCCCTCTCCTTTCTACGTAGGTCCCTTGTTTTGTCGCCGGAGCATTTTCTGCCGATATCCCGGAGGTCAGATCGCAGCCGCGAGTTTTTTGAAAAGCGGGTGGGATTGGATGGATCTCAATATCGGAGAAATTTGCTTGGGGGACGATTCAGTAAATTTGCAGTCTTCCTTCTTTCTTCTTCCTTATCCTCCTCCTCCGGTGATGTGGTCTTTGGCTAGATCTTTACATCATCTGTATCAATATATCTTTGTCTTGTGGGTGGGTCTTGTGGGGTGACGTTATTGTAATTTGGGGTTGATGGGTTATCTTCTTAAGGTCTTGTAGCTCGTAGTTGAAGTGGGAAAGGAATTAAAATAAAGGCGAGAAAAAGAACAAGAAAAAGATGGGGGGTTGAGTTCGAGTTTGAGTTTGTAACGAGTTTGGGGAAAAATAGGTTGTTGTTTGGTTAGTAGGGGAGGAGGGTGTTGTTGTCTAAGGTGTTAAAGTGGATGATTTATGATCTTTTCTAGTGTCTGAAGAGGCCTGTATGTATATGGTCCCTTGGCTGTGTAATTAAAGAAGATGACTTTAGGAATTTGTTGGCCCGACTTGTGACTGTTTCTTCTCCATGTCTTTCTTTCTCCTGTGCTGCTCCTGTTCTCTGGCCATTTCATGATGATGAGTCCAGTGCCCTTTTTTTCTTACGTGGTTTGGTTTGGAGACATCTTTGTGGTGGAGATGGTGAAGGACTGAGAAAGACCCACATCTTCTGACAAAAGAAAATCAGAGAAAAAAATGATGGAAAATTCAATTCAATTCAATCCCAATTCATAACTCATTGTTTTCTATTATTCCTCTTGCCATCTTTAGAACTTCCCCAGCTTGAAGAGGGGGGATGGTGGTAATTAAGGTCTCTCAGTGCTCCTCACGATGGTATCCCTGCCCTCACCCTGCTATAATGATATGGTCATCTTTCTGTTTCACCCCAATAATTACACCGTCAAATGCCAAATCTTGCCATCTACCATGGATTGATCTTCCTCGTTTGGCCAGCTTGATCTAATCTCTCTCTTTAGCCCTTTCTATGGGTTTTGACGAGTTCATCGGTTTTGGTGCTCGGTCACAGTCGCCGGAGTAGGTCGGCTTTGATTTTCGATGGAATCAGAAAGATTAATTTAAGAAGAAAGAGAAAGAGAAATGACGACATCCTTTGTGGTCCTTGTCTCCTCAAGTCTTATCTTCCCCCGGCCCTATGGTCGCGTCGTGTGGTGTCGCTGAAAGGGCGAGTCAGGGGCGGACGTGGATCATGTGAAGGGCTCGTCTCCCGTGGTTGGTGGGGGCCATGATGACAGAGTGAGGTCGCAAGTAAATGCAAATTGCGATTTTTTTTTCTTGCAACTTGCATTATTGATGCATTTTTTGCTTTTTTAAATTCAGGCAAATATCACAAAAAACGATGCGGATCGTGATATCAATATCTCAATTTTTTCTTGTAAAAAAAATTTAAATTTACCCACGTAGATATCTTTAATTTTTCTGTGAAAAAATCTAAATTTTGTATTATATTAATGTGAGTTGGGGATTTTTTGTAACAAAAAAAAAAGTTGGAGGTATTTTTATGATTTTTAGTGACAAAAAAATTCGAGATATTTGTATTAATATAGGCATTATTTAGAGTTTTTTTTTTTGTCGTTTTAACCCCTTAATATATTATTTTTTTTCTGCCTTTTGGAAAATGGAATCCGAGGAGGATCCTCTGCGTTTAGATGGGACAGGTGCAAAAGCAATAAATAATAGTTGCAGAAAATTAAAAGGAGGATGGAGTCCTTGCAGCTCTTGTGATTTTTTTCCTTTTAATTTATATTTTTTTGTTTGTAACGTCTTTTTGACGGGAAGGTCAATTTGGTCAAATTCAGCGTCCGTGATTTTTTCAGTGCTAACTGGTCCCACCCCGCGCCGGTTGAGAAAAGCAACTTTCGATTTTTTTTTGTTATGATTAAAACGAGGAGGTGACGGGACTGGGCTGCTTTTGCTTTTTTGAAACTTTTCTTAACGGCAGAAATTTGGGGATTTATTTCGACGAAATAAAAAAAGAAATTTGGGGATTTATATGCTTGGACTTTGTGAAACCTTCTAATCTTTTTTTGTCATTTTCTGGATCAGAATTTGAAAAAGATGGTAATGAAATTTTCAGAATCACGAATAGTAATTGTGAAAGTTTTAGGTGGCTATGATTGAAAAAGTCAAAAATGGGTAAACTGTTGAATGGGAAAAGATGTTTAAAATCTTTTAACTTTGAATATGAAATTATTTAAAGCACGTAAATTGATATGTAAGACCGTAAATCTGTTAAATGATTTTTTTACTTCGACAAAAAAATGGTTTTTTAACATAAATTTATTGTGCTTTTATTTTTCATTTTTAAAAGAAAAATATAGTTCTTTATTAGGAGAAAGCTGCGTAGCATAGCATGTGTAAATTTCAGAAGAAATGGATCTGTGTCTAAAGCCGCCGAAAGTAGGTGAGATATATTGGGAATTGCGAAATAACATATTTCAATAAAACCATTTGCTTATATAAATTTCGAAGTACCCAATAATGCTCGAGAATATCGCGAATTTTTTTGTATTAAATTTATATGGTTTTACATCTTTCGGTATCTACTTTTAGCTTCTAGCTAGAAATTATTGAGCATTATACAAATTTGAAATGGTTGAAGATTATTTTCAATGGGATCTAATGATCCACGGCTGTCTTAGCACATTGAATAAATTTATCTAATAATTACTCCATGATGGAATAGTTATCACTAGCAAATTTATGTCAATCAATTAGTTACGTAAGTGAGAGAGCCCGACACTCCATAAATATCTTTAATATGTCGGTGTGTGTTTCCCTTCGGTCTTACTTATAGCTAATGAGGTCGATGTATAGTTCAATTTTCAAATGGACTCAACTCTCTCACACTTTGGACCTACAATCCTGTGTACAAGTTATTAAATGTTGGTTTGACCAATTCAAACCCATCCAATTTTAAATTTTCAAGAGACCAAAAAAACTCATATCATGCATGATGTTTTTTTTTTGGTCAAAAGAAAATTGTACTCAATTACTCGAAAGATATAGAAGTAGTATATAGTTTTCATGGTAAAGAAAATCGAAACAAAGCATAAATATTGAAAAACAAAACCAAATCTAGAAAACAAAGAGATTTAATGGAGCACCAACAAAGCTAAGTACAAAATCGTTCTACAAAAACAAATCTATCAAACAGAATCAGTAATCGATTATTGGATCTCATGTCTTTGTTAATAATGAGCATATATCGAAAATTCATTCTCCAACAATTACGACGTTATGAGTTGGCAATGTGCACCAAGGTTTAGCTTCTTCTACACCATTGTCGTATGGAGACCATTAGAGTAGGTTAAACAAACACATATATAATATGTGGAGGAGCAAATTTTTGTGATTTAACGAGACGCCGAAACTCTTGTAATCATCATTTATGCTAGAGATAGAGAACCTCTAAATGAATAGAGCAGATGGGTATCGAATTTCCAAAAGTATATTCATTAAACTTAAAGATCTAGATCGAGAGAGAATAATACCCAAAACTAGAATTAGATCAAGAGAGTTTAAACTCTCAAATTGAGAACTAAATTGCTAAATTGGGAGAAGAAAACTCCAACATTTAAGTTGGGAGTGAAGAACAAGCAAAGAGAAAAACACTGAAATGTAAACAAAATCAACAAGAGAGAGACTAAGCTCAAACCCTCCCCCATAGTCGAAGGTGGGAGAAGAAATGGGAAAAGAGAGGAGAGAGGAAAGACTTTTCGACTCACGCAAGGAATTTGGCTTGTATCATGCATTTTTATTTATTTTTTATTTGGTCGAAGGCGGTACTTTACTACTTCATTCATGCATGATGTTGAATGCTAGAAAAATTTCTGGGAAATACGAATGTGGCCTTGGCACTTGTGGATCCTTCACACAAATCGTGGCCCGGCCCGGCCCGAGCTTTCCGAGTCCAACGAATTGGGTCGATAGTCTAAACAGGCCAATCCATTTTGGGCTTGGCTTGTTTATCAAAAAGTTCTCTCCGTTTTATTTTTTTTCCATGCACTGAACTGCAAAGATTTAAATATGCGTAGTTACCAAATCATAACCTGATTCTAAAAGAAAAAATGTACTGCACAAGTTTCAGTCAAAGCTTTGTGCATCCTGACCTCAATTGACGGGATTATAAATTTTAGTCGCCACCCAGTTGCGAGGCCCGCATATACCAGTTGCGAAATTACACGACTCGAGCAAAGTAATTGGAGAGCTTATTCAAAGCCCTGATCGAATATGGACGAGTTTCGTTTCCGGCCTCTAAATCGACTCTGGATATCGACTTGCTAGAGCTCGTTGATTTCGGGGATTTGCTATTCACTACGCTAATTCTATTTTGCTTTGGGGTTTTTGTGCGTGTGACTTGGGTTTGCAAGAGATCTGCGCATGGCTTGTAGGCCGGTTTTGGGCTTTCCAGGATAGAATTGAAGCTGGTAAACTGGGTGGCCCGAAATTGGACCGATCAATGAAGTTTGCGTCCGTTTGTTTGAAGGAAAATTCTATCGGGAAAATTGTTTTTTGAATTTTCAGTAATTGGATAATGGAAAGATAATCGATTTATAGAAAATATTTTTGTGAACCGAAAACAACAAGCTTAGGTTGGGAGGAGAAATGATATCTCCTCTCGACAGAAAAGAAATTATTTTCCTTAAATCACTAAACAAACGAAAACATATGAAAAATATTTCTTTATAGCGGAACTTTTAGCAAAATAAACGAACCCTTAATATTACCTAATTGTTCAGCTTTGTTGTCTTTTGAGTCCTTATGGGAGTAAATATATTGCTCCCCAAGTGTTTATTTAGTACTGATCTTAGGATTATCTAAATAAGGGTAGAAATGCTGACGTCGATTGTGATTCCATGCTGACTAAAGACCAAATATGATGACATACAACTTTATCACAATAGGTCCAAAAGGTCAAAAGTTAAATTCTTTTCTCTCTACTACCAGAAAAGAAAATAAGAAAAAAAAGGAAAATTCAAAAGATTTTCACTGACCTCACCCCTTTGAATTTCATGTTGAGTGGCCAATGCAAGGGATCAATAGCCCATTCTCTTTTTCTTGTTTTGGCTATCTCTTCATTTCTTCTTAATGTGAAAACTTCTTTTAATTATTTTTCGTGATAAATGATGAGATAAGATATATTTATTGATCATTTATAATATGATGCGACAACTTAGACATTTGACAAAATTAATTTATTCTATTTTAATTGAAATACTAATATAATAATTATTCTTTTTGAACAAGATGAAACTTCATAAAGTGAACTTCAAAAGTTCACTACTCAGGAATATTTGAATAATGCTCTTTGGTATTTTACTTTCAGTCAAAAACTAAAATACATTTTGCTACACTGGTCTTTCTTATTTTATTTTTGATTTATTAAGTGGTATTGTTCCCTAAATTATATTAATAACAAATATTAGTCAAACTTTTAAGTTTAGTTTCACCCCCTCCTCCTTAAGAGATTTTTAGCTTTCACTAACCCTTACTTGGAGATCAAGCAATGGTGGTGACTAGGCTTGGTGAGGGGTTGTGGCCTTCATATCCACAATAACTATGGTCGCGGACTCTTGCCCAAGCAAGGTGGCAAGGGTTGGCAGCCCTCACATTCAAGATGGCTATTATCATGAACCCTCGCTTGAGTGTGACGGCATAGGGCTGGTGATCCTCGTTATGATCTGGGCAGCAGCTGACTTTTGTCTGCATTCCTGTCTCTCTTTTTCTCTCTCTCTCTCCCTTACACATACTTACATTCCCCACCCTAGGATTTTGTTTTCCGTAGCCTTTTTAGTTATTTACACGATCACTTTTGGTTTAACTACTCGTATATGTATTATAGATGGATTAGGAATATATCAGACTCTGGATGGTCGCTTTGGCCATTTTGTCAACCTTGGAGTGAAAGGGATCTAGCTTTCCCTTACAATCTTAACTGACTAAAGCCACGACCAAGCATCAATTTGAAATTACTCGTTTGCCTCCCTGTTAATGGAGGATAGGTCATGGTTAATGAATAGATGGTTTTTGAACTTTTGTTTGATATTCAATGTAATCCATGAACTTTTCTGTTAATCAATTCAGCCTCCGAACTTCCAAAAATTCGCTCAATGTAATCATTCTATTAGGTATATCACCACATTACGTGGTTTTTTATTTTTTATTTTTTTTATGTGGATTGCCACGTTAGCGTCTATTAGGTCAAAATAACTAGTCGTTTTCCAAGTCAGCAAAACTTCATGAACTCAACATAAACTATGGCCAAGTTAGCTAATAATGTTAGAAATTTTAATGAAAGAAATGCATTTATCAGGGTTTTGAAGTTCAAGCATTAGATTGGGCAAAAAAGTTTAGATCCCGTATTGATCATTTATGCGTTGAATCAATGGACATCATGTAATGAGCCAATCGTTGTGTTTATGTTATGTGAATGTTAATCACCTTTGCATTCTAGTTTACACATAAAACCATTCTAAATGATAAATTTTACTTTCGAAATATTGCCAAAGTACATTGCTCGACAAATAACAGAATTTTCAATAATGACGAGGTTGTTCTAAAGATCCTTCCCCTTTTTGGCCAGTGGTGGGTGAGGAGGGATTCAAACTCCTGACACCGCGTTTGGAATCACATGCTCTAATTCTCTGAATTACGGGCGCCGCCTTTCTCCATCATATGTGTTCTCGGAAGTACCCTAAATTATCAATAATAAGGACCTCATCTTCGAACGGTCAAGGTTTGAATCTGCAAATCAACGGCCAGTTCAAAGGTCACACCAATCAGTCTAAGTCCACCTAAATTGAGACAAAAAACCTACCCCTCAAGCCGTTGAAATGTCCCCCCACTTCCTTAAACTGGTAGGTTTAGGTCCATTCCAATGCCACATGCTGAATTCTCCAATTGATTTCACCCCAGTTTGACGACCTAATGATGCGAGCTGAGTCCAATTTTGGCACAAAGCGTTCTCATCTTTGACGCGCAGGCGTCGGACTTGAACATTCAAATGATAACCTACGTTTTTTATTCATCTCGTTTTTTGCACGTACGAGAGAATGTGCTGTCCAATCGTAGATCTTATCTGAAATGTAATTGAGTTGACTGCTCTCGTATCGTAATCTCTACGTCAATGCGTGAGTTTCAAGTTTAGTTTCTGCACGGACATTGCAGCTTACCATGCGATCTATTCACCATGTCATCATCATCATCATCATCATGCACTGCGCCTAATGGACTGACAAATTTCATGATTATGTCGTAGATTTATATGTAGACAACGAACTAGAAGAGCATTTGAAAGAGTCGATGAGATCAGAAGACGGCTTCCTTTACGTCATTTGGCAAGAAAGATGGCCAACTGGTTCTTCCCACGTGTATGTTATTTGTATCGTTTTCTTCTGGCAAGGATGAAAAAAAAAATCCTTCCTCGCAGGCTTTGCCCTCATACTTCATAAAAGCAAACCCATTTCTCTTTCCTTCTTGGTCAGGGATAAGATGTAACAATATTAATCATTTTAACGGGAGGATTATTTCACAATTAAGGTTCTTTTTTGGCCCCCTCTTTTTGTCCTTGTTGAAAGGATGAGAAGCAGCAAAAACCTTAGCAATCCCGTGAAATTTTCGATTTAAGGCATAATTATTTCGCATCATTCTCAATCTTGTGGTTCGAGGTTGGTGAGCTCAATATTGAGCTGGAACATGCTGGCAGACTGCTACTCTCTCCACATGAGAGTAGACATGTCACCTTATGAAATTCATCGTATGATTAAAGTTCAATTGGTCATGGCCTTGTGAAAGATAGTGAATGCAAGAAGCATTGACTAACCATGCTTGGTAATACAATTGAAAATTCTTTGATCGAAAAAAGTTAAAAGGGTCACGCATTCTTCCAACAATTTTCTTTTGAAAATATGGATATCATCTCACATTTATATTTAATTAAATTTGCATGTGAATGATATACATAATTAATAATTCTTAAAAGTATGGTTAGAGAAAATCTTCTCCGTAGGATGAAGGAAAGTATAGCCCAAACTAGAATACAATTAGGTAGATGCCCATGCGCCAAACGTACGAAGAGTCACATGCGACATCGTGAGAATTTAAAAATTGATTGTGGATCAACATGTACAGGGTGCATGCAACAACTTGCTTTTGAGGTAGAACCGTAAGAAGAGTTTAGGAAGATTCAAAAGGGTTGAATCAGTTTGGTAATTAACCTTCCATAGAAGATAAGGTTATGATCATAGAAGCATGTTCTTCACCTCATGGGAGCCTATCGAGACAATTGTCTGCTCAAGCTATATCGTCCTCTATTGATGATCGGATGAAATTTTCTCATACCATGCTCATTATAATTGGTATTTATAGGTTACCAATATCACTCACATGCAAACTTAAATTTAAATTAAAGTATGCGATCTCTAAATATGTAACCCACCAATCGGAGATATGATCGAAGAAAATTTTCTCTACACATTTATATAAGCACTTTATGTTCTTTTTACCACCGTTTTCTATACATACTGTTAGGAAATATTCGAAACTATGAAATGATATCAAACCAAGTTTTGTTGCGATGACAAGCATGGCCTTTAATTCCGATTCTCGTGGCATGCTAAAACTATCGTTCTTTGGTTATGGATTATCACTTTGCCTATCTCCAGCCTCTCCTCTCTTCCCACATTGGTCAATCTCTCAAAACGTGTTTAAGAATGAACTTTCAGATCTTCATAAGATTCAACCGTTTGAAGGGTTGTGCTGAAATTGGTCAAGTCCTCAAGAATGGAACGCCCAGACCTTCCCACTTTAAAATAGTGGCAATTCACATGATTTCCCGTACAAGCAACTTCCTCCCACCAGCTTCGCTCCGCCTATAAATAACCCTAACTGGGGTCGTTTCAAGACACAAGACACAAAAACACAAACCCACATGCTTCCCCCAATCCTAACCAGCTTGTTCATTTTTCAGAAAGTAGTTAGCATTGCCAAAAAAATGGGCAGCAAGATCTCTTCCCTATCTTCCAATACCAAAAGCACTACCAGCACCACCACCGGCACCACCACCACCACCGGCACCAGCACCAGCACAAGCAGCAGCAGCAGCAGTACCAGCAGCAGTGCATACACCGGACTAGCCAACATCATCAAGCTCCTTCCGACTGGGACCGTCTTCCTGTTCCAATTCCTCAACCCTCTTTTGACCAACAACGGCGAGTGCCACACTTACAACAAGTACCTAAGCGCCATTCTGATTGCAGTTTGCGGCATTTCATGTATTATCTCTTGCTTCACCGACAGCTACAAGGGAAGCGATGGGTCGACCCACTACGGGTTTGCCACGGCCAAGGGCATCTGGCCTAGCTCGAGCTCTAGTAGCTCCACGAGCTCTAGTAGCTCCACGAGCTTGTCAGGCTATAAGCTTCGGTTTTCGGATTTCATCCACGCTTTCTTGTGTGTGATCATTTTCTTAATTCTGGCGTTGTTGGACACGAACACCGTGAAGTGCTTCTATCCGTCTTTCGAGAACACGGAGAAGACTGTGATCATGGTTCTGCCAACCGTGATTGGCTCGATCTCGAGCACGCTGTTCACGTTGTTCCCGAGCACTCGCAACGGAGTTGGGTATCCCTCAAGCGGTACCACCTCAACGACCAGTACTACCTCGGAGAGCAATGCCGAGAAAGTTTGATGATACGCAGAAGCACATAAGCATGATACAATGCATCCACACGCATATTTCCAGATAAATGCATCTAGGGTTTCTCATATTAGACTCATGTGCTCTAGGATGAGCGCATGATTGCAATTGTACGTATTTGTTGCCGTAGGTCTTACAATGTATTTTTCTTTTTTTTTGGGTTGAACAATGTATTGGTTGATCTGGTCTGTTTGTAGTGGAATTGTAATGGAATTCATTAATTTATTAATGTCTTTTGGTTAGTCTATCAGCACAAGTTGTATATATCAATCATATTCAACTTCATTTGTGGCAGCTAAACTTTTATTTTGAGGATTCAAATTTTCTGAAATTATTTTCATTTTATTTGTTAGATAATGTTACTCTTTCAAATCTGAGCACATCAACGACAAACGAATTAGCAAAACAAACCTTTGTTCAATATGTAAGTTTTAAAAGAATAGATCGGTGTATAAAGCTGCCAAAAATAGTGGAGATACTTTGAAATTTAACAAATAACGTATTTCAATAAAATCATTTGCTGATCTAAATTTTCAAAGAATTAAATTAATCTCATCACGTTAACGAATTTTTTCAGTTGACTTTAGATGGTTCACTTCTTTCGGCGTCTTGTTTCAGCCTCTCTCTTGAGAGATAGTTGAGTGCATTATAGAAATTTGGGAATATTAAGAATTGCATCTGATGGGATTTGATTATGCACATTTATTTTAGCGCGTCGAACAAGTTTATCTAATAATTGCTCCTTAATGGAATAACTATCATTTAGCAATTTTATAAATCAATTAGATGTCTCGTGTTGTATAAAATATATTTGAGCCTCTAGTTTGTCATTCACTTCTATCTTACATATATCATGAGGTTGATGTGTACTTGACTTTCTGAATCGACCCAATTCTTTCATACGTTGGAGACTTCGCTACAATACTTAGCAAGGAAAAGGGAAAACTCCAAATAAGGGCCCGAAGTGCTCTAATTTTTTCGAACAAGGGCTTGAAGTAGATTTTGTTTTAAATAAGGGATTGAAGTGACGATATTAGTCCCAAAGAAGGGCTAAAAGTGGTTATACTTATTTCAAATAAGAGCCTAGCCTAACCGACTAATAAAATATTTCAGTCAATTAGGGATAATTTTGTTAAAACACAAGTTAAATTTAAATTAAGTTAGATTAAAAATTTTAAAAATAAAACTTAAAAAAAAAAGGAAAAACATAGGCAGGAGGGAACTCTCTTGCTTGTGGTTGCCGCCCCATCGCCAGTGGGGCGACGGCAAAGGTTGATGGGTCGCTGGCGCTTGGGCGAGGGTTAGCAACCCTTGCCAACCAGGGGCTTGCCAACCAAAGGCGAGGGCCAGTAGATCTTCGCTAGAAGTGGGAGAGGGTGGCGACCCTCGCCCGACGCCTTTAGACTTCACCCCAAGTTTGAGGACACTAGGCGATGGTCGTCCTCCCGATCTGGCAAGGGCTTGTTGGTCCTCGCCTTTGGTCGACAAGCTTGCCCCACCGGTGATGGGGTGGCGGCCACAAGCGGGAGGGTTCCCTCTATGTTTTCTTCTCTCTCTCTCTCTCTCTCTCTCTCTCTCTTAATGAAAATTAAAAAAGAAAAAAGAAAAAAGAAAAGAAATTAAAAATTTTAAAAGACGAAATTACCATTTACATCTAGTAAGTTTAGGCTCTTCTTTGACATTGATATGGGTATTTCGAGCTCTTAATTGAAATAAGATCCACTTTATGCTCTTACTTAAGAAAATGATGGTATTTTGGATAATTATTTGAAATAATGTCTACTTCAGACCTTTATTTGAGAAAATGAAGGCATTTCAGGCTCTTATTTGAAATTTTGCCCAAGATAAATTCTCCAAAAGAAAAAAAATCTAGATCATGATATTGGTAAAATGATTGTAGCCTTTTTCACTTGTGCATCCTTTATGCGAATACTAGCACAAATACTATCGTCTCTTTTTGGGCTTGTTTGCACCTTGGTGGGTCCATCGCCTGGGCTTTCAGAAACATTAAAGCCCGGCCCAATAGGGGGTGGCGGCCCGAGCTTTTGAGTCCGATGAAGTGGTTCAACAGTCCAAATCGGGCCAATCATTGACGGCCGTCGTTTGAAAAAAAAAAATCTTACAAAGTTTCGATAAAAAGCTTTGTGCATCCCAACTCGTTTTAATCTATACTGACTAACGAGGCTAGCATATATTAGTCGTGAAATTACATGACTTGAGCATACTCATCGGAAAACTTATTTGAAGTTCCAACCGAATATGGATGAGTTCATCTCCGGTCCCTAAAAGGGATGACCATCGGTCCGGCAATAATTAGTCTCGGTCCTCTCAATTGAGACAAAGAACCTACCCCTCAAGCCTTTGAAATGTTTCCCCTACTTCATTAAACTGGTAGGTTTAGGTCCAATCAATCCCACGTTGCCAAGATCTCCAATTGATTTCACCCCCATTCGACGGCCCAATGATACAAGCTTACTCCAATTTTGGCACAAAGTGGTCTAATCTTTTACACGCATTTACCAAACTTGAATATTCAAATGATAACCTATGTTTTTTAGTTTAGGTTCTTCACCGACGTTGCGGGTTACCATGTGACCTGTTCACCATGTGGTCATCATCCTACATTGCGCCTAATGGACTGACAAATTTCAAGATTTTGTTGCAAATTTATATGTAGATAACAGGCTAGATGAGTCTCCGCACAATACAATTTTGTTATAATACCTATAAGTACCGACCGATTAAACGTGATTATCAAGATTTGGTTCAGGGGCTTATAGATTTCATAACGCCAGTTTTGAAAGAGTCGATAAGACGATTTTTTTATCCGTCATTTGGCAAGAATGATGGCCAACTAGTTTTTCTCACGTTTATATTGTTGATCTCATTTTCTTTTGGCAAGGATGATGAAAGCAAACCCATTTCTCTTCCTTCTTAGCCAGGGATAAATCTAACAATAGTAATCATTTGAACAAGAGGATTAGGTCACAAATCCATTTCAACGAAAGAGATCATGTCGCCAGTCCACCATGGGACATTAGAAAAGGTTCTTTTTTGTGCCCTTCTTTTTGTCCTTGTTGAAAGGATGAGGAGCAGCAAGAGACCTTAGCAAATCCGTGAAATTTTCGATTTAAGGCAATGACTATTTAGCATCATTCTCAATTCCGAGGATAACAAGCTCAATATTGAACTGGAGCATGGTAGCATACTACTACTCTTTCCTCATGAGAATATACATGTCTCCTTACGGAATTCATTGTATAATCAAAGTTCAAATAGTCAGGAGAAGCACCAGAGCTAACCATGCTTGATGGTATAATTGAAAACACTTTGATCGAAAAAGTTAATGGAGTCATGCATTCTTCTAATCATTTTTTTTTATTATGATTGGTGGGTTACAAATATGAATATTGTATCATATTTATATTTAATTTAGTTTGCATGTGGATGATGTCTATGATTGGTAATCCGCTGATTAAAAGTATGGTTAGAGGAAGTTTTTTGGGACCTGGATGAAAGAAAATATTGCCCGAACTAGAATACAATTGGGTAGATGCACATCCACGGAACGTATGAGGAGTCACATGGGAAATTATGTGAATTTAAAAATTGATTGTGGGTGGATTCACATGTGCATAGTGCACGCAAAACCTTGCTCTTGAGATAGAACCATAAGAAGGGTTTAGGAAGATTCAAATGGGTTGAATCAGTTTGGTAATTTACCTCAAGGAAGCCTGTCGAGGCAATGTTCTTCTCAAGCTACAATGTCCTCTCTCTATTGCTGATTGGATGAAATTTTCTTAACCATGCTCATAATAATTGATATTTACAGATTACTAATATTACTTACATACAAATTAAAATTAGAATTAAAGTAGGCGATATCTATATTCGTAACCCACCGATCAGAGATATGGTTGGGAGAAATTTCTTCTACACATTTACCTAAACACTTTTGTGTTCTTTTTACCACTGTTTTCTATACATAGTATTGGGAAATATTTGAAACTAACGAACTATATCGAACTTAATTTTAGTTGCAATGACAAGCGACCTTTAATTCCGATTCTTGTTTCTAATGGCAAGCTAAAACTATCATTGTTTGGTGATGGATCATCACTTTGCCTGTCTCTAGCCTCTCCTCTCTTCCCACACCGTGGTCAATCTCTCAAAACGTGTTTAAGAACTGTTAGCTCATCGTAAGATTCAACCGTTTGAAGGGTTGTGCTGAAACCGGTCAAGTCCTCAAGAATGGAACGACCCAGACCTTCCCACTTTTTTTTTTTTTTTTTTGGTCATAGACCTTCACACTTTGAAACGGTGGCGATTCATACGATTTTCCGTACA
Organism: Eucalyptus curtisii; assembly: GCA_017140595.1. NCBI lineage: Eukaryota > Viridiplantae > Streptophyta > Magnoliopsida > Myrtales > Myrtaceae > Eucalyptus > Eucalyptus curtisii. The sequence goes on along the minus strand of CM029495.1, from coordinate 11,426,372 downwards.
AGCAACTTCCTCCCGCCCACCTTCGCTCCGCCTATAAATAACTCCAATTAAGGGTCGTTTCAGGACTCAAAACACAAGCTCAAATACCTCCCCCAATCCTAGGCAGCTTGCTCATTCTTCATAACGTAGTCAGCATTGTAAAAAAAATGGGCAGCAAGATCTCTTCCCTGTCCTCCAAAAGCAGTTCTCAGCAAAAAAGCACCAGCACGGGCACCACCAGCACCAGCACGGGCACCACCACCACCACCGGCACCAGCAGCAGCAGCAGCAGCAGCAGCAGCAGTACCAGCAGCAGTGTGTACACCGGACTAGCCAACATCATCAAGCTCCTTCCGACTGGGACCGTCTTCCTGTTCGAATTCCTCAACCCTCTTTTGACCAACAACGGCGAGTGCCACACTTACAACAAGTACCTAAGCGCCATTCTGATTGCAGTTTGCGGCATTTCGTGTATTATCTCTTGCTTCACCGACAGCTACAAGGGAAGCGATGGGTCGACCCACTATGGGTTCGCCACGGCCAAGGGCATCTGGCCTAGCTCGAGCTCTAGTGGCTCCACGAGCTTGTCGGGGTATAAGCTTCGGTTTTCGGATTTTGTCCACGCTTTATTGTGTGTGATCATTTTCTTAATTCTGGCGTTGTTGGACACGAACACCGTGAAGTGCTTCTATCCGTCTTTCGAGAACACGGAGAAGACTGTGATCATGGTTCTGCCAACCGTGATCGGCTCGATCTCGAGCACGCTGTTCACGTTGTTCCCGAGCACGCGCAACGGAGTCGGGTATCCCTCAAGCAGTACCACCTCAACGACCAGTACTACCTCGGAGAGCAATGCCGAGAAAGTTTGATGATACGCAGAAGCACATAAGCATGATACAATGCATCCACACGCATATTTCCAGATAAATGCATCTAGGGTTTCTAACATATTAGACTCATGTGCTCTAGAATGAGCGCATGATTGCAATTGTACGTATTTGTTGCCGTAGGTCTTACAATGTATTTTTTTTTTTTTGGGTTGAACAATGTATTGGTTGATCTGGTCTATTTGTAGTAGAATTGTAATGGAAGTCATTAATTTATTAATGTCTTTTGGTTAGTCTATCAGCACGAGTTGTATATATCAATCATATTCAATTTCATTTGTGGCAGCTAAACTTTTATTTTAAGAATTCAAGGTTTCTGAAATAATTTTCATTTTACTTGTTAGATAATGTTACTCTTTCAGATCTGAGCACATCAATGACAAGCGAATTAGCAAAACAAACCTTTGTTCAATATTTAAGTTTTAAAATAATAGATCGGTGTACAAAGCTGCCAAAAATAGTGGAGATACTTTGAAATTTAACAAATAACGTCAATAAAATCATTTGCTTATTTAAATTTTCAAAGAATTAAATTAATCTCAACACGTTAACGAAATTTTTCAGTTGACTTTAGATGGTTCACATCTTTTGGCGTCTTGTTTCAGCCTCTCTCTTTAGAGATAGTTGAGTGCATTATAGAAATTTGGGAATATTAAGAATTGCATCTGATGGGATTTGATTATGCACATTTATTTTAGCGCGTCGAACAAGTTTATCTAATAATTACTCCTTTATGGAATAACTATCATTGAGCAATTTTATAAATCCATTAGGTGTCTCGTGTTGTATAAAATATATTTGAGCCTCTAGTTTGTCTTTCACTTCTATCTTACATATATCATGAGCTTGACGTCTACTTGACTTTCTGAATCGACCCAATTCTTTCATACGTTGGAGACTTCGCTACAATACTTAGCAAGGAAAAGGAAAACTCTAAATAAGGGCCCGAAGTGCTCTTATTTGTTTTGAACAAGGACTTGAAGTGGACTTTGTCTTAAATAAGGGATTGAAGTGACAATATTAGTCCTAAAGAAGGGCTTGAAGTGGTTATTCTTATTTCAAATAAGAGCCTAGCCTTATCGACTGACAAAATATTCCAATCAATCAGGGATAGTTTTGTTAAAACACAAGTTAAATTTAAATTAAGTTATATTAAAAATTTTAAAAATAAAACTTAAAAAAAAAGGAAAAACATAGGTACGAGGGAGCCCTCTCGCTTGTGGTTGCTGCCCCATCGCCAGTGGAGCGACGACAAAGGTCGATGGGGTCGTTGGCGCTTGGGCGAGGGTCAGCAACCCTTGCCAACGAGGGGCTTGCCAACCAAAGGCGAGGGCTAGTAGATCTTCGCCAGAAGTGAGAGAGGGTGACGACCCTTGCCCTGGCCTGGGTGAGGGTCGACGACCCTTGCATAGGCCTGGCGGCCCTCGTTCGGTGCCTTTAGACTTCACCCCAAGTTTGGGGGCATTGGGTGAGGGCCGTTCTCCCACTTCTGGCAAGGGCTTGCTGGCCCTCGCCTTTGGTCGACAAGCTTGCCCCACTGGTGATGGGTTGGCGGCCACAAGCGGGAGGGTTCCCTCCCGCCTATGTTTTCTCTCTTCTTCTTCTTCTTTAATGAAAATTAAAAAGAAAAAAAAGAAAAAAAATGAAAAGAAGTTAAAAATTTTAAAAGACGAAATTACCATTTACATTCGGTAAGTTTAGGCTCTTCTTTGACATTGATATGGGTATTTCGGGTTCTTATTTGAAATAAGATTCGTTTTAGGCTCTTATTTGAGAAAATGAGGATATTTTGGATAATTATTTAAAATAATGTCTACTTCAGGCCTTTATTTGAGAAAATAAAGGTATTTCAGGTTCTTATTTGAAATTTTGCCCTAGATAAATTCTCGAAAAGAAAATCTATGTCATGATATTGGTAAAATGATTATAGCCTTTTTCACTTGTGGATCCTTTATGCGAATAATAGCACAAATACTATGGTCTCTTTTTGGGCTTGTTTGCACCTTGGTGGGTCCATCGCCTAGGCTTTCGGAAACATTAAAGCCCGGTCCAATAGGGGGTGGCCCGGGCTTTTGAGTCCGATGAAGTGGTTCAACAGTCCAAATCGGGCCAATCATCCACGGCTGTCGTTGTGAAAAAAAAAAAAACATACAAAGTTTCAATAAAAAGCTTTGTGCATCCCAACTCGTTTTAATCTAAACTGACTCCTTTATTCCTCCCTCGGGTTGGAGACGCTCCCTCTCGCCGGTAGAGATACCCTCTTCCGCTTCTATGGAAGTTTTCATCACCATACCATTATCTCTCGGTAAGAATCCTGTCCTCCGAATGTAGCGCTTTCCCCACACGCCATGGATACCCATCTCCGAATGTAGCATTTCCCCACACGCCATGGATACCCATCTAGCAAACCCTAAACCCCCTTCTGCTGGAACAATCCCCAATCCCCCTTTCTGCTGGATCTCAATAGCGCTGAAGGAATCGTCTACGGACTTCGTATTCTACCACAAAGCCTTCGGAGCTCCCTTCTAGCAAACCCTAAATCTCCTTCCGCTGGACCAATCCCTAATCCCCCTTCTGCTGGGTCTCAATAGCACTGAAGGAAACGTCTACGGATTTCGTATTCTACCACAAAACCTTCGGAGCTCCCTTCAATCTTCTCCTCTCCAAAACCACAAACCTCAACTAGTAGAAAAAGCTTGTAATCTGCTGTCGGTATGGAGCTCCAGGATGAGAATCAACGTCGCCTTGCTGCCCTGTGCAAAAGTTTAGGCCATTTATGGTCAGAAAGTGATGTGGTTGAAGTGCAACAGGAAATCCCTCCCAACAAACGAATTGAATGCAGCCATACTCTCTTTGGTAAGCTATACTCGAAACCCAATGTGAACTTTCCAGCATTCAGTAACACTATGAAGAAAGCGTGGAAAACAGAGGCTGTTGTGTGTACACAGAAAGAACCAGGGCTTTTTTCCTTTGTATTTGAATCAGAGGAAGATAAGGAGAGAGTTCTGAAGTCCGGACCATGGTCTTTTGCTAGCAACCTATTAGTGTTAAAGCAATGTGAGCCAGAAATCCCAGAACACTGCTATGATTTTTCCAGATCCGATTTTTGGGTGCGTATTGTTGGTTTACCCCCGGGATGGCTCATAGAAGAAGTCTTTTCTGATGTTGCTGGCAAAGTAGGAGTAGTCAAGGAAATACAACTAGAGTCCAGAGGAATCGGCCCCTACAAAACTGGTAAAGTCAAAGTGGAGTTGGAACTTTCAGCCCCCCTCAAAACAGGGGCTTTAGTAAAGATCGGGAACAAGAATCTATGGGTGGAATTCAAATATGAACGTCTCCCTCACTTCTGCTACTCATGTGGTCGAATCGGGCACTATGCATCATATTGTGAGGAGACACCATATGAAACAACTAATTGGGCAGCTAACAAGGTTGGTAAGTATGGACCTTGGCTTAAAGCGGAAGTAAGAGATTGTAGTCCACATTGGGGAGCATTTTATGGTAAGGATGATCCAAATCAAGAAGAAGAAGAATCAGTCCCTGAAACTCCCTTAATGACAGTTAATATGGAAGTTGCCGCTTGTACGGAAGCTGAGACAAATACAAACCCGCGGAACAAAAAAAGAGTTGATAGCCCATCATCAAAGGAGGGCAGCGAGGAAGGAGACAAAAGTACAGCAGTAAAAGAGGGGCGTGGAAAACAAATCTTGTACCTAGAAGGCCCAAAAGAAGCAGGATCAAAGACTACAGGAGGTGATGTTAAGAAAGTGCTGAAGTGTCAACAAGCAAAAAAACAGAAAAGAGTCGAATTTACTAGCTCCTCTGTTCTTGATGAAATGGAGTTATTAGAGACCCCCGTACAGCTGGTAAAAGAGGGGAAGGATTGGGCTTTGGTGGCTAGCCCTAATAAGCCACCAAAAACGCCATGAAGATCCTAAGCTGGAACTGTCAGGGGCTGGGCAACCCCCTGACAGTCCAGGAAATTAGAGCTATAATAGCTCAAGAATGGCCCAATATGGTCTTTTTGATGGAGACAAAAAACAAGGAGAAGGTGGTAGATAAAATCGAAGAAAATTACACTTCCAGCACATGTTTATAGAGCAACCAATCGGCATAGCTGGTGGCTTGGTGCTTATGTGGAATGATGAGGTGGATGTTAAAATAAATTCAAGTTCGAAAGAATATATGGATGTGGAATGCAAGGATCCTTCAAGTGGCCATATTATGAAAATTACTTTCATACATGCTTCCACAACTTTAACAGAGAGACTTTTATTATGGCAAAAGATACGGGATTTGCATTCCAACAACCATCATCCATGCTTTGTGTGGGGGACTTTAATGAAATCCTATATAGCTGGGAGAAGGTAGGGAAGAGGGAAGCGGATCAACATCGAATAGCAGCCTTTCGGGAATTGCTGAATGATTGCTCCTTAATGGATATTGATACAAAAGGTTGTGCTTTTACTTGGGCAAATAATAGAGATGGTGAAAATTTAGTGAAGAAGAGGCTGGACAGAGCATTATGTACAATGGAGTGGAGAATTACCTTCCCAAATGCTGAAGTGGTGGCTCTCCCAGCGGTTGGATCAGACCACAGCCCACTTTTACTGTCTCTACATCCTGTACGGGAGAAAAGAAGGAAGGAATTCAAATTTGAAGCCTACTGGATGGAGGAAGAAGAGTGTGGGGAGATTATTAAACGTTGTTGGGGAGGTGACCAGCACTATCAAACAAACTTGTCTCAGAAAATACAGCATGTAACAAGGGAATTGACAGCATGGAGTAAAACTAAATTCTCTAACGCCTCTCTCCAAATTAGAAGTCTCAAAAAGAAACTCACGGATATCACAAATGGGGACTCTGAATTTTCCAGCAAAGAGGAATGCCAAGAAATTAAAGAAAAGATTGAGCGGCTTTGGCATCGGGAGGAGATGTATTGGGGTATGAGGTCTCGTATAAATTGGCTGCGTTGGGGAGATAGGAACTCAAAATACTTCCATGCCACCACGGTCCAACGAAGACAACGGAACAGAATTTCTATGTTGCGCCTTAATGAAGACACTTGGTGTAGGGACCAAACAACATTAAAACAGCACATAGAGGAGTTCTACTGCTCCTTATATGAATCGAGAGGGCCCCGAGAGAGTTTCAACCTATTACGGACATGTGTCCAACTGTCATTAATGCACAAATGAATGAGAGTCTCCTGATCCCAATTTCTATGGAAGAGGTAAAAGAAGCGGTTTTTCAGCTGGGTACACTAAAAGCCCCAGGACCGGATGGTCTGAATGGACAATTTTATCAACATTATTGGGAGGAGATCAAGCTGGATGTGCTGAATATGGTCAGAAACTTCTTTGAATTAGGTGAGTTCGACCCCCTTCTTAACAAGACTTACATAACCCTAATTCCCAAAGTCAAAACACCAGAAAGTATTTGTCAATTCAGGCCAATTAGTCTATGCAACTTCAGCTACAAAATCATCTCAAAGGTCTTAGCAAACAGATTGAAACCATGGCTTGATGAGATAATAGCCCATGAACAAAGCGCCTTTGTTAAAGGAAGACAAATACAAGATAACATTTTTATAGTTCAAGAAGTGTTGCACCAGCTAAGAATCAGAGAAAGAAAGAAGAAATTCCAAGCAGTTCTTAAATTGGATATGAAAAAGGCCTATGATAGGGTGGAGTGGGATTTCTTAAAAATGAGTATGCTGAAGATGGGGTTTAGTGCAAGATGGGTTGAGCTGGTCATGACATGTGTTTCTACGGTGACGTTTAGTGTTAAAGTGAATGGCGATCAAACCCAGTATTTTACACCCACACGGGGATTAAGACAAGGAGATCCATTGTCGCCCTACCTATTCATATTAATGGCTAATGTTTTCTCCTGGATGATGCACAAAGCAATAGAAGATGGGAGCCTCAAAGGAATAAAACTAAACAGGTATTGTCCTACATTGTCTCACCTTTTATTTGCCGATGATGCAATAATTTTTATGGATGGGACAGTTAGAGAATGCCAAAATTTGTCAAATCTCCTGAACCAATATTGCTATGCGACTGGTCAAGCTATCAACCTAAACAAATCAGGAGTGTTCTTCAGCAAGGGTTGCCCCATATCCTTAAAGAGTAATATGGCCTATGAGTTGCGAGTACCTATTATTGACAAAACAGGGAAATACCTGGGAATTCCATCTGATTGGGGACAAACAAAAAAGGAGATGTTTTCATGGATTACGCGAGGGTGAACATGAAGCTTGAAGGCTGGAAAGAAAAGCTATTATCTAAGGCTGGCAAAGAAATATTGATAAAAGCCGTGGTACGGGCTCTTCCTCGATATGCTATGTCCATTTTTAAAATTCCAATCTCGGTTGTAAAGCCATAGAACAAAGGATAGCAGCTTTACGGTGGAAACAAAGCGAGTCCAAGAGAGGAATGCCTTTGGAAGAAATGGGAAATTTTAAAATGCGAGAAAAGACGAAGGGGTCTTGGGTTCAAAGACCTAATTATCTTCAACAAGGCAATGTTAGCCAAACAAGCCTGGAGACTTTCACAATCACCTTCAGCTCTATGGGGCCAAATCCTAAAAGGAATATACTATCCAAATGGGGACCTATGGAAGGCTAACACGGGACAAAGACCCTCTTGGGGGTGGCGCGAGTCTTCTTGCGGCCGAGACACTTTAGAACCGGACGTGAAGTGGATAGTGGGAGATGGGCACAGCATTAACATATGGAGAGACAGATGGCTCCCAAGAGGAGTGATAGGAGGACCGGTAAACAAGGATGATCCTGAAATGGTAGCTGAACTAATGAACGATGAAAGGAGGCTATGGGAGGAGTCTAAAGTTCAAACGCTTTTTGATGAACAAGTTGCTCAGGAAATTCTTTCAACTCCACTCAGTGCTCAATCACAGCCAGATAGGCTCATCTGGATGGGGAATCATTCAGGGTCTTACACAGTAAAAAGTGGCTATAACAAAGTATGTTCAGCGACCAATCATCCTGACCCCAACAGTGCAACAACCTCCTATCAGCCACCTAGATCCCTCTGGATTAGACTATGGGACACGCCAATTCCCCCTAAAATAAAATTCTTTCTCTGGAGCATATGCCAAAATGCAATCCCAACCAAAGAAAATCTCTACAGAAGGAGAATATTACCTGACCCCCAGTGTCCACTCTGTCTACACCATCCAGAAACAGCAGAACACTTGTTCTTCTTGTGCAAAAAGACAAGGAAAATATGGCTTGACCCGCGCCTTAACCTATACGAAAAAACGAGTTCAGTAACCCGCATCGACAAGTGGTTTGCAGAGTTCTTCAACGCAAAAACAGACCTACCTTCGGCAGACATGGTGGCAAGCACGATCTGGTTGATATGGAAGCTCCGAAACGACTACATCTTCAGATCTCGATCTCCCAATACCGAATCAATAGTAGACCTTGCTCACACCCAGACCCGGGCCTTCCTCAGATGGAACCAAAAGACAGAACAGCAGAAATCCAGCAAGTCAGACATAACAGAGCACTGGACGGCTCCGAACAGCACTAGCTTCAAGCTGAACGTAGATTGCTCTTGGAAGAAGGGAGAAGAAAAAAGCTCAGTTGCTGGGATCATTCGGGACTCGAGTGGTTTATTGATAGACGGATTTGCTGAGGAGATTCGGGCTGCCTCTTCTCTGCACGCCGAAACCCTAGCACTCCTGCACGCGTTGAACTTTCTGAACCAACGAAGAGGAAGCAAAGTGGGTGCTGTTCAGTTTGAAGACAGAAGCTGGGAAGTACAATGCGATAACTTCACACTCGTGGAGACTAGTTTGGGCCGGGCTGTTGCTCCATGGGCTGTGATGAATTTAGTGTCCGAAATCAGAGAGATCCTTCAACAGCTTTCATCCGTAAAACTCGCCTACTGCTCTCGGGAAGCAAACCATGCAGCCGATTGGATCGCCAAAGCGCATCGCCTCAAGTCTTTACCCACAAATTGGTTATTTGTGCCACCTCAACCCCTTCTGAATATTTTATGTTCTGAAGCTAATTTACCGTCTACTTGTAATCCTTGTTTTAAATGAAAGATTGCCTAATTTCCGACCAAAAAAAAAAAAATCTAAACTGACTAACGAGGCTAGCATATACTAGTCGTCAAATTACATGACTTGAGCATAGTCATCGGAAAACTTATTTGAAGTTCCAACCCCATATGGATGAGTTCATCTCCGGTCTCTACAAGGAATGACCATCGGTCCGGTTTCAATTGGGGAGCTAGATGGTTCTGGCGGTTACCGATTCTCATAATTTGAAAGCGGCAATAATTAGTCTCGGTCCTCCTCAATTGAGACAAAGGACCTACCCCTCAAGCCTTTGAAATGTTTCCCCTACTTCATTAAACTGGTAGGTTTAGGTCCAATCAATCCCACGTGCTAAGATCTCCAATTGATTTCACCCCCATTCGACGGCCCAATGATACAAGCTGACTCCAATTTTGGCACAAAGTGTTCTAATCTTTTACACGCATTTACCAAACTTGAATATTCAAATGATAACCTATGTTTTTAGTTTAGGTTCTTCACCGACGTTGCAGGTTACCATGCGACCTGTTCACCATGTGGTCATCATCCTACATTGCACTTAATGGACGGACAAATTTCAAGATTTTGTTGCAAATTTATATGTAGATAATGGGCTAGATGAGTCCACGCACAATACAATTTTGTTATAATAACTATAAGTACCGGACCGATTAGACGTGATTATCAAGATTTGGTTCGGGGGCTTATAGATTTCATAACGCCAGTTTTGAAAGAGTCGATAAGACGATTTCTTTATCTGTCATTTGGCAAGAATGATGGCCAACTAGTTTTTTCTCACCTTTATATTGTTGATCTCATTTTCTTTTGGCAAGGATATTGAAAGCAAACCCATTTCTCTTCCTTCTTGGTCAGGGATAAGATCTAACAATATTAATCATTTGAACAAGAGGATTAGGTCACAATTCCATTTGAACGAAGGAGATCATGTCGCCAGTCCACCATGAGACATTAGAAAAGGTTCTTTTTTGGGCCCTTCTTTTTGTCCTTGTTGAAAGGATGAGGAGCAGCAAGACACCTTAGCAATCCCGTGAAATTTTCGATTTAAGGCATAACTATTTAGCATCATTCTCAATTCTGAGGATAACAAGCTCAATATCGAGCTGGAGCATGCTAGCATACTACTACTCTTTCCTCATGAGAATAAACATGTCTCCTTACGAAATTCATTGTATCATCAAAGTTCAAATGGTCATAAGAAGCACTAGAGCTAACCATGCTTGATGGTACAATTGAAAACACTTCGATCGAAAAAGTTAATAGAGTCATGCATTCTTCTAATCATTTTTTTTTTTAATGATTGGTGGGCTACAAATATGAATATTGTCTCATATTTATATTTAGTTAAGTTTGCATGTTAATGATGTCCATGATTGGTAATCCACTGGTTAAAAGTATGGTTAGGGGAAGTTTTTTGGGACCTGGATGAAAGAAAATATTGCCCGAACTAGAATACAATTGGGTAGATGCACATCCGCCGAACGTATTAAGAGTCACATGGGAAATTGTGTGAATTTGAAAATTGATTGTGGGTGGGTTCAAATGTGCATAGTGCGCGCAACAACTTGCTTTTGAGATAGAACCATAAGAAGGGTTTAGGAAGATTCAAATGGGTTGAATCAGTTTGGTAATTTACCTCAAGGAAGCTTGTCGAGGCAATGTTCTTCTCAAGCTACATTGTCCTCTATTGCTGATTGGATGAAATTTTCTCAACAATGCTCATAATAATTGATATTTATAGATTATTGACATTACTAACACACAAATTAAAATTAAAATTAAAATTAAAGTAGGTGATATCTATATTTGTAACCCACCAATCAGAGATATGGGTGGGGGAAATTTCCTCTACATATTTACATAAACACTTTGTGTTCTTTTTACCACTGTTTTCTATACATAGTCTTGGGAAATATTTGAAACTACGAAACTATATCGAACTAAATTTTAGTTGCAATGACAAGCAGTCTTTAATTCCGATTCTTGTTTTTAATGGCAAGCTAAAACTATCATTGTTTGGTGATGGATAATCACTTTGCCTGTCTCTAGCCTCTCCTCTCTTCCCACACTCTGGTCAATCTCTCAAAACGTGTTTAAGAACTGTTAGCTCATCGTAAGATTCAACGATTTGAAGGGTTGTGCTGAAACCAGTCAAGTCCTCAAGAATGGAACGGCCCAGACCTTCCCCCTTTGAAATGGTGGCGATTCATATGATTTTCCGTACAAGCAACTTCCTCCCACCCACCTTCGCTCCGCCTATAAATAACTCTAATTTGGGGTCGTTTCAGGACTTAAAACACAAGCTCAAATGCCTCCCCAAATCCTAGGCAGCTTGCTCATTCTTCATAACGTAGTCAGCATTGTAAAAAAAATGGGTAGCAAGATCTCTTCCCTGTCCTCCAAAAGCAGTTCTCAGCAAAAAAGCACCGGCACCGACACCACCAGCACCGGCACTGGCACCACCACCACCACCGGCACCGGCACCAGCAGCAGTAGCAGCAGTACCAGCAGCAGTGTGTACACCGGACTAGCCAACATCATCAAGCTCCTTCCGACTGGGACCGTCTTCCTGTTCAAATTCCTCAACCCTCTTTTGACCAACAACGGCGAGTGCCACACTCACAACAAGTACCTAAGCGCCGTTCTGATTGCAGTTTGTGGCATTTTGTGTATGATGCAATTCAAGTCGGTGGAAGACAACTTACCTGATTCCAATGCGCAAACAATAATTAATCCCGGAACGAATGTTGAATTGCGGATGAATCATGAACAACACTACCTCATGTTGGTCTGAGTGCAATCACGAGGAAAGCAACCGTTTTCCACGGTGTAAATGCCGATTGTTCTTGTAAAGAAGAAAATGGAACGCCTTGATGGAAATGGGAGAAAAAAAAACTTTCTAAATGTACATTGTTCCAACCAGTCCAACGGTTGTCTTCAGGGGTCTTTTATATGACTGTCGCGATCTCTTTTTTTCGGCGCCCGATCGGGGGCGAGCGCCTAAAGGAGGCTAATGGCTCGGTTGAATTTATTAGGCCCGGACTCTCCCAAGTCCACCAATTCATGACTTTAATAGTCTAAGTTTTTAACTTGTAAGTTAATTTTTAAAACGGAGTCGCCACTAATCAATTTGGGGTGGGTCGATTAGAAACCCAAGCGAAGTATCGGGAGAAGTACACGCTCTGCGTAACCAGAGAAATTAGGATCGGGGACTTGATTACACTAGTTAATCACTAATGCCCTTTCGGTACCTAATTTTGTTTAACCCTAAGGTTTTTGGATTTTTGAGAGATTTTCCATGCATTTGTGAGGAGGGAAAACATTTTTTTGGGTCTTTTTCTATTTTTTGGACATAAAAGGACTTTTGGATTTTTGGGTATTTTTAGAAAATACAAGTCTTTTTGGCTTTTTATGAAAATTTTTGACTTTTTTTATGAATTTTTGACTTTTTTGGATTTTTTTTGGAAAATATAAGTCTTTTTTGGCTTTTTCTGATTTTTTGGTCCTTTTTTGGGAAAATATGATTTTTTTTTGGAAAACAAATTATTTTTTATCTTTATTTTTTTTAGGAAAATAAAATATTTTTTTAATATTTTTTAATTTTTTTTTTGGAAAATAAAGTTTTTTTTGATTTTTTTGATTTTTCTGGAAAATAAAATATTTTTCACTATTTTTAATATTTTTCGAAAATAAACTATTTTTTGATTTTTTTGATTTTTTTGAAATAAATAAATTATTTATTTTTTTTATTTAAAACATTATTTTAAATAATAAAAACCTACCCGGGTCGGATCCACGGGTTGTGTCCGACTCGGGCAAGCCCAAAAACGCGGACGGCCCGCTACGTGGGCCCGACTTTTTTTTTTTAAATGTTAAAACGACGCCGCGGCCCGGTGTTTGGGGACGCCCGGCCCGACTCGATGACCCGGCCCCGGCGAAACCCTACCCGACCCTGCTCCGGCTCGCGACCCGACTTCCAGCTGCCCCAAAAATCGCGAACCCTACTCGATTTTCGAGACCCGGATCCGATTTGTGACCCGGAAAATCGCAAACCCTAGGGTTTGCGAATCCGCGGCGCCGAAGGAGGGAAAAAGCCATTATGGCGGCAACGGCGACGACGGCGGCTAGGTCAACGGAAAACGGTGATAGCAAAGCAACGGCAGTGGGCTTTTCACCTTTCTTCGAACGGGAACGGCGACGGACGGCCTCCCTCCTGGCGGCGACGATCGAGGCGCGGCGAGGGTTTTTGGAGAAGCAACGGTGATGACAGCGACGCGACGTCAGGACGGTGGCATGGTGTCAGCGCGTGGAGGGGCTCAGTCACCCCAGATCTGAGGCGCAGAGCTCGGCCGGACCTCCCTCGGCTTTGGCTTTCTCTCACTTCGGCCAGATCCGAGCCTCCACCGGCCATATCTGACCCTCTCGAACTCACTCGCCGCCAGCCTTCCCCGAAGTCTCTCGGCGGAGGGTAGGCTAAGCTTGCGACTCGAGTTCTCCCCTGCGCTCGCCCTTTGATCTTTCCCGATGTCTCTCAGTGAAAGATCTCCGAGCTCGCCACGCCCTCCGACGGTGCTTGCGGCCACCTATTTATAGGCGAAGGAAATCCGGTCGACGGAGGGCCTCGGCCGCCGGCTTCCAGCTTGCCCACCGGTTCCGCTCGGCTGAACCGGTGTCCCATCGAGCTTTCCGGCAAAGCTTGCTCGGTGTGGCGCCGAGATCTTATCCTCTCCGGCCGACGTCGGCCTACTCTCCTCGGCCGTAGGCCGTCCTTCGCGTGTCGGCCTCCCTCGTGCGTGTGAGTTGCAGCGGCGAAGGAGAGGGAAGGAGGAAGAAGAAGAGAGAAAGGGGCCGGGCCGGGGGTGAAGAAGGAGGAGAGTGGGCCTAGGGCCCGCGCGAAGGGAAAAATGGCTGGGTTGGGCTGGGTTTTTGCTTTGCTTTTCTTATTTTTGTTTTTTTTTTGTTTTTGTTTTTGTTTGTTTTGTTTTGTTTTTATTATTTATTATCCGAAAAAGGCAAAATTAATAAAAAAACCTAATTTTAAAAAACGAAATTTAGGCGTCAATAATGACCCCATCACACCCCTTCATCGTAGCATATCAAGGCGAAATGGTGCGTGCCAATCGCACCCCATCATGGATGTGATACAATTCAAGTCGGTGGAAGACGACTTACCTGATTCCGATGCGCAAACAATAATTAATCTCGGAACGAATGTTGAATTGCGGATGAATCACGAACAACACTACCTCACGTTGGTCTGAGTGCAATCACGAGGAAAGCACCCGTTTTCCACGGCATAAATGCCGATTGTTCTTGTAAAGAAGAAAATGGAACGCCTTGATGGAAAGGGGAGAGAAAAAAAAAACTTTCTAAACGTACGTTGTTCCAACCAATCTAACGGTTGTCTTCAAGGGTATTTTATATGACCCCATCACACCCCTTCATTGTAGCATATCAAGGCGAAATGGTGCGTGCCAATTGCACCCCATCATGGACGTACTAGCTAAAGTACAACATCTCCCACTCGGACATGATAGGCTTGATAGCGCTCTATCAAGAGTATAATGCATTCAACATTCATCAACTTTACAAAACAATTCATACTGGCAAGTAAGCCGTGCGACCAGTGAGTACATGTGCACTCAGGAGCTCAAATTATGCACATGTTAGGGATGACATAATGGCTACAACTCCGAAAAGAAATAAATAATCGATGTCTCACAGTGTCCTAGACATATTTTGTTACATCAGTCCAAGTATACCTATTCCTTAAAAGCTATACTTGACTATTATCAAAACACCATATATTTACAATTATATCTGCAACCACATAGGGCGATATAATTGGTCGACCAGTAAATACATGTGATAGATGTAAAACAACAATAGTCTTCCTTCGCACTCATGTCTCTTTCCATTTCAGAACAACTGCTTTCCTAGACATGTCCCATAAAGCCATATCCATTCATGACCGTTGATAACATGCTAAAGTAGCAACATTGATATTTCACTTCGAGAACATAGTCAGAAGTAACATATGACACAAAATGAGGTAAATTATAAATTAACTCAAGGGCTCACACGATGAGTAAATAGGGATAATTTTACTCATCTTCCCTTGTCGGTCGTACAATGCACATGTAGTATGAATTACATGCTATAGTGGATTTCTCTTTCTATAAGAGCGTATGTCATTTATTAAATATATTCACTATACGGATCTTAGTCTAAACATAGTCACGTGATTCTCACGTACTCATGTTTAGCTCGAGTGCTATATCAGCTCGCTTTCTATAGCGCCTCAATTAAGTACTCGTATCCGGCATCTTTCAGGCATACATGATTTTGGGACTATCATGTTCGGTCTTATTATTAACAAATCACAGACCTCATCTTGACTCCAATCAATGCGACATATTATTTTATGTACTAAACTTGCTCTTCAGCATTTACTTGTATATAATGTCTCATCTCAACGTGCTAACTATAGCACTTGAGGTGATTGCTCGTGTGAGTGAGCCAATCATTGCCTGCTGACATACTTTTCAATAATATATGTGTGTATGTGCTAGTCTCATAATGGATTTGTACTTATTGATAAAATATCAAATCACTAATAAACAAACAAGTACAATACATATATCCACATATACATAAACCAATGATCCTTTACAATAACACATATCACATTCTACGCAATCCTAGTGACATCCTGTGGGTTAAGAATATGTCTCTAGGAATAGCCTTCGTAAATGGATCAACAACCATTCTATTGGTTGAAATGTATTGTATGATAACTTCTTTCTACGCTATAATATCTCTAATGAAGTTGTTCTTTATGTTAATGTGCTTCGTCCTTCCATGATACTTGGGATCTTTCACATAGGCAATGGCTGCTTGACTATCGCAATAAACTGTCACCAGTCTTGGAACCTCAGTGACAGTGGCTAAATTTTCCAAAAAACGTATTAGCCATACTGCTTCTTGCACCTCGATTGAGCAAGAACGCATATCCAAAAGTCAATAGTCCATAGTGCATTTCAAGTATCTCAGGATCCTTTTCACTGCTTTCCAGTGCCCTTGATCGGGATTTGATTGATATTGGCTCACCAATCCCACGGTATAACATATGTTGAGTCGAGTACACATCATAGCATACATCAAACTTCCGACCGCACTAGCGTAAGGAATAGTTTCCATTGCTTTTGTTAAATATGACTCGAGTTTGAATTCGGATAACGATTTGTTAAACCGAATTTATCGATAAAGTTTTCTCAAATAGATTTCAACTCGGATGAAGAAAGAAGAAATAATTTTCTTTCTTGGATTTTTCTATCCGACGTGAACAAGATAAAAGAAGAATTTTACATCCTTCTGCGAAAGTTGTTTACGTTGAAGAAGTGGTGGGCCCGAGTCAAAGTGTTGACTCGGGCACACACGCATGCACAATATTCTGGATGGGGTTTCTTCTTTTGGCCGAATTCCTCTGCACGCGTATCAATTTTTGGTGGGCCCAGGTCAAACTTTGACCTGGGCACACATAAAAAAATAGAAGTGTTTTACGCAAGGTTTCTCTTCTTTTTGGTGTGTTGCTACTGCACCCGCACGAGAGAAAAGGAGGAGCCGCATGTCTTCAAGCTTAAGTGCGATCAAGAAAAGGAGTTCTTTTTCAGCGTTTGTTTTGAGCTTGTGTGATAATTTTGTGCCGTGAGTTGGGTTTGGGGTTCAATTGGGGCTTGGGAAACACCGAGAGAGTGTTTGAATGACTTGAGTGTGTAATCTCCTTGTATCGCTTGATCTATAGTAAAATTCGCTGCTGCTCTCCCCGTGGACGTAGGTCTTTACGACTGAACCACGTAAATCTAGTGTCCGATTTATTTTCTTTATCTGTCTATATTATTGTTCGATCGCTAGCCTTTTCTCAACAGCTTTAATTTCTTCTGGAGTCTTAGGACACATCTCAGTACTTAGGCCTCCACCTTGCATGACATGGGTATCAATGGGATTACAGTACTGCATATTGAAACGTTCAAGAATCTTCATAATATAAGACTCTTGTGATAAAGTAAGGAGTTTCCTTGATCGATCTCTTTCGATCTTAACTCCCAATATATAAGCAGTTTCTCCCATGTCCTTCATTTCAAAATTGGAGGACAATTATTCTTTTATGGTGATAATCAAAACTTTGTCATTTCCAGCCAACAGAATATCGTCCACATAAAGTGATAAAATCACAAATTTATCATTGGACCGCTTGACATATACACAGTGATCTTCTTCGATAATCGTGAAACCAAAAGTTGTTATGGCTCGATGAAAACGAAGATACCACTGTCTAGATGATTGCTTAAGGCCATATATTGAGCGACGAAGTTTGCAAACTTTATGCTCTTGACCTTTAGTTACGAAACCTATTGGTTGTTTCATATAGATTTCCTCATCTAGTTCTCCATTGAGAAATGCCGTCTTTACATCCATTTGATGTAATTCAAGGTCCAAATGTGTAACGAAGGCTAGAATAAGGCATATTGAGGCAAACCTTACATCTACTGAAATTGTTTCCTCATAGTCTATACTCTCTTGTTGACTATAACCTTTCGCCACAAGACGAGTCTTATACTTTTCAATGGATCCATTCGCCCTTCGTTTAATCTTAAAGACCCATTTGTTTCCAATGGCCTTGCGATTGGGTGGTGGATCAACCAAGTCCCAGACATGGTTTGCCCTCATTGACTTCATTTCATCTTCCAAAGCATTTCTCCATTCTTCCTTATCAGAGGATGAAAGAGCCTCTTGAATAGTCTTAGGCTCAGCATCGTCTTTCTGATCAATCATAAATGCTTCCCATTCAATCTCAAAATGACGAAGAGGAATGCTTTTACGATTACTTTTACGCAACTGAATTTCTCTTAAATTCAATTCGTCAGGCAATGCTACACTCCCACTAGATCTTGTGTGTTGAGGTAAATCTTCATTTCCCTTTACAATATTAGTGGGTGTATTATCGGGATCTTCCATCTCATATATTGGAAGTCCTTATCAATCTCACCTTTGCTAGGAAAATTGTTCTCCAAGAACGTGACATCTCGTGACTCCATTTCGGTCACACTTTCATCAGCTTGTTCACCTATGAACACGTACCCTTTGGAGTGCTCATAATATCTTATAAAGATACATTTTTTTCCTCTTGGGCCAAATTTGCCATATTTATGGGAAGAATCATGAACATAAGCTGCACATCCCCATGGACGTAGAATACTCAAGTCTGGTTTCCTACCAGTCCATAATTCATAAGGGGTGAAAGTGACCGATTTTGAGGGCATTCGGTTAAGTACATAGGCAACAGTCAATAATGCATCTCCCCAATAGAAGATAGGTAAATTTGCTTGCGCTATCATAGACCTAACCATTTTCATTAGGGTTCTATTC
This sequence comes from Eucalyptus curtisii, assembly GCA_017140595.1. Lineage (NCBI taxonomy): Eukaryota > Viridiplantae > Streptophyta > Magnoliopsida > Myrtales > Myrtaceae > Eucalyptus > Eucalyptus curtisii. The sequence goes on along the minus strand of CM029495.1, from coordinate 11,407,986 downwards.
ATTCTCTCAGCTATCCCATTTTGTTGTGGAGTACTAGGAATAGTCAATTGTCGTACAATTCCCTTTTCATCACAAAGAGCCTTGAATTGCTCCGATAGATACTCACGTCCGCGATCGGTTCTCAATGCCTTTATTGTTTTGTTCAATTGATTCTCTACTATCGTTATATATCGTTTAAAGCAATCTAATGCTTTTGACTTATGGGAAATTAGAAAGACATAATTAAAACGCGTGAAGTCATCTATGAAAGTGATGAAATATGAGGCTCCATGCCTCGCCCTCACATTCAAAGGACCACAAATGTCAGAATGTATGAGTTGTAATGGAAATTCGGCTCTAGTCCCTTTACCGAATGGTTTTCTAGTTGCTTTTCCCGCTAGACAATGTTCACATATGGGTAAATCAACATTAGTGAGTGACCCTAAAAGGCTTTCTCTAGCTAATATTTGCATTCTTTGCAACCCAACGTGACCTAATCTAGCATGCCAAGTACTTGCATCAATCTTAACATTACTAGAAGATGCAATTAAAGAAAAACAATCATCGACATTAATATTGTACTGATCATAATTAATGTCTAATACCATAAAACCATTTGATACATGACCGGAACTATAATAAACTGTTCCATACAAAATGTCAATACAATCACCATGAAAATTCAATACATAACCTAAGCTAAGAAGAACAACTATGGAGATCAAGTTTCGTCGAATATCCGAACATCATGTAGGAATAGGCTTCGACCACCACGTAAAATTAATTTACATATGCCGATACCCTTCACTTCAACTCTTGAGTTATTCCCAACATATATCCATCTTCTTCCAGGTTGTATCCGACGATACTCCACAAATGCTTCTCGGTCTCTAGCTACATGGTCTGTTACTCCTGAGTCTACAGTCCACATAGGATGTGATTCAGCAAGTATTACAGTACTAGAAACAAAATAATTACTTAAAGTAATGGAGTAATAGGGTACCTTTTTCGGCTCAGTGCATTCACGAGCAAAATGACCCATCTTGCCATAATTGTAGCACTCCATCTTGGTCTTGTCCTTCTTCCCATCACGCTTCTTGCGTTGGAAGGTCTTAGCCCTCTTAGGTGCCTGATCAATCTTCTTCCATTTGTTGTTGAATTGAGAATTTCTTTTGCGCTTGAAACCCGAAACTTTGCGCGAAGTCGATTCAGCAACATAAGCATGGGTAGAGGATCTCGCAGCCTCTAGGCGCTCATCCTCTAATTCCAAATGACGTGCAATATCATCAAAAGTGACAATATTCTCATTATGCGTCATATTGATCTTCATATACTCCCAATTGTCAGGAAGAGACCTTATAACAGCATGAACTTGCTGTTCATTAGTAAGGGAGTGACCTGCCGACTTCAGCTCACGAATCATGTTTGACATCTCCCAAAGATGCTGCCATTATCAAATAATTGATAAAATGGATCAAAAAGGTCTTTTTTTTCTTAAAATTTCCCAAAATGGAGGAATTATGGCATCCAACAAAAAAAAAGAATCGTTACATTTGGGCGCTTTTGGTATGTGTCAAACTTGATGGTGAGTCTCATCAGCTTAGTGGCGAGATGTACCCCCAAATTTATCTTTCAAGGAAACCCACATAGCTTGAGCTTTATCATAACTTTCAAACTCACACATGAGATCATCTTGCATACAGCTCAGCAACGTGATGTGAGCAATGCTATTTTTCTTTTTCCAAGCTTGATAAGCTTCCAGATCTCTCCTATGTTGAGCTGAAGTTCCATGCTCAGGTTCATCCATGGTGTGATTGAGGGTTTCCAAAACCTCTTGCTCCTCAAGGATGTACTGAACCTTTCGGTGCCAAATATCATAATTGTCACCGTTCAGCTTCTCACCCTTATTGAGGTCAGCCACAATGGTCTTGGATGCCGAAGCCATAATCAATTGCTATAATACATTGACATAATAAACGCAGAATCAATACTAGCACACTTTTCAGAGTAACACGTATATTTAATTTGCAGCAAAGGCAAACTAATTTAATGATAATTCAACAAAAGACACAGAAACGAAAGTTCACTATGTTCCCAATCAGCTCCTGTGTACGATTGTTCTATTATCATTAATCAATTTAATTTGCACAAATTTTAAGTCCTAGGTGAGAACTCCCTTGAATTCTACCAACCTATGAACTCCTACTAGGAAAAATAACTACATGACCTCATGTAATTACTATATTTTTCCATTAACACAAAACATAGCATGATATAGACCAATGTACAAATAACAATCATGCAGCAACTCCAATCAAAACCACAATTCAACATGTAATAGAAAAACTAAGATTTCCTATCATTGTTCGAATTCTCATGGAACTAGAAAATTGCAAGTATATTCAAATTATATACATGCTATCATCGAACCAACTTCTACACAGCATAGATTATATCATTTTTCATGTAGGTAAGCTACTGTATTTCCAAAACCTTAAGAAATACACGCCAAAAATGAACAAACTGTGCACTTAAACCCCAAAAATACGCGTACTTAGGGTTCCCTATACATTTTCATACATTTATAAAATTAAAAAATGAAAAATAATTATATCACAGTGTAGAGGACATCCATACGAACCAAATGAGACCAACCACGCTCCAATCGGAGCACGCACGCGCCCCCACGCACCGCCTGAGTGCGCGGCGCGTGTGGCGCACGGGCCGCCTGAGTGCGCGGCGCGTGTGGCGCACGTGCCAGTGAGTCCAAAGGACTCTTGGCCGGTCTGACATATTTGACCACTGGACCAGTTGATCGGTCCGACCCGTTGACCGGTCCAACCCGTTGACCAGTCAACGGTTGAGTCGAGTCTCGGGTAACGGTCGGGTCGGGTCTCGGGTAACGGTCGGGTCGGGTCGCCGGCCGGCCAACTGCCGCCGGCGGTGACGTCATCGATGACGTCATCCTAGTGATTAGCGACCGTTGGATGATGTCATCCGTGACATCATCACGCGTCGGTTTGCCGACACGCGTGTGATGCTCACGCGCTGGCTCTTCCAGCGTGTTGAGCGTGTGGCGCCCACGCGCCGCGGCTTCTGGCCACGCGTGTGGGCACGTCCGGCGTCCTTCGGCGGCGCTCGACCCATCGCTGGACTCGTCGCGATGAGTACTTTCACCCTGTATATTTGAAAATTGATTTTGGCCAAAATAATTTTTCGAAAAATGGCCAAAATCGTACGGGTGTACGCGGCCCCAACTTGTTCTTCTCTTTGGTTCTTTTTTTTTTGACGATTCAGATCGTAATTTCGAATAATAAGCATGCAAACAATGTAGATTTCATACTCTTGATCTCAATATCAAATGATAAATGGGAAAATTCAATGAAAAATAAGGCAGAAATCATGACCAGGCTCTGATACCAATGATGCAATTAAAGTCGGTGGAAGACGACTTACCTGATTCCGATGCGCAAACAATAATTAACCCCGAAACGAACGTTGAATTGCAGATGAATCACGAACAACACTACCTCACGTTGTTCTGAGTGCAATCACGAGGAAAGCACCCGTTTTCCACGGCGTAAATGCCGATTGTTCTTGTAAAGAAGAAAATGGAACGCTTTGATGGAAATGGGAGAGAAAAAAAAAAACTTTCAAAACGTACGTTGTTCCAACCAGTCTAACGGTTGTCTTCAGAGGTCTTTTATATGACCCCATCACACCCCTTCATCATAGCATATCAAGGCAAAATGGTGCATGGCAATCGCACCCCATCATGGACGTACTAGCTAAAGTACAACAGTGTATTATCTCTTGCTTCACCAACAACTACAAGGGAAGCGATGGGTCGACCCACTACGGGTTTGCCACGGCCAAGGGCATTTGGCCTAGCTCGAGCTCTAGTAGCTCCACGAGCTTGTCGGGGTATAAGCTTCGGTTTTCGGATTTCATCCACGCTTTCTTGTGTGTGATCATTTTCTTAATTCTGACGTTGTTGGACACGAACACCGTGAAGTGCTTCTATCCATCTTTCGAGAACACAGAGAAGACTGTGATCATGGTTCTGCCAACCGTGATCGGCTCGATCTCGAGCACAATGTTCACATTGTTCCCGAGCACACGCAATGGAGTCGGGTATCCTTCAAGTAGTACCTATTGATAATTTGTTTATAAAACAAATAAAGAGGTGCCTTGTCCCACATTGAAAAGATGTGAGTGCGCACGTGGACGAGATTTGACACTAACCGACGATTATTAATTTTATTTATCGAAATTTCGGATTTATTTTTATAAAAATTAACTATAAATCTTGTTGAAATAGTGTGACTGTTTATGAAAAGTTACGATTATTTATTATTTATTATTTATTTAATTCCGAATTTTTATGCCTTTTCAACGTAACCTTTAAGACGTACTTATTCATTTTGCAACCTTTCTCGAAAGGTTGTCTTTGTTCTTTTGCAACCTTTTGAAGGGTTGCTTCTATTCGAAAGACAAAGATAAATACGTATGTTTTGAGATCAAACACACATATTCTTCCATTTTTTGGTTTTTCTTTCAAAAGAATATATAGCCATTGTTTCTAATTGTTTCCTAGAGAGACCCTGGAGAATTACTAGAATTGCTATCTAGTATTCTCATTTGAGACTTTGTTGTATCCTGGAGGAAATTTGCCGGTGATCATTAGCAACTTTGTGGGGCAAATAAATCCTTAAAGAAAGTGATATCACGCCTCAAAGTCCGACTTGAGTACTCTAAAGATTCGACTTCATTATTCTACTCAATTCGAAGCCATATATTCCCAACAATTTTAAGGATTTATTTTCCACAACAATGAAGTTGGAGTTAAGTCAAAGTCAAGTTTTGTTGGGCACATTCATCTGCTTTGCCGCCAGTGCAATTTTGCTTGAATCGAGAACTAGGGCAGAGGGCTTTGGTGGAACTTTGGAGCGTTTTGATGTGGCAGGGATAGTTCAGTTATTTCTGGCAAATCTCCTGACAAAGATAAATGATACAGCATCACCAGGGGGGTGGAAGAATATTTTGCAAGCGGAGGACAACATTCAGGATATTATGATGGATTATAAATCCAAGGCCGTCTAAGAACAAGGATGATTGTGTTTTGGAGGAAGCAAAATGAAGGAAATCCTGATGGATATAAGTTGATACAAAAAAGAAGATGTGCATACGGAGGAGACTTCAAATTCTTTGTGCCCGATTCTTTTTGTGCCCGGGGTTCTCTTGAAGAAGAGTGGTGGCGACGATTTCTCAACTTCGTTGTCAGAGAAATCGTCCACCTACAATGGAAATTTGGCAATGGACTCCACTTTGCAACCTTCGAATTTGAGGGTTGTGGATCAAATGCCACCGGGGTGGACATGGGTTTGATCCGGACAAGTTACTTAATCTGTTGGAAGACTGCAATTCAAGTTGACCACTTTCCTGACTTCATTGGAGAAACTTGGGAGTGGAGGCCGTAGTCCGATTTAGAGGCAGTGTCCCAGAGTGTTCCAGAGTGTCCCCTGTTTCGGAGATTGATATTTTTTGTTAGGAGTTTTCTATACTGGTTGTTCAATTGTTGAGTTCATATGGTATTATTCTATGAAGGTCCGATTTTGTTCAGATGGTCAAAGGGGTAGATGGATCTTTAGCATCTTTTTCTCCGCTGTGGAGAAGAACCACGTAAGGAACTGGAGGCCCATTCGTCAACGACTCATTTTCAAAGCTTCATCTTCAATCTGAAATGCTGCGGCTGAGAACATTTCGCCCAAGCGGCAACAAGATGGTGAAGATTCAGTTGTATCCGACACATCCATGGCTTGTCGATGCGGATGCATCGGATTTCGTCTACGTTTGGAATTAGGGGCATCATCGGGCAAAAGCGAATGGTGTTGATGAGAGGCGTTCGGTTGATGCTAAGTTGGAGAAGCTTGCTGAAGGAGAATCAGGAACTAATTGTCCATAAAAGTGTTGGAGAAAACTTCCTTGAGTGTTTTGAAGTTGACAAAACGTTTCCATCAGTCTAGTCTGAAGACTTGCAGACTCTTCCATCAAAGTCTGAAGACTCCGGACTGCCAGACTCAAGACTCAAAGTCTATCCTCATTGACGTTTCTAGACCGTTGAAAAGGCTTATCCGGAACTGGATGTTTCGTTAAGGATTTGACTTTATCGACTGGAGAAGATCTCTTGGCTGGATATAGCATGTTGAAATCCATTATTCAAATCAAGATTGTTTCATGGATTTTGGATCCGTTGATTGGTGAAGTATACTTGGAAGGTTCTACTTACGGAAACCTAGATCTTGTTTGTATGGGCGAGCATGATTGATGGGCTATCGTCATGTTCCTTAAATAGCTCGAAGATCTTCCTAATTGATTCTGTCCAACGGGTAGATTGGAAGAATTCCTTTGGTAAGTGTCAACGGGTATGATGGCATAAAGGAGTATATAAGGAAGACGTTCCGGTTGTTCGAGTGTGTGCGCGATAGAAGAATTCCAAAGTCGAAGCTCCTTGTTCTTAGTCAATTAAACTGTTGAGTGAAATCTTGTACGCAAAAGAGAGTCTATATCTTTGAGAGACCTTGAGGAAGTGTAGTAGAGTCTCTACACTATGGAATCAAGGAAGAGCTTTACTGTAACAACTCTTTTGTTCATAGTGAAATCCAGCCGGTGGGTTGTCAGTGCGGAAGAGTGGACGTAGGCTTGGATTAAGCTGAACCATTATAAACTCGTGTTCATATTCTCTTCCCTACACTCTTTTACTTTGATCGTAATTCGTTTTGTTTACAAGAGACAATTTCCTTTACATAATCTATTGCTGATTTGAGTTGCATACTTCACTAAGGGAAATTTGTTTTTACACCTATTCACCCCCTTTAGGTGCTTATACTAGCTTTCACAATTGGTATCGGAGCTTGTGTACTCACTTAAGTTGAAGTGTTTTACTTCAGAGTTAAAGATCCATGGCTAGTATGTTGGCTCTAGGACTGGTTGAAGGGCAAAACAATACCAGACCGCCTTATTTTGATGGAAAGTAATACAACATATGGAAAAACAAGATGAAGGCATTTCTAAGATCAAAGGATCCTCTGGAATGGGATGTGGTAGACAAAGGAATCATTCCTAAAGCTGCACCTGTCTCAGAAAGAGGAAAAGAAGTCATTGAGTCTAGCGAAATGACTCAATAAGAGATAACCAAGAGACAAGCTCTTGATGCAAAAGCAATTTATTCTTTATATTGTGCATTATCACCTACTGAATATAACAAAATATCTTCTTGTGATACAGCTAAAGAAGTCTGGGATAGATTACACATCACCTATGAAGGAACTGATCGAGTGAAAGAAACCGAATCAACATTCTCGCGCTCGGTCAATACGAAGCATTCAAAATGAAATCAGAAGAATCTATCATTGACATGTTTAGTCGTTTTACAGAAATCGTGAATGGTCTTGAAAATCAAGGTCAACCAATTTCTGATCCCATGAAAGTAAACAAGCTACTACGTGGACTCTCCAAGGATTTGAATTACATAAAGACCTCAATAAGGGAGACACAAAGAATTATGCCACTTTCTGTCGATGAATTAGTTGGGACTCTTCAGTCTTATGAAGTGGAGCGAATCAATGAAGATGAAGATCCTAAAGGTAAGAAATCCATTGCATTAAAATCTAATGATGATTTTGATGTCACAGATTCTGAAGACGATATGGATGATGAAGAGCTTGCTCTCATGATAAGAAGATTCGAAAGCTAAACGAAAGGGGAGAATATTCAATCCAAAGAAACAAAGTTTTCAAAAGCAACAGAGACTAAGTCTCGTTGAGGATGATGAATCCAATAGAGATGTAGTCTGTTTTGAATGTAAGAAAAAAGGACACATCGGACCCAACTGTCCCCTTCGAGGAAAAAGAAAGGAAAAGCTGAGAAATATCGAAAGGCACTCAAAGCGAAACTTGGAGTGATACGAATGTGAAGAAAGTGATGATGATTATGCCAATATTTGTCTCATGGCACAATTAGACTCAGATTCAGACAATGAAATCGAGGTAAGTAATTTGAAAATCTCTACTAAAGTCTCTAGATACATTGATGAATTGTGTCTTAGTCTCAAAATTTCTCTTAAAAGGATTTCCGAACTTAAAAGAAAAAAATATGCACTAAAGCAACAGGAAAATGTTTGGAAAGAAAAGGTCAAAAGTTTAGACAAAAGTGTTACTACTTTGAAAGAAAATGAAGACAATCTTTCAAAAGAAAATGCATTCCTGAAAAATGATATCTCAAGTATTTCTAAAAGATTTTCTATAGGATCTGAGAAACTTGAGAAAATTCTTTCAGCACAAAGACCTTATTTCAACAAATCAGATTTAGGAATGACTGCTGAAACTATTCCTCTAATTGATTTTCCTAAAGTAAATGAAAGAATTAAGCAAAGACCTACAAGAGATGCTTACAAAAATCATTTCCAAAAAGTTTTTGTAAAACCAGTAGGTCGTAGTGCTCTTAAATGTTCTAAGTGCAATAGCTTAGATCATTTTGAGAAAGAATGTCCTATGGTTTGGAAACCTGTTAAGAAGGTATGGGCAAAGACCGTATATTACACCAACACCAATGGACCCAAGAAAATATGGGTACCAAAGAAAGCTTGAGTCTCTTTTCTAAATGCAGGTCACTATCAAGAAAAATGTTAAATGGTACCTGGATACCTGGATAGTGGATGCACAAGGCATATGACAAGAGATTCAAATTACTTCATAAAGCTTGTTCAAGTTAATGGTGGAAAAGTTTCATTTGGAGGAAACAACAAAGGAAGAATTGTGGGATACGGAACTGTAAAAATTGGAAGCCTCACGATCTGTAATGTGTCCTTAGTGGAATAACTCAACTACAATTTGCTAAGTATCGATCGTCATGTGCGACACCGGTTTCAAAATAAATTTTCAAGAGGGAATATGTTCGGGAACCGGTAAAGACTCCTCTCGGTCTTTCACGGGTCGAAGACATGGAAATATCTACCTCTTGGATGTCAAACCAAATGAAACCCAATGTCTAATCTCAATTCAAGAAGAAGCAAACTTATGGCACAGAAAACTTGGGCACATCAACATGAAGCAAATAGCCAAAATTTCAGCAAAGAAGCTTGTTCGTGGTCTACCCAATCTGTCATACCAAAAGTCTTATCTATGCACACCATGTGTGTTGGGAAAACATGTAAGAAACTCATTCAAACCAATAAATCAAGTTTCCACTAATCGTGTACTTCAGCTCTTGCATATGGATCTCTTTGGACCAACCAGAACTCAGAGCATTGGAGGTAAGAAATACTGTTTAGTGATTGTGGATGATTATTCACGATTCACTTGGGTATATTTCCTGGCAAGTAAGTCTGAAACCTTTTCTTATTTTACAAAGTTTGCTAAAAAGGTCCAAAATGAGAAAGGGTATGTTATTTCAAGTATATGGACAGACCATGGAGGTGAATTTGAAAATCAAGATTTTACAAAATTTTGTGATGAATCTGGTTTTCAGCATATGTTCTCTTCTCCATATACCCCAGAGCAAAATGGAGTCGTGGAAAGAAAGAATAGGTCGCTTCAAGAAATGGCTAGAACTCTTCTAATTGAAAGTAACATCTCTTCACGTTTTTGGGCTGAAGCGTTTCTATAACATGTTATATTATTAACGAGTCTTTCTAAGGCCTATTTTGGAGAAAACTCCCTATGAGTTATTCAAAGGAAAGAAGCCCATTGTTTCATATTTTCATGTGTTTGAATGTAAATGTTTTATATTGAAAAATGCAAATGATCGGGTTGGTAAGTTTGAAGAAAAATCAGATAAATGTATTTTTCTTGGATATTCTATCACAAGCAAAGCTTACAGAGTTTACAACAAGAAGACTCAATCTGTGGAGGAATCAATGAATGTCAAATTTCAAGATTTTATGCAAAATCAATCGATTCATACTTATCTTGAAGAATCCGAACTTGCTCCAGACTCTACAAAGTCTAAATCTCCAGAAGCAGTTCAACCTTCAGAAGACGAGCAACAAATGATCAACGAAGATTCAAATGAGGAAAAAGATCAACAATCTGACAAATCAACCAACAGTTGGAAGCATAAGTCTAGTCATCCTAAAGATCTCATTATTGGTGATATTAATGAAGGAATTCGCACAAGATCCAAAAGGCACGAAGAGTCTAGTGCTGTAGCTCTTATTTCTAAAATAGAACCCAAGAGCATAGAAGAAGCTTTAACTGATGAAAGCTGGATTGAAGCTATGCAAGAAGAACTCAGGTAATTCAGCATTAATGATGTTTGGGAATTGACTCCTAAACCGAAAGGTAAATCCATCATTGGAGCTAAATGGGTTTTTAGGAACAAGATGAACGAGAAATGTAAAGTCGTAAGAAACAAAGCAAGACTCGTGGCCAAGGGATATACGCAAGAAGAAGGGATAGACTATGATGAGACTTACGCACCGAGCAAGGTTAGAAGCAATTAGATTATTACTTGCTTTTGCTTGTCATAAGAATTTCAGGTTATTCCAAATGGACGTCAAAAGTGCTTTCCTAAATGGATTTATCCAAGAGGAAGTCTATGTGGAACAACCACCTAGTTTTGAAGACCCAAGAAAACCCGGACTACGTATTCGACCGAAAAAGGCTCTATATGGTTTAAAGCAAGCACCTCGAGCTTGGTACGACGACTAAGTAAGTTTTTAATTCAAAATGGCTTTGTCAAAGGTAAAGTAGATACTACATTGTTTATCAAAAGAGAAAGCAAAAGTTTTCTACTTGTTCAAATTTATGTTGATGATATCATTTTTGGATCTTCTAATGAAAATCTGTGCAATAAATTTTCTAAGTCTATGCAGGATGAGTTTGAAATGAGCATGATGGGTGAACTAACCTTTTTCTCGGGCTTCAAGTTAAACAACTAAAGGAAGGAATCTTTATTCATCAAGAAAAATATGCTAAAGAACTTGTCAAAAAGTTTGGACTAGAAAATTGCAAAAAGATTGATCTACCAATGTCAGTTCTTTGAAGATGGACAAGAATGAAGAAGGAAAGAAAGTTGACCGAAGCTATACGGAGTATCATTGGTTCACTTCTTTATCTAACTGCTTCTAGACTTGACATTTTGTTTAGTGTTTGTATTTGTGCCAGATTTCAATCAGACCCTAAAGAATCTCATTTAAGTGCTGCAAAATGTATTATCAAATACATTGCCTCAACTTCAAACTTGGGTCTTTGGTATCCTAAAGAAGGAGACTTCACTCTTCTTGGATACTCGAGCCTTGAACCTAGCCGATTGCAGAGTTGATAGAAAGAGCACCTCGGGCACCTGTCAACTACTTGGAAGTAGGATAGTATCTTGGTTTTCAAGGAAGCAAAGTACAGTAGCTCTTTCTACGGCAGAAGCAGAGTATGTAACTCTTGGAAGTTGTTGTTCACAAATTCTGTGGATAAAACAACAGCTAAGACACTTTGGAATTGAAGATTCATGCACTGAAATCAAATGTGACAACACCAGCGCAATCAATCTCACCAAGAATCCGATTCTTCACTCAAGAGCAAAACATATAGAGATTCGACATCATTTCATTATAGATCATGTTCAAAATGGAGAAGTTTCGATTCAGTTTATTGACTCAAAGAATCAACGGCGGATATATTTACAAAGCCTTTGGAGAAAAATCAATTTGAAGTTATTCGTTCCGAGACTAAATATCTTAAAGTCGAAGAAGTTCGGACTCGGGACTTGAAAGTCTAAAGGCACTCAGACTCAGACAATCAAGATCTACGACTGTAAGTTATTTCTATTTTAGAAACTTATCTCTCGGTTCAAATCTTGAAAAGGTACGATCATCTATCCAAATTTAATTGGTGTAATTTTCCCAATTTTTCGTGATTAATGCAATCCTTCCTTTTCGAAAAACAAGTTATTTTTGAAATGATAGTTATCTAATTTTTTAAAAAAAGGCAGTTATTTTTAAAAGGCATTTTTATATTTCCTTTTTCACGACGCTCCGTATGCCTCGCTTCGACTGCCTTATATACTGTCGGTTCTTCTTCATTTTACTCACAAAAACCCTAAAAGAGCACCGATCTTCCACTTCTGTCTTCTTCTCTTGTTTAATCCTCGAAAAATTTTCATCTTTCTTGGGAAACAAGCTTGGAATCTCTCAAAGACTGTGAAAGATGTCGTCTCAAATAAAGTCTTCAAGGATCGCAAACGGGGGACCATAACAAATGCGTGAGGGGCCTACGCACTTTGATCTCATCGAGGAAGAAGAATCTCCTAGACAGCAGCAGAGCCCACAACATTCTCGCAGCGTCCATCTCCTCCATCTAGACCTCAGGATGTTGCACATCAAGAAGAGGAAGAAATCATCAAAGACGCAGAACCCGTAAGAACCCTTAAGCCCGCTTTTACCTACAAGCTTTATCGTGCTTTGAAGAGGAGTGGTACTTCGTTGAACTACATTGATGAATTTATGAAAGACAAAGGGTTTAGAAATGAAATTTTCTTTTTACGCACAATTGAACGATTGGGAATTGCCCCTGCTGGGTCGGCGGAAGAGGCATTGGCAAATATCCCAAGTGATCCACGTGTTGGAGGGCTGAGTCAACCAGATGGGAATGACGATGATAGGATGTATAGTCAGTTTAAACCGAGAATGGGTGTTGCGGCAAAATCCGAAGCAAAAGGACATACTTGTTTCGATGGGAGGAACACAAGCAATTGTACTCTAAGTTGCTTAAGCGTGGCGTGATAAACCCTAAAAGGGTGGATTTTGATTTTCTTGATTCTGTGAATGTCAATCTACGGGAAAAATTCAGTCTTCTTCAACTCGAACAGTTTTGTTCTGAAACTATAGAGACTTATGCTGAACTTACTGCTTACTTCTATTCGAATCTCAGTTTCTTAATGCGAATAGGTTTTCTTTCAGTGTTTGAGATCAGGACTATGTGGTTGACATGAATACTCTGGCTGATGTGATTGGGGTTGAAAGAGGGAGATATCAACCTATCAGTGTGTCTATCGCTTGTGCAATGTTGGAGCTTATTCAAGATAGGAGGACGGAAGGAAAGATTTCCTATTTGAGAATGAATGCGTCCAACATCTTGCTTCACAAGATAGTAATTAACTCTCGAGACAAAATCAACTTCAAAGACCGACGTTTCAAACTCGGAGGCAAAGTTGATGTACGCCATCAATGCTGGTAAAAAGTTCTCTCTTCCACACACTATTATGTTCCACATGTACGAGAGCGGTGGTGAAGGACAAGGGTCAACTTCCTTACCCAAAGCACTTGTGACCAAGTTATTCGACATTTTAACGTTCAGCCTCCCCAGATTCTTTGTGTTCGAACGTGCGATCAAATGGTGGTGGGACTGAAAATGATCTCTAAAATGCGTCTGAAGGAACTCAACAAGGCATTGGAGCAATTCAAAGTGAAAACCCCTGTCAAGACTCATTCAGTTTCTTCAGCGGCAAAGCGAAAAGGGAAGGAGCCCATGGTTGCTCCATCCAAGAAAAGAAGAGCTCTCATCATTGAGGATGAAGAGGATGAGGATGATATCACCATTTCTGCAATGGCATTGAAGAACTTGAGTCGTTCTGTTCCAAAAACAATGGAGAGATAGGAAAAAGACACGGATGAGACAGAACAGAGGACTGGAGAGAGAGAAGATTTGGAGAAAGAAGCGAGAAGAGAGAGATGCGAGAGGAGGAAAGAATTGAGGAAGAAGAAGAAGAGGAGAGAGGAGATCAAACGAAGCGAGCATGAGCAACACTTTTCTCCATCGAAGGCATGGAAACAGGGGAGATCCCGAGAAAAGAGGAACGTCCTCATTCCCCGCTACCGTGAAGGAATAAGTCGTTCTCCAGCGGATCCAGAGGACATCTATGCCTCTCAATTTCCTGAAGAGGGACATGATATTTCATCGCCCAATTTGCGTGACCATGCTGATTTGCCATCATCTGCGTATACTCCGTCTGATCGTGCAGAAGCCAGTACTCAGACTAATAATTCAGCAGACTTTTGCAGAATACTTGATGTTCTCTTGGAGATGCGGGGTCAAATATATGCTCTGGGATGCGAAGTATAGAACTTGCAAAATGCAGGTCAAACCTCTTCAGTTTCTTTGCATGATCAAATTCATGCCCTTGCTCTTCAAGTTCAAGCAAATGCCAAGGGTGAAGATGTTGCGCAACTAAAGGAGGATTTGAAAAAGCTGGAAGGGATTGTCCAGTCAATGGGAGATTTCCAGCTTGTTCGTGTTCCCAAGCAATCTTAATTCCATTCTCTTTTCATCTCTACCTTTTTTAATGATGACAAAAAGGGGGAGAGATGTGGTGCAGATTTGATTTTTGTGATGTCTTGACTTGACTTGACTTTTGTGCTTGGCTGTTCGGATTTGGACTGGATTTGGATTTGACTATTTGAATATTTGTTTATCTTAAGTACTATTGATATCTCATGACTTTGTTCATTTACATAACTAACCTACTTTCTGTGGATGCAGATTCTAGTGTTATTTTTACTAAGCCATTTATCTTTGTGAGATATCCATATTTGCTTGAGTAATGTTTTGCGGTCAAAGTTATTCAAATCATGCAGGGAAAGTTTTGTCACCATAAAAAATGGGGAGATTGTTGGAGAAAACTTCCTTGAGTGTTTTGAAGTTGACAAAACGTTTCCATCGATCTAGTCGAAGACTTGCGTACTCTTCCATCAAAGTCGAAGACTCCGGACTACCAAACTCAAGACTAAAAGTCTATCCTCATTGACGGTTTCTAGACCGTCGAAGAAGGCTTATCCGAACTGGATGTTTTGTTAAGGATTTGATTTTATCGACGGAGAAGATCTCTTGGCTGGATATAGCATGTCGAAATCCATTATTCAAATCAAGATTATTTCAGGGATTTTGGATCCGTTGATTGGCGAAGTATACTTGGAAAGTTCTACTTACGGAAACCTAGATCCTGTTTGTATGGGCGAGCATGATTGATGTGCTATCGTCATGTTCCTTAAATAGCTCGAAGATCTTCCTAATTGATTCTGTCCAACGGGTAGATTGGAAGAATTCCTTTGGTAAGTGCCAACGGGTATGATGGTATAAAGGAGTATATAAGGAAAACGTTCCGAGTTGTTCGAGTGTGTGCGCGATAGAAGAATTCCAAAGTCTGAAACTCCTTGTTCTTAGTCAATTAAACTGTTGAGCGAAATCTTGTACGCAAAAGAGAGTCTATATCTTTGAGAGACCTTGAGGAAGTGTAGTAGAGTCTCTACACTGTAGAATCAAGGAAGAGCTTTACTGTAACAACTCTTTTGTTCATAGTGAAATCCAGCCGGTGGGCTGTCAGTGCGGAAGAGTGGACGTAGGCTTGGATTAAGCCGAACCACTATAAACTCTGTGTTCATATTCTCTTCCCTACGCTCTTTTACTTTGATCGTAATTCGTTTTGTTTACAAGAGACGAATTTCCTTTACATAATCTATTGCTGATTTGAGTTGCATACTTCACTAAGGGAAATTTGTTTTTACACCTATTCACCCCTTCTAGGTGCTTATACTAGCTTTCACAAAAAGCTCGTTTTATTTGCAGCAGATGGCATTGGTTGCGTAGGCATTTATTTGTATGCTACTGGGAAAATCGCCGCAAGCAAGAACTTGACAACAGATCACCACCCCGGCAAAGCTATTTTTCTGGACTTGGCGACAATGCAAGGCCGAGATGTACCAAGCAAGAACTTGACAACAGTTACTATTCTGTGCTGGATGCGCCACTATCTTTCTTTTCTGCAAGTTATTTTTCTTTTCAGACAGAACCCACAAATTCCTGGTAGATCTGGTGCTGGAGATGGTCCGCTTGTTGCTTTTGGTGGATCGGATGGTGTCGTCATAATACTTTCACTGATAACACGGCAGGCGGTCCTGAAGGATCAGTTTCTTATCTAATGACCTTCATGGCTTCTTCTGGTGAGGAGGCTTCGATATGAGAAAAAGAAAAATTGTGGGCTTGGAGGTTCACAAAGAGAATTAAAAAAAAAAAAAAACCAAAAGAAGGAGGTAAGTTCATCCAGGGAGAAGTTGAGAAAACGCCAAAGCAGAATTTGGTCTGTCCCTCGATGGTTTCCACGGACGCTGATGATTATCGCTCATCGCCATTGGCTGTATTTTGAAACAGCACAAAGCGTGCTCTGCTTGGTTGAGAGCCTGAAGCGACTGCATCTCCGTCGACACTTTTCGTTGGCTAGTGTTGCTTCACTTTTCTGTAGATGACACAAGTAGATGTGACCGAAATGTTCCTATGTTTGCAAATTGGTGTCGCATTAATGGCACTAATCAAACTCAGGAATAGTGGGGGTCATTGCACCCACAGATAGGACAATTGTGTGAAAGTGAAGGCAAATGTTGGATCATTCATGGATGTCTTGGAGGATTACTTGAGAATGTACCGAGGTGTTGCTTTTTGCTTATCGGCTTATATGCTAAGGTATGCGATATTTTATCTTCATGTTTAGCACGTAAATTGCTACACTATTTGTCAATGAGGGTTTCATACTTGCTCTTAGTCTTTAGTCATCTTTTGGCATGTGTGTTCAATTCCATATGTGGGACAATGATAGAATTGAAGAGATGCAATATATGCCCCTATTTAAGACTTCCGTAACAAGGAAATGGTACGCACGTTCGATAGGAATCCTACAATTGCTTGGGTTGTTGTAGGAGCTTAGAATTAGAATATTAAATGGGTTGACTTGATATTACTTTCAGTCTGTGTAAATTGTGGTTCTTTCCAAATGCCGTGTAAGACATGCAGAAGAGGCAAGGAAGCCGTGGGTATCATGTCACATGTGTAGTTTATGAGTGGCTAATCCTTAATTGACCAAGGGATATGGTAAATATGTTATGTGGGAAATTCATGTGGAGAGGAGGTTCCTTGATATAGCTTTAGAAGATTTTATTTATATATTACGTTGTTATCGTCATAATTTATGTGCAAGAGCCTTATATGCCAAACTTGACATGCAAAGTGGACAAAGGATTTCAGTTAATGATTGACAAAGTCCCATTTTTTAGTGTA
Source organism: Eucalyptus curtisii (assembly GCA_017140595.1). Classification (NCBI taxonomy): domain Eukaryota; kingdom Viridiplantae; phylum Streptophyta; class Magnoliopsida; order Myrtales; family Myrtaceae; genus Eucalyptus; species Eucalyptus curtisii. The sequence continues at coordinate 11,390,911 of CM029495.1, read as the reverse complement.
GCATAAATTGGGATTTGAGAAGTGTAAAAAAAAAAAAAAAATCCACTTCCCATGGGCAGACTCTGTGTTAGAATGCTGTCATTAATGCTTCCTTACAGCTTCTGGTGGTCACGATAGCCATGACAGGCATCAATGAGTGGATTGATAATTTTGAATGGGTTTTTCAGGTGTCCATTGTTTGCTTCTAATGTGTTCTATTTGCTGTCCTTGCCCCTCATAGATTTGATTTTATGGAATAGCATAAATGAGCCAAAAGAGTAGAATTGCATTGGTTTTCTATTTTGATGTATGTATTTCATCGAGGATGAAAATTTGATGATGCATAATTTCGATTAATTGCCTCTTAAAATAGTCTTGAAGTGGGGGTATTTGAAGGGGGCTATGGAGCCAATGTGATTGAAGTCATTAAGACAAAAAAGTATTTAACTTTCATTTTAAATGAAAGATTTGAGTGAAGTAGATACTTTATTGGGTGTTAAAATTAAAAAAAAAATAGTGGGGGTTATTCTTTAAGCCAAAGTGATGACATGGAAAAGATGTTAAATAAATTTAAACATCTTGGCTTCAAAGAATTGTGTACTTCATTTGATTCAGTATTAAATTAAATTATAATACTGGTATAACAGTAGCACAATTTAAATATGTTGGTGCTATAAGGTCTTTAATGTATGCGATACATTATACTAGACCTGATATTGTGCAAGTTGAGTAGATATACTAATAATCCAAATATAGAATATTGAAATGCTATTATTAGATTTTTTGGTTATTTTAAGAGAACTAAAAAATAAAAAATAAAAATTATGAATGTTCTATAATAATTATTCGGCTGTATTAGAAAGATACACCGTTACTAGTTGGATTACAAATATGGGAGATAAAACTTCTGGATATATTTTCACATTATGTGAATGTGTTGTTTCTTGGGCGAGCAAGAAACAAATGTGCATAATTCACTCAACTATGAAATTTGATTCGTTGCTTTAGTGGCAATTGGGAAAGAGGACGAATGAACTATGAATTTGTTGTTGGATATCAAATTATGGCTTAGTCCTCCTTTGTGATAATTAGGCTACTTTGACAAGAGCCTATATTAGCACCTATAATGGTAAAGTCTAGACATATTAGTCTAAGACATGAATATGTGAGACAATTGATTAAAGATGGTACCATAACAATTGTCTACATGAGGTCAACTGATAATCTTGCCGATCCCTTGACAAAGGCTTTACCAAGAGACATAATAATAATGACCTCATAAAATACAGGGCTGAAACCCTTTAATTAAAATCACCGGTAATGGTAACCCGGCCTTTTTCTAGAATATCACTAGTTACAAGGTTTAATGGGTAAGAACAAGTTACTGCATGTGATTGTTTGATATTGACATAGTCCCGATATGAGAAGTCAGTATCGTCTGTTACGTTTTATAGGTTGAATTGAATTCTTAATGAGTATAGTACAGACTTGTAATGTGTTGATAGTAATAGAAACACATGGTAGATACTTCACCGATATGAGCTTAGAAGTGGTGCCGCTTCTTACGAAGGTTAGTGCGGAGTAATATAGAACTTTTCGCTGAGAAAAGAGGTTAGTGTATGTGCGATATGTCCAGTTCTATTATATAAAAGTATAAGTTTAAAGCAAAGCTACTTGTCACTTTGATAGAGTTTTGAGATACTTGCACTAAGTAAATGTTTAACTCGAAAGAGACCTTTATGTATGTATATTAATTTCACGGAAATTTTGGCTGTATATTTCTAACGTTTTATTTCTTGTTTTTGTTTTATAAACAAAAGTGGGGGATTGTTGGTAATTTGTTTATAAAATAAATAAAGAGGTGCCTTGTCCCACATTGAAAAGATGTGAGTGCGCACGTGGACGAGATTTGGCACTAACCGACGATTATTAATTTTATTTATTAAAAATTCGGATTTATTTTTATAAAAATTAACTATAAATCTTGTTGAAATAGTGTGACTGTTTATGAAAAGTTATGATTATTTTTTATTTATTATTTATTTAATTCCCAATTTTTATGCCTTTTCAACGTAACATTTAAGACGTACTTATTCATTTTGCAACATTTCTCGAAATATTGTCTTTGTTCTTTTGCAACTTTTTGAAGGGTTGCCTCTATTCGAAAGACAAAGATAAGTACGTATGTTTTGAGATCAAACACACATCTTCTTCCATTTTTTCGTTTTTCTTTCGAAAGAATCTACAGTCATTATTTCTAATTGTTTTCTAGAGAGACCTTGGAAAATTACTAGAATTGCTATCTAATATTCTCATTTGAGACTTTGTTGTATCCTGGAGGAAATTTTCCGGTGACCATTAGCAACTTTGTGGGGCAAATAAATTCTTAAAGAAAGCGATATCACGCCTCAAAGTCCGACTTGAGTACTCTAAAGATCCGACTTCATTATTCTACCCAATTTGAAGCCATATATTCCTAACAGTACCACCTCGACGACCATTACTACCTCGGAGAGCAATGCCGAGAAAGTTTGATGATACACAGAAGCACATATGCATGATACAATGCAACCACATGCATATTTCCAAATAAATGCATCTAGGGTTTCTCGTATTAGACTTAGGTGCTCTAGGATGAGCACATGATTGCAATTGTACGTATATGTTGCCATAGGTCTTACAATGTATTGGTTGATCTGATCTATTTGTAGTGGAATTCATGAATTTATTAATGTCTTTTGGTTAATCTGCGGTGCGAATTGTATACATCAATCATATTCAACTTCATTTATGGCAGCTGAAATTTTATTTCAAGGATTCAAATTTTCTGAAATTATTTTCTTTTTTAAGTTAGATTATGTCACCCCTTAAGATCTGAGCACATCAGCAACAAGCGAATTGGAAAAACAGGGGTACGTCCCATATATGAGTTTTAATTCGAGTTTTTGGTTGGTCGATTTCAGTCTGTCTTTAAAGCTGCCAAAAGTAGTGGATATACTTTGAAATTTAAGAAATAACGTATTTCAAGAAAATCATTTACTTATTTACATTTTCAAAGTATTAAATAAATCTCAACATGTTAATAAAATGTTTCGGTTAACTTTAAATGGTTTCCCATCTTTCGGCATCTCGTTTTAGCCTCTCTCGATTGATCATTGAGTGTGTTATAAAAATTTGGAAAGATTAAAAATCGTATCCGATTGGATCTAATAATGCACATTCATTTTAGTGCGTTGAACAAAATTACCTAATAATTACTCATTGATGGAATAACTATAACTTAACAATTTTCTAAACCAATTAGTTACTGGAGTGATAATGTCTTGTGTTCTATAAAATATATTCGAGCCACCGGTTTATCGCTTCGATCTTACTTATCTCATGAGGTTGACGTGTATTTAACTTTCCGAATCGACCTAATTCTTTCATACTTTGAAGACTTCGTTACAATCTTATTTAAATGCTCTTTTGACCAAGTCATACCTAGCAAAATAAATTCTCGAATAATGAAAATCCATATCATGATATTGCTAGAAGTATTTCTGAGAAAAATGGCTGTAGCCTTTCCATGTTTAGATCCTTTCCACGAATCATAGCACAAAATCTATCATCTTTTTTTGGGTTTTTTTTTTCTTTGACAACCCAATTGTGAGAAAGCACCTTGGTGGGTCATTGAGTGGGCTTTTGGAAACAATAAAGCCCGGCCCAATAGGGACCGGCCCGAGCTTTTTGAGTCCAATGAAGGGGCTCTACAGTCCAAATTAGGCCAATCATTAACGGCCGTCGTTGTGGGAAGAAAATTATTCAAGTTCCAATCAAAAGCATTGTGCAACCCGACATAGTCTACAACGAGTTCGAAGGCTTGCATATATTAGCCGCGAAATTACATGACTCAAGCATACTCATCAGAAAGCTTCTTTAAAGTTTCAACTGAATATGAACGAGTTCATTTTTGGCCCTAAAAGGGGTAACCATCGGTTTGATTTCAACTCTGGAACCAAATGGTTCTAGGCGGTCCCCATTTTCCGTAATTTGGAACCATTAATAACCGGCTTGGCTCTCTATTCTGGGTGCGGAACTGAACAACTTGAACAGGACTGGACTGACATGTCCTCTTTTTTTTTTTTTTTTTTTAAACTAATTCTTTTTCTCTTAAAAAGTAAAGATGATCGGAGGCACTTAAGATTCAATGTAAGGCAATTTGTAATCTCGTTTTTGTGGGTGCTGCTCTATGTTGGGATGTTGATTTGGCCGACCATCGTCGAGATTAAGATAATTGTCTGAATCCTAAACGGACACTAGTCTCCTGACTTTTTCATCATTGAGATTCAATCTTTATGAGCTGTCCATTTTGTAATCCGTTGCATCGCTGTTCACTTGCTTATTAACAGACGAACCACCTCAAGTAAATATGCCTAATCAGCGTCCTTGACTGACTTTACTTATGTTCAACTTGATCTTGGATTTAAGGGTAATTGCAAACCACGTTCCCAAAAAAAGAGAGAGATGGGCAAATCGAGTCCATACTTTAAAGCAACGTGGTGCAATTTGCTTTACCATTGAAAGGGTTTGCCATTTCTTTTGCCGCTGAAACAAGTCTTCCAAATGACTCTCCCATCTCACCTAATTCACGTAGCTACCAAGCTTGATTACTAAAATGCCATTAAGTGGATGGAAAAGGCCAACTTATAAACCATCACAACTGTTTACTAAATTGACCTGGTCAGGTGGGTCGGCTTCCGGTTCCATATCAGTTTCAGGTTTCAAGATAGGAACTAACCTAATATGAACTGATCACTCCCTGTAAATTCACTTCCGACTTCGCCTGTGCACTTTCTAATTCTATTGTGATCGGGGTTTGTATGGGACTCGGGTTTTTAGGAGGCTTGCGCGTGGACTTCTTGGCCGATTTGTGTTTGCCAGGCTATAACTGAAGTTGGTAAACCGGGTGGCCCGTAAATGGACCGGTCAATGCAACCCGGGCAGGGATCTTTTGTCTGGTTCCTTGCTTGAGGTACTGTTTAGCCAGGAATCCCAAAAACATAAATTTAACCACAGAAACACAAGTTTCGTGAATAATCAATAAAAGAAGCTTAATATCACCAATACTTCAAGTTGTTTGCCATCAAATTGCTCATGGGGAGTAAAGATACCATATGTTTCTGAACTTTTGTGGAGAGTTAATATGATCCCTGAATTTTGTTTATTTGAGTTGACCATGGGGATATATAAAAAAAGATAGAAATGTCAATGTGAATCGTGAGTTTGTACCAACTAAAGACCAAATATGTTTATGCACAAAAAAAAAAAAAAGGACCAAATACGAAGATGTGGAAAAAAGCTATAAAAAGGTGAAGAAAAGAGAATTTGAAGGGGGGAGGCAAGGAAAGAGAGAGAAAGAGTGAGGATGACGAGTGATGACCAAGTCATTGTCCTGACTACAATGAGGGTCTAAATCTTCGTCAAGCTTGGTAGGTCGCCTGATCTCAAGTGACGGCCTTCATGCCTCGCTTTGTTTTGAGATTGAGAGAGGGAGAGATGTGGTTGCAACTAGTCACGGAGCCAGGTAGGTGCAAGAGGCGATCTTCCCCTTGACCACCATGCAACTTTATCGCAATAGGTCCAAAGCGTCAATTACTAAAAATAACACAAGGAATGATCTGGCCATTTTTTTCTTGTTATAATCATTTTCATTATTTGTGAAAAAATATTTTATTTATTATTTTTGCAATAAATGATGAGATAAGATATATTGTATGATCATTCACACTAATGAAGTAATTATTTGTTGGTATCTTTGAACAAGATGAAACTTCATAAAATGAACTTTGTAAATTTCACTAAGCTTATTCCAATGACGGCTCTTTAGTAATTTTCATTCGGTCAAAATCAAAAGAACGTTTTCCTACACCTTTTCCTTTGAATTTTGATTTATATTGTGGTATGGTTCCTTACACGTAATGATAACAAATATTAGTCAAACTTTCAACTTGAGTACTTTGAAAATTTTGCTCCCTCATTAGGTTATGTCTCTCACATTGCATCCCCGATTTTGAGATCAAGCAATGGGGGCGGAGGCTTAGTGAGAGGTCGCGGCCCACAAATTCACAATGGCTATGATGATGAGCTCTCGCTTGAGCGTGACAGCGAGGGCCAGTAACCCTCGTCAAGATCTAGACAAGAGTTGGTGACGAGCTTGCATCTCTCTCTTCCCTTCCTTGCCCGAGATTTTATATTCCCAAGCTTTTTTGGTATTTTTCCAAAATCTCTTTTGGTATAGCTACATATATTTGTATTATAGATCGATTAGAAAGATACTAGATTCTGGTTGATCGCTTAGGTCAATGTGTCAACCACGCAGTGAAAAGAATCTAACTTCTCATCTCAATCTTAAGTAAGCAAAAGCGGCGACCAAGCACCAATTTCAAATTACCATTCCGTCTCCTTGTTAAAGTAGATTAAATGAATGGCAATGATATGCATGGGATGTGAATTGCTTTTTAATATTCAAAGTGGTCCCGAACTTTCTTTTATCCAATCTAATCTCCAAATTTGTAAAATTCCGTTCAATATGGTCATTGTGTTAAGAATATTGCCATGTCGCATATGTTTTTTCATGTGAACTGCCACGTTAGCGTTTATTAGGCTGAATTCTATCTAGGGAAAATGTCACAAATGGTCTTTATACTATTACTTAATGTGCAATTTGGTCCCTGAACTTTCGATCGGCTCAATTTGGTCCCTGAACTATTGATAAATGTCCGATTTGGTCAATAAACTTTCGATCGGCTCAATTTAGTCAATGAACTATTGATAAATGTCCGATTTAGTCATTTGTTACTGTTTTTCCTTTTTTTTTTCTCTCTTCCCTCTGTCGGAGCCGGCGGAGGGAAGAGAGAAGAAGCAAAAAAAGAAAAAAAAAAAAAAGAAAAAAAAAAGAAAAAAAGAAAAAGAAAAACAGTAACGAAGGACTAAATCGGACATTTATCAATAGTTCGGGGACCAAATTGAGCCGATCGAAAGTTCAGGGACAAAATCAGACATTTATCAATAGTTCAGGGACCAAATTGAGTCGATCAAAAGTTCATGGACCAAATTGCACATTAAGTAATAGTATAGGACCATTTGTGACATTTTCCCTTCCATCTAAATGCATGCGCACACATAACATCAAGCCATTTATAATATATGATGTGGAAGTTGTATGTAAGCCACATGGATGCTTGCATAGCAAGCCTAACGTGAAGTTAACAGAATCATGGTCAAGTTAGCTAATGGTGTTAGAATTACTAACCGAAAACTACATTGGTTGATTTTTTGAAAGTTTAAGAGCTATATTGAGCATAAAAAAATTTCAAGACCCATGTTGAACATTGAAAAACTACACGGTGTATCCATATCATCATCCTCTATCTAATATATGTCATATGAATGATGACATGATATGACGAGTCCATCATGATGTCCGTGTTATATGAATTTGAGTGTAAATCCGTTCTAAACGGTAAATTTCACTCTTATAGAATTGACGTGTGGCAAAACCGATGCACAAATTGCCTAATAAGAGTAGCTACCAGAATTTTTGACGGTAACGAGATTCTGCCAACTTATCCTTCGAATATTCATAGTTAGATTCTGTAAATCATGGTCAGTCCAATCCCCGCTTCTTTTACTGGTTGGTTTACGTCGAAGTCTAATTCCATAGTTATATCAGCTGCTGAATTCTCGAATTGCTTCGCTCATGTTTGACCAACCAACGACAAGCCATAGTCCACTTTGGCACAGTGTTCTTATCCAACGTTCAACGTTCAAATCATTGGTCTTATCTTTCACAGATGAGAACAAAATACACACGGGAAAAAAAAAGATTATTAAATACCTGTGCATTGATAGCATCATCCGTCGATTTTGCACTTGTGATGAGATAATCTGTTGTCAATTTGCAGATGCAACTGAAATGTACTCGAGTTGACTCTTATTGTATTATAATCTCTTAAATTCAGGTGTACGTTTCTAATTTCATTTCTTCACGGATGTCTGCACAATATCGTCGCACCAATCACAAACACCGACCGGCTAGACATGATCATCGAGTAGTATGTATAAAGGCATAAGTATATAACAATCGGCATATACGCTTTTGAGTCATGTCATTGTAAGAAGATTTCTTTACGTCATGTGGCAAGACAGATGGGCTTCAAGTTTTTCTCACGGTTTGACATTTTATAGTATTATTTGTATCGCATTCTTCTGGAAAGAGGATGAGAAAGAAAGCCAAGCCTTCCTTGAGGGCTTTCCCTCCGTTTTCCATGAAAGCGAACCCCTTTCTTTTTCATCTCGGTCAGGAATGAGATCTTATTACATTCATCATTCAAACTGAAGAGATCATGTCCCAAGTCCATTTGAAGTAAGACCATGGGACAAGAAAAGGGTTCTCTTTGGCCCCTCCTTTTGTCCTTGTTAAAAGGATGAGGAGCTTGGGTAAACATCTCACCAGCCCAACGAATTCTTTGATTTGAGCCATAACTGCTCATCATTGTTCTTGTTTTCAAAGCTTGAGGTTAGCGAACTCGATATTGTCTTGTAACTCTACTGGCACACTGGTGAACTATAACCCGCTCCATATGAGAGTAGACATGTCTCCTTTACAAAATTCATCATGTCCTCAAGTACCGATGGTCGTGCCCTTGGGAAGACGGTGAATGCGAGAAGCGCGGGTAACCATACTTGGTGTTTACAATTGGAGACACTTAAATCAAAAAAAGAAAAAAAAAACTAAAAATTCATGCATTCTTCCAACCATTTTTTTTATTGGTGGGTTTCAATACAGATACCTCATCGTGTTCATATTTAGTTAAGTTTATATATGAATGATATCTATAATTTATAATCCACCAATAAAAGTATGTTTAGATAAAATTTCCTTTGATTAATATGGATGATAAATATGGCAGGAACTATAGTACAAGCGATCAAATGAATGTTCACCAAACATAGAGAAAAGTAAAAAAAAAAGTTCCAAACCTACTGTAATTGTGCTAATTCAATTATTAGCATTTCAAATGTACCGATACTTTTTTCATATTTTGTCAATTGAGTATATCTGATCAACTTTGGTTGGAAATCGTCGACATCGGCGCTGGCCATCCTACGTGTCATGACTGGCGCTGTTGTGGACATTTTGAAATAATATTTTGAATTTTTTGTTCTTTTCTTTTGTTCTTATTTTTGTTTTTGTTTTTGTTTTTACTTTTTTTTTTCCCTTCATTTTGGCTAGTGAAGGCTAGAAAGCCCTCGGACAAATTTGGTGAGGGCCTCTTTGCACCCTTGCTCGCAATTGGGGGGCCAAGAAGGCCTTAGCGAGGTCCGCGATCTTGTTAATGGTCAGTGAGGGTTTGCTAGCCCTTGCTCAGTGGCCGATGACCATGAAATGAAAAAAAGAGAGAAAAAAAAAAAAAAAAATCTAATTTTTAAAAATTGTAAAAGTTGTCTATGTGCGTCGGCCGTGTCATGGAGGACAACTAGCATTCACATCAGCAATTTTTGGCCAAAATTGGCTAGAAAAACTTAATTGACAAAATTTGAAAATATTTAGGACTAAATGACATAATTAAAAGGTTTAAGATTGCATTAAAATAGGTGCAATAGGTATTTTTTTCCCAAAAAAGAATTGTGAGAATTTTTTTGCTACTTTTCCCCCAAACATATGAAGGGTAAGATGGGAAATTGTGTGAATTTAAAGATTGATTGTGGGCTAGGTAACACCGATATCGACACGCGATGCGCAATATAACATGACATGACACACCAACAAGTTATTTCTCAAAAAATAAAGAATTCCGATACGTTAGGACACGTTGTATATTAAATTTATATTTTATATATAAATGATAAATTATCATTTTTATGATTATTTTAATCAAATTAATTTGATTCAAATTCACAAATAAATAAATAATAAAAAAAGAGTGTGGAATGAATTTATACTATAAATCATGAGTCACGGGAAGTGAGAATCGGAATAGAAGACAAGACTAGTTTTTTTTTTCCCTTTTATTATTTTTATTATTTATTATTTTTTACATATTTACATTATGACCCTTCATTTATTGAAAATTTTCAAAATTGACCCGTGCGTATCGGATTTCTAAACTTGTGTGTCGAGCGTGTCGAGAGGGTTGGCCATATGTTGGATTTTAATACTTGTTGATTGCATGTTGAAATATGTTGGACATGACATGAAGGCTCCGGAAAAGTGTCGGTGTTTCCTAGATTATGGGTGCACATGTATGTATTGCATGCAACAATTACTTATAAGATAGAACCATAAAAAAGGTTTAGGAAGATTCAAATGGGTTCAATCACTTTGGTATATAATCTTCCATAAAAGAGAAGGATATAGTCACAAAGCATGTTCTTCACCTCATTGAAGCCTATCGATGTTATATTTTTCTCGGGAAAAAAACAAAAAAAGTCCTAAATCTATTGCAATTGTACCAATTTAGTCATAAACTTATTTTTTTGAACCAATTGAGTTCTAAACCTTTTATAATTATTTCCGATTAGTCCATCTGGCCAAAATTGGCCAACCGGCGCGACGTGCGGCGGCGGGCGCCACGCGAGCTTTTTTTTAATAATATTTTATTTTAAAAAAAATTTTATTAATTTTTTTTCCTTTTTCTTTTTTCCCTCCTCTCTCTTCCTCCCTCCTCCTTCCTTTGGCTCCGGCGACTGACCAGCTTGGCCGGTCACCGGACTGAGGCGATCCAGCAGGGCGAGCCCCGCCAGATCTGGTGAGGAGGCCCCGCCGGATCTAGCGAGGGGGGCTCGCCACGACGCCATCACGTCTGGCAAGGGGAGCTCGCCGTTGCGTCTGGCGAGGGGGGCTTGCCTCGCTCGATGACCGCGAGGCGAGCCCTCACCAGATCTGACGGGGGCTCGCCGTCGCGTCTGGCGAGGCCTCCTCGTCGGATCGCCTCAGTTCGGTGACTGGCCAGCCTGGCTAGTCGCTGGAGCCAAAGGAAGATGGATGGAGGAGGGAAAAAAAAAAGAAAAAAGGAAAATTTTTAAAAAATAAAATAAAATATTATTAAAAAAAACTCGTCGGCGCCGGCCGGCCAATTTTGACCAGATGGACTGATTGGGAATAATTATAAAAGGTTTAGGACTCAATTTGTCAAAAAAATAAGTTTATGATTGAATTGGCACAATTGCAATATGTTTATGACTTTTTTGGTAATTTTCCCTATTTTTCTCTTTCTATATTTTCCAACATTGCTAATCTCAAATCATGCTTTTGTTCAAAAAAAAAAAAAAAAAAAAAAAAAAAAAAAAAAACCTCAAATCATGCTTATTATACTTGGTGGTTACAATTTATGAACATCACTCATATGCAAATTTAAGCTAAAATTAAATGTGAGCGATCCCCTTGATGTGCTCTTGGTTAATTAGGTTTGGAGATACTTGTGAGGCCCCAAACCATGTAGTTTGGTGTTAGGAAGTTTTCGAAACTAACAATGGCATCGAATCAAATCTATCTACTATTAAAAGCAAGATGTTTAATTACGATTTCTTGTCACAAGTCAAAGTTATCATTCTTTATCGATGAACTATCACTTGCTTAATCCATCCTCTCATCTCTTCTCACAATCGTCGACCTCCCAAAACGTGAAGTAACAGCCGTTGCTCTTAATTATATTCGACCGTCGAGGGGTTGAGACCAAATCGGCCGACAGCCTTTTCCCACTTTGAAAATATGGCAATTAACATGATTTTTCGTACAAGTTACTTCCTCTTCCTCTTCCCCCAACGTCTCTCCACTTATAAATCCCCATAATCATCGGTTGCTTCAAGACATTCAAACACAACCCTTCACAAAACCCTAGCTAGCTAGCTTGTTGTTTCACAAATCAATTAGCATTTTACGAGAAAATGGGCAACAAAAGCTCTGCGAAATCCAAGACCGATTCTCAGGAAACAAGCACCACCAAGAAGAGCGCCTTCAACGGACTAGGCAACCTCATTAGGCTCCTTCCGACCGGGACCGTCTTCTTGTTCCAGTTCCTCAACCCAGTCTTGACCAACAACGGCAAGTGCCACACCGTTAACCAGTACCTTAGTGCCATTCTAATCGCGGTTTGTGGCTTTTCGAGTTGTTTCGCTTGCTTCACTGATAGCTACAAGGGGATGCTCGGGTTGACCTACTATGGCATCGCCACGACCAAGGGCCTCTGGCCGGGCTCGAGCTCCGTGGATTTATCGGGTTATAAGCTTCGGTTTTCAGATTTTGTCCACGGTTTCATGGTGGTGATTATTTTCGCCGTCCTGGTATTGTTGGACACGAACACCATGATGTGCTTCTATCCGTCTTTCGAGAATAGGGAGAGGACTTTGACCATGGCTTTGCCACCTGTGGTCGGCGCGATCTCAGGTGTGGTGTTCGCGTTGTTCCCAACCAAACGCCATGGAATCGGGTATCCCGCTTCAAGTGAGACTAAGACTACCTCAGAGACCAGTACTACCTCCGAGAGCAAAGCCTAGAGGAGCTTGATGATAAACATAAGTACATATATGCATGATCCAATGTAATAACATGCCTATTTCCAAATACTTGCATCCACGACTTCTCATTTAGACTCATGTGCTCAACGAGAAGCATGTAAATACGATCGTACGTGCTTGTTGCCGTAGATCCTACATTTTATTAGTGGTGAATGATTTATTTGTATTGGAATCGACAGATTCATCAATGTTTTTTTTACTAGTCTGTAAGCACGAGTGGCATATCAATCATAGTCAACTTCTTTTACATCAGTCGAATTTTATTAAAAAAATTCGGACTTTTTAAAGTTAGTTATCTCTTAAACTAAAGAAAATTACTCCTTAAGATCTCGACATTTCAACAACGAGTGAATCGGACGACGGCTTCCTTCTTTTTCTTTCCCTTTTCCTCCCTCTTTCTTCCATCCCGTTTTGCTCCTGGATGCATCTGATAAACGTGCATGATCTCAATCCGTCAATCACTGTGCAAGACGCAAGAGCTTACCTTGACCAACAGCCGCGATCGCGCGTCTGCCCTCAGACCCTCCGTGCCGGCAACTTTGCTGCCGTCTTCAGAGGCCCGTCCTCAAGCACCCAACGCCTTTGTATCTCCCTCTGCGCCCCTCTCTGCACCTGCCAGTATTGAGTTGAGCTGGGCCCGTGATGCCAGATCCGACGTCGTCCAAGCCTGGCCTGGCTATGGCTGCCTGAGGCTGGGTGGCCACTGGGGGGTGGGTTGGGTCGCCCCGAACCCTCCTATGACCTTGTCAGAAAGAGGGGAGGGGAGAATCAGGCCTCACTGATCTCAGACGATGCGAGATTTAGCATGGCTGGCGACGCCGGGGTGATCTCCAAGCCTCGAAAAGAGAAGGGGGGATCCAGAGAGCGGAGGCGGGAGCTGCCGCTGATGCGAGGTAGATGGTGGAGCTCAAGTCCGGCGGGTGAAGAATGTACAAGTAAGATGACAGTGACATCCTCAGTGAAATTCTCACGTAACCTTTTGACGTAATACTATTGAGGAAAGATTGGGCTTTAGGCGATTTTGGTTGTTGGTGACAAAAGTTCATTCGTGTTTTCTTCTCTAAGGTATATTCTCGATTGCTTCTCATACGTCATAACAATTTAATATTTTTAATAAAGAATATGCGTTAATTTATACTAGCTGGTCCAGTTGAGCCTTGCTTCCTAGAGTTTCTCACCAGCAATGGATCAAAGTCTTGTAGACAACGGAGTGTAGACCAAGCTGTGACTAATATCCAAGTAAACACGCGACTCAAGACTGGATGGGGTGTGATTATCGGCTAGGCATTCATCACATGAGCCCTTGTTGATGGCCATACCGATCACAAGAGTCTTTGTCGATGGCCATATTTATCAATAACCATGATCAGCTATTGATATACGATAGCGGCTGGTTGATGATCGTCATCGTAAAACTAATTGCAGAAGATATAGATTGAAAGGAATCGATTAACAGCCGAATGAGGAACCATGTGAAAACTAACCCTCTGGTGAGTAAAGTGGGTGCGAATTTCAGGCAGAGTGGTATTTGAAGTTAAAATTGCTTGCGGATAAGCCAATGGAGCACAAGAGGTCAGATTTGAAGACGAATTCAAAGAAGTAACGCCTTGGATGAGAGTCAAAGTGGCGACAAGTAAACGTCCGGAATTAAGGCGTGAATTTGAATGATTAACCGCTTGGACATAAAAAGTCGTGGCAATATGAAGATGTGAAGCCCGAAGGTTTTGAGATGTGAAGGCATGGTTAAAACTGCTGAAGAGCTGTTTTATGGATAGTTATGTTGTGAATAAGTACTAGTGCTTGTGTGCAGTGGAGCCACCCTCGAACAAACAAACAAAATTTGTTACCTTTTAATTATCTTTCAGTTTTGGCATCGTAACTGTATTTTACAAATATCTCGTAATCGATTAGATTCGGTATGTATTTTAGTTGTAACTTTCAGATCTTCGTTATCTATTAAATTCTGGTGTTGTATCTTTATGTCACTATGCTTTGTCGATGATTAAAATCCGGCAAAGATTTATGTACTATGACGTCGATTAAAGTCTGTTGTAGTATATCCATCGCTTTCCTTGTACTGCAGTAATACATCTTGTCCAGAATTGTCATAGGACCTGTCTCTTCTTATAAAAATTGAAAATTGACTTTCAATGAAAAGTATTTCGTCATCTTATCCACTTAGCAAAAGAGTTACAGAACCTCTTTCATGGATTTCCTAGGGTTCTCAAGGTCGCATGATACCCTCCGAATTTTAAAATGTAATCGAAGTCACATCTTCCCTGCTGTCTGAATTATGGTTGAAGTTCACTTGGCACATTTAAATTAATTAAGTGAATAATCTTTCTACTGTTTTGTCAATAACTAAAGGGTGTGTCATGAGCTTATTGTAAAACTTGTTCGTGCCACTCATGATTTAGAATCCATAGACCCACCATAATTTTGTCTGAAGGGTTTGCTGTCCAAATATTTCATATCTTCGCAAGGGTCATTCTACACAAACGTTAAGGGTGTGTTTGACAATTTGCCAAATAGTGACTTTTTTATTCTTTTGTTTCCAGAAATATATTTGAAATTGAAATCCATTTGGTTTGTTCTTGAGAAAAGATTTGGAATAGAATCAATGAGTAAAAAAATAAAAAAAAATTGCTTCATTGTTTCTAGGAACAATTCAAGAATTAAGCCAACCTAAATTTCCTTTTTCTCTTCTTCTTCCTTCTCTCTTCTTCTTCCATCACCGCCGGTTGCTTGCATTGTTTCTCACCCAACCATCGGCAATAATTGACCTTAACTAGATTTGGCGATCAAGCCAACCTCGGTAGTTGCGAGGTTTTGCCAGCCAAGGCTCGACTAGAATCAAGCCAACCCAAATTTCTTTGTTCTCTTCTTCTTCTTTTCTTCTTGTTCTTCTTCCTACTCTCTTTTTCTTCCATTGTCGCAGGTCTTTGGCGACTAGTTGAGCGAGGTTTGGCGAGCTCGCTAGAGCCTCACCTAGCCATCGGCAAGCCTCGCCTGGCTGGGCGAGGCTTGACCAAGCCTTGGTTGATAAGCCTCACCTAGTTGGGGTGAGGCTCGACGTCTCACTAGGGGTTGGCGACACTTTGGCTAGGTTGTCGGCCCTCGTCTAGCTAGTCACCGGTCATCTCAAGGCCGGCGATTGGCCAAAGGTTGAAGAAGAAGAGAAAGAAAAGAAAAAAAGAAAAGAAGAATAAAATTATTAAAAAATTAAAAGAAAATGGTTTGGATTAGCATTTTGAAGGACAATGCCATATGCAATTCTATTTTGGAAATAAAAATTTTGGGCAGTTACCAATCGCCTTCAAATGCTTAAAAATTGTTCCTAGGAATATAATAAAAAAGAATAATTTCTTATTAGAAATTATTCTTGAGAACAGAGTGGTTACCAAATGCACCCTAATTGTATGAGTAGAGTAGTTCGCGACCGAGGAAGTGCATGGGGATGCGCACGCATCCTTATTGTTATCATTGGTTGCTAACCCGTGCTTTGTGAGTCGAATTTCAAGTAAAATTCATTGAGTCGACATATTAATATTCAAAATCATAGAAATTTGAATTCAAAAGAAAGTATAAATTTAAATAAATTATAGATGCTTTCTACGAATACTATCCCCTTCAAATAATATATTATCCATGAATATAATCCCTTTCAAACGTAATAGTGGACAATCCTTTTCGTTCTACACTTAGTCCGGTCGCGAGAGTTATTGGGTTGGTTAAGATTCAGCAACGAATATATCTCAAGTTGCCCCATCAACGATGGCTTGTGCAATGAAAACAAGTTTCTTGGAACCACATCCGGAGCTTTCTATCTCGATAAGCTATCCAGCACTATTGAAGTGGGCTATCACGACTTTCTTACTAAGGCGCGAATTTGAAGGAGTAACTGCTTGGATATGAAAGGTCGTGGCAATATGAAGATGTGGAGCCAAAAGGTTTTGAGATGTGAAGGCATGGTTGAAACTGCTGCAACTGTTTTATGGATAGTTATTTTGTAAATAAGTACTAGTGCTTGTGTGAAGTGGAGCCACCCTCGAACAAACAAACAAAATTTGTTACCTTTTAATTATCTTTCAATTTTTGCATTGTAACTGTAATTTACAAATATCTCGTTATTGATTAAATTTCGATATGTATTTTAGTTTTAACTTTCAGATCTTTGTTATCTATTAAATTATGGTGTTGTATCTTTACGTTACCGTGCTTTGTTAAAATCCGACAAAGATTTGTGTACTTTGACATTGATTAAAGTCTGTTGAAGTATATCTACCGCTTTCCTTGTGTTGCAGTAATACATCTTGTCCAGAATTGTTATAGGACTTGCCTCTTCTTATAAAAATTGAAAAATGACTTTTGATGAAAAGTGTTTGGTCATCCTATCCATTTCCAGCAAAAAAGTTACAAACCTCTTTCATGGATTCCTAGTGTTCTCAAGGTCGCATGATACCCTCTGAACTTTATAAAGAAATCGAAGTCACATCTTCCCTGCTGTCCAAATTATGGATTGAATTTCACTTGGCACATTCAAATTAATTAAGTGAATAATCTTTCTACTGTTTGGTCCATAACTAAAGGGTGTGTCACGAGCTCATTGTAAAAACTTGTTGGTGCCACTCATGATTTTGATTCCAAAGACCCACCAGAAATTTGTCCGAAGGGTTTGCTGTCCAAATATTTCATATCTTCGGAAGGGCCATTTTACACAAACGTTAAGGGCACATTGGGCAATTTTCCAAATAATGACTAATTCTATTCTTTTGTTTTCGAGAAAAAAATTGGAACATAAATCTGTTTGATTTGTTTCCGAGAAGAAATTAGGAACATATTCCGTTTGATTTGTTTCCGAGAATAGATTTGAACAGAATCAATGAGTTAAAAAAAAAAGAAGTTTTTTTATTCTTAGGAACAATTTTAGAATCAAGCTAATCCATTTTTTTTTTCTCTTCTTCTTTTCTTATTGTTCTTCTTTCTACTCTCTTCTTCTTCCTTTGCCGTCGGTCTTCGGCAATCAGTTGGGTGAGGCCTGGCAAGCTTGCTGGAGGCTCAAGCAGCCACCGGTGAGCCTTGCCTATCTAAGTGAGGCTCGATTGAGTAGCCAAGGCTTGGTCGACGAGGTGCAAGCTGGTGACACTTTGGCAAGGTCACTAGTCCTCGGTCATCCCAAGGCCGGTGACCGGCCAAAGGTTGAAGAAGAAGAGAAAGAAAAGAAAAAAAAAAGAAAAGAAGAAAAAATAAAAAAGAATAAAATTATTAAAAAATTAAAAGAAAATGATTTGGATTAGAAATTTTGAGGACGATAGCAAACGCAATTCTATTATAAGAACAAAAATTTTGGACTATTACCAAATGTCTTAAAATGCTTAGAAATTGTTCTCGAGAACAGAATAAAAAAGAATCATTTCTGATTGGAAATTATTTTCGAGAACAGAATTGTTGTCAAATGCACCCTAATTATACGAACAGGGCAATTCGCGACTGAGGGAATGCATGGGGATGCACACCCATCTTTATTGTTAACATTGGTTGCTAACCTGCGTTTTGTGCGTTGAATTTCGAGTAAAATTCATTGTGTCAAGATATTAATATTCAAAATCATAGAAATTTGAATTAAAAAGAAAGTAGAAATTTAAATATATCTCAGATGATTTTTACGAATATTATCAACTACAAATAATATATTATCCATGAATATAATCCCTTTCAAAGATAATAGTGGACAATCCTTTTCGTTCCACACTTAGTCCAGTCGCGAGAGTTATTGGGTTGGTTAAGATTCAATGACAAATATATCTGAAGTTGCCCCCTCAACAATGGCTTGTGCAATGAAAACAAGTTTCTTGGAACCACCTCCGGAGCTTTCTATCTCGATAAGCTATCTAGCACTATTGAAGTGGGCTTTCACGACTTGTGAGATTGATTGTGTTCTTTATTTAGCTGTAACACTTGATGTCATAAAAAATTAAATACCGTTAATTATTTACATATATCTACAGGCAAAATGGTCCAAAATATTTTAAATTTATTGCACTTTTGCCAATTGAGTCTTAAACTTTTCATTTGTGCCAGTGAGTCTTAAACTTTCTTACGTTTTGACAATTGAGTTCATTTGGCCTATTTAAATTATAAATTACTAACGTGGATACCAACTTTCTTACTTGGCACCATAAGCATTGATGTGGATAATTTGTAATGATATTTCAATATTATTTTATTAATTTTATTTACTTTATCCTTTATCCTTTTTTTTTTCTTCTTTTACTAACTAAGGGCAATGGCACTCTTGCCCATATAGGGGAGAGAAAAAAAGAAAAAAAAAACTATAAAAATATTATTAAAAATTGTCAACGTTAATGCCAATAGTGCCATGTAGGACAACCTATATCCACGTTAGTGATTGTTGACTAAACTTGATAGGATGAACTCAATTGGTAAAACATGAAAAATATTTATGATTCAATTGACAAAATTTAAAGGTTTAAGATTGATTTAAAAAAAATGCAATATGTTTAAGACTTTTTGGACAATTTTCACTATAAATATGCCCCTAAAAGAAGGAAACTTGGCAAAAGAAAAGGAGGATCACCACTTAAACTCATATTTCCATTCCATGTTTTGGTTCGTTTCCTTTTTACTCGTGGTTTACTGGCATGGATATCACTTCACATTTATATTTAACTAAGGTTGTGTGTGGATAATGATCGTAATTTGATACACCAATTAAAAGTATGATTGGAGAAAGTTTCCATCAATTAGGATGGAGGAAAATATAGTCCGAACTAGAATGCAATTGAGTAGACGTACATGGTAACTTATATGTAAAAAAAAATTGATTGTGGGTGCACCCATGTACGTGACGCATGCAACAACCTGCACATGAGATAGAATCATAAGATGGGTGTAGGAAGATTCAAATAGGTTCAATCACTTTCGGACTTAACCTCCCATAAAAGAGATTATAGTTCTAAAAGCATGATCTTGACCTCATTGAAGCCTGCTGAGGCTATAATTTCCTCCATTGCTGGTTGGATGAAATTTTCTCAAACCATGCTTATTATAATTTGGTGGTTACAAGTTATGAATATCACGTACATGTAAATTTAAACTAAAATTATAAGCAGATGATCTTCATCGACCAATCAGAAACATGGTTGAATGACATTACCTCTATATAAAGTGTGGGTTTGGTAAATTAGTTTGAAGATACTTGTAAGGCCGAAAAACATGTGCTTTGGTGTTCGCAAGTATTTGACACTTAAAGATAATGTCGGACTAAGTCTAGTTACCGTAAAATGCATTACGCTGAGTATGATTTCTTGTGACAAGTGAAAACTATCCTTTTTAATTAATGGAGTATCACTTGGTCACTCCATCCTGTCCTCTCTTCTCACACTCGTCAATTTCCCAAAACGTGATGAAACGATCTCTTGCTCGTGATAAGATTCGACCGTCGAACTGAAATTGAACAACTCTCTACGGTTGTACGCAAAACCTTCACACTTTAGAATATGGCAATTTCATTTTTCGTACAAGCAACTTCCTCTTCTTCTTCCCCAACTTCGCTCCACGTATAAATAACCTAATTAGTGCTTGTTTAAAAGACACACACAAACACAACTCCATATACTTCATAAAACCCTAGCCAGCTTGTTATTTTTGCAAAGCAATAGGCATTTTCCAAAAGAAAATGGGCAACAAAAGCTCTTCGAAGTCCAAGACCGATTCTCAGCAAACAAACACCACCAAGAAGATCGCATTCAATGGACTAGGCAACCTCATTAGGCTCCTTCCCACCGGGACCGTCTTCTTGTTCCAATTCCTCAACCCCGTCTTGACGAACAACGGCAAGTGCCACGCTGTTAACAAGTACCTAAGTGCCCTACTAATCGGAGCTTGTGGCCTTTCGTGTAGTCTTGCTTGCTTCACTGATAGCTACACAGGGAGTGATGGGGAGACCCACTACGGGTTCGCCACGGCCAAGGGCCTCTCGAGCTCGAGCTCAAGCTCTGGTGATTCTGTGGACTTGTCGAAGTATAAGCTTCGGTTCGGAGATTTCGTCCATGCTTTCTTTGTGGTGATTGTTTTCGCAGTTCTGGTGTTGTTGGATACCAACACCATGCGGTGCTTCTATCCGTCTTTCGAGAATACGGAGAAGACTTTGCTCATGGTCCTGCCAACTGTGATCGGCACCATCTCAGGCGCGGTGTTCATGTTGTTCCCAACCTCGCGCCACGGAATTGGGTATCCTTCAAGTGACGCTAGCACTACCTCGGAGAGCAAAGCGTAAAGAGCTTGACGATACACATAAGTACACACATGCATGGAACAATGTAACCACATGCTTGTTTCCAAATACTTGCATTTACGACTTCTCGTAGTAGACTAATTTGCTCTAGAACGAATGTGTGATTACATGTATTTGTTTCCGTAAATCTTACGTTGTATTGGTAGATAAAGGATCTATTTGTTTTGGAATCAACAAATTCATCCATATCTTTTGATTAGCATCTCTTCATGAGTAGTGCCATATCAATTATGTTCAACTTCATTTACGGCCGCCATATTTTATTTCAAGGATCCAAATCTTCTAAAGATGTCTTTCTTTGAAGTTAGATAATGTTACCCCTCAAAATATGAGCAAGATTAGCAATTATAAAATTGGACGTTTCAAATCGGGTCTGCCTTTTTTCCTTTTTCCTCCTCTTTCTTCTATCTCATTTTCCCCCGGTACGCATCTGATGACTGTGCATGACCTCAGTCGCTCGATCACTTTCCGTGACGCAGAGCCAACCTCGACCTACGGCCACAGCCGCGCCTCCTCCACCAGACCCCATGCGCCAGCAACGTCGCCGCCCGTCCTTCTTGGGTCCGTCCTCGAGCACCCAACGCCTTTGTATCTCCCTCAGCGTCCCTCTCTGCGCCTCTGGGTCTCGAGTTGGGCTGGGCTAGCGAAGCCAGATCTGGCGCCTCCTGGGGTAGGGTGGTGACGCCGGGGTGGTTGCGACCTGGGTTGTCTCGAGGTCTCGGCGACCAACCCTCGAACAGGGGTGCTGTGAACGCGAGCTAGACGGTGGAGCTCAAGTCCGGCCAATGGACACGACCTAGACTACGGTGACTGGAGGCACCAGCCGTGAGGGGACTGGGATTGACGGGGCGCGGTGGCTGCATCAGTGGCAGATGGAGGAGAGGGGAGAGAGAGAAACTTGAGAGAGAGAGAGAGACAGAAAGAATAGTATTGAGGGAAGATATGAGCTACAGGCGATTGGAGGTAGCTCACAAAATTTTATTTGTGTCTTCTTTTCTAAGTTATATTGTTTTCCTGAGTGTTTCATACGTCATAATTGTTTAATATTTAGGATTAAGGATATACATTAATAATTTTATATATCTTAGCCGCTCAATAGAACCTTATGGCGCGTTTGGTAACGTTTATGTTCCGGGGAACAATTTTTGAACATAAATATTTTTTTTTTGTTTATGTTCCAGGGAACAATTTCTAAGTATAAGAACGCGTTTGGTAACTACAAAAAATTTCTACTCCAGAATAGAAACGCATTTGGTAAACTTGTATAATTTTTTTTTGTTTCTTTTAATTTTTAATAATTTTATTATATTTGTCCTTTTTTTTCTTTTTTTTTTCTTCATTCTTCCTTTTGGTCGGTGATCTCGCCTTGGCTGGGCAAGCTTGGCCTTGCCGGGCCACCATTGGGCGAGGCCGACTTGGCGTTGGCCGGCGACGCTCCGGCGAGGTCGCCGGCCATGGCCGAGGCCGGCGACCAGCCAAAAGGAAGAAAAAAGAAGAAGAAAATTGAGAAGAAAAAAAAAAGTTTTTCAAAAGTGTTCCGGAACAAGAAATAAGTTTTTTCTACTTGTTTCTATTCCAAATCTGCTCCCGAGAACAAAAAAAATAGATGTTTTGTTCCCGAGAAGAAAAGTGTAAACAAACGCGTTTATATTCTTTTTTTGTTCCTCGGAATAAAAGAACACAAATTTGTGTTCCGAGGAATATAAACACAAATAAACAGACACACCCTTAGCTTCCTAATGTTTCTCAGCAGCAATTAATCAAACTCACATTGACATTGGAGTACAGATGAAGCTGTGACTAATAATGGATAATTTGTATTTACTTACCAAAAGTGTATAGTGTTATCCGACAAAAATTAGCCTTCAACATTGTTAAGCATGTATTGATATTTATAACATATTCACAAAATCTATATCAAAAGCATTTGGAAAAATTCGCAATGAATACATTTTGATCATTTTGAAAGGTCTTGGAATCTTAAAATTGACTTGACAATATGTGTTACAACCTCCAGATCAAATTTCGTGGAGGAAATTTCTCCAAAATACGATTAGAAAACAGTTAATTATGAATTTGGTCGATTACTACTTCCCTCAGTTAAATTTACAAGAACGTCTTGTTTTATTCTTTATGGGTTGTTAACCATGCCCTCAACCATAAACTTAAATTTTAGTTTGAATGCGAAGAAAGCATGACTAGCTACATTCGATATCAATGAAAATCACTTAAAGATTAGACAAAATAACAAATGAATGATTTTCTTACAAGTCGAATTTAACAATGTTAAATCGTCAAGGGATTGATTGATTCATGATCATAAAAAAGGAGAAATGTGTTTTTTCAACTTTAAAACATAGTTTTACTTTAAAATAGATACTTCTTTTATTTTTTAAATATACCAAGATGAAAAGGGGATTCGTTAATTAAGTTATTTTTAAAAACTTAGCTAATAATGGTGTCAAGAGATGAAATAGTGCAATAAATTTTTTTGAATATGAGGGGTAAGGTTAACTATTAACATTGAACGAAATCTTGTGGTTAAAGGTTAATTTGGTCAGTTAACATAAAATAGCGGGTTTTAGCTAGAAGTGGTGTGCAAATAGCGCCACTTTATAGCAAATTTAATCTAATTTTAGTATACTGACCCAAAAAAAAAAAAAAAAATCTAATTTTAGTATCAATCATGGGAAACTTTTTGGCGGCAAAAAGGCAAGTGGGTCTGGCCCAAGAGGGGCCAGCATAGCTCGGCAGGTGGGGTCTCAGCCTCAACATCTGAAAATTGGTCATCTTCATGGCGCGTCTGGTTCACCAGAATAACTATTTCCTTCCTTGTCTGTTTCTCATGAGATACTTGTTCTTCTGATTGGTTCAAAAATGGATCAGGGAAAAACGTTCCTGTGCGAATTTGTGTGGAAACTCTTTCACATGGATTTCCCAGTGTTCTCGGCTTGGCATGATGCATTAGCAAACTCTGGAACGAAATCAAAATCACATCCTCCCGGCTGTCCAAATCTCAGATTGAAGATCATTTTCCATTGTTTCGCATGACCAAAGAGTGTGTCATGAGCTTGTTGTAAACAAATGTTCATGCCACACATGGCTTAGATTCCATATGTCCATTAGAAGTTTGTCCAAAGAGTTCTAGATTTAGTCCATTTGTTTGATCTGATAAAAATTTCGAGGTGAGGAGTCAATTGGTTGTGTTTGTTAATCTCGATAATATTCAAGTTGGTTAAGACTCAATATCAAAATGTGTCTTATGTTGCTCGATTGGTGATTGTAAGTACAATGAATTCAATTTCCCAAGAGGCAGCCTGAGAGCTTTCTATCTCTATAAAGGGATCTAGTACCCAATGACGGGAGATATCAAGACATGTGAGATTAATTGTGATGCTTCCAAGAAGTCAGAACACTTTAGGCACCCTAAAAAGGGATACACAACTCTTCCTCCAACATGAAGGAGAGACCATATAAAAATTATCAGTGGAAGCCCAGAAATTGGGCTTGGCTAATGTAATAAAAATAAGAAAAAAAGAAAAAAAAATTGCAGTTCACCCTATAATTTTTTAGGCTTTTACTTGCCATATACTTCTCCAAGGGTATCTCACCTTCAAAGCCATCTGTCTTGCCTTCTTTTGTTGTCTGAGAGGGTCTTTCCTAGGCTTACAACCTGTTTTAACAACGTCAACCTTGACTATGTGGTGGTCTGAAGTGCCCTTAGATGAGATCACTGAGTATGAGTTGGGCACAAACTTGTAGGGTGCCTCTGGAGATGCCCAGATGTAGTCCACACGTGTGCCATACTTGCACGTGCCTTGCACATCTTGCAAGAGCCAAAAGAAGAGATTAGACTCATCGGGAGTGTTCTTTTTCTTTTTATGGAGGCATGTGAGCTAGGTAGGACAAGGAACACGTACTTTGACCTTTTGCAATGATGACCACAGGCTCACAATCCCCAGCAGAGTTCTTTGCATCAATGTAATTTTTCCCCTTCAAAAACTTGGTTACTTCAACCTTTGGTGTGGGCTTCCCTATGTCCTCATAATACTACATAGGAAAGCAACATATAAAGTTTCAGAAGTACACAAACAGAAGAAAATAGCAACTTTTTTAATCAGGGTTTTTTTCAGAAAAGAGAAATTATGTTTTTTTTTCTTGAATTTACCTTGACAATGTCCATCCATCTAGAGATGGAGTAATCTGATTCATCCAGTGAGTTGAGGCCACCTGCAAGGATGTGAGGAGGGTCATATGACTGAACAATTGCTCTGATCTGCCTCATCCTCCAGAACTCATCCAGGTGATCCAGCTGTGTGCAGTTGAAGCTAAGCTCTCCTGCCCATGGCACATCTATGGTGGCCTTCAACACATTCCTGGTCATCACCCACAAATCCAATCATGTCCACTGACATTGAGCTCATGTGGACTTGTATTTGGGGATTTACGATTAGCCCACCATGATAGGACAGCAATTTTAACATGATTTCACGGATAACATGACTTAATTGAGATGAAGATGATAAAAATCACTGAATTTGGACTCAAAACTCGGCACTACTTGAGCATATGATTACCTTGAACTTAAATTTTCCCTTTCTATCCCTTCTGCGGGGATAGTTTGTTAATTTGAAAGGCACCAAATGGTGGGTCACGATGGGAGTGCAGTAAAACTGAAGTGAAGTTTCACTTTCATCCCCGGGATGTGGCTACTCTTTAAGCTTCTAATCATACTAAAAACAGAGCACAACTCCCTCCCAAGAGGTCAACAGTAGCCAAAAATCTACTTGCTGATATGTCAAATGACAGACTCAGTTTTCCAGATAAGAAATTTGCTGATTGACCCCTCAAGCACTCAATTAAAATGCTACACGGCAAGCGCTGCAGAGCACAAGATACCATGCTTTTCCTTGACCAATGCAATGATTTTAGGAGGATGATAACGAGATGACTGAACAAGCACCTGAAGTCGTCATCGTCAGCTATCTTCTGAACCCGCCACCGCTTGATTGGCCATCTCGACAGGATCGCGTTGCCATACTCGGGAGCCCAGCTCTCAGCAAACACATAGTCCATTCCCAGAGCACTTGCCAGGTCGGAAAGCGGCCTCATTCCCTTCTCTTCCTCAGCCTTCACATCTTGCAATGCCAAAATGTCAGCATTCACCTCCCTAAGCACTTCTAAGATGCTCTTGCCACTCCTCAGATTCTCTTCGTGATTGCTCCTGGAATTTCCCAGGGCTAAGCTGTAAGGGAAACATATCGGTGATCTGACAGGGACTTTGCTTCGAGTGTTGGCACTTTTGGAGATCATGATCGGCGAGCTCTTGGCATCATTCTCTTGAATGAAGCCAAGCAGCTTGCTATTGGCTATGGAGATCTCGTTCTCGGGCAGATTTATCGAGACCTTCAGATTCGACCTAGCAGGCCTACCGTTCACAGATGGGTGCAGAGGAGACTGCTTCAATATGCTCCTAGGCTGAGAATCAAGTCCTGGCTTCTGCTGATTATTACCAAACACGAAGTAATGTTCCTCTTCTTCTTCATGATCGAACACAGAGGTTTCATCGTGATTTGGGACGGCGGGCGCGAGAGAGAACATTGCTACATTGAATGTTGCGACCCGGATCGGCCTCTCTGGGAAAGAGAAACTGAATTGGCCATTGTTCGAACTGTTCTTGGTACCTAGCGATTCACCGGAACGGACTCTTGAGCCAAATTTTCTCAATCTCTTGACGACGATCTTTAGACGTGGCCGCTTCTTAATCAGCCTCCGCATTCTCGAGCAGAGAATCCGGACTTTTCGGCGTAGCACACTCAGTATGTGAGCTGAATGCTCAGTGCACAATGCTTCATGGGCCATGTATCTGTTAAAGAAACAAAACGATGCTTTTAGCACATCATGAACACCTTTCTTCACAAGAATAGAGCAAATGAAAATCTTTGTTCATGGCAAGATTGAGGGTCATGAGAAAGATGATAAATAAGAGAGTTAGTAGAAAACAGATGAGGACATTGGATAAAGGTTGAAAAATGTTGTAAACGACAATGTTGAGGGGGAGAGAGAGGGGGAGGGGAGGGAGAGAGAGGGGGAGAGACCCACCAAACTCCAACTGCTCCAATGACAAAGGTGGAGGCTTGAGTTTGACTATAAGCACGAAAACTGTTGGGCTCCTTTTCCAAAGTACCAACTGCTACCAATCACATGTGAACTTTTGAGCCCAAAACATAATAAATTTACATAATTAAGGATGGAAATTAGAAAATAGGGTCATGATTAAACGTAGAAGCAATGATCTTTGCGACCCTCCTCAAAAGTTATACGGCTGGGAAGTCAGTTTTCATGTGCAGAACTTCAAGAACTCAAAAGAATTATATGACGACTTGGGAGAATATATTTGCAAATAAGACTAGGTTCTGTCCCTCGGTTTATGATCCTTCTAAGGAAAACACAACTTATGAGGAAATAACAAGTAAACGAACGTATGAAGAACAGAAAGGTCGAGCCAACGATGATTGTAGTCCGGAAAAGGTTAGACTTATATGTAGGATTGCTTGTCTTGGACGGTAGCGAGCGGTGTGTTAAGAAGTCAATGTTTTCTTTTAGGGATCTTTTACTGGTGTTAAAATGCGTAGGTTGAACCAAAATGAAGTCACCAAAACATGAAGAAAGCATGCGAATGTGTGGCCGTGAGTTGACTTTAGAAGTCCTTTGGAAAATGTTTAATAAACAAAACTTTTTTTTTTTTTTGTCATTCTACAGTGATGGAAAAATGACGTGATTATGTGCGGAGTGCTGCAATGTCCGGAAGTAGGAATGACAATTCATGTTGTTGTTTAAACTATTTGTAGTTACAATCTAAATTATCCGAATGATATCACAAAAGAGTTAATTATGGCCATCATTCAAGGAGACCCTTGATTTCTGAAACATAAGCTAATTAGAGTCATTTACATGCATAGTTACAAGTCTTCTGGAAGGAATACTCTATAGGTATGTTTGAATATTCATTTTGTGATTTATAATCCCTCACTCCATTTAACATAAGAATATCCAAATTTTTTGTAATTTATTATGTGAGACTCTAAAACATTACATCCCTATTATCTTTGCCATCTTACAAGTCTATTAAGAGCCATACGTTGTCTAAGCTCTCTCACCTGGTATGGCTTAGTCCATTCAAGAATTATCCATCTATTGAAGGGGGTCCTGCTCCGATACTCAATGTAGCAATTTGACGTGTTCCATGAGGTTCAAGTGTTCAAAAAGAGTATCCCCTTAACCACGCAAGACATATTTAAGGGATACGGTTTGCTTATGAATCACTCGAGAGTCTCTCTTCCGTTGAGAGGGAGTTATGACCTTCAATCCAATATTGGATTCTCAAACAGACAACTTTTGAAGAAAAACTCCATACTATGTCATTCTTCTATAAAAAATAAATCATCAGTGATACATACGGAGAATAGCAGTAGTTAAGGAACGTCGACCCGTGACCAAAAACCATAAATTCTTGCAGGTACTTGCATCGGATTGAGACAAAGGACTGTAATCGTTTTGGGTAAACTAAGGACAATAGAAATCCCCCGCAAAGTACAACCCTCTTCATCCTACGTTCTCATGATACGCTTGAGAAAACGGTGCTGTGTACCGACGCCAACTAATGCTTTCACGTCCTAATTGAGTTGCGATGCAAACAAGACTTCCTACTCTACATGGAAGTGATTTTTCAATGTTTGCCATAGCAAAATCATGAATTTCAAAATAGAAAAAAATCTTTAAGCACAAAGTCGAATATAGAGTTCAGATGTTTGAGCACCAGGACTCGACATCAAGGGCCCCACCAAGGAATTCGAGCCCAGCTGTTGGGGATCAAGGCGTGGCTACTGGGTCCCGCGATAAGTTGATCACGAGCCTTGGTATTTCTATCCCAAAAAGCCCAGGTAAAAGTAGCCGGGTCATTTTACCCATGCTTCTCTCACTGGCTCCATAAATGTTAATAGAATGTGTATCATTTTTGTAAATTATAATTATCCCTTTTATCAACTTTTGCATTGTTCTTCAAGGATCACGTAATGCTTGTCTTTTCTTTTTATTAGATATATTTTAGAACCCATAGATGATCTAGTTTAGTTAGATTGAGAGAGAGGGAGAGAGAGATTGAAGTCAAAGGCCTTTCTCTCCGATGGGCTTCCGACGCCAGCTCTACGGGTCGGATTTTTCCTCAAGCGAATCGGACATGGACATGAGCCTAATTGAAGCTGACCGTGAAGTGGGCTGCTAGGAAGGTGAGTTGGTCGGCTTGACTAGTGAGGTAACGCTGATGGACCGGGTCGAAATCAAATGACCGGATGGGCTGATATGATAGGCCGGCTTCGGTTCATTGCAAGCCATAATATCCCAATGGGACTCTCTCTCTCTCTCTCTCTCTCATCCATTTATTTATTTTTTATTCTCTTTTTTTGTTGTATTCATTTTTTATTTTTTTCAAAAATGCATACTTTACCAGTCGACAAAAATTCAGGCATCAGCAATTGATAATTGCCACGGGAAGTTGAACTAGTAAGTGTTTGTGCACAAAGTGTGCGCTAGAAAAGGTGAGTGACATGCATGAAATGTCTAATTATAGGATTTTACATTGCATAAATGTGCAGCTTTTGGTATTGCCCAATATAGGAAGAGATCTTAATGGATTTTTTTTTTAAATTAGATAATAAAAAAAATAAAGCAATAACGTAGAAGCATTACTCATAGGAAGCAAATAAATTTGAGAGATAAGTAAGGAGAGGGAAGTTCACTAATCAAGCTGCAATTTTTTAGTAAAATAATAGTGAGAATGTTACGTGATAATAAGAAGAAGTGTTTCCAATTGAGAGATATAGTGATCACATCTGAATTTTAATAAATCAACCGTGTTATCTAAGCATATAGAAATTTCTATTTTCATGAAAAGAATCTCCATCCTAATATGGGCTGCATATGTATAAATATACATACATATATATATGAGTAACTAATAAATTGCAGCTCACACCTCATAGATCCCCATAAAAGCTAACTAATATTCCCTAAGTTCATAACTTAAGCTCTAATATCAACTTTGTCATATCGCAAATGCATCCCAAGATTTAGAAAATGACTAGCTATCCTTTGGAAAATATAAAGGACGAAGCCTTTAACAAAATACAATAATTTTAAATAAATGTATTGACTACGCAGAACCTTTCATTAAATAATAGTTATAACAAAATCCAGTGAGCCATGAATAATAAAAAAGTAGAAAGTAATTAATCCCCTCAGAATCGCTCTCCACGTGTATTAAAACTAAAAGATGAAAATTAATGCGATATTTAAAAAATTGGGAGAGTCGCTATCAAATTGATCTGAGTGCTGGAATAATTTTTGAAACTGCTTCCGAATAAGCTTAAAGAAACATAGCAAGATGAAAAAGGCCACATTCTTCTTAGAAAAAGAGACATGCAGGGAAATTTAATTTAAGTAGGAAATTATGCACCAATAACTATACCTATTAAATAGATTTAATTCTTGAGTAATAACAAAAAACTTCGGAGGATTGATTGATATTGCATTTATCATGTGGTTACGACTTTTTAAGATGGTGAATAGAGGATGACAATGTCGCGACCTAAAATTTCGGATGCACCACCTAAAACTTTAATGGACCACTAAGTCTTTTAAACTTAGCTCGGCTCTCCCAAGCCCGTACCAATTCTCCACTTATATTTTAGTTTTTAACATGCAAATAGATTTTATCTAGGAGTCGCCACTATCCAGTTTACGGTAGGTCGATTAGACACCTAAGTAAAATAATGAGATAATTATTTTACTCCTAGATTTCTCTAACGCTTTTTTCAGACTATTCTTTTTATTTTCAATTTTTTTTTTTTTTTTGGGACTTGGATTTATTTTAAGCTAAATTACTATCATGCAAATATGATAACCACATTGCTCATCCACTACTAAACACTTAAAATAATAATAAATATTTTCACACAAAGCAATCGATCATTTTTTTGGTTTTTTGAAATTCGAAATTAAAATTACCTAATAATTAAACATGCAATTTTAATTAAAGAAAATGAAATCTAACTGTTTTTTTGGCACTTTTATTTATTAGAGCTAGCAATTATATCTAAAATTTCAAAACCATTCAAGATATCAATCACATTCAAATAAAAGATTACGATATCTAGAAAAGTAATCCGTCGTCTCGTGTCTTAGATTAATGGATATCTTAATCTTGACGAGGCACTTACTCAGAATCCAACATAATAAAAAAAATGATCCGTTGTCTCACGGCTCAAATTAAAGATTATCGCAATCTCGCAAACTCAATTATCCAATAATAAGTTGAGATAATTAAAAAAAAAATGATCCGATATATTTACGGATCGAATTAGTAATTAAATCAACTTTATCAATAAACCCTAATTGGATATGCTTAATATCATGTATCAGATAACAATCAATCCGAATTAAGGAATGAAATATTCCATCTGAATTGGATAAAGATTGTTACCTAATCCGAACACGCGTAATCTGGATCGAAATCGAATCGGATCACGGCTTGTGGATGATGCTCAAGGGATCACTGGGTGCTTGGCTCGCCAAGGTGGTGGCAATGGGCTTGGCTCGTCTCACGATCGGTTCATGGCGGTGCACAGCGGACTCGGCTGGCCAGCTCTGTACGTCGCGGGGTTATGCTTCGGCCAAAGATTCCCTCAACGACCCTGGCTTTTCGTATGGGACTCCTCGGTCAGCAATAGGAGGTATCGCGATTCCTGATGCTAACTTAAATATTGACTTTCCGAATTTGAATTCGGACGATGGATATAAAGATCGCGGTGGTGGGTGGCGCCATCCGATGGGTCAACAGACGGCACAGGCTAGAGACGGCAATGTTGGTGATGCCCGCACTGGATGGCGGACGAAGGGAGTGTGGCTATTTTCTTCTCTGAGATTTGCACCTGGCCACACACCCAAGCTGCTCATGTTCATCTGGCCAAGAGAGATTCTTTTGCATGTGTGAAATAAAATCACAAAAACCACGTGTTATTGTCCAATCTGAACACCACTCAAAAGAAATCCACCATTCGGAATTATTCAATCGAGACTCTATAATTCTTTTGACCGTGGACTCAGATTCTCCGCTGATAATCACGCTGGCTTTAAACAACTCCGACACTGTGAATGGACCACCGTGATGGCCAGACGCGTCGACAGAGGCATTCGTGGATTCTGTCGCTTTGCGGATCACAAGTGATGGCTCGACCTTGGGATGTCGCTAGGGGTGGTAACAATTTTGCAGGCTTGATGGCGAGACCTCGGACATGACCGAAAAACCTGCAAGAAAGTGAAGCAAAATTGGCACAGCAAGGGCTGCAAAGCGCTCGGATCACCGGAAACCGATAGACTAGGAAGCCGCTTGGAATTGCTGGAACGATAAAGTATTCAGGGATTTTGTTGCACTCTGAATCGTGATTGGCATGGCAGCAGTTGCGGGCAACAGCGGAGGCACGAACGTGACATGAACAGAGAGAAACTGTACTAGAAAGATCTCACTGGACTTTATTTTCGGATGGGTGTGCTTTCTTTAATGCATGACTCCTTCACTCCACGTTTCCACCTTTGACACTCCCTAGGCGTCCTCTCTAATGTGCAGAACATGCGTCGCCCTCCTCCTTTCAATCGGAATGGGTGTGCTCTTATATAGAGAGGGAAAGCTTAGGTCCAAGGAAAGAGGCCAAATCTTCTTGAGATATTTAAAATATTTTACCCTTTTGTCTCCTCCCCTTTCAATCTAGATTTTCACTTTTCCTTTTGAACAAATCTAGCACCAAGACCATTACTTCCTCAAACAGCCGAATAATGTTGACATCTTTCTTTATTTGGCCTTTTCGATGCCTTTGTCCACACTTTTATTTATTCACCAGATCAGCAAAAATTCTTTCCCCTTTCCTTTCTATTTCTTTTCTTTTTTCCTCAATTAATCAGCCGTGAATGGGATCTATGAAGATATGCACAATATTTCCTTCCGTCTTATTTCAATTGTGAATTTTCGATTCTCACGTTAACCCAAATATTTGACAAAGATATTCATTCTCTTTTGCTTTATTTCTTGTCTTAAACAAAGATATGTCGCATCAAAGAATCGAATATCTCCATGTCAATTAAGCTCAGAATCATTCGTTCGAATCTATTCACCATCGCCGATTCAATGCGAAATGCAATAATGCCCCCCTAAAATTATATGTTATGCAATTTTTTTAGGGGTTAAAATTAATCCCTAATTTTTTAATGTGATAAATGACTAAACGGGTCACCAAAATTTAGGTGTCAACAGACAATACCATGGAAAATGTACAAAAGTACACCGTAAGTATTAAAACTTGGCACGGATGGACATTAAAATGTCAAAACTTCCAAAAAATACACGAAAGAGTTTTTTTTTTTTTTTGAAAATTGGGGCATTTAAGTATCAATTTCGATGATGATAGCTAGAAATCCGATGTAACATTATTTTAAGGATAAATGTAGTCTAAGTGGCTCATCGGAGTTCCCTACTCAGCAATAAAAGTGCAAAATAACGTTGTTTTGCCCCAAAATTAATTTTTAATATAAATATTAAATAGGTTAAATTTAAAACTAAATTTTTAAAAAAAAAAAATTTGGCAAAGCAACGAGGGCCTTTACATTCCTTGCCACCGTTGTTGCTGCTGTCATCACCGTCGCTCCGCCATTGTCGGGAGGGCCGATGACTGTGGGGTGAGGGTCGGCTGGTGTCGAGCCCTGGCCCCAGCTTGCTGTTGGCAAGGGCTTGTAGCCTTTTCCCAAATCCAACGATGGTTGCCGCTAGCCGGGGTAGGGTCGTCTAGCCACGCCACAGTCAACGACGGCCCTTGGGCCCTTTAGCCGAGGGGTGGCGACCCTCGCTAGCGGTCGGCCATGGTCGCCGGCCACCGGTCAAGGCTTGAGAACCTCGATTGACCTTCGCCCCACCGTCATGGGGCCTTTCTAATGATGGTGGGGTGGCAGTAGGCGCAAGCTCTCATTGCATTTCCGCAACTCTTTTTTTGAAATTTATTTTACTTAATAATTATATTACAAATCAATTTTTGAGATAAAACGATGTCGTTTTGGGACAGGATAGTCACATCAATGTTACATGGATATATTTATAAAAAAAAATAATTGCCATCTTAGAAAAAATATCGCGAAAAATGCTACGTCGTTAATTTGATTAGAATTTCTCATTATTAACATTTAAATATCCATTTCTTTTCCGACTTTAATATTTAAATATATTTTTTAGAAATTTTGATACTTAAATGTTCATTCATATCAAATTTTGGCATTTGAAATTTTGGATACTATGGGAAATGCATTTGCCAACTTGGTTCTATTCTCCTTTTGCTTCTGGGCCACGGAAATTGTTAGATAAAAACAAATTAATCAATAAATATCTATGTCACTTCAATGCTAGCATTGTCATTGCCCACGCAAGTGTCATGGGTCGGTCGATTAAGAACAATCATACACCTGTGCGGCCTTAGGATTATGATCCCAAGTTAGCCTCACGGACGCTTAGCTCACAAGAATGGAGTATGAGAGTGAAACACAAGTGTATTACTTGTGAACAAGAGAGTGTGTGCAGTTGAAGGGGGAGGGTCCCTTCTTTATACAAGGATGAGTCTAATCTTAACCGTTGATCCTCTCTCCGATCCAACGGTGGCATTTGAATCTACATCATCATTATAAGTCTATACATCAAGCTACTCGATGGCACTAGGCATACGGAAGGCTCAAGGGGCGTGTATCAGAAGAAATGGCAGGGTTGCCTGACACGAGAGCTGGACGGTCACGGGCTTGTCATGTGTTGCACATGGGCTGGTCAAGCGTTGATCATGGGTCGTTCATGGACCGGTTGTGGGCTGCTCGTGGGCTAACCCTTGCATGTGACACGGCCTCATCACAGACGGTCTTGGATCATGTTTCGTCCGTGGGCCATGTCAATCTCCCCACCTAATTGGGCGATGCCCTCGTCACGTCTGTGGCATGGAAGGTATCGATGTGTTTCTTGAATTGCCACAAAGTCTCGGA
Organism: Eucalyptus curtisii; assembly: GCA_017140595.1. Classification (NCBI taxonomy): domain Eukaryota; kingdom Viridiplantae; phylum Streptophyta; class Magnoliopsida; order Myrtales; family Myrtaceae; genus Eucalyptus; species Eucalyptus curtisii. Next base: position 11,355,933 of record CM029495.1, on the reverse strand, counting down.
CGGTTCCCAACTCATTTCACTCTCGGGAAGGCCTTTCCATCGGACGAGGTATTCCTTCTTCGGCACACGATATTTCTTCCATATGATGCGATCCGCCATGATGCATTCAACATCCTAATCATAGGAGATTTTCGCTTCCATGAGCGCCCATTGCAATTCGCCTTGATCTGGGTCTTCCTCGTCTACATGGAAAGGTTTTAGCATACTCACATGGAACATGGGGTGTATCTTGAGTTTGGCCAACAAGTCCAGCTTATATACAACCTTCCCGATCTGTTGCAACACTCGAAAGGAGCCTTCATAGTGATAGATCGGCCCTTTGTGCACGTCGCAGTATTGAAGAACCAAGTGTAGATTGGCCAACACCAAGTCTCCAATTTGGAATCCCACATGCCGTCGCTTCTTGTCAGCCCACTTTTTCATGCTCTTTGCAGCCTTACGTAGGCATGCCCGCACCAAGTCCACATGTTCGTCCCATTCTTTGGTGAACTTGTATGCGGATGGACTGCTACCTCGATATCTCAAGGCAATTGTGCTTGGTGTAAGTGGTTGATGCCCTGTCACGATCTTGAATGGGCTTTGATTCGTGGACTCACTCTGCTGCAAGTTGTACGAGAATTGGGCCACGTCAATCAGCCATGCTTAGTTCACTTGCGTGTTGCTCACGTAGTGCCAGAGGTAGATTTCTAGGAGTGCATTCACCCGCTTTGTCTGACCATCAGTCTGTGGATGCAAACTCGTGGAAAAGTTGAGGTTCGTCCCCAGCAACTTGAAGAGCTTGGTCCAAAACCGCTTGGTGAATCGAGGATTGCTGTCGCTCATGATGGTGCGTGGTACGCCCCAATACTTGACGACGTGTTTGGGGAATAGCTTGGCTACTTCCTCGGCTGGATAATCTTTTGTGGCTGGCATGAATGTTTTGTATTTGGAGAAACAATCCATGACGACCATGATGGTCTGACATCCTTCGAACTTCGACAGGTTCATGATAAAATCCATGGAGACGCTCTCCCATGGACGCTCTGGGATAGGCAATGGTTCAAGGAGCCTTGCCAGTGACCATTGCTCTATCTTGTCTTGTTGGCACACAAGACATGTCCGCACATAGGCTTCGATGTCGTCCCGCATGTGTGGCCAATAGTATTGATCCTTGATGAGTGCCAAAGTGCGGTGGATTTCCGAATGACCCACCCATTTAGAATCGTGGCATTCGTGCAAGATTTCCTTCTTGAGTTTCCCGTGGATTAGTACATAGAGTCGTTGTCCCTTGGTGTAGAAGAGATCATCCTCGCACCAGAATCGCCTTGTCTTGCCTTCTCGAGAGTATTGAAGGAAGGCTTGGGCCATTCAGTCATGCTTGAGTCCCTTCTTAATGTGATCGATCCATGGATAGTTTAGTCGACTCATCATACTGGCTAGTTGCAGCTTCCGGCTTAATGCATCAGTCACGGAGTTGGACTTTCTAGGCTTGTATTCCAATACGTAGTTGAACTCGGCTAGGAAATCTTGCCACCGAGCTTGCTTTGGGTTGAGCTTCTTTTGTGTTTGAAAGTAGATTGTGGCCACATTGTCAGTCCTCATTATGAATCGAGATCCCAAGAGATAGTGCCTCAATGTACGAAGGCAATGCACTACCGTGGTCATCTCTTTCTCTTGGTATCATTAAGCTTCCGAGACTCGAAGGCAATTGGATGCCTCTCCTCCGTAAGGACACCACCGATAGCAAAATTAGAAGCATCGGTTTCTACCTCGTATGGCTTGGTGTGGTCAGGCAACACGAGCACTGACTCTTCGGTCATGGCTCGCTTTAACCGATCGAATGCCTCTTGACACTAGTCTGTCCATGTGACATCCTAGATTTTCAATCCTGTTTTCTATTGAATAAATTAGACATTTCATTGACGTGCCTATAGAGCTGTTCTCAGAGCTGATCACTCTCGAGATAACTAGACTATCAGGGAAAAATATTAAGGAATTTTAATGCAATAGACAAACGGCTTCTCGACCGTGCTTATCTTTAAAGGCCATTACGGCACAGTTAAAAAACAATTTGAGATCAGAGATAGGTCGATTTGACAGAGATGTGCGGCTAATCATGGGTGACACCACTAAATTGAGAAATTCTCGTCGGCCAGCACTAGACTGATTTTTCTATCGTTTTGGTACCTTGTGCCCGTATTTGAATCCTCGAGATTTTCACGATAACTGAGAGTCGCCAATGTGTCGAGTGGGTTCATTGTGACTCGAAGAAAATTGACAACGGGTCATTTGCACTAAAAATTTATGAAAGTTACCCGGTAGCTTATGTTACGCTAAAATCGCGCCAAATTGAAATTAACTGCGAATTTAAGTCCGATTTCAAAAATTGAAAGTTCGGTCATATCACAATTAATTCTAGGAGCGTTGACTCAGTCTCAGAATTTTTTTTTTTTTTTGCAAATCGAGACTTTTTGGGAAAAAGTTGTCCTATGACCGTTTTTATCCAGAAAAAGACAAGGACCTTGATCGCGCAATTGGGAAGCAAGTGGGATCAATTGGTGAAGAAAAATACCAATTTGATCATTGAGGTGCTAATCGAATTTATGAGGGCCAAATTGAATTGAATTGAGTAAGAACAAATGTCCAATTGAGAGGAAAACCATTGAAATTCATATGCCCCCATTGCCTATGCTTTTTGACCATTTCAAGGTTGTTAAGTGAAACATGGGTGGCTAAATTTCAGCCATGGGAGATAGTAATGGCTAAGACAGCAATGGTTGAGGATGGTCAAGAGGACCAAGAATTGGAAAATTTGGCCAAAGTGGCCCCCTCTTGTCTCCCTTTCTCTTCCCTTAGCTGTCGACCAACCTCTTTGCTTTATTCATTGTGCAATTTTCGGAACCAAGAACCAGAGAGACCGCCGGAGCAGCCCCTCACGCCGTCGCATGCCTCGTCGTCCACGCCGGATCGCCGTTCGCCGCCTCAACCGGCCACGACGCCCTTCGCCTCACTTGCACGTGTCTCCACCCGTCTCGCTATCCTTGGCTACTTGTGTGTTGCCCAGCTCATCCCCGATGCTATGTGCTGTTGCCGTAACCGCCGTGGAACCCGTGAATCCCCGCTTGAACCCAATTTGGTCTCTTTAGCCTTTCCCGATCCGTTGTTGCTTCAACTAAGCCTTCGGTTTGTCTTTTCTTGCCAAGAACAGAACAAAATAGAAGAGAGTGGGTCTCATGGCTGCTGTTAGGCCCATTTTGAGGTTGTTCCCAACCCTAAAAGTTGGGCCCGCTTTGAAGAAAGTCATCCTCCGTTGCGTCCTCGTCGATTTGAACCGACCGGCTCGCGAAACAAGTGAGTTTAACTCAGTAATCCTCGCTTAGTATATTAATGATGCTTAGGGATTGATTAGATTAAATTAAGCATGGTTTATGTGGATAGATTATATCAGATTAGTTAATTTAATTATCTGCCGATACATGTTAGGTGATTAGTTAGTATAATTAGCGAGTACATAGACTCTAGTATTTATTGAACGAGTCTCAAAATTTTTCCGGGTTCGTTTTGGCATCCAATTAGGCATTACGGGCCTAAGTTGGATTTATTGGCATTTATTTAATATTTTTTTTGTAATTAATTAATGAATGAATTAATTAATTTCCAGAAATTAAACCGGGATAGTCGGTGACCAGAATTTTATGCTGATTGCAGTGGTACAATTTGTTTATTTATTTGATCGCTAATTTGTGCTGAATTGATTTAATTGTGATTTTATAATTTTATTCCTAACTTAATTAATTTTGGTAATTAATTGGAAAATTTTTGGGCGTCGATCTACTTTGCCAAAAGTCTAATTTTGGACCGTTGAAAGAAGTGGGAGGATCAAAAGTGAAATTATTGTATTTTAGCTAAGGCCGATCGTGTACCCACACACGAATATTTTATCAGGTATGATAAAAATGATGAATTGACTATATGTCGATATGGTATACTATATTGGCAAGGGGACCCTAATTTATCAGCTTTTGGTGAGCATATATATATATAGTATACCATATTATTAGCTTTGGGCAAGCAATTTGTTATCAGCTTTGGGCGAGCATATATAGATAGTATACTATATTGGCTTGGGGGCCCTAATTTATCAGCTTTGGGCGAGCATATAAATAGTATACTATATTATCAGCTTTGGACGAGCTATACTATCTATTTTCAGCTTTGGTTGAGTAGTCCCGATTTGATAGGACTTTATAGATAGTATTGAATGTATCGACTAGGGGAAAGTCGTGGTGACATGTAATCAACTGAGTCGATTGATCGATGATTCGATCCGAGTGTTGATTTGATGTGATTCGATGATGGTACGAATTAAATTGACTTGCAGGAAGGAACTGAGGCCAAGGTAAGTCCTCTAACTCGTGATTGTACTTAGGCAGCCCTTAGGGCGTATTGACTTCCTAATAGAGTCTTAAGGGGTAGAACTCACTGAGACGTCGTCTCACCTTGTTGTCAGATAACATTTCACGTCCATAGATGGTAACACCTCCACCTCCTCTCGTACATTTTGGTATACCTAAGGAGATCACTAAGATAGGTTATCACATTCCGATGTATCATACCTTGAAGGACTGGAGTATGCGATGGTGAAATCCATCATCTGGGTTGATGTGGGTAAACCCCAAAAGGTGCCTCACAAATACCGGTCGTGGTATTGCCATTACGATGATGGGTGAAGGGAGGGTCCCATACCGGAATGTGACGTACCTCTGTACGTCTTGGAGGTAGCGTTCGGGAAGGGGACAGCAGATCCCAAGGGTGGATTGGTGATTGATGCGAAGGACCCAAAGCTCGAAGGCGATTCTGACTCTTCGATTTACTTAGCGATGGGCTCCAGCTAGAGTGAGGAAGAAGGAGAGATCGTCGAAGAAGAAGAGGATCCGGAGGAGGACCCAGAGGAGGATTGAGACCTCACCCTTGTTTGCTAGACTTGTGTTTCGAACTGGCTTGAATAAAACTTGACCTGTTAGAGTACTGTATATATAGATATGACTAAATTGTTATATATGTATATAAGTGTGATGGTTTTCCAGGTTTGAGATTTTTAGTCATGCTTTCCTATCCCATTGTTTTATTGTCTAGGTATTTTATATTTGTTTTCACATGCGTATTAAAATGAAAGGGTCGGTGATGCGTCCTGGGACGTCGCTATTTCATCGACCAGGTGAGGGATGGGCGCGCGCTCGAGGATTGGGGCGTGACAGTCCACTCCCATGACATTTCTTTCCTTAGCACGTCCGTGATTGGCACGGTGAGGCTCGAATATTCCTAGATGAAGTGCTGGTAATAGTTTGTGAGACCAAGGAAGGATCTCAATTTTGTCACCTTGGTTGGCGGCTCCCATTCAACCATGGCATGAATCTTGGCCATGTCTATCCGCACTCGTCCACCCCGGACGATGTGCCCAAGGAAAGGGACTTCATTTTGCGCAAAAGCGCATTTCTCCCGCTTTACGTATATGTCATTTTCCCGTAAGACCTGAAAAACTTGCCTCAAGTGCTCAACGTGTTCCTTGAGCGTCCGGCTATACACAACAATATTGTCAAGGTAAACCACAACGAACTGATCAAGGAATGGATGGAGTACCTTGTTTATAAAAGTGCAGAACGTGGCCGGCGCATTTGTCAAGCTAAAAGGCATGATGAGGAACTCGTACGATCTGTAATGGGTCATGCACGTGGTTTTGACACTTGAGGTGTTCATGCCTCGAATCAAGATGTATCTATAGGCTTCTTTAGCAAATTTACAATCTTTTATTTATTTTAGCGTAGTTTGCAAAGGTGACAAAGTACGTGGGCCAAGACCATTTCGACCGTGTTTATGTTGGTTGTAGTGCAGGTGCACGCGATCAATTGTCCATATAAATTTGACAAGATCTGAAAAGATCATACAATATTCTTTTTGTTCCTTTTCTTTCATGGCGGTCTCTCTGACCTCCTTATTCTATCATTCAACAACCTAATTAAGCCTTTGCCTTCTTAACTTTGGTTAGTACTGCTCGGGGTCTCTGAATCGGGAATTTATCGCAGGCACCATAAAAAACATCCATCGTGCACTCACCTGTGGAACCAACTTTAGATTAATTTTTTTTTCTTTACGACCAGTAGGGTTTTATCGATGACATAAAAGGAAGATGAGCTACCCTGCTACATGCTGAAGTCATACAACTTAAATAAGACTCAAATGCTAACATAACAGCTTGTAGTTGCCCGAAGACATTCGTGCAATAACAACAGCATTCTTAAGACGTCTTCCTTGGACAGGTTTATGGATCTTGACAAAATAAGATCAGCGCTTATATACTTAGGGTAATTATATGTTGAAATTATATCCATGAAAATCTTAAGACAAAATAAAATTCATATGCGGAAGCCAGGATCGTTTATAGACAAACCTCCAGCCATTGTTCTTGTTCACGTTCGTCAGAAAAACCTGAAATCAAAGAAAAATTGGGGACACGCTACTAACCCAATTCCCTCACGTACTGATGGTGTATTCCGAATGAGAGGGTTTGTGTTAGACCTTGTCATCACCCGTCAGAAATGAACGTACGTTCTTATTTATACACCGTCTCCCATCAAGACGGTTACCAAATGGGCGGTTGTCACGAAAGGGTACGAAGCGTGGAAAAACTTAATGTCGAATAGTCGCAACTTTAAGAGAAAATGTGAGTCTAAAATGTGGGATCACAAAAATAAATAACATTCTCCCACTTGATCCCATCATTTTCATCATACGGATTATCCAACTAATTCCACGAAAACTTTATGCTTAAAGAAAAGAAACAAAACACATGGATCATGGCGACATGTCCTCTCGAGTGAGTAATATCTTCCATGTATCACAATGCATCTTATTTCTTTAATGTCAGCCTATATGTGACAACATATCTTAATGAATAAACCCCATGTTTATTCCAGAACCAAGGATAAATGTTATTCTCATAAACAACAAAATGTGTACACCAAAATTGAGAATCAACATTACAACTGAATAAGAGTTTCATACAACAAAAAAATCGTTCATATGACGACAAATTACAATATGGGACCTACTCCCATACTAGTCACATGACCCTTATACTTCATTGGTGGCATGCCTTTAGTTAAAGGATCAGCTATCATCAATTCAGTGCTAATGTGTTCAATGACCACTTTATTCTCCTTAACACGTTCCCTTATGGCTAAATACTTAATGTCGATATGCTTACTTCGACTGCCACTTTTGGCATTTTTAGCCATAAAAATCGCAGCTGAATTGTCACAATATATTCTTAATGGCCTAGAAATAGAATCAACAATTCTAAGCCCAGCAATGAAACTCTTCAACCATACACCATGCGAGGTAGCCTCAAAACAAGAAACGAACTCAGCCTCCATAGTGGAAGTAGCAGTCAAGGTCTCGCTTGGCACTTCTCCATGACACGGCTCCGCGGCTAACATAAAAATGTATCCAGATGTTGATTTTCGTGAATCAACGCAGCCCGCAAAGTCCGCATCCGAATAACCGACCACTTCCAGGTTGTCAGTCCGTCTATACATAAGCATATAGTCTTTGGTACCTTGAAGGTATCTCATCACTTTCTTTGCAGCTCTCCAGTGGTCTAAACCTGGATTACTCTGATATATTCCCAACATTCCCACAGCAAAAGCGATGTTAGGTCGAGTGCAAACCTGAGCATACATCAAGCTTCCAACAGCAGAAGCATATGGAATGTTGTACATTTGTTCCCTTTCCAAATCGTTCTTCGGGCATTGGTTCAAATTGAACCTGTCACCCTTCACAATGGGTGCTATACTTGGTGAGCAATCTTTCATCCGAAATCTCTCTAGGACCTTATTGATATAGGTTTCTTGAGATAGTCCTAAAATGCCTCGAGGTCTATCTCTATGGATCTTAACGCTAATGACATAAGATGCCTCACCCATATCCTTCATGTCAAAACTCTTAGAAAGAAATTGTTTCACCTCATGTAGCAACCCCTTATCATTGGTTGCAAGTAGAATATCATCCACATATAGCACAAGGAAACAAATTTTGCTCCCACCGACCTTCTCGGTATATACATTGATCCATGACATTCTCTACAAAACCGAATGAAGAGATGACTTCATGGAACCTTAAGTACCATTGGCGGGATGCTTGTTTCAGGCCATATATAGATTTCTTAAGCTTGCACACCAAATGCTCACCTTTACTAGAGGGGAATCCTTCAGTTGTTTCATGTAAACCTCCTCCTCTAGTTCTCCATTGAGGAACGCCGTCTTCACATCCATCTGATGTAATTCCATATCAAAATGGGCAACCAATGCCAAAACAATACGAAGAGAATCTTTCTTAGATACAGGAGAAAAGGTCTCCGTGTAATCGATTCCTTCCTTTTGAGTGAATCCTTTGGCAACGAGTCTAGCTTTATATCTTTCAATGTTACCTAATGAATCCTTCTTAGTTTTAAAGACCCATTTACAACCAATGGCCTTCACACCATTAGGTAACTCAACCAAATCCCAGACTTTGTTAGATGCCATAGAACTCATCTTTTCCTTCATGGCATTGTACCACAAATTGGATTTATCACTATCCATGGCTTGTGAAAACGTTTCGGGATCATTCTCAGCTCCAATATTGTAGTCAGACTCTTGTAAATACACAATATAATCACTAGGAATAGCCGATTTCTTTATTCTAGCAGATCTTCTCAATGTTGCATCAACATTCTCTTGAGGAGCGTGTTGCTCAACTGGTTGTTCAACAGTTTCTGGTAATTGCTGAACAACTGGATCTACTATATCAATATCACCAGGATGTGGAACTTCAACGATTGGTTGTTCAATAGCCGGCTGAACTGAAGGGGCATTATAAGCAACAACTAACCTTAAACTTGAGGTAGAAGGTTGAGTGTCTGAATGATCTTCCTTAGGAACAAGGTCCTTCGATTGATCGCTCCCACTAATCAAGTCTTTTTCAAGAAATTTTGCATTTCTTGATTCCACAATCCTAGTGGTATGAGATGGACAATAAAACCTGTATCCCTTAGACCTTTCGGCATATCCAATGAAATACCCACTTATGATCCTTGGGTCCAACTTCTTTTCTTGTGGATTATAAACTCTCACTTCGACGGGCATCCCCAAACGCGCACATGATGCAAACTCGGTTTCCAACCCTTAAATAACTCAAAAGGTGTCTTTGGGACAGCCTTGGTCGGAACTCGGTTTAATATGTACACTGCCGTCTTAAGTGCTTCAGTCCACAAGGATTTAGGAAGTTTGGAGCTACTAAGCATACTACGCACCATGTCCAATAAGGTCCGGTTTCTTCTTTCCGCTACGCCGTTTTGGTCCGGAGAACCCGAGGCATAGTATATTGGGCAACTATCCCATGCTCTTGAAGAAATCTTGCAAATGGACCAGGTGCTTGTCCATCTTCAGTGTATCTACCATAGAATTCTCCACCTCTATCTGATCTCACGATCTTAATTTGCTTATCGCATTGTTTCTCTATTTCCGCCTTAAATACCTTAAAGGCATCTAATGCTTCATACTTATTATGAATCAAATAGAGATACATGTAACGTGAGTAATCATCTATGAAAGAGATGAAGTATTTTTGACCACATGAGTCCATATCCGGACTACAAATATCCGTGTGTATGATTTCTAATATTTCTGTACTCCTCTTGGCACCTTTCTTTGTCTTGTTAGTCTGCTTTCCCTTTATGCAGTCCACACAAGTATCACAATCAGTAAAATCTAAAGTACCGAGTACTCCATCATTTACTAATCGCTTAATTCTTTCTATGGAGATATGTCCCAATCTCCGATGCCACAACATAGAGGAACGTTCTTTCACAACACATCGTTTTATACCAGCTTTATCATGAACATGCATCGCATCATAATAGGCATTGTCTTGTAAATTAATTCGAAAAAGACCATCGACAAAGTACCACTCCCGACAATTTCAGATTTAAATGATAAACAGAAGTTTGAATCTGAAAAGTTAAAAGAGTATCTCAAAGGTACAAGTCTTGAAACTGAAATTAAGTTTCTAGAAAAACTAGGAACATAAAAGGTCTTTTCCAAATTTAAAACAAAACCACTATTGAGAACTAGTCTATATGTCCCAATAGCTTCCACATGCGAACGCATCTTGTTTCCTGAATAGATGCTTTGTTCACTTCCCACTGGCTTCCTGTGGTTTTGAAAACCCTGCATGGAATTCGAAATATGGATTGTAGATCCGAGAATCAATCCACCAAGTGTTGTGACTTACATCAGTCATATTAGATTCATAAAACACAAGAGATTGGATTACCTTTCTTCTCGAGCCAGGCCTTAAATTTGACACAATCCTTCCTTATATGCCCCTTCGTTTACAAAAGAAGCATTTGGATTCTTTCTTAATGTCAGCTTGGGGAGGTATTTTACCTTTTCCCTTATGCTTGCCATGGCCCTTATTCTTTCCTTGTGTTGCCAAATGAGCACTTTCTCCCAATTCCATAATCAGTCTTTCTTCCTCTTGAACACACATGGTCATGAGTTCATTAATTGACCATTTATTCTTATGTGTGTTATAAGAGATCTTGAAAGGTGCATACTGTCGTGAGAGAGTGTTCAGAATATAATACACAAGGAAGGATTCGGATATCTCAACCTCAAGGTTCTTAAGCTGAGCTGCAATGTTCCTCATTTGCATGATGTGCTCACGCACACCTTTAACACTAGTGAGCTTCAATGATGAAAACTTCATAATCGGGGTCATGGCATGAGCCTTCTCGAGCATATATGGCCTCCAATAAAGCCTTAGCATTGCTATGCTGAGCAACCGAACCACGAATACTAGGAGATATCTTAGCTCTTATAAACATGGCACAAATGCGGTTGGACCGCTCCCATTGGTTATAAAGAGCTATCTCACTTGCTCGAATCGGTCTGGTTCGTCTTTCCTTATAGCATAGTCAATGTCCATCCACCCCAATTGAAGAAGAACTGACTCATTCCAAACTTTATAGTTCTCACCATTCGGTATGGGAACATCAAACTTAAATTCAAAAAATTCACAGGTTGCGAAACCGCATATCAAATAATCATGCTTATGTCACAAAATTTGAGGCAAATATAAATAAATCATGTTTTACCAATGTAAACATGTCACAATATTAATCACATAACATAAAAACTACCTGTGGGCTAAGTTTTTAATTTAAATAGATTCATAATTACTTCATGGAGAAACTACCATATTATATGCCTTTTCTTAATCCTTGTGGGTAAATTAAGAAAAATAATATGATATTTCATCCTAATTAATCATATTAATATAATGAAAATTCCTGTGGGATAAAATTCATCATATTAATATAATTAATTACAATCAATGTCCATTTCTAAATATGATCCGGAGGCTTTTAATATATAATTTAATTAATTAAAGATGCTGTGGCTACTCTCTAATTAATTAATTATATGAATCATTGGACATTAAATTTCATGCATAAAATATTCATAAAAATGCATGAAATGACATAATAAATAAATACATCAAGGGCAGAACAGTAAATAAATAAATTGGCCAAGGGCAAGATGGTAAAAGCACAAAAATTTGGGGCAAAAGTGTAAAAAACAGCCGTGGGTGGGAGATTTACAGGCGTGCCGAGCACGCGCCAGAATCCGCGGGCGCGTGCCCCGCACGCGCGCGTTCAACGCGCAAGCGCGTGCGTTGCATGCGCCGAGGCAAGGAGATCCACGCGCCAGCGGTGCCGCGCGTGAGAGCACGTGGCGCGTGGAATCCACGCGCCTGCAACCGCAGCGCGCGCGTGGGCTCCATGCGCCTTCTTCCTCGCTCCCAGAACGAATTTCTTCGCCGTTTTTCGCCGTTCCGCCGCGGTTTCGCCGGCCGTTTCTTCTCCGGCAGCCCATCCCAGACACAAATAAATAGTGGGTTTTGAAGAGCATGCCGGCACGACCACATGGGTCCAAGTTTCGGCGAAAATGATCAAGAAATTAGCCCCAAATCATAAGAAACTTCCCAAAAATACAAATCCTCAACCACCGCGACTTCCGCCGCCCGATTAGCCTCCGGCAAACACCAATATACCAGAAAAACTCATGGCTTATGTTCCTTATGGCGGTGCGACCATACGGGTCCGAATTCAAGAGGTGGGTCGCCGGATTTTTCAAGGAATTGGCGAGTTTCTCTCTTGGCCTCAAAATCCGAAATTACTGTTCATGTTCAAAAATGCCCGAAATACACCAAAAATTTGAGAAAAACAAGGCAGAGGCACACTCGCTCTGATACCAAATGTAAGACAAAATAAAATTCATATGCGGAAGCCAGGATCGTTTATAGACAAACCTCCAGCCATTGTTCTTGTTCACGTTCGTCAGAAAAACCTGAAATCAAAGAAAAATTGGGGACACGCTTGTGCTGGTTTATTTATACACCGTCTCCCATCAAGACGGTTACCAAATGGGCGGTTGTCACGAAAGGGTTGGAAAAACTTAATGTCGAATAGTCGCAACTTTAAGAGAAAATGTGAGTCTAAAATGTGGGATCACAAAAATAAATAACAAATCTCACTTCTTGTGCTGGTTTTTGGTACATGGCATCATGTCTTGCCATTTCCTAGTTACTATGGATAATATTCCAAAGACATCACACTCTACGTTTCTTAGGAAACACTTTCAAAGGATGGAGCTTCCTTGGTGTTATTCCTACCCGCTCTCTCATGTCTAGGGTCTCCGGAGTCAAACCACCACCTGGTTCCCAATTGAAATGGTAAAGCAACGTTGCAAGACCAAGATGAAGCACCCTATGCGCCAATGAAAGTCCGATGCACATTCTTCTGCCTGATCCAAATGGAATTAGCTCGAAGTTTTGACCCTTGAAGTCAATGTTAGATCCTAGGAACCTCTCCGGTTTGAACTCCAATGGGTCCTCCCAAGCATCCGGGTCTCTTCCAATTCCCCACGCATTCACGAAAACCTGTGTATCTTTGGGTATATCAAATCCCATGAAATCGGTTTCCTTTAGAGCATTTCGTGGGACAAGTAAAGGCAATGGTGGATGCAATCTTAGGGTTTCCTTCACCACAGCTTGCAAAAACGGCATTTTTTCTGTGTCATTTTCTTCGAGCTTTCTCGTCAACCCCACAACCTGGTCAATCTCATCTTTGGCCTTTTTCATGGACTCGGGTTGGCGGAGTAGCTCCGCCATCGCCCACTCGATGGTGCTGCTTGTAGTCTCTGATCCACCGAAAAACATTTCCTACACCTTCAAGGAGACCCATTTAGTATACTATAGTGTCTAGCTAGAATATCACTAATATTGATTCTTGTGCCATCATTAAAAAATTCTATCTCGCTTGAAAATCACTCTCTTGAATCGTCGGGTTAATAGTACAAGTTCTCGCGCTTCACCTGATAAAAAATCCTGATCAAACATGGCAATTCCTATACTTCAAATTGACAAACAAATGTTAATAGTGCCGACAGATTCACAAAAGAATTACTCATTTTGTGTTCCAATTTGAATAAGATTGTCGATCTCAATCCAACCTCTTCTATAGGCTTAAGACTTGTTTACTAAGGTCCAATGATATCTTTCACAATTGAAATAGCCTTTTCAACAACTATTCACTATTTATGAAAACATTTAACACTTTGAGTTTTTAGAGAACATTGCATAACAAAAATTTGATACTGGTATATAGATTTTATCATTCTATCCTGGTTTGGGCAATCCCCACTCATTTTATAATAACTAGCTCGAATGCTCTAGGAAAACACAAGATTGATTTATGGTTTATTTAAGGGTTGTGCTATTTCCACCCCTCATATAACTAACTCCACCCTATTTTTCATTAAAAAAGAAAAATTGCCTCAATCATTAAATTGCAATTTAAAGTGGTAGACCCAAATTTATTCACTTTCCTTCTTTTTCATTCTTATTCTATTTTTATTTAGAATCTAGTCACCATAGTTAAACTTTTCACATGTTTTGTGTTTATTTAATATGGCTATAATGTGTATATTGGAGGCATTTTGTTTTCTTTTTATTTTTAAATTTTACTTCCGCAGAATAAGTTATGTTGAAAAGAAGAATTTCCAAGAAACCTAATTCTTTTTTACATTGTTGAGCAAATTAATGGATTAATTGTCATATAGAATCTAGAGATTAATATAGACAACTTTTCTAACAATCTCATCTTCATAAACTTTTACTTTTGTTATGTATATCACCATCAAACCCTTTCTCATTAGGTCTTTTTTTTTTTTTCTTTTCAGAAACACTTCATGGATGATATTAATTTTTGTTATTCCTATTTGGTGAGATTTCACTTGAATTTTTAAAAGACATTTCTTATTTAATAAGAATTGTTATTTAATTAAATTTTACCTTTTAATTTTTCACATTGGAGAATGTAATTATGATTTTACTTCAAAAATTCTATGTAGGTTCTTTTTTTTTTTTTTTTTTTTCCATCGATCTTCCCATTATATGTATACATGAACAATTGATAAGAAATGATTTGATGGTGACACACACAACAAATTTTGTAGACAACATTGAAAAGAATTTGATTTAATGAAAATTTTCTTTATGAGTAAATTAATTTCTACATAAGTAAATTGTAATATTAAAGAAAAAACATAGTGCCTTTAATATACATGGGATATCCACAATAAACCAAAACAAGACGTGTTAAATCTTGATTATGATAAATAGATCTTAATAGAAGAAGAAAAACTAGAAAAAGAAGGAAAGTGAACAAGTTTGAGCCACCACTTTAAATTGCAATTGAATGATTAAGAACCATTTTGTCTTTTTGGTGAAAAGTGGATGGATTTAGTCATATAAGGGGCAGAAATAGTGCCATCCTCATTTTAATATTAACTACTAAAATTTTTCTTTGACGCGTGATGTGATCTTACTTGTTAAATGTCAATTAATTTTACCACACCGCTTAATAAACCAAAACAAAACATGTTAAATCTTGATAATGATGAAGTGAAAACATAGTGTCTTTAATATACATGGGACATCCACAACAAACCAAAATGAAACATGTTAAATCTTGATTATGATAAATGGTTCCTACATAGGAGAAGAAAAACTAGAAAAAGAAGGAAAGTAAATAAGTTTGAGCCACCACTTTAAATAGCAATTGAATGACTAAGATAAATTTCACCTTTTTGGTGAAAAGTGGTTGGATTTAGTCCTATAAGGGGTGGAAATATCGTCTCCCTTATTTGAATATTAACTAGTAAAACTTGTCCTTGATCCTACTTGTTTAAATGTCAATTAAGTTTACTGCTAACTTTATAAACCGAATTTGACCTATTATCTCTAAGATGGTAATCTATGATCATGCCTTTTTGGACGTGTTAGACGTGGAAGGGAGGAGCAAACTCACCAGAATGATTATGTTTACGTTCTGGGAAGAGATTTTGCGAGGGCCTTCTTTTCCATCGCCCTCATAATCCAATAACGCATCCAAGAAGTCATTTGTCGTTCCCATCTCTCCCCTTAGCTTTCGCTCCTCCAACCTTTCGTTTACAAAACCTTCAGCAATCTTCATGGCTCGACCCATGTCCTTCGCCATGCTTGCCTTGATCCCCTGCGGGTCCAACCATTTCAACCACGGCATGAAGTCGGCTACGTTAGGCTGCCGGCCCACTCCATGACCCGGTTCATGGCGTCGTAGAACTTGGGCCCGTCCTTTGATTTTGGGTCCAATAGATCTCGCGAGAGAATCATGTTGCCCACCACATTAAATGCCAGGAGAAAGAGGAAGCCGGATAAGTCGATTCCTTGCTCTTCATAAAATGAAATTTTTTTACGATTAATTATAATAAGAGGCTGTATAGCAGCACGTAACATATTAGACATGAAAAAAAAATTATAGCACCAAGTTGTGCAACTAGTTAAAAAGAGGGATATAGTCGAATCGATCTCTAAGCTATTCATGAGCTCCAATTGACTTACTATGAATGCTGCAATGTTCATCGTGAAAGGTCGAATTTTTTAAGCTCAAGTCAAACTTAATAAAGTGCTTCTAAGATTGGTTTCGACTCTACTTCACTAACAAAACTAAATTAGCATCTAAACTCTTAAAACTTCAAGCTGACTTCTACAAATAAAATTAAGTGGAAATTTTACTTATGCATGCTGTTTGAAATTTATAGGGACGTACTTGATAAATGCAACGAAAGATATATAAGACCCAACTTCTCGATCATGCTCGAGTTTGGGTCAATTAAATGATGAAGTTTACTTATTTACACTAGTGTTTAATTTGTTGACTTTGTCTACAATACACAAAGCAAAGGGATAAAAGTATCAGTGCTCCCAAACTTTTACAGAAAGTTTAATTAGGTCCCTAATTTTTTTTTTTGTATAATTAATTCCGTAAATCATATACTTTCATGTCCGATATGGTCCTTTCATTAAAAAAGAAAACAAAAATGCAGACATGGGAGTTAAGTACCGTTAAATGCTAACATGGTATCCTACGTGACATATAAAAAAACTTAAAAAATAGAATAACACAAAATTCATAAACAAGGAAATTAAGAAACAAAATAAATATTAAAAAAATGAAAAATAAGGAAATTTGAAAAAAAAAAAAAAAAAAAAAAAGAAAAGAGAAACGAAAAACAGAAGTCTCGTTAGTGAACTAGGGCAGACGTCCGTGAATTGTGGCTATACTGAATTAGGGACGGCGGCGACTCGTTGCCGGTGGTCGTGCGACCTGTCGAGGTGACGCCGATGTCACGCCACCTCAAAGAGATCGAGCCTGGGGTGGCGCTTGGGCGCTTGGATGGGAGGTGGAGGTCGCAGACGGCAAGCACTCAATGATCCATGCCGTGCCTCGAAACTCCCAGCCGCCCTAGCCAGACAGCCCTCCATACCCTTGTGCATAATTTATTAGTTAGATTTTTTATCTTCTTATTTTTCTTATCCATATCAGCACTATATTTAAAAATAATTCATGTCACCAAATAAGTTAGTATAATCAGTGCTAGGGCGACATTCCTCATAATCATTCTATCTACGTATCTACGAGGAGGGTCAACTCTAATTAGAAGATGTATGATTTCGAGGACTAAATTTACAAACAAAAAAGATTCTGGAACCTAATTGAACATCTTACAAAAGTTGACAAACCATGGTTCCTTTATCCCTGAAAAACAGGCCCAATATTTTATTTTTTTGAGTTAAATCTAGTTACAAGTTGTATTCTTTACTGAAATACATTATTTTGATGGAATGGATCCTTCTCTCCTAACCACGCGTTTGTAAAAGTCTTCACATGTCTTAATCATTGATTTTACCTATATTAATAATCGACATGTGGTTGTGACACTAGTAGAAATATCATGTAGGGTATATGATTTTGGTTTTACTTTGATACTATAGAAGAAGCTTTCGAAACGTTCCCCCCTCCCTCCTTTCTTTGGAAAAGAGAAAAGAAAAGAAAGTCAAAAGTAACACCAAGCACGTAAGAAATAACCTGTTATTAATTGTTTAACCGCCATTTCTTCCTCTAAAAACACGATCATGCTGTCGACGCACTTCTGCCTGAGATGGGCCGTCTCGTTGATGCGCTTGGTCACGAGGAGCTCTGCAGAGCAGAGACGTCGGAGAACGCGCCAGTAGCCGCCGTAACGACCCACGGCGAGCGAGCCTTGGTCGTAGCCGAGAGCCGTCAATGCATGGGGACACTTGCGGTCCGCGAATGCCAAGTCGTGGCCCTTGAAGAACTCTGCGGCGGCCTGAGCTGATTGGATCACCATGGTGTTCACGGAACCGAGCTTCAACCACGTGACAGGCCCGTGCCCGGCTCGGAAGCTGTGGAGGTTCTGGTGCGGCATGATCCCGAGGTCGAGGATGTTGCCGATCATGGGCCATGCGGGGGGCTGAGGGGGGAGCTTGGTGCGCTTCCAACGGTTGAGAAGGAAAAATAGAAGTGCCGGGAGGAGGAGGCCGAGCCAAAAGGGCGAAGTAGGGCAGTACTCCATTGGCCAAGCTTTCAGCTATTGCTCACCTTGCACCTATGCGATTATTGCGTGGAAAACAGGATATAAATATACACTCTTATCCTCTTCACTTCACGAGAAACCAACCCAAAACAATAAAGAAAAAGAAATATATGCCGTCCACATTATAAAAAGGAAAAAAAATTAATATATCTTTTGGCTCGTACATCCATTTCATCGAATTAGGTAAAATTAGATTCTTCGTTTTAATAATTTCAATGTTGGTCCAACAACTTATGCGAATTATGCATTCAAATCTTGTACTAATTTATGAAACCGAGTCTTATAACTTAAGTTTGGTATTCAATGTAATCTCCGGCTACCAAAGATCGAAAATTCCTATCAAAATTATGATGTCTTGTTCTATCTTGAATTTCATGGACTGCTTTATCAACTTATTTGTCCTAAAAAATCAAATAATTATGCACTTACTTTTGCCTTAGTAAGATGGCATGTCATTTTTCCAAAATTACTATATAAATAATTCAATCATCAATTTGATTGAAATTTCTGATCTTCACTATCCAAGGGACTACTTCATGTTGAAACATGATTTTCACCGATGAAATCATCATGTATTTTCAAAGAAAATTATTTCAGCAATCAAATGCACCGATGAGGGTGGAGTTTGATTGTTGATATAAAAACAATCATTTTATATGATCTTGCATTCATTTTTCTTGCTGCGTCCCTTATGCACGTTTAAGCTAGAGGCATGATAGTTCATTAATAGTTAGGTTTCAAAATGAGTAAGTCATCCATTTATCTTCAACTAGGGACAATGTCTCATGAGAACCTCAGGCCGATGGCTATTATTTTGATTGACAGCGACTCTATGGTTCTTACTTTGACTCAATTTTCTTCTCGATAATTTTGAACTGGCTTCTCCTGATCAATTAAAGACCCAAACAAGCTCAAAAGATTGCAAGCTAAGTATTGAGATGAGCGTTTTCGAGTTTCTTTTCTAATGATATAGTTCATGGACTAATTCTAAGTGTAGTTTCCTTAATTTGTATTTTTCTAAGAAACATCGGCTGATCTTGTACTGGGCCGCCTAAATGACAAACGGTGATGTCGAACTTTCAAAAGTGGATTTCACAATAGCTGTTCGGCCTAAAATTTTTACGCAAGTTACGTCGGCCTCTCTTTAACATTTCAGCTCAATTGAATAAACGAGGAGCGTGTATCGTTTCCGCACGATTGCGAGGTCTGCTCGTGTCTGATCCGAGAAACTCACTTTCCCTTTTTTTTATTTTTAATTCCCGTTGCCATCTTCTAATTGCCCATAATTAAGCCCCTAAGCCAGCCACCATCTAATCCCAATTGGACTAGAAGCAAACAAGAATTGAACTAGAGAATTAAAGAACCAAACTAGCTTCCAAAGCAGCACCATCCCTGGTGATGTCCACCAAGAATGGCGTGAATACAGCTGGAGGTTGCAGTAAACCGTCAGAGAAGGGACCGGACCTTCGCAATTATATGGACACACGAAAATTTTCGGAGAAAATAAAATGAGGAATGATAAACGATGGTCCCCATCTTGTGTGGTGCTCAGTAGGATATCATTTCTTATTTTAACGTACCGGTATCTACGCATCATGAATTCTCTAATTGCATGTGTATATTTTTCTTCCCCACCATACAGGGAATATCTACGATTTTTACATTAAAGAAGAACTAAACGTTGGCAACTCTTCACTTCAATTCATCCCCACATCAGGTTATTCCTAGAGGGTCATTGAATATGCATAACCTTCGCAATTATATGGACACAAGAAAATTTTCAGAGAAAATAAAATGAGAAATGATAAATGACACAAGAAATTAACGTCGTATGATACAAATGTTGAAACTTGTATTAGTAACAAGAGTAAGCTGTTAATGACCTACTAGTAAATTGGAGAACACACAATTACAATCGCTGACACACTTCTACGTAATTTCCAGTCCCGTAATTACACCAAATACCCACGGTGTTTATGGAACAAATTTCATAATATACACCAAAGAGAGAGAATCCCTTCCGGTCAGATAAACGGAAGAAAAAGAAAAGACAAAAAAAAAAGAAAAAAAAAAAAAAAAAAGACCGAGGAGCAACCAGAACCAATTATTACTCTTTCTTTTGTTTTGTATTTGCTTCTCGTGTTGACAAGATTTTCCAACAAGCTCCCCTATTTCTACTCAATCATGAGCTCCTCTTCTATAAAATTATCCTACTAGAAGAAGGCTCTTCATTAGATGTTGCTTCTGCTTGTGAAGAGAGAATTCAACGAAAGAAGACGACAAACTTCATGTGTAGCGGTTGAACACACATGTAAGGAATCTATTGCAGGTTCGAACCAAATCGAAGAGGCGGTTAAATTTCATTAATTCGATCGGACTTGCTTTGGACCGTGTTAATTAACTGGTTCAAACTCAAGGCCTTATTTTAATGTAAACAGAACTAGAAAAGGGCGGTCAGAGCAGGAAGTGGGACTGGTTTCAGCAAAGGAAGAGGACCACAAAGGACTGAAGTGAGCTGCGTATGAGGCCATTTGACAGCTGCTATTCGCGACCACAAAGGACTCAATGACTTGACATTGTATTTGATATTTTCTCAACAACCCTAGGAATAGGCTCAGCTGAATTGTCTGGAAATGGCAGAGCTGAACGTGCTGGAAAAAAAAAAGAGAAAAGAAGGATAATGAACGCAAAACTATTAGAGACTGTAATCTTTTTCCTTCTTCACAGTAAAACATCATTGAAAGGACGGGCATCGATCACGTGTGGCCTTCAAAACGGAATTTCTTTTTTCTTTATGTAAGAGTTGGTGAAAAAAGAAATTAGGAAAGGTTCTAAATAAATGAATTAAGTGAATCTTATTGCAAATATGTGCCTCAAAAAGGGGCATGACCTCGTTGGCTAGTCAAGGGCATTTCCCCCTTAATTTTTTTTTTCCTTTCTTTTTTCCTTATTCTTATTTTTTCCTTTTCATCAGTGGCTGGTCTGAAGGCCACCGACCATACGTGGAGAGGGCCAGGTGAGGGTCGCCCTCACCTTACTCGGGCAAGGCCACCCTTGAAAGCCACATGCTGGGCTGCTAACTCCATTTAATTTAACTAACGAAAAATGTTGACCTAACTTTTTAAATATTTTATCTCTTCCACGTAGCGTTCCACATACGTTAAGGTTAACTAAAGCGCTAAAACGATATTGTTTTAATCCGAATGATGCATTCTAATTTTTACACAAAATCTTAATTAAATTAGGCTTAAAAAATCCAAATTTTTTTTCCATAAAAAGACAAACTCAAAAAAGAAAACAAAGGCAAAAACATAAAAAAAATAAAATAAAGAAATATACACAAAAAAATAAAAACCCAAGGTTGTTCCTCGAATCCTTAGTAGACCCATCGGAGAATCGGTCCACCACGACCATGAGAGTCCGACACCCTTCGGGCTTGGGCAAGTTCACGATGAAATCCATCGAGACGCTCTCCCAAGGATGCTCGGGATAGGCATTGTTCTATCTTATCTTGTTGGCAAACAAGACACGTCCGCACATAGGCCTCCAGCCCCTCTTTGATACGATCTCTCCACGGACAATCGGGTCGGCTCATCACATTGGCCAACTCGAGCTTCTGCTAAGGCATCGCCACCCTTCAAGAACGGATGCGGTACCTTGTTCATGAGAGTGCAAAACGTCGCCGAGCGCATTGGTCAAGCCGAACGGCATGACGAGAACTCATATGATCCATAACGGGTCACACATGCTGTCTTCGGCTCATCTCCTTCAGCAATCCGCACTTGATAGTACCCCGATCGAAGAAAGCCACATGCTGGGATTCCTTGGCCTTCTTGGCCTTGATCTGCTAACTCCATTTAATTTAACTAACGAAAAATGTTGACCTAACTTTTTAAATATTTTATCTCTTCCACGTAGCGTTCCACATACGTTAAGGTTAACTAAAGCGCTAAAACGATATTGTTTTAATCCGAATCCTAATTTTTTTACACAAAATCTTAATTAAATTAGGCTTAAAAAGGTCCAAATTTTTTTTCCAATAAAAAATCTTACAAACTCAAAAAAGACAAACTCAAAAAAGAAAACAAAGGCAAAAACATAAAAAAAATAAAATAAAGAAATATACACAAAAAAAAATAAAAACCCAAGGTTGTGATTGCCGACCCATCGCTGGTAGTGGAGGTGAGCATGGTTTTAAGGTAGAATTTGGAACTTGAGAATTAGACCGATGAGAACTTGTAGATTCCAAGTTCCAATATATGCAAGATAGATTCTAGGCTCCCAAAAATGGAACCTGTTTCGATGAGTAGGTTTTTAGGTTCTTGATTAAAGGAACTTGGAACTTGAAATTGGAATCTATAATCTAGAACAAGTTTTAATGTTTTTCTTAGTCCATATCTTCATGCGATTATGTGATATTTCATTTCATTCGATGATGAATGTATAATCTAAATGCACTAGTCTGAGCTTCCATTTTATATTAATGTCCATATTTTTCGTGTGTTTGAATATAAGTCATGAAGTAAATTGTAGCAGCAAGTGGTGATTATCAAAGGTTTAATTCATTGCAATCGATCAATTGATAATGTAGATAGAACCTAGATAGACCATAGAACCGACTTAAGAACTTGTGACAGGGTAAGTTTCAGGTTTTAGGATATGCAAGGTAAGTTTCAAGTTCCAAAAAATAAGCAATGTGTTCCAATGTGTAAGTTCCAAGTCTTAAGTGGAATATGTACTAAACCTGAAATCTTTCACCCCTAGCCGATAGGGCGTCGAGGTTGCAAGTACCTCAATGAGGGCCGCAACCCTTGCCGACCAAAGGTGAGGGCCCACACTGCATGTATTTTTTTTTTGAAAATATTTTAGATTAATTTTTAAACTAATTTAATTAAAATTTGGGTTTAAAATTGTCTTTGGACAAAAATGTCCTTTTTCGGCCAGAATATTCAGCCAGTCGGCGAGGTAGACCTTTATCTGAAACTCCTATGGCAACTTCAGGTCTTTTTTTGAAAAAAAAAAAGACACACTTTAAATCTTTTTTTAAGAAATTGATAGAACCTTGGACCCTTATTTGAAATTTTTTCAAGAAATATGGGTTCTGGGACCAAGGACAAACCCAGTATCGACCGAGTTGGGCCAATCTAAGGTTAATCTAGGGTTGACCCTAGACCGATACTCAGCCTTACTATCATGTGTTAGAAAGTAGAGCAATAAAAAAAACACCAACGAGAGTAATATCCGCAAGCATTACACAAAGGAAATCAAATGAGTCATATTCAAGCCCAACGAAGTCGGATGGTTTAGTGCAAAATACTCGTACATTACACAGTAAGATTTTATTAAATTGGTAAATTCAAGTGGGCGAATAATTGCCATCTATTGAAGGAATTTAACGATGAAAAAATAAATAGTAAATTATCAACTTGTTTGGATGTTGGGCACTATAGCAAAATCTTACCTTGGTAACATACAAAGAGATTCAGCAATTTGTATACATTTACCATCATGCACTTCAGATGACTAATTTTTGGCAAAGTAAGAAATTTTTTTGAATGAAAATCTAAAGTGGGGTTATTTTTTCAAAAGATTGCCTAAGATGGACATTATTTTAAATAAGGGTCTGAAGTGGCTAAATTAATCTCAAATGAAGACATGAGCTCGTTGGTTGGCCAAATTTTTGCTGGTTGGCAAGTACTTGATTTTTTTTTGGTGGTCGGAAGGGTACCCTTCTAGTAGAGGACATCACGCTGATTTTTTTTCTTTGGCCCAGAGGGTGGCCAGTCAATCCGGCAAACATTTAGTTTTTCTCCTCCAACTCCCCCTCCATGAACATCTCACTTATGTACTTAAGAGTCGAATTGGAGTTTCACCATCTTCTGTAGATTCCACCGCTGTGCTACTGGAAGCCGGCGATGCACTAGCAATCGGGTTATTGGGTTCATCGTCGTGTTTGAATCCATTAACAGGATTCCGATTTGGACAGGGATCAAAGTCAATCCATGTCAAGCTTCGACCCATTCAAGGAACTGGTATTGTTCATGGTCTTTGATTCAAGACTCTATTATATGGATTGGCGTCTAGTGGACCGAGTTCATCACAATCATCGATTTTGTGAACTCTTGTGTAGAACCAACTTTAGGGCGATTTTTTTTTTTTTGACAAGTAAAGTTTTATCGTTGGCTTAAAAAGCAAGTGAGCTACCTGCTACATGCTTAAGTCATACAATTTAAACAAGACCCAAATGCTGACATAAAAACTTGTAATTGCCCAAAGATATTTGGAGAAAATTACCAAAAAAATCATAATATATTGTACTTTTGCTAATTCAGTCATAAACTTTTTAATTGTATCAATTGAGTCCCAAATTTTTTCAAGTTTTACTAATCGAGTCCATCTAGCTTATTTTGACAGAAATCGTTAAAGTGAATGCCAACAGACTTTTTTTTAATAGTATTTTAATATTTTTGAATTTTTGAATTTTTGAATTTTTAATATTTAATATTTTTAATTTTCTTTTCTTTTCATTTTTTTTTTTCGTTTTCTTCCTTTGCCAAGCCTTGGTGATGGCCGGTGATTGGCCACATGTTATGATTGATGAGGATTGCCCTTACTAGCCTTAGGTGAGGTCACCCTTGTTAGCCTTGAGTAAGGCTTGTCCTAACCAGTTGACGGGGTTGAGCTTTGCCTGAAGTTGGCAAGGTTGGCCCTTGCTAGCCTTTAGGGAAGGTCGGCCTCACCATCTTTGGGCAAGTCTCCTCTGAGACCAGCCCTTGTGAAGACTGACGAGGTTGTGCCTTACCCTCGCTAGATTGGGCAAAGTTGAGCCTCGCATGAAGCTGTGACTTGCTGAATTTGGCAAGGCAGCAAAGTCCTCCCTTGCTAGATCTTGGTGAGGGTGACCATCATCGATTGTAGCCTATGGTTGGTTAGTAGTCATCTTCAAGGCTTGGCAACTAGTAGAGAAAGAAAAGAAAAGAAAAAGTATTTAAAAATAAAAATAAAAATTAAAAATTTTCCGCATCTACGCCAATTGCATCATGTAGGATGCCTAACATTCATGTGACACGGCCGACGGACGAGCATGACCAAGACCGTCCATGCTCGGCCGTGTCACGCACTGGGCGTAGCTGGAGCGCCCGATCGATCGACGTCCCGACCGGTCCCCCGACCGATCCCGCATCGGTCCCGATCGATCCCCGATCGACCGACCGACCGATCCCCGATCGGTCCGCACGACCCATGCACGACCATCGAGCAGCCCTTGGTCGACCCGTGATCGCCCCCGCACAACCGGAGTTGTTCACCCGCTCCGTGTCGCGGCTCGACACGCCTATGCTGATTCCGATCCGTCCATGCTGCCCCGATCTCGCTTCTAACTTGTGCCTCGCACCATGCGAGTTCCCCATGCACGTAGCCATCGAGTGGCCTGCTGGTAGCCTTGTAATGATGATACGAATTCAATGTAACCGTTGGATCGAAGGGACGATCCACGGCCGAGATTGATCCCGAACTTGTATAAAAGGGGTCCCTCCCCCTCATTCGAGCTCAGCTCATTCATAGTGAAATACACTCGCCCCTTATGCAAACCGACCCTTGTGTTGTGCGTGTGAGTGAGTAGGCTGACTTGGGATCACCGATCCTAAGGCCGCACGGTGTTTGATCGTTCGTGTTCGACCGACCCGTGACAAGTGGTATCAGAGCAAACGTTCCTAGAGCAATGGCCGATCCTCGTGCTAATGTTCCGGTTGTGCAAGGTGACGACCGTGAAGATCGAGGGCGACCAACCGAGAAGGTCACCCGGTCAAAGAAGAACCGTGCTGTCTCGTGTTCGAGAGACCCGAAAGGGGATCTGGAAAACCGAATGACGGTCCTAGAGGAGACCGTCACGGATGTCCAGCGATGGTGGACGACCTGCACCCGGACCGTTGATGGAGCGGAAGCCGGTAGGGAGGAGCTCTTGGCCGAAGTGCAAGAACTCCAAGCCGGCATGGGAGAGCTCCGTGTCGAGGTGTCGGGATCCATCCCGCACGAGCTACGCGACGGGACGAGACTTGGGAGGCCGCGTTAGTGGCCATGCGCACGGAGATGGCCGAGATGAAAGCCAAGCTCGTCGAGCTTGAAGCCGCACGCGTGAATGGGGTGATCACCGTGCAATCCCGTGCCGATGCACCCAAACCGAAAGAGTTCAAAGGCTCTCGGGTGGCAAAGGACGTGGACAACTTCCTGTGGTACATGGAACGATACTTCCGACCATGGGAACGACCGACGACGTGATTCGGGTAAACACCGCAGCCATATATTTAGGCGATGATGCGCTGTTATGGTGGCGACGTCGGTCGGATGGTAGGAATGGCGACCCTATCGCCACATGGGCTCGGTTCGTCGAGGAATTTCGACGGACCTACTATCCCGCTTATGCGGAGGAGGAAGCTCGCAGAGAACTCAAACGCCTAGAGCAAAAAGGCGGAGTCCGCGACTATGTGAAGCGATTCTTGGAGCTGCTGCTCCAAATCCCGTCCATGACCGAGACGGAGGCATTCCACCGCTTCATGAGCGGACTCAAACCATGGGTCAAGCAAGAACTCAAGCGGTGCAATGCAACGGATCTAACAACGGCTACTTCCGTGGCCGAGTCCCTTGTGGAATATAGGCCGACAACCGCGGCCAAGCCCGACTCTCGGCCTAGAGAAAAGGCCATTGGTGGGGGAGATCGGAGCCGGTATCATCGTCCCAACGGAGGCCGACCGCCTTCGGTCCCTCCTAGGAATCAACCCGAGTCAAGCAACGGAGGATACCATCGTAAGGTACGCACCTACAAGTGCTTCTTTTGTGATGGTCCCCATATGGCCCGTGATTGCCCGAAAAGAGGAAAGTTGGCGGCCTTGTGCAAGGAGGACAAGCCGCGAGAGGAGGCGCGGTTGGGATCGTTGCGAATCCTTAGATTGATCAAGGCCAAGAAGGCCAAGGAATCCAAAGGAATGATGTTCGTGGACGTGAAGATCGGTGGTACCACGATGAGCGCGTTAGTGGATACCAGGGTGTTCGATCTCTTCATATCCAAAGAGGCCGCGAAGAAGCTGAATCTTCCGGTCGAGACAAAAGATGCCGGGTGGCTCAAAACGGTGAATTCTAGAGAAGTCCCAACCAGCGGCATGGCCAGGGGCGTAGAGTTTCACCTCGGTCCATGGACCAGTCGAGAGGATGTCGAGGTAATCCCCCTTGATGATTACGATTTCATACTCGGTTTAGGATTTCTCGACCGGATCAATGCGGGTGTTATGCCCTTCGCGGATTGCATATGCATCTTCGATAAACGGTGCCAATGCATGGTCCCGATCTACCGCGAGTCGGGACACGATAGGAAAATGCTATCGGCCATGCAGCTGACCAAGGGACTACGCAAAGGCGAGGTGACCTTCTTGGCAGCGTTAAAGGAGGAGGGCGCGGAAGAGAACGAGGTACCGGAAGAGGTGGCTCGAGTCCTCGACACCTTCCAAGATGTGATGCCGCCCGAGCTGCCCAAGAAGCTGCCTCCTCGGAGAGAAGTCGACCATCGGATCGAGCTTGTGCCGATGCTCGACCGTCGGCCATGGCTCCCTATCGCATGGCCTCGCCCGAGTTAGAAGAACTGAGGAAACAGCTCAAGGAGCTGCTCGATGCTGGGTATGTTCGGCCATCCAAGGCCCCGTTCGGTGCCCCGGTCTTGTTCCAAAAGAAGCATGACGGATCCCTCCGCATGTGTATCGACTATCGGGCATTGAACAAGCTGACCGTCAAGAACAAGTATCCGATTCCCCTTATAGCCGACTTGTTTGATCAGCTCGGGGAAGCCCGATGGTTTTCCAAGCTTGATCTTCGATCGGGGTACTATCAAGTGCGGATTGCCGAAGGAGACGAGCCGAAGACAGCATGCGTGACCCGTTATGGATCATACGAGTTCCTCGTCATGCCGTTCGGCTTGACCAATGCGCCGGCGACGTTTTGCACTCTCATGAACAAGGTACTACATCCGTTCCTTGACCGGTTCGTTGTAGTTTACCTTGATGATATTGTTATATATAGCCGAACGCTCGAGGAACACATTGATCACTTGAGTCGAGTTTTCCGAACCCTTCGGGAGAACGACTTATATGTGAAGCGTGAGAAATGTGCCTTTGCACAAAGAGAAGTCCTTTTCCTTGGGCACATCGTCGGGGGGACGAGTGCGGATGGACGCGACCAAAATCCGTGCCATCGTCGATTGGGAGCCTCCAACCAAGGTGACGGAGCTGAGATCCTTTCTCGGACTCACGAACTACTATCGGCGCTTCATCCGGGGATATTCGAAACTCACCGTGCCACTCACGGATATGATGAAGAAGGAAAGACCGTGGGAGTGGACGGACCGGTGCCGAGAGGCGTTCGATCAATTGAAGCGGGCCATGACCGAAGAACCGGTGCTTGTGCTGCCCGACTACACCAAATCATACGAGGTAGAGACCGATGCCTCTGATTTTGCTATCGGCGGTGTTTTGATGCAGGAAGGGCATTCGGTTGCCTTCGAGTCTCGGAAGTTGAATGATACCGAAAGGCGATACACGGTCCAAGAGAAAGAAATGACCGCGGTGGTACATTGCCTTCGTACGTGGAGGCACTATCTCTTGGGATCACGGTTCGTGGTGAGAATCGACAATGTGGCCACGAGCTACTTCCAAACTCAGAAGAAGCTCAGCCCGAAACAAGCTCGGTGGCAAGACTTCCTGGCCGAGTTCGATTATGTGCTGGAATACAAGCCCGGAAAATCCAATTCCGTGGCCGATGCCTTAAGCAGGAAGCTCGAGTTGGCCAATGTAATGAGCCGACCCGATTGTCCGTGGAGAGATCGTATCAAAGAGGGACTAAAGCATGACCAAACGGCCCAAGCCCTCCTTCGATACGCTCAAGAGGGCAAGACGAGGCGGTTTTGGCTCGAGGATGATCTCCTCTACACCAAAGGACGGCGACTCTATTTGCCGCTCCACGGAAGCTTCGGAAAGAAATCCTACACGAGTGCCACGACTCTAAATGGGCGGGTCATCCGGGAATCCACCGCACCATGGCACTCGTCGAGGATCAATACTATTGGCCACATATGCGGGACGATGTGGAAGCCTATGTACAGACGTGTCTTGTTTGCCAACAAGATAAGATAGAGCAACGGTCCCCCGCGGGGCTCCTTGTACCGTTGCCTATCCCGGAGCATCCTTGGGAGAGCGTCTCGATGGATTTCATCGTGAACTTGCCCAAGTCCGAAGGGTGTCGGACTCTCATGGTCGTGGTGGACCGATTCTCCAAGTATGCGACGTTCGTGCCGGCCACTAAGGATTGTCCAGCCGAGGAAGCCGCCAAGCTATTCCTCAAGCACGTCGTCAAATATTGGGGCGTTCCACGCACAATCGTGAGCGATCGCGCTCCTCGATTCACCGGGCGGTTTTGGACCGAGCTCTTCAAGTTGCCGGGAACAAATCTCAACTTCTCAACCAGCATGCATCCTCAAACCGATGGGCGAGACGGAGCGGGTGAATGCATTGCTGGAAATCTATCTCCGGCACTATGTGAGCAATACACAAGTGAATTGGGCACGACTAATTGACGTTGCCCAGTTCTCCTATAACTTGCAGCGGAGTGAGTCCACAAACCAGAGCCCGTTCGAGATCGTGACCGGACAACAGCCGCTCACACCGAGCGCGATCGCCTCGGGGTACCGAGGAAGTAGCCCATCCGCGTACAAGCTCGCCAAAGAATGGGATGAGCATGCGGACTTGGTGCGGGCGTGCTTAAATAGAGCTTCAAAGCGCACGAAGAAGTGGGCCGACAAGAAGCGACGGCACGTGGAGTTTCAAGTAGGGGACTTGGTGCTGGCAAAATTGCACCTCGTCCTTCGATATCGAGACGTGCATAAAGGGCTCATCCGTCGCTATGAAGGCCCCTTTCGAGTGTTGCGGCGGATCGGGAAGGTAGCCTACAAGTTGGACTTACTGTCCAAGCTCAAGGTGCACCTCGTGTTCCATGTGAGCATGTTGAAGCCTTACCATGCGGACGAGGATGATCCGGATCGAGGCACATCACAGCGAGCACCCCTTGGAGCAAAGACCTCCTATGATCGGGATGTGGAATGCATCATGGCTGATCGAATCATACGGAAGAGATATCGTGCGCCAAGGAAGGAGTACCTCGTCTGATGGAAGGGCCTTCCCGAGAGTGAAGCGAGTTGGGAACCCTCCGAGGGCCTGTGGCAATTCAAAAAGCACATCGAAGCCTTTCATGTCGCGGATGCGACGAGGGCGTCGCCTGATTAGGTGGGGGAGAATGACACGGCCGACGGACGAGCATGACCAAGACCGTCCATGCTCGGCCGTGTCACGCACTGGGCGTAGCCGGAGCGCCCGATCGATCGACGTCCCGACCGGTCCCGATCGATCCCGCATCGATCCTCGATCGATCCCGATCGACGACCGACCGATCCCCGATCGGTCCGCACGACCCATGCACGACCAGCGAGCAGCCCTTGGTCGACCCGTGATCAGCCCCTGCACAAATCCGGAGTTGTTCACCTGCTCCGTGTCGTGCCGCTCGACACGCCCATGCCGATTCCCGATCCGTCCATGCTGCCCCCGATCTCGCTTCGACTTGTGCCTGCACCATGCGAGTTCCCCATGCACGTAGCCATCGAGTGGCCTGCTGGTAGCCTTGTAATGATGATACGAATTCAATGTAACCGTTGGATCGGAGGGACGATCCATGGCCGAGATTGATCCCGAACTTGTATAAAAGGGGTCCCTCCCCCTCATTCGAGCTCAGCTCATTCATAGTGAAATACACTCGCCCCTTGTGCAAACCGACCCTTGTGTTGTGCGTGTGAGTGAGTAGGCTGACTTGGGATCACCGATCCTAAGGCCGCACGGTGTTTGATCGTTCGTGTTCGACCGACCCGTGACACATGTCGGTGATTTCCAATCAAAATTGATCATATGAGCTCAATTGGCAAAACGTGAAAACATTTGTGACTAATTTGTATAATAAAAATATTTATAACTGAATTGGTAAAAGCATAATAGGTTTAAAAACTTTTGGGTAATTTTCCTAAGGTATTTGTGGAGTAAAAACACCATTATGAAGAAGTCTTCCTTGGATAGGTTCATTAATCCTCGACACAATAACATCAGCGCCAACAACCTTAGGGTAATAATATGTTGAAATTATGTTCATGAAACTTAACATCTTGTTCTTGGTTTGGATACATGACATCACGTCTTGTCATTCCTTAATAACCAGTCAGGAATATAACTAGTTACCATAATATTCTAAAAACCTCACACACTACGTTTTTTAGATATCACCTTTAAAGGATGGAGCTTCCTCAGTGTTATTCCCACCCGCTCTCTCATGTCGAGGGTCTCTGGAGTCAAACCATCACTGAGTTTCCAATCGAAATGGTAGAGCAACTTCGCAAGACCAAGATAAAGTACCCTATCCGCCAGCGAAAGTCCGACGCACATTCTTCTGCCTGATCCGAATGGAATTAGCTCAAAGTTTTGACCTTTGTAGTCAATTTTAGATCCTAGAAACCTCTCTGGTTTGAATGCTAATGGGTCCTCCCAAGCATCTGGGTCTCTTCCAATGCCCCATGCATTCACGAAAACCTGGGTATCTTTGGGTATATCAAATCCCATGAAATTGGTTTCTTTTATAGCATTTCGTGGGATAAGCAAAGGTACTGGTGGATGCAATCTCAGGGTTTCCTTCACCACAGCTTGCAAAAACGGCATTTTTTCCGTGTCACTTTCTTCGAGTTTTCTGTTCAGTCCCACAATCTGGTTAATCTCATCTTTGGCCTTTTTCATTGACACGGGTTGGCGGAGTAGCTCCGTCATTGCCCACTCGATGGTGCTGCTTGTCGTCTCTGATCCAGCGAAAAACATTTCCTGCACCATCAATTAGACCCATTTAGTACAAGATCATGTCTTGCTAGGGTTACCACCAATGTTGATTCTTTTGCTATAATTAAGATATTCCGTTTCGCTCGAAAATCACTCCCTCATATCGTGGGCTTAAAAGTAAAAATCATCATGCTTCATCTGATACAATCCTTATCAAACATAGCAGCTCCTATGCTTCGAATTGACAGACAATTGCTCATAAAGAGAGGAACAAGAATTTGATGATTGGATCCTAAAATTGACGAAATGAATCCACTAATGACAACAGAAATATTTATAAAAGGGCAAGAGCAGGTGTTTGATTGGAAAAAAAAATGAAATAAACAACTGGAATGGCAAGAATTAAGTTGCTGAGAAATAACTGAAAATGAATGCCAAGAAAGTAAAGTGTGTTCTTTTTTATGTTTGTGCGTCTTTTTCCCTTAAGATGTGCTCTTTTTGTAGTCTCGGCTACAACGATTGCTTCACTGCAACTGCCGGTCAACAACTTCAAAAATTGCTCCGTCCTAGAAGTTTGACTACAATAATTGTGCGCGCTAGTTTTATCCTTGCAGTCGGTTTGATTCGACCAAATTTTGTGAGCCAATGTCGATACTTCTCGACTCGACCGACATAAACTTGACTTTCATTTATAAGTCCATGGACAAAAACTGTTCATGCCTTGTCAACTTAATTTTATTGGCTTCTTATAATCAATGTTGGTGTTTGAGCATCGATTATATTTATAGTCAATATCAGATCACACATCTGAACAACATACTATTCACTCATTCATTGTGGATTCCCAACATGTTCTATTAATTAGTCAAATTGACGTCAACTTAATTTAATAAATCATTCAATGTGTCTTTCTAGCACTCGATTTTCTTTTTATAAAAAATAACCATAAATCAATCTTGTGTTTTCGTAGAACATTCTTAGCTAGTTATTACAAAATGAGCACAGATTGGCTAAATCAGGAAAGAATGGTAACATCTTTATAATAGTAGTGGCTTTTTGTTATGCAACATTCTGTACAAACTTAAAGTCTAAAATGTTTTCATAGATAGTTGATTGGAAAAGGCTAGTTATTATAAAATCTAGTGCTAGAATGTTCTACGAAAACACAAGTTTGTAGAGAATGACGCGTGATATGACCTGCTTGTTAATTGTCAATTAAGTTTACCACCCCACTTTACAAACCGAACTGGACCTAATATCCTTAAGATGTTAATCATTTCTTTTTTGCCAAGAGTCGAAGAGAGGATACCAGAATTATTATGATGACGTTCTGGGAAGAGATTTTGCGAGGGCCTTCCTTTCCATCGCCCTCATAATCCAATACCGCGTCCAAGAAGTCATTTGTTGTTCTGATCTCCCCCCTTAGCTTTCGCTCCTCCAACCTCTCATTGACAAAGCCTTCGGCAATCTTCATGGCTCGACCCATGTCCTTCGCCATGCTTGCCTTGATCCCCTGCGGGTCCAACCATTTCAACCACGGCAGGAAGTCGGCTACGTTGGGCTTGCCAGCCCATTCCATGAACCGGTTCATGGCATCAAAGAACTCAGGCCCGTCCTTCGATTTTGGGTCCAACAGATCCCGCGAGAGCACCATATTACCCACCACATTAAATGCCATGAGAAAGAGGAAGTGGGATAAGTCGATTCCTTGCTCTTCATAAAAATTAGAAATTTTTAACGATTAATTATAATTAGAGAATGTATAGCAGAACGTAATGAATTAGACATGAAAAAAAAAAAAATTATTGCACCAAGTTTTGCAACTAGTTTAAGGAGGGATGGAGGAATCAACCTCCAAGCTGCAATGTTCAAGACAAAAGTTGGATTTTTCAAGCTCAAGTCGAACTTAATAAAGTTCTTGATAAACTTGCCTTCTGATATTTTCACTAACAAAACTAAATTAGCATCTGAACTCTTAAAAACTCCAACTTGGCTTCTACAAATAAAATAAAGTGGAAAGTTTACTTTTGCATTCTCTTGCATAATAATGGGGATATACTTGATCAATGCATCAGAAGATATATAAAACCCTACTACTTGATCATGCTCGAGTTTGACCCAATTCAATGGTAAAGCTACTCGAGCTTGGCATAATTCAACAGTAGAGCCACTCTAGTTCGACTCAAACTCGAGAAGAATGAAAGCAAGTTTGACTAAATAGCACTTTAAACACCAGTAGCTCTTGGGCAACTTGAATTATTTACACTGGTATCTATTTGATTGAATTTGTCAATTAGATCCTCGAGCCGTATAACTTCTTCTTTGATTTAGTCCTTCCATTAAAGAAGTAAATATAAATGTTGACGTGGCGGTTACGTCCTCATTGAAAGCCAACATGGTGTCTTAAGTGACTTCTTAAAAAACCTAAAAATAGAATGACATAGAAAAATTGAATAACTAGGGGTGGAGGTGAGTTGTCGCCCGGGGTCATGCAATAAATTGAGGCAACGCTTGGGTTGGTGAATGTTCACTTGGATTTAGATTTCTTTATTTTTATAATCTTTCTTACCCATCTTAGCACTAAGTAAAAAATAATTCATGTCTCCCTAATTAGTTAGTCTAGTCAGTGCTAACATATGGTGGGGATGCAATATTCATCGTAACCAATGCATTCACATATTTAAGAGGAGGGCCAACTCAAATTAAAAGATGTATAATTTAGGAACTCAATAGTAGAAAAAAGAAAAAATAAAGAAGATTCTGGAACTTAATTGTACATTTTGCAAAAAAGAAAGGACTGCTGGTTCCTTTATCCGTAAAAAGCAGGCCCACTGTTTTTTTAGGTAGATCTAGTTGCAGGTTGCATTCTTTACTGAAATACGATTCTTTTGACAACGTGGATCGTTAACTCCTAATGGGGTAGAAGTCCCAACATATCTTAACCGTTGATTTTACATATATTAATAATTGAGAAGAACTTGTGACACTAGTGGGAATATTGTGTAAAGTATAGGCCTTCATCCTCTTCTGATATTTTGTAAGGAGTTTAAACGTTCCTTTCTCTCTCTCTCTCTGTTGCTTTTTTTTTTTCCTTTGAAGAAGAAAACTATATTTCGGTCATTCAAGGTTACAAATGCAACGCAAACGTCCAAAGTAACACAAAGCACGTAAGAAATAACCTGTTGTTACTTGTTTAACCGCCATTTCTTCCTCTAAATACACGACCATGTTGTCGACGCACTTCTGCCTGAGATGGCCGTCTCGTTGACGCGCTTGGTCACGAGGAGCTCAACAGAGCAGAGACGCCTGAGAACGCGCCAGTAGCCACCGTAACGACCCACAGCGAGCGAGCCTTGGTCATAATTGAGAGCTGTCAATGCATGGGGACACTTGCGGTCTGCGAACGCGAAGTCATGGCCCTTGAAGAACTCTGCGGCGGCCTGAGCTGTTTGGATCACCATGGTGTTCACGGAACCGAGCTTCAACCACGTCACAGGCCCGTGCTTGGCTCGGAAGTCGTGGAGGTTCTGGTGCGGCGTGGTCCCGAGGTCGAGGATATTGCCGATCACGGGCCATGCGGGGGGCTGAGGGGGAAGCTTGGTGCGCTTCCGGTTGAGAAGGAAAAATAGAAGCACCGGGAGGAGGAGGCCGAGCCAAAAGAGCAAAGTAGGATAGTACTCCATTGGCTAAGCTTTGAGCTATTGCTCACCTTGCACTTATGTGATTATTGCGTCGAAAACATGATATTTATAGACACTCTTATCTTGTTCACAAGAAAGCAACCCAAAACAATAAAGAAAAAGCAGGAGATGCAATTATTTCCCGTCCACAATATAAAAAGGAGAAAACATTAATATATCTTTTGGCTTTGAATAGGAGTAAACATGCTGGTCACGTAGAGTCTGGTGATCCATCCATTTCATCGAATTAGGTTAAATTCGATTCTTATTTCATTGGAATTATTTCATTTTTGGTCAAACAACTTACATGAATTATGCAATCAAATTCGTAACTCTTAATTTGTGCATTTAAGTCCTACAACTTTACTTCAGTACCACAAAATTATGATGTCTTGTTCTTTCTTGGGTTTCTCGGAGTGGTTTATCAACTAATTTGTCCTATCAAAATCGGATAGTTATGCATTTACTTTTGTTGAGAGTGTATAACAGATGTCCAATATCTTTACCCTAGGAGATTGCTAAGAAGGAGCCCAAGTCTAAGCCTATTAACATTTCTAATTGGACCTATCTTCACTCAAAAGCTTAAAGCAATGAGTTATTGGCCAACTAGATATATTAATTACTTTACACTGCATCAATTCTCCATTGTGGGACTTCCCTAACGCAACTCACATATGTATCTCAAGAATCTTCCCATCATGTATGAGCTTAATGTTAAGTTTGTTCCCCCTTAATTCATGTATCTCTCTATATTAACTTATCTCAACTTGCATCTCCAACATTCACCTTCATCCATGTTCTTTTTCATCGGACCGTACCATGAAAACTACCATTGGATTGCGTTGCAACCCCATAACACACATTGGCCAGAAACTGTGTTAGTCACTAGATTCCTACTTACATATGTATGTCAACAATCTCCCCATCATGTGTGAGCTCAATGTTAGGTCTGTTCTTTCTTAATTCAAGTATCTTTCTACGTCAACTTATTTCAACTTGAATCTCCAACATTCACCAACATCCAAGTTCTTTTTCATTGGACCGAACCATGAAAACTACCATTGGATTGCGTTGCAACACCACAACTCACACTGCTCGGAAACTGTGTTAGTCACTAGATTCCTACTTACATATGTATCTCAACAATATCCCCATCACGTGTGAGCTCAATGTTAGGTCTGTTCCCCCTTAATTCAGGTATCTTTCTACATTAACTTATCTCAACTTGAATCTCCAACATTCACCTTCATCCATGTTCTTTTTCATTGGACCGAACCATGAAAACTACCATTGGATTGTGTTGCAACACCACAACACACACTGCCCAAAAATTGTGTTAGTCACTAGATTCCTTTCTTTGAGATAACTCACATGTATATCTCAACAATCTCCCCATCACATATGAGCTCATTGTTAGGTTTGTTCCCCTTAATTTAGGTATATTTTCATATTAACTAATCTTAACTTGAATCTCCAACACCCACCTTTATCCATGTTTTTTTTTCTTCGAATCGAACCGCGAAGACTACCATTGGGATTGCGTTATACCACAACACACATTGCCTAGAAAGTGTGTTGGTCACTAGATTCCCTTTCTTGAGATATCTAGAGGTAAGGTTTTGGGGGCCACCAACCTACTATTGGCTCTAACACCAATGTTTGGTAGTCTTGGGCTTCTCTCACCTCAAACATTTACTCAAAGGGTGAGACTTTCTCTCATATTTATAAACTAACCACTAGACAATTCCATAATTGATGTGGGATAACTCCAACAACTTTTGCCTTAGTAAGATGGCTTGTCTTTTTCAAAAACATCATATATATAAGTCCAATCATCAATTTGATCAAAATTTCCAATCTTCCCTATTTAAAGGACTTTTTGATGTTGACACCTAAATTTCACTGATGAATTTATCATACATTTGCATCTCACAAATTTGACCCATGATATAAACAAAACAATCAGCTTATACAACATTGCATTCATTTTTCTCATGGCATTCCTTTTGCACATATAAACTAGAGGCATGATCTTTCATTAATAGTTAGGTTTCAGTTCACATAGGTCATCTGTGCATATGATGAATATTAGGAATCTCCTACACTCTTCGACTAGGGACAATGTAGTACTAGAACCTCGGGTTCCACTGCAAAAATTATGATCACTCCAAAGAGCTATAATAGCACCAATTCACACTTGGACTCAATTTTCTTCCTAGTAATTTATACCCAACTTCTCTTGATTGTTGAAGACCCAAACAAGCTCAAAACGATTGCAAGATAAGTATCACGACGATTTTGAAAAAAAAAAAAGTATCACAACGAGTGTCTTTACATCTATTTTCAAACAATATATGGCTCACGTGCTAGTTCCAAGAATAGTTCCTAAATTTGCATTTTTTCAAGGAATGTTGGATGATCTTGCACCAGGATGCCTGGACAAAAAGACAATGTTGTCAAGCCCTCAAAACTGAAGTTTTCGATATCCGTTTGGTCTAAAACTTTTACACAAGCTTCGTCGGCTTGTTGACTAACTCCCCTCAACATTTTAGTGTAATCGGATGAATGAGGAGAGTGTATTCATTGTTTCCGTGCGATTGCTTGGTCAACTCGTCTCTAATCCAACAAACTCACTTTTCCTTCTTTAATTTAGTTACCACTCTCTAATTGCCAATTGTCATGACCTTCTTAGAGGTGGACCACTAAGAGAAAGTTAATGGATTATCATGCAAGTATGAATGGTTACTCATTAAAAAGATGGTACCAGTGTCTAATGCGGGTCTCTCAAACCCCCAACAATCACAAATTTGGGGTTTTAATTAAATTATTTAGACATCAAATTCAATTCATTTAAGAATTGCCATTAGTCTACTATGATTGATTAAAAACCCGAGTAAAATGTGAGAGAACACTTTACTTTTGTGAATTAGAGATCTCATGGATAGGGGACTTGATTATGCTAGATAAATCTATCTCCCTTTGGCACCTTTGCTTTATTTCACAAAATGTTTTGCAAGTAGCCTTGATTGATTTGGCCTTAAACCACTAACATGCGATGGATGATCATACAAGTATGGAAACAAGAAAGTAACACTTTATCAAAATGATAAATAAAATGCTTGAGCAGACAGAAAAACCTTGATGGGAATGATATCTTCTTTTTTGTTTTTTCTTGTTCGTCTTCTCTTTAACGTTAATCACCTTTTGCACTCTTGAAATCCAATTCAGAGCTTGCAGAACTTCATATCTTTTGTTACCGGCTGGGAATGAATATAGAAATTTCTCCAATTGTGCCCCTACTTGGGCATGATCAAGAATTTGAGGAACTTTCAAGGACTTCCAACTCAATACAAAAACCCATTCTCCAGTTTGCTTATTCAGAGAATGATGTAAGCGAAACAAGGTAGTTTTGTTTCTCCACATCTTCATAATTGTTTCACTCTGACCTTCATTTTTCTCCCTTTGTGGTGTGGTTCTTGACGGGATAGTTTCAAATTCACTTTCTTTTATTTTAAGTAAGTTAATAATGAATATCTGTAGCGTTCAGGGTAAATGAACTAGAATGCCCCCCGTTATTGCGATATATGTACTCTTCGCAGGTGATTTGTCAAATGAGATGTGCCACAGTCGTGTTAGGGGCTGTGCTTGGAATGCGGTTGCCTTGTGTCCTCCCAGGATTGTCCATTAGGTCCAATGATTGGACTTTCAGTGCTCGGAGTAGATTCCCCCAATGAGACTTGTTCTTCGTCTACATGTTTTTTTTTTTTTTGGGTAACCGAGGACTCCACCACGGACCCCTTGTGCCGGACGGCACCGAAGGGCCGGGCCTCTACATCTCGGGAGAGACTAGCACATGACTCCAACACCATGGCCCCCCACTTACAACGCTAGCAACCGGCAGGATTTGAACTCTCGACCTCGGCGACGAGGGAGTGACTCTAATACCAGCGCGGCTACCCATGGTTGGGTTTCTTCGTTTACATGTTTCTCACGAGTAAAAATCTCAAATGGGAATACCTGCAATTTGCAGCAAAAAAGGCTTCTCTTTCTTCTAAAAAAAAGATATCCCTTTCATTTAAAGGAGTGACATGCATAAAATGTCTAAACACTAGGAGTTTACAAAATGTGCAAGTTTTGTTATTGCCTAGTATGGGAAGAGATTATTCATTTACTTAGAGAATAGGAAAAGCTAAAGAAAGAAATAAACTATATAGAAGCATTTTACTCATAGGAAGCAAAAAAATCTGAGAGATTAGCAAGGAGAGTGAACTTCCCTAATCAAATTGCAATGTTTTAGTAAAACAATAGTACTAATGTCTTGTGACAATATGAAGAATAGTTTCAAACTGAGAGGTATAACATTTGCATCAGAATGTTAACAAATCGATCATGTTACCTAGGCATATATAGAACTTTCTATATTCACTGAAAGAGTAGCTATGCGTAATGCATGAGCGTGTATTGTCTGTGACGCACGTGCGCACACATCTAGTTACTAACTAATCGCACGTCACAGTGCCCGAATTAACGCTAGCCAATATTCACTGGTTTTATAGCATAAGTTGTGATTCCAAACTTGTCAGACCCAAAATTCATCCCAAGAATTTAGATAATGATTCCCTATTATTTGGGAAAAATAAAAATAAAGAACGAATCCTTCCACGAACAGCAGTAAGCATATATATTGACTAAGCAAATTATTTCATTGAATGATAATTATAACAACATCCATTGTATCATGAAGTAACCAAAAACAAGAAACGCATTAACCCTCTTCAGATCGCTCTCCACGTGTATCAAGAGTAAAAGTTAAGAATTAATGCAATGTTTGAAAATTTTGGAGAATAGTTTTCGAAACAGTTTCCAAATAAACCTGAAGAAAAGAATAGATGAAAATGGCCATATTCTTCCTAAAAGATTGATATATGGGGAAAGTGATTTAATTAGAAAATGATGCACCAATAATTATACCCATTTTAAATAGATTAAATTATGATTTTTTACAATTGATTGGTATTGCATACAGCACGTGGTTAGGACATCCGAGGAGGCGGCTAATTTTATGGAAAAAGAGTGAACGTAGGCAACTTAGTCCAATCCTTCTAATTTATTACTCTTAATTTATTATTATTATTGTTAATTTAATCTTCTAAATAAACATGGATTTCAATTCAACGCCAGCCTTTTCATTGCCTTTGCAACTTGCAAGCGTGTTAGACGAGTAAACTCTAGAAGCATGAAATATCTTAGACAAACCAAATCAGTGGGTCCTATATGCATTATTGACATAGGCTTGCGTGGATGATGAGAATCCTACCTTCAACAACTCAACTCCATCGAAGAAGTTAAAAATTAGGTCACATGAACTTGTTATACATACCTGAAGTCTCTGGCCTTGGAATGACTCGACTAGTATATTATGAGAGAGAGAGATGGCATCTTTCATCGTCAGCATTGCTGGAGGGATGGCTCCACAAGCACTAGAAAAAGTTGGAAATTTATAGGGCATCAAGCATGAGATCGGGGTGCTCAGGGACACATGTATAACAAGTTTATGTGACCTAATTTTTGGCTTGAGCAACTGAAGGATGCTTTCTATAATGCACATGGCGTACTTGATGAATTCAAATTAGAAGCTCTTGTGACAAGAACTAAGGGGGGGGGGGTGCAATGTGTTGTAATTATTATTGTAATCATAGGTTTTAATGGCTCAACGTTAATGAAACGTCTCTTCAATTCACGCCTTTTGCAATTCATATGCAACCGTTATGTCTCTTTGGATCATCCCTAATTGTTGCAATTATGGGTTAATGACTCTTTGTTCTCCTGTAGTTTCTGATTTAATAATGTTGTTATTAAGGGTTAATGGCTCAACTAATGTGACCATAATCGGTGTGACTCTTGAGTTCATGTCCTTTCAGTTTTCTACAGCTAGTTCCATTGTCTATAAATAGATGTGTCTTCTTAATTCAAAATAACAACAAAGCCTCCTCAAAGTATTCCTCTAGTTTCCTGGTAGTTTCGTTGAGTGTGTTGATTTAAAGAAGT
Source organism: Eucalyptus curtisii (assembly GCA_017140595.1). Lineage (NCBI taxonomy): Eukaryota > Viridiplantae > Streptophyta > Magnoliopsida > Myrtales > Myrtaceae > Eucalyptus > Eucalyptus curtisii. The sequence goes on along the minus strand of CM029495.1, from coordinate 11,314,224 downwards.
GTTCGATAGAATCTTGTTCATATAGCGCTTATACAAATGGGTTTGAGGTGTTGTATTTTGAGAGGCATAGTTCATGAAACTAATTGGCACCTTTGACATGAACTAATCGCCTTAAGGAGATTTGATTAGCCGTACCTCACCTCTTGTTTATTTTGCTATTGCTTTCTTGGAATTATAATTATTTCCCCAATATGTATTAATATTTCCCACAATCTTAAGGCGATTATCTTTTACTGTTTGTTGGGTTTATCAAAAAATCGAGATGACTAATAATAATCAAGTACCCAGTGATGTCCGGAATGTTTGTGAGGACATTCATATGGCCGTTTCAATGAGTGAGGTTCAAACCTCATGGCCTAGTGTTGCGGCAACAAATGCTGCAAGCTTTCATGCCAAAACCATCTATGGTGGTACCGGTAGAAGTTGCTTGACCGATACACCGGGGACTATTTTTCAAAAAAGTACATATCCAATAGTGTATGGTTCAATTTCTGGAGAGATGGTTTAACAAGCTTTGCCTAATTTGATGATACCTTCTCCAATAACTTCGAATGAGAAACTGCACGAGTTAACTAGTGTGGGCTTTAAGCAGTGGTAACAGAAGATGTTCTTCTATTTGACCACATTGAATTTAGTCAAGTACTCATTAGAGGTGTGCTCAATAATTAGTCCAGATGAGCAAGATGTCACGATGCATGGGGAGTTGGAGCCATGGAAGCATAGGGATTTCCTATGCCGAAACTATATCCTTAACTGTCTAGCAAATTCCTTGTATCATGTTTATTGTAACATTGAAACTACTAGACAATTATGGAAGTCCTTAGAAAAGAAATACAAAGCTGAGAAATTTCTGGTAGCCAAATTCTTAGACTCAAGATGGTGGATTCTAAATCTGTCATGAACTAGGTCCATGAAGTGCAAATGATTTTGAGCATCTTTGTTGAGGAAATGTTCTTAGTGAATCATTCCAAGTGGCATTTATTATTGAGAAGCTACCTCCGGGCTGGTCAGACTTTAAAAATATATGAATGACAATTGGAAAGAGATGAGCCTTGAATATCTCATTACGTGCCTCATAATCAAGGAAGACAATAGGTGGAATGCATATCCTTCTATGGAACCAAAGACCAACACTATTGAGTTTTTCAATTCCAAGCAAGATAGAAAGAGGAAAAAATTCTTTCAAGAAAAAGGCAAGTAGAATGAACAATCCTAAAATTCCAAGGGACATGTTTTGTTTGTAACAAGCTTGACCATCGGGCCAAGGATTGTAAAAAGCGCTTGAACAAAGGCAAGGGCGATAGTGTAGTCAAGTAGCTGAATCTAACAAATTAAACAGAGGATGATAGACTGATTGTTGTGGTTGTGTATGAGGTATCCTTGGTATTAAATAATACTAATTGGTGGTTGGAAACAAGTACCACAAATCACATTTATGTGGATAAACACCTGTTTTCATCTTACAAGAAGGCTGAGGAAGAAGAGAAGTTTTATATGGCTAACTCCACATTAGCAAATATTGCTAGAAGAAGAAAAGTGATCTTGAAATTCACCCCTAGCAAGGAAATCACCTAGCTAAATGTGCTGCATATATCGAAGATCCAAAAGAATATAATTTCTAGCCCCATACCTATCTAGAAGAGTTTCAACATTATATTGGAATTGGATAATTTTGTACTTTCCAAATAGGGTGTATGTAGGGAAATGGTACTTGTGTAATGACCTGTTCAAAGTAAATGTGACTGTCATTGATGTAAACTTGAAATTCTTGTACCCAAAGACTATCGATAATGAGAAGTCTTTGGTTTACACTATTGTGTCTTCTTATTTATGGCATAGTCTTTGGTTTACACTATTGTGTCTTCTTATCTATGGCATTGTAGATTACGACATATAATCTATACTACAACGAAAAAGATAGCAAAATTGGGGCTAATTCCAATGTTTGAGTTGGATGTCCATCATAAGTATGAGACTTGTGTTGAGGCTAAGTTTGTTAAAAAACCATTCGAATTGGTTGAAAGATCGAGTGAACCTTTACAGTAATCCATAGTGACCTATGTGATTTAAAATTTGTAGAAAGTAGAGGTGAAAAAATGTATTTCATCACTTTTGTAGATGACTTTATTCAATTTTGCTATATTTATTAGTTAACTAGCAAAGATAAGGTTATGAGCACGTTTGTTAAGTATAAAAATGAGGTCGAGAACCAACTTGATAAATGAATTAAAGTGCTTATATCACGATCTCGACTCCATTCCTAGGGTCTTGAGTGACAGGGGTTATTTCACGATGTCTTAGGCTCATCGCCGTCTCGATTCCTTTTATTTTGTTATCATGCACATGCGGAAACGTGAATAAACAACTCCTCGAACAAACAACTGCTGGAAGATGGGGATAAATGTTACACAAAACACACTAGTTTATATTATAACAGCACTCTTACAAGCCTCTTTTCTATGGTTCTCTTTCCTTTTTGCATCACACTACAAGTTTCCATAAAGGCCAAAGGAAATTACTATCTCTTTGAACGTGACTGCAGCTCCCAAAACTGACGTGAGACTTTCATGCCTACAAGACTGAAAGATAAGAAAGTGAGTTTTGGGAACTTAGTAAGTAAAATTCTTAGTTCTCTATTAGGAAAATATCTTGTCATCAAAGCCTAGCAAGTATAACACTTGCAAACAGTGTTGATGGTAGATCAATCACAAATCATATGTCACGCTTTATTTAACCACATGACATCCATGTCAAAACTACCATCGGCTTAACAATAATTCATGCTCATGCATAACCGGCATTCATGCAAATTTATTTATCTTCTCCTAGCTCAATTGCAGCTTCTAGCTTCTTGTTGGGCTTCCTAGCTCGACCAGGGCATCTCAGTTCGACTAAGTCTTCTCGAAGCTAGCTTCTCTAGGCTTCTAGGTTCAAGACCTAGGCATCCTGGCTCAACTAGGGCATCCTGGCTTAATCGAAGCATCGCCACCAACTCTGTGTGGCGGTAGATATTTTTTTTTCTCTTTTAGTACAAATGTATATACATCATACAAGTTGGTTCTTATCTTTTCTCTTAACTGACACATGCATGGCTCGAAGGTGTCTCATCCATACGTGTGTGCCATGAATTCTTATACTACACAAGTAAACATGTTGAGAATGACCCGTGATCTATGATTTGAACCGATCACTAAGCGCTGATCCCTGCACCGGACAAGGTTCGGAAACGGCATGCCTCAATGCTAATCCAAGACCTCGAGGCTTGGGTACACCTCACTTTTGTGAAGATCTTTAAGCTCAACGGACCTTGGCTTCAACCTGACGTGAACATACTTCATGCCGTGAATGACCCTTAGGTCGTGGCTTGATTCAAATGTCAAGCACAAATTCCTCACACCAACAAAGGCATAAAACCAACATGCTTTAGTGCCTCATCAAGATCTCGCGGGCTGATCAAGACTTAGAACTGGCATGCCTCAATGTTGATTCAAGAGCTTGCGGCCTTGGGCGATCCTCACATTGAACGAGACTTAGAATTGGCACGCTTGAATGCCGATCCAAGACCATATAGCCCTAAGTGACCTTGCCTTGTGTTGAACTCAACCTGAGCGAACCTCAGCTTCATTTTGGACGTGAACGACTTAAAAACATGTTCAAACATAATCATGAGCAAAGCCATGCAAAAGATTCAACATCCTACCCACGGCATAATGAATGAGCACCTAACTAGACTCGACAATGGAGACTACCGCCCAAGAAGTGACATAGGGATCTTACTTACCTAGATGAATTTTGAGAACTAGCTTGAATGACTTGATAAGAGGTGATGGTGCGAGGTCAAAAGAAAGGAATGGAAGGGGAGAATAGGTGTGAATGGCAAGAGGGCTTAAATTGATGGAAATGAATGGGAGGCTTTCCTATTTATAGGCATCAAGCTTACAATTACTCATTCAAGCGGCCCAATCACATTTCTTTAAATGGCACAGCTATGCCATCAAGGTGACACACCTAGGGTCCTAAGAGAACACTTGCCATCTTCTTATCGGATCACCTATTGGCTTGCTCTCCAAGGCTCAATTTAGGCTTATGATGTGCCTATGGTCCTAAGGGACACATAAGCCCCTTTGATGCCTAATGTCCTCTTCTAATTGGTTGGCTCTTGCTTTGTTCACCAACGCTGTATTTTAGGGTCATCATAGCCTAAGATTCTAGAGGACACCTAAGCATGAATTACCAACTTCTTCTCCAAGGCAAATCTCAAGCCATCATTAGCAAATCTTCGAGTGGACACGTAGGCTTATGAGGCGGAGATCTAATGGCCTAACATAATCATTTGAAGGCTTGTTTGTCTCCTTTTTATTGGGTCACATGAGCACTTAACTCATTATTAAGAGACAATTCATCATGGATAGGTGGCACCCTAAAAAGATGAGCTAGCATCTTGCCCATAGACTAGTCATAATGTGCCCCAAGATGTCTCATTTTCATTGGGACATTTGGCCTAGATTCTTTGCTCAATCCCCAAGGTGAATCATTAGTAATCATGGCTAAATCTAGAAAAATCTAGGTGGAATGGTGAATCATCCTCCTTCTTGAAGAAGCTAGGGTGTTGTAGAGAGTTCTAATTTGTCCATATTCAAGTAATATGGCAACCATGGGAAATAAGCCATCAGAAGTGCAACCGGGACTGAGCAAGGGTTTTTTCTGTACATCCCTTAACGACCATTCCGACACATCCGAGGTTCATGGCCAAGCCACCCTCGGTGTGGTTGTCGTTGGCAAGGTTTACCTTCTTGGCTAGATTGGTGGCTCAGGGCACAAATTCAATGATCGGCTTAAAATCGGTTCTGGCCAAGCGGATCAAATCCGAGATCAGCCATAGGCCTCATCCAGATCGACTCCCGATTGTCATTTGGCCTTTCGAGATCAGTCAAATTCATACCCACCACATAGTTGTACTAAGTCAAACCATGGTCGTCCATGACCGGCACATGACCTAGCGAAATAACTCACGACCAGTACATGTGTGACATCTCGCATTCTGATTTGGTCAATCCCCACTCATTTTATAATAACTAGCTTGAACGCTCCACGAAAATGCAAGATTGATTTATGGTTTATTTTTAAGGTCACGCTATTTCCACCTCTCATATGACTAACTCCACCTTATTTTTCACTAAAAAAGCAAAATCGCCCTTAATCATTTAATTGCAATTTAAAGTGGTAGACCCTCATATATTCACTTTCCTTCTTTTTCATTCTTATTCTATTTTTGTTTAGAATCTAGTTGCCATAATTAAACTTTTGACGAGTAATTTAGTATGGCTATAATGTGTATATTGAAGGCATTTTGTTTTCTTTTAATTTTTAGATTTTACTTCCGCAGAATAAGTTACGTCAAAAAGAAAAATTTCCAAGAAGCTTAATTCATTTTTACATTGTTGAGCAAATTTATGGATTAACTGTCACATAGAACCTAGAGATTAACATAGACAATTTTTCAAAACAATCTCATCTTCATAAACTTTTACTTTTGTTGTATATATCACCATCAAACCCTTTCTAATCAGGTTTTTTTTTTTTTTTTTTTTCAAAAACACTTCATGTATGATATTAATTTTTGTTATTCCAATATGATGAGACTTCACTTGAATTTTTAAAAAGAAATTTCTTATTTAATTAGTACTGTGATTTAATTACATTTTATCTTTTAAAGTTTCACACCGGAGAATGCGATCATGAATTTATTTCAAAAAAAAATTTATAGGGGTTTTTTCTTCTTCTTTTTTTCATCGACCATCCCATTTTATGCATATGTGTGCAAACTGATAAGAAATGATTTAATGGTGACATGCACAACAAGTGTTAAAGTTTATAAATAAGTTATTGCGTTAAGAAAGGGTATGTGTCAAAAAATTTCTAGTCAATTAATCAACAAATTTGTTAGACAACGTTGAAAAGAATTTGATTTATTGGAAAATTTTCTTCATGAGTAAATTAATGTCTACATAAGTAAATTGTAATAATAAAGTGAAAACATAGTGCCTTTCATATACATGGGATACCCACAATAAACCAAAATGAAACATGTTAAATCTAGATTATGATAAATAGATCCTACATAAAAGAAGAAAAACAAGAAAAAGAAGGAAAGTAAATAAGTTTGAGCCACCACTTTAAATTACAATTGAATGATTAAGAGCAATTTTATCTTTTTTCGTGAAAAGTGAGTGAAATCATATGAGGGGTGAAAATAGCGCCACCCATATTTTAATATTAACTACTAAAATTTGTCCTTGACGTGTGATGTGATCTTGTTTAAATGTCAATTAAGTTCACTGTACCACTTAATAAACTGAATTTGACCTAATATCTCTAAGATGGTAATCGATAACCACTTCTGTGAGGCCGTGTTAGACGTGGAAGGGAGAAGCAAACTTACCAGAATGATTATGTTGACGTTCTGGGAAGAGATTTTGTGAGGGCCTTCTTTTCCATCGCCCTCATAATCCAATACCGCGTCCAAGAAGTCATTCGTCGTCCTCATCTCTCCCCTTAGCTTTCGCTCCTTCAACCTCTTTCTCATGAAGCCTTCGGCAATCTTCATGGCTCGACCCATGTCCTTTGCCATGCTTGTTTTGATCCCCTATGGATCCCACCATTTCAACCACGGCATGCAGTCGGCTACTTTAGGCTTGCCGGCCCACTCCGTGACCCGGTTCATGGCATCGTAGAACTCAAGCGCATCCTTCGATTTTGGGTCCAACAGATCTCGCGAGAGCACCATGTTGCCAACCACATTAAACCCCAAGAGAAAAAGGAAATGGGATAAGTCAATTCCTTACTCTTCATAAAATGATTTTTTTTACAATTAATTATAATCAGAAAATTTATAGCTGCACGTAACGAATTGGACGTGAAAAAATTTATTGCATCAAGTTGTGCAACTAGTTAAAAGAGGGATATATAGTCGAATTGAGAGGGATTGACCTCTAATCTGCTCGTGAGGTCTACTTGACTTACTATGTATGCTGCAATGTTCAACACGAAAGGTCCTTTTTTTAGCTCAAGTCAAACTTAATAAAGTGCTTGAGAAGCTTTTTTTTTTTTGGTAAGGTAAGAATTTGATAAGCTTGTTTTGGACTCTACTTCACTAACAAAACTAAATTGAAGGGCCAAGTTAAGCCCGTTCGCTTATGTTTTGCCAAAACCCGGCCCGTAAGTGAAGGGCCCATAAGAGGAAATGGCAGTTATTTTCTAAGTGAAAATAACTGCAATATAAAAAAATAAAATAAAATGGGATAACGTTACTTGTAGTGTTTCGGAGAGAAAATACGCTTCTCCATTTTTCTTCCTCTTGAAACAGTATACTTCCTGTTAAAGAACGGAACTCCAAGGCTTCAAAGGATTCCTCTAAGATTGCGATGGTACTTAATCTATAGCAAGTAAGGTATATACGTCTCCGTGATACACTTTTAATTGATGTTTCATGTTTCCCAGGCTCGTTTCCACATTCGTTTTTCGGTATTTGATCGTTCGAGTATCGGTTCGATTTTTAGGAATCTGTTTCCTACATTGGTATCAGAGTAATCATGTTCATGTTTCCCGATCAATGTTGATGTTTATAAACTGTTTTTGGCTGAAATTTTGAGAAACGTTGCCGTCGGACGCTCGAGGATGGAAATCCTGACTTGCTCGTATTGTTCACCCCCCTTTATGATTTTCAGTGAATCAAAATTCGTATCTCATAGTGCAGGGTCGTAGTTCTTATTAAGACGATAAAAACGACTAGTGGCCTGCCGCCAGGGGCCGTCGGACGCGCCGTCACACGCGGCTAGAAGAAAAGGCCTTGTTGACACGTGTAATAGCGATTTCCAGGGCGCTTGCGGCACCACACGCACCAACTAATCTCATGGTGACATCAGCCAGCGGTTGCCCATGCATGCGCGTGGCACGTGTTGGTGATGTTGTTAGGGAAATCCCTTATGATGTTTTGAAGATGACAAAATAAATCAAAGGCTACTAACATGTTTAATGGTTAAGTAATAGACCATGCAGATGATAGAACATGTAAAGGATATTGTCAAAGTGTGAAGACGACCGTAAGACTGAACGTAACATATGTCCAAAGTATATTCTGAAGATTTTCAGACTTCGTGTCAAAGTCTCAAGACCGCGACTTTAGTGTCAAAGTTTGTTCTACATCGAAGTCTGCTCACTCTAACAAATTCCGATCGAACGTGAATGATGAACCGGAAAGACAGACTCTATGCTGAAGCTGAACCGGGTACGACCTTAAAGCTAAATCTGTTCGTAAGCGAGAATATGTTCAGACTTAGATTGTAAAGTCTATCGCACTCGACTTAGATTGTAAAGTCTATGGCTCTCGAGACTTTACATCCAGTTTCGACGTAACCTAACTCAAGCCTAATCATATAACAGCTAGTGATCTGGTTTGGATTCCACATCAAGATTGATTTGATTGACTCAATCTATTTGATTGACAATTGGATCTTGAAGACAAGAACTTTCTATACGAAGAAGCTTTACTTATGGAAACCAAGATTCCGTTTGTATGGGTGATCGGAATCAATTTGGGATTTTACCTTTGTTACTCAACGGCTACCAAATCTTCTAGATACAGAGCCGTCCAATGGGTATATTGGAAGACGATCCTCAAGATACTGTCCAACGGGTAGTTTGGAAGTGGAGGAGTATTTAAGGAGATGAAGGACCGATGAGCAAGTAAGAGATAGAGCGTAGAATTTATAATTCCAAAGTCGAGCGACCTTCGATCATACACTTGTCTTTGGAGAGCTTAAACGTTTGTGATCGTGAGAGAAATACCAAAAGAGTGACTTAGTGAGATAGTGTGATCTACTAAGTGTTTGCACTCAAAGTTGTAATCTCTTGTTGATTGCATAGTGGAATCCAGCCAAGAAGGCTGTTAGCGTGGGAGAGTGGACGTAGGCTTGGATTAAGCCGAACCACTATAAATCTTGTGTTCTTATTCTCTTCCCTAACTCCTTTGTTTTACTCAAAGTTTATTTTATTCCGCATATATTTGCCAATGTTTAGTTTAAACACCTATTCACCCCCCTCTAGGTGTTCATACTAGCACTCTCAATTGGTATCAGAGCCAAGTGCTCGGTTTATAAAAGTATTTTTACTTTTGAGCTAAAGATCTTTTATGGCTAGTATCTTGGCACCAGGACTTATGGAAGGGCAAAGCAACACAAGGCCACCATATTTTGATGGAAAGGAATATGACGTGTGGAAGAACAAAATGAAAGCATTCCTAAGATCCGAGATCCCTTACAATGGGATGTTGTGGAAAGAGGAATCAACCCCATTGCTGCGTCCACATCAAATAAGAATGGCAAAGACAAAGAAACCAAACCCCCGCTCCTATGTCTCGGAGGAGTTGTCCAAAAGAGAAGCGCTTGATGCAAAAGCTATTTATTCTTTATATTGTGCCTTGTCTCCTGCTGAATATAACAGAATCTCTTCATGTGAAACAACAAAAGAAGTATGGAATAGACTTCATGTTACATATGAAGGGACCGATCGTGTAAAAGAGACAAAAGTAAACTTCCTGCTCGGCAAATATGAATCCTTCAAGATGAAGCAAGGAGAGTCAATTGGAGATATGTTCAGCCGTTTTACAGAAATTGTAAATGGTTTGGCGTATCAAGGTCAGCCTATTTCTTCTCCAATGAAGGTCAACAAACTCTTGCGAGGTCTCTCAAAAGATTGGAACCATGTTAAGACCTCAATCCGGGAGACTCGAGGATTATGCCACTCTCCGTTGATGAATTGATCGGCACTCTTCAATCCTATGAAGTGGAACAACTCAACGACGAAGATCCCGAAGGTAAGAAGTCCATCGCTTTAATATCTAATGCTGTTTTTGATGAAACAGACTCAGAAAATAACATGGACGACGAATAACTTACCTTTATGGTCAAGAAATTCAAAAAGCTGAGTAGAAAAGGAAGGAAATTCGATGGAAGAAGACAATACAAGCAGAATGGCCAGAAAAGAAACATGAAAGAAGATGATGAGCAAGGAAATATATGCTTGATGGTACATTTAGAATCTGAGTCGACTCGACACGGACTCGGAATCGAGTCGACTGCATACGACTCGAATTCGATGAGGAAATCGAGGTAAGTCATTCAAAAATTCCTCTCAAAGTTTCAAAGTATATAAATGAGCTTTGCTCAAATCTCAAATCTTCTCTTAAAAGGATCTCCGAACTTAAAAAGGAAAATTTTCAGCTTAGGCAACATGATCTTTTTCAAAAAGAAAATTTTGAAATTTTGCAAAAAGATTTTCTACAAACAAAAGAAAGTCGAGATTTACTTGTCAAAGAAAATGATTCTTTGAAGAAAGAATTTTCAAATATTTCGACAAAATTCTCAAATGGATCAAAAACATTAGAGCATATCCTTTCCATACAAGTTCCTTACTATAATAAGTCAGGACTTGGTTTCAATAAGGAAAGTGATTCTCTAATTGATTTTCCTAAAGTCAAGGAAAGACTTAGACAAAGACCTCCTAAGGCATTTTACAAAAATCATTTTCAAAAAGTGTTTGTAAAACCTGTTGGTGGAAATGACGTCAAGTGTTCAAATTGTGGAGATTCGGAACACTTTGAGAAAGATTGTCCTAAAGACTGGAGACCTATCAAGAAAAATTGGATAAAAACAGCATATTCTACTAACTCTCATGGACCCAAGAAAAAATGGGTACCAAAGAAAAGATGAGTTACTTTTGCAGGATATAAAGAAGAAAGAAGAAAGAGGATTTGGTAAGGAATTTTTTATTCTCAATTTGATTTAGGCAATAATTCTCATATTCGATATATCCTTGGTTGATTGAGATTTTATAATGATCATATTTTGCTTTATGGAAGAAAGAATCGTATGATTTGTTTTTGTGATTTGTGAGTTGAGATTTGATTTAGTACGTGTGATTATTTGAGATAATTCAGATTATTTTGTCTAATTTTATACTTCAGATTTAATCATATTTTGCAAAGTGAAAATCTGTTTTACGTGATGATGCAAGATATTCTTAGACATTCAAAGATTTCATTCTCCCTGATTTTATTGTGCTTTGACTAAGTGAGAATTTATTTTTCAAAATATCATTGTGCATAATATTCTTTCTTTGAATACTTTGTTACGATGAATTAAGAAAGAATATTTGATTATGGAGATTTTCTATTTTACTCTAACGTCAAGGAAGGATCCAAATTAATGGATACCAAAAAGGGAAATGAGTTGATTGCAGGAAATTCAATAAGGCAAGAATGATTGCGGATCTATGCAAATTTTGGTGCAATCAAAAAAATATCTCCAATGAAGATTGGTAATGATTTTTTTTTTTTTTTACGGTATATTTCAAACATATACCATGGGTAAGAGAATATTTTTTATCATCCCGCCTTGCAAATTTCTACGTGTATTTATCATGATTTTGGATGATTGTTTATTATATTGCGAATATCTTTTGTCATAAATATAAGGTTTGCAATTTTGGCACGTGACAGAAATATCTATTTTCCTTTTGCAAAATGCATATCTAAAATTTATGCTCAAGGAAATCTCTTTGATCTCGAAAGATATTATTGCATATTTATGGATATTCTTGCTATATTCTTAGAAAATATATTATATCTAGCAAGTTTGATCCTCAAATCAAAGGAAGATATTACGTGACATTTTTGCAAAGATGATTATCTATTATACAAGATTTTGCAGGTGACAATAGAATCTTCCATATGAATTTTGAAAAGCTCGATCAGATAATCATGGAGATTTTATTCTATCTTTTGGAGGTTCAAAAATTCTATTCCTTGTGCAAAATTTTTGCTTGTTGAGGAAATCCCTTATGCGTCATACGGAAGGTTGAGTAGTTCTAAATTTTAATTTTACATATGCTATTCAATTTATTTATTTGAAGAAAGGGCATTATATATTATGTGGATATTATTATAGCTTATTTGTGGAAAAAGTTTGTTAAGTTTATGCAGGTTGAATTCGAGATGAGCTTGATTGAAGAAAATAAAATTTTGCCTCGAATTTCAAAATGCAAGTGATCGTTATGCGGATGTTGTTGCTACAAAGGAAATACTGGAAAAATATTCTGTTCAACGTGCACAAGCAACAATTCTATTCGCAAATATTGTCATGATCACAGGGGGAGAAAGCAAATCCAAAAGAAAAGGAAAAGAATCGTGATAATCTCAAAAATGCAACAAATTGAGGGGGAGCATTGATCAATTATGGAAAAATCTTTTTGAATTGATCGTGATCTTATTATGGATGGAAGGAAAGGTAAATGTGTCAGAATTTGTTATAAAAAATCTGGTTAGTGCATCTTTTATTACTTTTTGTCATTGATAAATCTTGTATTGATATTATCATTTTATTATGACAAAAAGGGTACGTGAATTTTATGATGCATCCGTGATTTTCATTGGATATTTGCTAATATATATGATCGAAGTGAGCTATATTGCATATTTTTAATATTCGATTTACTTTATAAAAGCTGATTTTTGGAAATTGTGTTTCATGCAAGACATATATTTATCATTTTATATTCTCTACGTGACTCTTTGTTATCGCTTTTTGATTATGACAAAAAGGGGAGAGAATATGAATATGCATATGTGAAGATTGGTTGATATTATTTATTGCATAATATTGAGCTGCGATTATTTTTCTATATATTGTTATGCTCAATCTATTTGCTATCTTCTGATATCCTTTGATTTAAATTAATATTTTTAAAAGCGTGTTTACAAATCTGCATATTCAGAGATTGTTTTGTCATCATCAAAAAGGGGGAGATTGTTAGGGAAATCCCTTATGATGTTTTGAAGATGACAAAATAAATCAAAGGCTACTAACATGTTTAATGGTTAAGTAATAGACCATGCAGATGATAGAACATGTAAAGGATATTGTCAAAGTGTGAAGACGACCAGAAGACTGAACGTAACATATGTCCAAAGTATATTCTGAAAATTTCAGACTTCTGTGTCAAAGTCTGAAGACTGCCAGACTTTAGTGTCAAAGTCTGTTCTACATCCGAAGTCTGCTCACTCTAACAAATTCCAGACTGAACGTGAATGATGAACCAGAAGACGAGACTCTATGCTTGAAGCTAAACCGGGTACAGACCTTAAAGCTAAATCTGTTCGGAAGCAGAATATGTTCGACTCGGATTGTAAAGTCTATCGCACTCAGACTCATATTGTAAAGTCTATGGCTCTCAACTTTACATCCAAATTCGACAGAACCTAACTCAAGCCCAATCATGTAACAGCTAACGATCTGGTTTGGATTCCACATCAAGATTGATTTGATTGACTCAATCTATTTGATTGACGATTGGATCTTGAAGACAAGAACTTTCTATACGAAGAAGCTTTACTTATGGAAACCAAGATTCCGTTTGTATGGGTGATCGGAATCAATTTGGGATTTTACCTTTGTCACTCAACGACTACCAAATCTTCTAGATACAGAGCTGTCCAATGGGTATATTGGAAGACGATCCTCAAGATACTGCCCAACGGGTAGTTTGGAAGTGGAGGAGTATTTAAGGAGATGAAGGACCGATGAGCAAGTAAGAGATAGAGCGTAGAATTTATAATTCCAAAGTCTGAGCGACCTTCGATCATACACTTGTCTTTGGAGAGCTTAAACGTTTGTGATCGTGAGAGAAATACCAAAAGAGTGACTTAGTGAGATAGTGTGATCTACTAAGTGTTTGCACTCAAAGTTGTAATCTCTTGTTGATTGCATAGTGGAATCCAGCCAAGAAGGCTGTTAGCGTGGGAGAGTGGACGTAGGCTTGGATTAAGCCGAACCACTATAAATCTTGTGTTCTTATTCTCTTCCCTAACTCCTTTGTTTTACTCGAAGTTTATTTTATTTCGCATATATTTGCCAAGGTTTAGTTTAAACGCCTATTCACCCCCCTCTAGGTGTTCATACTAGCACTCTCAGACGTCACCTAATCGGGTCAGTCAGTTTGACCCGACCCATGTTTGACCAGTCTGACCCGACCCAATCTCCGTTGACCATTGACTTTGTTGACCGTATTGACCGTTGACTCGTTGACTGTTGACAAAAAAACGGACAATATGTTTCTTTTTCAATTATGTCCTTATGGATTATAAGTAATCATTTTTTGTTCTGCATTTGTTGCAAGAACAATGCCTCCCCTTCATATGCGTACACCTATTCGCGCACAATCAGAAAGACAAAGGACAAGGCTTGTAAGAATGATAGCTGAGTTGGCTGATTATCGATGGGAAAATGGTGATTTATTTGATCATGTTTACAAGGTCAATAAGAAGATACAAGAAGTCATTTGGAAGAGTTACCCCACGCTAGCTTTTGAGATGGTGTGATTCCTCATTAACATTATTCCATTTGAATGGCAAGGAGTGTTGAATCGCCTATTGGAAGTCAATGTGGTTCCTGATTATAAGAAACTTGTAGAAACTTTTTTGAAGGAATATTATAGATTGAAGGCACAAAGGCTTCGACCCAAGGAATGAGTTCAATCCGTTGGGGGGGGGGGATGAATGTACGAAGGAGAAATCCTAAGGGATTTCCATTTGTTTTTCTAGTGGTTGCCAAATGTGCCTAAAGAATTTACAAAGGAAATTTCCAAGAAATTAAAAGAATCTTTCCCCGTTCATAGGTTGACTTAGCGTTAGCTATTTCTAGTGGCATTTATTTAGTATGTTTTATGAATATCTTATGTAGATAATTTCTACCATATTGATGTTGTAGTAGCAATTGATGTATATTAATTGTTGTGGATAGTTCATAGAAGATTCTGTAGCTTTAAATAACTTATTTTGCATAGAAGACTATATTAATGATAATTTCAAGTTAGGATTTTTAGATGATGATTGGAAACATAATGACATTTCGATTTTGAAACCTTATTTGAAATTATTCATTAATATGATGAATTTATACAAAATGGATGCATAAATGAGAGGCGTTAATAATTTGTGCATGTGTCTGATATGTTCAGATCTAATGGCTTCAGCAACTAAGAGCATAGTCACTGAATTGAACAAATGTAAGAAGCTGAACGGCGATAATTATGAACTATGGCATATGAAAATCCAATATGTGCTAGAAGAGCAAGAGGCACTAGAAGCTCTTAACCTGATTATGGAAGAACCTAAAGATGAGAACACTGCACAACATAAAAGAGATAAGGATGCATTTGCTGCATGGTAGAGAAAGAATTCCATTGCTCGCATTATGTTGTTGAGTAGCATGGAAAATGATGTCATGCGAGAGTTCGGGCATTTTGAGAATGCCGAAGAAATGTGAGAAGTATTGGCAGTAAGATTTGGTTATACATTAGTGACCAAACTAAGGCAGCTCACTATAAGGTTTGACTCTTATAAGAAGCCTCATTGTCAGACCATGAAACAACACCTGAAAAAGATGTTAAACATGATTAATAAGCTGAAAGATGCTGGCCATGTCCTGACTGACGAGCAGCAAGTGCAAGTAGTGATCTGTTCCTTGCCTCCAAGTTGGGAGCATATGAAGGTGCACTTGACACACAATAGGAATATTAAAACCTTTGAGGATGCAATGCGTCATCTTAAGCTAGAAGAGGACCGCCTCCTGGCGGCTAAACCGTAAATTGACATTTATTATGCTGGTTCTAGCTCACAAGGGGTTTCAAGCTCTAAGCACAAATGTCTTGATTCATTCAAAAGGTGGAAAGGCAAGGAAGCAAGTTCTTCGGGAAAGAAGCGCTCTCAAATGAATAAGTTGTCAATGGTGAAGTGTTATAATTATGACAAGAATGGTCACTATGCTCGCGACTGTCGCGAGCCAAAGAAGAAAAACACCCATTGTATTCTTAAGAACTTTGTTTGTGTATCAAATTCTGTATTCTTTACTAAATATAATCATTTGTGAACTATAGATTTGGGAGCAACAGACCATGTAGCAAATGATAGAGAATTCTTCGTAGAATTCCGACGAGTACCGACTGAAACTAAATGGATATATGTAAGAAACAACTCTAGAGCTCAAGTAAAAAAGATTGGCACCTACCAATTAAACATGCGTGGTGAACACACCTTCTTCCTACATGATGTATTATATGTTCCAGAGATTCATCAGAATTTAGTGTCTGTTTTCGTATTGGTAAAACTTGGTTTTAGTTTAACTTCCATAATAATGGTGTGGATTTGTATTTGAATACAAACGACTATGGTTGTGGTTATTTTCTGGATGATTTTATTGTATTGAATGTTGAATATAGTAATATTAATGTTTGTTATTCACTTTTCACATCTTCTAATTCATATGATAATAATGTGAATGCGTGGCATGCTAGACTTGGTCATATTTGCCAATAACATATTAATAGGCTAGCAAAAAAATGCTTGTTGGGCAACATTGAAAAAGTTTATTTGTCTATATATAAGTATTGCCTATTAGGGAAAACGACAAGGAAATAATTTAGAAAAGGTAAAAGAGCTGAATTTCCTTTACAATTAATTCATTATGACATTTGTGATATAATAAATGTGAGAGAAAGGCACGGGGCTATTTATTTTATCACATTTATAGATAATTATACTCGATTCGGACATGTCTATTTGATTTCTCATAAATCTGAAGTATTGAGTTGTTTCAAAAAGTTTATGAGCTTGGTAGAAAATCAATTAGATAAGAAAATAAAAGTATTGAGATCCGATTGAGGTCGAAAATATTTATCTAATGAGTTCAGAAATTTATGTGATGAAAAAGGAATAGAAAGACATTTTCTCATTCCCTATACTCATCAACAAAATGGTGCTACGGAAAGGAGAAACAAAACCCTACTGAAAATTGTTATATCCATGATAGCGCATGCTAACTTATCTATCACATTTTGGGGTGATGCTTTATTAATTGCTGACTATATACTTAACCGTGTGCTTTCCAAACCAATTACTTTCACTTTATATGAGTTATGGACAGGTAGAAAATCGGATTTAAATTTTCTTAAACCGCGGGGTTGTGTAGCCTATACTAATGAGCATTCTTATAAATATGAGAAATTAGGTCCTAGAGGCAAGAAGAGTATTTTCATAAAGGTAGAAGAACAGCCCAAGTGCCAAAACTTGGCACGAGGGGACACTTAAGTGCCAAAACTTCGAAATGGTACACTTAAGTGCCACTTTCTTTGAAAAGTAGGACACTTAAGTGCCACCTCCGGCAACTTTTGCCAGAAATCCTACGTGGCAATATTTTATTATTTTTTATTGCCTATGTGGCTCGTCAGAGAGCTGAGTCGGCTCAAACTCACCAGAAATGATGTCGTCTGCATAATAAAAGCCCCGAATCTTCCAAAAACGACGTCGTCTCCCCAAATGCCCCAAATCTAAAACCCTAAATCGGCCAAAATCCCTATTGAAGTGCTCGAATCCAAGTCTCGAACCCTAATTTTCATTTGCCCAAAATTCCCTCATCGAATCTTGGAAATGGAGAGTAGGACTCGTAGTAGCGCCTCAATTTCCTCTCACCAAAGCGAAGGAGAAGGCCAGCATTTCTGTTTTTGTGGGTTACCGAGTCTAAGAAGAACATCGTGGACTCGAATAAATCCTGGGAGAAGATTTTATGGATGCTCCCGATATAAAGAAGCGTCGAAGTGCAAATACTTCAAATGGGTCGATGCGAAGTTCTCTGACCGAGCCACAGAGGTGATATTGGATCTACTTCATAAAAGACAGCAATCTCCATCTGTGTTTGTGGACGACCTGGACAATGTTGACTCAATGCAAGCTCAAGCGTCTTTAGCTAAACTTTTCAAGAATGAAGTCTAAATGCAAGCTCAAGCATCTTCAACTAAACCTTTCAAGAATGAAGTTTCAATGATGAAAATTGAACGAAAGTGTTACCAAGTGTTTATTATGGTGTTGTTTTGTTGTCTATTGTACTTTATGATGAAATGTAAAGCACTTGAATATGAGAAAAAGTTTCTCCAACTGCCATAGTTAAAAATTGTGTTGTTTTGGATTAAATGTAGGCTTTTTTCTTTTTGAAAGATGCGAAAAAGTTTGTGTTGTTCCACAAGATAATTGTGACTTTGTTGTTGTTTGTGCTGTCATATCTATTATGAGTTACTTCTTGTGTTTGTGCGGAGGTTAAGGAAATGGAATGAGTGAATTAGATGCTGCTTGTACTATGTTTTTATTTGTTCTTGAATATAAACCAATGATGATGGATATGTATTGGGTCAATATATTGTGGTGGCTTTTTTACTTGAACCAAATATAAACATAAACAAGAAGCAAATATTGGAATTGAACGGAGTTGCCATAAGTTAAATTACCATCATCTTCTCTGTTTTGCTGCAGACCAGCATATACAGAAGACAAACATGAGTGATTACCTGAGTGCCATAAGTTGTATTTAATAATCACTTAAGTGCTAGTCGCGATGAAAAAATGGATCACTTAAGTGTCAAGTTATTATTAAAGTGATCAGTTAAGTGTCACTTATAGTTAAAAGTGAACACTTAAGTGCCAAGTTTTTTAGAATATGATCAGTTAAGTGCCAATTTTTTTGTGGATTTTCTCTAAAAATTGCGCTAGCCACCACCACCGGCTGCGCCACCAACCATCACCACTAGCCACACTAGGCTCTCCAGCCACCACCGAGCTTTGGTGGTGTCTGCTTGCAAGGTACTAGTGCAAGTTGAGCCTTGCACTAGCTTGCACCAGTACACATGGTGTAAGATGTGCAAACTGCACACTTGCACCAGCTACAAGTGCAGCATAAGCCCATAACCCCCACCACAAACTCATAATCATTGGGCATCACCACCAGCCACACCAGCACCCCAGCCATCACATTAGCACCCCAACAACAAACTCACTACCACCAAGCATCACCATCCACCACCATCAGCCACACCAACACTCCAGCTACCACCACTGAACACCAACAGCAGCAGCAATAAGTAAAAGCAGAATCCATGACAAACAACAAAAATTGACAAGCAGCGCAAGATCATTCCATTGATATTGAAATTAAGTCTCACAACATCAATGACAAACTAAAAAATAAAAAATAAAAAATAACCATCCATAGCAAGTGTTATTAGAAAGTTTACATAACTGTTTTGACTCCTAAGCTCCACAAATCCTATCACATCCCATCTCATCAATCAATATGCACGACACCCTCTATTCGTGCTCCTTTCGATGGGCCTTTCACTTGATTCATAATTCTTGCACTTTTTCTAACTGGACGTGCAACTTCTTCTTCAACCTTCTCAGTATCCACTGACTCAGATGGAGTTGCAAATGTCCCAGGCCGAATTGATTCAAAAGGAGCTGCAATTGTCCCAGGCTGAATAAGATCAGATTGACCTGCAATTGGGTTCTTCCTCTTCTTTCTTGTTGGCGCAGTTGATGTTTTCCTTTTTGTTGGTGCAGCCGTTGATTCTTGAGTTGTGCCTAAGATAAGAACCTCTGAACTTCTCTCAGGCTACAAAAAGACAATAAATTGTCAGAAAAAGTCTGCAGCATAAATTAAATTAAATGCAGCCAATAAAACTTACATTCAGAATGACTGTTCCAGTACGCTCATCTGTATAAAGGCCATAGCCATATTGTCTTAACCTCTTCCCAAGTGCCCCTCTTGTTTGAATAGGGGCGTCACTTTCAAGAACTTGTGATTTGTTGGCTCTTTTCTTGCTTGTGATTTCTTGGGCCCTTCAGCTATAGCCGGGGCTTCTTCAACCAATTCTTCAGCTGGGCGTCTTCTAAATGGCCTTTGTGTAGCTGCCCCTTCACCTGGCCTTCTTCTAGTTGTCCTTCTGTGTGGCCCTTCAACTTCAGTGACACGTCCTTCTGTTGGGCCTTCTGGTTGTACTGGTGGTGGTGGTACTTGTGGTGCCCCTTGTAGTGATTCTTCTGGTAGCCCTTGTGGTGACCCTTGAGGTGGCTCTTGTGATGGCCCTTCAGTTGGCAGTTGAGTTCCAACTTGCTTTCTTCGAAACTGCAAAAGAGGCAAAAGACACCATAAATATAACATCGGGCTATATAATAATGTAAAGAAAATGAAAAACTGAACACAAATGGTTGAATTTACCACTGGGTATTTCTTTTGCTACTGAAGAACAGTCGACTGAACTGGCCGTGATGTTGCTTGGGCCAATCCTTCAGCTAGCCGTCTTCTACCTTGCCTTCTTCGAACAGGCTGTTCAGTTTCATGACTTACTGGGGTTCTTCTTGTGACCTAACAAACACATTACATACAAGGCCAAATAGGATATTATGTACATTTTTATGATAAACGACAAAGCACCATAAACATAAAATAAATTTCATAACTTACCGAGGTTCTAGTTGTCGATTGAAGAACAGTCGACTCACTTGGCCCTGCTGTTTGCATTTCTCTAACTGTCTCTTCACTAGGCCCTTCACCTTGCCTCAACGGTTGTTGTTGCTACCTCAATTGACAACCTTTAATATTGTGGCCTGCTAGGCGACAATAAGAGCACGTCATCTTTGCACCCTGCTTGCTCATTCTTTGCTGACCTGAGGCCTCTCCCTTCGCCCTTCTTCGTCTTCGTTTTGGCCTTCCAATTTTCTTCTTCAGTGGCAAAGGTTGAGGTGTTTCATGATCCGTGGGCTCCCAAAACTTGCTACTTCTAATTGGCCGTATCATGAACTGATACGAAGCAAGGTATTTTGATTTATGGTACCAATCATCGATGTAATCATCTGTATTGTCACCCTTCAACTGGATGGCACATATGGCACATATGGCATGTGCACATGGAATTCCACTTACTTGCCATGCTCTACATGAACACTTCCTGCTTCCTAGATTGACAACATACTTATCAGCACCCTTCATTATCTCATATCCGTCATCTCCATTCCAAATGGGATGACAATGCCTACTTGCAGCCAAGTTCTCATCCAATTTCTTAGCAATCCTAGGATCATATTGTCTAGTCCACTTTGCAGCCTCATCTCTTTGTTCTGCAGCCGAGTCATAACCGCAACTCGTATATCTTCAAGCATTGAGATAATTGGTTTGCATCTGGTATCTATTATCTTCGAATTAAATACTTCACAAATGTTGTTGTCGACGTTATCGCACTTGAACTCCTCACTGAAGAATGCCCTGCACCAATGCTTCGGTTCTAGTTGAAATAGGGTAGCACAACCTTCCTTTGTCAACTGAAGTAGTCCTTCTTTGGCTATCCTAAAGTCAGCCATGTTTGCACTCTTTGCTAATTGCCAAAATTGCAACTGCAGCTTATCCCCTTTGTAGGTCTTTGCCCAATTTCCGTATATGTGCCACGCACACATTTGATGTTCAGCATGGGGCAAAGACTCGGCTACTACCAGAACCAATCCCTGCAATAATTCAAAGTAAGAAATGTGAGCAAATTACATGTTCATATTACAAAGCAAACTATTGACTAAATTTTTCAAAAAGCAAGCATTAACTTTTGTTGGTCGCTCATGAACGGCCACCCTTCTCCGTTTGTTATCTCCAAGTCAACCATCGGATTTTTCAAGAACCAAGACGAATTGTCCTTGTTCTCAATCTTTACAACAGCCCAAGCTAGTGGGAACAGTTGGTTATTTGCATTTCTTCCAATGGCCGCCAACAATTCTCCCTTGCACAAGATCTTCAAGAAACAGTCGTCCAATCCTATAATCCGTCTACAACCAGCTAAAAATCCCCGTCTGCATGCATCAAAGCACACATAGAAGTTATCAAACTTGGTCCCATGATCAGGAAGCGGTCTCTCAACCACCTCTACATACACTCTACTTGTAGGGTTTTGCAGCCTACACTCCCAAGCATACTCCCACTATCACGCCCTGATCCTCAGACATGCACACATCCCTTACCTTTGGTCGATTTTAAAATGCGATATCCCAGGACTATGTATCGCCGACCCTTTCATTTATATATGCACATGCGGAAGCAGTTATAAATCCCCAGACAATAAAACAATGGGATAAAAAAGCAGGCCATATTTTTCATATTGAAATTCACAATCACACATGTACAGGGTTCACAAAAGAGAATAGGATCTCAGTCCTCATCTAGATCATGCTCGGGATCATCATCCCGATCCTCCTCAGATCTTTCACCACTAGGCTCATTTTCTTCAAACTCTTTATCTACTTCTTCTTGCTCATCCTCGGCTTCAAATGCCGACTCATTTTCGGGAAATCTAGGGGCCTGAAATATTATCCCACAATCGGGATGAGACTACGTCTCAACAAGTTCTACCCCTTAAGACCCGATTAGTAAACTAATACACCTTAGGGTTGCCTATGCACAACATGAGTCAGAGGACTTATCTTGGCCTCAGATTCCACCTGCATGTTAGCATAGATCAAATAGGCACCCAAGCAATCACATCACTGATCGAAGCATCGATCAAATCGATCTAGTCGATTACACCCCAACAAGACCACTCACGGTCATTTCCATTCAATCAATCAATCCACAACATCAGATCAAGGCAATGATCAATCACAATAATTCACACTCAGATCGAATCATCGATCAATCGACCTAGTCGATTACAAGTCAGTCGGACCATCTCTAGGTCGTTCAATTCCCCATTATATAACCTCCCAAAGTATACTTAGTCACAGAGTTATATTCATGCTCTCGGGCATCATTCCCGCCAAGGTGACATATATAATAGACAGCACTCGTGTGTTCTTTAAGGCGCCGTTTTCACCAGTGATATCTTCAATCACCGAACCACATATGTCTATTCTAGGGCGTCGTTTTCGCCAAGGTGATGTATATAATGGACAGCACTCATGTGTTCTTTAAGGCGTTGTTTTCACCAGTGATATCCTTAATCACCGAACCACGTATGTCCATAATGACGCATGTAGTAGACAGCACTCGTGCGTTCTTTAAGGCGTCGTTTTCACCAGTGACTTCCTTATCACCGAACCACGTATGTCTATACTGATGCAGGTAATAGACAGCACTCGTGCATTCTTTAAGGCGTCGTTTTCACCAGTGATTTCCTTATCACCGAACCACGTATGTCTATACCTCGTACCTGATCGGTCTCCGCCAAGAGTATTCCCAGTTCAATATCACGATTCTCTCCACTTTACAATTCAACAAAGCATTATAATTGCTGAATAATCATACTCGGCCATCTACCAATCGGTCATCCAATTCCACTCAATTTCAATCAATTAAGGAATAATTCCTTAAATTGCACAATCAATTTAATTAAGCACAATGTGGATTTCAAATAAATAAACGGATTGCACCACGACAATCAGCACGAAATTCTGGTCACTGGCCATCCCGGTTGAATTTTCGAAAAAATTAATAATTAAATAATTAATTTCGAAAATTAAATAAATAAATACCATAAATTCAATTTAGCACGATATAAAGCTCAATTAAATAAACGGACTGCACCACGATCATCAACATAAAATCCCGGTCACTGGCCATCCCAGTTGAATTTCCGAAAAATAAATAATTAAATAAATAATTTCGAAAATTAATATTTAATTCCTAAAAATTCTACTTAGGCCCGAATTGCCTAATTAACACCTGATAAGGGTCGGGAAAAATCCCAAGAAGCATCCAATAAATATTATAGGTAATTCTCTATCTAAGTACACTAAGTATTTCACTAATATGCAATGCTATTCACTAATAATCCCTAATCCATTCTAATTTAACACCCTAATTACACTTAACTAACACTAATCAATCTTTAAGTGAGCAAAACTCACTTAAAACGACGAGGTCGACGCGAGGATCGACTTTCCTCAAGGCGGGCCGAGCATCCGGGCTCGGGAAGGTGGCCAAAACGGGCCAAAACCCCACTGTCATACCCATTTTTCTCTTCTCTGTCTGCTGCTGGTTGGGGCCGAATTTGGGGCTGTGATGGCGAGGCAAGGCCGGCAGAGGGCAAGCGGAGCTCCGGTGAGGCCGAGAAAGGTGAGGGGAAGGCTCGGGTTAAGGCGAGCAAGGGCCGAGGTGGACAGAGGAGGCCGAATCGGGCCGAGGCGGTGGCGGTAGTAGCTCTGGTGGTGGTCCACAGTGGCCGGGACGAGCTGAACAGCCCGCTGGGACGACGAGCTGGGCGAGAAGGAGGCTGAAGCGCGCGGCCAGCAGCGGTGCGCGAGGACGGCAGCCTGGCGGACAGGTGACGCGGGACGAGGGCGGCGTGCGGCGACGACAGCTCCGGTGACGTCGGCTGCTGCCCTACCCCGGCGTCCTCCTAGATCTGGGACCTCGAGCAGCAGACGGAGGGGGGCGTCGATGGCGGCTGAAGAGATGAGGGAGAGGCGGAGGGCTTTCGGGCGGCAGCGGAGTGCGCTGGCGATGCGCGGGCGACGATGGTGCCCCAACGTGCGTGATGGCGAGCTGCTCCGGTCTTCATCCCTCGGTGGTGTTGTCTTTGTTTCTGTTCTGCTATGTTCGAACGAACCAAGAAGGAGAGGAGAGAGAGTGTCGAGCGGATGAGTAGCAAGAGAGAGAGAAAAGAAGAGATAAGAGAGAGAAGGTAAGTTTGAAAAGTCAAAAGGTGAAAAGTGGGGAAGTAAGGTGGAAGGCAGCTGTGTATTCGGTGGAAGGGGGGCTCACACACTAGGGAAAAGAGAGGGGGAGAGAGAGAGAAAAAGAAAAAGAAAGAAAGAAAGAAGGAGAGAGAAACTTGTGGGAAAAAATAGGGGAAAATGTGTTTGGCCAAGAATAGAAAAGGAATGGGAATTAAAATCAAAAGAAAAAGAATTTCCTAAAATAGAAAATTCTTATTTTATTTCTTTTGAATAAGCTCATAGATTCCCAAAAGAAATTTCAGATTAGAGTACTCGGTCCCCACTTGCATTTATGCATCCAATTCCCTCTTGAATTTCTCTCAAATAACTCTCAAAAATCAATTGATGTCTTACTTATCAAATTGATTATTTTCCTCATCCAAGAACCCCTCATGCTTCTCAATTTCACAATCTCTGGCTTCAACTGAACGAAAACGACCTTAAACTGACTTTTTCCCAAAAAGTCTCGGTTGTCAGAAAAATCTTCTGAGACTGAGTCGACGTTCCTAAAATTCATCGTGACATGACAGACTCTTCAATTTCTGAAATCGGACTTAGATTGGCGGTTAATTTCACTCAGACGCGTTTTTAATGTGACCTAGGCTACCAGGTAGTTTTCAGAACTTTTTAGGACAAATGACCCGTGGTCGATTTTCTTCGAGCCACGATGAACCCACTCAACACATTGGCGACTCTCGATTGTCGTGAAAATCTTGAGGATTCAAATACAGACACAAGGTACCAAAATAATAAGAAAATCAAATTAGTGTCGGTCGATAAGAATTTTCCAATTTAGTAGAGTCACCCACGATTGGTCATTCACCTCAGTCGAACCGACCTATCTCTGATTTCAAATCGATTTTATACTGTGCATGGTCGAGAAGTCGATTCCTGATTGAATTCTCAAGTCTATCTATCTTAAAGTCCTTAATAGCTTACTTAGCTAGTCTAGTTATCTCATGAGTGACCAACTCAGAGAACAACACTATAGTCGCGTCGATGAAATGTCCAATTTATCTCATCGAAATCAGAACCCGAAAATCTGGATGTCACACCCACACCTGCCCATATTCCTTAGCATACTGACCAATAAATATCTTTATCACCTTTTGCTTTGCTCTTTTGCACTAAGTCCTAGATACATTGATGCCTACACGCTCCTTCACCAGCATCCTAAAGTTAGTAATTTTCATCTCGAGCATCATCTTGATCAGATCGAAGAAGTGCTTGGACAACCATGCACTTGTTACCCTTTTGTTTTGAAAATTAATGGAATAAGTGTGTTTCTCTTGGTATGCTCTAATATGGAAAAACCCACTCCTCTTAACAAATGCGCTGTAAATCTTCCATGGACAATTTTGCTGCGAACACATAGCTCTTACAAAGTTCTTAGTGTTTCTAATGAAATCAATATTTCTTTGTGCAACAATGGAGTTCTTCAGTATAGCTTCCCTAAATTGTATCGCATCATAGAATTTCATACCTACTGACAAAGTAGGAGAGGCAACGGATGGATCATAGGAAGGAAACTTACTTTTCCTTCTACGCACAGATCGTTGATGTTCTTCAAGTTCGTCCTGGGAAGTAGCGGTGTCGATGCTTTCTTCATAATCTGTCTTCTGGCCAGCAACACCAACATTTGCAGGGCCTTCGTCTCTGTTTGGAACTTCATCAGCTACTTGCAAAGTTGCAAATCTATCTGACAAAAAGTCCCTTTGTTTTTTCCTTGACTGTGTAAGCTCATCATCGTTGTCGTCACTTAAAATTAATAAATTTTCAGCAGCCAACCCTTCATCGTCATCGTCATTATCACCATAACTAGATTCAGCTACTTCCCAATCTAATTCAGTGATGGTGACATCACCTATGTCACCATCACTTTGGTGAACATCATATGCGCCCCTCTCCTCCCCGTCCTGTCCATCATGCCCTACTTCATCCCTAACCTCAGTACTAGCTTGAATACCATCTCCTCCTTCTCCTACTTGGGTGCTATCTCTGTCATCATCTTCATCCTCACTATCACTATTGTATTCAACAAATACTTTCACCTCTTCACCATGAAGATAATGATATAGGACATCCCTAAAACCATTATCATTTTCCAAAAATCTCAAACCACCTCTCAAACCTTTCCCAGGAACACAATACAACAACTTTTGTACTCTACAAGGCAAAATTGTCACTATATCCCTAACAAATTCAATATAAGATGCCTTCTTTATATCTACAAATATAGTACCCTCACTCCCCCCCTCATACTCCCACTCATCCTCCCCAATCGCAAAACCCCCACCATAGTAAAAGATGACAGCAACATAGTCCTTATCATGAGCCATTTCTACAACAAAAGAGGAAAAATATACAATTAACTTTTGGGACCACATTCACAAAGGATAACAGACAATTGCATGTGGAGGTCCCTACACTCTTTATTAAAGAAAAGAAGAAAGAGGGAAGATGCATATGTTAGACGACAACTGCAACTTGAAAAGAGGCCTCAGGACAAATAGAGATGGGGACCCGACAACTACTTTGATTATGTCGTCGCATTCCTTTAAAATATGGAGAGATCCCCCAGATAAGCATGGGTCCTCATGACACCAATTTCAACACTGCAATTTATTAAAAAAATACCCAGAAGTCCACATCCCCACGACAATAAGACCTTCGATTTAGACATGTCCAAGGTCCAATACTTCGAACCCTAACAATCACCAATCACCATCACACATTTCACATCTGACCACTACAAATTACTTTCGCACATCACAATTCCACATCCGAGCCCTAAATCACACATCACAGTACCTACCACCACATTTGAGCCTTAATTTTCCCCCCGCCGAGCCCTACATCGAGCCCTACATTTCGAGGCCGATCCTAAACTGTCAATTCGAACCTCCCAATAGGGTTCTAGCACCACATTTGAGCCCTAAATCTCACATCAATACCATCCAAGCCTAAGCTTTCCCAGCTGACCCCCAAATTTCAAGTTCGAGCCCTAATAAACGAGTCGGAGCCCTAATTTCACCATAGGGGAGAGGAAGAAGAGAAAAAAACCTGAGCAAATCGACGACGGCGAGTGACGACGGCGAGCGACGACGGCGAGCGATGACGGCGAGCGATGACCTGCGAACAACGACCTGTGAATGGCGAGCTATGAATGATGATGGAGAGGACGTCAGATCTGGTGTGAACCGATGGACGAACGGTTAAAATCCAAATAAGCTAAACGACGTCGTTTAGCACTAAGGAAAAACGACGTCGTTTAGCACTAAGGAAAAACGACATCGTTTAGTTTGGCAAAGGCAGAGTGGATGGGGCGACGTCGTTTTCCTCCTCCACATGTGCTTTTTTTTTTTTTACAAAACTGCCACGTTGGTTAAGCATGTTGCTGGAAAATGCCACGTCTGCATTTTGGCCAGTTTTTGACCGGATTGGCACTTAAGTGTTCCATTTTACTCCGATATTGGCACTTAAGTGTACATTTTCAAAGTTTTGGCACTTACGTGTCCCTCCGTGCCAAGTTTTGGCACTCTAGGTGTCCCAAACTCTTTCATAAGATACTCGGAACACTCGAAAGGATATGTGTTTATAGGTGAGCAGAAAAGTGAGAGTAAAACTGAATTTGAATCACGGGTGTCACATTTTTAAAGATTGAATTTCTTAAGAAAGGCGAAATAGGTGAGGATTACTCCCTATTTGAAACCTTGGATCAAAATAATGAACTTAATAGAGTTCGTCCAAGTAGAAGTAACATGTGAGGTGAGGAATTAAATTCGACTCACTCTCAATTACAATTACATGAAGAGATGATATCGTTATTATCTAATTTGAGTGGGAGCATAATGGAGAATAATGTGAAAAGTGTACAATCTCCCGTACGCCAAACAAGTCATAAAAGTATTCCTCGTCGATGTTTTGATATTGAAGGGGAAACTTTTATGGTTGTTCCACAAGATGAATATGAGCCAAGAAATGTAAATGAGGCTTTAAATTGCCCTAGTAAGGAAAAATGGATGCATGCAATGAAAGAGGAAATTGAGTCAATGAAGTCAAACCATGTTTGGGAACTAGTTGACATTCCAAAATGACACAAAGCCATTGGGAACAAATGGGTCTAAAAAAAAAATGTAAAACTAATGGTTCAATAGAAATATAAGGCTCGTCTTGTGGCAAAGAAGTATAATCAATAGGAATAAATTGATTATGATAAAACGGTTTCTCCTGTAGTTAGATTTACCTCGATTTGCATTATTCTGCCAATAGTAGCTAGTATGGATCTTGAATTACATCAAATAGATATAAAAACTGCTTTTCTCAATAGAAAATTAGAAGAAGAAATATATATGGAACAACATGTTGGTTTCATTTTGAAAAACCAAAAACAAAAGGTATGTCAACTTTTGAGATCTATACATGTCCTTAAGTAATTGTCGAGACATTGGTATGTACGTTTTCATAATGCCATAATGGCAAATGATTTTACAATGATTGATGAGGATCATTGTGTATATATCAAAAGATCCAAAGACCAATTTGTGATTATATCATTATATGTTGATGATATATTGATTGCTGGAAGCAATATGGAGCTTGTTTATAATGTCAAGAGTTGATTATTGTCCAGCTTTGAGATGAAAGACATGGGTGAGGCTGTATACATTCTTGGGATTAAAATTTCAAGAGATTATTTGAAGAGATCATTATCTCTTTCGCAAAAAATATACATAAATAAGGTTCTTGAACGATTTCGTATGCAAGATTGTAAACCCATAGATATTCCTATTGCAAAAGGTGAATGATTGAGCCATAGAATGTGTCCAAAGACTTCACAAGAGAATGACGCTAGTACTATTGGAAGCTTAATGTATGCTATGATGTGTACAAAACCTGACATATGTTTTGCAGTTAAAATGGTAAGTAGATACCAATCCAATCCAAGTCAAGCACATTGGAAAACCATCAAAAGAATATTGAGGTATCTGAAGGGATCTGCTAATTATACATTAAGTTATTAATGAAAGAATTTGCGACTTGAAGGCTATTCAGATGCTGATTGGAGAAGAGATTTAGATGAAAAAAAATCTACCTCTATATTTGTTTTCTTACTAAATGATGGTGTCATATCTTGGAGTAGTAAGAAATAAACATGTATAGCATTGTTCACGATGGAAGCTGAGTTTGTGGCATTATTAGCAACAATACAAGAAAGTGTTTGGCTTAAGAGATTTTTGGATCATCTATGTATTATTAAGAATGTTGCAAACTCATTATTGGTTAACTATAATAGTCAATCAGCGATAGCATACATCAATATATCATGGCAAGACCAAACATATAGATATCGAGTATAATTTTGTAAAGATGTGAACTTATAGTACATATCTACTTATAGAATGGTAGTAGATCCTATGACGAAGCCAATACCTAGAGATGTGTTCTGTGGCCATATAAAATCTCTAGGACTACGTAGAGGCTGATGTACTGAATATTGTAATATCCCTTAAATGTTCACATTTAATGAATTTGTGTTTTCATTATTAATGCCTATGAGTCTTTATTTGACTCTTATGCGTCTTAATACTTAGTACATCATTTAAAATTGAAAAAGTATGTCGGTCAGATAAGAGAGTAGCCAACTCACACGGGTAATCACATTTATTTATTATGTGATAAATAGAAATGAGACAGTTTTTTAAGCTTATTGTTTTTGTGATAATCGACATTTCAAGCTTAAAATATAAATGTCACCTTAACTAAGTATTAAGATGATGATATAATATTTACTTTGTCCGAAAGTAAAATAATCCACATATTTTACTATATCTATCTTTAATGCCAAATGAATTCTGATGAATTCTGTGAAAGAGTAGATACGTGAACTCAAGTTAGACATTAGGTTTGTCTGAACTATCATCTGTACGATATTGAAAGTATAGACATACGCTCCATGGGAAGTGAGTTAATACCGTAATACGTATTTTATATTACGTATGCATGAGACGACCAGCAAGAGTAGCAAAAGTTTTGATCTCAACTTTTATGCCGTGTGAGACTCTTGGGGAAAAGAGTTTCTCGATTAAGTGTCCTCATGACTCTTTCTAATTCTTAAGATTTCTATTCAGTGTTTACTATCTTAGAATGTTTTCAATGATCATGAATTGATTCGATCTAATGGGACATTTCTAGAAAAGCAAGTTAAATTGAAATTAAGAGTTTCAAGGAAAAAAGAAGATTGAGTTTGGAGAATAACATTCTAGTTTTATATTCACTGGTCGACCAATTATGATTGTTTTGAGATAATCATAATTGTGGATACAATATATTATTATTAAAAAGAGATCAAGAGAGATATAAATGTGATTGATCGATTTATGATACGGTATACTATATCTACTCAAAAAATGTGATGTTTATTATGAATTGCTATATATTCCCAACAGATATATGACACGAGCTCTCAAAGTATCTTTGTCCTACGAATTATTTACTGGTATGAATGTTACAAAGAGATGAAGAAAAAGTTCTGTTTGACCCACCATGTGCTAGTGGGAGATGATGGTTTTTAATTTGATGGGCCAAGTTAAGTCCGCTCATGTTGGGCCAAAACTCGACCCGTAAGTGAATGGCCCATAAGAGAAAATAGCAGTTATTTCTAAATGAGAATAATTGCAATATATAAAATAAAAAAGAAAAGGGGATAACGTTGCCTGTAGTGTTTTAGAGAGAAAATACGCTTCTCCATTTTTCTTCCTCTTAAAACAGTATGAACACTTTCCATTTTGGATTATTCTCAAAGGAGAAGATTGATTCTTCTTTTTACCAAACATCCGCGGATCCAATCTCAATCTTATAATAAGAACAAGAGATCTTTCTCGATCAATCTCCTTGCCTCTCATTCTTCAAGAATTAGAAAGATCCTTTTCAAGTTTGAATTTGTTCATTTGAAATCTGGGTTCTAGGGCTTTAAAGGATTCCTATGAGACTATGATGTTTGTGGCAAGTAATGTATGTTTGTTTCCATGATATACCTTCGATTGGTGTTACATGTTTCCTAGACTCGTTTCCACATTCGTTTTTTGGTATTTGATTGTTCGAGTATTGGTTCGATTTTTAGGAATCTATTTCCTACGGCATCTAGACTCTGAAAACTTCAAGTTGACTTCTACAAATAAAATTGAGTGGAAAGTTTACTTATGCATGCTTTTGAAATTTATAGAGATGCACTTGATAAATGCAACGGAAGATATATAAAACCCAACTTCTTGATCATGCTCGAGTTTGGCTCAATTCAATGTTGAAGCTGCACGAGCTTGCAATAATTCAACGGTAGAGTCACTCTGGCTAGACTCAAACTCGAAAAGAATGAAAGTGAGTTGGACTAAATAACATATTTAATCACAGTAGCTCTTGGGTAACACTAGTTGTTGACTTTGTCAATTACAGTACACAAAACCAAGGGATAAAAGTATCAGCAGTCCCTAAACCTTTACAAAAGGTTTAATTAGGTCCCTAATTTTTTTTTGTACAATTAGATCCTTAAATCATATACTTTCATATCCGACATTGGCCATTTCATTAAAAAATGGAAATATAAGTACTGATGTGACACCTAAGTCTTACATAATGCAAATATGATATTCTGTGTGGCATTTAAAATTTTTAAGATAGAATAACACAGAATTCATAAATATGGAAATTTTAAAAAATAAATATTAAAAAATGAAAAATAAGGAAATTTGATAATAAAAAAAAAAAAACAAGAGAGAGAAACATAAAAAAGAAGTATCGTTACTGAAGTAGGGGGGACGTGCTTGGATGGGAGGCGGGAGTCGCAGACGGCATGCACTCAACGACCCATGTCGTGCCGCGAGGCTGCCGCCCACCCTAGCCAGCCAGCCCTCTATTCCCTTGTGCGTAATTATTAGTTATATTTTTTTTCCTTATCCATATCAATACTATGTTTAAAAATAAATAAATGTCACCAAGTAAGTTAGTACAGTCAGTGCTAACTTATAGTGCTGGGGCGACATTCCTCGTTATCATTCCATCTACACATCTATAAGGAGGGTCAACTTGAGCTAAAAGATGTATAATTTCGAGGACCAAATTTACACACAAAAAAGATTCTGGAACCTAATTGAACACTTTACAAAAGTTCAAAAAGCCGTCGTTCCTTTATCCCTAAAAAAGCAGGCCCATTATTTTATTTTTTTTGACTTAAATCTAGTAGCAAGTTGTATTCTTTACTGAAATACATTATTTTGACGCAAGGGATCATTCCTCTAAGCCGCACTTTGTAGAAGTCTTAACATGTCTTAATCATTGATTTTACCTATATTAATAATCGAGAAGTGGTTGTGACACTAGTGGAAATATCATGTATTGTATATGATCTTGATTCTGCTTTGATATTTTATAAGGAGCTAAAGAAACGTCCCCCTCCCTACTCTCTCTTTAAAAAAAAAAAAAAAAAAGTCAAAAGGAACACCAAGCACGTGAGAAATAACCTGTTGTTACTTGTTTAGCTGCCATTTCTTCCTCTAAATACATGATCAACTGTCGACGCACTTCTGCCTGAGATGGGCCGTCTCGTTGATGCGCTTGGTCACGATGAGCTCTGCAGAGCAGAGACGCCGGAGAACGCGCCAGTAGCCGCCGTAACGACCCACGGCGAGCGAGCCTTGGTCGTAGCCGAGAGCCGTCAATGCATGGGGACACTTGCGGTCTGCGAATGCCAAGTCGTGGCCCTTGAAGAACTCTGCGGCAGCCTGAGCTGATTGGATCACCATGGGGTTCACGGAACCGAGCTTCAACCACGTGACAGGCCCGTGCTCGGCTCGGAAGCTGTGGAGGTTCTGGTGCGGCATGATCCCGAGGTCGAGGATGTTGCCGATCATGGGCCATGCTGGGGACTGAGGGGGAAGCTTGGTGCGCTTCCAACAGTTGAGAAGGAAAAATAGAAGTGCCGGGAGGAGGAGGCCGAGCCAAAAGGGCGAAGTAGGGCAGTACTCCATTGGCCAAGCTTTCAGCTATTGCTCACCTTGCACCTATGCGATTATTGCGTGGAAAACAGGATATAAATATACTCTCTTATCCTCTTCACTACACGAGAAACCAACCCAAAACAATAAAGAAAAAGAAATATATGCCGTCCACATTATAAAAAGGAAAATATTTATATCTTTTGGCTACGAAATGGAGTAAACTTGCTGGCCATGTTGATTCTCGTACATCCATTTCATCGAATTAGGTAAAATTAGATTCTTCGTTTTAATGATTTCAATATTGGTCCAACAACTTACGCGAATTATGCAATCAAATAATGTCCTTAATTTATGCAACCGAATCTTATAACTTAAGTTTAGTAGTCAATGTAATCTCCAATTACCAAAGATCGAAAATTCCTGTCAAAATTATGATGTCTTGTTCTATCTTGAATTTCACAGACTGCTTTATCAACTTATTTGTCCTACAAAAATTAAATAATTATACACTCACCTTTGCCTTAGTAAGATGGCATGTCAATTTTCTAAAATTATTATATAAATAATTCAATCATCAATTTGATTGAAATTTCTGATCTTCACTATCCAAAGGACTACTTCATGTTAAAACATGATTTTCACTGATGAAATCATCATGTATTTTCAAAGAAAATTATTTCAGCAATCAAATTCACCAATGAGGACGGAGTTTGATCCTTGATATAAAAGCAATAATTTTATATGACCTTGCATTCATTTTTCTCGCTACGTCCCTTATGCACGTTTAAGCTAGAGGCATGATAGTTCATTAATAGTTAGGTTTCGATATGACTAAGTCATCCATTTATCTTATGAAGATTAGGGATCTCCTATGCTCTTCAACTAGGGACAATGTCTCATGAGAACTACGGGCCGATGGCTATTATTTTGATTGACAGCGAGTCTATGGTTCTTACTTGGACTCAATTTTCATCTCGATAATTTTGAATTGGCTTCTCGTGATCAATTAAAGACCCAAACAAGCTCAAAAGATTGCAAGCTAAGTATCAAGATCAGCGTTTTCGAGTCTCTTTTCTAATGATATAGTTCATGGACTAATTCTAACTGTAGTTTCCTAAATTGGTATTTTTCTAAGAAACATCGGCTGATCCTGTACTTGGCCGCCTAAATGAAAAACGGTGATGTCGGACTTTCAAAAGTGGATTTCACAATAGCTGTTTGGCCTAAAATTTTTACGCAAGTTACGTCGGCTTGTTGACAAACTCTAACATTTCAGCTCAATTGAATAAACGAGGAGCGTGTATTTGCCGTTTCCGCGCGATTGCGCGGCCAGCCTGTGTCTGATCCGAGAAACTCACTTTCCCTTTTTTTATTTTTAATTCCCGTTGCCATCTTCTAATTGCCCATAATTAAGCCCCTAAGCCAGCCACCATGTAATCCCAATTGGACTAGAACCAAACAAGCATTGAACTAGAGAATTAGAGAATCAAACTAGCTTCCAAAGCAGCACCATCCCTGGTGATGTCCCCCTAGAATGGCGTGAATACAGCTGGAGGTTGCAGTAAACCGTCAGAGAAGGGACCGGACTTCGCAATTATATGGACACACGAAAATTTTCAGAGTAAATAAAATGAGGAAGATAAACGATGGTCCCCATCCTGTGTGGTGCTCAACAAAAATGCGTTCTTTATTTTAACATGCCGATGTCCATACGCCCTGCATCCTCTAATTGTATGTGTATATTTTTCTTCCCCACAATATAGGGAATATCAATGATTCTTACACTAAAAAAGAGCTGAATGTTGGCAACTCTTCACTTCAAAATATTCCCACACAAGGCTTTCCATGGAGGGTCATTAAATATGTGTAACCTTCACAATTATATGGACGCACAAAATTTTTTTAGAAAAAAGAAAATGAGAAATGATAAATGACACGAGGAATTGACGTTGTTCGACACAAAGGTTGAAACTTGTATTAGTGAAAAGAGTAAGCTGTTAATGACCTACTAGTAAATTGGAGAACACACGATTATAATCGATGGCACACTTTTAAGTAATTTCCAGTCCCATAATTACACCAAATACCCACGGTGTTTATGGAACAAATTTCATAGTATACACCAAAGAGAGAGAATCCCTTCCGGTCAGATAAACGGAAGAAAAAGAAAAGACAAAAAAAAAAAGACCGAGGGGCCACCAGAACCAATGATTACTCTTTCTTTTGTTTCGTATTTGCTCCTTGTGTTGACAAGATTTTCCAACAAGCTCCCCTATTTCTACTCAATCATGAGCTCCTCTTCTATAAAATTATACTACTAGAAGAAGGCTCTTCATTAGATGTTGCTGCTGCTTGTGAAGAGAATTCAACGAAAGAAGACGACAAACTTCATGTGTAGCGGTTGAACACACACGTAAGGAATCTATTGCAGGTTCGAACCAAATCGAAGAGGAAATTGAATTTCATTAATTCGATCGGACTTGCTTTGGACCGTGTTAATTAACGGGTTCAAACTCAAGGCCTTATTTTGATGTAAACAAAACTAGAAAAGGGCGGTCAGAGCTGGAAGTGGGACTGGTTTCAGCAAAGGAAGAGGACCGGTTTTTGCTGAAAATTTGCAGGGATCAAAGCTGGAATGGGCCCACCGTAGGCAGCCTGTTGGGTCTGAAGTGAGCTGCGTGTGAGGCCATTTGACAGCTGCTATTGTCGACAAATTAGATTAAGACAAGTGCACAAATAATAAATTGAAACATGACTTGCTGAATTAAGACAATTAAAAGTACCTTCGAGATGCATTTACTGTAGGTCGCTTCCATTGTTCATGTTGATCACGAAGAAGACAAGACATCGATGGACACATGAACAAATATATTATACAATGAAACGTGGATTCTCTATCAGAGGTCGGTGCATTCAAAATCAGCCACAGTCCTCTACAGACACTCCTCATAACCATAATGGCAGAGCAACTAATTCTCCCTAACCATAAAACTTTGCATTCAACGAGAACAAAATTGGAACACCATCAAACCCATCAGCCATAACACGATGATAACAAGAATCACCCAGAAAAGAGAACAACCCAACCACAACTCAATCGACTCTAGAACTGGGTTCCCAAAATTCGAGAGAAAAACGCAAAATTTTTTCACCTTCAAAATTCTTCGACGGTAGAGAAAGTGTAGATCGGGTGCATGGAGGCACTCCAAGCCATTTGCTTCCATTTTGCGGCAAGTTTATCGAACCAGAAAATCCATGAGTGCTCGAGCGGATGCGCCTAGTCCGCCTTGGGCTCCTCCTTTGCTGACTGCTCGGCCAAGTCCTCTTTGCCCGCAGTCTCTCCCTCCTCCAGCTTTGGGTCGCCGCTGCCTACAACGCCCTTCGAATTAGTGTTAGGGTTCGTGGCGACGGGGTTCTTCTGGTTGTCGGCGGTCGCAGCCGCCGCCGCCGCAGATTTCACCGTCTCTTCCACCACCATGTTTTTTTCTCAGGAAAGTTTTGTAGCTCTCTCTCTCTCTCTCTCTCTCTCTCTCTCTCTCTCTCTCTCTCTCGCTATTTCTGTTGCATTCGCATTTGAAATCAAGGGCTGGGGGAGCACGGGCCGACTA
The DNA here is from genome assembly GCA_017140595.1 of Eucalyptus curtisii. Taxonomy (NCBI): domain Eukaryota; kingdom Viridiplantae; phylum Streptophyta; class Magnoliopsida; order Myrtales; family Myrtaceae; genus Eucalyptus; species Eucalyptus curtisii. Next base: position 11,276,992 of record CM029495.1, on the reverse strand, counting down.
GCGTCCAGCGGCGGGACAACCGGCGTTCGGCGGCGGCTGAGAGGCGAGGCGAGCGAGGGGTGATGGTGTTGAGGAGGCAAGGGCGAGGCGAGCGCGGGGCGACCGGCATCCAACGGCGTTCGGCGGCAGCGTCAAGGGTTAGCAGCGTCCGGCGGCGGCGTCGAGGGCGAGTAACGTCCGGTGGTGGCATTGAGGGTGAGCAGTGTCGGCGACGAGCAGAGGCAGAGGACGGGAGAGACTGAGAGACTGAAAGTGTGAAATGAACTGAAGACGGTTTGGGGCTTTTGGAGCCCTAACCGGTTCCGGTTCCGATTCCGGTTCCCGATTCCGATTCCTTTTCCATGGGAACTGGAACTGGAACCGGAACCGGCGGTTCCCGAAAAAAGGGAACCCGGAACCGAACCAGACCCTCTGGTGCGGTTCTCCGGTTCTCGATTTTACCCGGGAATCGTGCTCATCCCTATTTATGACTTGACATTATATTTGATATTTTCTCAACAACCCTAGGAAAAGGCTCCGCTGAATTGTCTGAAATGACAGAGCTGAACGTGTTGGAAAAAAGAGAGAAAAGAACAGAGGATAATGAACGCAAAACCATCAGAGACTGTAATCTTTTTCCTTCTTCACAGTAAAACATCATTGAAAGGATGGGCATGGCCTTCAAAAGGGAATTTCCTTTTTCTTTCTTTAGGAAAGGTTCTAAATAAAGGAATTAAGTGAATCTTATTGCAAATATGTCCTAAAAAAAGGGCTTGACCTCGTTGCCTAGTCAATGGCATTTCCCTCTTAATTTTTTTTTTCTTTCCTTTTTTCCTTTTTTTCTTATTCTTATTTTTTCCTTTTCATCAGTGGCTGGTCTGAAGGCCACCGACCATACATGGAGAGGGCCAGGGGAGGGTCGCCCTCACCTTACTAGGACAAGGCCACCCTTGAAAGCCACAGGCTGGGACTCGATTTTGTTTAAAAATTGAATTTTTCCGCTAACTCCATTTAATTTAACTAACGAAAAATGTTGACCTAACTTTTTAAATATTTTATCTCTTCCATGTAGCGTTCTACGTACGTTAAGGCTAACTAAAGTGCTAAAACGATATCGTTTTAATCCGAATCCTAATTTTTACACAAAATCTTAATTAAATTAGGCTTAAAAAATCCAAAAATTTTTCCATAAAAAAGACAAACTGAAAAAAAAAAAAAAGAGAGAGGCAAAAACATAAAAATAAAAATAAAGAAACATACACAAAAATAAGAATAAAAAACCAAGGTTGTGATTGCCGAGCCATCGCTTGTAGTGGAGGTGAGCATGGTTTCAAGGTAGAACTTGGAACTTGAGAATTAGACCGATGAGAACTTGTAGATTCCAAGTTCCAATATATGCAAGATAGATTCTAGGCTCCCAAAAATGAGAAACCTGTTTCAATAAGTAGGTTTTAGGTTCTTGATTAGAGGAACTTGGAACTTGAAATTGGAACGTACAATCTATAACAACTTTTAATATTTTTTTAGTCCATATCTTCATGCGATTCTGTGATATTCTATGTTGTCGCGACCAAATTTTTTGGTGTACCATCTAGAGTTTGGCTAATGAATTACTAAACCTAGACTTAGCTCGAGCTCTCCCAAGCCTATACCAATTCGCAACTTAGATTCAAATTTCTTAACATGCAAATAGATTTTATCTAGGAGTCGCCACTAATCAGTTTATGGTAGGTCAATTAGACATCTAAGTAAAATAATGAGAGGATTATTTTACTCCTACGAACCAGAGACTTCGGGTACGGGGACTTGGTTACACTAGATTTCTCTAATGCCCTTTCGGTACCATTTATTTTTATTTTCAAAAATATTTTTAAATACAACTTGGATTGATTTTAAATCTATTTTCCTAACATGTGAAGTGATCATGTGGGTGTTCAAACCGCCAATTTAACACTAAAAAAAGCAATGAATAAATTACGGGACTTACCTTATAGCAACGAAAGCATTTGCGTTGTTAGATCAGAATTCACATCAACAACCCTAGATATGATTTCTTAACACGCAATTTCTTTTTGTATTTATTTAATTAAAGAGAATCATGTTTTATGCAATGTAATATAACTAAATGACCTAATTCTAATGATAGGTAATTTCTAATTAAATAGACCTAGCAACAATCACTAAATGGCATACATTTCATGAATCTAATTCTAGATAACATGCACATAATATTTTTTTTTGTTTTATTAATAAATGTGCAATCTATCATAGAGAATAGAATTAATTTATCCTAAGACATTTTTTTGTTATTTTTTTATGAAATTCGAAATTAAAAAAAATGTGAAAATTATCTGGCTAGATTAAGATTCTGTCCCACTTATATTAAGGATTAGGTCATGCTAAACCCTAATTTAAACCAAGATATTATCTTAACTTAGCAATCTCTAACCTAAGATGCAGTCTATCTAAATCAATTTAAACTTAAAATGAAATATGCAATTTTATTCTAATGTACAATGACGTACAAAGGATGCTCTAATTCTACATGACATATGCATGCTGATGTTTTGTTGTTTTTTCTAATTAATTTCGAAATAAAAAAAATGTCAAATAATTAAACATGCAATTTAAGCTGATGAAACGAAAATCTAACATCCTAAATTTATGTTTTTTTTTTTTCAAAAATTCATGATAAATAAAATGCTTAGTCCAAATATGCAAATGACCCTAAAGCATTCAATAGTCTAACTCAAACATATTTCAAGATAAATAAAGCAATCAAGACAAAACAGACTATTCAAAATCATCAAAGATATCATACATCGTTCAGATCAAGGATAATATCTTACTAATAAAATCAATAAATTGATCCTAAGCTTTAAAGATCAAAATATCTATTTTATTCCCACTTGATTAATTATTCCATCTAAAGCCTTATAGATGGAGTAAAAAATCGGTGTGCGGTTGCGAATTAGGCAAATAACCTTAATTGGGAAATATGTCTATCACTTATAAATGTGCAAATGTGCAAGTTATATACTGATAGACGTATATTAGGCGGCGAATAAATTAGGCGCAAGTATCTTACCTAAACTTAAAGATAATTTCCAAATTCGAGCCTAACGCAATCGGGTCGCAACCAACTCGCACTTGAAACTCCGACGATGGGAACGATGAGGGAGCTCGGGTTGCCAGTGATCTTGCAGCGGGTAGTTGCGGGTCACCAATAGTGTGACAAAGTGGACTTCACCTTTTGTCTAGCTCGAGGACATAGACAGGAGCTGAGATTTATGAGGTGAGAGAACACCAATATAACCTGCAAAAAAAAAAAATTGACAAACGTGGCCAAGTGCAAGCTAATTTGACATGTCAGGAGACCAACACATGCCGAGTCTTGCTGGACTAAGTGCTTTATTGAGATATAAGGCGTGATAATCAGGCTTCGATGGACACGAATAACGGCCCCAAGGGACCCACTTTGCTGGTCGCTCTCCTTGCTTTATGAACCTTCTGTTTCGAACGTGTCTCCCTATTGTGTTCCTAAGATACGAATTGACGACCCTCCCTCTTTGTTTTTCTCTTTGCTTTCTTGTGGCCGTGTCTTCTACATGTGTGGCCTCTTTCTTGTTAGGATATAATACGTGGAAATGACAGGATCTTGCAATTTACGTCAACGAGAAATCGCCAGAGAAATAAACGAGAAAAATAAAGACACTAGAAATTTACGTGATTTGGTCCAAGTATCGATCACGCATGTCGCGGGGAGAGCCAAAAGAAATAATCAACTAAAATCGGAGAATCGCAGTTTACAATCACTCACACGCTCAAGTGTTTCCCACACCTAAATTTAACCCAAAACCCAAAGTGTTTATAAATAACAACTCAATTGGGTATAAACTCACGGCACAAAATTACCGCGCGCTCAAGTCGTACGCCAATAAAATAGAAAGAATCTTTAGCTTCCTCATGCAGCTTCTCTCTCTCGTGGCGTGCGACTTGTGACATCCCAGATTTTCAACTTTGTCTTCTACTGAATAAATCGGGCATTTCATTGACGCGCCTCAGGACTGTTTCAGAGCTGATCACTCTTGAGATAACTAGGTTAGTTGGGGAAACCAATAAGGATTTTTAGGCAAATAGACTTGAGAATTCGACTAGGAATCGGCTTCTCGACCGTGTCTATCTTTAGAGGTCATTTCGGCATAGTATAAAATCGATTTGAAATTAGAAATATGCTGGTTCGACAAAGATGTGTGGGTAATCATGGGTGACATCACTAAATTGGAAAATTGTCGTCGACCGGCACTAGACTAATTTTCATATTGTTTTGGTACCCTGTGTCAGTATTTGGATCCTCGAGATTTTCACGAAAATCGAGAGTCGCCAATGAGTCGAGTGGGTTCATTGTGGCTCGAAAAAAATCGACCACGAGTCATTTGCACTAAAAATGTTTGAAAGTTACCCGGTAGCCCAGGTCACACTAAAAACGCGTCGAATGGAAATTAACCGTGAATTCGAGTCCAATTTCAGAAATTAAAAGTTCTGTGGTGTCACGATCAATTTTAGGAACGTCGACTCAGTCTCGGAAGATTTTTCGGAGATTTCGAGATTTTTACAGAAAATTGTTCGGACGTCGCGGAAAATTAACAAAAATTCGTATGGACCTAATTTAAGCGAGTTTTGGACTTTCAAGCCGAGCCTTTGGGTGTTGAGTACTTACAGAAAATTCTACAGGATTTATCTTCATCGAAATTGGACTTCTATTTGGAGAATTTGTGAAGAAATTGAGGCCAAGAAAGTGAAATTCGGATCCTAGAAAGAGGACTGGAACTTTGGCTTCAATTTGATTATTTGTGGAAATTTCTTGATGGAAAGTAATTGGGAGACATGAGGATAAGTATGAAGGCTTAGGAGGGAACCATGCATTTATTCCTAGATATTTTATCTTGACCTTAAGCCCTCCTTTTTGGCCAAACTTCTAGGGCACACTTCACCCCTTTTTCCTCATTGCACGAGCTCATCCTTCACCGAAGACTCAGTTGTTTGGCTTTTTCTTCTTTCATTTTTCTTCTTCACAAAATCACCGAAGTCCCAAGCTACTTCTTCATCCACGGCTCAGCATCAACACCACTGAAGCTGCCCCACTCCACTACCTTTTGTTTCCTCGGTCAACCAACGAAGAACTCCTCCCCACGTTGACCGAAGCTACCACTTCACCCATCAATCCAGCTGCTTCTTCTTCGACGCCCACAATTCGGCCAACGTCCATTGAAGCTGCTCCATCTCACTGCCACATGTTCGGTCAACCTCCAGCAGCATTTTCTTTGTTGGTTGACCGCCCTCAACTCCACGCGTCTCCACGGTCAAGCATCCAACAGATTCTTCGACGCCGCTGCTTGAAGAATCCACCGAAGCTGACGCCAGCATGTTGCTTCTTCGTCCGCGTAGTCTGCAGCAGCAACGCACGAATCTCCACCGAGCGGCCTTCCTTGCTGCCGCGCCCGAAGCAACCGAAGACCAACGAAGCCGCGTGCGTTGCCCTCCATTTTCCTCCATGCAGCAGCTCACACGCAGCAGATCCCTCCGTGCACCAGCGTCCATCCAGCCCGTGTGAGATAGCCCAAAGTTCGGCCTCTTCAGCCCAGCATCTTCAGATCTTCGGCCCAGCAAAACCCTCAGTAGCTCACACATTTCACGGCCCAACCTTCCAAAGCAATTCGGGCCCAGCAGTTATTTTCTTGTTCGGCCCGTTAATTCCAGCTGCAGCCCATGTGAGATTCAGCCCATCTCAGTCGAAGCCCAAGTGAATTCAGTCCATCAAGCCAGTGAAGTTAAGCTCGTCAATTGCCATCTTTAGCCCAATGAAAATTTAAAGTGCAGCAGCCCATCTTCACATGTAAGGCCCAAAATTCAGCAAAATTTTGGTACCCAACCCAGCAAATTCTTGAAGCCCAAATCAAGCATAGCCCAAGAATTTCAGTAGGCCCAAGCCCAAAATTTCTGCGGGCTTGCAAATTTTCTTGGCCCGGTCCGGGTGTTTATCGTCACCACCGAAATTTTGGGATTCAGCCACCGTTGCGTCGTCATCGCAGTGTTCCGATCTTCGCTTTGCCAAGTGAGTTGTACTCACTAATGCTTTCTTAGTTTGCTAATGATGCTTAGGGATTGATTAGATTTAATTAAGTGCAATTAGATAGTTAGATTAATTTAGAACAATTAAATTAGTGACTTAATGATGCATGTTAGGTGGTTAGACTTAGTCATTAGCAAGTAGAGAGCTTCTAATATTTATTGAATGTATATCGAGATTTTTCTCGACCCTTATCGAGTTTCAATTAGGCATTACAAGCCTAAAGTGGATTTTTAATATTTATTTATTTAATTTTCGAAATTAATTAATTAATTAATTATTTTCCGAAAATTCAACCGGATGTCCGGTGATCGGAATTCGTCTTGATTGTCATGGTGCAGTCCGTTTATTTAATTGAGAGTTATTTTGTGTTAAATTGATTTATGAGTGATTTTAGGATTTATTCCTAAATTGAATTATCTTTGGTTATTAATTGAAAAATAACCGGGCATCAGTTGACAATGCCAAAAATGTTTTGGTAGACTACAGAAAATTGTGGGATTTATAGAAAGGAAATTATTCTATTTTGGCTAAGGCCGATCGTATAACCACACACGATATTTTATCGGGTATCTTTGATACTAACGAATTAGGCTAAGATATTATGAAATTGAGGAATTTAATTAGGAAGTGCAATATCGTTGGCCGTGGTTGAAGGGTCGAGTGGGACCGTAAAGCCACTATATTTATTTATGAAAGGGGTCGAGTGGGATTGTAAAGCCACTAAATTTTGAAAGGTCGAGTGGGACTATAAAGCCACTAAATTTTGAAAGAGTCGAATGGGACCATAAAACCACTAAATTTTGAAAGTGTCGAGTGGGACCGTAAAGCCACTATATATACGGAAAGTGTCGAGTGGGACCGTAAAGCCACTATATACGGAAAGTGTCGAGTGGGACCGTAAAGCCACTAAATATGAAAAGTGTCGAGTGGGACCGTAAAGCCACTATATATACGGAAAGTGTCGAAAGCACTTTTTCACCCTTTCATATACTAGGGGATTTCACTTGGAAAAGAAGATGTCCACTATATATACGGAAAGTGTTGAGTGGGACCGTAAAGCCACTAAATATTGAAAGTTGTCGAGTGAGGCCATGATGCCACTAAATCCAAGAAAATTGCTCGGTGGGGCCGTGATTACCACCTATAAATAAGTTGTGTCCTAAGGACCGTGATTCATATTTGGGAATTGAGTTGGAATAATAGAAATGACCTAGAGTTGGTCTGTTTGATATGTAATCGACTAGGTCGATTGATCATTGTTTTGATCTGATAATGTGAATTGATTGATTGAACGAAAATGATCGATGAATGGTTTGATTGAGACGTAATCGACTAGGTCGATTTGATCGATGCTTCGATCTGTGATGTGACTACTTGGGTGCCTATTTGATTTGTGCTAATATGCAGGTGGAATCTGAGGCCAAGGTAAGTCCTCTGACTCATGTTGTGCATAGGCAGCTCTAAGGTGTATTAGCTTACTAATCGAGTCTTAGGGGGTAGAACTTGCTGAGATATTGTCTCATTGGTTATTGAATAACGATTTCAGGTCCTTAGATGTAGTAGACTTGGATTTTGAAGATCTCGAAAGTCCGGTGCAGTCTGCTGAAGGCTCCAGTTGGAGTGTGGAGAATGATGGAGAGGAGGACAGGGACCCGTAGCTTGTAGAACCCCACTTCTGCTTGTAGACCTTGTTTTTAAACTGGCTTAAGTTGAATTGGACTTAATAGTTCACTTTGTATATATATATATGTGCACTGTTTTGCAATGTATATAAGAGTGAAGGTTTGAAATTTAGTCCTATTATTCTATCCCAATGTTTTATTATCTGGGAATTTATAATTGCTTCCGCATGTGCATATTAAAAAGAAAAAAAAGGGGTCGGCGATATGTCCTGGGATATCGCAAATTTTTAATCGACCAAGGTGAGGGATGAGCGCGTGCCCAAGGATCGGGGCGTGACACGACTTCTCTTGGATCCTTCGGCGACCGCTTCTCTTCGGAAAAAAAAAAAAAAAAAAAAAAAAAACTTGCAGCGAAAATTATCTTTCTTTTATACGTGTATGCCCAGCCACAAACCGATTGCCTTTTTTTTTTTTTTTTTTTTTCAGATTATGAAGCGAAGAAGAAAACTTGCTCCCTATTTTATTTTTATATTTCTTCTTTTATAAATCTTCAAGAGTCCAGCGAATCTCAAACTCGAGTCATAAATTTAACAATTCTCCACCTTGGCTCGATGTTTGAAGTCAAGTTATAGTGCTCATCATCCATGCTGCTCTCCCAATGCCCCGACGAGCGCTCACTCTCCACAGACGCCAATAGAGCTCAAGCAAAGCTTGAGCTTCGCCAAAGGAATAGACTTATGTTTGCTGGGTTATCTGCTGTAGCAATCTTTTTAACAATAACAATACCCTTAGCTAAGACATCTCGGATGAAGTGGTACCTTATGTTGATATGCTTCGTTCGCTCGTGATAAACTGGATTATATGCCAAATATATCGCACCTTGGTTATCACAGTGTATATCAACACTTTTCTGTTATAACCCAAAGTCCAAGAGCAAACTTTGTAACCATATCGCCTCTTTCACTACAAAGATTAGTGCCATATACTCTGCCTCAGTCGAAGACAATGCAATGTGATCCTGTAAGGACGCTTTCCAACTAACTGCACCACCCGCTAGCGTAAATACGTACCCTGCTAAAGACCTGCAATCATCCAAGTTACCGGCATGATCCGAATCCACAAAACCAGTGGTCTCACTGCTATTGCTGTCCTTCCGGTATACTATACCCATGTCTGTTGTCCCCTTCAGATATCTAAGGATCCACTTCACAGCTTCCCAATGAGCTTTACCAGGACACTTCATATAGCGACTAACCACGCTCACAGCTTGTGAAATATCATGCCTAGTGCACACCATATCATACATAATACTACCCATGGCACTAGAATAAGGAACACGGGACATATGTTCCTCTTCCTCCTCAGTCTGCGGTGATAATTTATCTAAAAGTTTAAAGTGTTTCGCTAAATGTGTACTTATAGATTTTGCTGATTACATATTAAAACGTGTTACAATCTTCTCAATATATTTCTTTTGAGATAGACGTGAAACTCCTGCAATCCTGTCACGCAAAATCTCCATACCCAAAATTTTCTTTGCAGCACCTAAATCTTTCATCTCAAATTCAGCATTTAACTGCTTCTTCAGCACATCAATATCAGACATATTCTTAGCTGCTATCAACATGTCATCAACATATAAAAGCAGATAATCAAAGAACCATTCTCCAATCTCCTATAGTAAACACAGCTATCTATCTGACTTTTTGAATAGTTTTGACTAGCCATGAAAGTATCAAAACGTTTATACCACTACCTAGGAGATTGTTTCAGCCCATACAAAGATTTCTTTAACAAGCAAACATGATCTTCCTTACCCGGAATAGCAAATCCCTCTGGTTGACTCATGTAAATTTGCTCCTCTAATTCACCATGAAGAAACGCAATTTTCACATCTAGCTGCTCTAACTCGAGATCCTGTGAAGCAACTAAGGCAAGTAAAACACGAATAGAAGTATGTCTTACCATAGGAGAGAACACCTCATTGTAGTCAATGCCCTCATGCTGTGTATACCCCTTCGCCACAAGTCTCGCCTTATACCTCGCTGCCTCGACACCAGGAATGCCCTCTTTCCATTTAAAGACCCATTTACTTCCGACAATCTTTTGGCTCTTGGGTACTTTGACCAGCTCCCATGTCTGATTTCGATGGAGAGATTCCATCTCTTCAGTCATAGCCCCTAGCAATTGCGACGATTCTGAACTAGCCATCGCCTCAGAGTAGGACGAAGGCTCATCTGTTTGCACCTCATCACCTATAGTCAATGCATAAGCAATATCTGTATAACCATAACGTACCAGTGATTTAATGTGCCTTCTTTGTCTATATGCGGCTATAGTCTACTGCGGCTATAGTCTACTGCGGCTTTGCTGGTTGTTCACTATCACCGACTTCAGGAACTGCAGCTTCATCTGTAGTCTCAACTTCTGTTACCTTAGAGGTCTCCGGAGTCTCAACCTGAAGCTCCACCTCACTCATGACACCATGATATATCTTCTTTGCTGGTTGTGTCTCAGAACTCCTCTGTTGAAGCATCGCAGTCTCGTCGAAGATCACATCTCTGCTGATTAGAAAACCGGGTGATCTGGGATTGGTGCACCACAGCCGGTAGCCTTTCACCCCATGTGCATAACCCAGAAATATGCACTTCTTCGACCTCGGCTCAAGTTTACCATCACTCGCGTGAGCATATCCAGGACATCCGAATATACGTAATCCGGAATAATCAACAGATTTCTCCAACCATACTTTCTTAGGAGTCTTCCACTCGATAGCAGACGATGGAAATCGATTTACCAGGTAACATGCCATGTTTATTGCTTCGGCCCAAAATTCATTGCCAAGTCCTGCATGCGAAAGCATGCATCCAGCTCGCTCGAGTAAAGTTCTGTTCTTCCGTTTTGCAACACCATTCTGCTGTGATGTCCTAGGTACTGTGCGGTGTCTTACAATACATTCTTTCTCGCAGAACTCGGTAAAATTTTTACCACAGAACTCTATGCCATTATCGGTTTTCAGGCACTTAATTTGTTTATCTGATTGCTTCTCAATCAATGCCTTAAATTTCTTAAACTGATCAAACACATCATATTTGTGCTTCAGAAAGTAAACCCATACCTTTCTTGAATAATCGTCGGTAAATGTCAGCATATATCGGGCACCTCCTTTCGAAGGAACTGAAGACGGGTCCCAGACGTCTGAGTAAATATATTCAACTGGTCGTTTGGTCGAATGAATAGCTGTAGTAAACTTAACTCAATGCTGCTTCCCATAGATGCAGTGCTCACATAAGTCCAGCTTTCCTGTCTTCTGACCCTTCAACAACCCCCTTTCACTCAGCATCGTCATACCTGCTTCACTCATATGCCCTAAATGCATATGCCATAACTAAGTCAAGTTAGAATCTGACTCGCTTGAAGAAACAACAGCGGTTCCGGTCACGGTCTCTCCCAGTAGATGATAGAGAGTATTCACTTTCTTCCCCTTCATCACTGTCATGGCACCTCGAGAGATCTTCAGTACTCCACCTTTAGCGGTGTACCTGCACCCGATGTCATCGAGTGTCCCCGGAGAAATAAGGTTCTTCTTGAGCTCTGGTACATGCCTCATATCTGTCAATATGCGAACCACCCCATCGTGCATCCGGATCCGAATTGTCCCTATCCCCATAGCCTTACAGACTGCATTATTCCCCAAAAGAACTTTACTACCATCTGCAGCCTGGTAAGTAGTAAACTAGTTCTTATAAGGCGTCATGTGATAAGAACACCCCGAATCTAGCACCCATTCATCTCCTGATGAAGTAGCAGTCACACATAAGATAGCTTATGCATCACTATTTCTCCCCTCGGCAACGTTTGCCACACTGCTTGTGGTATTCTGCCTATCAACTTTATTCCTTCGCTTAGGACAGTCTCTCCTGATGTGCCCTTCCTTGTGACACTCAAAGCACTTTACGCATCCCTTGGACTTTCTATGGCGTGATTTTGATATGCTTTTACCTCTGCTGCTACTAGGCCCTCGATGTTGTTCCCTACCCCGAACCGTCAGTGCTTGCGCTACTCCTTGCGCCGAACTGTCATCTCGCAAATTTCTCTGCCACTCCTTAGAGAATAAGGCGGACTTTACATCTTCTGAGGTAATAGTAGTACGCCCCTGCAACAGTGAATCAGTAAAGTGCTCCCATGACTCTGGTAAAGAGGCTAACAACATCATGCCCTGCTCTTCATCATCAAGTAGCTTACCGACGTTCTTCAGATCCAACATAAATTTATTAAATTCATCTAGGTGGGTTCTGATAGACGTACCTTCAGTATATCTAAATTGAAACATCTTTGCTTTTTCCTTCTCTTCAGCAACCTCTAGTAAGACCTCATTCGTCAAATATAACAGGATTATACTCTTTGCTTTTTCCATCAACTCTACCCTCTCTGAGGCTTTCATTATAATCGGCAACTCATCTTCACCATCTAGTGCATTGGCCAAACCTTGTGTTGTCAATAAAGCCCGCATCTTGATGCTCCATAACACAAAGTTATTGCTCCCATTGAGATTTCTTCTCAGACATAATTGCAATAACAGAATTTCTAAATAATAATCGAGACAAGCAAAAGATCCAAATCACAATCAAGAAATCCAACCTGAAGCTCTGATACCAATTCTTGGGATATAATATATGGAAACGACAAGATCTTACAATTTACGTCAACAAGAAATCGCCAGAGAAATAAACGAGAAAAATAAGGACACCAGAAATTTACGTGGTTCGGTTCGAGTATTGGTACTTACGTCTACGGGGAGAGCCAGCGGCAAATAGTCCACTAAAATCGGAGAATCAGAGTTTACAATCACTTACACGCTCAAGTGTTTCCCACACCTAGATTTAACCCCAAACCCAAAGTGTTTATAAATAACAACTCAATTGGGTATAAACTCACGGCACAAAATTACCGCACGCTCAAGTCGTACGCCAATAAAACATAAAGAATCTTCAGCTTCCTCCTGCAGCTTCTCTCTCTCGCGGTGTGCGACTTCTCTTGGATCCTTCGGCGGCCGCTTCTCTTCGGAAGAAAAGAAAAGAAAAAAAAAACTTGCAGCGAAAGTTCTGTTTCTTTTATACTTGTGTGCCCAGCCACAAACCGATTGCCTTTTTTTCGGATTATGCAGCGAAGAAGAAAACTTGCTCCCTATTTTATTTTTATATTTCTTCTTTTATAAATCTTCAAGAGTCCAGCGAATCTCTAACTCGAGTCATAAATTTAATAATTCTCTTAGTTTCTTTTGTGGACGTCATGGACTCCTTTGCTGGGGCTGCACTTCGAGGGAACCAGAACCGCGAAGACCAGACTTCTGTGACTCGCCAATATTGGATTTGTTCAAGTTGACGCAGCGAAGTCTGGTGCCTCGTTGATGCTGGTTGGCGTCAAGATTTTAACAGCAAACTCATTCGGGAAGCAGTAGCACCAGTGGAGATCGCAGGGGCATTGTTCAGCAAGGAGAGGCGCTGGCTAAAGGGTGTCTCGGCCGTGAAGAGCTTTTGGCAAAGCTCCCTCTCCTCTCTCGATTCTCGCGTGTTTTCTCTAATGTGTTCTCTGTGATTCTCCCTTGCTAACCAAAAGGGTCCTCTCCTTTTACAGGGAACGGCTAGGGCTGGTAAAAGGAAAGCCCAAAATCCATCTTTTTTTTCTGATCCTTGCATATCATGCATATATAAGCCGATTCTTCTTTATTTCTGTTTCTTTTGTTGACTGAATATTGCTCCAACTTTGAATCGTGAGAAGCAAGTTTCGTCTTTATTTTATTTCATGATGCGCACACCTCTTGCTCTTCGCCAATCTACCCTTTTTTATTTTGTTTTCTTGTGACTCACCAAATCAACAATACCTTATTATTTCCTTTCCCACTTTGTTATTTCCTTATACTTTCCAGACGACCCACTTCCTCTAATTGACCTTTTCTTTCCTTTTCTCATTCAACCACGTGAATATATACGAATTCTCAAGATCATCATAATATTGCTCGTTATAATTCCTAACTTGAAGTATCACACGTGGAGAGCATATTTCGATTTCAACCTCATTAAAGGAATAATGGGCTTACATGAACGACAAGTTCAACTGAATTTTCATTACCGTGGGCTTTGAGCTCAGAACCACCAAATCAAACCCATCGGTGACCCAATGTAAATGCAAATTAAAATAAATGCACCTAAAACTATATGCTATGCAATTAATTAATTAACTAATATTTTTTAGGGGTTAAAATTAATCCTTAATTTTTAATGCGATAAATCACTAAACGGGTCGCCAAAATTTAGGTGTCAACATATGTCATTCGATGATTAATGTATAATCTAAAAGCACTAGTTTGAGCTTCCATTTTATATTAATGTCCATATTTTCGTGTGTTTGAATATAAGTTATGAAGTAAATTGTAGCAGCAAGTGGTGATTATTAAATGTTTAATTCATTGCAATCGGTCAATTGATAATATAGATGGAACCTAGATAACCCATAGAATCGACCTTAGAACTTGTGACATGGTAAGTTTCAGGTTTTAGAATATGCAAGGTGTTTCAGGTTCCAAAAAATAAGGAATGTGTTCCAATGTGTAAGTTCCAAGTCTTAAGTGGAATATGTACTAAACCTGAAATCTTTCACCCTTAGCTGATAGGGCGTCGAGGTTGCGAGTGCCTCGATGAGGGCCGCAACCCTTGCCGACCAAAGGTGAGGGCCCACACTACATGTATTTTTTTTTTTGAAAAGCTTTTCAATTAATTTTTAAACTACTTTAATTAAAATTTGGGTTTAAAATTGTCTTTGGACAAAAATGTCCTTTTTCAGCTAGAATATTCAGCCAGTCGGTGAGGTAGACCTTTATATGAAACTCCTATGGCAACTTCGGGTCTTTTTTTGGAAAAAAAAAAGATACACTTTAAATCTTTTTTTAAGAAATTGATAGAACCTTGGACCCTTATTTGAAATATTTTCAAGAAATTTGGGTTCTAGGACCAAGGACAAACCCAGTATTGGCCGGGTTCGACCAATCCAAGATCAGTCTAGGGTTGACCCTAGACCGATACTCGACCTTACTATCATGTGTTAGAAAGTAGAGCAATAAAAAAAAAAACAATGGAAGTAATATCCGCAAGCATTATACAAAGGAAATCAAATGAGTCATATTCAAGCCCAATGAAGTCGGATGGTTTAGTGCAAAATGCTCGTACTTTACACAGTAAGATTTTATTAAATAAGGGTTTGAAGTGGCTAAATTAATCTCAAATGAAGACCTAAGCTCGCTGGTTGGCCAAATTTTTGCTGGTTGGCAAGTACTTGATTTTTTTTTTTTTTTTTGGTGGTCAGAATGGTACCCTTCTAGTAGAGGACATCACGCTGATTATTTTTCTTTGGGCCAGAGGGTGGCCAGTCAATCCGGCAAACATTTAGTTTTTCTCCTCCAACTCCCCCTCCATGAGCATCTCACTTATGTACTTAAGAGTCGAATTGGAGTTTCACCATCTTCTGTAGATTCCACCGCTGTGCTACTGAAAGCCGGCGATGCACTAGCAATCGGGTTATTGGGTTCAGCGTCGTGTTTTAATCCATTAACAGGATTCCGATTTGGACAGGGATCAAAATCAATCCATGTCAAGCTTCGACCCATTCAAGGATCTAGTATTGTTCATGTTCTCTGATTCAAGGCTCTATTATATGGATTGGCGTCTAGTGGACCGAGTTCATCACAATCATCCATTTTGTGGACTCTTGTGTGAAACCAACTTTAGGGCGATTTGTTTTTTTTTTTTTTTTTTTTGACAAGTAAAGTTTCATCGTTGGCTTAAAAGGCAAGTGAGCTACCTGCTACATGGTTAAGTCATACAATTTAAACAAGACCCAATTGCTGACATAAAAACATGTAATTGCCTAAAGATATTTGGAGAAAATTACCAAAAAAATTCATAATATATTGTATTTTTGTTAATTTAGTTATAAACTTTTTAATTGTATCAATCGAGTCCCAAATGTTTTCAAGTTTTATTAATTGAGTCCATCTAGCCTATTTTGATCGGAAATTGTTAAAGTGAAGCCGGCAGACTTTTTTTTTAATAGTATTTTA
This sequence comes from Eucalyptus curtisii, assembly GCA_017140595.1. Taxonomy (NCBI): domain Eukaryota; kingdom Viridiplantae; phylum Streptophyta; class Magnoliopsida; order Myrtales; family Myrtaceae; genus Eucalyptus; species Eucalyptus curtisii. The sequence continues at coordinate 11,261,142 of CM029495.1, read as the reverse complement.
ATATTTTTGAATTTTTAATATTTAATATTTTTAATTTTCTTTTCTTTTCATTTTTTTTTCGTTTTCTTCCTTCGCCAAGCCTTGGTGATGGCCAGTGATCGACCACGAGGTTATGATTGATGAGGATTGCCCTTAATAGCCTTAGGTGAGGTCACCCTTGTTAGCTTTGAGCAAGGCTTGTCCTAACCAAATTTGACGAGGTTGAGCTTTGCCTGAAGTTGGCAAGGTTGGCCCTTGCTAAACTTTAGGGAAGGTCGGCCTCGCCATCTTTGGGCAATCTTGCCTGAGACCAGCCCTTGTGAAGACTGATGAGGTTGCACCTTACCCTCACTAGATTGGGCAAAGTCGAGCCTCGCATGAAGCTGTGACTTGCCGAATTTGGCAAGGCAGCAAAGTCCTCCCTTGCCAGATCTTGGTGAGGGTGACCATCATCGGTTGTAGCCTATGGTTGGTTAGTAGTCATTTTCTAGGCTTGGCAACTAGCAAAGAAAGAAAAGAAAAGAAAAAGTATTTAAAAATTAAAAAAATATTAAAAAGTTTCCGCATCTACGCCAACTGCACCATGTAGGATGCCTAACATTCATGTTAGTGATTTCCAATCAAAATTGATCATATGAGTTTAATTGGCAAAACGTGAAAACGTTTGGGACTAATTTGTATAATAAAAATATATATAACTGAATTGGTAAAAGAAGTCTTCCTTGGATAGGTTCATTAATCCTCGACACAATAACATCAGCGCCAACAACCTTAGGGTGATAATATGTTGAAATTATGCTCATGAAACTTAACATCTTGTTCTTGTTTTGGATACATGACATCACGTCTTGTCATTTCCTTTATAACCAGTCAGGAATATAACTAGTTACCATAATATTCTAAAAGCCTCACACACTACGTTTTTTAGGTATCACCTTTAAAGGATGGAGCTTCCTCAGTGCCATTCCCGCCCGCTCTATCATGTCGAGGGTCTCTGGAGTCAAACCATCACTGAGTCCCCAATCGAAATGGTAGAGCAACTTCGCAAGACCGAGATGAAGCACCCTATCCGCCAGCGAAAGTCCGACGCACATTCTTCTGCCTGATCCGAATGGAATTAGTTCAAAGTTTTGACCTTTGTAGTCAATTTTAGATCCTAGAAACCTCTCTGGTTTGAATGCTAATGGGTCCTCCCAAGCATCTGGGTCTCTTCCAATGCCCCATGCATTCACGAAAACCTGGGTATCTTTGGGTATATCAAATCCCATGAAATTGCTTTCTTTTATAGCATTTCGTGGGATAAGCAAAGGTAATGGTGGATGCAATCTCAGGGTTTCCTTCACCACAGCTTGCAAAAACGGCATTTTTTCCGTGTCACTTTCTTCGAGTTTTCTGTTCAACCCCACAATCTGGTTAATCTCATCTTTGACCTTTTTCATTGACGCGGGTTGGCGGAGTAGCTCTGCCATTGCCCACTCGATGGTGCTGCTTGTAGTCTCTGATCCAGCGAAAAACATTTCCTGCACCATCAATTAGACCCATTTAGTACAAGATCATGTCTTGCTAGGGTTACCACCAATGTTGATTCTTTTGCTATAATTAAGATATTCCGTTTCGCTCGAAAATAACCCCCTCATATCGTGGGCTTAGTAGTAAAAATCATCATGCTTCACCTGACACAATCCTTATCAAACATAGCAGCTCCTATGCTTCGAATTGACAGACAATTGCGCAAAAGAGAGGAACAAGAATTTGATGATTGGATCCTAAAATTGACGAAATGAATCCACTAATGACAACAGAAATATTTATAAAAGGGCAAGAGCAGGTGTTTGATTGGAAAAAAATGAAATAAACAACTGGAATGGCAAGAATTAAGTTGCTTAGAAATAACTGAAAATGAATGGCAAGAAAGTAAAGTGTGTTCTTTTTATGTTTGTGCGTCTTTTTCCCTTAAGATGTGCTCTTTTTGTAGTCTCGGCTACAACGATTGCTTCACTGCAACTGCCGGTCAAGAACTTCAAAAATTGCTCCGTCCTAGAAGTTTGACTACAATAATTGTCCGCGCTAGTTTTATCCTTGCAGTCGGTTTGATTCGACCAAATTTTGTGAGCCAATGTCGATACTTCTCGACTCGACCGACATAAACTTGACTTTCATTTATAAGTCCATGGACAAAAACTGTTCATGCCTTGTCAACTTAATTTTATTGGCTTCTTATAATCAATGCTGGTGTTTGAGCATCGATTATATTTATAGTCAATATCAAATCACACATCTGATCAACATACTATTCACTCATTCATTGTGGATTCCCAACATGTTCTATTAATTAGTCAAATTGACATCGACTTAATTTAATAAATCATTCAATGTGTCTTTCTAGCACTAGATTTTCTTTTTATAAAAAAATAACCATAAATTAATCTTGTGTTTTCGTAGAACATTCTTAGCTAGTTATTACAAAATGAGCACAGATTGGCTAAATCAGGAAAGAATGGTAAATGCAACGTTCTGTACAAACTTAAAGTGTAAAATGTTTTCATAGATAGTTGATTGGAAAAGGCTAGTTATTATAAAATCTAATGCTAGAATGTTCTACCAAAACACAAGTTTGTAGAGAATGACGCGTGATATGACCTGCTTGTTAATTGTCAATTAAGTTTACCACCCCACTTTACAAACCGAACTGGACCTAATATCCTTAAGATGTTAATCATTTCTTTTTTGCCAAGAGTGGAAGAGAGGATACCAGAATTATTATGATGACGTTCTGGGAAGAGATTTTGCGAGGGCCTTCTTTTCCATCGCCCTCATAATCCAATACCGCATCCAAGAAGTCATTCGTTGTTCTCATCTCCCCCCTTAGCTTTCGCTCCTCCAACCTCTCTTTTACAAAACCTTCAGCAATATTCATGGCTCGACCCATGTCCTTCGCCATGCTTGCCTTGATCCCCTGCGGGTCCAACCATTTCAACCACGGCAGGAAGTCGGCTACGTTGGGCTTGCCAGCCCATTCCATGAACCGGTTCATGGCATCAAAGAACTCAGGCCCGTCCTTCGATTTTGGGTCCAACAGATCCCGTGAGAGCACCATGTTACCCACCACATTAAATGCCATGAGAAAGAGGAAATGGGATAAGTCGATTCCTCACTCTTCATAAAAATTAGAAATTTTTAACTATTAATTATAATTAGAGAATGTATAGCAGAACGTAACGAATTAGACATGAACAAAAAAAAAAATTATATTGCACCAAGTTTTGCAACTAGTTTAAGGAGAGATGGAGGAATCAACCTCCAAGCTGCAATGTTCAAGACAAAAGTTGGATTTTTCAATCTCAAGTCGAACTTAATAAAGTTCTTGATAAGCTTGTTTTCTGATATTTTTCACTAACAAAACTAAATTAGCATCTGAACTCTTAAAAACTCCAACTTGGCTTCTACAAATAAAATAAAGTGGAAAGTTTACTTTTGCATTCTCTTGCATAATAATGGGGATATACTTGATCAATGCATCATAAGATATATTAAACCCAACTACTTGATCATGCTCGAGTTTGACCCAATTCAATGGTAAAGCTACTCGAGCTTGGCATAATTCAACAGTAGAGCCACTCTAGTTCGACTCAAACTCGAAAAGAATGAAAGCAAGTTCGACTAAATAGCACTTTAAAAACCAGTAGCTCTTGGGCAACTTGAATTATTTACACTGGTATCTATTTGATTGAATTTGTCAATTAGATCCTCGAGCCGTATAACTTCTTCTTTGATTTAGTCCTTCCATTAAAGAAGTAAATATAAATGTTGACATGGCGGTTACGTCCTCATTGAAAGCCAACATGGTGTCTTAAGTGACTTCTTAAAAAACCTAAAAATAGAATGACATAGAAAAATTGAATAACTAGGGGTGGAGGTGAGTTGTCGCCCGGGGTCATGCAATAAATTGAGGCAACGCTTGGGTTGGTGAATGTTCACTTGGATTTATATTTTTTTATTTTTATAATCTTTCTTACCCATCTTAGCACTAAGTAAATAAGAATTCATGTCTCCCTAATTAGTTAGTCTAGTCAGTGCTAACATATGGTGGGGATGCAATATTCATCGTAACCAATGCATTCACATATTTAAGAGGAGGGCCAACTCACATTAAAAGATGTATAATTTAGGAACTCAATAGTAGAAAAAAGAAAAAATAAAGAAGATTCTGGAACTTAATTGTACATTTTGCAAAAAAGAAAGGACTGCTGGTTCCTTTATCCGTAAAAAGCAGGCCCAATGTTTTTTTAGGTAGATCTAGTTGCAGGTTGCATTCTTTACTGAAATACGATTCTTTTGACAACGTGGATCGTTAACTCCTAATGGGGTAGAAGTCCCAACATATCTTAACCGTTGATTTTACATATACTAATAATTGAGAAGAACTTGTGACACTAGTGGGAATATTGTGTAAAGTATAGGCCTTCATCCTCTTCTGATATTTTGTAAGGAGTTTAAACGTTCCTTTCTCTCTCTCTCTCTCTGTTGCTTTTTTTTTTTTTTTTTCCTTTGAAGAAGAAAACTATTATTTCAGTCATTCAAGGTTACAAATGCAACGCAAACGTCCAAAGTAACACAAAGCACGTAAGAAATAACCTGTTGTTACTTGTTTAACCGCCATTTCTTCCTCTAAATACACGACCATGTTGTCGACGCACTTCTGCCTGAGATGGGCCGTCTCGTTGACGCGCTTGGTCACGAGGAGCTCAACAGAGCAGAGACGCCTGAGAACGCGCCAGTAGCCACCGTAACGACCCACAGCGAGCGAGCCTTGGTCATAATTGAGAGCTGTCAATGCATGGGGACACTTGCGGTCTGCGAACGCGAAGTCATGACCCTTGAAGAACTCTGCGGCGGCCTGAGCTGTTTGGATCACCATGGTGTTCACGGAACCGAGCTTCAACCACGTCACAGGCCCGTGCTTGGCTCGGAAGTTGTAGAGGTTCTGGTGCGGCGTGGTCCCGAGGTCGAGGATATTGCCGATCACGGGCCATGCGGGGGGCTGAGGGGGAAGCTTGGTGCGCTTCCGGTTGAGAAGGAAAAATAGAAGTACCGGGAGGAGGAGGCCGAGCCAAAAGAGCAAAGTAGGATGGTACTCCATTGGCTAAGCTTTGAGCTATTGCTCACCTTGCACTTATGTGATTATTGCGTCGAAAACATGATATTAATATACAATCTTATCCTGTTCACAAGAAAGCAACCCAAAACAATAAAGAAAAAGCAGGAGATGCAATTATTTCCCGTCCACAATATAAAAAGGAGAAAACATTAATATATCTTTTAACTATGAATAGGAGTAAACATGCTGGTCACGTAAAGTCTGGTGATCCATCCATTTCATCGAATTAGGTTAAATTCGATTCTTATTTCATTGGAATTATTTCATTTTTGGTCAAACAACTTACATGAATTATGCAATCAAATTCTTAACTCTTAATTTGTGCATTTAAGTCTACAACTTTACTTCAGTACTCAATATAATCCTCCGGTTTCTACAAAATTATGATGTCTTGTTCTTTCTTGGGTTTCACGGATTGGTTTATCAACTAATTTGTCCTATCAAAATCGGATAGTTATGTATTTACTTTTTTTGGGAGTGTATAACAGATGTTCAATATCTTTACCTTAGGAGATTGCTAAGAGGGAGCCCAAGTCTAAGTTTATCAACATATCTAATTGAACCTATCTTCACTCAAAAGCTTAAAGTAATGAATTATTGGCTAACTAGATATATTAATTACTTTACACTACACCAATTCTCCACTGTGGGACTTCCCAAATGCAACTTATATACGCATATCAACACTCTTCCCATCACGTGTGAGCTCAATGTTAGGTCTGTTCCCCCTTAATTTAGGTATCTTTCTACATTAACTTATCTCAACTCAAATCTTCAACATTCACCTTCATCCATCCTTCGTCCATGTTCTTTTGCATTAGACTGAACCATGAAAAGTACCATGGGATTGCGTTGCAACACCACAACACACGCTGCCCGGAAACTATGTTGGTACTAGATTCCTTTCCTTAAGATATAACTCACATATATATCTCAACAATCTCCCCATTACATTTGAGCTCATTGTTAGGTTTGTTCCCCTTAATTTAGGTATCTTTCTATATTAACTAATCTTAACTTGAATCTCCAACACCCACCTTTATCCATGTTTTTTTTCTTCGAATCGAACCATGAAGACTACCATTGGGATTGCGTTATACTACAACACACGTTGCCTAGAAATCGGGTTAGTCACTAGATTCCTTTTCTTGAGATATCTAGAACATATTGGGGGCCGCCAATCTACTATCGGCTCTAACACCAATGTTTGGTAGTCGTGGGCTTCTCTCACCTCAAATGTTTACTCAAAGGGTGAGATTTTCCTTCATATTTATAAATTAACAACTAGACAATTCCATAATCGATGTGGGATAACTCCAACAATTTTTGCCTTAGTAAGATGGCTTGTCTTTTTCGAAAGCATCATATATATAAGTCCCATCATCAATTTGATCGAAATTTCCAATCTTCATTATTTAAAGGACTTTTTTATGGTGACACCTGAATTTCACTGATGAATTTATCATACATTTGTATCTCATAAATTTGACCCATGATAAAAACAAAACAATCAGTTTATACAACATTGCATTCATTTTTCTCACGGCATTCCTTTTGCACATATAAACTAGAGGCATGATCGTTCATTAATAGTTAGGTTTTAGTTCACATAGGTTATCCGTGCATATGATGGATATTAGGAATCTCCTACACTCTTCGACTAGGGACAATGTAGTATGAGAACCTCAGGCCCCACGGCTAAAATTATGATCACTCCAAAGAGCCTTAACAGCACCAATTCATACTTGGACTCAATTTTCTTCCTAGTAATTTATACCCAACTTCTCTGAAGACCCAAACAAGCTCAAAATGATTGCAAGATAAGTATCACAACGATTTTGACAAAAAAAAAAAAAAAAAAAGTATCACGGCGAGTGTCTTTACGTCTATTTTCAAACAAGATATGGCTCACGTGCTAGTTCCAAGAATTGTTCCTAAATTTGCATTTTTTTCAAGGAATGTTGGATGATCTTGCACAAGGATGCCTGGACAAAAAAACAATGATGTCAAGCCTTCAAAACTGAAGGTTTCAATATCCGTTTGGTCTAAAACTTTTACACAAGCTTCATCGGCTTGTTGACTAACTCCCCTCAACATTTTAGTGCAATCGGATAAATGAGGAGTGTGTATTCATCGTTTCCGTGCGATTGCTCGGTCAATCCAACAAGCTCGCTTTTCCTTCTTTAATTTAGTTGCCACTCTCTAATTGCCAATTGTCATGACCTTCTTAGAGGTGGACCACTAAGAGAAAGTTAATGGATTATCATGCAAGTGCGAATGATTACTCATTAAAAGATGGTACCATTATCTAATGCGGGCTCTCTCAAACCCCCGATAATCACAACTTTTGGGGTTTTAATTAAATTTTTTTAGACATCCAATTCAATTCATTTAAGAATTGCCATTAGTCTGCTATGGTTGATTAAAAACCCGAGTAAAATGTGAGAGAACACTTTACTTTTGTGAACTAGAGATTTCATGGATAGGGGACTTGATTATACTAGATAAATCTATCTCCCTTTGGCATCTTTGCTTTATTTCACAAAATGTTTTACAAGTATCCCTAATTGATTTGGTCTTAAATGTGATATCCCAAATTTCTGATTCTGTTTTCAATTAAATGAGACGGACTTTTCATCGACGCGCTTATGATTCAATTCTCCGAGCTATCACTCACGAGATAACTAGTCTATCGAGTGAAGCCGTTAAGGAATTTAAATGTAATAGGCTTGAGAATCGACCATGAATCGGCCGCTCGACCGTATTAATCTGCAAGGATCATTACGACACCGTCGATTCGAACGAGATCGAGTAATAGGTCGATTCGACGAGATATGTGATTAGAGTGTGGGTGATTCCACCTGATTGCAATATTCTCGTCGACCGGCACTGAACTGATTATTATGTCGTTTTGGGTACCTGTGTCCGTATTTGAAACCTCGAGATTTTCACGACAATCGAGAGTCGCCAATGTGTCGAAGATTATGTCGTGGCTTTAAAATAATCAACCACGGGTCAATTGCATTGAAAATTTCTAAAAGCTACCCGGTAGATTAGGACGCGCTCAAATCGCGCCATATTGAAATTAACCGTGATTTTAAACCTAAATTCAGAAATTGAAAGTTCTGCCATGTCACAATTCATTTTAGGAACGTCGACTCATCTTCAGAAGATTTTTCTGCAAACCGAGATTTTTGGCGGAAAAGCAAAGTAAGACTGTTTTGGTTCGAGATTGTCAGAGGGCCGTGTTTGATCGAATCTTTAAGATGCAAGTTGGATCATTTGACGGGGAAATGTCATAAGAAGGTCTAGGACACATGGACCGATTTATTTGAGCTTCAATTGAGCTTCAATTGATTGGAATTAAGAGATAATTGAATGGATTGAATGGGGGAATGTCCAAAATTCGTAGCTCCCATGGCACACCACATTTTGCACCTATTGCCAAGCTTGTAGAGGAAGATTGGAGGAGAGAGAGTGGCTGAGGTCATGTGATGTCATGGTGGGGGCAAAGCCAATGAGAAGATGGCAAGTGTTGAGCTCTAGAGAGCCCAAGGAGACCCCCACTCTTCAGCAGCTTCTTCTCCCTTAATCCAAGGCTTTCTCCATTGTTGTTGAAGGAGAGAAGCTCAGCAAAAACCAGAGGAACCGAGCAGCATCAGCCTTCCACGGTCGCATGCCCATCGGACCCCATTTCCTCCTCTGTTTTTCCCCTCGTTCCGGTTTCTGCTCCAGCCGACCTTTCGCCAAAGATTCGAGTTAAAAGTTATCTTTCCATGAGAATCAGCCAACGCTCCACCCACCACCGTGACGAGAACTCCAAACCCGTACCGGAGCACTTCACCGTTTGCCGGAACGATTCTCCGGTCGTCCCGAAATCCGGTGAGAAGCTGCCGCTCGCCGGGACCGCCTGGTTCCCCCGCTCCGCCTGTTTCACGTTTTCTTGCTGTTTCGCCCCTTTCCGACCCTTTCTTTGCCCATCCCAACCTCCAATAAGATTTCCTTGACCCCGGGAGCCGCCGGTTGCTAACCACCCGCTCGTCGGAGCTCCGATCGGCCCGTTTTCGCCGTTGAAGTTCTTTGGTTTCTTCTGCAGTTCAGCCCGGATCGGCGAAAGCGAGAAGACAACAAGGTTTTGGAGACTTAGTGGCCCGTTTTCAAGCCCTTCCCGGCCTCCGTTGGTGTCGCCGCTTCGGGGTTTATCGACCGCCTTGGCGTCGTGGTCGCCGTGAACTCACCGGCACGCAAAACCGGTGAGTTTATCCTCTAAACCTCGCTTAGTAAGTTAATCATGCTTAAGGGGTGTTTAGATTAGTCTAATTAGGCTTAGGTGGTTAGATTAGATTATTTTAATGTAAATTAGATTAGTTGTATGATTAGTTTAATGGATGTTTAATTAGGGCTAATTGTATGTTTAAATTAGTGTAATCTAGTTTAAGCCCTAATTAATTATTTTTAATTAAATAATTATTTCTAATTTATAAATATTATTTTTTAAATTATATTATTATAAAATAATATTTAATTATTTAATTTTCGGAATTTAATTTAATTATTTATTATTTTCGAAAATTATGCGGGATGGCCGGTCGTCGAATTCAGACCGATCGCAAAGAAATAAGGCGATCAGTTTGTGTCAATTGTATATTTAATGGAGAAATTGAGTGGAATGATGATTATGGATAATTATTCCAAAGTGTGGAATTGAATGAAATTGGAGAAGTTTTGGTATTTAACTTGAAAGTACCGGTGTTGGCTTATAGCACCATAATTGGTTGGCAAGACCAGGTTTGTATCGATTGATTGAATGGTTGTTTATGTGGGGATTTATCCCAAAGATGTTTAGTATCGATATTCGATTGGAATTTGATTGTGAAAGGTTGTGAATGGATCTAGAAAATCGTCGAAGTTCGATCGTGCCTGTTAGGCCGTGATTTTCCACCTGACAAAGGTCGCGCCTGATGAGGCCGTAATCTGCCACCTATTAAAGGTTGCGCTCGTTGGGCCGTAAATTGCCACCCAATAGGGGTTGCGCCTGATAAGGCCGTAATCCGCCACCTATTAAAGGTCGTGCCCATTGGGCCGTAATTTGCCACCTAAAGATAGGTTGTGTCCTTTCGACCGTGGTTTTTAGTGAATGATTTGATTGATTATTGAATTGTACTGACGTGCGGGAATGGACCGAGGCGAGGTAAGTCCTCAATCCTCTTTGTGTGGCTAGAGCACCCTGGGGCTTATTTTCTTCCTAATCGAGTTTTAGAGGGTAGGACTCGCTGAGACATTGTCTCACCCCGTTGTGGGATAACAATTTCAGGTCCCTAGATGGCGGATCCTCCGGAGCTTTTTGGTAGACCAGTGAGGGTCGCTGAGAGGACTTTTGACTTCGCCGATCCTGACTGAAGAGCTGGCCAATGGACCTATCTAGCTGATCTTAGGACAGCTTAGTTTTTGAGGACTGATCTTTTATAGATCTTTTTGTTAATAGCCTAGTCCTGTAACTGAACTGGTTTGACATGTATAAAGGTGTGTGGTTTGAATTTGAAAATGTGATCCTGCTTTTCTATCCCAATTGAGTTTTGTCTGGGGATTATTTATCCGCTTCCGCATGTGCAATTAAATGAATGGGTCGGCGACGTGTGCTGGGAAGTCGCATTTCTATCGACCGTAGTGGGATGTGCGCGTGCTCGAGGTTCGGGGCGTGACATTAAACCACTAACATGTGATGGATGATAATACAGTTATGAAAGAAAGAAAGTAACACTCTATCAAAATGATAAATAAATTGCTTGAGCAGACAGAAAACCCTTGATGAGAATGATCTCTTCTTTTTGTTCTTTCTTGTTCGTTTTCTCTTTAACGTTTATCACCTTTTTGCACTCTTGAAACCCAATTCAGAGCATGCAGAACTTCATATTTTTCGTTACCGGCTGGGAATGAATATAGAAATTTCTCCAATTGTCCCCTACTTGGGCATGATCAAGAATTTGAGGAACTTTCAAGGACTTCCAACTCAATAAAAAAAAAAAAAAACCCATTCTCCAGTTTGCTTATTCAGAGAATGATGTAAGCGAAACAAGGTAGTTTTGTTTCTCCACATCTTCATAATTGTTTCACTCTGACCTTCATTTTTCTCCCTTTGTGGTGTGGTTCTTGATGGGATAGTTTCAAATTCACTTTCTTTATCTTAAGTAAGTTAATAATGAATATCTGTAGCGTTCAGGGTAAATGAACTAGAATGCCCCCCGTTATTGCGATATATGTACTCTTCGCAGGTGATTTGTCAAATGAGATGTGCCACAGTCGTGTTAGGGGCTGTGCTTGGAATGCGGTTGCCTTGTGTCCTCCCAGGATTGTCCATTAAATCCAATGATTGGACTTTCAGTGCTCGGAGTAGATTCCCCCATAAGACTTTTTCTTCGTTTGCATGTTTCTCGCAAGTAAATATCTCAAATCGGAATACCTGCAATTTGCGGCAAAAAAAGGCTTCTATTTCTTCAAAAAAAAAAGATATCCCTTTCATGAAAAGGAGTGACATGCATAAAATGTCTAAATATTAGGAGTTTACAAAATGTGCAAGTTTTGTTATTGCCTAGTATGGGAAGAGATTATTCATTTACTTAGAGAATAGGAAACTCTAAAGAAAGAAATAAACTATATAGAAGCATTTTACTCATAGGAAGCAAATAAATCTGAGAGATTAGCAAGGAGAGTGAACTTCCCTAATCAAATTGCAATGTTTTAGTAAAATAATAGTACTAATGTCTCGTGACAATACGAAGAATAGTTTCAAGCCAAGAGGAATGACATTTGCATCAGAATGCTAACAAATCGATCATATTACCTATGCATATAGACCTTTCTATATTCACTGAAAGAGTAGTTACGTGTAATCATGAGTGCATATCGTGTGTGACGCGCGCACAAACACACATCTAGTTACTAACTAATCGCACATCACAGTGCCCGAATTAATGCTAGCTAATATTCACTGGTTTTATAACCTAAGTTGTGATTACAAACTTGTCATACCCAAAATTCATCCCAAGAATTTAGATAATGATTCCCCATTATTTGGAAAAAGTAAAAATAAATAACGAAGCCTTCCACGAACAGCAGTAAGCATATATATTGACTAAGCAAATTATTTCATTGAATGATAATTATAACAACATCCATTGTATCATGAAGTAACCAAAAACTAGAAACGCATTAACCCTCTTCAGATCGCTCTCCACGTGTGTCAAGAATAAAAGTTGAGAATCAGCGCAATGTTTGAAAATTTTGGAGAATAGTTTTCGAAACAGTTTCCAAGTAAGCCTGAAGAAAAGAATAGATGAAAATGGCCATATTCTTCCTAAAAGATTGATATGTGGGGAAAGTGATTTAATTAGAAAATGATGCACCAATAATTATACCCATTTTAAATAGATCCAATTATGATTTTTTACAATTGATTGGTATTGCATAAATCACGTGGTTAGGACTTTCCAAGGAGGCGGCTATTTTAATTGAAAAAAAAAAAGTGAACGTAGGGAACTTAGTCCAATCCTTCTAATTTATTACTGTTAATTTTTTATTAATATTGTTATTTTAATCTTCAAAATAAACATGGATTCCAATTCAACGCCAGCCTTTTCATTGCCTTTACGACTTGCAAGCATGTTAAACGAGTAAACTCTTGAAGCACGAAATATCTTAGACAAACCAAATCGGTGGGTCCTATATGCATTATTGATATAGGCTTGCGTGGATCGACTCCATCGAAGAAGTTAAAAATTAGGTCACATAAACTTGTTATACATTCTTGCAGTCTCTGGCCTTGGAAAAACTCGACCAATAAATTATGAGAGAGAGAGAGAGATGGCATCTGTCATCGTTAGCATTGCTAGAGCTATGGCTCCACAAGCACTAGAAAAAGTTGGAAATTTATAGGGCATCAAGCATGAGATCGGGGTGCTCAGGGACACATGTATAACAAGTTTATGTGCCTAATTTTGGCTTGAGAAACTTAAAGATGCTTTTATGACGCACATAGCGTACTTGATGAATTCAAATCAGAAGCTCTTGGTGTGACATCCTGAAATTCAACCCCGTTTGGATAAAGTGAAATGGGCTTTTTAAATCGACGCGTCTTATATGGTCCTTTTTCTCTGAGCTAATCACTCACGAGTTAACTAACCTATTGGTGAAGCCGTTAAGGGATGTATCCGCGGTAAAAATCCCTAAAAGCTACTTAATTGGTTGGGTTGGACTAAAATTGCGTCTGATCGATTCTAACCATGGAATTGAATTCGATTTCGGGAATTGAATATTCGAGCGTGTAATAATTCATTTTTAGGACCTCGCCTCATCATCCGTCAAATTATTGATGAGTTCGAAATTTCGGGAAAGAATTATCGGAGGAAAAATCGAAGACCGGAAGAAAATAAAAAGGGAAAGAGAAAGGGAAAATAATAGCAATAATAAGAATAACGTAATTTTCTTATTATTTTACTATTTTCTTTTTCTTTTCTCTCTCTCTCCCTTTTCTCTCTCTCTTTTCTCTCTTCTCTCTCCCCCTTCGTGCGACACTCCCCCTTTCCACCGAATTGTGGGCTGTCACCCACTTTGCTTTTTCCCCTTTCACTTTGACTTTTCAAACTTTCACTCTTATCTCTTCTCTCTTCTTCTCTCCCCTCTCTCTTCTCCCCCACTCCTACGGACCGACTTCTTCTTCTTCTCCTTTCTGGTTTGTACGAAGACAGAGCGGACCGAAGCAGAAGCAGCAACTCACTTGAAGACCTCGCCGTTGCCGTCGCACGCCGCCGGGTCGCCACCCGCGCGACGCCGCGAGCTCCGCCACCACCCCCTTCGCACCCCGCCGTCCCTGCCATGCGCCGTCCAACCCATTCGGCCTCTGCCTAGCCCCTGTTCCGCCCCATTCGGCCACCTTCGCCTGCCGTTCAACCCCACCGGACCTCCACCTACCCTCCCCCGCACCTTGCCGCCCTTGCTGTGGTAATTTGTTGCTGTTTTGTGGTTCTTTTCAGCCATTTCAGCCACCCCGCCGTGTGGGTATCCAGCTGGTTCATGCCCGCTTTTGGGCAGTTTCCGGGCCCCGAACCCGAGCCGTGCTTTGGGAAGTATCGTTCCTCGCGCCGTCCCCGTCGGATTGGTCCGACTTGCGCGCGATTTTGGTGAGTAATCTTGCTCATCCTTGCTTAGTGGACTAATTGCACTTAAGGTTGTTTAGTTTTAATTAATTAGGTTTAGGTGGTTAGATTAGTATAAATTAGTGTTTATTAGTCAATTGTGATGCGAATTAGACAAATTGAGTGTGCATTTAGCAAGTAGATGTGATCTACTATTTATTGAGGGTAGCCCAGGATTTTTTTCCCGACCCTTATCGGGCTTCATTTCGAAATTCGGGCCTAAGTGGAATTTTTAGTATTTAAATATTATTTTTCGAAATTAATTTAATCATTTATTTATTTTCTAGAAATTCAACCGGGATGGCCGGTGATCGGAATTTTATCTTTGTCATCGTGGTGAAGTCCATTTATTTAATTGGGCTTTATTTTAGCTCAAAATAAAATTCCGATCACCGGCCATCTCGGTTGAGTTTCTGGAAAATAAATAAATAATTAAATTAATTTCAAAAAATAATATTTAAATACTAAAAATTCCACTTATGCCCGAATTTTGAAATTGAAGCCCGATAAGGGTCGGGAAAAATCCTGGGCTACCCTCAATAAATAGTAGATCACATCTACTTGCTAAATGCACGCTCAATTTGTCTAATTCGCATCACAATTGACTAATAAATACTAATTTATACTAATCTAACCACCTAAACCTAATTAATTAAAACTAAACAACCTTAAGTGCAATTAGTCCACTAAGCAAGGATGAGCGAGATTACTCACCGGAATCGCGCGCAAGTCGGACCAATCCGATGGGCACGGTGCGAGGAACGATACTTCCCAAAGCACGCCTCGGGTTCGGGGGCGGAAACGGCCCAAAAAGCGAGCCCGAACTAGCTGGATACCCACACTGCAGGGTGGCTGAAATGCCTGAAAAGAACCACAAAACAGCAACAAATTACCATAGCAAGTGCGGCAAGGTGCGGGGAGGGTAGGTGGAGGTTCGGCGGGTCAAACGACGGCCGGGAGGTGGCCGGACGGGGCGGAACAGGGGCCGGGCAGAGGCCGAATGGGCTGAACGGCGCACGGCAGGACGGCGGGGCACGAAGGGGCGGGTGGGCGAGCGCGCGGCGCGCGGGTGGAGCGGACGGCGACCCGGCGTCGTGCGACGACAACGGCGAGGTCTTCAGCGAGCCGCTGCTTCGCTTCGGTCCGCTTTTTGTCTTCGCACAAACCAGAAAGGAGAAGAAGAAGAAGTTGGTCCGTAGGAGTGGGGGAGAAGAAAGAGGAGAGAGAAGAAGAGATAAGAGTGAAAGTTTGAAAAGTCAAAGTGAAAGGGAAAAAGCAAAGTCGGTGACAACCCACAATTCGGTGGAAATGAGGGAGTGTCGCATGAAGAGAGAAGAGAGAGAAAAGAGAGAGAAAAAAGAAAAAGGAAATAGTAAAATAATAAGAAAATTACGTTATTCTTATTACTACTATTATTTTCACTTTTTATTTTCTTCCGGTCTTCGATTTTTCCTCCGATAATTTCTTTCTTGAAATTTCGGACTCGTCAATAATTTGACGGACGATGAGACGAGGTCCTAAAAATGAATTATGACACGCTCGAATATTCGATTCCCGAAATCAAATTCAATTACGTGGTTAGAATCGATCAGACGCGATTTTAGTCCAATCCAACCAATTAAGTAGCTTTTAGGGATTTTTACCGCGGATACATCCCTTAACGGCTTCACCCAATAGGTTAATTAACTCGTGAGTGATCAGCTCAGAGAAAAAAGACCATAGGCATGTCGACGAAAAGCCCATTTCACTTTATCGAAACAGGGTCGAATTTTAGGATGTCACAACTCTTCCCCTCTTATAAAAATTTCGTCCTCGAAATTTAAACCATTACACACTTTGATTAAAAAGGTGGGGGTACAATTGTCTCATCGACTCTTTAGTCTCCCAAGTTGCTCCTTCAGTATCTTGGTGTTGCCAGACCACTTTGACCAACGGAATGGTCTTTGTACATAGTACCTGCTCCTTTCTGTCTACAATCTAGACCGGGCTCTCCACGTATGACACACGGTCATCCACGTCCAATTCCTCGAAATTGAGCATGTGTGTCGAGTCAGGCTCGTACTTCCTTAACATCGACACGTGGAAGACGTCATGCACTTGCGCCAACCTTGGCGGCAAGGCAAGACGATACGCTAAGGTCCCGATTCTCTCGAGAATTTCAAATGGACCTACGTACCTTGGGATCATTTTGCCTTTCTTTCCGAAGCGCGAAGTTCCCCTCATTGGTGACACCTTTAGAAAAACGTGATCACCAACTTGGAATTCCAAAGATCTCCGGCGCTTATCTATGTAACTTTTATGTCTGCTCTGTGCGGTCTTCAATCTGTTTCTAATCACTGCCATGGCATCTACTGACTGCTGAACTAACTCTAGGCCTGTTATCTTCCTTTCTCCGACTTTATCCCAACATACTGGAGTTCTGTATGCTCTGCCATACAACGCTTCAAATGGAGCCATCTTGATACTCTACTGGTAACTGTTGTTATAGGCAAATTCTACCATTGATCCTCCCAACTCCCTTTGAAGTCTATTACACAAGCTCTCAGCATGTCCTCAAGGGTCTGAATCGTCCTTTCAAACGGCCATCTCGCACGAGGATGATACGCCGTCTTTGTCTTCAAGTTTTGTACCTAAAGCACTCGCAAGCTCTTCCAAAAACAGCAGTAAACCTCGGGTCTGTCGAGGTTATCGTCAACGACACTCCATGCATTCGAACCACCTAATGCACATACGGGTATGCATGCCTATCAAGACTAAGGTCCTTTCAAACTGCAATGAATGAGCCGACTTTGTCAATCTGTCAACTACTATCCAAATTAAATCACTTCCTCTCTGACTCCTTGGTAGTCCAGTCACGACCTCCATCATGATATGCTCCCATTTCCATTCTGGGATCGTAAGAGGTTGCAAGAGTCCTCCCGGCTTGCAATACTAATCTTTTACTTGTTGACATGTCAAACACTTGGCCACATGCTTGGCGACGTCCGCCTTCATACCTGACCACTAATAGTGTTGACGCAGATTCTGATACATCTTGGTGCTTCCGGGATGGACGCCGCTTCTTCTACGATGTGCTTCGATAAAATTTCTTCTCTAAGCCCTACATCGTCAAGTACAACCAAATGTCCTCGGAACCTTAATGTCCCGTCATCAGCAATCTGAAAGTCAGCCCTTCTTTTCTCAGTGTCCCCCTGAAGAATCTTCTGTACATCTAGATCTGTTGGTTGGAGTTGTTTAATTCTAACCTGGACATTTGGTTCAATTCTGAGGGTGGCCATAAAACTTGAAAGGTGGACTACCTCAAATTTGAATTCCGAATCCCGAGCTCTCTCGATTAAGTTCCACTCTTTAATCAAGATCTGGGCTACTAAAGACTTTCAACTTAATGCATTGACGACCTTGTTCGCCTTCCCCGGGTGATATAGAATATCACAGTCGTAGTCTTTCAGTAATTCCATCCATCGGAGCTGTCTCATGTTCAACTCCTTCTAAGAGAACAGGTACTTGAGACTCTGATGGTCCATGAAGATCTGAAATTTTTCACCACACAAATAATGTCTCCAAATCTTCAAGGCAAAGATAATTGCCACGAGCTCTAAGCCATGTGTCGGATAGTTCTGTTCATGAGGTCTCAACTGGCGAGAAGCGTATGCAACTACCCTACCATGTTGCATTAACACGCAACCCAATCCCCTGAATGACGCATAACTGTAGATCTCGAATCTTCCAGGACCAGATGGAATTCTCAGCACAGGAGCCGTAGTCAGCTTTTCCTTTAGCTCTTGAAAACTACGCTCGCATTTGTCTGACCATACAAACTTCTCATCTTTCTGTGTGAGCTTAGTTAGAGGCGATGCTAACGCTGAGAAACCTTCTACAAACCGTTTATAATACCCTGCCAATCCTAGAAAACTTCTGATTTCTGTCACCGATGTCGGTCTCTACCAATTGATCATGGCTTCTATCTTGCTTGGGTCGACGGAGATTCCTTCTCCGGAAATTACATGACCTAGGAACGCAACACGAGTCAACCAAAACTCGCATTTGCTAATCTTAGCATACAACTAATGCGTCCTTAAGTTCTGGAGCACTAATCTCAAGTGATTCTCATGCTCTTCATCACTTTTCGAATAGACCAAGATATATCATCTATGAACACGATAACGATCTAAATATTCCTTGAATATTCGGTTCATCATATCCATGAAAGCAGCTGGAGCATTCGTCAACCCGAATGGCATTACTGTGAACTCATAGTGACCATACCGAGTACGAAATGCTGACTTAGGAATATCCTCTTTCTTAATTCTCAACTGATGATATGTCGTCCTTAAGTCAATCTTCGAGAATATTGACGCTCCTTGCAACTGATCGAACAGATCATCTATCCTTGGGAGGGGATACTTGTTCTTAATGGTTACCTGGTTGAGCTGTCGGTAGTCGATGCACAGGCGCAACGATCCATCTTTCTTCTTAACAAATAGAACTGGTGCTCCCCAAGGTGATGCACTAGGATGAATGAATCCTTTGTCCAATAATTCTTGCATCTGCACCTTCAGTCCCTTCAACTCTGATAATGCCATCCTTTACGGTGCCTTCGAGATCGGCTCTGTCCCTAGTGCTAATTCAATCACAAACTCGATCTCCTTTTCTGGCGGTATTCTAGGCAATTCTTTTGGAAAGACATCTGGAAATTCTTGCACAACTGAAATGTCTTCCATTTTCAGTTCCTCAACCTGTCGTATCCACGACGGTTGCCGTGTACCCTTGACAACCCTCGTCTAACAAACGAGATGTCTCTTGCGACAAGATCGGGACAATCGAGGTCCTCCTCGACTTCCTATAAACTCGAAGCTCTCACCCTCTAACGGACAAACTAAATCGCTTTGCGATAGCAGTCCATTTTAGCTCTTTGCTTGGTGAGCCAGTCCATACTAATAAATCTATTTTCCCCACTCGCTCACCAATTACTAACTTGCACCCCGAACAACCCAAAGCAGTAATGACCTTATCTTTCAAGGGTGTAGATATGCAAATTACCGACTCCAATAATATAAGGCTGACTCCTATCAACTTAACATATTGTTCGGCAATAAAGGAGTGTGTTGCTCCCCGATCAAACAAAGCATAGGCGGGATGGTCGTTGAGTGAAACCATACCCGTGATCACGTCGGCGGCTTTCGCCGACCTTGTGTGATTGCATAAATCGTGCCTTGAGCCGGGGGTCTCTGCTGTCCTCCTTGTGGCACGTTCGAGGGGCATACCCTCTTATCTGTCCTCTCGGTGGGGGCGGTGGTAGCTGCCATCGTCCTTCTTGCTTTCTCGGACAATACCTTGCGATGTGACCCCGTTGGCCACACTCGTAACACGCTCTTGTCGTAGCTGGGCACGGAGCTGTCCCGTGTCGTCTCCCACATGAGCGACATGAATCAACCCTATTGGGCATTGGCCTATTGAATCCACCCTTCTTACTGGGCGGGCCATGGAATCTGCTTCCAAGCATCGGCCTCTTTCCTTGGCGGATGTTGTCTCTATGAGAATTGAACCTTGATCCAAACGAGGCGGCTCTATCATTATGATCCTTCTCAATTTTCTAAGCCCTTCGATACAGATCATTGTAAGTCTTTAGATCCGGAAAGGACTAAAGCGCTCCTCATGTCCGGTCTGAATCCATCTTTGAACCTTCTCGCTCGGTTCACAGGGTTCTCGATTAACTCGGGGGCATAATGCGAAAGTTCAGCGAACTTCGCTTCATACTGATCAACAGATAGGGAACCCTGACGAAGACGTTGAAATTCAGCCACCTTCACCTCCCTGGCAGTCTCATAAAAATACTTATCATTGAAGGCTTCAAGGAAAGTGTTCCATTCCCGAACGAGTGCCTTACGGAAAGATTGTTTCTCGGGTAGTCATCCACCGGTGTTCGCAACTCCCTCCAGTTGGTAAGTTACTAAGTCTACTTTCTCTATCTCATTGCACCTCAACGGTAAACGCTTTCTCTATCTTGAACCCATGAAGAAGCGGCTTCGTATCTCCCCGTCTTGGTGAATTGAGGTGGGTGCAATTTCAAGAACTGCTCCACCGGCTTGTGGATTGGTCTTTCGGCGACCACAATCCCGGTGGACCTTTGACATTCACGACGGCGGCGGTGCAACCGCGGGGAACTGCAGGGCGGCTCCGGCGGTGGTGGCGGCGGCGGTGGCACGCACGACGGCTTCAACCGTAGTGGCTTGTTGATCCATTCTATTTCCCATTAGTTCTAGAGCATGCAAGATCCCATCTAACCTGGGATCATTAAGGGCTGCTACCCCGGCATCTACAACCGGTGGAATCACTCCATTCGAGCTAGCCTGTGCTGGCGCTCGACCACGGCCTCCTCGGGTACCGACTCTAGTCGGCGCTCCACCCCGAACTACGGCCCTAGTGGTCATTTGGGTAGGAGTCCTCGGCTCCTGCTCGCTCATAGTATTGTTTTAAAACTACCAACACCTACTTTCAATTCAACACCGAATTAGAAATAGAGTGATTCAAACAATAAGCAATTTTAGCACTCGGCTAACACGAGACATGCACTAGCATGAATTTAAAGGCCATCCTACTACTATCACATGAACCATCGCTCCTTATCACTCCAATTCTCAACCTTGCTCTGATACCACTTAAACGGGATGTCACGCCTTGATTCTTGAATGCGTGCCCCATCCCTCATCTGGTCGATTAATAGCGACGTCTTGGGATATATCGCCGACCCATTCATTTAATAAGCGCATGCGGAAGTATAAAGAAAATCCCCCGAGACAATAAAACAATGGGATAGAAAAGCAAGGCCATATTTTCATATTGAAACTCATAACCAAACTTTTATACAAAACACCAACCAGTGTACTTCACAACCCTTCACAACCTCCTATTTCACTCTATTCACACTAAAACAGGGTTCACAAAAGAGGATGGGACCTCAGTCCTCATCCGGGTCGTACTCAAGATCATTTGGATCCTCCTCGGTTCCTTCTTCGCTAAGTTCCTCCTCCTCCGGTTCTTCGTCCTCCTCTTCAGCTTCGTCCTCGGCTTCAGATGCCGGCTCATCTTCAGGCATCTCCTCAGCTGCTCCCCAATCTTCGTCCTCCTCCGGTCCTTCCACCTTTTGCTGCGCCATCTCCCCATTACCTTCATGCCCGTTGTCCTCCTTGGTTGAATATACGGGAGTGCGAGCCTCGGCCTCCTGCTGCAGGTCCCTCGCATCCACTACCGATCCATCCACTCGATCGATTGTTCCCTCTCCGAACGCCTTTTCCATCACGTCAAAAGGCACGTCCTCTTCCGGAATAGGACCTTCTCTACGTCCATCAAAATAATCATGGTACCAAGACCGGTATACGTGGGGCCTCTGGTCTTCCTCTCCCACGTTAACCCAGATGGTCGACTGAACTAATATGTACACTAATCCTTCTAGATGAGGGTGGACATGGAAGTGGGTCTCAAATTCTGAAATTTGCTCTGGGACACCATAATGCATACGAGGACAAGGAGGTAGAGGTGCTGCCATTCTAAGGGCCTGGAATGTTGTCCCACAACCGGGATGAGACTACGTCTCAGCAAGTTTTACCCCACTAAGACTCAATTAGGGAACCCATACACTACTCGGTTGCCTAAGCACAACACGAGTCAGAGGACTTACCTTGTCCTCAGTTCCAACCTACAATTCAAGTTATATACAGATACTCCACGACAATCAATTAAATCACGGCAATCAGATCAAATCATTGATCAATCGAACTAATCGATTACATGTCGGATGGACCATCCTAGGTCATTAATTCCACACTATATAACCTCCCATAGTGCACTCGGTCACAGAGCCACATCAATGCTCTCGGGCGTCGTTTTCGCCAAGGTGACGTAAATAACAGACGGTCTACATGCGTTCTTTAAGGCGCCGTTTTCGCACAGTGATATTCCTCATCACCGAACCACGCCCGTCATAGATCAAAGACAGTCTACGTGCGTTTTTTAAGGCACCATTTTCGCACAGTGATATCTTTAATTACCGAACCACGCCTGCCACAAGTCATAGACAGTCTACGTGCTTTCTTTAAGGTGCCATTTTCGCATAGTGATATCTTTAATCACCGAACCACGCCTGTCTATACTTCGTACTTGATCGGTCTCAGCCAATATAATTCTCAGTTAGCTCTCACCACTCTCTCCACTTACAGCTCAACAAGGCATTACAAATGCTAAATAGCCATACTCGGCCAACTACTAGTCAATCGATCAATCCTACTCAATTTCAATCAATTTAGGGTAAATCCCTAAAATTTCACAATTTATTTAATTCCATACAACGTATAACTCAAATAAATAAACGGACTACGCCACAACAATCAGCACGAGATTTCGGTCGTCGGCCCTCTCAGCCTTAATTAATTAATAGGAAATTAAAGGCCGAGAGGACCGACGACCGACATCTCGTGCCGATTGTCGTGGCGCAAAATCCGCTTTTTTATTTGAGTTCTACGTTGTATGAAATTAAATAAATTGTGATATTTTAGGGATTTACCCTAAATTGATTGAAATTGAGTGGGATTGATTGTTTGACTAGTAGTTGGCCGAGTATGGCTATTTAGCATTTGTAATGCCTTGTTGAGCCGTAAGTGGAGAGAGTGGTGAGAGCTAACTGAGAATTCTATTGGCTGAGACTGATCAAGTACGAAGTATAGACAGGCGTGGTTCGGTGATTAAAGATATCACTGTGCGAAAATGGCGCCTTAAAGAACGCACGTAGACTGTCTATGACTTGGGGCAGGCGTGGTTCGATAATTAAAGATATCACTGTGCGAAAATGGTGCCTTAAAAAACGCACGTAGACTATCTGTGATCTACGACGGGCGTGGTTCGGTGATGAGGAATATCACTGTGCGAAAACGGCGCCTTAAAGAACGCATGTAGACCGTCTGTTATTTACGTCACCTTGGCGAAAATGATGCCCGTGAGCATTGATGTGGCTCTGTGACTGAGTGCACTATGGGAGGTTATATAGTGGGAATTAATGACCTAGGATGGTCCATCTCGACATTTAATCGACTAGCCTCGATTGATCAATGATTTGATCCGATTGCAGTGATTTAATTTATTGTCGTGGAGTATCTGTATATAACTTGAATTGCAGGTTGGAACTGAAGCCAAGGTAAGTCTTCTGACTCGTGCTGTGCTTAGGCAACCGAGTAGTGTATTGGTTTCCTAATTGAGTCTTAGTGGGGTAGAACTTGCCGAGACGTAGTCTCATCCCGGTCAGGGACAACATTTCAGGCCCTTAGGGAATGGCAACACCTCCACCTCCTCATCCTCGTATGCATTACGTCCCGTGAAAGCAGATTTCAAAATTTGAGACCCACTTCCATGTCCACCCTCATCCGGGAAGGCTTAGTGTACGATTAGTTTAGCTCGGCCATCCGTTAACGTGGGAGAGGAAGACTAAAGGCCCTACGATACCGGTCTTGGTACCGTGATTATTTTGATGGACGCAGAAGGTCCTATTCGGAAGAGGACATGCCTTTTGACGTGATGGAAAAGGCGTTTGGAGAGGGAACAAACAATCAAGTGGATGGATCGGTAGTGGATACGAGGACTTGCAGCAGAGGCCGAGGCTCGCACTCCCGTATATTCGACCGAGGAGGACAACAGGGCATGAAGGTAATGGGAGATGGTGCACAGAGGTGGAAGGACCGGAGGAGGACGAAGGTTGGGGAGCAGTCTAAGGAGATGCCTCGAAGATGAGCCGCATCTCAAAGCCGAGGACGAAGTCGAACAGAGGACGAAGAACCAGAGGAGGAGGAACTTAGCGAAGAAGGAACCGAGGAGGATCCAAATGATCCTGAGTACGACCCGGATGAGGACTGAGATCCCATCCTCTTTTGTGAACCCTGTTTTGGTGTGAATAGAGTGAAATAGGAGGTTGTGAAGGGTTGTGAAGTACACTGGTTGGTGTTTTGTATAAAAGTTTGGTTATGAGTTTCAATATGAAAATATGGCCTTGTTTTTCTATCCCATTGTTTTATTGTCTGGGGATTTTCTTTATACTTCCGCATGCGCTTATTAAATGAACAGGGTCGGCGATGCGTCCTGCGACGTCACTATAAATCGACTAGGTGGGGGATGAGCACGTGTTCGAGAATCGGGGTGTGACACTTGGGACAAGAACTAAGGGAGGCACAGTGTGTTGTAATTATTATTATAATCATAGGTTTTAATGGCTCAACGTTAATGAAACGTCTCTTCAATTCACGCCCTTTTCAATTCACATGCAACCGTTTTCTCTCTTTGGATCGTGCCTTAATTGTTGGAATTATGGGTTAATGACTCTTTGTTCTCCTGTAGTTTCTTATTTAATAATGTTGTTATAAAGGGTTAATAGCTCAACTAATGTGAGCATAATCGGTGTGACACTTGAGTTCATGTCCTTTCGCTTTTCTACGGCTAGTTCCCTTGTCTATAAATAGACATGTCTTCTTAATTCAAAATAACAACAAAAACTCCTCAAAGTATTCCGCTAGTTTCTTGGTAGTTTCTTTAAGTGTGCTGATTTAAAGAAGTGTTCGATAGAATCTTGTTTATATAGTGCTTATACAAATGGGTTTGAGGTGTTGTATTTTGAGAGACATAGTTCGCGAAACTAATTGGCACCATTGACATGAACTAATCGCCTTAAGGAGATTTGATTAGCCGTACCTCACCTCTTGTTTATTTTGATATTGCTTTCTTGGAATTATTATTATTTTCCCCAATACGTATTAATATTTCCCACAATCTTAAGGTGATTATCTTTTACCGTTTGTTGGGTTTATCAAAAAATCGAGATGACTAATAACAATCAAGTACCCAATGATGTCGGAATTTTTGTGAGGACGTTCATATGGTTGTTTCAATGAGTGAGGTTCAAACCTCATGGCCTAGTGTTGTGACAACAAACGCTGCAGACTTTCGGGCCGAAACCATCTATGGTGGTACTGGTACAAGTCGCTTGACTGATACACTAGGGACTCTTTTTCAAAAAAGTACATATCTAATGGTGTATGGTTCAATTTCTGGAGAGATGGTTTAACAAGCTTTGCCTAATCTAATGATACCTTCTCCAATAACACCGAATGAGAAATTGTGTGAGTTAACTAGTGTGGGCTTTAAGCAGCGGTAATAGAAGATGTTCTTTTATTGACCACATTGAATTTTGTCAAGTACTCATCGGAGGTGTGCTCCATAATTAGTCCAAATAACAAGATGTCATGACGCTTGGGAGCTAGAGCCTTGGAAGCACAGGGATTTCCTATGCCGAAACTATATCCTTAATTATCTAGCAAATTCCTTGTATCATGTTTATTGTAACATTGAAACTACTAGACAATTATGGGAGTCCTTAGAAAAGAAATACAAAACTGAGAAATTTGTGGTAGCCAAATTCTTGGACTCAAGATGGTGAATTCTAAATCTATCATGAACTAGGTCCATGAAGTGCAAATGATTTTGAACGTCTTTGTTCAGGAAATTTTTTTAGTGAATCATTCCAAATGGCCTTTATTATTGAGCTAAGTCTAGGCTTGCAAATGATTTAAGATAATGGAGTAAAATGGAACCGTGGGTTTTAACTGATTTTCTTTGTTTTGGCCAATTATATTTGTTGATGCATACATTTACATGTAGTCGATCGGTCCTAACAAGAATTTAATTAAGTAGCCGCCACGGAAAAGTAAAAGGTGAACTTACTAAAGTAAATTAATTGGTCAGAAGTTCAAAGTGGTATCCGAGGAGTGTCCAAATATATGCTTTTCGATTATATACAAATGGATCATGATAATGAATCAAGACGTATCTACAGCCTTCTTCAGCAAATTTGCAATCTTGTGTTTATTTTAGAATAATTTGCAATAGTAACAAAACATGTGAATGTGGGTCCTACCGCAGAGTCCACGTGATCAATCGTCCATATGGATCCGACAAGATCATACAGTATCTTCCTGTTACTTTTCTTTTATATTGCTTTCTATGATAGTACAATATTCTGAAATTTGGCTGGTCGAGTCGCTCCACCATCACCCACTAGAAACCGCTCATAATATAAGATTCGGGAATCTAATATTCAGTGGTTGCTAATCACCACGTCATCTACACGCGTGCCACGCATGATCCATTAAAATAGTGACATGTGTCGAGTGAGTTGGAAATTAAAAAAGAAAAAATGAGAACTTTGCAGGCAGGCTTGTCAGAGCGATGCTCTCTCCTCATTAATTATGCGGCGCTCTTTCTTCTCTTTGCGTCTTTCTCCCCCGCTCTCTCTCTCTCTCTCCTCCTTTATTTCAAATTTGGTTCTAGATCCCTCCCTCCTCTATCTCTCCTCTCCTCTCTGCGTTGAAAATCCAACGACGTCCTCCGGACGACCACCACCAGACGCTCTCTTTCAATTGCTGGAAAACGACGGAGGCTTGGTGGCATTGGGTCGGAGGGCTCTATGGCATGAGCTTCCTTTTGAAAAAGGGGTCGTCGAAGAGAAATAGACACCAATGTTAGCGTATGTCCGATCGTTACACTAGCCGGCTGACCCCGAGAAGAGAACGACATTGAACTCCCTATCGACATTGTCGTCGTTGTCACGCCCCGATCCTCGAGCACGCGCCCATCCCTCACCTTGGTCGATTAAAAGTTTGCGATATTCCAGGACGTATCGTCGACCCTTTCATTTTCATATGTACATGTGGAAGCAATTATAAATCTCCAGACAATAAAACATTGGGATAGAGCAGCAAGACTATATTTCAAACCCTTAAAAACATTCACTCTTATATACATTGCAAACCGGTGCATATATATATACAAACCAAGTGCATATATATATACAAGGTGAACTATTAAGTCCAATTCAACTTAAGCCGGTTTAAAAACAAGGTCTACAAGCAGAAGTGGGGTTCTACAAGCCACGGGACCTCGTCCTCCTCTTCATCATCCTCCACACTCCAACTAGAGCCTTGACAATTGCGCCGGACTTTTGAAACCTTCAAAATCCAAGTCTTTACTGCATCTAGGACACAAATGGTTATTCAATAACTAATGAGACAATGTCTTAGCAAGTTCTACCCACTAAGACCCGATTAGTAAACCAATACACCTTAAGGTGCATGCACACGAGTCGAGAGGACTTACCTTGGCCTCGATTCCTTCATGCATATTAGCACAATCAAATAGGCACCCAATCATATCATCACGAATCAATAATTCGATCAATCGACCTAGTCGATTACATGCCAAACAGACCATTTATTGGTCGGCCTCTTCAATACTATCTGTAAGTCTGATCCACATCCAAGACTACTCACTCTAGGTAATATATAGATAGTATATTATCCTATCTCTAGATGACATATAAAGTCATCGAGTCTGTCCAAATCATACCGTCTGTCTCAAGATGATCGTAGAATTATCGAGCCGGTATATCATACCGTCTTTGTCTCAAGATAACCTGTGGGAGTCATCAAGCCGTAGGCGTACCGTCTTGTCTCAAGATGACATATAAAGTCACCGAGTCGGTATACACACAATTTATCATACCGTACTATCTCAAGATGATCTATGGAATTATCGACCGGTGTATCATACCGTCTTGTCTCAAGATAATCTATAGAGTCAAGAGCGAGTAGATCATACCGTCTTGTCTCAAAATGCTCCGTAGAGTCATCGAGCCGGTATACACACAATTTATCATACCGTACGGTCTCAAGATGATCTATAGAATTATCGAGCCGATATATCCTAC